>JAWRVZ010000026.1:3202500-4502500 GCA_037043235.1 Rhodeus uyekii
GGTTGGTCTATGTAACCATATAGATACCCATGGTTAAAAAATGCATCACATGACTAAACCTGCCATCATTTTCGAATGCCTCCGTTTTCAAAGTTCAGACTACAGTCCAAAAACATTTTCAAATGTACACAGTTTTGCAGAAGGGCAAAATAGAGAAAAAGCATTTTCAAAAGTATCCGGATTGATATAAACACGTCCACTAACCAAGTGATTCAGCTTCATTCACATGCATGAGTGTCAGTTCTCCCCGAGGCAAACAGCTTGGCCCTCACTGACTGCACAGCTTTGATTGGGTGCCTAATGGCTGGAGAGGTTGACTCAGGGTTCTGCGGAGAGTAAAGCATGATTGTACGAGTGCATTTAAGTGTGCATGGAGTGAGATCACGCACAGCGCGAGTAGTTGGCACAGCACTACAAGCCTTTCACATCTGAAAGAAACCACTCTCTGGAGATTTTCAGCTGCATGTAAAACAACCAGACACACACACACACACACACACACACACCTGTTTTGTTATTATCTCACCGCCTCTGGTTGGAGGTCACACCTGTGGGTGAAGAGTGTAGAGAGGGGCTTTCAGTGGAAAGTCTTGTAAATCAGTGCTCTAAGCTTCAATAATTTAGCATTAAACAGCTAAAGGATGCAGAGAAGACCATTCGTCTAACTCTGAACACGCACAACCTTGGCCATTAATGTATGTCAGAAATAGCAATGGGGTGATCCAAAAGTTCGAAAAACAAGCAAACAAACAAAAAAGCATCAGTACATATGAGAAAATATGGGATAGTTGATTTTTTTTCTTTAACATCTGTAACTGTTTTTACACTATTTAAAAAAAAAACTTTTATATCATTTTCTTACATTTCTGCTACAAAAAAATTAAAATTATTTTGAAATCTACGTCTCTAAACTGTGTGAACAAATGCCAAGTGCATGTAATGATGTTAATATAGCCTACACTACTGCCAGAAACCCATAAACGTGTCAAATATCAGATTATTCAATCTGTGGGTCCAGTAGGACTAAAAAGCTAAAGTGTTAAGGCCTGTTCACACTAAGAATGATAAATACAATGATAACTATATTTTTCATACCAACAGACAATCATGTTCTGTTTATTCAACCTGATTGTCTAAATAAATGTTACTGTTTTACAGTTTGGTGAACTGGTGGTGAATTTGTATTATTTGAATTAATCATTTTTTGGTCGAAAAAAAGTTTTAAAACATCATTAAAAAGTGTAATAATTTGCCTTGACACTGCAGCTCAATAATTTTAAAGTCAGGTCGATTCTGATGTTTTAACCCTGGAGAAGCCAAGAGCCCTTTTCTTCTTTGGAAAATTATGAACTATGCATTCAATTACTGCTATATGTTCACTGAACACCAAAATGTCCACTTTTTCAATTTTAACCCTTTATTCCCTAATTTAAATGTAATACTTTCGATCCAGTGATTCCCTGTGCTTCACAGTAATGCTGGTAAAGAAGCTATGCATTGATCACTGCAATAGACAAGAAATGCCAGAAAAGTAGCATATACAGCGTGCAAGATGCGCATCCAGCATGTCTACTCTTCCCATGGAAGCTTTGTATTCCTTGATGATATTCGGCTGATCAATGTTGGTCTACTCTTTTTTTGGACTTTTCCCAGAGCCAAGCTTTTCCCAAAGGCTCTGGTCCAGCATATGTTGACATCAAACTGGCTGCTTTCCTGTCTTTTTTACTTCTTCACTGGCCACTTCGTTGTCTACAAAGTGGATGAATCGGTTGCAACTCATTACGTCTACCACAGGCTTATAACGAACTTCACTTTCCCAGTACTGACGTACTCCAGACATTTGAACTAATCCTGAGATACATTCCTAGAACTTGTTCTATCTCCTTTACTTTACTACACATTTTCCATGTTTTTGAACACTGTACTGATTGGTATGCTCAAAAATATTTTCCAACATATCAAGGGAAACAAAGCGTCAAAAGTAAACCAGTGGTGTGTCTGTCGTGGGCATACTGGTAAGACTCAACCTGTTCACCTTGAAAGTTCACATTAGGCAACTCAAAGACTTTCTTTCGCCAATTGTAAGTTTTTGTGGCACGATTTGGCTCCATTTGTGGGCTGGGAGTCTCGGCAAACGGCACATCTTCATCAGTCTGGACGAGTCATTGGACTTGTCACTGTCTTGGGCAGAAGATTCACCACCATCACTTTCATGCAGTTGAAACAATTAATCAGAATCACTATCGCCGTTCAATTTAGGGCCAAAGTCACCATCATCAGCTACAAGTTGCTGAAATACTTCTGAAATCTTTCTCTGTTGCTTTCCCTGTCCTGAAAAGGGAGCGAACATACTCCCTGAAAAGATATACAGTAATACCTCGGTTTAAGAGTTTATTTTGTTCCAAGAGGGAGCTCGTAAACCAAAATGCTCGTACACCAAAACAATTTCCCCCATAAGAATGCATTAAAAATCAACTAATTCGTTCCACACGACCATAAATGCCCATTTTAAATATTTTGTTTTTGTTTTACCCTATTAATTACAGTTAAAATTATAAACATTAAGATCTCATATATACTAATTAGTAATTGACAATTAAACAAAAAAAAATACTTGACAATTTACTGTAACTCACTTTGAGCAGCGTCTGCTGGCATGAAGGAGATGAGAGACAGAGGAGGGAGGAGGAAAACACAAAACTTGGATTCAAGTGCAAATGAGTGAATTTATTATAATAGTGCAGAAAACAAATGAAGTGATAATCCAGAGTGAAAGTCGTGGAACAGGAGACGCGCGCACGACCACCGCAAGCTCCAGAGTGGAGAGAAGTGAGGCAGATGATATGACAATCAGTGATCACGCCCCCACTCACACAGACAGGCAGAAGTAGGAGACAATTGAATGAAATTCATGACAAATGAATTCATGAACCACATATACAGTATATTTCACTACGTGAACATTAGCGATCACAATTAAATCATGTTATCACGTCTAAAAGTATCACTGTGGTGAATGATGCAGCCAGACAGAGCGAGGCTGAGAGAATGAATGATTTAAGGGGGGATAAAGGAGTTGGAACTGCAGGACTCTGTTATGAGAGGCTGTCATTAGGATATTTCCAGAAAAATGCCCGTGACGATGCTGAGCGCTAGGACAAAAATGCGAGTGGGTGAGAGAAAAATTTGCTCGTACACCGATACAATGCTCGTACACCGATTCGACCCTCCATGCTCGTACACCGATTTGCTCGTATACCAAGTCGCTCGTAAACCGAGGTACTACTGTACTACTTTATTATTCTGTGGCCCTGTACTACTGAGGTAACTTCGTAAAATATATTATACAAATTTATTTCAAGGCTTTAGCCAAATACAGGACTGTCACCATTCTCCATCAAAGTCACAAAAAAAACCAAAGGGTCATTTTTGACCCAACATTTTTTTAACCCATACACCCAGAGGGTCGGTAATATATCCAAAAATAATATAAAACACACTTCTAGGCATTCTGCAAGCTAATACTAAAAGAAGACTGTTTTGTTTTGGGTAGGTTTCCAGCTCAACAAAACAGCATGTAGTCAGCCATCTTGTTACTACCACTCTGGCACTTGTGAGTTCAATACTCATCCACTAAGTGTCTCTATGCAGGGGCCAGAAGTGGCACTCTGGGCTTTTGAAGTTAAATTTGATAAATTGTTTTTGTTTGTTCATTTTGGGTAGCAGCAATTAACAGCGGCCAAATTTGACCCCCTTGGGTTCTCCAAAAATCCTTCTGAAAGTTAGTCCAACAGTATCGTTTTTCTTCTGTGTCATTATTGTCATTGCTGTATGGACATTCCTGTTTTTGAAATTATTAAAATGATTACTCTATAGCTATAGTCATCTTTAGATATCATTCTGAGTGTAAACTGCCCTTTCCAGTCCTTCTCATCTGCTCAACCATAACACTTCCTTTAACATTTTATTTTTATTTTTATGTATGTAAAAGTAATCACGATAGTCTGATTCAGATGGTACCTGTTATGTCATTTAACATACATTAACAGGATTGCAAATCATATCTGTGGCCATTCAATAATTTGAAAGACTGGTGCTGGCCTACCTGAAGGACATCACTGGACCCTTGTTTGACCCCCTGCAGTTTGTTTATTGAGCAAACAGGTCTGTGGGATGTGTGATGCCGTCAACATGGGACTGCATTATATCCAATAACATCTGGAAAAAACAGAGACTTATATGAGGATGTTGTTTGTGGACTTCAGCTCAGCCTTCAACACCATTATCCCAAACCTCTGTGCCCACCTCTGTCAGTGGTTTACCAACTTCTTGACAGACATGCAACAGCTTGTAAGGGAGGGAAAATTCAAATCCAGCACCCTCACGATCTGTAGTGGCGCCCCCCAGGGGTGCATTCTCTCCCTACTGCTATTCTCCCTCTACACCAATGACTGCACCTCAAAAGACCCCTCTGTCAAACTCCTGAAGTTTGCACAAGACACCCACTCATTGGCCTCATCCAGGTACAGACAGGAGGTTAGAGAGCTGGCTCTCTGGTGCAGTTATAACAACCTGGAGCTTAACACACTTAAAACAGTGCAAATGATTGTGGACTTCAGGAGATACACCCCAGCATTATTCCCACTCAACATCATGGACAGCACTAGGGCAACAGTGGAATCATTCAGGGTTCTGGGGACCACCATCTCTCAGGACCTGAAGTGTGAGTTCCACATTGACTTTATGGTCAAAAAGGCCCAGCAGAGACTGTACTTCCTTCGACAGCTGAAGAAGTTCAACCTGCTACAGGAGCTGCTGATTCAGTTCAACTCTGCAGTCAATGAATACTCTGCTCTTCTATAACTGTCGGATTCAGCTCAGCTACCAAATCAGACCTTAGCGGATAGTCCGGATTGAGTAAAAGTAGAATGTGAGTAAAAGGGCAAATCACTCTGAACCCCTCTCACCCAGGCCACTTCCTCTTTGAACCGGTGCCGTCTGGTTGGCGCTACAGAGCACTGAGCACCAAAACGTCCAGGTATGGGAACAGTTTCTTGACTCAGGCAATCCATCTCATGAAAAGTTAACTATTTATACATTTATTTAACACACCATACTTATGCACATTTCCTTGCATCTGTACATAACCTATTTGTACAAATATACCCCGTCTATTGTCGTGTATTTCAACAAATACATTTTTATGCATATTGTTATTTCCCATTTACTTATTCAATTCCTGTTCTTTTTTCCTGTTCTTTTTATTACCTGTGTCTTTTCACTACCATTCTATTTGTGCTGAGGAAGCTTCTGTCATCAAAACAAATTCTCTGATTCTGCACAAATTATAGCATAGAAGTAGCCTAAAAGTAGCCATAGAAGTAGCCTTGAATTGTTTTCCCCCTCAAAAAATGTTGTAAAAAAGGTTTGTACTTAGGGAAATTAGTGATCATGTATGATAGTGATTTCATCATCTACCTAACACCCCGTGTTACAAGCATCTGTCCTCTCTACTGTTGTAAACTGTTGAAAAGATATGTTGCAACACTGTGAGCTGTTGGGGATTTTCTTAGAACTGCTTTTTTAAACATCACTTTATGCCAGTTTATTGGACTAACTGAAGGTAAATATTCAAACATTTCATTTGACGCACAATGTTTAAAAATATACATCTGTTTACATATATGTGAAGCGTCCTATTTTTCCACCAGCATTATACTTAAGATTATTGGCTACAGTACTTGCTCCATTGTAGTGGCAAATGAGTTTGTAAGGGATGCATACAAAAGCCCTGCATGTGTTTACTATTGGATGTCAACGCTAGATTAATAACTTCCTGTGTTTGTCTGCACTTAAACCACCCAGATCGAGTCAATGCAACTATATCAACGGCACATCTCTTCAGACTTTGAGAGAGATTGCACGAGGCTTGTGTTGGATGTATACAGTGACCCACTAACTTGCCTGTTCTGATTGAACTCAATGGAAAGTGTGTCAGAAGAGTTTCACAGTCTGGCTCCCAGAGCTGCTGTGATATTGAGACAGAAATAAAGTGGCCAAGTGGAGCTGTTTGGATTAAACCACTCTCTAATGTTTCTCTTTCTCTGTCTCTCACACCCTCTTTCCTCCCCCTCTCTCTCTCTTTCTCTCTTTCTCATGTTTCTCGTGCTTCAGTCTTGTCAAGTCCTGGATTCTGATGTTATATTTCCATCTTGTGATTTTAGCCTTAGAGAATAAAAGCTGTAAGAGATATGGGTAGTAAAAATCAAGTAAAGAAAATTATCTTGTTGCATTGTTCCAGAATGATAACAAAGAATTAGCAGGTTATTCTTTATAACCCCTTAATTTATATCAGTATATCTTCTCTTCTAAGGGAAGAAAACAATAAACTTCACAGTAAGCAAGACAGGCAGCAGTGGCAAAGGAAAAACTTTCTGGGATGTGTAAGTACCTTATTTTCCCACATATAACCCGCAGGTTGTACCAGATTTTACAAATCCCGCAGGGGGAAGGCAGGTTATTTAAGGGTGCTGGATAAATCAACTTTTTAACATGTAATAAAATTTCAATATATTTGTTACGTCACTAAGGACGTAATGATTTTTCTTGCAGTATTTTCTTTCTGTTTTACTTTCTTGCAAGGGTTGTTGTCTCTGGCGCTTGTACTATCCCTCTGATAGCTGGTGCTGATAGGCTGTCTGACCTGTCAATCATACAAGAAGATGTGATTGGCTGTGCTGCCATGAGGGCGTGCTCTTCTCATCTCATCCGATGATCAACACCTGTAGAATACACTTCTTAAGGGACGTGCTGCTGCACAGCGGGAGACACTGCTGTTTCTTTTTGTTCTGATTCTGACTTGTGTTTGTTTTCTTATTGTTTGTATTTCGCACACAAGCACTGTGTACTGAGGCTGAACAGTTATGGATAATTGACGTCAGCAAGCAACATTCGAAATGTGAACTTACACAAAAAAGTTCATAAGCCTATGGGTGTGGGTTATATAAGGGTGCTGGTTATACCAACGATTTTTTACACGAAACCCCAAAACCCGCGGGCTATATGAGGGTGCGAATTATCTGCGTCTGCGAGTTATATGCCAGAAAATATGGTAGATGAGGAAGATACAGGAGAAGGGGTTGGTCATTGAAAATTGCAAATTTTTAGAACATTGACATAATTCAATGCAGATTCAATAATTTGGCCAACTAATTGGGCAAAACTAGCTATTTTCACAGTAACATATGCTAAAACAAATGGAGGAATGTTTTACTGGAGAATAAAAACAGTTTACCTTTTAAGGCGTTGGGGAAGCTACATTTCACAATAAAACTCATCCTCATGTCGCTTTGGTGATCATTGATCACTGGCTATCAAGGACAGTTGTATCTTACACATATGCTTAAGGCCCTTGGTAAATATATCCTCCCTGAAGATATCAGAAGAGCTTATTTCATGATTTATTGTACACAAGACTGTTACTTTTATTACCATCAATATCAGCTGTAATTTTAGGAGGCTTTGTGTGCAATCACTTTCCAGTCTGAGATGTCTGAAAGCACACCATCTAATGTTCCATTTCTTTCTTGAGACACAAAAGCTTTGGAGTTGATTTATATAGTTACTTATTTGATTTTTTTTTAGCCCAGAGAAGCGTGTGCTTTGAGAATAAAACAGCGTTCCTGATTTATGACTCACACAGTTCACCTGAGAGTGATTTGCTGCAGCGCCATAAGAGGCCACAGATTTAGCCTTGCATTTACATGTAACCCAAGGTAATCTGTCACTCATACACGATCACAGCTTTTCCAGTAAGTTAGTCCAGTAATTTCTAGTAAAAGTAGTCTAGTAAAGTAGCATTTTTTATCATTCAAGCATCAATAATCGACATGGAATTTCATACATATTCAGCAGGTTTCTCATTGAAGGCAATGGATTACACGAAAAATTTCACTAAAGGGTTATGTTATGCCGAGGGCTCCTGACCAAGTGTTAATACGTGTGAGTTGGGAGTGAGAACGTGTTGCAAATAGATATAGCTTACTTAAATACATTTTATATAACAAGAAATGTCAAACAGTGATGAATATAAAAAGGTACATAAAGTTTGTGATAGTTTTTGCAATTTTAAGGGTCACCTGCAGGCCAAATAAAGATCACAACCAAGGAATTGCAGTTGCAGTGATAATATTAATGTTATTGCATCAGCTCTTGGCGCTCAGTGTTTCACTCTGTCATTCACAGGCCTTTCTTTCATTTCTTTCTGTATCCCTCAAATTTGTGTTTCATGGTCCTTGTTAAACTTCAGCACATGTGCACATATGTCCCTGTCTGAATTGAATAGTAGGGCGTTTCTCATTTCTTGTGTATTACTCTCTCTCTCTCTCTCTCTCTTACACTTTGTTGTTCTCTCTACCCTCACTCCTCTCTAATGCATAACAGGCACCTGGCTTCCCCTGGGCAGATCAATACTCTGCTCATAATGTTTCCCATGATGCAAGACCATTAATTAAAGCATCTAATCAAATAATTGTGCTCAAATGCTTTTTATGAACTCTACATAATAATTTATCACACATGTTGAGACATTTGCTTTGCTGCTCCTGGCTCCTCTATAGGTGACATCACTATCCCTTCATTCTGCATGGTCCTGTATATTAAAAAAATAGTCACGAGGTAGAAGACTTTTGATCTAATTCACAGTAAATTACAAATACAACTCCAATCCTTCTATCCCTGAAAGACTGTTGTCAAAGTACTGCGGTATAATTCCCTCTCAGAAGTACCACCTTGGTAGCTGTGGTTCCAGCCATTTACCATAATTCTACCATTTCAATGACATTTTACATTTTATAGCTGTACTATCATTTCACAGTAAAGAACATACAGCAATGGTTACAGCTATAATCCTACAATATACAAAAATGTATACATTACATATACAATACATAATTCACATCTCTAGTATATGCAGCGTATAATGTAAACACACATGTCAAACTATTTTTTCACTAGATGGAGAGTAAGTAAATACAGAAGAAATAGATTATGGCATATCAACTGACCCAAACTGAATCGCAGCATAAATTCAAAATATGTATTTATAATATTTAAATATCTTTAAAGAATTTGTTCAAAACTTAAATGCTCATTATTCATTTACCCTGACGCGATCCCAGATGTACACAACTACCTTTCTTCAGCAGAAAACAAATATTTTTTACAAGAGGTACACTATAAAAATGAAAGGCTGTCAAAAAGTCTAAAAACAATGCATGCCCAACCAGATCAATTAATGTCTTATGAAGCAAAGCACTAGGTGTATAAAATAAAGCTCATAACTTAAAGCTTTAACAAAAACGATCTTCCTATCCACACTGAAGCCATTGCGCAGGTCTGTTGAAAGAAGAATAAATGTCACATGAAATACCAGAGCCCTCATCAGAAGCACTAGTTTAAAGTTAAAAGCAATTTAATATTTGATTTGTTTCTTACATTAATCACAATGATCCATTTCTTGCATTGAATGGATCCAACAGAGTTTGAATTTCCATGAGATTGAAACTATGCATTTTTTGTTATGATGTAGAAAGTCGTATACACCTTGGATGGCACCAGGGGAAGTAAATAATGAGAGTCTGTATTTTTGAAACTATACTGAAACAGTACGATAACAGATTTAAGTTATTTAACAATGTAAAACAGAAATGTAAATTGCACAGTCCAATAAGAGGAACTAGCGTGTGAATAAAACTTAAGAAGAGACCAAGAAGGAAAAAAAAGCAGATGTAGCACCAACTTTGGATGGATCTGGCAAGAGATCTGATGAAACTGGTCAACATGCCCAGGTCTGAATTAAGTGGTTGAGTGTGTGTCTGTAAGCTATTGGTGCATTCTGTATGCTACTGGCATACAAAACATGCATGTGAATTTACATGTACCTCACAAATGCACAGATGGTACTGCATGTGTGCGTACAAAGTTTACAAGAATACAAGACTCTGATCTTACTAAGTCAGAAATGCATGTAAATCAAAGGGTTCCTATAAAAAAAAGATAAACCACTTTTTGCAATATTAGCTCTTATTACTACAGCTGTTCCTTTGCTCTCCTTTACTAGCTTTAAGATGACATTTGGAATAAGAAACGGAGGCTTGGGAGGATAAGAAAAAGATCGTTTTAAGAAAAAAAAAAACTGACAAAAGTCTTGAAACACAACATCTGAAAAAATGTCTTGCAGTGTGGTGACTAACAAGGCATAACTGATGACAGATCGTTGAATTGCACTTCGAACTTGGATGTGCGTTATTTTTCTAATAATTCAATCATCTGCCCATCACAAATTATTCATCAATCTAGCAACCCTAAAGTTAGAATCAGAGTTTGTGTAACATTCAATAGTGAAATGCCTCACTTGTAGAGATCTGTCTGTCTGCAACTGCAACACATGATTCATGCCAAGTAGTACAGTCAAAAATCTCACAAAAAAGGCGATTTTACAAGTTGGGTGTGTAGTTTGGTATAACCCTGTTTGGTACGATTGGATGGTGTTGCCCAAGCCTGTGAACCTATTAGTGTTTGTACTTAATTATGATTGGTCAGTACTGTGTAAGTCCCATGAGCCTACCAGTGCCCATTTTGGGAATATAAAAGGGAAGTGTCATCCTCAGAACTCCATCTTTGTTGCACTATGAACAAGGGGTTGTGGTTCCTGCAGCCTTCTGGTTGGTTCCAGTTGTCTGAATGGAAAGGCTTACCACTTTGTTTAAGATGTACCCTGCCCGTCTTGTTCCCTTGTTATCCTTGATTGATCCCAGCTGTTTTTGCTCATTATCCTTCCTACTGTGTCTATTTAATCCCTTCGTGCTTTTTGTCCAGTGTCACGTCGCTGTCATTCCTATGTCAGTTACCTGTTGTTTTATTCCTCGCTGGTTTCCGTTCCGTTCCGGTTCTGCCTGTTTGTTCTTTTGTCTGGTTTTCTGTTTAGTATGGTTTCCCCCCTCTGGGTAGTTTTGGTTTGTTTTGTTTTATTTTCATTCTAAATGAATCCTTTCACCCTGTATTATTGAGTCCTCGCTACTTGTACCATCACATAGTCACCATCACTTTGGCAAAAGTCCCCTCTGCAAGGCATGCCTAAAAATGAAGTGGAACCTGTTCATCAAGTGGTGTCATGGCAAACCTTGACATTTTACCTGACTCTGAAATTAATCTGTAGTATTCAGATGGTACAAGTAAGAGCTCTGCAAGGGGTTCATGTATTGCAATGTATGGAAATGTGAGGTCATTTAACACCATGACGCTTTGCAGACTCTAGCTGTGCACATTAATTTGCTTTGGAGGAGGCATGGCTTTGGAGAGCGCTCTAAAGGGAAATCGATTCCAAAGCTTGCTTGTTATTGCTAGCCTCTGTGAAACTGCCTGTCCTCAGATGATATGACACTTTTATATATATATATATATATATATATAGGCAAGGTTAGTTAAGGTTCTGAAATTGTATAAAGTGAGACTCTCAAAAACAAAGATATTTATAAAGTAATAAAACTAATACAAATAGAACTTTTTATATATCATTGGCATACGGACCATGAAACTTCAGTTAGTTGTACAAAAGATCCTTCTGTCAATTCGTTTGTTTTGATTTTGCGTTACAAGCTGTGACCTCTGTGAAAGGACAAGTCCGGGATGCATATTCTCTCCATCTGCTGCCAACAATGCATCTTCTGTGCACCAACATATGACGACCAGAGGCGGTGGAAAGGTGGCAGTTTATGTACAAGCTCTCTGGCAGCTCCAACTCCCTCATTCCTTCTGTCCCACAAACAGAAGTCGTGTGTGACCACTGCAATAACGGACCTGTCTGTACACTCCCAGTTACCTCATGACCAAACAGAAAATGAGACTGTGACAGTTTGAAGTGATTCTGTGTGTCACAAAAAGCATCATTACGACCTGCTTAATTATGAATCTATTTTTAGTTTCTTGAGCTCTTCAGGACCATGGTTTTCTCAGCATGTGAGCATGTGCTACATGAAAATGTAAACTGAAAAACAAATGGCTCGTAACAGTCCAGAACAAATCAAAAAGTACAGTTCCAGATCCATAGTTATATTGGTAAATTAAGTGAGTTTGACTGTGTTAAACTCGTTTTATCACTTGGAAATTAACAGCACCTATACAGTTTTGTAAGTCAGGCTATATATATATATATAAATTTTTTTTTTTTTTTTTTTTCCCCCCCATAATATAAATCAGAGATGTTTTGGTAAAGGTTGCACTTTAAAGGGGCTTGGGTAAACATATGAGCATACATGCATGTGTAAACAGCAGTTATAATTGGATCTCTTTCTTCATGTGACGCTGACCTTTTTCAACCTTTGCTAATGACATTTCTGAGAAATGTTCAGATGATTATGAAATCGTTTTAAAGGAAATCCTTTATGAATGTTTGGCCTCAAAGAAAATACTAATATACAATCAAAATTAAATTAAAATGGATGCTCTTGGCATCATTCTGAATGAAAAAAAAAGTTTGGCTTTGCACTGCTTATATAAAATTTCTTGTTCTTCGTCTGAAATGACATTGTATGGAAATAACTTCAACCCTTATAACATTTTACATTTACATTTAAAAACAGGGTTATTATCCAGGGTTCCTCAAATCCAGCTTGAGGAACTCCACTGTCACGACACGTAATTGTCGTGTCCCTGTTTACTTCCTGGTTCTGTCATGGTTCTGTCAGGTTCAGTTCCGTTTCTAGTGACAGAGCCATGGCACTGCTTCTCCTCCTGTGTCTGTGTCTCGTTAGCGTCTGCCCCGCCTTCTCGTTTCCCACAATCCTTCCCAGCTGTCTCTGATCACTCCTCCCCTCATGTGTCTTATATAGTTCCCTCAATGTTTGCTGTCTGGTGTGGCGTCATTGTCATTACATGTTCTTGCATTGTGTTCCTGCCTGTTAGTTTCCTGATGTCTGATCGCCCGTTCTACCCGGTTGATTCTTTGTGTTCAGTTTCTCAGGTTATGTTATGTTTTCCCCATTGTGGGTTTATCTTTGCATTTTGTCTTTTGTTATTTAAATAAATACAATTCTTACCCCGCATTTGAGTCCTCCCTGAACGATCCGTGACAGGTTCCTCCCGAGCTCACCCAGTGTTTTTCCACTCACCGGCCTCGTCATCAATCACCTCGTTAGTCTTTTGGTCGGGAATGTTAATTCGGCACAGTGCATTATGGATATTTTCTAGCCATTGAGCGTACATTGGTTAAACACTCACTATTATGGGATTGAATGAGTGCACTCGATAACATCCACTATGGTTTTGAACACCACTACAAGTGGCTGTTCCCTAAAGTAGTGATTTAAGAGTATAGGGGACGATTTTGGATGCAGCTCTTGACTAGTTTGTGTTTGATTAGAGTTGGAACTAAACTCTGCAGATGGTGTTGAAGATGGCATTGCCAGGGTTGAAGACCTCTGCTTTATCCAGTGACTACTTTACACGATCCACAATCCCACTCTATGAAAATTTACACTGACTTTAAAAATGAGATGTTTAAATTAAATTGTCACTGATTTAATGTACATGTACTCTCAAATGAACTTCGCTTTACAGTAGCCTTTATTTCTTCTAATTATGTGTAAAGGAATTCTTGTTACAACTGCCAATTAATCAAACCTAAATTACAGCCAGCCATTATAGGCTATCTGATATTACATGCCAACACAAATTCATTGATCAAAGATTCAAATGTAAATGCCATTTCATGAAATACATCTAGCTCTATCAGCAATGACATAAAGAAAGCAGACAATAATGTATCATTCTCATCTGCCATATGTGTTCTCCCACCTTAGAACTTATTTTTATTTAGCTTTATGCAAAATAAATCTTTGCTGGCATTTGTAATACATCTTATTTTATATATTGCTTTAGGTCAAATGTAAAAACTACGAGAAAGTTATCTGTTACTTAGGTTTCTCTCCCTGGCCAACAGAAACTGTATCTCCCTAGTCTACATGACAGCAATTTTCTGTCTGCGCTCTCTCAGGACATCTGTTTTGAATTTTCCACTTGCCAAAAGTGCAATTAGCCTGCATTTGACTGGTATTATTGTCTATGCATGAAGAGGGAATATACTTGAAGGATGTATTCAATGTACTATGTAGGAGAAACATGATTAATCACAACCAATGAATCATGTCTCAAAATTCAGACTTCTGTAAGATGTTCAGAGAAAAGTCAAATTTAAACAACTCTTTTGTGTTCCAATGCAGGGATTAAACCAATCAGGGTTTTTTCAAAATCTCTTTTTACAAACAGTTTGTCAGCTTGCAAACCTTTTTAATTCTTGAAACACTACAATTATTAATGAACGAGTATTTTATTAAATTATTATTTTATGGAGAAATCGTGATCCTTTGTGATCTTAAATGACAATACTCCTACACATTTTAAATTCTGAGAAACTACATTTGTAAATTTCATTTAAACCATTTTAAATGACATTAATTACATTTACATATATAAGCAATATCAAATATATATGTTAACAAGTTATATGGCATAATGTTAATACGGTATAACTTACATTTCAGACAATTTGTGTGTGTGTGTGTGTGTGTGTGTATTACACACATTCATACACACAATACAGCTCAATATTTAAATTTTATAGTGTGTATTTAAATATAAAGCATAATGGAGTTTTAGTTTCCTTTACGTGCAAATGTTTGTTAATTTCTTCTTCATTGCAGCCAAGAAATAAATTGTCCATGCTCACTGCTACATCTTGAAACTCTGCCTTCTTAATCCCTTTGGCTCATCATACAAAACCTCGATGTGTTGCTAAAAAGCTTGGGAGTGCCTCTTAAATCATGTGTTTTGAATTTCAAAAGCTCCTCAAAAGGACATTGTGGCATGTGTTCTGTCGTATGCAAGTGCGTAAACAGATGTTGCACAAACGACTAGATAATTTCTGTAATATGAAGCACAATGCCACATGAATTTGACAACCAGACCTGGCCCACACCCAGTCCCAGGAGATCGAACAGAACCGTGCTCCTATCTTGTAGTCATGTTCCAGTTGCAGGAAGTCCCCTTGTTTATGTAGCATCTAGAATACAACGAAGAGTCCAAACAGCATCAAAATCAAACATAAACATATGAAACAAATTTGTAGCATGTTGCATTTTAAATTACACAATTGCAACGGCCATCATTCATAAAATGATGCACCCAAACTTTCCGCATGTAACATTCATAATATATTTTGCCTAATGTAAACTGATATACTGTATATTATACAGTTCAATAAACAAGTTAAACTTAAAATAAAAATAAAAATTATGTACGATTCCTCTAATGAAAATAGTTTTGAAAACATAAACAAGAAACATTTTGTGCCTCCAAGCAACAAACAGAAATGGTGTTCCTGAATAAATTGAGTGTTTTTGAAGAAATCAGTTGAGACAATAATTCAATGACTCTCATGAAGATGTTAGGTGTACCACAAAAGTACCGTAAGAGCAATTTGGAAGCAAACAGAGCCTGCTTATCGCTCTTGCTGTACCTTGATGTTTGTGATGGAATTTTTCTGTATTTTTCTGTCTGACTGCCACCGCCCTACCAAGTTCCACATGAAGATTTTGGAGCGTATGGGGGCCAATTGCAGGCAGAGGTTACCACTCCATCAGCTCCTCCAGCTCCACCAGAGAAAGAAGAACACCCTCCTCCCAGAACAAAGAGGACAAACATTTCACCCTGGGAAGAAATGCTCCAGGCCAGATTCCTAAATGGACTTGACCCAAAGATTTTTGAAGGCTGTAAGGGCACCTGCATTGAGTGGCAAGGTGAAGGACTGGACACTATCAAAAGTCATGTAATTGACGCTGAATAAAGAAAGAAGGGAAAAGAGCATCAGAAAACCAGCCAGAAAGACAAAGAGTTGTACTTGGCAATGGTAAGAGAGGAAGGAGTGGTAGGCCAGCGAGGTGGAGGATGAGGCCATGGATGTGGATGTGGCTGTGGAAGAGGGCAAGGACACGGAGCAGTTGGCAGAGACCAGTGTCACAAGTGTGACAAGATTGGACATTGAAAGAATCAATGTCCTGACCTGTACAAAGTAGACTAACCTGTTTATGTCACGTTGCTTGACATGCACGCATTACTGTGAAGCATTATAACGTGATGAACCCATTTCTCTGTTGCCAGTAGAGGAAGACGGGGAACCACGTTGCTGCGTGACAGTGTTAGAGCAGTCTTGCACTCTTGCAGGCCAGTTTTAAAAGACACACCACTTCAAAATTCTGATATGATCATATTTGTAGACAGCTTTTCCTTAAAGGATGAATTGGGCCGAAATAAAGTGGGATATGCAGTAGTAGCAATGCAGGAGGTACTAAAAACTGAACCCCTTCCATCACACTGCTCACACCTCAAGCAAAGACGAGGTACTCGTCAAAAGCTGCAAACAACATCACGTCACAGGTCCACACAATGCCTGTGCTAGATAGTTCCGACACAACACTATCAAATCCTGATTCAGACATGCAACAGCTTGCAAAGTCCCTTCTTACCGAAATAAGTCCAAGATGGGGAATACACAGGAAATTGTCCAACGCCAATAGCGCACATTTTGTGAATGAAATAATTGACGCAATAGCAAAATTTCTTCTTGACATTTCTAGATGCTGTGCATACCACCCAGAGGCTAGGGGGGCAGTGGAAAGGGAAGATGGCACAATCAAGGCCAAGGTAGTAAAGACCTGTTCAGAGGCAGGATTGAGCTGGATAAAGGCCCTACCAATAGTCTTGAGAATAATGCAAAGGAACAGAGCTAAATTGTCACCTTATGAAATTCTTTCTCCAGACCACCATACATGGGATAGAGTGATCCAAAGGAGCTGCCAGATGCCAGTGTATGTGAACATGTCATACTTGAATATTGCATGAAATTTTCTGGAATGTCTGATATGTATGTCCAGGTAAACGTGGCTGTGACTTGAGACACAGAAGAGGTGCGAAAAGGTGCCAGAGGAGGAAAAGCGGTGGCTGGGACCATTCCACGTGCTGCTGGTAACCAACACCATGGTGAAAATCGGCAAAAGGGTAACCTGGATCCATGCAAACCACTGCAATCAGGTTCCGGCTCCACACGACGATCCATTCCTTACACCAGACATGAGCCAGCAGTCTTCACTGATCATACTCTACAACGAGCCATTGGGCCAGATTCCCACACTTGGGAATGTGAAGATAGTCAAATGAAGATGAAGATGGTCAAATTCCACAGTGCACAAGAGAAAGAACTCTAATACAGACCGATTCTGCCATCTTAGCGGTGGTATCTGCAGCAGTAAACAGGGGCCCATGTACGCTGTGGGCATCAACAGTGCTACAAATAGTAACTCGGCCTGGCCATAGGACAGTGATAAACAGACCAAGGGGCCAATGAAAACGTGTTTTTTGTGGAAATATAGCACTTCTTTCTACAATGATAAATGATGTTTTATTAACAAAGTTCGGGAGGAGCACGTTCAAACGATTAATGCAATCAACTCGTCATCAGCAATTACACCTCATCCTATCAGCGTGAGAGAAAGCATGTATGTATAGACGCATTCGACTTGCCTACACCGCTTGACATTTTTCGGCATTCCTCCACCACCCCAACTCCTCACACTTAATCGTTCCTGCCAAAGTCAGGTATACGGGGGGAGTGCTCCAAGTTCGGAGCCCTCTCCTCGGACAGCACGCCAAATACGCATACCATTTACTGAACGTGGAATGCGAATAATGCCACTATATATAGGGGAACTTGGACATGTCATGATAAGAGAGTAAAAATTATCAGGCCAATTGAATGTTAACTCATGTTTGTGGTGGGACAGTTTGGGAATGTATCATGTGGTACTTGGCCTGTAACAACAGATAAACCTCCAACCAATGTAAACTGGGCACACTTTCAGAAAGGAGAGTGCTTGCAACAGGGAACACGTCTCTGGGTAGGTGGTATAAAAACTCAATGGCATTTAAGAACCTCCATTGGTCTTCAATAGTCAACACCACACTTGACCCAAGATGGTACACCAGATGGTAGCACAAAACGTGTTTAATGGACTGACTATGATGTCTCTGGCTGATGTGTGGTGGGTTTGTTCTAATCAATGATGTAGTCAATGATTTCGAAGCTACCACAAAGCTGCCCTGAGTGTAATCTGGTCTGTAGACTAGTAATTTTAGAAGCGCCCATCACAGCTATTCATGTGTCTACAGGAGGCAGAGTTAAAAGGAGTGTAGATTTACAGTGTCAAGGGGGAAAGGGCAGTTCTCATCCCTTGACATGGACAAAAGGTTATCAATGAATAATAAAGAGGAAGGAATGTAATGGAAATTTTACTGTATGTATTACACGTAAACTGTGTATATAAGGTAAACAAATGTAGGATGCTAAAGCACTAATATACGGCTGCAGAAGCTAGTTAAAATAAGGACATGTTAACTTAATAGGAGAAAAAGCTTGCATGATATTTAGTTATAAAATAATCATAGTACACAAGGCCGTTTTTCTTTCTCTCGCTCTCTCTGTCTAAAGGGTACAGTTGCAAACTGTAACAGTTTCATAAACTCAGCTGCTTGCCAGTAAAATAAAACAGGGCTGGCTGATCATAGACTGCAGACAGCTCTCTGAGTGTTGAACGTCATTCTTGCAAAAACTTTTCATCTCACAGTCTCATCTTTTGCCTTAAGGGATAACATGGAAATTTCCATGACAATGTCATACACTGACCAGTTTTTGCAGTGCCGGTTCAAGTCAAACAGATTTATTTTGCTCCTGAATGCATGAGTATTTTTAAACGAATGGGTTCAATGAACGATTCAATTAACTCACACATAAAGACAGTCGCTTATCGCCAACTACTGGTGTAACAACATAACCTGCAGAAAGGATCGCTAATAAGGTCCCATGTGTTGTTTTGTCAACACTCTTTGAATACTGCTCAGAAAATGTAAAAAGGTCCAGTTTCTGTCTGGAACCACATGTCACATCCAGCTCATTCATTTTAACGCTTTAGGATGAAGGTATAAACAATATGAAAATATTTCCCAAATGTAAAAATATGCATCTTCTTAATGAACTGTAAAGGCATTTGAGATGGTTTTTAGTAGAAACCAATATTAATATCAGACTTAATTTTAGTGCACAAATACTGAGCTGGGAATTTTGCTTCTTTCCTCTCTAATTTATTCAGAACCTTTGACGCGAGTTGGCTTGGAGATGATGAAGTCTCCTAACAGATCTCATTCACATATATTCGTCATCTGATGTTTGAAAAAGCTAGCTCATTTTAATCATCAGGCTCAGGGGAAACTAAACAATCTGCGCTGTAAAGAGACCATTTGTTTTCTTCATTTATGAGAATTCAAGCTGGCATGATTTCTTTACAAACACACTGTTTTTGGTTTCTCTCTCTTTTTCTGCTCTGTTGTTGGCTCTGAACATTGGACTGGGATTAAGCCATATTATAGACCAGTTAAAAGTGGTTGAATACTATATAGACAGTGACATACTCCTGTTTTCCACAAACTTGGCATTGTTTTTGAAAAAGCTTTTATAAAGCATTGGGTAACACTTAAATTTACATATTTACGTGTAGTAATTGCTATAAATTGTGCAACTATAAAACTAACCCTAAAATACACCTTAATCCTAACCCTCAACCTATAGTAAGTACAATGTAGTAAATTCTTATTACTCACGACTTAAGTGTAACAGACATTGTAACAGACAAGGTAAAATAAAGTATAACTGGACATTAAGATATCAATAATGGCTCATTAACTTTATGCACCATAGTCAAAACATTTATTTACAATTTTACTTTAAATTAGTTAAATGTTGCACCAAATCAGCACCAAAATTGCACAGTGACATTCTCAGCACACGTCAAAGCAAAATTCTCAATTTCAGTGTAACCTGGTTTCCTCCCCTTGGAATATTTGTATTGTTACATCTGTGCGTGTTTTATCTAAACGGAATGGCAGTATATCTCTTTTCTAGAGTAATTTAGCGTAAAAAGAGTAGAAGCAGAGCTCATTACTATTATTAATTTTAATAATTTGTAATTTATTTGTCATTTTTTATTATATTACTATTTTGTTACACTTATCTCATGCAATGTGGTCTTGTCTGGGTTAGTGATTTGTTGTCATGGTGTCTAATGGGTTTAATTATGTTCAGGTGTTCCTAGCTAGTTTCCTCATTTCCTGTATGTATATAGTCTGCCTGTTTTTGTTCATTCGCGGTCGGTTATTGTTGATGTTACACACTCCTGCGTGCTACCATTAAAAGGTTCTCTGTTCATTGTCTGCTGTCATCAGTTTTCTTCCGAGTTCCTTGTGACATATTTATTATTAGTACTTCTTACTATTTTGTAGTTTTAACAGCTTTCAGAAAGAAATACAAATGCAGATTGATATTTTTTCAGAAAAACATATGGCTGGATTAGTGAATAAATAATAAAGTTGTATTATTATTATTCATTTTTCAAAGAGTTCAAACTGGGTCAATGCAAAATATAAAAATATAAAAGTTATTTTGACTTCACCCTTGTTTTCTTTTCTTTTTTAAAGGCATTACAGTGTGGCAAGTACTTAAAAGCAGAAATGTTAAGTTGGTTCCACTTTATATTAATGTCTTTAACGACTATGTACTTACATTTACATTAATAGTTTGCTACAATGCACTTATTGTGTACATACATGTTTTTACATTGTACTTATATTTAAGAAATACCAGAGTGGAACTACAACTGTAATTATTCTCTAAAACTTCATTTAATTAAACTTTTGACCGTTCCCTTATCTCTTAAACGACCCTTAAACCTACCCATATTACCAAACTGTCCCTAACTTTATGGTGTCCCACCTCAATAGCAGCAAAAGTGTTTTGCAATACAACATCAACACAATAAGTACATTGCTCTTATTTTTTTTACGTACGTACATAGTAGTTAAAGATACCTTGATTATGATGCATGTCCACTTATGTCTTAAACTGTGACTTAAAAGTTTATTTTAGGTGACATAAGGTGACATCATCTACGGTAAATGGACATAAATTCTCACACTTCACAAGACAGGACATTTTTGAGGCACCAGGTTTGCAGATGTGACCAATAAAGGTTGTATGACCTAGTGAACTTTTGACCTGTGAATTCTCCCAAAGCAGTTTAAAATAACCTTTCTGTGTGATACTTCCTGTCATATGAGACTGGTCAATGCAAGCACCAAAGATTCACACTGGGCCTGTCCTTCAAAACCCATGAACTCATCTTGACATTTCAAATTTGATTCTTCTTGATTCAACACACTGATTGCTGAAATACCCAACAGAACTAAGCGATGTGAGAGATTTTTCAATATAGGTATTACTGGAAGACTTCTGTCTCACTGGAATATCCTTTAGGAATTTGCATGTTGCAGAGGGACCATTTGTCTTCATCACAGTGCAAATTGTCTGCCTGAACCTTCAGTTTAGGGTGATTTATAACCATGTTGAATGGGCTGCCTGGGATTTAAAGACTCAACATCATGGGCTCTGGTTCGTCCTGAATGAAAGAGACTGAGTTACATGTCTCTGGTTATATGGTAGGTGGTCACTTCAGTCAACTTTTGGCAAAACCCCCACACATTCCTCCCCTCTAAATTTAACCACAATTACTTAATTTCACCAATTTTACCAATTACCCTCCTAATTGGGAAAGCACTTTCTTGTGTTCCAACTTCTGAATGGAGTACAGAGGAGCGCTCTTGATCAAAAACATTTACTTGATCGTCTCAGGATTCATTATTTTAAATCATAAAGGCCAACATATTCGGATGAAATAAAACAAAACAAATACTTCAGGACGCCCAAGTTTGTATTTTGTTGATGTGTTAGCAAATCTTTTAAAGGGTGAAAAATAAATGCCTCTCACCTTCAAACACAACGTTTCTCAGCTGTAGTGTGTTTTGATATCTTGACGACTGAGTTACATTAATTCAAGGAGTGGCATAAAGCTCCATGGGAGACAAAGAGTGGGTCAGAGAAGGAAAGGTGGTTTGCCTCTCTAAGTTCTCAAAATGGGTGGCTCATTATTTTAAAAAAAGCCTCTGTTATGATATTTTTAAAGGTCTACTACAATAAGTTTACATTCATCCAATGATAAAAAGCACTTTAAATTTCATAATATAATTTTGCACATCACCTCATTTCTGAGGTGAATGATTGAAAATGTAATGTTCGAAGATTCAGTCTCTCTAAAACCATTCTTACCAAGAGCTTACTCTGCTCTGATTTGTTAGATGGCCCAGCCTGTTTTGATTGGTCTACCAATTAAAATGCATAAATCATTATGCAAATGTGTTACATTGGTAATTTAAAATCCTACAGTTGTTAGTTAACTTTACTTAATATCTTAATTTAATTATAAACATCTAGCAACCTGTACTATTCATATACCATGCATTTGTTACTCGGAAAACCCAAGTTAAGATTAATTGATTGGTTTGAGTGCCATTTTGTCAAGCAAAGAAAAAAAAGAGAGAGTTTTTGAGGTGGGGCTCTTGTTCTTCACTTCTGTTATCTTTCATTCACTACTTTCCCAAAGTCATTTTAAATGTTGAATTGTCAACACAACTGACATTTTTGAGAGAACATCACATAAGCTGGCTTCATAAATTGTTTTTTGTTGAGGAATAAAATAGAAAATTAGTGTCCCTTTAGTTGGGAACGTCATTTGTATTATTGTAATTCTCTTCCTACGAATGTATTGAAGTCATAGTTAACACTGCGTTGAAGATGCTTTAGGAACGCTCTGTGTGACTGTGTCATGAAGCATGTGTGAAATCAAACCACGGCCGTGAAAGGGATGCCAGAGGTGGGTGACATCATGAACCAGGAAACTATAAAGGGATGCTTTTGTGACTTCAGTAGCACTATGCATGAACCGTTTGTCTAATTTAATGTTTTTAGTCTACTTTCTGAGAAAGAAAAGTAGATATGGAGAGCAAGCAGATTTTTAGATTGTGTGTTCCTCCCTTCATCATGTTGGGGATACACATAATCTTTGTGTTGTTTGTTTGGGGCAGAGCACGCACATTCAGGGTTAGAGGGTTATGTAATTACGAACGCTCTGCTCCCATCTGACGCTCGTTGAGAGAGTCGCAGTGTGGATCTGCATTATGCGTTCATGTTCACTCTGCAGATTGCCACACCAAATCCTCCTTTAGTCCTAAGAGAATCTGTTCTCACTCAGTGCAGCTTACATCACTGGGGCCCAAAATCAGGGAGCAGATCAGGAGCTGAGGCCCAGAGAATGGAGGCTCCACGCCCAGGTGGTGGAGCAGATATGAAGGGTGTTCACAAGTGGATCTGTTTGCATCTCGAGAACTGTCTCACTGTCCAATCTGGTTCTTCCTTACGCATCCAATTCCCCTGGGACTGGATACTATGGTTCAGATATGGTCTTTTCTTTCCTGATCGCTCTACTCCTCGCAATTCTAGAGAGAGTTTACCGGGACAGGGTTCGTCTCACCTTGATGGCCCCATCGTGGTCAGGCAGAGTGTGTGTAATGGAAATGTTTCTGTTTGTTTAAAACTGGATATATGAGGTAAACAAATGTAGGGTGATAAAGCAGTAAAATAATATTGCATAAACTAGTTCAAAAGAGGACATGTTAACTTAGAAGGACAATAAGCTTGCAAGATATTTAGTTATAAAATACTGATGTTTCTTCTCTCTCTCTCAAAAGGGTACGGTTGCAAACTGCAACAGTATCATAAACTCACCAGCTTACCAGTGAGATCAAAAAGGTTTTGGCTGGACATATGAGACAGCTCTATGAGTGTTGAATGCCATTCTTGCAAGAATTAAAACTTTTGATCTCGCTGAGTCTTGGTTTCATCTTTTGTCTCTTAGGGATGATGGGGAAATATCTGTGATAGTGGAGGGTTCCGGACTTTGTGTCCCTTCCAAACGGCTCTTCCTGAAAGATTCCGTTCAGCAGGTACCTGTTGTCCCTGGTAGTGGAAACTTTTCACTTCATGGTGGAGTGCTCGCCAGATGGACCCAATTAACTGCCCTCTTGTTACAGTGTTGGAGTTCCTGCAGGAGCGATTCACTGCAGGGCTATCCCTATCCACTTTAAAGAGTTATGTGGAAGTGTTCGTATTTACCACATTCCTTTGGGTGGAATGTCATTGGGAGAGACCCACTGGTAACAAATATCCTCTGTGCCACTTTGAGGTTGGGGTCTGCAGTACGCACAAAGAGACTGGCCTGTGATTTGGCCTGTCCCTGGCTCCCTGTGAGCCTATCTGAGAGGTTCCAGTCAGGATCTGACTCTCAAGCGTTGTTCCTCCTTGCTATTATATCTGCTAAGAGAGTTGAAGATCTGTGGCCCTTTGTTCTTGAAATTTACCCCTGGCAGGGGGAAGGCTTCTTCCACCCTCCAAGCCTTCTTTCCTCTGTTTTTCAGAGCCAAGAAAAGAGTAATCTACTTTGTCCAAATGCTTATATCTACACCATGGTGTAATATAACAGTGGCTCTGTGACCTCTGGTTAGCAGAGGACCATCTGGGACCTTCTAAGCAGAGGTTGAGCAAGTGGATAGTCAAGCCTATTTCACTCACTTCTGAGTCAGCCGGGTTGCCTACCCCTTTGGCAGCTCGAGCCCACTCAACGAGGAGTATGACAACTAGCACTCTTGTCAGAAGTCTCCTTTCAAGATGTATGTGGTGTGACTGGCTGGTCCTTACCACACACATTCATAAGGGTCTACGACCTAGACATGGACTGTACACCAAGGGCACAGCTGTTGTCGTCCTAGTATGATTTCACACCTGACAGTCACTTGTCATTATAATGGCATGGGCAGTGGCATTCCCACTGTGTCTTTGAAGCAGCACGAGCTCCCTTGAAAGGAAACGTCCCGGTTACGCATCTAACCTTGGTTCCCCCGAAGAGGGAACAAGACACTGTGTCACCTTGCGTTATCTCCTGCATGACTGCCAGTGGCTATTTTAGCTTCAGAAGCTGCTACTGCTTTGTTTAGCATGCCTCTTATAGTTTCCCGGTCGTCAAAGACGTCACCCGCCTCTGGTGTCCTTTCACACCACTGGTTTGATTTCACATGACATAATCACACAGAGTGTTCCCACAACATCTACCCAGCGTATCATTCCATTTTCAGGGAACCAAGTTTAAATACATAACAGAGACGTTTTGTACTTGTAACTGAGACGTTTTGTACTTGGAACATGTAACGTACTGCATTGAATTCTAAATAGTACAGAGCAGTTATGCTCGTTTTGTACAATCAATTTACAAAAGAAAACATTGTCTAATGGTATCAGTGTGTTTTTAGGTCATTGTTTTCAAAATGACCTCATGTGGCCCTTGAGGTTTTGGTCCTTCTGCTCCAAGTAGAGCAAGCAGACTGCTGGTAAGTTCATATCTTAGGGCAAAAAAAGAGAAAGAAAAACACGATGCATAAAATCTTATCTTTTAGTTTTGTGTTCTGTATCAGGTGGTGGTTGTAACAAGCAACTGAAACAGAATGAAAAAGAAACACAGCTGAACAACATAATCCTGACAGTATGGAGTGTTTTGGTAGTTTTAATACATTTTGCATGTGAAATTTACTGTTGTGTCAAGCTGAAAGATGGAAAGGAGGACTGTATGAAGAGTTTTGAACTGGGAACCTAAGTACTGAGTAATGTGTCCTGGCAATTGTGAAAAGCTCTTTAAGTAAAATAGCTAGATAGGTAGGTGTAGATAGATTGATGTAGATGAAATCGTTTTAAAGATTTGTAAATGCCCTTTTTGTACACAGCATTAAAACAGAAAAAGCATGCAGCTCATCTGCAGACACAGTGTTTTATAAGCCCTTGGTGTGATACACGCCAGGCGGTCAGTGTCCACCTGGCAGTCACATCAAGTGTATTGCTACCTCTGAGCAGACATCTTCCCACAGCCCTGGGAGTGCTTGAGAACATGACATAAGCGAAACCCATTTCCATTTCATGGAATAGTCCTGTAGTAAAACTTATTCAGGATGTTCAAGCTGCTTTTTTCCCATACAGTGACCAAGGAAATGCACCATTTGGAGACTGAATTTATATCAAACAAGAAGGATAATTAAACATTAACGTATACATAAAATTAAAATCAAAGAAATCTAAATTGAATATTTCTAAAAAATCTTCAAAGAAATGTAAATCTATATTTACTTTTTTGTATTTGTCATATGTTTTTATGCAAAGCAACTTACATTGCATTCAAGGTGCACATTAACATTCTAATCAGTTCTTGCTTTCCCTGGCAATGGAACCCATGACCTGATAACAATTAATTTTTATTTTTAGATGAAAATATCTCTTTAAAGTGTCTGTCAAAACCAACTATGGCAGCCCAGTGCACAGTTGTGCTTCATGGCATGAATCCTATTGGCCACATGTATCCCTCATACTCAGTACTGCAGTGAACTTCCAGGAATTCTGCAACACCTAGTAAAGGTCTTGTCCTATTCTACACATGACTGCAGCTTACAGATGGAATCCTCTCCACCTGTGGCTGAGTGGAAGAGCGGCACAGCCCTGCATATGTAGCTGTAGCTGCCAAGACTGCACACTGTCTGCGATGAGGAATTTTTTGGACAGTCAGGGAATACGGCTCCTGGGTTTTCCCAAGACTGCCACGGGCACAATTCAGAGTTGTCAGCAGTGTTTGAGATGGATATCGCCTGCCAAGGCTACAGCTACGTACAGAATAATGAACTCTTTTTACCGAATCATAAGTTTCATCTCTACCCTGACCCATGAAATCACATTTGATTTACAGAGTACAATGACAGCATGCACTAAGGGATTAAGCTGCAACTTTGCAGTCATCTTTAAGTGCTCAGTCTAGACTTTGGCTACATGGCTACTTTATTCTGCTTACTCTGCATACATCATAAAGAAAAAGCATCTCCATGGCAATCTCGCTTCCTGATACAGCATGAAAGTTATTGTTCATCCCTCATCAGCCGTTGATGAAATAGCGGACAAGGGCCAAGCAAGGTACTTGTGCATAAGTCTGACAACAGTCTAAAGTCTCAGGAATTCCCCTACTCACTATACTAACAGATGCCAGAGTTAGAGAGAGAGAGAGAAAACAGATTCATCAGGTCATTTATTTATTTTTCAGTGACATGACGCTTACAAAGGAAACAGCATGTTGGATACGCATTATGAAGTATTTTCTTTTATTTGGCACAAACACAAAAGTGCTTTATGACAATACTGCCTTGGTAAAGCCCTCATCAATTACAATCTATAGTTTTTTGTAACACAAAGTACCTTTATTCATTATCACATGTTGGCACTTTGATATATGATTGAAATAATTATCTTAAACATTTAGTAAATGTTAAAATAATGCTGGTAAATAAAATCAGAGCTTTCCAGGAAATTAAAGCATGGCTTTATTTGGAAATAGGTTTGCCATCACTAAAAAAGCTGTTTTCCAAATGCTCTGGACATTGATGGATGACATACGTTTGTGTGAAATAATAACAATCACTAGAGGCATCTGTGCCTCATTTTTGTGCAAATGTTCCTGTGTAAATGTCTGAAGAATTTGCATAGCAATGCGATTTTGACACATGCTGAAATTATGAAGGACAATTCAAAACGTTCAACTGAACCAGCATATGATACTTTCAAATTACAAATATTTTGCTTAAAAAAATCATATAAGAAAGCTATAAACCTTGGTGTTGTATAAATAGACTGGTCATAACTCCATGTAATACTTATAACACAGGATCATCACCCTTCTTGTCAATGAATAACTTATCTCTAGATTTGCCTTTTATTGTTGTCATCACAGAGACAAATGGAGCGTCTTAATTTCACATTTTGGTCAGACAGGCAAGTCTTAAAGAGGTACATTTCCTCATATTTATTGAAAATAGAGAATCTTTGGTGGCAAAGCAAAAAAATGTAAAATAAACAAACGAAAAAATTAAAAAATAAACAAGTCTATATAAAAGGCAATAAAATACATTATGCAAATACAAAGTACAGCACAATCAAAAAATACTCAGAAGTTCTGTTTTGGATTTCAGTCTAAAAATGTATACATAATATATTTTATATATAAAAAACAAAGTAAAGTAAACATCATAAATTACTTAAGAAAAGAACTGAGTCTCATCCGACACTCACACAATGCAAACATAACCATTGAGGTATTTTGTTCCTTAAAGTTCTATATCAAGCATTATGCATATTGAAAGTGAACGTGAAAGTGCAAAGAATACTAAAACATCAAAGAGTGTCAAAGCTCACATATTACAATGTGTTTCCTTTATCACTGCAAAGGAATATCCTTATTAACAGTCACAGCAGCAATGATGTCTCTTTACGGTGTCACTTCCCACCTTCAGATAGTAATGTAAACGTAGAAAGGATGAAGGACATTGGGAAATACTATACCATGTCAAGAACCATGTCATACTGTTGTCCTTTCTTCCTCTTGCCACATTTCATAATGAGAGCAGCGTACAAAGTCAAGAAAATGACCCAGTAGCTGGCATACACAATTGCGCCAATTATCAGAATCATTTTTTCGGACTCTGGGAAGGGCTTTCGAGTCTCTTGGATTATTGAATAAATAATGCCAACAAAAAGAATGCTAAACCAAATTGAGATCGGTATAAGTCCAAGAAAGTTCACCACGATGGTCTTCCTTCCAGACGTTCCCCAACCGGATTTGTTTATAGTGGCTATTGCGAACATCTTTGCTGGTAGCAGGCTTGACATGTATAACACTGAGTAGAAGGACATGAAGACCATGACGATGTTTCCACGGAGGCAACTGGCGAACGAAGACTTGATGAGCGCCACGACCTGGACAATCAGCAGGAACAGAAGGATGTTCCAGATCCTGCCCTGGTAGAAGAGCTGGATCGCAGTGGCGATGAGGAAGAAGGGGAAGAAGCCGGTGATGACGGCCTCATAGGTCATCCACAAGTGGTGCTTGTGAAACCACATGGAGTTGTAAAGCCACTCTCTGAAATACGATTTACTCCAGCGAGTCTGCTGGTTGAGCCAGCGCAAGTAGGTGATGGGTGTCTCGGTCAAGCACTTGGAGCGGGCAGTGTATTTTGTAGCATATCCCAGGCTCAGGACTCGATTGGTCAGATGGCGGTCATCGCCAAAACTGCAGTGGCTTCCCATGAAGGTCTGATTGTACCAGTCCTCCAGGAACTCATGAAGCAGGGAATTCCTGTACATCCCCAGTGGTCCACTGATACACTGAACGCACCCGAAATATGACTGGCAAGCTCTTTCGATGTTGAACGCCATCCAATACCTCACACTGCTGAGGAAGGAGACCCATGATTCATATTTGTTCAGAATCTAGAGGGAAAGATTAACAAGAGAATTTGAAATTAAATGGTCTGTAGTTCAACATACACAGTGTCACATGTCTTGTTCATCAGCCATGTTGATGTATATCTTATGTTACTAACCGCGGGATCCCACCTAAGATCTAAAGGCTCTCTGTACAGGATGTCTAGTAATATGAATTTCTGTCGACATCTGAACTCAGCAAAGGTGTGGGAATATTTAAGTACCATGAGAAATCCATTCACCCAGCTCCATTCCAAAAAACAACAACTGCCCTTAATATCCATCTGAAGAATGGGTGGGGGAAACCCCTGAATTCAGATTTTATAGAGATTTTCTTTTCAGCGCATGAAGTCTTATAATGTATGTAACCATACAAACATTGTGTTTACGCTAACTCTAAATCTATACTAGAACATTTAGAAAAGAAATTACATTTATTATCAAAAGGAAACATATTCCTCAGATGGATATTATACAATATCTCCAAAATTACTTGGGCACTTCTAACAGCATTAGATATGTATACAATTATACAATATGTAAACCAAGTGTAATCTTCAAAGAACTTTTTTTCAGTTACTTAAAAAGAAGTCCAACTATCAAGTTATAAGTTGCTTTGGATAAAAGCGTCTACTAAATGAATAAATGTAAATATAAATGTAAATCTACGAATGACAAAGTCTATATCAAAATTTTGCTTGTCAAACAATGCCACTTAGATTTCCACTAAATCTCAAAAATTTAAGTAAGTGATAAAAAGCCCATATGCTGTATATATCATATAAATGTTGAATGTACAGTAGAATGTTGTTAAAACTGAAAGAGAACACATACCTGTACATCTCCGCCTACTCCTCCAACCATGGGATCTTCTTCCAAAACCTTCACCATCTCCACTGAGGAGGCCGGGTCCAACATGGTGTCTGAATCACATACCTGCATCCAGCACAATATAGTTACATCAATAAAGAGTATACACTAATTGGTAATGTTCTCATAAAAATAACGTAAAATCAGTATTTGCAACACATGTACTAAGGCACAATATCATCATTAATATGACGTGTTCCTTATATATTTATCTTTGCTGTCTTTAATTGAGTGGTTACAATCTTAATCATCTTTATCATGTTCTGTCTTACATAATCATTTATAGAGCCAAACAAATATAGGCTCATCAAAGACAAAGACACACTGTTCAAATATCAAGAGATTTAAGTGTTTGAACATAAGTTATAACTTTAAGCAAGCATCCCCTACTAACACTGAAACGTTAAACAAGCATTGCCCAAATGGTCTCTTGCTTTTTTCCAGCAAGTCATGTATGTCACTTTGCTTTTACAACTAAACCCCATAGTGAGAATAACCACAAGCCGGGTAGCAAGATTAGTGATATGTTAAACACAATTAGGGCTCTACACTCAGAGCAAAGGTCAGGGATCTCATTGGAACCAGGTGGCATGTGGATAAAATTACACTATTTATTCAGTCTACAAGGGAGCCCTCACACGGTTATCAATGAATGACAGCTATGAGTTTACCATTCTCAAACACTATACACACAGAATGCTTACTTAAATAATAAAATAACACCAATAATGGTCATTTTAACGATAAGAATATTAGCGTCCGCACCAATGGATGTTAACATTCTCTTTATTATAAGCACGCTGATTTGAGCTCTTTAAAACTGGGTAAATTCTTATCTAATTTTTATTCTTATTTATGGGTTATCGTTCTGAAAGTGATTCCAATGATATTGTAACTCTGTGTGGTTATTGCTATACTTATAGTATGGACTTCCCTATTCTCATAAATTGCAAAAATTATTCAAACTTAATAGGCAGAGTTATCTTTTACTGTCCTTGGTGTGAACAGGTCTTAAATATATGATGGGTGCTTTGATTGGTCCAGTACTTTGAAATGGACGAACTGACTTTGAAGCTGCATTACATGAAAAAACATTTAACCCTAAATTCATCTTGACAAGGTGTCTGAAAAATGTGATGCTCATGTGTCAAACAGCTAAACATGGGACTGTAGAAAATGTATGTAGAAAAACAATTATAAAAATGCAACTGACTGAACCAGTCCTCATTCCCTTTTTAAATGGGAAATTGCAGTGCATCCTCTAGTGGATACTATGGCAAAAGCCTCATAGTGTCTACCAGAGGACGCAGTGTCTCGTTCTCCAGGTTCACTGAGATGTTCATCTAGATTTTAAGCGCTTAAATCTTTCTTACATCATAATTGATTGCACAATTGTTTGGATTACAAAGAGGTCATTTGATCACTAGTTTTGTCAATAAATCTTCAGAAAGACGTTTTGTAGTAGTTTAGTCAAATAGTTTGAACAAAAGTAAATATTCTCATGTAGCATTCTACCAAAGCCACCAAAACTCTGTTTTGTAATTTGAAAACATATGTATACAGCTGTTCTCAGCTCTGTGCCATTATGAAATTCTTCCAAACTAGTGTCTTTTGGATGTAGCTTGTAAAATTCAGGTATGGGATTTAAATGTTTAGACTAAACCGTCATAGATGGGTTCTCGTGGGTTTAATGTATGTATGTGACCTATTTATGAACATGTGTTGATCTGACATGTTCCCTTGCGTTAAATAACCACTCACTAGCATGAGCTAATAGTATGTGCTCTGAGATGGCATGGAAAATACAAGCAATCTGTTCTGGAAGTGCCAGAAATAGCTCCTGAATATGCAAACGATTTCCCACAGAAGTCCCTCAATGAACAGCATCAGTGTTAACCAGGAATGTACTTTCCTCACTCTCAGTGCACTACATGCTTCAGCCTACCATCCACTTAAGCAGTCACAAAAGCTTCTTTGTACAATTTGCCTGTGTTGGCCCTGTGTACTTGGCTTTAGCCAGGTTTGAGCCGAGTGAGAGAGATAGACTCACCTGTACGTAGTCGACACTTCTTCCCAGGGCTTTGAAGGCGGTGTACATGACCTCCCTCTTCCCGCCCCACTTCTGCATGATGCACACACATTTATTGTTGAGAACCAGGCGAGAAATTTGCTGCAAGCTCTCGGCATACAATTCTTCCGTTTCATTTGGTCCCTTGTGGTGATAGTTGCTTTTCCAAATGTATGTGGCTGCCTTGTCCCGGCCCATGATGTCCCGAAAGATATCCATCATGTAGCAGTCATCATCACTGTTCCCATCGATAACCATAATGACTTTTATCCCAGGGTAGCTGAGCCTCTTTACGGATATTAAACACTTTTTCAGGTAGTTGGGGTCTTCCTGATAGGCTGCGATGCATAGGGCCAGTGACTTGTTGAGTTTGATCGGTGTTTCCAGGGAGCGTTTCATGTTTCTGTGTTCTAGTAGAGCGAACAAGCTCTGGATGATGAGGTGAACGACTAGAATTGCTCCGTAAAGTCCAAAGGACAAATAGTTGCCCGCAGTCGTGATGAGCTTATACCCCATGATATAAGCAGTAGATATCCCCACAAGCAGCGAAATGCCGAACAGTGTCGTCCCAGCGATCCTTAAGTAGGTGGTCAACTTATCACATCTCATCTGAAAACAACAATAGGATATAGGGTGAACATTCATGATTTTGATTGAACCAAATAAGTTCTTCTGCAGAACACAAATGAAGTTATTTTGAAACATTTGTTATTTTGAAACATTTGAAACAGTGTTCTTGTCTCTTCAATGAAAGTCAATGCGGTCCAATCTTGTTTTGGACCGCATTGACTTCAATGGTAGAGGGGAAAAACAATCCCTCAAAATATCTTTTTATATTTTGCATAGGAAAAAAACTCTTACATGTTTGGAATGACACAAGGGTAAGTATACAGTGACAAAATCTTCATTTTTGGCTGAACCCTCTTTTTAAGAACAGCTTCATGGAAAGCACTCATAAATGCAATTAAAGCAGATGTGTGGACAGCTTTGTGGTGGCAATGACAGATTTTTGCTCATATACAAGCATAGAATACATGCATCTGTTCTTGCCGCAAAAGCAGCAGTATATTTCAGACAGCATCATATTTCTTCCTCTTCTGAATATCTGAGAGGTCTCTATGACCAGTTGTTCCAAGTTTCCTAACTAATGCAGTTCCCCATCTGCTTGGCAGACATGACTATGCAGCACCACCCTCTGACATCATCTGTTTATATCTCCGTGGGAACGCATGAACAGTGAAATTTAGATTTCAGAGGGCTGCACTAAAGACCCTCTGTCTTATTACTGCTGAAGTCGGCCATTGTATTAACGATGTTGTCTTGTTTTATCGACTCTCACCACTCAAATCTAATTTTTACTTAGATATTATTCCTCTTGGTTTAGATCAAATAGCAGTTCTGGCCTGGGAGAGAGGCTGATATGATGGACTACAGCACAGTTTGAATCTAACTGGCACGTGTCACAGCCTTTAACGTCATCCTGCGTGTTTATGAGGCCCTCTGGACCGCCGAAAACCCCACCTTATCCAACAGACACGTGCAAGCCTATTGGATTAAGGGCCACATGTTGTGTTAATGTCTCAAACGCCTGTAGTGCTCTTGGGGTATCCCAAAAAACTAAACGGGATTCATGTCTTGTTTAAACTCTAGATGAACCAGAAATGCTCATTTGATAGTTCCAAGACTGGTGACAAGACAAAATGCGGCCCACACCTAAAAGGCCACTAAAGCTAATCACAGGATTTCAGAAGCATGATTGCCTTTGTGAATGACCGCATTTTTCATGTTTACACAAATTTGGTTCTGGCTTTGTGTCTCCAAGGATGAATGTGCAGGGTTTACATGTGCAGATTGACTCGTCTTGTTGTGATTGAGGATGTGCATTCAAGTAGATAATCCCTTTGATTAAGTGCTCCTGTGTGAGACTGAATGAAATATGGTAATTTGCAGTAAAGGTCCATTCACACCAAGGACGATAACTATGGGCATAAAGATTTAATTGAATCATTCTAATTCAATGGGAATAATCACAACTATAATCACTGGAATCACTTTAAAAACTTTTTTCCAGCTGATGACCGATAAAAACATTGACAGCCAATCAGACTTAAGAAGGCACACCAATAATAAAACACATCCACTGATGATATAGTTATAGTTATCTTTGTTATTATCATTCTGAAATCAAAGTTATATATACAATGTTTTTCTTTGCATTACTTACTGACTATGTTACGTACATTGTCTGGCCATGATCCAACAGAGCAGGGAGGAGATACAGAGTGTCAGGGATCACTGAGAGTTGAATCATCCTCAATGGGGAAAACTATAACTAGCTTTGAAGGTAGATGAAATATTGCAGTGCAAGAAAAGTACATTTGCACTAGCCAAAGGGACCCTGGCCTGCAACGCCTCCTGAGCAGCACCAGACAATTACTTTTCTTGACTCTTATGCATTAAAATATTATTAATCTAGAGAGCATATTTACACTATGCCTTAATGTAGGGGGAGGTAGATTGAGTAACTTAATGGAGACAGAGGATTTGTTCAACTTCATCCTCAGATTTGGAGGAGAATCCATTAGACAAAGATTAATTTGAAACACAATAACTTGTGAATGGTCATTAACAACATTTGCTATGCAGCAGGAAATCCATAGCTCATAGCTTCATTGTTCTTTTGGGTGCATTGGGTAGAAAATTAGGAGATCATTTTAGCTTAACAATAGTGAGTTATTAAAAAGTACTTTGGTGATTTGATGATCCTGTATTCATAAACCATCTTATGGTTTAAATATTTAAACATTAATCTAATCAAATACACGTAATAAAACAAATAAATATATAATATAATATATATAATTTAAAAATAAAATAAAACAATTAGAGTAGTTAAAAGAGAAAGAAAGCTTTCAAAGATTTGTGCAAAGATGGTAGCATACACCTACAGCTAATAGGGTTTTGCATTAAATCAGTTGTTTCACTAAAACTGTGTTGGTGGGAATTTTGGCACAGAGACACTGCCTTGTTCCTCGTACTGCCCTTCTGAGATACCCCAGTGTATTCCCAGCCATTGGAGGAAGCGTCTGCTTCTCCTAAGTGGGTGGTTCTGAGTGGTGGGGGAATCTAGAAACTTGGGGAACTTCCACAGAAGCCTCCTAAATGATATATCCCAACACAACCATTGAGACACATTCATCACTCTGCCATGGCTTTGTGGTGAAGACTTGTCAGACTTTATGGTCGCCATGTTGCTTGCTGTTCAGGCTGCTACCACAAGGCTTAGTGTTAAATTCTGCCTCCCTGTCTCCATATTTCAACCTACAGGACTCTCAAACCTCACCTTGCGTCCTAAAAATATTCTGATGGTTAAGACTGCCAGAAGAAATAATGTGGCATTTCCACAAGCTGTTAGAAGTGCCTTGAAGGCTAACTGCAATTAGGTTATTATGTCAACTTTGCTCACTGTTCCCCTGGACTTGCACAGCTGGGTCTTATCACAGGCACATGACCAAGGTCATAGTCTTATGACCTCCAAATGCAGCCTGATTTTCAATGACACAACCACACACCCCGCACATTTACAACAGGCAAGACTTGCAAGATGCTGAGGAAGTTTGGGATCAAATTTATCAAAAGTCTTTTGAACAGTAAGTCAAAATATTGTTCGCACTGGCTATCATTTTGAAATAAGAGAGATATAGAATTAAAGAAATAATTCACCCACAAAATGAAAACATTTTACACCCCTTCAAGTTATTCCAAACCTGTATGAATTTCTTCTCAAAAGAAGATATTTTGAAGAATGTTGTTGATCAAACAGTTGATGGGCCCCATTGACCCCCCTCGCCCCCCAACACCACCACTATGGAAGTCAATGGGGCCCGTCAATGGTTACCCATATTCTTCAAAATGTCTAATTTTGAGTTTCAGAAGAAAGAAATTAATACAGGTTTGGAACAACTTGAGGGTGAGTAAATGATGGCAGACTTTTTTCATTTTTGGGTGTACTGTCCCTTTAAGCTGCGATATGCCTAATATGACCAGTGCCTCATAATATGATTACTTTGAAGATCTGTAAATGACTGTAAAGACAAATAATGAGAGAACAAGTCAGCATGTTAATGTTGTGGAAACATCTGTGAAACTAGCATTTTAAGGGTGAATTAATTTCTTTTTTTAAACAGGGTGCATATTATGGTGGAAATTGGGGTGTCTGACCCCCTAATTAAGACTTGAACCCCCCCAAAGAAAGTCAAAACAAGCGTATGTACGTTTACAGTACCCTTGTAAAAACAACCGCACAATTAGATTGCAATTATACTAGATTACAAGTTAGAAGCTATGTTAAAATATGGTAACACTATATTTTAAGGTGACATAGTTGCACTTTACTATGTCTACTTACTATAGTAACTAACCTTAAACCAAAGCTTAACTCATTTAGCAAGTAGCCAGATGTTAATTAATAGCCTATTACTCAGGAATTTGAGTAAGTACAATGTAACTACATCACCTTAAAATAAAGGGTAACTAAAAATATGCATATATATATACCTATCACTTCATGATAGGCAACAAGTTTAGTTTTAAAAGTATTTTAGAAATAGGGAAATCAAAGCATAATTCAGTTGCAGGGTTCAAACTTACGATTGTAAAAAAAAAAAAAGTGATTAAGTGTTTAGTTAATATTATTTCACGTAGTACTGAAAATCGTCATCACGCATCATTACTAGCCTGCGTCATCAGTGTTACAGCTGCCGCTGGAACGCGCGCAATATCTGTTCGGCTCTATTATTGGTCACAGTGTCCAGATGGTGTTCAATTACCCTATAACCCGTTACAATTTCAAATACCCAAAACGTGTGTCTCTAAATGCATTAAGTGGATGTTTAGAAGCCTAAAACCTCTATGAAACTTGCCAAAAAGAACAGTTGACATGCACCACGTTTACCAATATTACTGTCCTAATTAATAAATGATGCTAGATAAAAATATACGATGTACAATTGGATCTTGCTAAAAAAAATACGATGAGAGAAATTAAATACAACCTGTGAACCCAGGGGGAAATAAATGACACGTGTAGGCATTACTAACACTTATGGCTGAACTCCATTCATTCAAACGTGTCCCCCTTTTGATTGTTTAAAGTCCATTACAATATGAAATGTAAAGATAACTATTAACGTAACAGAAAAAGGTGTGCTTTTAAAAAGAGTTATACATTTAATAATTCATGATCTTACCTTGGAGCAGCTATGTGAAGATGTCCCGTTAGGTTAACAGGGATGCTGTCCGACGAGACTCTGCACGTTCCAGACACTGTACAAACCTTCCCATACAAGTTTTTGGGCAAACAAGCAGAGGAGACCGACATGGAGCATCTAAAAACTCCTTTCTTCGAATTGCAAAGATGTGCTGTATCCACGTTTTCCATATAACGAAGGACCATTCAAGTTTCACGCCTCCTCCAATGCATCATATATAGTTTGCCTCATTCTGCTGTGATGAGGTCTATTGGAGCATCTTTGGCAGTTTACTCTAACTTTTTTTTAAGCTGATAAAAGAAATAAAAGAAAAAAAAGTTATCCAACAGTAGTCAATGTTGGTGACTCAAAATGTAATTGTTTCAAGTTTTCCAAGCGTACAGGTTTAAGTAGTTAACTGTCCTTTTCTGCGTCTAATTTCTTTCAGACGCTTTAAGTTTATGCTTCCTGTGAGCCATACATTTGTAAGACTCTTTTAACCGAGCAGGGTTTTGGACTTGTTTTAAAAAGGGGGTTGGTTCGGGGGCGAGGAGGAGCGAACATCTAAGAGAAAAAAAGTGCTGCCCATTCAAACTTCCGAAATGGGGGTGGGTATGAGTTTATCAAGCAATTAGCCAAACAGTGCAGCTTAAAAAAAAAAAAAACTCAGCTAAAAAAAGTTTTCAAAGTTTACAAAATATATATACATAAAGCCATATATATATATATATATATGTATATATAAAAAATTGATAACAACAATTAATTAAAAAAAACATAAGCGTAAAAATTACTAACTTAATGATTGAATTATTTACCAAGGGACTGTAGAGAATTTTCTGTATTATTATGCTAAATGTATTAATAATCAGTTGATATTTTGCCAAATGTGCAGATATATATACCGTAAATAAAATAAAAAAGTTCATTGATTCTCAGTTGCGCTTGTGATTTTAAGGACAGGCCGCGCATTTCCACTAGAGGGCGCCACACAATTCTAAATCCCTTCACATTCACAGCGGTGAAAGTCGGTTTGCAACAGCGCTTCTTGTCAGTCATACAGACCTTGGACCAAAAGCAACGTAAAACTGTTTTTGATATACATACATATTTTTTTTAAAATATGAGCTGTTTCATTCTTTCTTTGTGAAATCTCACAAATAGTTTTTTGTATCGCTATATTGAGCAATCTTTCCCTAAGCACAACTGAGAGCATCAGCAAGTCCTTAAAAGAATCAACACACAACTTATATATGCATTTGTTTATTGTTTGTTTGTGTCCACATTTCATCTTTCAACCAAATCCATACAATGTTCAAAAAGTGTTTTTTCTGCCCAGAAAGGACTGGCTTTAGTAACCATGTGTTAATTTGTGTAACCAAATTAGTAACCATGTGTTAATTTGGGCTACCGTTTCTTTGAGCTAGGATTTACAGTAATGCACCAAAATGCAACTGAGGAAGAGTATGGCAGCCATTGTATGTGTCTCTGCAGGATAGCCTCCACTAAAGAATGACAAACACAAGGACGGTGGACTCCTTCAGTAGATTCTAGAAGTGCTGAAAGATGAAGGCTAATGAGTCCCGGCTTCACAGTTGGGGATTCTTTGACCCTTAACTGACTTTGAGGAAGAGCAACCACATGTTTTGCTGAGTCATTTAAAAAAAAAGTAGTGTCTAGTACAGTACAGCATTGTGTTCCTTACGTATGGATCTTATCCTGTCAGGCACTCCAAACATCACCTGGGGGCTTGAGTCTCTTATTTGAGGCTAGAAATCTGAGATAACTCACTTTTTAGTTTTAGTTGTGCAGACGTTCATGGTCTTTCTTGATTTGACTTGGAACAATGGCATCATTGAGAGGACATGTGCATCTCATTTTGCATTTTGTTTAGATCAAAGACACTGATATTGTTATTGTTCTCTGTATGTTTAGCTCTAGAACACGAGGAAATGGGTTTTTGGCACCACTGGTAATTTCAAATGTTGAAACGTGTCCGGTGCCACATCTGCTACAGTTGTCATCATTACAAAATCTGCTTCTACATTTACTCATTACCAGCCCAGAAATTCTCTACACAAACTTTTTTCTCACAGTCAAATTTTTCCACATCCAAGGGTGGTGGACAGGAAAGAAAGTTTAATGTGCATGAAGAAAGCCCTAGTCATTAAGACTGATTGTTGCTTATCTGCTGATGATGAATTATGTCTCCCCTCAGGACCCCTTTAGTCTGGTCTTAATTTGTGCTTAAGATAGTCCTGCTCTTTTACCAAAACCACAAATGTTACACAAATATGCCATTTAACAGTGGGTAGAGATTAATATTTTCCTTTGGAGGTTGATCTTTCCGCCTTTGAGAAGATTGCTCAATTCCTCACTGCTGAAACAATTCTCTGCTGAAGAATATTAAATTGTGAACAAATAAATATGTGAAAAATATTTGATTTGATTGAATAGAGGTCATTAAGGCCTTTTTTTTTTTTTTTACAACATTCCTGTCTGTTAGGGTTAGGGTGGGTCTGTCTGTCTATATTTCAAAAATGTCTGTCTTTTCATTTTCATACTTTTAAAAACTTTTTAAATCTGACCACAAGCAACCTCTATGGTCTGTTACATCAAATTTAATTAAATTCATATTAAGGCATAGTTTTTCTCAATCGCTTTTAAGGAACATTTTTTGAATCATTCCTAAGATTTGGTGCATTTCTCAAAATAATTTGTACAAACAACATTTTGTCTGATTTACATACCTGTTCTGTCTACAAATCTTTGAATGATTGAGGACATGGGTGTTCTCCTAACATTCGGCTGTACCTTTAGTCCCAAAGAGTAGACACTTGTACATAATCGCATGCAACTCCAAGATTATGGGTTCGACTCCCAGGGAAAGCAATAACTGATTAGAATGTTAATGTGTACCTAAAATCCAATGTGATTTACTTAGGATAAAAGTGTCTGCCAAATGCATACATGTAAATGACTGTACCAAGGGATGTGAAACCATTGCTTTTAAGTTTTTCAGTTGTTCTGACTGGCACACTACCCTGGCTGAGGCTGAAGACCGAAGATGATAGTGTGGTTTAAAATAGCTGGGTCATGGATAGTGATCTTCCATCTTGTAAGTGAAGATTGGACCTCTGCTCCTGAGTGCATGCGCTCTGTATTGACAGTGAATAGTGTGTGAGTAATGAGAGGAAGTGCCTTTTGAACTTTAAAGCAAAGCACCTTACTCAAATTTTCCAAAAGTGCATCCGGTGGCTCGGCTATCATCTTTGGTCAATAACTGGCCCTTTCACTGAGAGGTGATTATCATCAGACAATCAGACGTGGGAGAGCTGCTCTGAGAAAGAGGGCATTGAGCACAAAGTGTGCCTCTTCAACATGTGTTTCCTCAGTGTGTCACTATGCATGCGGGGGTGCACGTGTGTGTAATGTGTGTGTGTGTGTGTGTGTGTGTGTGTGTGTGTGTGTGTGTGTGTGTGTGAGAGAGAGAGAGAGAGAGAGAGAGGGAGAGAGAGAGAGATAAAATCAGGTCTACTATAATCCACCCTGCCTGTTTTGTGGTTTCCATGGTGAGTGATGTTAGCATGACACTGAACATAATTAAGATGAACTAATTTCATTACAGAAATGCAATTTGAATATTCTCCTCTATTCACTAAGCTTTAGAAACAGAATGAAATGTCAGGTCACCCTAAAAGGATATTCCAGGTTCAATAAAAGTTAAACTTGATTAACAGCAGTTGTTGTGTAATTTTAATTACCGCAAAAAAATCGATTTAATTCAATTTCAGTTTGTAGTGAAAGTGAATTTCTTAGTGACTTCTTAGAGGATTTAAAAGCATCAAAGTTTTAAAAGCATCATTGAATTGAAATAAACAGTTTTCAGCCAACGACCCTGCACAAGTCTGGACAGGCATGAGGACCATCACAAGTACAAGTCACCATTCCCTGATCAGTGGAGAATCAACAAATGACTGAGGATATGAATGGATTTTAATGCAGGTTTGAAGAGCCCAGATTCACACCCCACACCCGCTCTAATCTGCACTTCATACATTCATCAGCACCTCCTGCAACCCCCTCCCCTCCCCCATCCTGTCATCCAACCTGGGCTGAAGGTCTGTGTGAAGGACGTGTGCCGGGTCTTCAAAAAACAGAGGACTAAAAGACAGCTTCAGGTCCAGACCGTTTCTCCTCGTTTAAATGTCCGTGCTGACCAACTGGCCCCGATCTTCACGCAGATCTTCAACAGATCAGTGGAGCAGTGCAAAATCACAAAATGAAACACTCCACTATCATTGTGGGCCCAAAAAAGCTCTGATCTTCTCACAACCAAACTGACGCAGCTCTCTGTGCTTTCTGACAGATAGGCATCAGTTAGTGATATTGAGAAAACTCACATTCAAGACGCTCTTCACTTCTCTTCTTACTGCATACGAGTGACTGCACAGCAAAGACCCCTCTGTCAAGCTCCTGCGTTTTGCAAACGACAAAACATTCATCAGCCTTATCCAAAATGTTTACAGCTGGCTGTCTGGTGCAGTCGTAACAACCTGGAGCTTAAAACAGTGGAGATGATTGTGGACTTCAGAAGAAACACTCCTGCACTCCTCAATCTCACCATCATGAACAGCACTCTGGAAGCAGTGGAGTCATTCACGTTTTGGGGCACCATCATCTCTTTTCCTACGTCAACTTTTTTACCTGCCAGAGGAGCCACTGAAACAGTTCCACTCAACCATCATTGAGTCAACAGTCTGGTTTGGCTCAGCCACCAAAATCAGACATCAGGATACTACAACAGACAGTCAGGATGGCTGAGAAAATTATTGTTTCCCCCCTACCACCCCTCCCAGATCTTTACACCTCCTGAGAGAAAAAAAGGGTAAGAAAATCACTTTGGACCCCACACACTCTCTCTTTGAGCCTTTGCCCTCTGGCCTTTGCCCTGCGGAGAATTGAGCACCAGAACAGCCAGGCACAAGAACAGTTTCCACCCCCACGGCTATATTCAGTCTGAACAATTATCCATTTCTGGATAAATCAAGAATTGTACATCTGTAAATTTCATAATAAACTATAAAATAAGATATCTGTACATTAAAACAATTATATATATTTTTCTCTATATGTCTACTACTGTATTAATATACACTTTTGTATATATATATATATATATATATATATATATATATAGATAGATAGATAGATAGATAGATAATACAGTATTTCTATTGCGTAATTCCAATGTATGTCTGCACTATTTCTGTACTTTCTTTTGCACGGGAATCTCCTGTCACAAACACAAATTCCTTGTGTGTGTAAACAAACTTGGTAAATAAAGTTCATTCTTATGCTGATTCTGATTCTATTATTTTTTGCTTTCATGTCCTTTACTTTTTTCATGTCCTTTCATGTGTTGTTGTTGTGCATTGAATGGTCATGAGGCTAAAATGTCCTATTTATTTACTGTGTCATGACATAGTTTGCTTTAATGGGCAAAATGGACAAATCCCTCACCAAAGCCATATGGACTGGATGGGACCAGGGAGCTGTCGATATTTCAACTTTCACAGGGGTGAACAAAGGTGGATTGGTTTCTTTGTGTTCATTACAGATTTAATGGGTCAGAAAGTAAACCACAGCTGCTTGGGCTGACAGGAAATGCGAGTGGTTCTGTTTATAGTCTCACATACACATTTAAGCCCTTCTCTAGGCTTCAAAGCAGCTTTACTGCATGAGTATCCTGCCTGTAGGCTACATACTCACGGCTTTGGCCTTTGCCAGCACTACTACATTATTTCTCATTGAACACTGCTAATTTTCACAATGAAAGATTGTTGCAAATATCATTCATGCTATAGTGTGATGACTCCTGTAAACGGTTGTGATGAAGCATGTCACCAAATTACAGCAATCCCTTCTGTTCTTGCACCGGCTGAAAAAGATGGATTGGATGAGTAGGAATAAAAAAAGTTTCATAGTTTTTAAAAATTCATTTATTTACTTGTAGTTTATTCAATGAAATGTACCAAGTAAAAAACATTGTATATTGCTTACATTTATCAATTTATAAATAGGAGATATATATTCAAGACATTACTATATTGGACTGACAAACTTACATCTATTTTCCAATGTTTCGCACCTTTATTCGCCAGTTCACAGAGCACAGACAAACACCGGAAAACACGTGTGTTGGGTTTTGTTTGATCAGTGTGTGTTACTGTTACCCCAGTTGGGTCAGGGTTTGTCATAATCGCTTGTCGTTGTCTATTGGGGCTGCGTTCACATTTTAATCAAACCACACCAGAGTTTTTTGGAAGCAGATTGAGGGCCACCTTTTCAGGGGTCTCGGTTGGCTTGTTTGGTGCACACCAGGGTGTGGATGACAGCATTCACACTTATTCAAGTTAAGCAATATGAATATACTCATATATTCTGTGCTTTATCCAGCTGTGGTAATCTACTCTATGTGGTTTGGTGACTCACAAAAAGTGATACTTCAGGCTTGGATTGCTTCCCTATTATTATACATTATTTATCACTGAAAGAATTATCACACTGTTATATTGTTACAATACTTTTTTTATTATCTTAATATACATTTTTATTTTAGCTTAGCTTAGATCTGTATAAATGTTTTCAAATAGTAGGGGACGTGACACAGTGGCTTCTGAACAAACATCTCCATTTGTTAGTCTGATCAGTGTAAAGTGCATTGTAACTCTAGGTCACAAAGTGAAAGTCTGTAAATCAAGCACATCTCTCACTTAATTGTCGAGTCTTTGGCATTGATGTGACACCAACTTCAGCTCTGAGAGCACTGATTTCCTCCCTGCTGTGTTCATGACACATCCTTGATGTGACAAAACAGCTCCGCCTTAAACAGAGCATTAGAAGGACTCTGAGGATTTACAATTTAAGCAACACCCAAGCTTGTTCTTATCACCTCAGCAATGATAATGCAGTCCTCTTGGGGTCTCCTCTGTCTGTCGCGCTGGCCCTATCACTCCTATGAGCTCATATAGTGTGATAACAGTCCTTTTAAGCTGGAAAATTCAGTGACCACTATGAAAGCGAAGCCTTTTTATGAGCTTTGACTCTTCCGCACTCCCCCAGCTTTGTGAACCCCAAATGCAGTGTCAGAACAATGGTGTAAAGTCGACACCCACTTCCGTCCTCTTTGGAAGGGACAAAAAACATTCAGTCTGATTAATAGCTTTAAGGATAGTTACTCATTTTTTGAAACTCTCTTTCTTACAGAACATGAACGTAACAAGCGAGAAAACGAAGGTTTGTTTTGAATCACTCTCTCGTTTCAAGTGAATTTACAATTGAGATTACAGGAATCAGTTTTTCTACAACAAAAGCCCTCGGTCTGCGGTTTGATTCGATTATGTTGCAATATTACAAAGAACATACAAGTCTGTTTTTTTTACTTTTTAAACATGATCTCACAGAGTTGTCCAGCTCTGGTTCTGTTCAAAGATGTGCAAAGGGACGCTCCAGTGTCAAACATCTAGGAACAAAATAAACCAATTTGTTACAGAAAAATAAGCTATATTCTAGTATTTATTTCTGTTGGAAGAAAAACTATTTCACAGTTTACATTGGGAAGTACGATTTTGACCTGTGCAATGACAATGTTACGACTGCTGAGCCTTTAAGACTGTGGCTATTTTGAGTTGCGTCTGGTTTTGGAGCAATGCCTGCTTCTGGATAATAGGGTGCACAGGGAAGAAATAAATTGTTTAACATCTATATATTAATTTATTTGTCAATTTATCTACACAAAAAATTATAATTTCATAACAATGTCTTCACGTTTTATTGGGACATTTCATAGACACAATGTCCCCTAACCAATATAGCACAGAACATTTTGATATTTTCTAAAAAACATCACTTAGTATGATTTATAAGTTGTTGTTTTTTTTTCAAACATTACAACATTTCAGACATTACCATCTTTTTGGATCATCCTTTTGCCCCCTTAATGTATGGTTCACTAAGACCATACACGGATAATATTTTACACATAATTACACATATTACACATACACAATAATTATGTTATAATGTAACATACAGCAATAGTTTCATTTTTTGAAAGATAGTCACCCTAACCCTGAAATTTTTTTATTTTTTAGAATTTTTATTTTGGTCCCCATGAGGAAAATAGCTCATAAATTATGATCTTGTAAAAACAAAAGTTTAGGGATAGGGTTTGCAAAGTTTAAGAATCATTATGCCAAAGTAAAATCCCCATAAAATATGGAAACCAAACATGTGTACATTTGTGAGTATGCATTTATGAACTTCGAGATTAAGTTTATACAGTTTACATGATTAATTTTTCAGGATTTTATTGTTCAGTTGTCTTCCTGTGATCGTTAAAAAAGATAATAGTATACTTTGCTACTATTGAGAAAAGCTTTTTGGGGGTCTGAATAAAGCCATCACATCCAGAGCTGTGCCACTGCAGTGCAGCTGGAAGTGTTTACCTGCTGATATATGGCCTGGTCTTTAGAGCTGATTCAAACTGTGAAAGAAAGCCTTTTCTGTTTAGTGTTTCTAACAAACTCTTCCAGATTACATTCAACACCCCTTTGTACTGAAAGTTTTGCATGTCGTTCATTTGGCCTAAATTGAGGTTTTTGAGGGAAGAGAGTCATCCTAAAACCATAAAAACACTTTGAACCGTTTGAGGGAAGACAGCAACACTTAGAAGTAATAAAATATTTCCACGAAAGATTACAAAATACATCTAATTTTTATGCATTTAGAAAAAGTGCACATCAATAGAAAATAGTAGATGCCACTCCAACAATAACGGCTAGTTTGTGGTAGTGCTTTGTGTGTGAGGGCTAAAGGATGAGCAAAGTTGACTTTGATGATCATCAATGGGGGTACATGCTGAGAGATGTCTCTAGTCTGATGGGGGTCTGTGTGTGACATTTCCTAAGCCAGTGGAAATGAAGAACATGTTTTTGAAACCAGAGTGTTCCTTCTACACACTGGGAACATCTGGTTGTATCACTTATCATGCTGCAGCACCAAGAATGGACTCATTGTTCCCAGGCTATTATGATCCATACCACCAAACATATCCTGCAGCAGAGGTCTAATCTTTAGATGGGGTTGTGTTGGCCAGTTTAAAGCCTTTCGTTGAAAAATCTTAATGCTTCTTCTGAAAATAGTCGAATCCCATGTGGTCTGAACTGAGTTGCATCACATAGGATTACCCAAGAATACAATATAAACTTATTGTGTTGAAATGCTCAGCTTATACCCTTTATGCTGAAAACTACAGGCTTAAATACTAAGACTAGATAATTAACAGGAACTGAAACAGGCATGTGATTAATTTGAAATCATGGAAACTAATAATACTGTATACTTTTAATAATATTTTGAAATATTTTTACTATTTTATTATTTTTAATTTTAAAGCTGTATTAATTTATTGAGTTATTATTATTATTATTATTATTATTTAAAAAAAATGTTTTACTTTTTAAATTTCAGTTTTAGTTATTTTAGTTCAACAAATTAAATTAAATTAAAATTTGAAATGTTGCTTTTGGCAACAAAATAAGTAGTTTGTTTTATTATAGTTTACAATAAGAAAGGAATATATACAGCACTATTTGCTATAAATAAATCCTTTTTTTTTTCTTGATATCTTTTAAAATATATTTTCCCCTCATTTGGATTTTGAAGGCATACGCACCTATAAACACTAATTTGGTACTTTCTTAAAAGCATGATGAGTCTCTTGTTGCTCATAGATAAAATCAAGTTCAGATTCGTCGATGTTGCAAACAAAACTTTCTTCTTAATGTCTCAACAATTGTTGGCAATGTGTTCCTCACACACACCTAACTTTCCCTCCGTGTTTGCTGAAGTCATTCCTGCCATTAACCATTATACAATGCGTCATTCGAGAGCTCCCCCTCTTGTTAAAATCAGACATCAAACAGACAGAGTTCTGTTCTGAGGTGCTCGCAAATTACCACACGTCTGACACAAGCTGGTGCTGATGTCATATAGCCCTGGTGGTCGCTGGGTTCACGAGGGGCTGCTCTCAAGAGGTTTCCCTTTAAGCTGCCGGTGATACCTGTCTGCTGACGCCACTGAACCCAAACATGACCTCACACCACATTCTAATTAGAGTCCTGGGAACTCCCTATAACAATTTCCCCTTCACTGCAGCAAAAACCATCACCAACTCTTGAAGCAAAAGTTTCAATATAGGGTAATGCGGTTTAATTGTGTGTTAACTGAGCTGTTTAGTTGTATTTTGTGTACAACGGCGTAACTCACTGCTTAACCACCATAGTATGATGCATCCTCGTGGAAACTAGTTAATCATGACTGCTTCCCAAAACCGTAATAATAAGGTCGCACAGTTACTCTTTGTTTCAGTGGTCAACCTTAGACACTCTATTAATTATAATGTAAGCTATATGTCAACTACCCTAACTCTCATTAGTGCATTATTAGTAGACTTTAGTAGTCTGTTAGTAGACTGTTATGTTAGGGATAAGTGTTAGGGTTTGAGTTCGTAAAATAAATTGACATGCATTTCAAAAAGTTACTTTTTTAGATGTCTTTTGGTGGACCATCAAATTAAAGTCAATGATGCTAGTCTAGCCTACTAGTCTAGGAATGCTCTAATGAGATAGTTAACATGCAAAGTTAACATGCAAAGTTACTTATAATGAGTAGAATGTCTAAAGTGGACCATCAAAATAAAGTGTTATCAGTAGCACCTCTATCGTTTTGAACCAAGCCGGTTCAACAACATAGCACTGTCAAAAATGACACCACATGTAGGTGGTGGAGTAATAACTTCTGCTAATTAATGCATTCAATATTAATTAATGTCATGTTGTAATATTATTACAGTTAATTTACACAGACAACAAAAAACTATATATTTTTTAACACATTAATATGCATTTGGCATGTACACAACTGCCATGTACTGAACATGTGGTTCATTCATTCTCCTTGAAGTAATTTCTCTGATATGGTCATTTACTGTATGTTTTATTTGATATGTGATTCATTGCGGGTTCCCTCATACATTTTACTACGGGGGTTCCCTTGCACATTTATGCACATGCACACTCTTCAAAAACGGCACTGATTGTTTGCAGGCTAAACTATATAGATTAAAATGTACATATGTTTGCAATACTTGCTTATGTCGCACATGACCACATGTCATTTTAACAAGAAATTATGCTTCTAACCACAGCTTATTAAGAAGTGTAGTTCTAACCATGTAAGTTTGCGATGCTGTTTGCTATTATTTATTGGAACTGTGGTCTTGATACTAATGATTCTACTGTGGCTGGTACTAGATATATATCTTGTTTTTGAAGGTTTCTCTGATGTGAATGATGCTAACTCTTTATAGTGTTTTGTGTACTGCTTTGTGGACCCTGAACTTTCAAAACCAAGAGATCCGGGACTAGATTGTGCTATTCTTGATCTGCTATGGATCATTCTTCATGATGAAGAATTATTTGGCATTCTTCATCTCTTCTGGCCTAGTTCATCAGTATTTAGCCAGAGTAAATAGAGAGAGTATCCCCGCAGAAGATGACGTTCAGGGTGGGAGCTGTTTTAATTTGGACGGCAGCGCTCAATATTGCCCACAAACGTGAGCTGGGCTGTCAATGTGTTCCATCATATTACAGTTATTACTGTTTTATGGTCCCATGAGATCACCAATGGCTGGATTTCTCTAAGGAATTTCACAGAAATTGTCACAGCACGCAATGTGTAGTCTGTGGAAACGTGCTTGATTTTCAAACTGTACTCTTATTTTATTCCCACTGGCAATGTCCATTCAGATTAAGCTTTCTACAACACTCAACGGCCAGATATTGGATAGCTAAGCTGCTTTTTTTGTGCTCTTTTTTCAACCCCAATGTTCAGTCATTGCCTATTTTTGAGAGGCGCTACAGTTAAATAACAAATGCACAACCTTGGCCTGGCACTAATTTTGATTAAAAATAACATGGAATACTATACACATTAGTATGGAATACTACACACATTCTCACTGTATGTGCAGTCTAAAAAAGTAGCTACAATTTAGCATATTTAGAAAGTAACATAAAATAAGACAGATTGACAACGATATATATATATATATAAAAAAAAGTAAATTACGTGTAAGATGACTTTAGTGTATCTTTATGTATTATTTCATAATTCCATTGTTTAAATTATGGTTAAAGTGTACTACTGTATGTACATCTATGTTTATCTAAAACATGCTTTAATAAAATTTCTTTTGAAACTTGATTGTCATGTATTAAAATATATTCATAATTGCACTTTTAATGATTAAGTTGAAATTAAGTACATATAAAATATATTAAATAAATGACAAAGCACTTTTAAAAGTATAGCCAAGAGTCATAGTCAAGAGTGTCCTCTTTAAGTACACTTAAGGGGCATTTTATTTAATTAATTGTCTCAAATTTTAAGGTTCGACGTACACCACGGGCACACACTGCATTCAATCAATAAAGCACACTTCTTTTTCACAAGGGTAGGCATATACAATAAACATTATCCAAATAAACTAATTATTAAATGATATTAAAATAAAGTTATGGACTGTGAAGTGTTGATTTACTCCATCAAATGGTTGGTTTGATGAGAAAATAATAACAGTTAATAATATTTGGCTTACACGTTATGGGATCAACAGCCTAACCCGATATCCCTGAAACTTAACCAGAAAATCTGATTTTTGGATGTTCCTGGAACATGCCTTTCTGTAAATGATGCAATATTCTCAGTGACTTCAAATCGTATTCCCCTCTGTGGCACAGGCGGAATGAATCAGGTAAACCACTGCTCATTTAGGCTGTTTCACAGAGAATGTTAAAAAGGAGTGCAAAAAAAAAGCTGCATTGTCAAAATGTGGAGTCATGATGTGGGGCCACTTGAGTACTCATCCCACAAAGATTGACCGTTCATAATTCACAGAACATTTCTAAAGCAAGCCTGCACTGGTGGCTGAATTACGTAATCATTAGAGTTACTGCGTGTGATGCATTGCTTTCTGATTTTGTTTCAGATGTAAATGTGTGATGTAGGATTTGTAACAGCAGTTTCTTTGGGAAAGACTGGTGTGGCGAAATGATTATTATCGCAAAGAGTGAGTTTTTGCAGGAAATTCTTTTGAACTCAGTTGGGGGAAACAGTTTAGGTAGTTGAATTGGTCACGTTTCTTGGGTGAACACTTCTTGCAAATCATTATAGCATTTTCATATACAGGTAAGTAGTGAATTAATTATTTAACACTTTGGCTTTCCCCAAAGATCCCTGAATGTTTCTATACCCCTTTATCCCCCAGATACCTAAAGATTCATCCATTGTCCCTTTGAATCATTCATCACGTATTTTCCCTTTAAAGCTGTGTCTTCAAAAAGTTTGTTTGTGCAAATCTGCAAAATTGCTCAAATTGTAAAACAAAGAAAATAAAAAAAAAGTTGTAGTTAACTATATACACAAACTTACAGTCCTTCAAATTTAAAAACAACACTGTTTCTCACCAGTTTGTTGCCTCTTCATTAATTTTTGGTATCATAAACATGTTGGAGTCAGTAGGAGTTAGTTTGTGATATTTTTCATTAGTGGCAATTAAAGGACATTTGCATAGACTTCAGTCATGGGATGAGTAAACTCAATAAAAGTATGACTTTTGACGTTTAATCAATTTTTAGTCTGACCTAAGATTTTGTCCTGCTTTTAAATCCTATAGTTTTACAAAGCGAACACGGACGTTTCCATGAAAAACACGTTACGCGTCAATCTACTAAATATTTGCACAAATAAAGAATTCACAAATAATGGGTAAAATAATCATCTTAATATTTTTATTTTATTTTACATTACTGTTTTCAAGATCGGATGAAATATAAGTACATCTATCAACATTCCTCTTGCTTCATCTGCCAACTTGTTCTTATTTTTGGACTTGTTGCAGTGCATTCTGGTATTTCCTTCTCCACAAATAACACAATGGCATAATTAAGCTGAAATTCTAGAACAGGGAGGTTTGTTTGAGACTGACAAAATGTAATGAAAATAAATTTAAACAAAGCATTTTATATGTAAAAGCATGATTTTTTTAGGGAAAAATGAAGCTCCGCCCCTACTGATTAAGTCTGTAGAAGAATGCATTCATTCAATACAATAAAGCACAATTCGTTTCACAAGGGTAGGCATATACAATAAACATTATCCAAATAAACGAATTATTAAATTATATTAAAATAAAGTTATGGACTGTGAAGTGTTGATTTACTCCATCAAATGGTTGGTTTGATGAGAAGATAATAATAGTCAATAATTGTTGGCGTACATGTTATTGGATCAACATCCTAACCCGATATCCCTGAAACTTAATCATAAAATCTGCTTTTTGGATGTTCCTGGAACATGCCTTTCTGCAAATGATGCAATATTCTCAGTGACTTCAAATCGTATTCCCCTCTGTGGCACAGGCGGAATGAATCAGGTAAACCACTGCTCATTTAGGCTGTTTCACAGAGAATGTTAAAAGGGAGTGCAGAAAAAAGATGGATTGTGAAATGTGGAGTCATGATGTGGGGTCACTTGAGTACTCATCCCACAAAGATTGACCGTTCATAATTCACTGAACATTTCTAAAGCAAGCCTGCACTGGTGGCTGAATTACGTAATCATTAGAGTTAATGCGTGCGATGCATTGCTTTCGGATTTTGTTTCAGATGTAAATATGTGATGGATGTATATATGGATTTGTCACAGCAGTTTCTTTGGGAAAGACTGGTGTGGCGAAATGATTATTATCGCAAGTGATTTTTTGCATGAAATTCTTTTGAACTCTTGGGAAACACTGCTTACGTAGTTGAATTAGTCACTTTTCTTGGGTAAACACTTCTTGCAAATCATTATAGCATTTTCATATACAGGTAAGTAGTGAATCAATTATGTAACAATAATTCAATTAAAAATTTCTACACCCTTTAATCACCCAGAAACCCAAACGTTCATCCATTGTCCCTTTGAATCAATCACATATTTTGCCTTTAAAGCTGTCTTAAAAAAGTCTGTATGTGCAAATCTACAAAACTGGTTAAATTGTAAAAAAAAAAAAAAAGTTGTACAAATTAATGGCAACGGATTTATACAATGCAATTGATATTTTTAGGGAAAAAAATCATGAAGCTCCACCCCTACTGATTAAGTCTGTAGAAGAATGCATTCAATAAAATTTTACTTCTGCACCAATCAGCAAAAATTAAAAAAAGATACAGATTCTATTGGATTATCTTGTCCTTGTTAGAGATACAGAGATTTTAGGATGTTTGCTCTTCTATCAATCCACCAGTGACATATCCCCTGCTATAGGCTATAGGCTTACCCAAGAACTCCATGTGAGGGTCTTTTTGATTACCTCATGTTGAGCCATGTGATCATGTGAAAGCCCAGTCCCAGATGTCCACTCACCCACAGGGTCTCCAGAGGCTTGGTTTGCAGACCTTGTGTGGCAATACTTGTTTTAAAAGTAAGAAGAATACACCTTCCTTGAGAGAAAGTGTTCTCTGACTGCATCCACCATAAATTAGAAACCGTAAGACATAAACTAACACAAACATCCATCACGAATATAAGAAAAAGACAGCGAATTTGGACTTTTGCAGATAACTTGACCATCTGAAAACAGCAGTCACATCGAGTGCAAAGTGAGCTTTATTAGATTGTGATTTATTTAAAGAAAAGCAAAGTTATAATTGGGTTTGAGTAATGAAAATATTATCAGATTATGCAGAGGTATGTCAACCTCACTGGTTTTGGAATTTGTTTAAGAGAATAGCTCATGTGATCTCTTGAGTGCATGTGGAAATTTAAGAAAAAGATGATTCAGTAGCCTCATTTCCCCTTAGAAATGCGTTTTAGTGTGTTTAACCAATGGCTGTTGCTAAACTAATGATCCCAGTTTCCTCCCCTGTTTGAGTTGGATATTCCTGTGTTTTATGTTTTGCTTGGACATTCCATTATGCTGAAAATCTCTTCCTCGATGTGAATGCTAGATCATCAAATCCTGCCATTATTTAAAATTGCCCTTCAGATCTTCAAAAGGTTATACTTTTACATTGCAGGTTAGTAGTGGCCATGTTTCAGTCTCTTCACAGCATTAAGATGTGAGAGACTTACATCTTGTGTCCAGTGGGATAGTAATAGTCCCATTTATCATCATCCTTCATGATTCATGTCATCAGTTTCTTTATGGTGCCTGCAATTTTAATGCGCAGAGCACAGTAATTTAGTTCATGATTTACAGTGCATACAAACTCTATTCTATTTCATGTTTTGTGTATGTTGCCACGTGCTGAGGGAGATTAGGACTTTTGTTATCATAGACTTTGACTCACGTCCAAAGTTACACCTCATTTCACATATGACCCATATGATATAAAACACACAATTCCTGAATTTCAGGCTAATTACTCAATGTCAACCTTCCCATAAGTCAAATGGTTATTTTACCATGTAGAACATGTAGATTTATGATACAACCATCTTGAGCATTTATTTGAAACTTGAAAAAAGATCAGCAGTTTGTTTGTCAATCTATTCCATATCAATATGCCCATGTCCAGTATTTTGAGTGTTCCTGTTTTCTATTTTTAACATAGGCTTATTGAAAATGTGTGCTTCTACCAAAAAAAAAAATCTAAACTAAAAACATACCTACCGGTATACATACAACTCACTGCAGATTCCAGATTGAATTAACAATAGAGGCAGTAAAATGCCAACAAATTATGTTCCTATTAACAGAAATAAGGATTACAGGGGTATATATGAATAATAACGAGTTTTCACATGGCAGTTTATGACCTCAAAACACTTTGACCATAGTGCATGATTTCTAAAATAATACATTCTGACTTTTGCCTCACATAACCAGCTCCATTTGTTTGGCCTTTCTGATGCAGCAAATGTGTTCAAATGTAGCTCATCTAGTAGACTTCTAAGACCTTCTCACAGAACTTGCATGTACATTTTACCTAACTTTTGTTTTTTATGATTTTAACAGAAAGTGTACATACTGTATGATCATGTACAACAGACCCCAAGGCTCCCCTAAATACTTCCCATCCATATTTTACCTCCCAGGGCCTGACATGGGACAAAAGCTGCACTCTCTAAAAGTAAGCAGAACAGAAATATGGAAAGCAATATATTCCAACACTGACTGCAGATCCTAGTGAGCGCATGTGTTGTAACTTGTTCATGTCTTTCCTTTCCTGTATAGTACAGAAAAAATATTTCTTTAACCCATATGCCTGCAATGCAAGTCATTTTTAGTAGTATCAATGTGTCAAAGTTTCTTATGGTTTGAAGTAAAGACAACACTTTCTCTGAACTTTCATACATGTTTGAGAAAAATCCACTTGAGTGCTGACTGTGAACCTAAGGGATCTCAAGGATTACAGTCAAGTACCTTTCTGAAATCCCAATTACATTTAAGATCACTATCACTATGGGTATAAGTTTCATGTCTCTCTGTGAACATTTCAAACAGTTGAATATGCTCCTCAACACATGGTTAACAGAACATATTGAGTCTGCTAAGTTAGTGGATGTGAGCCACAGTAATTGTTCTTTGTTCCGTACGCATGAAATGAGATTGAAACAATCCGTAACAAATTTCTGACCATTTTGCCCTTTTGGGGGAAGGGCATCTTTTTGTGGTACATTAGGCTCTTTGAAATGAATCCATGAATCCTTATGATCAAGCATCAACCTTGATAAGCTTTAGCCCCTAGCTTAAATACACGACCCATAGCACTTGAGAATGACCGGTTTAATGTGAAAAGAAAGACCACACACTAGTTAACGACACCACTGCATGTAAATAGCCACAATGATGACTGAACTAAACGGTTAGAGCTGTAAACATTTGTACATCGTCAGTGAATCCAAATTAGCATTTCTCTTGTAATTGTTGTCCTAGGTTGCCTCCTTCTGTAAAGCAAATTTTCCCAGCTGTTGTGTGGTTTTGTTTTTTTAATGGCTTGGCTGCCAAACCTGCACCAGAGTCCATGCTTTGGCTCCTCCTGTCATTAAATGATTAAAATAAATGCCCAGGCTAAATGAGATCATTTTGGTTTTCCTTGAGAGAGTGAAATAGGATCTGTTTTCACTCCTACACACTAGCTGCATGATTCTTACAATTTTGGATTTAGATGCCAGCAGAGACAAAAAAAGTACAAAGAAACTGTCTTGAATATTTGCTTCGTTTCAAAGCCTGAGGTTGCCTACATAAACAGTATTTTAAGGCATAATTTGTGCGCTCCCGATGTAAAGGCTGTTCCAAAAGTTAGACAGCGTAATGTTAAGTCCTTAGATACCTCATTTAGCCAAATACTAATACTAAGTTTTCCATCTGTACTCCATGAGTAGACAATCCCAGAATGCATTGTGCTCAGTTCAATGAAAAAGCAAAGCTAAATGGTAGAAAAACAGGAGAAATTATCCTAATTATGCTTTGATTTAATTCAGAACCAAAAATATATCAATAACATGGCTTTATACAAAATATTTTACCCAAATTTTACAATTTTTTTTTTATTCAACACGAGCTTATTGAAAAAATGTGCCTTTATCCACATTTTTTAATTCACCCGTTTCCAGCTGAGTGGCAGTAAAACATAAATTCATTTTATCTTAAATTATGATTACAATGGTAGAACATTGATTAATAAAGGCTTATATGTGTGCAGTTCCTTGCACAATGCTGTCTTATGATATAAAAACACTTATTCTATAGTGCATGATTTGGAAACTAGTACATTTTGTCATTGATTAATTTTTTGGTAAAATTGCATTGTGCTCCCCTTTTACAGCATTACACTTGTGATGTGGAATGCTAGGGTACAAATCCCATGATATTCAAGCTATGATACTTGAAAACTAGCCCAAAGCAAGCTAAAATTTCATGGCTGCTTCAGAAAATGCATTTTTATCTCAGTTTTGCTTCTGCCAATGTTACGAATGTAGGCCAATAAGAGCTGTGCATGTAAACCTCACTCTATCGTCTGACGCTAGAGGCTGTGATCTGTAGCGTCCTTGTTAGCTTGCCCACCTCCCACGTCGGAGAACCTGGTTCGAGTTGAGTAGGACCGATTACACTATAAGTTACTTTTAGGGTTTATTGTAGGTGGAATATAAACAAAAGGTTTTAGGTAGGGTTTAGTGAAGGTGGAATGTTACTTGATAGTTCGTTAATCTTACAGCACCAAAAAATGATGGTGTGACTCTATGCTGCCCTCTACAGGTCAGGTAGTGTATCACAAAGCAGTTCTAAAGAGGCTGCGTTGAATCCATAATCTATGGAGTACACTCAGAAAGGGTAGAACGCTCAACTCTCCATGAGACATAACAGCAGACAGAAAAACAAAGCATAGCCTGGGCTTTAGAACGTAGTTGTCTACGTTCTGGCTGTAGGAAGCAAGGTTGCTCACTATGTTTGTAACAGAGCCAGTGTGCTGTGAGAACCTCATAAAGTCATGGAAATTAAAAAGAACCACGCCTTTAATGCTTAAATCCCAATATTATTAGGAAAACGAAAGAAAAAAAACTCCCAGCTACAGACTCCATATTGAAAATTAAAGACCGTGAAACAGTTAAACAGGATTTCATAAAATATGACATGTTAAGACTTCTAGCATTGCCAGCTGGAAGAAAATAAGCTTTAAGAGCCACATGTTTGCATCACTATTCTCACTTGTGGCCTTGAAGATTTTCAGAATGTCACAACTACTTATTTAAACTAATAAAATGCAGTGATTATCTTAACCAAAAAATTGTAGTTTAAAGGTTGTGTTTTTACTATTCACAGCCAATCTAACCTTTACGGTAGGCCATTTCAAGAACTCAAAGAAGGAAGCTTTGTGGGTGATCTTGTTGTTTCAGCCTACAAACAGTTGCCTTTCACCCCCATCTTTTCAATCAAGCAGGAAACCTTCATGCCTTTTGGCCTCGACTGCCTGGTGGGTGAAAAACAATCACAGACCCTTATGCCATTTGGCTACAGAGGTCATGATACGCTCACTCTCGCCTGCTCACTGCCTTTAACTGACAGAGCTCAAACAGGCAGAGATTTTGCAAATGCATGACATCACACTCTGCAACATAGTGCAAACTGGCTGCTTAACTCCTTCTGGCAGGGCTCTGCGCAGGGGAACTGCATGTGTTGCTTCCATCTTTGGCGCTTTCCATTTTATGGGCTGCTGTAAGACCTCGAGTGACAACTTAATGGTGCCATCCAAGTAAATCGCAGGTGTATCCACATGCCAATTGGCCGAGGTCCCAAAGAAACACCAGCGAGCAAATGGCAGAACCTTGTAATAAAATATCAAATACCAGTAGTTGCAATAAGATTCGTCTAGACGGCAGTCATTTACACTCTGATTCTTAGTGTATGAAAGCAGAATGTATAAAATAACCAGTTTTTCTGATAATGTGTTCATTTGGACGGAATTCTCAACATGAGCCAAATATTTTGCAATAATAATGTAAACAGTTCTGCGGAGAGATTAAACGGATGAAGACATGGCAGGAGTTCTAGCTAATGTTTGTTTAGTGTCTTTCCAGTTTTTTGACTGGACAGCCTTTCTGTGTATCAAGTTGACACAATTAGGTCAAAGAACCAAAAGGCAAATGATTCTGATCATGTAACGCTGACCTGTAAAACGGTCCCCTGCTCCTTGGCTGTTATTGTTTGGGAATTTCAAATAATCTTCATTATGAAGAGCCACAATTGGGTAATGCCCATCACTGGAAAGTTTAAACGTTTAAAACGTTTTATGAAGTAGATCATAGTTGCGATTTGCTGTTGTTTCTGTGTTCTGAGTACTATTTGGATTTACTGTTTTTATCCTTTTCATGTCTGTTGTAGAATATTGCATATTATATTCTGTATTGTATAATAGACATTTCCAGTCCTCTAATTTGATTGCCCAAGCATTTTTTTTTCAGATTGCTGATATTTAGTATAATGGCTTTGGGATTTTTCCATTTGTTATCTTTCAATCAATTATCCCTTAATTATCATCTTTCTCTCTCTTTCCAGTTTTCTGAGTTGGATTTATTGGAGCAAATTTGGTGTCCTGCTGGAATATTCTGTCCATAAGAAACTGAACTTCCCATTGCACAGTTTGCTTCTCCATTAACAGTCAGCTGGACTGCGGAACTTAGAGTTGACCAGGATGAACTTAATCAGCTTGGCATGGCATGCAGCTTAACCGCTGTGTGCGAGTGAAAAATAGGCAGTGGAAATGAAGCAGCTTGTGTTTTTCTTCACTTTTTATCCGACCATTTGCAACAATCTTTAGAGTCGGTAGAGTAGCTTTACTTGTAGCGTTTTATTGCTTTATTAGTTATGTGTTCTATATCCTGTGAAATATTCAGACAGATATACAGTCCATTTTCATAATGTTCCATGGAAATATATGGAGTATATCAGTACTGTGTAATAAGTACAACGACTCAGCAATAAATATGGCACCTGACATCGCAATACCAAAGCATATACACCTCACTCAAACCATAATATCTTTACCATCCTATTGTGTATTCCTGCAGGAGTATATTTTATGTATTTTAGCTGTTTAAAATGTTGTACTGTGTCATACCCTCACAACATACGGACCATTAGCTTGTTTTTATTCTGTCACATATGTCTCTTTGTCTCAGTTTACCACCACTAGTCCGTTACCATGGTTCGTCACATTTGTTTTTGTGTTTCACTTGTGTTCATCCCTAATTATGTCACCCTGTACACTATATGTCATAATTTCAGCTTCCAGTTGTCATTTGTCTGGTTTACATTTGTGTTAGCATATTTTTCATCTGTGTTCCCTGTTGGATTTGTTATTAAGCTCTACTATTGAACTTTATCGTCATTGTTGTAACTCCCATCATCAGCCTGTTTGTCCCTTGCTTTGTGAGGATTGTAAGGATGTGCAAAATAAAACCCTAGCAGCCTTGGGTTCTAGCTAACCTTTGTGTTTAGTCTTTCTCCTTCAATTGTCTTTGAATGGTATTGACTAGGAATTTGGCCACATAATATGTTTGGAAAAAGTTGCAACATAATGTATTGCTGGATGTAAAAAGGACAGTCTTTAGAGTCTTTAAATGCTGTTTTTAAGCCGCATGGCCTGGGAATGGAATAAAAAAAAGCTGTGGGTTTGCATTTATGAATCTGGAATTTTTACAGACAATGGCATCAATTATATTCTGACATTTCTGCATTTTTTTGCATGTGTTCACCATGATAAAAATGGGAGTTTATCTGTGCAATTTTTGTATGTAGTATGTTGTATTGTCTCTCCATATCTCATATATTTCATACTCTGATAGCAATGCTCATGTGCATTGAGGGGATAGGGTTGAGTGGTTGAGCATGTCCAAGGATGATGTCAAAGAAAATGAAGGAACCTCCTGTTTATTTACACTGACAGATCCCAGGGATCCTTGTGTAGCCTTTCCCTTCAGCCACAGCTGGACCGTCCTCCTAACAGCTGTTCCAATCTGCGTTTCCTGCTCTCTTATCTTGAGTCAAATGTTTAGCTCACCCGCAAACAAGCCGCTATCAGCGTCCCACTGCATGAAATTACATCATCATTAGGCTTCCCTTATTTGCCAGAATTTTGTGTGCTCTATATACCAATTCCTTCATGTATATGGACATGTATATGGACCTTCCCTCCCTCCAGGACATCTACATCAGGCGGTGTATAAGGAAAGCCCGGAGGATCATCAACGACTCCACGCCACCCGTCCCACAGACTGCCCTCAGGAAGACGTCTCCGCAGCATCCGATCCCGCATCTAGCCGACTCAGGGATAGCTTTTTCCCTCAGGCTATCTGACTATTAGCCAGTCAAAACTAATATACCCTACAGCATACTCCACAATGTGGCCACACACCCCACTTAACTTAACAGTCAACATTGGACTATATATACACACTGCATTTAACACTATCTACCTGTTAACACTAGATATCTACGAGGCACATTCGACACAAGCTGTGACACTTCAGCATTTTTATGTGTATATACAGTATGTCAATAACGTATAGTGTATAATGTGATGTTAACTGTATGTATGTACATTGAGTATAATGTGTAGTGTAACACTAACTGTATGTATGTAAGTATAATAGTACACTGTGTGTGCTGACTATATGTATGTGCACATTGAACATTTTTACCTGTTGAAGTCTGTATGGTTACCGTATATGTTAACTGTTTCTGCAATTTTCTGGAGCATGCTCCCAAGAATTTCACTTTCCATGGCACATATGCCGTGGTGATGAGACAATAAAAAACGTGAAACTTGAAGCTTGAAACATTCTGTGACAGTGACAGTCAACTGAGTTTTTCTTTAATTTGAAGATCATTTTCTTTCCTTCCAGTATGTTGAACCAATGATTGCTGTGGTTTTATCTTAGCACTCTATTTAGTGTTATATGAAATTGTTCTGTTCACATAGCCGTGACAAGACGCCATCAGCTGTCCAATAAACAAAAAGTAAATGCATGTTTTTCTCAGACATCAAGATATGTCATATGTGACACTGTGTAAACTTTGTGAAATTCTTAAAGAATTCTGTATCATCCATTAGAATAAAATGTGCATGTTTTAAATTGTGGTTTTAATATTAGAATATTCCCTTTCATGCAGTTGTATATATACTAATACAGCTGTTTGTGAATGTAAACATGCTGCAGAGATCGAAAGTGCACAATAAATTATCCCAAAAGTATGAGTCGACTTTGAACCGCGATTTGTCTGAATCCCACTGCGTTGCGTTTTACATCACTAGAAAATACATTTGCATAATGCCCACCTATGTTGTGCATTGCCTGTCCGCTAACAACTTGACCTGATTTTACTGATGACTGCTTCTCAAATCTCAGAGTTTAATGTGGGGATTCTCAAAATGCTTGCTATTGAAAGATGGGTCGGTACTCAGTTTATTTGGACCAGCTTGCTCTTCAAAATTTTAAACTGTCAGTATGAATAATTATTTATGTATATATTTTGTACCTGGTGTTCAAAATACATGGATTTGTGCTTTATATTGTGCAGGTTTTACTGTCTTACTGAAATTGTTCTGCAAATCAGTTGTGGGACACTATTACGTAAAACTCTGTCCATTAATGCAGATAGTCTGTTGTTCTTACTATGAGTAAAGATAAAGGATCGAACAAGATTTGTTTGCAAACTTTAATATTACATCAGTCATTCACCTTAGCCATGCCGTGTCATTTTCCTCACCTGTCTCTGTGAAGTTGCAGTTACTCCTGTCTTCTTCGTCATCTTCATCCTCCAGCACCTGCACGCCTAACAGCTTCCACATGTGCACCTCAATAAATCAGAAATATACACATGGGGTTTTTAATGCAGATGGTGAGGAATTACAGTTGCAACATTTCACAACGTACCTCACACTGAGTAGCATTTCACTTTCTGCTCAAGTCGTCCTTGCAGTTAAGGTTCGGGTTGAATAATGGAGGTTTGGGTTGATCCTGAGATAGATATTAACTAATAATTAAGTTTTTTTCAGCTTCATTTAACAGATTTCAGGTTTTCAAAACAAATGATCCTTAATTTTACCCTTAATTCAAATTGCTATAATATTAGATCCAACAAACATCACATTTTCACATTAGCGTGCATCATGCACTTTGTAAGAGCCAGTTGATGTGTGTGGTGATTCAGTGACCTTCATTCACTGCTGAAGGCTGTAATTGCAGAGAATGAGATTCTTGAAACCAGCTGTATAACTATGTTGACTTGTTGTTAAGGTGTGGTACTCATAGCTATGGTTTTGATATCTAAGAAATGAGAGAATAAGTAGAGGAATAGAAACAGCTGCAAAACAGAAGTGCATGTAATGTGTTTTCGAGGAAATAGAAAGAAAGAGAGCCATCATGCTTCCTAGTTATGATCCATTTTCCTGTCCTGTGGTTCTGCGGTGTGTGTGTGTGTGTGTGTGTGTGTGTGTGTGTGTGTGTGTGTGTGTGTGTGTGTGTGTGTGTGTGTGTGTGTGTGTGTGTGTGTGTGTGTGTGTGTGTGTGTGTGTGTGTAAATGTGTTGTAAATGGGGCCAAAATGTTGATCTCGCCAAACCAGTCACACAAAAGTTACGGTAGTCACACTTTTTTACATAGAATAATAATCATATAAAACTCAAGGATTTTCAAATCCCACAGCACAGTTAAAGCTTCTTTCCAGAGCACCAAGTCCAGTTTGACTAAAAGGTGATTGCGTGATTCCTGTTTCACAGGAAATGTAGAAAGGATCTAAGGAGGGCATAGTTGTGATATATGAATGAGACTTGTGTTGTATCGAGAGTTCTGTCACTTTGGTCTAGATTATTCTTGATGTTGCCATATTGCATTTTCTTTGAGTGTACTTTGAGTCGTTTGGTCTTGTTTTTGACAGTTGACATTTATGCATTTGGCAGACGCTTTTATCCAAAGCGACTTACAATGCATTAAAGGAACACATCCACATTGAATCAGTTCTTGCTTTTCCTGGAATCGAACCCATGACGTTGGCGTTGTTTCCTTGTGTCATCTGCTCTCCTGTCTCAAGCCCATCCTTGTTACCTGAATATTGGTTAATTTGCACCCCCTGTCCACCCTAATTACCTGCCTTGTTTGCTCCCTATTTATGCTCCTTGTGTTTTCTGTCCTGTGACAGATCGTCATTGTATGTTTGCCGGCTCATCAAGTCAAGTCAATGTTCTATTATTGCATATAACAAATAATACAAATAGGGACAAACTGCTATATCCCCTTTTAAAGCTTATATCCATTTTTAAAGCTTTAAAGTCAGTGTTAGACTTTTTGAGACTTCTAGAAAACATCATAATCAATCATAATCATCCCAGGAACATTTTCCTCCAATGTCAACAAACCTCACGAACAGATCTCGCTTTATTGACTTAAATCTTTCTTCACACAATAACACTAGATTTTTTTCATAGGATTCTTAAGAGATTGTAACATCCAACGTACTGAGAAGAGAGAAGCGAAATCGACACATAAAGAGATGTGCAGATGCTAAACGTGTTGGCAGTGAGCTCTGTATTGATTGCTATTGTATACTCATACATCTCAGATTAGGACAACAAACTGGGATGTTTATGGGAAATAATTAGAGTTGATGTATAGTCACATATTCCTGTAATCATTCGATCAAGATCTATTTAATTACCTTTATGGTAAATCAAACATCCTGTAATGAAAAACATGTTTGCGCATTTATTTTGCATTGTTTCTTGCACATGCACTGTTACAAAGACCATTAGAGTCTCTGGGAAAGGCTGCAGGATTCTGAGAATCTCACCATCGCTACGGCTTCTCAACAGCATTACCTCTGGGTCTGCTTTTCCATGAACCCTGGCAGATTTAACGGCCAACGGCCAACAGACTGGATGAGAGTGTGTATAGAAGTGTTTACAATTTGCACAAATGGCAGTTTTTCAAATCACTGCAAATACGAAACATGACTAATATCCCTGGCGATTCCCTTGTTATGTTTTTTTTCTCCTGTCCCAGTTATTCTAGTGTGCAAAATGCTGAAGAACAGATCGAAAAGGAGCAAGATTAAGCTTTTGAATAAAAGTTCTCACATTTCTCATCTGAACAGTTTAAACTACCGGCAGCTTTCTTTTTGCTTCCTGGAAATTCAAGATCTGTTCTTATGAAAGAAATTATCGCTATACCACCAAGAGAAAAAAGGCTCAGTGTGTCATTACCACTTTTAATAAATAGAAGATATATTATTTATATATTATTTCATATTATATAAGAAGAAACATATGCAGTGAGTCGAAATTATGGCTGTTTTGTATTTAGTGGCTGATATAGAGGAACTGATCCATAGTAACAACAATCATTAGCTAGATTCATTTGAAAGCATATTATATTATTAATCTACTTCGATATACTGAGGGAAAATACAGATTGTTGATGTAGCTCCGCTCGTTTTGAGGGAAATGAAGGGAGACTGAGGGGGACACAGTAGCTGATAATGTAACATTTTTTGGATTGCTTTAACCCTCTACTCCAGAATCCAACATTAACATTAGCCAAGTGCCAAGTGTGAGTAAAGATTAGCTTTAACGAGTAAATTGGACTGTCCCATTGGCCTGTATCTTTTTAAGGAATTGTGAAATAATGCATGGTTGAAATTGCCAAGTCCTAAAAATTGTCTTGTTTTTCAGTCTTAAGGAATCAAAAAGAGATTCAAACTGTTTACTGAACTTTTACCTCATTGGACAATCTGCAAGTTTGCATATCAGTGGAAGAATATTTTTGGTGTTAAGCATTAACTGACAGAAGATAAATATAAAAAGGAAGAATTAGATGAACAAACAAGCAACACACACATGTGCATATATCTGTGTGTGTGTGTATGTACATATATATATATAATATATATATAATATATATTAACATAATTTATCTCCCCTCCATATAAAGTTTAAAATATACACAAAACAAAACTTTGAATTGTAAATTTGGTGTCAAGCTCTTTTTAGCGTTGGCTGTAAACAGATTGCCGAGACCACTTGCCAGGTGACAGCTGCAAAGATTAACCACTTTCTCACCTTATTTTAGGGATGCTAAAACAGACCCCCTTTAGCCAAGGGGATTGGGGGTGATAGGTTATGTAACTTGAGTAAGGATAAGTTAAGACAGTGAGCGCTTTGGTCGGCTGTCATGTTTAAAGCTATAGACCTTATTCACATCAACGCCATCTCCGATTTTTAACGGGAATGAAAGTGAGGCTGTGAGCGATAGACACACATCTCTTCAGTGGATTGTCAGCTGACGAAACACAGGAAAAATGTCTTCTTTCAGTAGACAACAATACCCAGAAAACATGAGCTATAGAAAATTCTAAGTTTAGTCGGAGCTTTATACATATTTCAATGACGGATGTCATTGAAAATAAGTCAAGTCTATCCCTCACAGCCTCACTTTCACACCTGTCATTGCACTGCTCTGAATAAGGTCTATACTTTGGTAAAACTGTGATTTCATTGCACTCTTAAATCGTGTACTGTAAGAAAACAATTGGACATTCCCTGTTCTTGGAGCAGATAAACTTACAGGTTCACCTTTAGAGGCGGTGCTGCCAAACACTGTTAAGAGAAGCAAGGTAATACACACACTTACTCCTTCTCTCTCTCTCTCTCTCTCTCTCTAACAACTGCATTAATAACTGAATTACAGTTACTATCAGTGTCTCAAACCTCCATTACTAGCACTAAAATTACGTTTTGGAATTAGCAACAGAGGCTTGGGATTAGAAGAGTAAGAAATTAGTCCTACAGACAAAAATGTTTTAAGAACACTAACCTGACAAATGTCTTGAAATACAACATCTGAACAAAAAAAATGCTAACCATAGTATAAGTGGAATAATTGATTAATTATTAAAAAATAATACACATTGCCACCTCGGGTGTGCATTATTTTCCTAATAATTCAATGGCCCATCGTTAATTAATGATAATGTTGAATCAGAGAATCTTAGAGAATCCTATAAAGTTCCAAAATTAGAATGAGATAAATTAGAATGGCAACAGTGCTGGTCTGACTGGGCTGGTTTTAATATTTACAGTTCAAAGTCTACTTGAGATATTAATATGATGCACTCTTTAAAAAAAACATCCAGTGAGAAACATTGTGTAATTCCCATTCAGTTTCATTTGCTTGTCATAATACTCATCATTATTAACCATTAGTTTTGTTTGTATTTCATGGAAAACGATCTCTTGATCTCTCGATCTCTTGATTATATTTCACTAACATCTGCCTGAGCAGAATTGTGCTCATTCATTTTCTCCGCAGGGACTAAAGCTGTCTGTGATTGAATATTGAAGTACCAAGATAACGGCACAGCAGGACACAGAGAAGCATGATAAAGATTTGTTTTGGTTGGCTCCCAAGCCCGATCTGAAAATAGAGGTTTGAAGGAGAGTGCAGAGGTGACATGCCTCTGTTACAGAAACTCGTGTTGCATTTCTCTGCCTGGTGGATGGTCTCAAAAGGAATGAGTCTGTTCTCCACAATGGAACTTCTGATCAAGATGACTTTTTACTGACTGGCTTGGGACTAATCTTTAATAGCAATGAACACAATTTCACAAATTTTCCCTTTTCCTCTTTTACCACAAGGTTGTCAATTTCTATCACAAACTATTACTCACAGGCCACACAGTCAGTGAGCTGTCATTTTAACTGCCAAATGACTTTAAACGCACTTCAACATATTTTAAAGTCTAAATTAGCATAATTGAATTGGAGTTTAGAAATTAGAAGGGATGGTTATACAAAATCTTGCTATTTAGTCGCCCTCATGTTGTTACAAAGCTATTTAACTTTATTTCTTCTGCAGAACAACAAAATAAATCATATTTTTATATTAGTTTTGTCCATACTATACAATTCAATAGGGTTTAAAAAACATTGCACGTAATATCCATTTAATCAACAATATTATCTGTCACATTCTTGTTATTAACTGTCACGGTCTTGTCTTGCGTTGTTCCCTTCCAGGTCCCTTTATGTATCTTCCAGGTCCTGCACATTCCCGCTGTCTAATGACTTACCCTGTTAGTCTTGTCAGCTGTTTCCAATCCTGTCTTGTATAAAACCCTCTCGCGTTTCCCTTGTCTTTGTCAGTCTTTAACGTTATGTGTTCGAGTGTGTGGATGCTGGTCCATGTTCCGAGTTTTGCACGATTACTTGCCGTTTCAGTTATCACTTAAGTGTCTGTTGTTTTCCGCGTTTTTGAATAAACCTTTGAGCATCAACTCCTGCTGTTCTCCTCGTGTCTCCGCATTGCACACCAGCATTGTTGATAACATTAACATTATTTTGTTATTTGTGGAGGTTGTGTTATTTCATAGCATTGAGGAGTTGTGAAGTTGGTTTTGGTCGTGATATAAATGTCCAGATGTAAAATGTGTAAGCTCTCTCTGGGAATCTCATTTTTAGATTAAGAAGAGGATGTTCTTCTCTAACATATTGGCATGGATCCCACATGTATAATGACCAGGTTTCCTGACAGAGTCACTGATTGATCACTGCAATCAAAGCACTTTTGGTTGAGAAAACCATGGTCTTTGTAACATTTAATCGTAAATCATTTCCTAAAATCCCTCAGTAATTCTTGCTGATGTCAATTAAGCAAACATCTGTCATCCACTACACAAACAACATCATAGTGATATGATTTTAAAAAAAAAATTTATATATATATATATATATATATATATATATATATATATATAGGCTGTATGGAGCAGCATTAATCCATGAATTTATGAAGTGACTTTTGACATTTCCCTTTTTCTAGATTATAAAAATTGTATTAGGAGAACTGGGAAAGATTAATGAGCTAATTCTTTTCAATTAACCTGTTAAATCAATTCACAAATTACACTGAACGATTCATTCATGAATTGGAGCGAGCTGATTGCATCAGTTCTTGAGTCCACAGCTCACTGTTTCAAATGAGTCAAAGCGAGTCTCCAGTTAACAATTCCCTGAATTCACAAGTCTTGACTCAAATGAGCCAAGAATGGGAGATCGTTGGAGTTTGAGTGAATGTGCAACTAATGGTGTGAAAAGTAACTAACCAATGCCAAAATTTGGATTTATTATTCTTAAAGAAAAATATTTAGGTCATGACTGTCAGTTATTTGTGAAATAAATCCACTCTAAAAGGGCAAGCTTTTTAGGTCCCTTGAATGAAATTACTGAATGTGGTAATGTCATTTGAAAGTGTAAAGTGTATTAGGTAAATAAACTTAATGCATAATTGAAGTTATGTGGATGTTCATTGATATTTTTCAATGACAATGAGAATAAGAGACATTAAAGGAACAGCATAGTTAGCCATTCCTTTCCTATTAAATGTTTTTGCTAAACATGATAAGATTGCCCTGCTGTTATTATATCTAGCAACAGCTGAACATGCTTCCCAGGGTCACTGTGGCACACACTCTGTGTTATTGTGTCTACTTCCTGCCAGTATTTCACATCATAGGGACACTGAAGCAGGGGAGGTTTTGACATCAGCTCAGAGCTGTTTGATCAAGTTACAAAAGAAAGAAGAAAAAAAAGTTCCTCCACTCACAGTGATCATGGTCTTGGCTCTGCACTCAGTACTGAGGTATCCACTAAATCTAATTTCCTAAATTTGGTATAGTTGGAAAAAGTTATGTTTTTGTTCTAGCCTTTTTAAAGAGAAGTATCATACAGTATACGATTATAAAAAAAAAAAAATATTGAAATAAAAAATTCCATCTAATTTGCATTTTGATGTCACACATTATCATGATCTGCATTTCAGGTGGCTCTTTGTGACCCATTCCAACTATCAGCCAACCTTCCCCCAAAACACAGTCATTCCATTTCCCAGAACTGAGCCTGATAATTCAAAAGGAAGTTGGCTTTCTGCTTAATTTTCTAAATATACAGTCATCTCGCTTTTTGCCAAGCCTGTAGTGATTCATCACTTCACCCATAGCTTCAACTGGATTCTAGAGATTCTTCTTCCAGTCCTGATGATTACTATCATCTATCCATCCATCACATTGTGTTGAATAGTCCGAGATTTTAATCTAGAATTCACAATCCAATTAATACCTCAACTGAAAGTTTTCTGAAAGAGAAAGGAAACTATGGTCATACCTATACCTAACTACCTAAACATACAATTAATTGCAGTTTCCAGCTTAAATAAACACTAGAGGCAGTAAAACACCAACAAAGTGTAAAACACACACAGGGGCAAATTAACTGAATCACGTTCATCTGTTTTGGATAAAACTGAATGTGCTTTCAGTGCCACTCACTAGACATTTGAATTAGAAAGTGTCATGAAACATGCAAGAAGGAATCATTTTTCCATTGAGCCTGGGCTGCAAACAAATAAAAGGGGTAATTCAACCAAAAATAAAAATTGTGTTATTCCAAACCTGTGAGACATTCGCATTGGATATTCATATTTTGTAAATAAAGTGGTAAATTTGTTGTTTTGTTCATTTGTTTGTTTGTTTCTCTCTCACGTCACTTCATAAAATTGAGGTTAAACCACTGGATTCTGGCGGATTACTTTAATAATGCATTTATAAACATTCTGGGGCTGTAAAGTAGTAGCTGTGTAGCTGTCAATGGAGGGACAGAAAGTTTATTAATTTTCAGAAGATGATTACGTGATGACTTACTTGACCAGGATGACATGCCGCTATATAATCAAATAGTTTCTAATTTCTGAGACGTGACTGATGAGTAACTTATTACTCACATGTCATTATGTATCTGTTTACCCTCTCCCATCAACCCTATCCATCCATCCATCCATCCATCCATCCATCCATCCATCCATCCATCCATCCATTTTGCTTCAAGGGGTACATTCTCTTTGTTATAATATTCTTTGGCAGACTCGAAGGGGCACTCCATATGAGTAGAGTACCCTCATAGCCTACAACCTAGCCTTAAAAGCCCTCAACCAACAGGGACCCACAGAGATCTGCTGGTGCATCTGGAAGCATTTATCTATCCAGGCGGCAAACAATACAGGCAGCATGAATGTAGGTCAATTTAAGGAGAGGTGAAAGGCACACTGTTTCTGGCTAATAGTAACAAAAGCGTGGCTCTGCACCCAATGTGCAGCTCATGTAGCTGCAGCAGACTGACTGTCTCTGCCTGAACGCAGCTCATGCAGTCCCTGAGAAGACTGACCTAATGGTGGAGACACCATGACCAAAGATACAATGTGACCACAGAAGGGTACTGGAAATTCAAAACCTACCTGGATATTTTATGGAGGTGGGGTGTTCTTGTGTTTGACAAGTTGGCAGATTGTTAATCAGTAGAGAATATATGTTGTATGGTGTAAAAATATTTGTAACATTTCAAATGGCAAAGAAATGTAGAAATGCTAAAGTAAAAAACTTAATTGTCTAATTGTAAGTTGCCTATATATTGCCTATATACAAAATCAAATCTGAAGCAAATAAACTTGTTTTGTATTTCAGTTAAAATAAAGCTGAAATGAAATATACATTTTAGATGAAAATAAGCTTTATGAATGTAATTGAGTGGTATGGTCCCGCATATGGGATTTGAGAATGTACAGTGACGTCATATTATGGCTGGCACTCAACCTCTTGGTCATTATGTTTGTTTAGGTTTCAGATATTTAATACACATAAGCACTAGCAAAACAATACATTTATTGAATATGTCTATACTGATGTCTATGGATGCGGCAAAAATAATCCATTCAAATATAATTTACTGACATGTTTTATTCATATCAGATACATATTATGCAAGTACAGTGGAATCTGGTTATGTAGACGGCCTCAGGGGTTGCAAAAAAGCATCGAGATAACCGATGATCGAGATAACCAACAGCCAATAGGCCTATTTATTTGATGAAGCGATCGGCATGCTATAAAAATGTACATACACTCTATATGTTTGCTAACAACAAAAGGCATATGTGTGCCAAGCAGAGATTTACCAGTATACAATAAAAACACCTTTGATTCTCGATACAAACCTTTAATTATATTCTCCAAGGGTCACTCTGAGGTCATCACGCTGTACTAGATTGCATACTTTCTTGCGTTCTGCCTGTCTAATGTGCTCTGCCTGTCTAACCGGGTTCTTCAACCCGCAGCGGCGCTGAGCAGAGCGCGTCAGAAGCAGGATTTGTGTGTGTGTGTGTGTGTTTATCTAAGCCTCATACTCATTGGTTGGTAACCGCTCGTTACCGACCAATGTCAAAATATTTGAGAAAACCAATCAAATCAGAGAAGGCAGGCTTTATGTGCACACAGAAGCGGATGAGTCTTTGGGATGCGAGTGGGACCCACGACAGCACTCACTGCTCGTTGAGAAGCGTAAGAACATGAATGTGCTTTCATTTCAGAGAGTGCTGCACGGTGCTGTGAGAGAAGCGTCACTGACAGAGCGACCACATGGACCGCAATCCACATGCAACGCGAAATCAGTGCATACCAGTGAACTAGATACCATCATGAGTCACGAGATAACCATGTGAAGTGGCGAATTTGTCCCTCTTTTGTACTCGAGATATTAGGGTTCGGCAACATAAAAGAATTCGACATAACCCATAAGAAAATGCTAAGTTAAATAGGGAGTTTGGCGGTTTCACTTCAAAAATGTAGACATAATAGGGTTGGCGAGTTAACCGAGGTCGAGATAAGTGAACTCGTCTGTACTTATAAAGATCACTTTGTTTTTCTCCCAGTTCACCGGTTACTTACTGGTAACCACCCACTTACTGTTATGTATTTCAGGAGAAACTGATTAATTTGCATGTTGTAAATCTGATAGATAGGGTGTTGATTGATCAAGATTATTATAAAGGTTAAGAATATTATAAAGGTATAGTTTTTACCCTAGACACACTCATTAGACACACTCACACGTTATTTGAGAATCGAAATATCAGATTATTGATGGTTAGCAGGTTTCTGAATATGAATATAAAAATTACATTTATGATGTTTATGATTCAACATAAGAATATAGCAAAATATAAATAAGTTGTTAATTAATTATAAATATAAACAAAAATAAAGAAGACTGTACATCAAAACATTGTTTAAAATGGAAATTCCTTATATTATCTACATGACTCATCATATCGGTTTATATGTAATTTTAATAGTTGTGTCGCGTTTTTTTTTATATTTGGGTTTTTTATTTGACTGTAGTGATGTTTGTTCATGTGGGAAGGAAGAAGGCAGGGTCGGCTTGAGCTGAGACTCGTGAAGACTTTATTCTCACAAACTGAAACCAAAGTAAACAAACAAATGGTGCGCTTGCTCGGCGCTCAATATTCCACAAAGTCTTTTAAAGTCTCTCTCCCGGCTGGCCGTGACTTCGCCCGGGTGCACGAGTCTCAGACGCTCGACCTCCCTATCCTCCACTTCCTGGTGGCTTATATCCGGTGTCCTCCCGCCAGCTACTGCAATGAGACACAGGTGTTTGTCATTTTGCACTTGACCCACTTACGCCGCGCTCGTCTTCCAACTCTCTCCCGCTGCAGACCTTGCTGAACCAACCCCCCCTCGCCACATACCCCCACCGTCCGTCTCAGGCCGGGGCACCATCCAGCCTGCAGCCCCCCCCCCCTCCCCCATTCCTGGAGAGGAAGTCAGCTACCACCATCTGCACCCCCGGCCTGTGGACCAGGGCAGGTGAGGTCGCAACTGCAGCAGTTTTATCAATTTGGGGACGTGCCTGCCAATGACCCAAGTGGAAACCCAGATACCTGACCTCCCCCCGCCCAGTCGCACACTTCACGGGTTGGCAGTCAGGCCGGCCTCTCTCAGTGCCCCCAGGACCATCCGCAGGTGCCCCAACGACAGGTGCCCCAGTCGTTACTGTAGATGACACCCAGATAGACCATGAGACGCTGGAAATGAGCATGGTGCTGAATGAGATCCGTTCAGACAGAGAACACGTCAGCGAACTCCGCTTGCAACTTGGCAATGTCAGAGAGCTGGGACGGCAAGAGGTGATCTCCCCCAGGGGCCAAAGCGAGAGATTGACTTTTGGTGTTCACCTCTGGCCCAAGATCCTCCTCCCCACTCACTGCCGTCGGCAGCATCACTGACCCCGCCTCGTTCCATTTTTTAATGGTATATCTGACGTGCCCCATTCCTATCTGTTCGAAGGACCTCATAAATGAGATCTCCAATTTGTTGTGTGACCTCAATGGGCCCTTGACACTTGGAGGGTAATTTGGAGCTGGATGTGGTGAGTAATACAAGTACCTTCTCTCCCAGTGTAAATTTACTCAGTTTGGCACCTCTGTTGTACAGCTGGCTCTGTTTGTCCTGGGCCTGTAGCAAATTCTCCATGGAGAGCCGCCCCAAAGTGTGTAGTTTTGCTCTCAGGTCCAGCACATACTGAATTTCGTTTTGGCTATTAGAAGGTCCGTCCTCCCAAGACTCTCTTAGGACATCCAACACCCCATGGGGCTGACGTCCGTAGAGAAGCTTGAAGGGGGAAAATCCCATGGAGGCTTGCGGGACCTCCCGCACAGCGAACAAGAGAGACTCCAACCTCTTATCCCAATTTTAGCCGTCTTCATGCACGAACTTCCGAATCATTTTTTTCAATGTGCGATTAAACCGCTCCACCAGGCCGTCTGTTTGTGGGTGATAGACGCTGGTGTGAACTGATTTAATGCCCAATAACTTGTATAGTTCGTGGAAGGTACGTGACATAAACACCGTGCCCTGATCAGTGAGAATCTCTTTCGGGATTCCCACTCGGGTAGATTATTCGAATTAGCGCCTCCGCAACACTCTTCGGCGAAATGCTGCGGAGGGCAACTGCCTCTAGGTATTGGGTTGCATAGTCGACTATCACTAATGCAAATCGATGTCCACGTGTGGAACATTCTAATGTTCCACACGATGAGGCCCGATGAGGTCCATGCCAATTCTTTCAAAGGGGACCTGCATAAGAGGAAGGCGGCGCAAAGGCACTTTTGGAGCGGACGGTGGGTTTACCAACTGAAATTCACGATAAGCCGCGCACCATTGGCGAAAATTCTCTTGGATGCCTCCAAAAGAATTGGGCCATGAGACGATTTAGTGTTGCTGCCTGCCCTAAATGACCTGCCATCGGATTACAGTGAGTTTTCGGGATTAACAACTGGGTTATATCCTGGTTTGTCTGAGCGTCTTTGGTCACTTGGTACAACCTATCTTTGATTATGGTGAAATAAGGGTAGGAGAGCGACCGCTCTGGTTGGAGAAGCTGACCGTCGATGGAACGGACCTGTTCAAAGGGATTTTTCAGCGTCTCAACCTGGGACTGCTCCAGGGGAAAGTCATCGCCCTCCAGGAGGATTCGCCTCGCCAGAGTGCTCGGTTCCCCCAAGGCCGATCCCAGAGTTCCTGGTTCAGCCTCCCCCAGCTGCACAGCCGCAGCCACCCTCGCTCTCTACTTGCCAAAGAGACATCCGCACATAAATACCTCAACAATTGACTGAACGCTGGCCAATTCGTTCCCAAAATCAGCGGATGTCGGAGGTGCGGGTTAACTGCAACCTCCAGACTATGCTTTTGTCCCTGGAATTGAATAACAGCAGGCCAAAAAGGATATTTCACCACATCCCCGTGCACACACCGTACCCAAACCATGCGCCTCTTATCCAATGCCTCGGGCTGAATCAGGCTTTGATGAATCGAGGCTTGGTTGCAACCTGAATCCACCAAAGCCTGATACTTACCCCCCTTAATACTCACATCCATCACTGGACACCCGTCCACAAAATGTCCTGGGTATCCGCAGCGCCAACAGGCCGACCCAGGCCTCCCCGCCCCCCTGGTGGCAGTAAGTGTGTCACCCAACTGACGGGAAGAGAGCGGAGAAGTGGAGGTGGCCCCCGGTGCGGCCCCAGTCCAACCGGTGCCCCGGGGCATTACCCGTGGGCCATCCGGAGCATCCTGCCCTCCCTTTCCACCCCACCCTCGGGGAAAAGCATGAGGAGGGACCATCGGTCGGGACCTGGGGAGAGGGACAGGTTTAGAGGTTGGAAAAAGAGAGTAGGAAAACACAGGAGAAGAGAGGGAGAGAGAGGGAGGGGTTCGCTGGGAGGGGTTCGCCGACCCCTGGGCACCCCACCATATGGTCCTCCGCCAGTTGGACGGCCAAGTCCAACGACGTCGGGAGGTGGCACTGGAGCCACTCTGCAGTCCTCCTTGGGAGACAGGAGATGAACTGCTCCAGTACCACACGATCGATGACCTGATTGACGTCGCTTTCCCCGGGCAGTAGCCATTTGCGGCAGGCATCCCGGAGCTGCTGGGCCATCACGAAGGGTTGGCTACTTTCGCCCAGGTCCCCTGATCGGAACCGCTGTCGATGTTGTTCGGGGCTCAGGCCGACCCACTGGAGGATGGCCCGTTTCAGGTCTCTGTAGACCATGAGGTTCAGGACGGGGAGCTGTTGGGCCGCAACTTGCGCCTCGCCCGATAACAGGGGAATGAGGCGCACTGGCCATTGGGTTTGCGGCCATCCACATGCCTCCGCCGTCCTCTCAAACAGGTCGATGAATGCTTCGGGCCCCATTTTGGACATTGGCATGTGGCCAGCTGGGGCTGCACTCACTGACGATCCTCCGGTATGAACCTCCCAGTCCAGGCAGCTCCGGAACAGCTCTCGGTCTTCCTCCTGGGCTTGTATGAGGGCTCGGAACCGACGCTCCTGATCCTCCCTCATCGCAGCCAGGGCCTGATGATGTCGTTGGTGGAGTCCCTCGAATGATTGAATTGTCCTGAAGGAGCCTGCATGACGGCAGCAGCTGTTTCCTTCTTCCTCCTGGGTTTCGGGACCAGTGTAGTGATGTTTGTTCGTGTGAGAAGGAAGAAGGCAGGGACGGCTTGAGCTGAGACTCATGAAGACTTTATTCTCACAAACTGAAACCAAAGTAAACAGCGGTGTGCTTGCTCGGCGCTCGGCGCTCAGTATTCCACAAAGTCTTTTAAAGTCTCTCTCCCAGCTGACCGTGACTTCTCCCGGGCTCACGGGTCTCAGACGCTCTCCCTCCCCAACCTCCACTTCCTGGTGGCTTATATCTGGTCTCCTCCTGCCAGCTACTGCAACGAGACACATGTGTTTGTCATTTTGCACTTGGCCTACTTGACCGGTGCTCGTCTTCCGACTCTCTCTACCGCTGCAGACCTCGCTGAACCACGCCCTCCTCGCCACATTGACATTTTATGTTTTATATTATGAAAAATAGATCACTTTAAAAATATATATAAGTATAAAACCCCCATAATTTGGTGGGCATCACATTTTCAAAGAGATACTCATAAGTGATTATGAGGTGATTATTAGTGATTATTAAGTGAACTGTTTATGGTTTCATGCACTTAAAGAAGACAGCTTAATTTGTACCATATTCAGTGTGATGACTAATTATTGCTTTACACTGCCGTACCAGAAAGTTGGATTCCCAGAGATTAAAACATTCCCTCTCAAAGTCCGTCTGCGTCAGACCTCTCCAAAGAACACGCAGATCATACACATCCTGACTCATGAACAATGCATGTCTTTTCATGATTTAGCTCATTTTCATTCAGCCAATATGATTTATGATTTGGTAAATGCAGAGCATTACCTTGCCAGAGCTTTGCTTTGGGAATTCAATGCACCCGACCATTCTGAACCAATTAATGGCAGGGTGGGGGTAACTACAACACTGTTGTACAATACAGCACATCTGTTGGCAATATAGCCACAAATGTATAAAATAAATCAAAGCTGTCCCCTGTTTTGGGGGACAATGTTGTCTTTTAGGAAGACTTGTGTAGCACTAACATTGTGAACCATATACATTATATATATATATATGTTAAAAACTGCATTGGCTGGTAATACAATATATATAAAATTAAAGGACACTTAATTTCAGAAATGTAAATTCAGAAACCTTTGTTGCTTGTGGCACAGGTGGCCAGTAAGTGAACTGCAGGCCATGTAACATAAAAGAGACTGAATGTAACTCAAGGACCCGATATATAGTTATTTTTCATGCTTTGCTTAAAAAAGAAAAAGTTGTAAATACATATGCTGAGAGTGATGTTTAGATGAATATGTAATAAATTATTTCCTATCAATAACAAATTAAACGCACACCACAAATTACGGCAGTTAAGAAAACATCTGATCATAACGATGTGAATATGTTTGCACCAGATCTGCAATTCACTAGGACCATGTCGACAGATGAGGTATTTCAAATTAAACTTTTATGATAGTTTAACAAGTATATTTGACACAATAGACTATCTGAAAATGTTGACAACAGTTTGAATTAATCCCTTTATAATCCCTAAATATTGACATTACAGTACAATTCTTTCTGCATTATGCTGAACGTTGTATAAGCATAAATTATACCACATAATTTTATCACATCCTTTTGAAGTTCACCAAGGAATACCTAGGAAGCCTTGCTTTTAAAGATTTTTTAAAAAACTGTTGAGCATTGGCCATAAAAAAAGTGATTATGACTTGAAAATTCTTAGATAAAGACCCGTTAAGTATACTGAAAGAGAGTGCACGTTCCGTACAGTAAAGTACATTTTAATATTTATTTTATAAACTTTTGTCATGCTTAAAATTGTGTACACTCATTTTGATAACATGACATAACTAACATAATAACGCACATGCAAAATACTTGGTTAAAATTTTAACTGAGGTAGCTTGTTATTTGACATTTGACATCATACATTTAAATTACGAAGACGTTTACTTTTAATTATTTAATTACTCTTAGATTCAACTATGCTTTTAATGTAAATGTAAAAATGTAACTAGCCTACCAGTTAAATATCAACAACAGTTTGCACTGAAGAATATTCTTTAATATTTAGTATGTTATGTAATTAGTACCCTTTTTTAAAGTATATGAATGTGTCATTCTTTTTCACAAAAGTATGCCAAATATAAGGATACATTTTAAATGTATAGATGTTTTATATAGATTCACTGAAGCGTTTAAGACTCAGTTGGCTGTTTCGATATACAGTTAAAAGTACAATAAGTCAAGCATACAGTTTGACCTGTTAGCTCTGTATAACATGTATAACGTCATATGCAGTGTTTTCTGTGTGTTATGCATTGTACATACATCATAAACATTTTATTTAACCTCTGAACAGATGGGTTGGCAGTTGATTTGCTGAGCAAAGCATTAATTTCTCCTCTTTTGGCACCATCATGTTCATTTGGCCCTCAAACTGTACGATAAATACATGCATCAGCATGAAAAATAAACTACAAGTAACAATTTATTTAATTCCACAATTAAAATGCCTTTGCTTAGGGGAAGCAGTTCTCAATTTGCAGGCTTTTTTTTTTTTCACCTTCTGTAATGAATGGATCTCTAAGGCCTCCATTGCACTGATCCGTAGCAAATTAGGTGGATTCCAGGGTTTTGAATTTCAACTGCAAAAGCAGTCTCAGGTCATTCATGTCACAGGGAGAGTCGGAGGACGAGAGTACATGCACGTCTGTCATGGCGTCTCATGCTCTGTGTATACCCTGCCGAGACAGAGGCCAGAAAGGTCAGAAACCCAAGTGTTGAAGTGCTCTTGTCAGGGAAGACTTTAACCAGTACCCCAGGATAGATAGATAAATAAATAAATAAACAAACGTTTTTTATCTATTGTTTAATTTAATTTGAAACATGAAAGTAAGTAACCTGAGTCACAATGAAAACAACTGCCTCGTGAAGTCACAGTGCGCAATCATCAATGAAGGTCAGATGAGTCTATAAGTTAATTGTGTACAGCCTGAAGTTGTGTTTGGAATGGAGATTGTGCACATGTTTATGTGTATGTTTAACTAATAGCCTTTGACAACTGATAACACTGCATATTTTACAATAAAGATATTTGTCAATGATGTTCTGGACCGGTAGTGCTTTTTTTATTGGAACATAACATCGTCATGTCAGACATCCCACATCACTCTTAAAAAGTTACGGGGCAGGCACAGGAATGGGGAATACTGCCAGCAGGATGTAGGTGAAGAGGAGGAGGTGATAGGAGGAGGCAAAGGGATGGTGAGAGTGGGACAATAAGTTCTCTCCGGCGATAATGGCGAACGTCAGTGTTCACAAACCCAGAGCTCAGTGGAGATGACAACCCACAGTGGCCAAGTTATTGAAGTGGCTGATGACATCCTGGTGACAACTGATGGAGGTGGAGCCAATGGATCCCAGGGCGTAGACAGAGAGCTGAAGGTCCTGAGTGATGCCCCTGGTCCTGGAGACCCAGGCAAAGGTGCAGCATCAGTAGAGGGGGTAGATTGACAACTTACCAAGGAGGAGCCATTGGGACGAGGGAACCCAATGGAGCCGCAAGGGAGTGGGTCTCTAGTGAGCCGCAGGTGGGAGCCACGGCAGAGCCGTGTGCTCTGAGAAGATCTCTGGGCCTCGTAGGATGGCGTCTGGGCCTTGTAGGTCATTTGGCAGCAAACACAAGGAGCATAAACAGGGAACAAACAAGGCAGGTAATGAAGGAGGACAGGTGGGGAAAATTAACCAATAATCTGGTAACAAGACAGGCGGGGCAAGATAATAGAAAGGAGAGCACATAGAAGAAGGAAACACAATTGAAAAGCCATTGGTAGACACGCGTGCACACAAAACAAGAAGACATGAAAGTACGCAGCCAGTGAAAAATACAGGCAGTGGGCTACACAACAAACATAACACGAAAACACAAGACAAAACATGACATGAAAGCACGCAGCCAATGTAAACACAAACCGTGTGCTACACAGAAAAAGACAATGCACATGGACAAGAGAGCACACCATCCAAGCAAACTCAAAACACCATGAACACACGAGAAGACAGAGCACACTAGAGCGTGCGAATACTTATCTTGTTTTCCCACAGCAGAAGACAACAGAGCATCAATGTCCGAATCCCGACACAAAATGGAAACCAAACTAGCCTGAAGTGTCAGGATCCAAACACCACGCTCCTCACATAAGACAGGTCACACAGAAGCCGTATGCTCATATGAAGACACAACAATACAGCGGTGTCTATCATAAAACCAAGAGTAAACTAGGCCGAAGTGACAGAACCCTGACAGAACCCTATTTTCCCGCATATATCTCGCGGGTGATACCAGATTTTACGAACCCCGCAGGGGGGGGGGGGTGCGGGTTATAAAAGGGTGTGGGCTATATCACACATTTTTTACACGTAACAATTTTTCAATATATTGTTTGAATACAAATGTTCTGCCTGTGGCTCTATTGTCATGCACTTCTGCATACGCAATGGCAGTTAGCTTGAAGTCGGCTGTGTAAGTTAAATTAAAGAATCTAGACTTCTACATGCACAAGCACTGTGTACCGAGCCTGAAAAGTTAACTGATGTCATGTGGGCTACATTCGAAATTTACTATTGTGGCTTTCAGCCTCAGGACCTCACACCATTGCATATCCGGCTCACAAGTACCTGGCTTTAAAATTCAAAACCAAAATTCAAATCTGCCGGCCGGAATATAGTGGAGGCAGGGTGACTTACTTGAACTGATGCAGAGGGATGAATATGGACCGGGGCCAACTGACTTGATAGCGTACATACAAATTTGCATGATGGACGGGTGAGTAAAAATATAGTTGTAGTATTGTTCGTCATCCACGTGTGAGCATTGACAAATTCGGTCCTTCTAAAAACAGTAATGGTAGACAATGTGAACATACATGAAAAAGTTAATCAATCTATGGTTGCGGGTTATATAAAGGTGCGGGTTATGCCAACGTTTTTTTCACACAAAACCATTAAAAAAAACGTGGGCTATATGAGGGTGCGGATTATCTGCGTCTGTGGGATATATGCAGAAAAATATGGTATTTGTCTGTCCTTTAACAGTTCTGTGATTATATAAGAAATCATAATAAGCTCACATGTGGAATGAACCTACATTGAAATTAAAGGCAATCACAAAAATTGCCTTGCCAAGCCATTACTGTAAGAAACTATGGCAAAAACCGAGCATAGATGGAGGGGCCCTTAAGCCATGGAGATGCTCAGGTGTAGCCCGGGATCTTTTTAAGGAAAAGCCCCTCATATTTATTATTATGTGAACCTCTGAATCCATGAGAGGTTTCCCAGTGAGACTCTAAAATGTGGGATAAATTGAAGACATGCAGGTAACTAATTTTTATGCTTTGTCTTTTTTACTATAGTTTAAAAGTAATGTAGGTTGACAGGGAAATTAGAAATAACGTCAGTAAGCAAATTTGTTTATCATCTACATTAAATATTTGTACTCCTGTAATATCAGTGTCACACAGCATTCAGCAGTGTCGGCTTTGATTCTGTCAGTGCCAAATCATGAGTATTTGTTTTACTTTCATTTGCCGAAGCAAACAGATGTGGTTTGATGTGTGCGACGTGAGCACAATTAATTCGTCGTTTGAAGATCTAGACGCAACTGAGAGAGAATGTCCTGACCGAAACCAAAGCAAAACATCTGGTGGAATGTGACTAATATTGCCATCATTTGTAAAGGAAGTTAAAAAGTTTAAATCCTTCTGCTTTACACTCTGGCTGACTGTATGATAATGAATAAACTGCAAGGCTTAGTGTCGACTGACTTATTCAAGGTCTGAATGTGTAATCAAACTATGAAAGCTACAGCATTCTAGTTCTTGTGGTGGGACCACCGGAGCACACAGTTTAATTCTCTGGGATTTTTGAGTTATACAAATGTTCAGTGTACTGCAATAAACCGTTCCACGCTTTTTACCTTCCATTTCATCCTCTTTAATGTAGGATTCTCTGTATTTAAGAACAGTTTATGGACCGGACCAATGTTGTCAGTTTCCAATCATGTGTTTCATTTACATTTATGCATCAGCAGATGCAATTGTCTAAAGTGACTTACGAACAACAAAAAATATGCATGGTAATTTGTCCACTATGCTAAAATGCAATCTAGAGAAGAAGAGAAATATAGAGATATGTGTGCGTGCATGTGTGGGTGCGCGTGTGTGCATTGGTTTAAGGGTGTGGGGTGGTTACGTGTTTTTATCAGTATACGTAGTTATTAGTCACATTTTTGCTATATTTCTTGTATTTTTTGTACATTTATTGATATGATACATTTCTAATTATATATTATAATCGTTATTTATATAATAATCTATACTTATGATGTGACATTAACATAATTTATAAAAAATATCATTTTTATTTGGTCAATAAATGATTTGAGACCTTTTCTGTTGTATTGCATGTCTAATCATTTACCAGTTATCTACAACACACCATTCCCTTCATATTTTCATATAAAATGCCTTCCAAAAATGATTTAAAAAAAATGTCTTAACGGCAGCACTTGTATATCTGAGTCATTGCAAATCAGACTGGAGAGCAGTGGGAGATGCACGTTCCTCTCATATCCTGTGTTTAGTCTTACATGTGTAGTCTAAACCAGGTTTGCCCTGACCCTGAATATACTGCTCTCATGGGAAAAGAAGCACGACTGAAGATTACAAGCTAAATGCATCACATCCTACCTGGATACAGCCACAGTAATTATATGTTCATTGTTTGTCATCAGTTTTACACTAGGCTATGACCTGTGTGGCTACTCTAGTTTGTGTCATTGTGTTTAGCTTACCTCCTTTCAAAATCCACAGCTTATAAAGAAAAGAAAAAGCCTATAGTACAATGGAGACACTATGTTGCTTCTAATATTGGATTGTGTTTGAGGTTAGGATGAAGCTTTTAATACAGGTAATGTTGAAATATGTGGAGAAATTTGCCCTGATGTCATTTGTTTTGATTAGTATTAGAAGCTGTATCAGAAATAATTATGTTTTAGGACAACAGCCTGAATAATACACTTCAGAGAGGTATTTACTGTTTCCTAAACAATTCTCAACAAGCATTTCCACATTTGGTAAACATTCTTTTGGAACAGATTTATTAATGTTGCTTTGTTTTGTTCATGGATTTATGGTTAAGCACACAAAGGAAAGACTTGACAACTTTTACCACAATTTTAACTACACACACATCAAATGAATTAAGCATATTTAAAGGAGAAGTGAAAATGAACTAAATTTCATTAATCAGTTCATCAAAAAATCATCAGTGTCAAAAATAAGTTCTAGCTATATGTATACTGTGTTGGATTTTCTTATGCCAGGTTCAGACTGAAAAGTTTTTTAATGTTATGATTATGCAATTTTGACTCAAATTCTTGTGTTGTGGACAAGAAACATGTAAGAAGTAATATGTTGCTTCCCGACCAGTCATCACTTGTCGTCATTAACAAAATGCATAATCTCATTGAGTGACTTCAGGTAACTAGAGTGTAAACAAACAATGTCTTTCAAAGCGGTGTTCTAGCTTAATGCTAATTCCGGTTGCTGAAGTTCCTCCACTGTCAAATGCCAGCATTTATCTTTCTTACACAAACCTTCCCTCCATTTTGTAATTCTACCTGGCAGCACCAAAATCATTGTCTGTCTTTAAATTGTTTACATACAGATCATTGGTCATCATCCACTATGACACACTATATGAGATGAAATAAATGATTATTGCATCCCAACACCCATTGTTGTTTACAAATCACCACAACAGTCCAGCATTACTCTCAGTGTGTCTTAGTAGCTCTTCTCTCATATCTCTTCTCTCATTACTGTTACTTTTACGTCAAAACTGACGTAAAAGTAACAGTAATGAAGTATAACATTCTGGGGAAGAAGGAGGTGGGAACCTACAAACTTTAATTCCCAAAATAAACAAACAACTAAATAAAAGTAATGGGGGAAGCCCCTCAAGGACAACTGCTGCCCACGCACATAAACAAAACACATTTTTGGTCACCATATTTACAAATGTTAAAGCTATTAGCCTGTCAGAATCAACGTCGCATTTATTTTACAAGCGATATTTATGCATATTTTCTTATGTTCATGGCAAACGTATTTAATCAATTGATGAGCACATGTTGGAGAAGAGCATTATAATTAGGCATAACCAAAAAGAAACTATCCTTTTCACTAAAGTTCTAGTCCCAACCTCCCTCCAGCCACATGTTCTGATGCATAGACTTTCTCCAGCACAAGGAAAAGTTTACTCTGCAACAGTTGGCACAATAATTAAGGACACATTCTGTGCTGCTTATATGGAGCCAGTTAAATGTGCTTCTGGCACTGATGACCTGATAAAGTAACGATCTAGCGGCTGATAAGCCAATAGCAACACTAAACCATGATCCAGATTTGCATGCTTTATAATACGACTTCCTCTGCCACTTCCCCCTTATTCTTTTAGTAAATAAAAACTGCATGAGTGAAAAAATGTTTGTTTTCAGGCCGGTCTTTTTGTTTATTTTCTTAGAGTGTGTGTAAGTGTGATTGAGAGAGAAGGAGACTGTGATACTGCAGGCTGCTATAACTCAGCTGAGCTACAGGAAGTGGTAAAACTACTAAGACGCAGCATGTGGAATGAGTAGCTCAATCACTATTTTACAGCAACTAAAGAGCAGGAAATTCATTCTTACTCCTTAAATGGGTAAATTGCCTCATACAGTATGTCTAGAGATATGACCTTTAAAAAATATTGCAACACAATTGTACTTGTATTGTAATGTCTGCTAATACAGAAACAAATGCAAGCCCCTGGGTTGATTACATAATTTTTGGCAGCTGTAACAGTAATGACCTGAGATTAAAGAACAATGTTCAAGGTACTGAACACAGCCAGCAACATCAATATTTGGAAAGTTTTGAGTGAAACGTGTACAGTAGTTTGCCAGCAGGGAGACAGAAGTATGTGAGTCCTTGAAGTTCTCTTGCCTTGACTTTGACAAATCCGACGAACGTCCTGTCTAGTTCCTCCACAGCAGTGCAGGAATGATGGGTTCCTACCATCTACCCACATGGAAGGAGCAAACACGCTCTAGTGATGCTTTGCATCCCACCAGACAAAACAGTTCTTGTGGTTTATATCTGTTTCCACAATGCCATTGTCTGCTATAAAGTGGGACAAGATTATGTGGCACCAAATACTGTAAATGTCTGCTGAATTTTTTTAGCATAAGTATGCATTTAAAAAAATAAAAAAATAACCCACTACAGTACAGCCTATAATATCACTGACAGATTCCACCATTCCACCATCAGCACTAGTCCCTTTTGTGAGGTCTCGTCAATCACAATCTAGTGTTGGCAACATCCAGACCATCTGCAGCGAGTACTTAACTTCATTCCCGTCTTCATCCTTGGAGTGCTGCATCACTTTTCATCCTTGTAAACGCCTGATACTCCATCTACGAAGATGAAAAAAGATTTAGTTAAGTGTGACTGTTATTCCATTCTGCAACATTACTCACCTGAGGAAGTTCCTGTGTTTGATCACCTACCTGCTAAATAAACTGCAATACTTTGTTTCTTCCTCTGTTTTTGTGACAAAATACCGGACGAACAAGAGGAACAACCATGGAAGCTGAACTCCTGGACCTTTTGCAGAATTAGTGCAATCCCTATGTCAGTCACTAATTCCTCCAGTACCGCTTCGTCTACTGAAACATCCAACAGTCCCGTGACCCAACCAGCAACCTTTGCTGGAGCAGTGGAGGATTGAATCAGATTCCTCCTACAGTGTTCTCCACATTTAAGATGCAACCCCAGTGTTTTCGGACTGATAGAGCAAAGATCACCTACATTCTTCCATTCCCCTTGGACTAAGCCCTATCCAGTGGGCACTGGATGAACAGATCACAACCACCACCCAAGTGGAGCAGGCTCCATTTGGAGATCCTGAGGGATGCCTCATTGTACCACCAGCCCTTCTCTTATCCCTAATGGACTCAGTACTACTTGTACTCAGTACTCAATACTACTACTTGTACCATTTCAAAGTCTCCGAGACCCAGAAGGCAAGCTCCATCCTTACCTTCATCTCACAGACCCTGTTCCCACCCGGGAGTGAACTTTATTACCGATTCACTATCGTTCAACACTTTCACTTTCACATCCTGGAAGCAATTGATCGCATTTCAAAGGCCTGCCAGCGAATTCCCCTCAAGGGTCTGCCTTCCACCTTGGCTGAAGTATTGTTCCATCACATATTCTGTAATTCACCTCACATCTGGAAAGCCTTCTTTCAAATCCTCTGGGTTGTGGTGAGCTTGTTTCATGTTTCCATCCCCAAACAAATGGTCAAACTGAGATCGGATGCTACCTTTGGTCATACTGCACAGCACACCTGGAGCAGATTCCAACTGTGGACCAAGTATGCTCAAAACTCTCTCCATCAAACAACCACAGGATTAACTCCATCCCAAAGCATACTTGGTTACCAACCACCCCTGTTGCCATGAAAAGCAGATCTATACCATCTGATACATCCTTGTCTTATGGCAGCGAGGTTGGTCGTCTGGAATACATCATGGATTGAGAGGGCTAAGGTACAGATGAAAAATCCTGTACACCAACTGATGACATGCTAGATCCATAATTGCAGACTGAATTCCTTGCAACCTATCCAGACAACCAGCATTAAATAAAACCAATTGCTGATGATCCCTGTGTAATTTTATTGTGTTGTTTTTTCTCATGTTGTGACAATGACAACATCCTGGAAGTCTTTATTTTGATTGTCCCACATTAGACGTTCTACTGACTGTAAGTAACTTTGCAACTACATGTCAACTATCAGTCATTAGAGTACTAGAAGACTGTCTACTTAATATCTGTTAGAATTTTATTTTCATGGTCCCATAACAAACATTATGAATGTCAACTTATTCTACACAGTTACTCGGTTAGTAGAATGCCTAAAGGGGATTATCAAAATAAAATGTGACCCACACAACGGCAAAATATTTTCAGCAAACATGATCGGTTTAAAAGGCAGTTTTACATTTTGCAGTACTAAAATTCTAAGCCAAATGACACACACACTATATATATGTATATATATATTAGATAATTAAATAAAATAAATAAATAAATAATCTGGTTGTTTGGTGAGTCAGCTGTACAGGCTTTGAGATACAGCCAGTAACAAGTGAGTTTATATACATATACACACACATATACACATATACATATAAACTCACTTGCTATACACAACTGTGATAAAAATATATGAATACATAGGAAGTCTATTCCTGGAAAATTGCATCTTTTTACTTTTCCCTACAATTCTCTTTGAAAAAGAATTAATCATTTCAGCCAGTTGTCCTGCGAACAGCTAAAATATTGGGGAAAAATGCATGTCATATTCTATTTCAAACGTGATACCATGACCTTTCATTCTTGAACAAAAGACTATTAATCAGAAAATGTGATTTTCCATGTTTCTGCAGGCATCCTTCCTGTGCTGTATAACATTATGTGAAAATGTGTGTGTGGAAGCAGAACTTAGAAACTTTCTCAGCCAAACCTCAGTTAGATCTACCTCAATTACCAATACATAACGGTGACCCCTGCACAGTCCCACCCATGGAACTCCCCCACAGTCATGATCTGGTTTCTTTATTGGGTGGCCATCTATCCACATCTGTTAGAGAACTATGACACACCAGGTGAAGAAGAGGCTGCCCTTTTGCTGATCACTGGAGATGCAACAATGCATTCTTTTGTAGCACTTGTGAAAACAGCCTTCCTTTCCATTTTATGACATTTAAGAGAGTCATTTTAGTCTATGTGGTTGGTTGTCAGGATATTTCTTAAACGGGCAGTTAACACAAAATTAAAATTCTGTTCTTTACTCACTCTCATGTATTTCTCAAGTTACCCGAATGATTTACTTTCTCCCACGGAACTCAAAAGAAAGTAATCATCAAAAGGAGGAGAGAAATAACATTCAGGTTTGGGGTGACACTCCAAATGATTGAGAACTATCCTTTTAAATGTTCTGATGGACGGTGTGGTTGCCCTGGCTGTGTTGTCAACAACACTTTTGATACAAGTGTGTTGCAATCCAAAACTAAGGAACTTGGAAAAAATCTAATAGAACAGCTCTAATAGAACATCCCTTTGTGGAGTTTGTTTATATCTCAGATAGTGAGAGGAATGGACAAGATGTGCTCTTTCTTTGAAGTTCCTCCATTTAATTTTAAAGATTTAGCAGATCCTTCCTGTATTACATGTCCTTGTAATAGTTTTATACTAGATTTCTGAATGAGGAACACCAGGGTCGAACAGGCAGTTACCTCATAATGCATGTGAAAATCTTGTAGAAGATTAAGAGATAGTTATAAAAGCCCGAAAGAAACATGACGTCATGGAAGAGCGTCATTAGTTGTGTCATTAGTTGAGCTCCAACTAATTCACTGACCACTCTCACATACCACTGACAACCCTCCAACTCAGCACATTTCTTGGGTGACGATAACTCATTTGCTATTGGCAGAGGTTCATCATAGAGTCTCATGTTTACTCTTCACAAGACAAACTAATTTCCTCTAGGGATGAGCATCATCTAGGGATGTTTTTGCACCTGAAAAGATTATTTTTAAGAAACAATGTTGAAACCATGATGCAGTTAGTGGTCAGAGACACCAAGGCTATATTTAGAATTGATGCATGTCCAATTGTTTAATACACTATCTGCATTTCCACTAAACACTTGGGGAAACAACCCAAGATAAACATACGGACCTGGAAAGGCTTAGGCTGAAAAGGAAGTAAAAACAATGTACAATGATTTGCTATGTACGCAGACAAAATGATAATACAAGCTTTAGCTTTCCGCACTATCCTTAAGGGTCAGAAAACATTGAGATTAGATCCTTCATTGTGTCATTGAAAAGAGTAGGCCTACTGTGATCGCGTTAGGCATCTACCTGAGTTGACGTCATTTGCCGCTGTTGTTTCTAGAATGATGTACAACTCACATTGTCAGGGGAATATCCAATCTGTTCACTTAAATGGCAGACTAAAATGCATATAACCCATTTATATTAGTTTTATTTCCACTCACGAAAAAGGCCTAAAACCGAGAGCATTGGAATTCATGCTTTTTTCCTACGCGTGTCAAAAATTGGGTCACTTGAGCAATGTAAAACAATTGTGGTCTAAGACACTTTTTGTAAATCTGAAAGTAAAAAAAAACCTCACGGACGACTGCCGTCAGTACTTTTATTTAGCATTTAATTTAATAATTAAAGTCTGTTAAATGTCTGCCGGTTCCCACCTCCTCCTTTCCTGAACAAAGAAGTGTTACAATGACATTTATTTATTTTAATGTGTGCACAGTGTGTCAAACCACAAAGTAAAACTGCTCTAGTCAATTTCACCCAGTTCTCACTGTTTTACTGACCATCTGTGCTTCATTGCATAAAGAGTGGAAAAGCTCTTAAGCAGAATAATGTAGTGTACGGGTTGGTTCTCTTTGTACATATTCAGACACACATAGTTTGTTTTTTGTCACTGTTTTCTATTTGTCAACACAGCAGTGCCTTGGGACGTGCTCTAGTCTTGGCAAAAATATAGAAAGAGCAGTAGAAAGGGAAAGAGCATTTATCCTCTGCAGGAGGTATACATGGTTGGCACATATACAATGAATTAATGCTACAAGCATTACTCCATATGTACTCCAGGATGCCTGGAGTGGAAAGAGAAAATAAGATTACTGGAATAAAGAGATGAAGGCTCCCAGTAGGTTTCATAAATTAAAAAAAAGGGATTTACTGTACATTAATAATAATAATAAAAAATACAGGAAGGAGTGGGAATCAAACCCTAAACTGTTATCTCAACGCTTTTTTGCAACCCCCGAGGCCGTCGACATAACCAAAATCCACTGTACTTACTATAGGGTTAAGGTTAGGTTTAGGTAATTATGCAATTACACATAATTTTCAGTAATTTTTACATGTTTGTCACACTTGCTCGTTTCAGATCTTCAAACTAATTTCAATATTAGTCAAAGATAACACAAGTAAACACAAAAAAATAGTTTTTAAATTAATGTTGTTATTATTAAGGAAAACAAAATCCAAACCTAATAACCCTCAAGAGACCAGGCAGGATGAGACGGGGGGGGGGGGGGGGGGGGGGGAAGCAAAACATTCTGCATAACAGTTCTCCATCTCACAGTGTTATCAAGTCCTTTAGTAGAGACTCAATCCAGGCCAGGTGTTCTGTTAGCGTTGTGGCGCGGGATGAAGAGGTTGAGGGCGAACCGGTTCCAACAAAAACTCTCTTTATTTAAACAAAACCAAAAACACTTTAAATATAAACAGAAAATTACACTTGTGCAAAAACCAGGCGATCAACGCGAACCACAAGACCATCTACATCTTGCATCTTACTCTTTATATACTCAGGAAAATGGAGAACAGGTGAAAAGACTAACGAGAAGAGTGATTGACATGACAGGTGAAAGGGATGACAAGGGAAGCACACGGAAGGAAACAGGAAGGGGTGGAGACACGACAGGATTATGACAGATGGCTGAAGAAAAACAAAATTAAATATTAGAGTGGCCAAGTCAAAATTCTGACCTGAATCCCATTGAGATGATGTGGCATGACCTTAAAAAGGTAGTTCATGCTCTAAAACCATCCAATGTGGCTGAATTACAAGAATTCTGCAAAGATGAGTGGGCCAAAATTCCTCCACTGCACTTTAAAAAGACTCATTGCAAGTTATTGCTAACACTTGATTGCATTTGTTGCTGCTAAGGGTGGCCAAACTAGTTATTATGTTTAGGGAGCAAGCATTTTTTCACACAGGGCCATGTTGGTTTGGATTTTTTTTTCTCTTAATATTAAAAATCTTCATTTAAAATCAACAGTTTTTGCGTACACTTGACTTGACCAACACAGGGAGAATAAATAGGGAACAAACTGGACATGTAATGAGGGAGGACAGGTGGGGCAAACTTACCAATGATGAGGTAACAAGATGGGCGGTGCAAGACAATAGTCAGGACACGAGCACATGGCCAGCGAACACAACCCAAGCCATGTGCTCAAACAAAATGGGACATGAGCACACAGTTAATTAGAACACTCATAGCAAAGGTCACGTGTTCACACAAAACAGGACAACATGAAAGCATGCAGCTAGTGAAAAACACAAAATACGCACTACACAGCATAAGACAAAACATGACTTGAAAGCATGCGGCCGATGTAAATAAGAACCGCATGCTACTCAACAAGTGACATGGACAAGAGTATCCATATTATCCATTTCATCAAATCTGAATCCTTCAAACCTGGAGATTGAATGAATGTGACATTTTCAGGTTGAAAGGATCTTCTTAAAAAAAAAATTGTTAAGTAGAGAATAAACTGAGTTGTTAAAAGAGGTTTGTGTGTTTAAGCAATTTTGCTACATTGTAAAACTGATTTGGTTGATTATCACATCAACAAATACTCTGATGTATTCATCTCACACGCTTAAAATAGGATTAGTTTCCAATTTTACATTTCAAACTTAAGCAATGATTTCTCATCACAATCAAAAACAAATGCTTGATTTATCGTGTCTGCTATTCAGAAAAAAGGACTTCCGAAGGAAGTTTAGCATAAAAAAAACAAAGACTTGAAAGCATTGCCAGTGCTAGACTTATATTGCAAATGGTTTTGTGTTAGTATAGTCATGAGCTGTATAAATGCTAGCAAACTCTTCCATGATCAAAACTTACTTTTGCAGTACAGCTTATCTTTACATTTAATTCTGTCTTGTATGAGAAATCATTATAGGCTTTGAACTCCTCCAAAGGGAAATAAATGCCGTCAATTTAAACCAGAGCCAACAAGTTACATCATAATGTTCATTCTACAAACCAAAGCATTGTCTTGGGGAGATTTTAATATGGTTGAAAGGGATGAAGGTCCAGACTTCCTGAACAGGGTCCCATCACAGGTACAGCAAGTGAGAACAGATCCAGATGTGAGAGTACCCTCAGCAGCTGAGGCTCCTCTGCTGCATCTTGCTTCCTTCTCTGAGGGATGAACGCTAACACTAGGGTGAAATGAGGGCAATCACATGCTATTGGCAGTATGGTGAAATTGCTTCCATGTTTGGAGAGAGGGGAAGAAAATGTAACAGCCATTAAGAGACAGCAAGATTGAAAAAGATTGAAGATTGATAGAATTGTTGTTGTTTTTTGTGACCAGTTTCTTTCAAATAAATAACAATTAATTGCATATATCAATATTTTCTGAGATATTCAATATTACAAGATCATTTTTATATAAATGTAGAAAATCAAGTATTTGTGTTAAAATATCTAATATTCTTCCAATGAAGCAACACTACATTTGAAATATTTAATCACATATAGACGTGTATTTCATATTACGTTATACCAGATTGTTTTGCTTGTTTTAAGTATAAAAGTAAAAAAAGAACAGAAAAAACTGTACCAGTGCAATAAAATAAAATACTATGGAAGCTTGTTTCCATCAAAGAATAAAACATTTTTAAAAAGATAATTGCTGATAATTTTTTTTTTTCAAAGTGATTTGGTAAGTAGCGATGGCTACCATATAAACCTTTAAAATGGATGGAGATAACCATCAAATGGTAACCACCATAACCATTTAATCACTTTTTCAGGAACTTCAGCAACCAGGGTCATTTACTGGGTCGTACCAACTGTACCAACCGGGCAGTTAACTGGGTCCTGTTGACAACCAATGCACCATAAAGTGAAGAAGTTACACTTGAAGGCAGTGGTCACCAACCACTGTGGGTGTGGATCGGAGCGGTCGTCCTATCGGGGCTTGCGGAGCGGGACAGAGTCCCTAAGTTGGCAACTGAAACGTTTTTATTTTCGGGAGCTTCCGGGATGGTGATAAAGGTCGACCAGTCGATCGCGATTGACGGGTTGGCGACCACTTCTTTAAGGCATATAGTCTCCTTGTGGCAGGAGCTCTGGAGTGGAGAATAGTTTCAACAACCTCGGTTGAGAGACCAAAGTTTATGAGCTGGGCCCCTTTAGAGGCCAATCCCAGAGCTTCCACAGTTCTAGGCGAGGGGTGTACAATTCAGTTCATACTCTGCCCGGCCACAGTAGGGCGATCAAGGTGAGACGGACCCTGTTCCGGAAAAACTCCCGGAGCAGAGAAATAGAGGGGAAAGCATACAGACAAGTATCTCCCATATCTGCTCCACCACCTCGGGGTGGAGTCTCCATTCCCCATGCATCAGCCCCTGCCTCGACAGGATGTCTGCTCCCTGATTTTGGGCCCCAGAGTGAGAGTGATATTTTTCCCTGAGTGTGAGTAGCTTCCCCTTGGACCACATGAGGATTTTGTGCGCCAATTTGTAAAGTGGATGCAAGCACAAACCCCCCTGACTGGACAAGCACATGGTGGCTTCTGAGATCTGGGAGGAAGGTCCTCAGAGTCATGAAGACAGATGGTGTCCCCTACACAGACCTTGTGCTGAGCGTCCATGTAGGATCGCTCCACAACCTGTGTGGCGATGCATCTGTCGTTAGCACTCTGTGACGAAAAAAAGCTCCCAACACAGGTCCTTGGGATAGGAACCAGGGTTTCCTCCACATGGCCAAGGCACAAAAGCATCACCACATGACCTTGATCATGCAAAATGGGTTGCCCCTTGAGGAAAACCCCCTGGTCCTGAGTCATCACCGAAGAGGTCACGTGTATTCTCATGTATTCATGTATTCAAATCTCATGATTCGAGACAGAATCCCTAAACATGCTCAGAAAAGTGGTCATCTGTACTGGAAAAAGCATACCTTTCCTTGCATTCAGCCTTAACCCGAATGTATGTTCAATGAATGCGAGAATGACATCTCAATGTTGAACCGCTAACTGTTGTGACTGAGCTAGAATCAACCAATCATCGATGAAATTCAGTATGAAAATGCCTTGAAGACACAGCAGTGTCAGCGCTGCGTCCAGGCACTTTGTGAAGGTGTGGAGTGATACAGCTACACCGAACAGAAGAACCCATTATTGGTTCACCTTCCCCCAAAGGCAAACCTCAGGAACTTCCTGTGTTGTAGAAGGAGGGATATATTGAAGTACGCTTCCTTGAGATCTACCGTCACAAACCAGTCCTCGGATCTAATCTGAGGAACAAACTGTCTCAAAGTTAACATCTTGAATCTGCTGCATGATTAAGCAATTCAGTAGGCACAGGTCCAAAATGGGACACAACCGCTCTTGCTTCTTTGGAACGCTGAAGTAACAGCTGCAAAACATATCCTATGGCCCTTTCCCCAGCAGAGTATCTACTTCTCATTCTATAACCAGAGCCTGCTCAGGGGCCACCAAAGTTGATAAGACCCCTACAAACTGGTGCGAGCAAGACCCGAACTGAATAGTGTAACCCTTTTCGATGGTGTGCAGGACGCATTGAGAAATATTTGGCAGAAGCTTCCACAGTGCCAGAAATTCTACTAAGGGAACCAGTCTCACGAGATTGACCTCTGCTGTTACTCGAGCAACCAGCTCAGTGCTCTGAAGCAGCGCACCGGCAGGGAACAACCGACCTGGAAACTTCTTGAGTCCTCCTTGGAGGGAGCAAGCATTACAGTGCTGCGAGAGGACACTTAGACAAGTGCTCGATGGAGACCAGGTTAGCAGGTTGCAGGGTTAGCAGGATGGCCCCCTGAGGGCACAGATATTTTGAGGTGAACACCACTTTCCTTCGGTGGGGACTGCTCTCATAGGCCAGTCTTCTTGTCGGCAAGGACTGTCCTCAGATCCATCTGCGAATGAGACCGCTTCTTAGTTAAATGTATCTATGTTTATTTAAAATATTTGACAAATTAACTAGAAAACAAGTTAAAAAAAGACAAGAATGTGTATGAACAGCCATGAAATCTTTTCAGTAGCTGTCAGTAATAAATACTCATGTCAACTCAAAATTTGGCAGATTATATTGTAAGTGATTTGTGTCTCGATATGGCTGAATTCCTGAACTGCAGTGGTAATTATATAAAACACCCAGAGTCTGGAAGATACTACATAAATCCTATTCAAATTGATCCCCTCTTCATTTTTTTGGGGTGTTGCTTCTGAGTTGCGGTTGAAGTAAACAGGATGAGAGGTTGATAGAGAAGCTCTGGTCTTGTTATCAGTATGTGTCTGTGTGGGTAGAATTGGGGCGCCAGGCTTTGTGTCCCCATGTGTCGACAGGTGATGTCATTCTTAACAGTTTCTCTATGGCAGTAACCTGATACTGCAATTGGCATTAACAATCAGTAGTTGATGTCACCAAGCTATGGCTATTATCCAAAATCCAAAAATATTGAAAGATTTTTATTATATGTGAAAAGTTTGACTATGCTACTTGTGTGGTTTAGATTAGTTCCTGACAGTGTGCAGTATGCTATTGGATCAATATTTTACTGTTGTTCTTGTAAACTAAAAAATAAGTGCTTCTTGACTGAAATTGGCACATTCCAGGTTGTTTTGTGCTGCATTTTTAAATTATGGTTTCAGCTGCTTATCTAATAGGGCTTCATAAGAGGAGAGAAGAATAAGTTTTAGCCACAGGTTGTTTGGATGCAACAAATCCAAAAGCGGACTCTTGTCAAAAACATTTGAAACATATCAATGAGCTTGATGCAAACAATATTAAAAAGTATTGAGTAACATATAATATATATGTTACATGTATTTAGTTGTGTCAGTTCGTAGTTTCATTATCATGGACTTTTAGTTTGTATTCAGTCATGTGTGTTTCTTTGTTTTTGTTTCCTGCCACTCATTAGTTTTCTATGGACACTGATTATTCTCACAGCTGTTTGTCATTTAGTTTGATTCCCTTATATATTTAACGTCCTCCCAGTTCACTCTCAGTTGCTGGTCCTTATTCGTGGTTGTTTTATGCACTCATGGTTAAACGGTTTACCGTTTGTATTTAGGTCATGATTTGTAACCGGTGGGCTCTCATCTTTATCTTTGTGACAATAAATTTGAATTTGATACATATCTTTTAAAAATGTGATCTGTAAAAACGGCTTACCTTTTTGTCTGAATTGTATCAGCCACCATCCTTAAATATTTGTTTTATCATGTCTGCTGTTCAGAAGAACGGATAAGGCCTTGTGAAGAGACTTTGGCATCAAAAACAAAGAACTATAAAATGCTTAATAAAACTCATGAAACTCATGAATGTTGGCAGTACTAGAATTGTTTTGAATTGGTTAGGTAATAGAGTACAAGTACATGACAACAATGTACTAAAAACTCTTCCATTATCAAATCTTAGGGTCTGTTCATCTACACAACAGCGTTTTGGGGGCCTGAAAATGCAAACCTTTCAAAACAGGATTTTAAGGTTTTGAAAACTATACCATTATCATCTTTGTTTGAACTACAAAAATGTGAATTTGTGAAAACGGTGACATCGCCAACTACTGACCTGACAGCGCAATACAGCATTTTTGTTATTTTCATGAATACATGTGAACAGGGATAATTGGGGGATCACAATATGGTCTTCTGTAAAGGAAAAATGCTAAGGCTAACGATTGAACTTTGCCATGAATAGATTGCATTTTTAAATGTATTAAAATGAAAACAAGTTATTTAAAATTATAATACTATTTCACAGTTTTTACTGTACTTTTGATCAAATAAATGTAGCCTTGGTAAACATGAGAGACTTTATTAAATATATTAATATTAAAAAACTTTTACATGAAGCTGTATTTTTCACTCATATGCTGCAGTTCAAAGCTGCTGTTATCAGTGAATGCAGGGCACGGAGCCTTGCTGCAGGAGTCGTACAGTCAAGTTCCCATGACGGTTATCTGCTGGAGTGGGCGACAGGAATGGCTGCTCACACAGATAGCAAAGCAAACATGGATAGAGTCTCAGCTATTAATGCATTCAGCTTCCCACTCCCTTAATGATCCACACCCAATTATATGTCCCTCTGTCGGAAAGATGGAAAAAAAACACATTTGGTGGAAAGTGTGTTATTTGTGGATATGGATTCAATTGCCTTTTACTCAAGATATTTTAGCGTGCTTTTTAATTCTACTTCATTAAATGATTTTATTTACATCATTACCATTACCATGTTTTTCTGAAAATTTATACTAGGCAGGAAAATTGAAAATTCAACAAAGAAATAATTTTCTGTTTAAGAGATTAGGAAACATGAAGGGATGTAAAAAACTATTTCAGATGGGCAGTATAAAGAAAAATTGAGAGTACCTTAAAATTACAATCTTAAAATGATAGGTTTCAAAGGTTTTTCATTCATGTTTTCTTACAGAAAATATCCCATACAGACCATACAGACGTATCCCCAAACACTTTTAGCAAGCAGCTCTAAAAAGAACCATTTTTATTAGATTGAAGAACATTTAAATGATCTTTAATTGAATTTTAACCTTTAATAATTGTATATTTCAACCTTAATGTGACAATAGGGTGTTGAAGAAATACCTTTCAACTATTTTATTTCTTCTCCCCATCCATCAATAAAGGCTAACCTATCACAAAACATTTTTTTTTAAAACAGAAGAATTAAAGAATTACACCCCCCCACACACATACCCCAGTACTTTGGAAAGTCACTGTGTTCTTATTTTGTTACATCCTATTAAGAAGTATGGCTTCCTGGACTTTGAACAAAATATTTATTTCAAGCTTTCAAAGAGCTAAAGAGGAAATCGTTTCGCTTTCTCGTATTGCCCAATAAATGACACATGGTTGAGGGTTTTGTAAAATACTTGTGAACTTGTGGTTCAGAACTTGTGGTTCTGGTTCAAAGACCTCCAAGTCTTTAAAATAAGTCACACTGGATGCACTGTTATCTGTGATATATTTTGACAATGTTCACATTGACCTTGCATTTCATAAGCTTTTAAAAAGATGTAAACTTCAACATACAGCAAACTGACACACATCAGGCAAAAGAAAAATATTGAAATGAGCTTAACCAGTTTAAAGTTCATAGAAGCCCTGTTTGCAATTATGTGGTGGGTGGTGTCCTGTTTATGGGTTAGATTTACAGCTCATGTTGCAGTATCTTTTTCTGGAGGTAAGCCTACATAACCTTTCATAACCTTTGCAAGAAATCCAGTACTTTCCGTAACCTGACGTTTTGTAGGCTTCAACCGTGTCAAACCTGTAAAACTCTGTCTGCAGTCATCGAAACGTACCTGCTAAATGAAAAGCTGTACTGCAAAGACATTGTATAATCTCAAAGGGACATCAGACCTTTCATAGATAGAAGAAGCAATTCATGCCGCACTGCTCTGGTCTGTCATTGTTCAATCTGTTCTTATATGTTTTTACGATTTATTGTGATTAGACCTTTGATGGTCTGAATGTTCCCTAGTTAGTCTTTCATTGTCTAAATATTGTCTAAATTCTTTTATTTATAAACATTCAAATTTCACATCTAGTGAGATATTAAAAAGGGCTACAATTAGCACACTAAAATAATATTTCATGGCTTTTGATTGTGTAATGGAGGAAGACAAATGAAAGCTGTGCAGGTAAACCTCACTCTTTCAAGATTTCAAGCGGCACACTAGTGACTGATGCTAGAGACTGCTGCCGGTTTGAGTCTTGCTCAGGGGTCCGTTTCCTGAAAGCTTTGTTAACCAACTATGGTTCAAGTGCTGCCATTATCAGCATAGTTCAACTAGTCAGTGTTTCCTGAAACCATAGTTCAAATGAACATTGGCAAAGATGTATGTGAAAGTGGGAGTAGGACTGGAGGGGTTACAAATGAAATGAAATAATTGCATCAATACCCAAAAAAGAGTCTCTTTCTCTCACAAAAAAAAGAAAAAAAAAGAAAAAAAAAGAAATGTATAAATTTACAATTTATATTTTCATGTGAGCTTGACTAAATAGAGAGGTCACTTTCAGAGTCAAAAGAAGCCAATAAAGAGCAACTTGAAAGCTGTTTAGTCTCTGAAATCACTAGTGCTGATTCAGACCAATTTGATGGTCTATGGATGCATGAAACGTCTCAGGTTACATGTGTAAATCTAGTTCCCTGAAGAGGTAAGGAGACGCTGTTTTGAAACGTTATGGGAACGCTTTAGCGTGAAAGTCTCGTGAAGCACAATAGAATCTATCTAGTGTAAATGCATGTCGAGGAATGATTACGTCATGAACCAGGAGGATAAAAAGCCAGAAGCCGGAAGCCGGAAGTGGCATCTAAAAAGAGTCTGTAGTAAGAGGTGTGCCACAGCATCACAGCATCTCGTTCCCTTTCAAGGGAACTCGCGGTGCATCAAAACACTACGGGAATGAGAAGGCCAATGCCACCACAGAAGACCTGCTGAGTGAAACGTAGAGCACTACATTAGCACCCGTGTTCCCTGAACGGAACCCAGGTCTAACTGGTAGAACCTGGCAAAGGTATGCAGGGAGGACCAGCCTGCCGCATCACAAACATTCGCAAGAGATACTCCTGCTAAAAGAGCCTTACAGGCCCTCACGCTCCTAGTAGATTGGCCTCAGACCACCATAGGGGAAGGTTGTCTGTAAGTCCGGGAGATAGCAAGAAAGGCTTTCGCCATACTGGGGGCAAATTTCAAGCATAAAGGGGCAACCGATAAGGCTTGAAGATCACCTATCCGCTTAAAAGATGTGATAGTGAGGAGGAACAGAGCTTTTAAGGTTAAAAACTTCACCAGTACCTCCACAACAGGTTCAAAGGGTTTCAGAACCTATTCTTGTAGGGGTGAAAGTAGCCGCAGCGTGTGCCTCCAGATCCCATGAGAGGATATCAGACCTGCCTGGTGAGGGCAGAGATAAGGCCAGGCCTGTCTCTAACCAAACCTGGCAGGTCTATTTGCGCACCCCAGGAAGAAAAGTCACTGCTGTGCCTCAGTCACAGTGGGACCTGAACCCTGAGGATCACAAACCTGGGTGGCGTCATTTAAATACCGCCAGGCGGGAGAGAAGCGCACACAGTGTGACTGCTAAACACAGCCAGCATCCCTGAACGTTGACCGTGGGTGCTCTGCTCCCAAACAAATAACACAAACACTGTGTGTATCCCTGCCCGTGATGTAGCATACACAATCTAAACTGCTGTTCACTCGCCATAGTGTATCTAGTATGGTGTGGCGTGCCCTGTTCTTTATAAACTAGCAGGGGATCTTTTTAAACATACACACTGCCAACAACAATCACAATCGTGTTTCAAAGCGCTTGCTGAAGACACTAAAGCTGCTGCTTCCGGCGCACATTCATCCTCCTGGTTCATGATGTCATCATTCCTCGATGTGCAGGAATTCACATTTGATGCTTCACAGAACAGTCACACTGAAGCGTTCCCATTGCGTTTCAGCGCAGCATCTCGTTCCCTTGAAAGTCTTTCTTGTTGAAAGTTAGTCTTTCTTGTTCATAGTGCATCTTTTCACTGCAAAGCAGTGATACAGTGGCCTGCAGAGGTTGAGTCAAGATTTAGTTTCAAATGTACAGCTCTCGTGATATCATACATGTTCATCTCATGGAGCAGTTCTGACTTTCTACTCCAAGAGAGACTTGTAAACAGTGTAATCAGTAGTTTAATCATAGGTTAAACATGAATTTGTTGTTTTCTTTACTGTTGTTTTTTTCTTTTCACACTGGAAAAACATTTGCGAAGTACTCCATTTCCTCCCAAAGGTACTGTGATACAATAGAGTCAACAAAGGTTTGCTGGAAAAACGTGTTTCTATCTATACCAAACCACCAAAAATGTACCTACACATATAAGTCACAACAGTTACCAACTAAAATGCACACTAGTGGCAGTAAATGAACAACAACGTTTATTCCTTTTTATAACAATTATGACTTGAGCAGATTATCGATAAATAAATATCTATTATTGTGCGGCTCCTTGCAAAACAACACTATATGTTTTGCCCTCAAAACACATTTACCATAGTGTGTTTTGTCAAGTGAAACATTTTTAAAAGTAACCTAAAACAGCATGGTTGCTTCAGACAACATGATTATATCATGGTTTCAATTTTTATCTCATGGTCACATATTATTTTAATGTATTAGCATAATTATGAATATACTGGTTTGTAGCACAGATGGTTGTACCATCTACTGCACTTTGATATATCTAGAAACTAATGAATGTGAAGTTTGTATTTTCACAGACAATAGCCTACTTCCGTGTTGCAAAATAAGGTGAATATGATATATGGTATGAACTTTAGAATATTTCATATCGCTGCAGTTCCTCTGCTAGATACGTAAAAGTATGTTTAAAGTGATATAACTTTAACCAAACCATTTGTCAGTTGAACTATTTGTTGATATCAAAACATTGTTCTCTTTGTTTGAATAACCTGATCAGCAACACTAAATCAACCAACACAGGGGCGGGTGAGTTCAGGGGCGGGATATATCTGTTTGGCCAATAAAAGACAGGGTTTAATTGTATAGAAAGCCCATTTGAAAAACAATAATAAAGATAAAAAAAAAATTTTTTTTAAATAATTTTATATTTAAATAAATAAGATCCTTATTGTAATATGAAGCACTGTAAGTAAAACTAGAGATTATGTAGAGATTTATGTGAATCTGCAATCAACAGAAAATCAATCAACAGTAGCCTACTGAGAGTCATGAAGTGGTTAATTCTGTCCTTGAATAAGACGATTAAATGTTTCCATGTTTTTATGTGTCTCCTGATCATTCTGCTTTCTCATGCTCTATTCCAAGGATCTCTACGCTAGTTTTCCTCTTCCAAGATGTGTTGTCTTCTTCAACAGCACCAGTGTCAGTGGATAACAGATTAATATCTTCCTGATTGACGCCAACTCTGTATTTTCAGCTGCCTTTCTGTGGCTTAAACCCCCATGCACACGTCTCATCGGCTCTTACTAAAGTAATGACACAAAGGGTGCTTCTCATTTCTTATTTGTGCATTCTTGTTTCCTTTGCTCTCTTCCATTCATCACGTCTTAGCTACACCCCCTTAGTATAAGACACTCCTGTGTGCCCTTGGTGATGACTCCTCAAGAAACTTCCTAACACATCGGTTCTTGTCTCCTCATGGTCCAATTAGAGAATTGAGAGGCTCTACAAGATGGCTGATTCAATTGGTTTCCAGGTCACATAAGGAAACGAGGAATCACCTAAGGCCAGATATTGGGTGCTTCTCAAGAAGCACACAATATTTGGCCTTTGCTGTCCATGGCCTAAGAGCTGTTACACAAAGCCATCAGCCAGTGTTGGACCATCATGAGCATCTGTCAATCCAGTATTTGATGTGTGTTCCTATCTTCTTTGTTTTTCCTGGTTCCTCACGCACTCTCCTGGTGTTTTTCCAGACACCTGTCTCATCATCATCACATCATTAGTCTTGTCAGCTGTGTCCCATCATCTAATCCTCTCCTGTGTATATGTTCCCTGTATTTCCTCTAGTTTTGCTCCAATCTCGTCGATGTGAGGTTGTGTTGTACATCTCATTTACATAAAAGTTTGTTCCTTCATCTTCATGTGCTTCCTATACGACATGTGAGCCGAACAGAAATGAAGAAAGTATTAAATATCAGCATTTTTAAAATGGCATATTTAAAATGGCAAGTAAGCACTGCTTTGTTTACAGTTTGTATATCTGCAGTCTTAGTTTTGGACTCCCTTTTTGAATAACGAACGTAGGCTATTGATATCTGCTGATCTAGACATTTATATCTTTCTGCTAGCTGACAGTCGCCTCTAGTCTTTGCGGTGTGTTCAAGCTCAGTTTTTTTGGCCCAGATGCAGCCGACGTGATGCAATCACAGTCGGCTTTTATTGTCTTTGACGTCTGCTTGGTGCATCACGTCCTTAAGGGACCTTTGTGAGCTCACTAAAAACAACATCCAGCTGTGCTTTAGCTCATTCATGTAAATCCCAAAAAACATTTTTACTGCATGTTCATTTTAAATATAATTGGGTTAAATACTAAGCGCCACAAAACTGACATGTCACATAAGAAAGCCTACTGTGACGAGGAAAAGGGAATTTTGTCACACAACAGTTGTCAAAATTGAACCTGACATTAAACAACCTAATTTAAACAGTAAACCATTATAAAATATTAAAACCATCAAAAGATAGTGAAAAACATAAAAGTATCCAACCATTGTTTTGCAGCTTTTCCTAATAAAAACAGGACTTTCCTAGATCTGATATTTGCAAAACATGTCATGAGAACAGTGTTCAGTGATTCAGTTAAAATCTGCCTTCATTGTATAGCTGTCTATTAAAGTCTGTCTATGTTGTTTTATAGGTAATTGAATATGATTGATCCAGCTAAATTAGATTCAATAGCTGAAGAGCACTTTATTTTAGCCAAAAATCCTTTGGAAACCCTTGTTACTGAAAGATTAGTAACAATAATGAATTCTTAATTAAAAGAGTCTCTTATTCTTTCCACTTTCATGATCTTGCATAATTCTTAAGGCAATTTTGTATCATACTTGCATCAACTGGGTTTTTATTTTAATAAACCTTTACAAAGCAAAGAGATGTACTAAAGGAAAATACTCTGGCTCTCCCATTAAAAGGCTTACTCTGCACCAGTGAACACTCGTTATTGTAAAGGCTTGATTGTGGCATTGAGAAGTGAGTAATTAGTTCTGATCGGTGGCATGATTGTGCAGACTTTCCCTGTTATTTGGCATTTTTTGACATCAAATTAATGGTGCCTTGTTTCAAGCAGATTACGCAGCACATGCCATGACAGCTGAAGAAGGAGCAGCATAAAAACCGATCATGTGACATCAAGAGTTAGTCCTACACCACTGCTTTACAGATGACATGCAGAACCAATAGATTTAAGGCATTAATATTGACAAAATATGAAAACTAAATCATGAAAATAAGTTGTTTTGGGAAAGCAAATTATTAATTAAATGTTTAACATGTTTTATTTAATATTTTCAGTCTACTCTGTTGGGTTGACAATGGAGAAAGATTCTGCTAACCAAAATTTTAAATTAAATCTAGATGGGAAATTTAACAATAGTGAAGTCAGTAGTCTATGGTGAAATCTAATATCAAAAAGCCATCAACAACTCTTATTCACAAAAACGGCAGAAACCAATAATATTTACACATTTTATGGTGTTCTTTCTTTAACTACAATAATGTGATTATTAATGTTTATGTTATTAATGTTTAATAATTTATAAATAATAAATATATACAATATATTATTCACAGTGACAGAAGAGATGAACCAGTGTTTAGTACAATCTGTTTCAACCTTTTTTCATACATGATGAACTACTGAACATGCTGAACCAACTCAAAGTGAATAATGACATTATTGTCTTCTGTAGAGCTGTTTATAGCTGATTATAGCTATCCGAATTATTTATTTACACAGTTATTGAACTGAACTGAATCAACATTGAACTGACTTTAACTGAACAATTACACTATTGCTTTTTTGAGCTGTTTTGCAGCAGAATTTGAATTTGTCTCATACTTCTGGAAGTCTTCATCATTGAACATTTTCCTGTTTATCATTGTACAGCTGCTTTGAAACAACCTGTATTGTATGAAGTACTATATAAACAAAGGTGACTTGACTATCATTGACTTATCAGAACCAAGGAGGAAAAAAGCTGCAGAATAAGTATAAAATTATTGGCAAAACTTCATATAATGGAAAACACATGCTGCTGTATGAACCTCAGTCTGAACCACCAGATGAAATGCCTTGTACTCTGGTACAGTAAGCACTGTACTTGCAATGTAGCTGCACAGGGATTTTTACTTTCCATTAGAAATATGATGGAGTGTCAGTGGCTTGATCTATTCTGGCTTTACCAGACATTCTAACTCACAAATTTATTTGTTGTTTAAAGAAATCTTTGAACCTTATTGCCTCCTTTATCCGCACTTGGGTATGTTAGGATTATGTAGCGAGCGATGTACAGTTACCCCTGGGGATCTCTGTGTGAGACAGAGTTAGTGTTGGCTAATTTCCTGTGGAAAGGAGTAGCCTTTGCCAGGCCATACACTGCGGGGGAGCAGTTCCATTATATTTATGTAAGTGTGGACTATATGATGGTTTTCTTTGCAGACTCTTTTTGCAATATTTTGTGAGTTCTTCTTCCTATATAAACTCAAACTGAAGATCAGCAAACTGAAAGATAGAGTTGAGAAAAAATTAGTTCCATTTTTCAAAACATTGCTGTCAATGATCCCAGTATTGACTCTCTAAAATCTCTATGCCTATTTTCAGAGGCAATGTGAAACTGATATTTACAGGTTTAATGCTGATAAAGTAACAGAGTTACTGCAGCTTATAATTCAATTTGGCTAGCTTTGTAACAGTGTTTCCTGCACCTCTTGTCAAATGCACTTTCCCACAGATTAATCCACAGACTAAGAAAAAAGTAGTGTGATTTGAAAAAAAACTGTGTAATACAAAATAATGGGAAGAAACATACTGTATCTCAAATTTAGAGTTAAACCAGTGTGGCTTAATTTATGAAGCCACACCTTCCTTTCATTTGAGTGAATCAAAATATACAATTTTTGAAGAGTTTTATATTGCAATTGATTAATTATTTATTTTTTATCTTAACTTCTTCGATAGACCGTAACAACTATAATGACAGATTCAAAAAATAAGCTTGCCAACACTAATACATTTTCATATGAGCCTTGACTGCTTGTCCAAAGATCCCAAGATGTGAAAGATAAGTGGCTTGGAAAAGCCAACAAAACTGCTTAAGAAAAAGAACAATAACACATGTGCATTTTAATCTTTGCTTAGTCTGATTCTATCCGGTGGTGGTTATTGGTTTAGCGTTGAACAAGACGTTGGAGAGATGGTGCCCATATAAAAGATAGTCCTCTTTGCTGATTTACCGTTAACGAGACAAAAACGCAAAGAGAACTTTTGGAAACACCTGTGACTCCTTGTAAAGTCTACCAGCATGAGTCCCCAAGATAGCTGGCACCCTTGTTGCCCTAAGTGAAGCAATGTGGTTTCTATCTGCAACAGTAAAGCAAAGACAGGAGGTCATGTTGTGCTAGTAACAGATGGAGACAGAAAGGCCAAAGAAGGGACACTTCATCAGTTTTTCCACCTTTCCCAGGACTGCTCAATCTGGGTCTTACTGGAAGATTCTTAGCTTAGATGGTGGACTCAAATCAAATCCTTTAACCAGAAACACAGCAATGACTGTGACCCAAATTAGTTGTTTCACATTAGCAGTATACCAATTTCAATGCAGATGTAATTGAAGGATTCGCACTGCATCGAAAGACTATGGGAACACTTTAGCATGTCGAGGAATGATGACGTCATGAACCAGGTGGATCATGGTGTGCCGAAAGCGGTAGCTTTAGTGTCTTCAGCAAGTGCTGTGAAATGGTCGAAGTATGTTATGTTGCTGGCAGTGTGTGTGTGTGTTTAAAAGATCCCCAGCTAGTTTAAAAAGAACAAGGCATCCCACGCCATACTAGAAAAAACTACTCAGGCGAGCAAACAGCAGTTTATATTGTGTGTTTTTCCCTGCCTTCTCTACAATCAGGAGCAGGGATACACACAGTCTTTGTGTTGTTTGTTTGGGAGCAGAGCATGCACGATCAGCGTTTGAGGACGCTAGCTTTATTTATTAAACAACATATTCTCCACTCCCCAATTTAAAACAACACCGCCCAGGCTTGTGATCTTCAGACTCGGGTCCTGCTATTGCCGAGGCGCAGCTGCGAGTTTTCAACCTGGGGTTCGGAAATAAACCTGTCAGAGGGGTTAGAGACGGACCTGGCCTTATCTAGCCCTCACCTAACATATCAGATATCCTTTCCTGGAATCTGGAAGTACACAAAGTGGTTAGAGGTGTAGAGGCACTGGTACTGCAGTTGTTCAGCTCTGAGAAGCTGGATGTTGTTAGCATAGAGGCTGGAGATGAAGATTCGCCACTTCAAACTCTAGCTTATGAGTTGTGACTCAAGTGTGTCGGGCCCTCCTTTTTGTCAAGGTTAAAAAGAAAAAAAAAGGGATTTTACACCTGCGGCCCGTGCACAGGGGACCTGTGCCTCGCCCGCACCTTCACAAAATGCATGGATGCAGCGATCATCCCGCTGCGCTTCCAAGATATACATGTTCTGAGCCTGATCAACAATTTGTTGATCCTCGTATAGTCATCGCAGTTAGCGGATCGGCATTAAGATGTTGTTATCTCATTATGTCATTCACACTCATTTTAAGGAGCTGGAGCTGAAACTGAATGCAAAGAAGAGTGTGCTTTATTCTCTCCAGAGGACCACCTTCTTAGGCTTTGTGTGGGATTCTGTATCGATGTCCCCCCGGGTTCCCCTGTGCGCATTAACATCGTTCCTCTTGGACTACTCTCATGGTTCAGATGTGGCTGAGGCTATGTTTGCACTCTCTTACACACTCCCTTAGACAAGGTCTGTCTCACTTTAATTGCCCTAAGTTGACCGAATAGAGAGTGGTTTTTGATCCTAATGTCCCTACAGAGATTCCGATCAGGAGGGATCTCCTGTCCCAGGCAGGGGGCTTGATTGCCCATCCTTGTACAGAACTTTGGAGACTGTGGGCTCAGACTCCAGGTTGTTGAGACCATTCTCCACTCCAGAGCTCTGTCCACGAGGAAACTTTATGTCTGTACTTGGATCTGTCTGTGGTGCTCTAGGGCTTTTCCCAGGCCATCTTAGAACCTATCAAGGAGGTTCCTCTGTTCCTCTGTTTCTCCTCGCCCTTACATCCCTATAAGCTTAGGAGATCTTCAGCCCACTAATGTGGTTCATCCTTCATACTGCAAGCATGTCCTCCCTTCATGACCAGGAAAGGATCTGCTGTATCCAGTGTGAGCATTGGACACTTATGTCCACAAACATAAGGCCCTGTAGCTCAATCCAGATCAACTGTTTGGCTGCTCGTGGCCCACCGAGGGAGCTCCAGCATCTAACAGAGTATGAGCAAGTGGTTAGTTGAGGCTATTTCTCTTGCTCCTACGTGTCTTCCGGCATATTATTTCAGACACTTTTTAGCTGCCACTTCCAGCGCGCCTTTATCCTCCTGGTTCATGACGTCATCATCCGTCGTGATCTAATAAGTTCCCTTTTGAGTGGAACTCAATGCCACATCATGGCTTGGTGCAATGGGAAAGCTTTGTGTCTGAAGTAAAAATTTTAAACACACCAACCAAGGATTGGCAGAATGTGATGGCTAGTGATGCAGTGTAGTATGCCTCTGAAATTATAAATTGACGCCATACCAGTGTGTCTCCGTCTCTCAGCACATGTTTGCTGATCCTGTGTGTGTGTGTTTGAAACAACAACAGGAGTTAGTTTCCAACATGGCAGGAAAAAGGTTTAGGATGTGTGACGCCGTGCCTGTGATGTATTAAGCACAATAACACTCATGATATGCATACCGTATTTATTCGAGTATAACGCGCAAAATTTTCTACCAAAAAAATACATCAAAGTTAGGGATGCGCGTTATGCACGAGGGCTGGGCTGGGGTGGGGTGGGGTTTGTTTTGACGGCCAGTCCTTTGAGGGCGCCGGCGAATTGTGAGTTCGCGCTGCGCATTTTACAGGCTGGTTAAGTAGCAATATATGCATAAAATAAAAGGCAGACTCGTGAGTGAAATTCAGCAACTGTATTCAAACATAAACCGCGGCAACAACCGCAACATAGCCCAAAGCAATCGATTGCCGATTGCATGATACATTACATCCCGTAACACAGGCTGCAGCCTCTCACTGTACGTGAGGGCGAAGAAAAAAAAAGTCCCCTCGCCGCTTCATTTCCTCACCCACACGTTACGGAGAAGACAGGCATTTTGTGTTTTTTGTGAAGACAGGCATCAGCAATAAAATGGACTGCACAGAAGATGACCTGCTGTGGAATTCAGACGCAGAAGAAACCGGAGAAACAGATTCCTGCCAACTGGGACACTGATGAAAAATTAACTCCAGAAGAATGGGAGCAACTCTTTAGTGTCTCTGATGAGGAATCTGACGTCGAAGGATTTTAAATAAATATTTTTACCGGTAATTCTCTTTCGGTATTGTGTTCATTAGTTTATGTTGTCAATAAACATATGTTATATATGTTATATAAGTTATATATGTTATATAAGTATATGTTATACAATAAATAAATGTTTTTTATCATGGCTGCACATGTTCAACAACGTTTTTTGTCAATTACAATGCTTGGTGTGAAACAAAATTTTATACCGATTTTTAATCGAAAATTAGGGGTGCGCATTATACACGTGTGCGCGATATACTCGAATAAATACGGTAATTTCTGTGGGTGAGCTTGCAAGGTCAGTTCTTGATGGGCCTGATACAGGTGACACACATCTCTACACATCTTTCACTTACACCAGATGCCCACAATTCAATTTCTACTCTACTGGACTGCATAAAGAGCATAAAATTAAGAATGTCACAGAACTTTCTAAAGTGATACAAAGATAAGACAGAGGCACTTGTTATTAGTAATTCTACATAGAGAATATCTATTGCACCATATCTTGACTAAAAGCCAGTTATCAGGTCAAGAACTCATTTTGATTTGACCAGTCTGACTCTCAAAATATTAGACTACGAATGCACAATGACAAGTGAGGTTGTACAGACAATTTTCGGTTCTAGAGCCCCAATCACCTGGAATACACCATACAGGTGTATGCTCTAAAACTGTGACTTTTCATATCATGGTGTGAGGAGCGCCACTTGAATCCCCTCAACTACACGTTCAGTTCAGAGCTGGAGTCAAATCAAGAAAAATTGTAAACAGGGTTGAACCCATCTGCACTAACAGTATATGTGACTGCCTTCTTAGCTAGACACATAGCTTTAGAATGGGTTTCTGTCGGGAGACGTTCTTTGGTGTCAGTTCTTGCATAGTGCCAGGCAGCTGAGGTCTATCTGGTGGTCTCGAGTTCTGGGACCTAGCAGTCCCAGAAGTATTAGAAGAAGCTTCATTTGAGCTATTGGAGTCAGTTTCAGAGAAAATGCTTACTCTCAAAGTGATTCTCTCATTACCATTGACTTCACTAAAGAGTCACGAGTATGAGATTTGCAGGCATTGTCAGTTGCCTCTTTCTGCCTTGATTTGTCATGTCAAAGCTACACTTCAGACCGTACTATATTCCAAAAGTTCCAACTATGGCTGGTTAGGCAGTGTATAAGTAGGCTTTCTTCCCTTTGTATCATGAGACGCAGCAATGCAAGAGCAAGAAAGTTTGCTTTTGTTATGTCCGGTCCATGCTTTGAGGATTTACAACTTTCGCTCAGGCCAGAGGCGTAAGTCCTCTCAGCAATAAATTTGCAATCAGGCTTAAAATATGTTATCAGTACTTTTGTCATTCATGTAGCTTAGTGTTGCCAGTGGTAACATTACTATGGGAGAAAATAATGTCTACAAAGAATTCAAGCCAACACAATGTCTCTGTCTCTCCCAGCTTACTTAAAACATACCGTGACAGGACTGTATGACGTAGCAATGGCCAAGATATAATAAAAGGACGCTCCACCCGTTCACCCCAAAAGCAATGACAGAACATATTGTTCTTGCCAGTAACAACAAATACGATGAACACTGTTAGACTGTTGTGAAGGGCGCTTGGTAGAAAAAAAGGGTGCTCCCAAACCATTCTGATTCATCTCTAGAAACATAAAATCTCTGAATGAATCCGGCACCAAAATAAGGTTTTACAAGCCATTTCAAATTCTCTATTAAGATATCTTACCATAATCAGATTTTTGCCTCAACATAGTCTCTATAGTTTACAGTGCAGACCATTTTATTGGGCTACAAATTTTGTTGAGTCCATGTCTTCCAGAATGAAAGCAGATCAGTCTAAGCTAATAGACAAAAGATCTTTCCATAGACATTTCAAAAATTAAATAAGAAATCACCAAATTTGTTGAAGATCCCTAATGTCATTTACAAATTAAATGATTTTAAAATATTATCAGTAACCACACAAGGTCTCCTGGGACTTGAACTGACAAAATAAATTTGCAGACCTTTTTAAATGGGCTAAAATACCTCACATATAGTAAGCCAAAATATATTTCAATTTACAAAATATTTGCATTTAATGCTAAATGCAGCCAATTAATCAATTAACAATGTCAGCAGCATTGTTGGGGAAAGTAAAGCATTACAATATTGTATTAATTAGTTTTTAAGAAAAGTAATGCATTACATTACTTTGCATTACTTTTGTGTTACTTTTTCTCTTATCTGGACTGGGCTTGTTGATTTGATTGTTTTTTGATAACAAAAAAAGTTCTATCTTTTGGGCAAATGTAAAGCACTTCCACGCTAATATTTAAATAACAAGGCTGAAGGAAATGCAAAGTGAGGTGTGTACAGTTGAGCTTAAACAAACCTTTCAGCTGCTGTAATTATGAATTGCAGAAGAAGAAAGTTTAACACTTCACCAATAAAAACAAAAAATCTGAAGTCATTTTTGCTTATGGTTTGACTGAATCCTTGAAGGTCTGCAGCGAGTGCATTGGTCAATAAATTGAGATTAAATCCATACAAATATGTGTTTTATTTAACATTTAATCAATGGAGGTTTGTGTAATATTCTGATTTTGCACTTCAATGATTTCATTCGTTTTGAGGAATACTGGATCTGTTTTTGTGCGAGGGAGATTATTAAATGCTCACATTTACTACAATAATCATCATGCTCACATACAACAACTCCTGATTTTTGTCAGTATGGGGAAAGGAAACTCGTCAGTCAATGCATGGAAAAAAAAAGGAACTTGCATTACTTTTTTGAAAAACTAACTCAGATTTTCAGATTTTGTTGTAAATTTAAAAGTGATTCATTACTTTACCAGTTTACTAGTTTAAAAAAGTAATCTGATTACATAACTCAAGTTATGTCACAGTCATGTCACGTCTTGTCACGTTTCGCCTGTGTGATCCTTCTGTGTTTCCATAGATTGTCACGTCAACCACTGGCCCTTGTTTGTTGTGCCAGGTGCTCCTCGTTTCCCCGTCTATTTATGCCTGCATGTTCTCCCTTGTCTTTGTCGATGGTTAACGTTGTGTTCCGTTGTCCTGGTGTGTGGATGTTCCAAGTGTTATTGTATTTCGAGTTTTGCACTGATAAGTGCCGTTTTGTGTTCTACGTTAATTAAAGTGAGTTTCGGTTGATTCCTGCCTGTTCTGAGTTCTTCTCCGCATCGCACACTGTACCTCCGCGTAACAAGTTACTTGTTATCCCCAACACTGATTAGCAGTATTGAAGAAGAATCTATAACTACAAGTAATTTAACAAATTAACCTTTTGCCTCAATAAAATCCCAATTAATGCTTATTATTAATTATTATTAGTTAGTACGGTAGTTATTCAGTTTAGGTATTGGGTAGAATTAAGGGATGCAGAAAAATATTAATAACATCAAACAATAATATTGTCATGCGGAATGAGACATTAATATGTGCTTTATAAGTACTGATAAACAACCAATGTCCTAGTAATATGCACGCTAATAAACAACAAGTTTATAGTGTTAATTGGAGTACTTTCAAAAATCTTACTTACAATATGCTTTAAAATAATATTCTTAAGTGTGAATCGAATGTAATGTTTTCACAAAGGAGAAACATCATTAATCTGGTCATAATGTCTTTGCTCAAACAGATGAGCAAACAACCTCATAAACTCAATGAAGGATCCTGTGTGGTCTAGACACCTCCTCTTTCTCTCCGCTCATGAAGAACCTTATTGGAGAAGCTTGGGGAATGTAGTGAATGAAAATCTGTCAGCTGGTAGCTTTGGCTCTTTGAGATATCCTGCACAAGCACAAATTTCCATCCTTATTGGAACCCCCAACTGCTTTTCAAACAATACTCCATTGTGAGAGGAAGGTAGGTTAACTTGTGTGAAATATAACCAGAATATTGAAAACAATTTGTCTCTGCGTGGTGCAAGTGAATGTGGTATTTAACAGCTAAATTCAGCTGTCAGACAAGAGGCTTGCAGCTGATGTCTTTATGTATACTACAAGTCGAGAGCGAGAGTTTCTCATACACGGGTTTAGTTGACTCAACTCCATAAGGACTCTAGAAAAAAGAAGGCAACACGGGTGCTATAAGCCCACATTCATAAATACAGAGATCTCTCAGTTGACGTAAAGCGAAATAATGTTGACTTTGGACCTTGTACATCATTTCACGTTGGAAATAATTCCCTATTCTTAACATTCTGGAAGAGTCCTAACATGGGACCTGGCTCAGGATCATTTTGGACTGATCATGTCCCTCTCGTCCCCATGAGTTATTACACAAATGCTATACACTTTATCACGGGACAAACTAATGATATAACTAACTGATGTAAACCTGACCACTTCACATACTGACTCACTTCTGAGTATGTATTTTCTTGGAAGTGTAGTTTGAGCAACAGGCATATATAAATGAGCTCATGCTTAAATAAGTAGCAGTTTGGATGGTTTACAGGATCCGATGTCCATTTAAAAAGCTCTGCTTTAAGCCCTGTATTTTATCCAGTCTGACAACACCAACAGCATAGAATATAAACGATTTATGCTGTAAAGTGAATGGAAACCCAAAGGGTTTATTTGGTTCCAACTTCCAGCATGCTGACATATATGTTGTGAGAATGGGTTTGTGGATGAACAACACCTGTGCTTTACAGAGTTATTTTTTTACCTTCCATTTTCAGCATAGCTCAACAAGGCAAAGGTGTGATGGTATGTCACAGATACTGTCAGACCAATACACAAGTTTTTTGCATAACTTCTAAGGTGGTCACGCTGTCGACACATACTACGGCAGTCTCACTCTGTTAGTCTTACTGACAGCCCCATTTATGGATGTGTTTAATTCTGACTTCAGAAGATATTGTAGAGGGTCAGCAGTTGCTATCTTGTCACTCTTTATCCTATCACAGAAGCAACTGATCACTTAGAAAAGGCAAATGCAATCCATCTTCACTGCCTGAATATTTACATTGTTCAACATCTGGATCAACTCTCGCACTCTTTTGGGGAAATCAGTTCTGCTCTCCTCTGAGAATGATATGCATATACCCGTACGAAAATGTGTCTTTTCTTTTAACAACTGCTGCAGTCAAAATGAAACAGGCCATAATCTGCATTGAGGCATTTTCGGATTATTATCTAAAAAAGTGGGGATTTCACTAACCTACTTTAATTTTCCTTGAGAGAAGAGCTGCTGTATGACATCACATTTTCGACATTATGGTTTATAGGACTCATTTTATTCACTCACCTTCATGTCATTTCAAATCTGAATTTTGTGTAATTGGAGGATCTTCATATAGTTTTTTTTTCCACACTGCAAAACAACAACTCTGTGACCACATCTTTGAGGATAACAGGAGGATAACTCAGAGGAAATAAATCTATGTACACTTTAACATCGAACAATGCAAGACAAGGAACTAATTTAAAGTGAGGGCTTAAGTACAATGTCAAACAATAGGAATCAAGCATACACTTATGCTCCCGGCGTCTACAGTGACTAATCGCTTCTCCTATCCTTCTCCAGTTATTTCTCCAGTTTACATGTCTGTAACCTAGGAGACAAACAGGCAGGGAGCAGAGGAGAACTGAACCAATTAACAAACTAACAGCAAAATATTAGAATAGAACAGGAAAGATAAAATCAAACAATACAAAACGAGAAAACAAGCAATTCAGCTTCAGTTCCTGTGCAAGAGCAAGACAAATTTTGCTGCATTTAGACATTCAAAGTTTACTTAAGTTCGTTACTTCCGATGTGATTGCATTAAGTACTGTATAATATACAAAAATTCTACACAAAGCAATAGTGAATTTAACAACAGATTTGAGTGTTAAAATATATGTTTTTATATATATATGTATAATTTATATTATATGTATAATATATGTAACTCTCTACCTTTACACACTTTGGTTATTTCAAGAACAATTTATCCAATTGTACTTTGTTTATTTGAAAGAATCAGAAGTGCAGTTGTGTGTGTGTCCTTTTATTGTTCGGAGTTGATATGGGAAAGTAATAAGTAATCTGAAACAAGGACTCAGGCTGAATGGGATCCATGTGTGCTTATTAAAACAAATCAGGTCAAAGGTCAAAATGCCAGGGCAAACAACATCAGAGGCAGAGCAGTAAACAGTCAGCAAACAGCAATAGAAGAACACAAGTGGTAGACTACATAATCCAAGGCCAACTCAAACATGGGCAGACAGGGAATAACAACCCTCAGAAATGTAGCTGGGGCAAACAAGACTTTGCAATGAGTGATCACACACATGGTTTTTAAATAGCCTGAATGATGAGGAGCAGTTGTGCAGTAATCAGCTCTTATACTAAATGCGAGTACTCAGGTGAGCGAGACCTCCGGTAGCCGATTAAGGAATCTTCACCAGCATTTATGACATAATCCTATACTTTTTAGAGAGAGTAATTAGTACAGTAATCTAATTACACTGTTGAAGATGTAATTAGTAATTCATTACTTTTTCAAAGTAACTTACCCAACACAGGGGAGGACTGACAATCAAAAGGGACATTTCTGCAAGGTTACAATCCCTCTGCAGCTCTCAAAACAAACATGGCACCTGAAAACAAGTCACATCTGGTTGTAGATTGTATAGACCTTTTAGAGAAGAGCTGAGTGAAGATTCTTTAGACAAACTCCTTTTGTGTAGCACAGATAAAATAACAATATATCGGTTGAGGCTGAGTAAAAATAATAACAGAATGAATTTATTTAATTATTTATTCAATTGACATACTAATCCTTATGAATGAGTTGGGGAAAAGGAGATGTGTGAGAATAGTTTGAGAAATGCAATCAAAGTCAAAAAAGAAAAGAAATGGAAGGGAAGAAACAAAAAAGAAGAAACAAAGTCACAGAGGGTTGGGTTAATGAGAGCATTAGCGCAGACGGGCTCTGTGTCAGAGAGACCCGACAGAGCTGCCATAAGATGTGAGCTCATACAAGCAGAGACTTCTGCGCTCTACATGTCGGACTGCTCATGACACTGTAAAACGATGGTGCTCTTTTGTGGCACACAATCTTAAACATTTCTTTCCAAATATGTGTTTGAATGCAATGTTATGCACGTAATTATATATATAACAAGATAAACGTGGTCCAAATGACTTGTGCACTATATTCCATGTCTTCTGAAGTCATACGGTAGCTTTTAATGAGGAACGGACTAAAATTTAAGTCATTTTCACTGATATTTCACTTCAGTGAATGGAACTCAAGAATCAGATCCTACTTACTTACAAACTCAATCATTTGATATGTGGATTGGTTCTGTATAGTTTGGTAAAACAATTAACATCCTGTTTTGTGCACATGGGAGAACTCACCAGATTTTGGTGAATTCCTTAAGAGACAATCTTTCCCAAAAAGCCACCCACCCCCAGACTGTCTTTGAAGCAGAATGAAATGGCCATTGTAAACACATCTGTCTTGCCACTCGAAGTTCTCCTAGTGACTTGAAATGAACAGAGTGTTTGAAGGAACAGAGTCACGGAAGAGCTGGATGCCTGGGAAATTCAGCCGGGAAGGAGGAGTCTGCTGCCCTAGGTGCCAGAAGTATGTCTGAGTTGTGATAAACGTGTGTGGATCTGATTACATGGTTGTGACCCAAAGCACTATGATCACACAGTCTTGTCATGTGGCTGTATTTAAATTCTAATTGTAAGGTTAAACATAGCTTGATTTTATTATGTTATATGATGTTATTATAAAAAATATCAAAACATTGCAAAACCTCCAAGAATTATGATTACACTTTGTGTTATGACGAATATGATTTAAACAAATCTGGGGAAATAATCATAATGTGTATTATATGTGTAGAGTCAGAAAGAGGTTCGCACCTACAGCATTTGCAGATGTTCATTGTTTGGCCACAGTACATAATTTATAATGGAATAATAATAGGAATCAACATGAGAGGCATATTCAAACTCCGATTCAGTGTTTTATTTACTTTTTATAGTATTTTTTACTATGTTAATTGGCATTTATTTGTATGGTTTCATCATATTTTAGTTTTAGTACAGTGGAGTTCGCTTATCTCGACCACGGTTGACTCGCCAACCATATTATGTCTACATTTTTGAAGTGGAACCGCCAAACTCTCTATTTTTCTTAGCATTTTCTTATCGGTTATGTCGATTCTTTTATGTCGCCAAACCCTAATATCTCGAGCAAAAAAGAGGGACAAATTCACCACTTCACATGGCTATCCCAATCCCGTGACTAATGATCGTACCTAATTCACTGCGCATGCGCCAAGTTCCCGATGCACGTGCATGCCATGACCATTTTTGGTCTTTCTGGTCCTTCCGGCTGCTTTGCATTTGCCCAGATTATGATTTTACAGCGGTAGATTGCATTAAGGGCCGTATGTTGTGTAATTGATGATTTCATGTTATATAATTGTGACCTTCAGCACTTTTGTGATATACACAATGTTTTGTTGATTAATTAGTTGATTATTATTGTTTTTCATATATTTCTATTTACCTATAATTTTGTAATTAGTCATTTTAGTTCTTCAACTTATTTTATTTCAGTTAGTTTCCAATAGAAATTGTATAGATTTTTCTTCTTATAGTTGTATTTCATTGTAATTAACAATAAACAATTATTTGTATCTTTGATAGGTTAATTTGTGAGTTTAATAAAATCATTCAAATTCTTAACTCTGTGTCATAAATTAACCATTTATGCGCCTGAATTTAGTCCAATCATCTAAGCAGAAAATGAAAATTCAGTCAACGTTTACCCACCTAGAGCACACAGGCCCATTTTCCGTTGTCAGGGTGCCCAACTTAAAAACAATGAAACACTGTAAGCCGCTGATGATGCAATGCATATTCATTTGACACACATCCTGTTACAGATAGTTCTCAGATAGTGGCTTCAACCACTTTAATTTTCCTTTCAGTCTGAAATAAAATTACAGCAATTATCATATATGGGAGTTTATTGGTATTAATTATTATTTAAATTTCTTACAGTCACATCAAAAGCAGCTCATGATCGTATAAAGCTTACAATGTGCCAGTTTTTGTAAGAATGTTTTGTTGTAACATAACCATTTAATCACCAGCTAAGCACAGGCTCCATTACAAGCATTGTACAAGGGTTGGGAGTGAGCCAGAACTTCATTGGTGCCCTCTCAAAAATAAAATAGGTTCATGATCCATGATTGTACCATGTTTCTGTCCATTTCTAAAGTTCCAGGAATTAAGGCCCATACAATGTCACAGTGATGTTCATATAGTTAACTAGTACTGCACTTTAAACCACCAGCTGTTTCTAAATAGCTTCTCAAAGCAACTCTGATGTTGCAACCTTAATCACATGATGAAACACAGACACTGCTATTGGCAGTATGAGTTGTGTGCAAAACCTCAGTTTATACAGTGAATCCCCCCATAGTTGTGTTGGCCACACGGAATAGCCATGCATGTCAATTACGAGGTTTAAGGTTGCTGGACAATTACTTTACAACACTGAATACTTAAATGACCATCATTTCCTCTGTGATTCAGCCCTGGCCTTTGAGCCTGAATATTAATGCACGTTATTTGTGCAAGAGGGATCTCTCATTTTCACAGAAACCCCTCAGGGTCTGGATTGGACCCAGCTCGCATTAAATGCCAATAAACTCTGCTCTGACACAGCGTATGTTTACAGTATGCGGTTGCTCCTTGGTGGGTGATTGTGCATGTTATTACATGCATAGATCACCACATTTAGCAATAGTAAAAAAGGCCCACGGTGTTTTGGAGATCGCATGAAACCCTTTTCTCGGTCTTTGAGTGATTCTGGGGGGTGTTCATATTAGATCAACATTATGTGGAGAGTGTGTCCCACTGATGCAGATCCTAAAATTATGATTGATACTCTTCATGTTGTCTCATGAAAGCCCACAAATGAAAACAAAGAATTTGTTATTATTTATTCGTAACTCTATTTTCAGTTATGCTTATAATACTACAGTCAAAAACAAGATTATTATATTTAAATATTCATAATATTATTATATTTTGATAATTTTTTATTGTCAATATTTAATGTTTATCATATACTACAAAAATTACTATTAGTAATATGTATTTGATGTCTCTAGACTTTCCAAGGCTTACAGCCAGAGTATTCATCTTCATCTGTCATGCTTTAATTTTGTATAAATTATAAATGTCACAGAAAATTATACAGCAAACTGCATCTGTGTGACTTTAAAGTCACATGGGCTTCAATTCAAGTCTATGTGCCAAAACTCAGTCCAATCTTTTAGCACATGGTCTAAGTGAAAAAAATGTGTCATGTTCAAACCTCTCAGGATGTAGCGGCTTGTCGTCTTATAGCACTACCTAGAGAAACAAAAACCTATTCAAACTGGATTCTATTATATATATAAACTGAATCTGGCGTGCATTTATACTTTAGAGGATATGTGACTGACCCATTCATCATTCAGAAAAGCACTGTTTTGACAGTTTATGGTGATCCTGTGGTAATGATAATCCACATGGGTCTGGTGTCTGCATTTACTTTAATGGTATCAATTAAAATTAATCATTTCACCAATTGAATCCAGCCATGAATGTAGACAAAAGGTGGCAGCTTTTAAGAATCTAAACCAGGGGTTCTCAACCAGTGGCCTAAGCAAAATTTCAAAGGGGAGCCAACATGGCAAAAAAATATTTATTAAAAGTTTTAAATGTTTTTATTTTATTTTTATCATTTGTTTGTTGACAATCAATAAATATCCATCCCAAAATGAAATATTGAGTGTCATGAATTTCTAATGATATGTGATTTGGATTAAGATTAATCAAGAATTAGATTATTACATAGTCAAATAAAACTAGTAAAATTGTATTAAAAAACTGCTCACCTAGGGATAAACTTTTTCCATTGTAAGATAACTGATATTGATAAGATAACTTTCAAATGGTATAATTTACACTGATTAATAAGATATAATAAAAAAAGTTGCTAGCGGGACACTGACAGTTAGGAGGTTAAAATCTGAAGATTATTCTAAAATGTGTACGGTACTGTGGGTACTACTACGTGGGAAAATGCTACAAACTGATGATTAATCAATTTACACAAACCAGATTTACAAATTTCCCAATTGATACAGTAATTGTTTGTCATATTAAGCATGTTAGCACCAGTTAGACTGATTGGGAAGTGATTCAAACAGCCAAAACAGCACAGCAACTCTGCAAAAAAAAAAAGAGAAAAGAAATCATGTGTGACTCTTTATTAGTTTCGTTACCCTTGGCTGATTTTGACAGGCTCAGGCAACAGTCGGAGAACTGGATATGAATCAGACTGAGGGATCTGACAAATCTCACATGCTGGGGTTAAACGCTGGCATGGACTCTGTTGGTGCCCTGTTGCCCACCTTAAAGCCAATTAAACCCCAGATGATGTTTTGAGCACTTTGACTGTTTACTGGAAGGAACACCCCCTGCTGTCACTCTCTTTCACACAGAATTGGGTTTGATTCTGGGTCATGTTATCCTGTTAACATCACAATCTCTGAACAGCAGTCACACGGGCCTGCACCAGAGGAGATGAGGCCTTTGTTGTTGAGCACTTGATTGGGGACAGGTTTTTTGGCCAATTTGTCTGACGAAATTTGGCTTTTTTTTTTAAATCTGTTTGTTGCCTTGGAACTTTCATCTGCCTTCAGCTTAAACACACCACCCACAGGATGATTGAGCTAGATCATGGGTCTTTTTCGTGTTTACGTCTCCAAATCCTCCTGCGAGAGCGACCAGGAGTAGAACTTGTCTCTGTGACGTCCAGGGGTCGGGTGTGTCCCTCTGGAACACATGGAGGACGTGAAGCCAGACGCAATCGGTGTAATAGAACCGTAATTGCCATGTTGACTTTATTGCTAAGTAACGCTCTGCACCCTTTCACTTTTGGCCCGTGACTCAAAGTTCTCACTCAGGGCTGGACTTCCTTGTAATTCCTTGACATTGCTTTACTGGTGTTTTCACTGTCACGAAATCAATCAAGCCACTAATTCTTTCAGTTTTGCTCTGCTTGCTTCTTTCTCCCTAAAGGAGGAGATTAAGTGATCAAGATGGAGCGTGGAGAGTGATTTTATCATCATTACCACTAAGTGTTGGATTTGTGGTACAGCGATTGTTATTTTGAAACAAAGCCACCACGCTCAGCTGACTGAAACCATCATTAATCTTTCTAACACAAGGCCAATGCATATAGAGAAATGGAAGGTATGAGGGTCTTGATTGTATATAATGATACATCATCATTATATTTGAGAGTTAATGTAATGTTATCTAGTCAATTAACATTGCACTGAAGAGGTCAACCAACTCTCATTAGAGTATTAGCATTAGTAGAGTATTAGTAGACTTTCTGCTTAATATCTGCTAACACTTTATTGTGGTGCTCCCTTAATAGACATACTTTATACAGTAGACAGGTTACTGACTTAGTCCCAGTTTCACAGACAAGGCTTAAGCCTAGTCCCAGACTAAAATGCAAGCTAGAGAACATCAAAAGAACATTTAAAAAACATACTTAAATGTCCTGATTGAACTAAAGTTTGATCCTGGCTTAATCCAAGCCCTGTCTGGGAATCCAGACCTTTAAGTAACTAGTACTAACTTTTTTTAAAGTACATTTTAACTTATTGACCCAAACCCTTTATTCTGCCAACCCTAACACTGTCCCATATACAGTAGAACCCCGACTTACGAAATTAATCCGTTCCGAGGTTGGTTTCGTATGTCGAACTTTTCGTATGTCGATCAGGCTTTTACATGTTAATTGCTTAATCCGTTCCAAGCCCTACATAAACACCATATTCAGCATTGGATGAAGCGCATCTCAGCTTCATACTTCTCAATAATCTTCCTTTTCGACTCAATGAAAAGCACCCTCTTCTTCCCTTTGACTTCAGCAACAATCTTCAGATCCATGGTTATTGATTAGAAAAAAAGTTTATGCTAACAGAAGAGGCTGGTGGGAGCGATGCTGACCAATAGGAGAGCAGGATTGTAAAAATTGTTCCACTTCTTACAAGGACTATTCCAGCCATCCCTGTCATTCAGTGCGAAATGGACTATTCCAAACTTTCCCTCGGAGTTCAGGAAGTGTCGTGACAGAAGAGAGTTGATGGATGATTAAGGTAAAAGAGATCGGCTGAAGATTGTATATAGTTTATTGAGTGAAATACAGGGAATTAGTGCCAATCGTTGAGGTTTTATCGATCTATGCACCTTTAATAAATACCAGTTTTGGATCATTCCCTGAGTGAGACATCATTGTTCTGACCGGATAAACTGTAGTCTTCATCCAACCCGAACCAAAATCAGCGCGAATATCAAAACAAAACTCGGAAATCGTCGCCTCGCCGAGATTTCGTTTTTCGCATCTCGATCATTTTGTCGTAACTCGGGCGGAAAAAAACCCGAAATCTTTTATCATATGTCAAACTTTTCGTACGTAGAGCGTTTCGTAAGTCGGGGTTCTACTGTACTCTTAAAAGAGTTATTTGCCATGTCGGTGCTGTGTCATTTATAGTCAATTGAATCTCTGAAAGGGGCTGTCAAAATAAAGCATTTTAACATTTATTTTTGATCTTACAGGACCATTGTTAAAAATAATGATGCAACTATATAAGAATTATTCTTTCCAAATGTGTCTGTCATATAAAGTGGAGCGTGTGCGATGCAGAGAAGGACTCGGAAGCAGCGGGATAAATTGAAACACTCTTTATTCAGAAAACGCAAAACAAAAGACTGAAAGCAAACCAAAACGGCACTTAACAGTGCAAACTCGAAACATGGAGCATGACATCCACACACGAGCAACATCCACAAGGTAACGTTAACAAGAGACAAAGACATGGGTACACAGGAGGGTATAAATGAACAATCATGGGATTATGAACAGCTGACGAGACTTGGGCAGTAATTAGACACAGACAGGAGCGTGCAGGACCTGGAAGATACATAAAGGAACCAGCTTGTGACAGACGCGACGAGAAAAGACTGTGACAGTGACCTGAAGAGAGGACTTTATTTATAACTGTATATAAATACAACTCTCTTGAGGATGCTTATATGAGATTTAATTTGTATATGAATCTAGAATTCTCAGAAAATGTATGTGTTGTCTTTTACATAAAGAATTCTCTTCAGCTCTGCCAAAGGGAAAAAATACCATTCCTTCATGAATGCAAATGGAATGAAAAAACAGATCTTTTGTTATTAACTTGGTGTTCCCTTGTTCCTATTTTGCAATATTTATCAGAAAAGCACCAGAGGAAAGTGCGAACAGTAATGGTCAATATTTTTATTGGCTTTACATGGGGTCCAAAATAAATTTTATAACAATGTTATGTTTTGGATTATTACATAAAAAAAATGTGTTTCATGGTTCATGATGACTTTCAATGAACAGACAATTCAGTCTAAATGGGTACTTGACATGACATACCCTACTGCTGGTAAGAACTTCATGGGGTGTGACATGCTTGACTATTTATGACAGCATTTTGCTAATCATGACTTTATAGAAAATATATATTAAAAAAATTAATTTGTCATAGTGCAGGAATCAGGACTACTAAGACGAACTTGTGCAGGCAAAAAGTGAAATTGGTGAAAATTATTAAATTAACCTAAAATAAAAATCTAATACAATTAATAAATATTTTTAACCTAAAATCGTGAAATGGATGTTTTCACCATTCAGCCTAAAAGTGGTTTACTGGCAATAAAAGACATCTTAGTCAAGTCAAGTCACCTTTATTTATATAATGCTTTTTAAAAATAGAGCTTTTTACAATACTCTAATGGGTTGTTTCAAAGTAGCTTACAGAGATAACAGGCAAATAATGCAACAAAGATTGTTTTGGCTGTACAGCAGCTCTAGAAGAACAGGACAGCCATGAATATGAAGTGTCCCGGACTAAGCAACCCATAGGTGACAGTGGCAAGGAACCCAAACTCCATGAGGTGACAGAAAGAAAACTGAGCACCTTCCAGGGCCACTTTTACAGGAATAAGTTCATGAGTCCCACTAACCCGAGTTCTGTTTATTTGGTTGGATTTCTCTGTAGTGGAAGGTGGGGTTGTCGTACTGGGACTACAACTGGGGCTCTCATATGAAACTGGGATGCTGAGAAAACTGTTAGACTGACGCCTCAATTTTATGCTCACTGAAGGAAAAAGACCTCAGAACTGTGTTGAATTTACGATCTAGTTTTTTTTAGAGAGATTATATCATAAAAGAACTTGATGTACTATGAAAACATACTCCTTTTTCATTCCAAAAAGCTGTAAAACGGCTTGTTCTGTCTAGCTTTTAGCAGAAAAAAAAAATAAAAAATAAAAATCACTGTAGTTTTTTTGGGGGGTCACTGTAGTTCTTGGTGCTATAAGTTCAGAACAAGTCATTAAATTATAATTTGTATTATTGTGTATAATAATAATAATAACAGATTATTATTATTATCTATACCTCTACAAATATGCTCAGATTTGATCATCAAATCAATTTAGTCACTTTCCTTTGAACTTTGAAAAGAAAAATCCTTTTTGGATTTGAACATCCTATTAGATCAAAACATCCTTTATAAAGCAGTGAAGTGTGAGTGATCATTGAGCAGCAGCACTGCTGTGTTCCATTAAATTGCTCCCCGCTGTGTTTCCTTGCAGCGGGACACAGAGCTACTGATGATAGTGCTGCTGAAATAATTCAAGTGACAAATTAAGCTGTATTGGACGCATAATTGGACTGGATCACAACATGAACACATTGTTTGAGGAGACCTTAGAAGAGCATTTAGCACATGGAAAACCATGTGCGCATATGCCAGTATTCAAAATCTGACATTTCAGTACCTATACAAATACAGACACAGGTCTCCCCAGACATTCCCTTTTAAAAATGGAGCGACAAGAGGATAATTTAGGCCTACTATAAAGCAATTATGTTGTAACATTTATGCAGGATCTGATATTCATTACTTCACAACTTTGTAGATTTACCATTAGCAAACTCTAAAATGAACCGCATTTTAAGTTTGTATGTTCTTACACTTCTTTCTAATTTAGCCAAGAGGTCATTATGTGACATTTACATCCTCTGTTGCTCATATGTTTTCACACTATGCAAAAGCGCATTCAAAGTTGAACTTACACAGCAGAAGCCAAAATGTCTTTGAGTCTTAAAGTGAATGGACAGCTTATTCTTGAATGACCGTGGCATAAGTATGGCTGTCTGCCTGATTTTATGCACCTGTTAGTAATGGGTGCAGCTGAAATAGCCAAACTTGTTAATTAGGAGGAGACATTTGGCAATAAAAGTTTAAGAATTAAGTTTAAGTACCACATTGGCCGGAAAATTTCAGTCCAAATCCTGTCAAACTCCATCAAATATGTCATTTCTATTCTCTCCCCTTGTTTGGAGATGTGGGGTGTACATTACCATTCCACAGCTGCAGTTTCTTTTCTTTTTTTTGGATCCCTATCAGTCTTTATGGTGAAATACACAGAGTGATGTAATAATTAGACGTTTATAACACCTCTCATTCCATCATAGTCACTTTATCTAATTGGTACATGCACTTGTATTTGTCTGTTTGTTGAAAAAAAAATTATTTTGTTGTACATTATGCATTAGGTTCTCTTGTATTGTATACAGATGTTCCTTCATATAGAAAAAACACAAAAAAGTGGCTTCTGGGAATTAATTGGCATCAAACTCCATATGTATATTTTCATACTAAAGCAAGACGTATAAAATTACCTTTTCATATGGAGAATCGCAACATGTAAAAGTATTAAGGGATTAGGTCACACATGTAGCAGTTTAAGCATGTTAAAGGTCGAATGGCTAATGTTACATTTCATTAGTGCCACTAGCTGAAATATGCTTGAAACTACTAGTCACTTCCCCACTTAATTTTATGGGGCCTGCCAATTTACTCAGCAGTCAAACGAAGGTGAATATTGGAGAAACTCTCTCTCTCTCTCTCTCTCTCTCTCTCTCTCTCTCTCGAGTGAAAGTATGCTGTCTCGTTGAGCAAGAGTGGCCACTGCTGACTAAGAGGTGTAATTGCATGTAAGGTACACAGATTATACCACTGTGTGGATGTGGCATCTGACTCGCTGTGTAACAGTGTTCTCCACGCTCTCCCTCTTTAAACCCGATGGGGTTCAGTTTTCCATTCTCACATTACGCTCATGGGCTGCTTTTTATGAAGCGCAAAACAGATTTTTATTGACTACCTGTGCCAGGAGTCGAGATCTGAAGTGGAGTTCACTTTTCTTTTGGTCTGACTGATGTAACGGCTCTAGTGCTGCCCTGCATCACATGACTTTTGTTGTTCAATTGAAACTTTATGCTAAATTGGAGGTTGTTAAAACCATTTCAATATCAATTAAACAATATTTTTTAATAATTGTTTCTTTGTCTATCTGCTTCTGTATGTGTGTATCTGTATTTATATATATATATATATATATATATATATATATAGTGCCCACCTAAATTACACATTGGAAATTGGGCAACAGTCAAAATCATCAACCAACTGGGGGCTGGATTCAAAATCATACCAAAAATCAATGCAAAAATCTGAAGCTGATCTACCTTGTGTGAAGTTCAGCACAGAAACTCATAATTTAAGTCAGTATGCACTCACAGCAATGCCTGGACATACTCCTGATGAAATGGTGGATGATGTCCTGGTGGATCTCCTTCCAGACCTGGATCACGGCATCAGTAGCTCCTGGAGAGTCTGTGGTGCTAGTTGGCGGGTTCAGATACTCCGATACAAAATATCCCAGAGGTTCTCAATTGGATTCAGGTCTAGGGAACACGGGGGACAATTAATGGGACCAATTCCCTCTTTATCTAAAAACTGCCTACATTCTTGTCACATGAGGCCAGCATTATCATGCACCAGGAGGAACCCAAGACCCACTGTGCCAGCATAAGGCCTGACAATGGCTTTGAGGATTTCATCCCGGCACCAGCCTGGTCAGAAATATGCATACCTGTTGCCTGCTGGAGGTCATTCTGTAGGGCTCTGGCAGTGCTCCTTCTGTTCCTTCTCACACAAAGGAGCAGATACCGGTCCTGCTGCTGGGTTGTTGCCCATCTACATCCCAGTTCAGCTCTCCTTGTGTAACGGCCTGTCTCCCTGTATCTCCTCTGCTCTTGAAACTGTGCTGTGAGACACACCAAATCTCCTCGCAACAACAAGTATGGATGTGCCATTCTTGAAGAACAGGACAACCTGTGCGACCTGATTGGGTTGCAGGTACTGCCTCATGCTACAGACAGTGACAAGGACCTTGATAAAACACAAAACTATACACAAATCAGTCAGGAAGAATAAGGAGAGAACAATTGTCTATGGTTATGTCTAAGTCTCTCTCCAGTGCACCTGTTGTCACTTTCATTTGCACCAAAAGTAAGTGAAACTGAAAATTCACAATCACTTATGCTTCCAATTGGACAGACTGATATCCCTAAAGTTTAATTGACGTGGTGTTTTACTATAAAGTCTTCCGTTCCAAAAAAATGTTGAGCAATGAATACATACGTGATAGACAGATGGCCTTATGTCGATGTGAATATCTATAGCACATCCCAAATATGCTCTAATGCTTTGAGAAATGGGGCCAAATGCATAAAACTTGTCATAGGTTTCATCCTAAAAGTGTGTGTACACACAAAGCTACATTTTAAAATTCAGTTTATAAAACCGAACTCAGATCGTGCACGATGAGGAACGAGGAGGAACTAGTAAGTATCTGAATTAACTCAAACTCACTTGCATTAAACAAAACCAAAAGACTTTAAATATAAACAAAAGAAGCAAACCTGTGCCAAAACAGAACTAAACATAACTCCGAACAAGAATCACACCAGGAGACCAGGAGACCAGGAGACCAGGAGACCAGGAGACCAGGAGACCAGGAGACCAGGAGACCAGGAGACCAGGAGACCAGGAGACCAGGAGACCAGGAGACCAGGAGACCAGGAGACCAGGAGACCAGGAGACCAGGAGACCAGGAGACCAGGAGACCAGGAGACCAGGAGACCAGGAGACCAGGAGACCAGGAGACCAGGAGACCAGGAGACCAGGAGACCAGGAGACCAGGAGACCAGGAGACCAGGAGACCAGGAGACCAGGAGACCAGGAGACCAGGAGACCAGGAGACCAGGAGACCAGGAGACCAGGAGACCAGGAGACCAGGAGACCAGGAGACCAGGAGACCAGGAGACCAGGAGACCAGGAGACCAGGAGACCAGGAGACATCCACACACTTAACATTATTACATTAACAACCAACAAACACAAGCGAAATGCTAGAGTGTTTTATACACAAGTGAATGACAAACACCTGGTGTAAATTAACGATTAAGTGATCACGCGACAGGTGCAGGGAGTGAAACAATGACCTTACAGACAGGAAGTGTACAGATGACACGACTGATAGGAAGTGTTCCCAAGACCTCATCAACAGGAAGTGACAAAGAAGACCCGACAGACAGGAATAAGTGTCACACAGTCAGAGAAAGATTATGCGTACATGCATCTCCACAACGTCTCTTCCCCAAAAGAACCGTACATGGAGCTTACAGCAGCTAGTTTTACCATACATAACATCATATGAATTTAATTTCCGTGCATATTCCCATCCATGTGATACAATGTTTAACGGTACATTGACATTGGTAAAATATAATACGGTTGGTGTTGCGTCATGTTACATTGTTAGAAATCATTCTGTATCCTTACCTTGTTATAGATTCATAAATCAAAATAGTGTCAAATATTTCACAGTTTTCAGAGGAGAGTTATTTTCAATACTTTATAATTTAACTGTTTAAGCAAATCACATTTACCCAATTTTACCTATATGGTAAAAAATATATTTTAGGGTGTTTATATATTTTTAATGGAAACAGATAGGCCTTAGTTATTGCAGTGTAAATAATTGTCTGACTCCGCTGACAAAACATTTTTAAAATAAAACTTGCATACCTTACCATTTCCTTCAAATTCTATCCGTCAAATACAATAGGATTCATAATGTTGGAAAGACCATGATGGTAATAATCATTATACTGTCTCTCTGTGCACGAAACCAACAGCTATATTCAAACCGGCCAATGGACCATTTGCTTAAACAGAGTATGTGCACATCATTGATCAATATTTGCATAAAATATTTCCTCAAAACATAAGTCTGTTATTTACAACACTATTTAACTAACATGTGGCAAGCAATCCCCGTTGTAGTTAAAACATTAAAACACAGCATGCCACAGAAAAAGTGTTAAATTAATATAAATAATTTTGTAACTTCTGGATAATGATTTCATGAAATTTTCGTACTTTACTCCACTTATGAGAGTGGCATATTCATTCTAAATCTAAGTATTAGATGTAAAAGAGAGTTTAAATCATTAAGTTTACATTACTCACTAGAGTAAACGTGTACAGTAAACACATTTCAATGCTTTTCATCAGGTCCCAAGTGACAGGAGTCCATCTGAGTTTAGTGAACTCGCTGTCATGTTCAAGAAACTAGTTTGAGATTATTTGAGCTCTGTAATATGGTGCGTTATTCTGCTGGTCATAAAGGGATGAACATGGTCAGCAACAATTCAGAGACCGGCTATTGCGATGGCAAGACAAGGCACGTTTATTTCTAAAACAAGTTTAAAACCAGTCAGAGCTGAACAAAGTGCTGTACAATATGACAAAATAAAACAATAAAATAGAAATATTAATGAAACTACATCGATCCAAAATTCCAAAGAATGAAAAATGTCTTCAGTGAGGTTTCAAAACTTTCAACATCAGAAGACTAATTTCTTAATGTGTATCTACAAATCATTCCACAGGTGCGAAATGCACAATCACCGTTTAAGTTCAAACAAGACCTTGGCACAGTCAGCATCAACCTGTTCAAAGATCTCAATGACCTAGAATGACCTTTGTGGAGTCTGCCTAAACACATATAATAAAACCATACATTTAACAGGATATTTAACCAGCAGCTAGTGAAGTGAAGCCAGAACTGGAGCAATATGTTCCTTTTTCCTCATTCCAGTAATAAGCCTGGCAGAAGTGTTTTGTACCATTTGAAGATTGGATAAAGAGGATTGAGCCACACTAAGATACAGTGAGTTACAGTCATCCAGCCAAGAAGAAACAAAAGCATGAATCACTGTCTCCAAATCCTTTACTGATAAAAAAGAAGCTTTCATTATGTACCAAAGGGCACAAAGTGAGCCAAGAAATTATCCCCCACACTATTACACCACCAGCTGCAGCCTGAACCATTGAAACAGGCAGGATGGATCCACGCTTTCATGTCATTTACAGCAGATTCTGACACTTCCATCTGAATGTTGCAGCAGAAATCGAGACTCATCAGATCAGGCAATGTTTTTCCAATCTTCTGTTGTCCAACCTTGGTGAATCCTTGTGAATTGTAGCCTCAGTTTCTTGTTCTTGGCAATCAGGAGTGGTACTCGGTGTGTTTTCTGCTGCTGTAGCCCATCTGCTTGAATGTTTGACATGTGTGTGTTCAGAAATGCTCTTCTGTAAACCTTGGTTGTACCAAGTGGTTATTTGTGTTACTGTTGCCGTTATCAGCTCGAACCAGTCTGGCCATCAGCTCGAACTCTGGCATCAACAAGGCATTTTCACGCAACATAAATATTTGCCCTTTTTTGGACCATTCTCTATAAACCCTAAAGATGGTTGTGCATGAAAATCCCAGTGAATCAGCCATTTCTGAAATACTCAGACCAGCTTGTCTGGCACCAACACCCATGCCACGTTCAAAGTCACTTAAATCACTTTCAAGATGATCAGCAGATCATCTTGACCATGTCTACATGCCTAAATGCATTTAGTTGCTGCCATGTGATTGTGATTTGTTGACAAGCAGTTGAACAGGTGTACCTAATAAAGTGGCCAGTGAGTATATATTACCACATTATCCGTCACCTTTCAACAACACACAAACTAGGGTGACCACCAGTTTTTGCAGTGTTGCAGGACAACATTTTGTGGGATGATGCCGGAACACACATGTGAGAGATAAATGTACTACTATTATACTGTGTAAATATTGATTTACATAAGTTGGAAAGCCTATTTGCTATCACTTTGGGTGAGCTTTGTTAATGTGTGACCTGCTTTGCTGGCACTCAGTTTGCTCAATAAACTGCTTACTTCTTGCAGGACACAAGACAAAGCTCCCAATTTCAGGACTGTCCCACTAATACCAACTGCCTTACAACTTAACAATGACATTCAGTATCCAAGCTACACAAAGCTTGTATGACCTTCAAAATAATAAATCTCCCTTCAAATACCTCTCTGAAATATTCAAACTGTTTAGGCCTTCATAACCTTTATTTTTTAGCCAAAATAACCTTTAAAAAGCTTTGTCAAGCCAGCATTCTTTCTAAAATCTAGTTCTTCAGAGGGTTTGAATTCATACAGATAGTTATGATAAAGTCTTGAAAAGGTTCTTCTCTCTCGCCATTTATTCTGAGACCACCCAAAAACTCGGAAATAAAGCAAGTCTGATGTTACACAGTGATTCGGAAATTAGGTCTGTAGAGTTTAACCTCCGGTTCAACTCTTTTACCAGTGTTTTCACAATACTCATTAGCCTGTCCAAACTCAAATTAGTTAAGAGTCACAGGCGTAGGAGACTTGTGGTTGTCTCCTTCTGTTTAGCAATCAGATGCATCATGAAGCATGAATCAAGAGGCTACAGTTAGTTAGGTGAATTTTAGGTGTTATTGTAAAGATTAATGTGACTGAGGGAGGGGGCGAGACGGTTGCTAACATGCAAAACTCTAAATTCTGGGTCATAAAATATAACATTGCCACTGCCTGTTTCCTTTAAAGTTTCTTGGATTTCATCACTCCTGTCTCTGATTATCTCTCTCTGATGGAACAGGAAAAAAGAGAGAGTGCTCATCCATCCTGTATTCAGGGAAGGGGAAGATGACAGCCAAGCACAGCAGGAGAGGTCACTTCTCAACCGCTCGAGGAAGAAATAAAAAGAAAACAGATGTCATATAAGAAAGTTACAGATGCGCAAGCACTTTAAAACTCTACGTACTTTCGAAGAAAAGTCTTTGTCAAGACTCCATTGTTCTGTCAGGCATAATTCAATATCAGTTTACCATAACTCACTGGATCAGCTTTTAGAATACATACAATTAACATTTCATTACGCTTTTAAAATAAATTTCAGGGCTGTTTACTCTTTCCCCAATGTGGTCTCATTAATCATACATAAACTGTGGATATAGCACACGCACATTTAGTCACATTTGTATAAACACAAAAATGTGCAGCGTTTAAATTATTAACATATTTACAGCATCTAAAGTGTAAGCATTTTATGACTTACAAGAGACATAGGTTTACAGAATATTAAATTAATGGAATTAATAGGTTGTTTTTATTGTATTTAAATCTTTTAGATAAACAATGCTTTTACTTTCATTCACATATGTCTGAATTCTTGTACCATTTAATTCAATTGGAAGGATTCCATCACTTTACCTGAGCCTAAACTTTAAAATGTTTAATTCTGTTATGATTTAATCTTTTAATTTTTATTTTGTTGCTGCGGGACAGCTGCTGGTGGATGAAATACACAAATTAAGTACTTAGTAAAAGTATATATACTTTAGAAATATAAATTATTGTTCCAGTAAAAGTACTTGCAATTTTACTTGAGTTTTTTTTATGCACTTTAAATGTAAAACACTCTAAGGATCTCCCATTATTGGCTCATTTAGAGTAAGACTTGTGAATGCAGTGAATTGAATCAGTCTCATTTGAATCAGTGAGCTGTTGACACAAGAACAGATGCAATCGATCGATGAATCATTTAATGAATCATTCATTGCAATTTTTTTACCGCCACAGCAGGGTAATTGAAAAGAATCGGCTTGTTCACAAATTGCACAAGACCGGGTGAGAATTACTTCAGTTCAAAATAACGAGGAATTCCATGTTGCATTAAATATTGTATTTTGTACAAAATAATTTGCTACTATCCACCACTGCGCATGACAACTGTTACTGTTAATTATTGTATTCACAATTATGGTTTACCATTTGAGATCACAGAAATTAAATATTAGACATTTAGATTATATTGTTTAGGTTGCATTGATTACAATGTTTGGTTATATGGTGATATATCCCATTCAAACGTTGTGGTTTTGTTGAAGGTATGTAAGACCTGCATCTGACCAGTTTCATTTGTTCTTACCAAATGTTTTTTTAGCTGCTTTCACCAGCAGGACAAAACTAAATAAAACGAATGTTTCCTGTCTGAACCACAGATTTTCAAAACCACACAGATTTACAATCCATTGTCATTAAAAGAAAAGGGTAAGAACAATGGTTCATGACACCATGGAGCTCTTACTCACAGTTGATTTCTATGACAATGATTCCCAACTGGTGGCATTTCAATAGCTTTAGCTTTGTTAACCCTATAAAACAGAAATGATGATACATAAAACTTTATCTTGTTGTGTTTTGCGAAAGAAATGTCAAATACAAAACTGATTCATGACTTCTTTCTTCGTTGTTCTCTTCTAAGCATCTTCTTTCTCTCCTATTAGCAGAGTATGTCAATCAGTTAAGGTGTTAGTATTTCCAGTTCAACCTTAGAAGCTCAAATGTGAGAAACCTGAGAAAACATTCACACAAAGACTTCAAGGACTTAAAGTTCCATAAAAAAATGCATTAGAACAAGCTAAAAGAAGACTGTAGCAAAGCACTTCAGTGAAAAGATCAGAAGGATGTCTGTGGAATCACTCATTAGTTCAGTCTGATAGGATTGTTTCCCCCAACAGTTCCACAGACTTCCTATATCTAAAATATAATAAATCATGAGGATGAGTCATTACAGTACAGTGATTATCGTTGGCTCTTAATGATTTGCTTCAAATATTCCTCACTTGAAGATAATTTTTAATCAAAGCATATATTAAATAATAAGATGACATTATAACACTGTTCTAGCACTGTTATTACAACATTTATATACACCATATAAAATATATACCGTATACACCATATAAAAGCATGTTATGTCCAAAGATTTGCTTCCTAAGGGCTCAAATCCAGCTGTTGATAGGCACCGGTAGAAATTGAGATGGCTTATGTGCTAAAACTAAGACTAGGGAGGAGTAGTCATTATCTCGTCATCATTCTCGGCCCATCAAATGCAAAATGCTTCCTGTGACCCATGAACCTCGCATCTCAGAGCCCATGTGGAGTGTTTCTGAAAGCTGACAGCTGACAGAAGGTTGAATATGCGACAGGAAAACCTAGTGAATTCATTTCATACAGCAATTTTGCACAAAGCTCTCTGTCTCTCTTGAGGAACTCACTGAACCGCTTAACGGAAACTGGAAGCCATTCTTGGCCTGATTGAGGGGACGACCGTGACGTCAGGTGCTGCAGCTGTGTGAAAGTCCCAGAATTAGACCAATGACTGATGAGTCTCACTATACTTTACTTTCCTCGAAAACTCTCAACTTAGATTATTATTGTGTGTGTGAATACATATTTGAGTCATATGTCTAATCCAATCTAAATCTATGCTTCTTCCAAGAAAGAACTGCAAAAAAACAAAAACAAAAAAAACAGCATTACTAGCAGTGTTAATCTCATTACACTGTATATTAAAGGGATAGTTCATACAAAAATGTGTTCAAGTTGTTCCAAATCTGTATGAGTTTCTGGTAAAACTTCATTTTGATGGACCTGTTTGAACATTATGTTGACTATAAGTAAAGTTGCACTTACATTTCAAATAACTCTTTATTGTGACGCTCCCCCTTATACTGACTATAAGCAACTTTGCAACTACATTTAATTTTCTTCTAACCATTACCTACCAGTCTACTAATACTCAACTCTACACCCACCTAAAGGATTATTAGGAACAGCATACTAATACTGTATTTGACCCCCTTTCACCTTCAGAACTGCTTTAATTCTACATGGCATTAATTCAACAAGGTGCTGAAAGCATTCTTTAGAAATGTTGGCCCATATTGATAGGATAGCATCTTGCAGTTGATGGAGATTTGTGAGATGCACATCCAGGGCAAGAAGCTCCCGTTCCACCACATCCCAAAAATGCTCTATTGGGTTGAGATCTGGTGATTTTAGTACAGTGAACGCATTGTCATGTTCAAGAAACCAATTTGAAATAATTCAAGCTTTGTGACATGGTGCATTATCCTGCTGGAAGTAGCCATCAGAGAATGGGTACATGGTGGTCATAAAGGGAAGGATATGGTCAGAAACAATGCTCAGGTAGGCCGTGGCATTTAAACGATGACCAATTGAAAACTAAGGGGCCTAAAGTGTGCCAAGAAAACATCCTCCACACCATTACACCACCACCACCAGCCTGCACAGTGGTAACAAGGGATGATGGATCCATGTTCTCATTCTGTTTACGCCAAATGCTGTTATTTTAGTCAAAGTTGCTCTTCTATCAGCTTGAATAAGTCGGCCCATTCTCCTCTGACCTCTAGCATCAACAAGGCATTTTCGCCCACAGGACTGCCGCATACTGGGTGTTTTTCCCTTTTCACACCATTCTTTGTAAACCGTAGAAATGGTTGTGCGTGAAAATCCCAGTAACTGAGCAGATTGTGAAAAAACTCAGACCGGCCCCTCTGGCACCAACAACCATGCCACGCTCAAAATTGCTTAAATCATTAATAATTATTTCCCATTCTGACATTCAATTTGGAGTTCAGGAGATTGTCTTGACCAGGACCAACCCCTAAATGCATTGAAGTAACTGCCATGTGATTGATTGATTAGATAATTGCATTAATGAGAAATTGAACAGGTGTTCCTAATGATCCATTAATGAGAAATTGAACAGGTGTTCCTAATGAGTGTATAATGAGAGTTAGTTGACATGCAGGTGCAACGTTACTTATAGTCAACAGAATGTGTGAAAGGGACCATGACTAAGATTTTTTCTTCTGTTGAACAAAAAAGATGATATGTCTATATTTATATTAATGTTGGTAACTAGACAGTTTATCAAGACTAAAATAAGGATATGATTCAATCATTTAATCACAGTCAATAATGATAGCGATAGATCCATTTGAGGTGTGTGAGCTGAAGCTGAAAATTGAAAAAGCTAAGGTGCTTTGATGGCAAGATAATCAAGTCATCCAAGCACATCCTAAACATGTGAGATTAAACAGATATACAAAAAGCATGCAACAAGCATGTGCACAAAATGACAAATGATCAAAGTATAATTTAAACTAAGTCAAAGGTTGCATTGTGAATCCACTCTTTCCAGAACAACACACTAAAACACGACAAAACAGCATGAAGAATTTCCTACATGGCATATTCATAATGTTATTTCAGTTCAAGTTATGAATATGAAGGACATTATATGTTCATATTAATACTTTGAAGAATGTATGACTTTCAGACCTCAGTGAGAAAAATATTTTGAAAAGAAAGCCATTCAGGTTTGGAATGACATGAGTCTTTGGGTGAACTGTTCTTAAAACATGGAGCCAGATTGGTGCATCAATCTGCTAAATGTGTTCTATACTAAGTAAGCAAAAACCTTAAGTAGTTTCAACAAATTTTAAACATCTGTCAATTTAGTTCCTCTCCATTAAATTATCAAGCTTTCGGTGATGGATCCCCATGATCAGATCAACAGCGCTTCCACCGTGAAACTAAAGTCTTAGTGAGTCACAGAAGCATGGGGCCTTGATTTAATACATGGAGATCTCCCTCGTATTACTTCAAACATGTGTGTTGATTTTTCAGTCCTCTCTGCATGTGGTCGCTGTGAGATCGGGCTGGTTTTGCCCGTATAGCAGTCCTGCTCTGTGGTTGCCGCTCTGAGAAAGCATGGAACAGGACTAACACTGCATCCCTATCAAAACCACATGTGCTTGCCGTTTCTCCATATGGCTGGTGTTAGTGAGCAGAAGGTATGACCCAGGTAGTTTACATACAGGATTTAGTTTTTCCCTGCAGAGAATAATCTCCTGGTACCTTCACAGGAGTCCAGGGGACATAAATCAGTTATTATGCATTGCCCTTTGAAAAACATTATGGTCTTTCAGCTATCTTTACAGCTTTCAATCCATTACAAATTTCTTCAAAAGGCAATTGTTCTCCAAAAAATTAAGATACTATCCCAGCAGAATACTTGTTCTTAGGACTAGGATTAATTACAATCATTTAGAGTCACTTGCCCTAATGGTGTCTGTACTGTCTTTGATTAATTAGGTTAATAGCCACATCTCTTCAAAGCCCTTGAATAACAATGGATGTTTGCAAGAAAAGCCAACACATTTTTCACAATGTTTCAAACAACATTTGTCCTTTTGTCTACAGTTCCAAAGGAGCGATTACCGAGACGTAAACCACCTGTTCCCAGGCAGTTGTTGAGGCTGCTTTCACTGACATTCTGAACTCTGTCTCTGTGGACTTTTCTATCCTCCATGGAGGCTGAATTTATTCAGAGGCTGGTAGTGGTGTAAAGTCATGGTTCCATTTTCAAACTGCATGGAAATGCTCGCCTAAATGTTCACAACACAAATCTCCATTAAAGTAATTTGCCGTTTCTAATCCATAACATCTTAAAAGGACAGTTCCCCAAAAAAAAAACATAACATATCATACATCCTCCTCATTATGAACAAAGCAAATACAGTGGAGTTCACTTATCTCGAGTCACGGTTAACTCGCCAATCCAATTATGTCGACGTTTTTGAAGTGGAACCGCTAAACTCCCTATTTGTCTAAGCATTTTCTCATCCGTTACGTTGATTCTTTAATGTTGCCGAACCCTAATATCTCGAGCACAAAAGAGGGACAAATTCGCCACTTCACGTGGTTATCTCGTGACTAAGATCGTACCTAGTTCACTGCGCATGCACTGAGTTCGCGTTGCACATGGATCGCACGTGAATCTCCAGTGACACTTCTCTCACAGTGTCTCACAGCTGCAGAAGAACTTCTGTTCTGACAAAAGACTTAAAAGACGGGATGAAGCTGAATTTGTTGAGAAAGCGCATTAGACAGGCAGAACGCAAGAAAGTATGCAATCTAGTACAGATGACCTCACGAATATGTTATGACTGTTTACGCTGTGAGCGATCATTGTGTTTGCAATGTTGGAGAATATAATTAAAGGTTTGTATGGAGAATCGAAGGTGTTTTTATTGTACACTGGTAAATCTCTGCTGTTAGTTGGCGCACATATGCCTTTTGTTGTTAGCAAACATATACAGTGTATGTACATTTTTATAGCATGCCGATCACTTCATCAAATAAATCGCCATATTGGCTTTTGGTTATCTCGATCATCGGTTATCTCGATGCTTTTTTGCAACCCCCGAGGCCGTTGACATAACTGAATTCCACTGTACTTGATCAAGCTCCTAAAATGGCTTGTAATGTAATTCTCCACACATTTGTGTCTGTTGACAACAGGACAAGCGGAAGAGTGAAAGAACACTGACCAAATTTATTGTGAAAATGTCACAAGCGGTGCCAACAGTTGCCCATAAGACAATGTCCTGGAGTCGCAGTCCTCTCTGGTGTTATATAATAACTTTGTATGAGGTGCGGAGCAGATTTTAAATTATTAATCGATGAACATCTTATTCTGCTTCACTCTGTGAAAGTGAGCTCATTCATTTCTCATTCAAATGCACATAAACCGAAAAAAGGCATGTCACAATATGTGATGAATGCCACAAAAAAGTGTCAAGAGCTGTGTCTGAAATCGCCCCCTATACCCTCATTCACTATTCCCTTCATTACTACACTAATATAGTTCACTCGAAGGATGGTTCAGCTGCTGCAACCACCATCTTCTGATTGGATGAATTAGTGGATTTGGTATTGAATGAGTGCACTCGATAACATCCACTATGGTTTTGGACACCACTAAAAATGACTGTTCCCTCAAGTAGTGCCCTATTTAGGGGTTATAGGGGGCAATTTCAGACAAGCTTCTTAAGGCGACAATTTTTTAATCCAAAACGAGTGCTAGTAGCAGTTGAGAACTGAGATGAAGATTTGAAGTTGGATCTGATCTTTGCAATTGTGCGGATTCTAAAGATTTAGATTACAACGAATTAATAAAATGTATGGCAATGAGTAAACTGCAATAAATAAACGTGACAAAAACGTGACACTTTACACAAAAATACACAGATTCTCATGGGATCAAATTGGAAATAGCTAGTGGGCACTGATCCAATGCAATGACGTTTTTCAAATCAAATCTTTGGCTAATCACAAAAGGATCCCAAAAAAAAAGATTAAAATGATTTTTAAAAGCATGTTATGACCCCTTTAGAGTGGTCCATATAACTTTTCCTCCATATTTCAAGTCTTTTGAAGCCACACATAGGTTTTGTATGAAGAAAGGACTGAAACTGTAATTGGTTTTCACTCCAATGCTACTACAAACAAATGATCAAGTCAGTGAGTTGACCTGGAGAATCAGAGCAGATTTGTGAATCAAATCAACCAATTCATGGAAATGATCCGTCAAAACATTTCAGTGAATAATGACTTTGATTTGGCCTGTTCCTCACATTTGTCAATCAGATACATTCAGAAGACCTAGAATACAACGCACAAGTCACAGGGACCATTTCATGGTGTTTTTGAATCCTTTTAACACCTTGAAAGCGTCAGTTTCCATGAATAATAGAGAAAATAGAAGTATTCTAGTCACACCTTTAAAGTTTCTATATGGTATCAACTTCTATACAAACTAATTAAAACCCAAAACAAAATGCAAACATATAGTAATTACGACCAGAAAACTGCCAAAATATGAGACTTATTTGGAATACGAAACTACCAACAACAAAATGATCTACTGATACAAGCTTCATTCATTTACTCAATAAAAGAAACTCAATGGCTGTGCAATCACAGATCAGATAAGCTCATTGGGGGTTTTCCTATTACTTTATTCACTCAAGTACTCATCCTTATTCACCCTTTATTCCTTTATTTTGCTGCAATTCTCTGCTGCGTAATCGCCAAAAGATGTCTCACGGCCAGTTAAAGGTTGAGATAATCCTTATAATAACATCCTCCACCGAGGTGCGCTGTCAGGACTATCAGTTTAAATAACTTCACGAGGAAGTCTCGGGGTCGACCGCTCAGACATATCTCTCATATTAACGAGACCATTCAGAAGAGCAATTCACTGTCTGGATTCCTTCATTCTAGATTACAGACGATTCACTTTGTAAGGGCTAATAACTATACTTCAGTTCACTGCTGCTCTTTTAAGTTTAAAAATGTTCTTGCTAGAACGTAAACACAAACGATTCCCATCATAAACGATTTCATGAAAAACTAGAGTTGCGTGAACGACAACGATTCAGCCTAGTTAAAATCAAAAAGATTTTCATGGGAAAATTATTGTTTCTAGAACTCCATAACGGAGCGAAATCCTTCTTTGGAATCAATTCCAGCTGAGCCAGTGAAACATACAAACACTGCAAGGTCTTTGTGCTACATCAGAGAAGAAAACAAATGACTGTCAAACTATTTTGTAATCATACACTATAGTTATAAATAGGTCCATACAAACATCAGGGGCGCATCTCCATAAATACAGAAATACAATAGCAGCTATTTCTCATGAATTTCAGATCTACACCTTGAATTCGTTTTGACTGTGGGAATCTAATGCAGGATGTTCTACTGACATGTTTTAACGGCCTCTTGAGGAACCTTGGAGTTCCTCCTCCTCTAAATGCTGTCTTGAATCGCTTCCACGAGTCTCGGACAGAGAGTGCCAACAATGCTTGCCAGTAACACAGACGCCCTCGTGCCAGAGTGATTCCAAGAAAAGAGTCAAAACCTTCCCTCATTCTCTGAGAACTTACTACTCTCTACTGGACCGCCAGTGCATCACATCTATTCTGGCCCTTTAAAGTTCTGTCATCACCTGCTGCGATGTGTGTCAATACTGTTTTGTCAGTGTAGAAGTTGTCACTTTTTCTATGCAATTCTATGAATAATTAATATAGCCTATTACAATGTACATTTTCATAATAAAGCATCTTCTAAACAGAAACTGTAAAAATGTAATGAAGTAGGATTTAATTTGGAATCTTACAATTCGAGTTTATGTACTATATAAATAGTAACTCATATATACATTATGTTTTATAATATTTCATTTAACATGAAGCGCAAAGGAACCAGATTATCATTAAGTATTTTTAAGGCTATAAAAACATCATCATTGTTTTTGCACACTAAACGTATCAGAGTGACACATTTCTGAATGCCATTGCAAAATTTTTGTGATGTATGCAGAAACAAATTTCATTATTATGAATCCTATTATTTCTGTTGTCAAGACAATTTTAGTGGAAAACCTAACAAACTTTCCTTAAGAAGTGTTCCTGTGTTTTCGCTCTTTAATGTGAATGCCATTTGGCTTTATATTGTTGTCTATCAAACATAAAGAAAAATCTTTCATGCATTAGTAAATGTGGCTTTCTGTAAGTATCCAAAAAATCTTTATTTGTCCATGTAATACTTTCTATTATCTAGTAGAAAGTAAATTCTTGTTGGTCCCTAATTCAACAGCAGTTTGCAAATATAGCAACATCCTCCCATGTGACATTTTTTCTCAGAAAAGCCACTGTGCTTGTGACCTTCTGGTATTCCCCCAACATCCGACCCCTGGGCAACCGATCCAATAAATAAAACCATAATGTATGCTGGGCTTTATACAACTACCCATCTCATTTTTTATCATTATGCGTGTGCCCATTTCAGGATGTTTAACTGCTGTGGTCTACTAGATTTATTTCATGAAAAGTTACAGTTCGAGAAAACAAATATTAAAATTTGTTTGGCCTGAAAGCATAATTAGAGTTTTGCAAGTTCCAGTTTCTCTTATAACCTAAATTTAAATTTAACTTGATAAACTGATCTCAATGAGAAGTATCTCATTTGTAACCTTAAAGTATTTTTATTAATCAAATTATTATTAATAGTAGTAGAACAATAGAATATTTAGTAAAGATGTAAAGTAGCAATGTTGCTATAATACAGTTTGTTTATATTTTGTATTTCATACTAGTGTTCATTAAAATGCATTATCCCCAACAAATAAAAAAAATACAAATTATTATTATTTATCACATTTATTTTATAATACAAAATTCTAATAAATAATCTGTATTTTATAATGGATTTATTATAATTTTATTATTATTAATAAATGTGATCATATATTTTATAGCTTGATTCTGATTGGCTGGAAGTTGTGACAACCAAGTGCATAGATAGTCCATTAGTCAGTTTACTCTCCATTATACACTCACCTAAAGGATTATTAGGAACACCATATTAATACTGTGTTTGCTCCCCTTTCGCCTTCAAAAACTACCTTAATTCTACGTGGCATTGATTCAACAAGGTGCTGAAAGCATTCTTTAGAAATGTTGGCCCATATTGATAGGAAGTATCTTGCAGTTGATGGAGATTTGTGGAATGCACATCCAGGGCACGAAGCTCCCGTTCCACCACATCCCAAAGATGCTCTATTGGGTTGAGATCTGGTGACTGTAGGGGCCATCATTCCAATTTGACATGATTCGAGCTTTGTGACATGGTGCATTGTCCTGCTGGAAGTAGCCATCAGAGAATGGGTACATGGTGGTCATAAAGGGATGGACATGGTCAGAAACAATGCTCAGGTAGGCCGTGGCATTTAAACGATGCCCAAATGGCACTAAGGGGCCTAAAGTGTGTCAAGAAAACATCCCCCACACCATTACACCACCACCACAAATTCTGACTCTACCATCTGAATGTCTCAACAGAAATTGAGACTCATCAGACCAGGCAACATTTTTCCAGTCTGTCTAATTTTGGTGAGCTTGTGCAAACCATAGCCTCTTTTTCCTATTTGTAGTGGACATGAGTGGCACCCGGTAGGGTCTTCACATGTGATTGGTTGATTAGATAATTGCATTAATGAGAAATTGAACAGGTGTTCCTAATAATCCTTTAGGTGAGTGTACATTAATGCGCCGTTTTCATTGACGCACGGGTCACTCAGAGATTGTCCCACACAGACACATTCAGGAACACAGAAGCTGGTTATCAACACTGCCCCACAACTTTTATTAATAAAACAGATTGGCTATGAACTAACTCACTACAATATTTTTCTCATCCACATCAGTGATTTTGAAATAATTACACTCACAGATTCCTTGTTAATAGAGCGAGACACAAAATAGACGCAGGTAATTTACACTCTGAATAAATATATAATCGAACATAAAACACTCTCTCTGTGACAATCTCTGTCTTTTTCAAAGTTGGCAAAACGCTAGATCTAATAAACCGTAACTGAAGAAAATAAACGTCAATTTTACCCTTCCGGTCAAATATTGCACTGTAAATATCAAAATCAGCTTTAACTTGTTCATGTTGGCACATGACCATGGTATAAGCGAGATAATCAACAGCTATCTGTGAATTAAACAATTTGCATAGAGTCTGCTTCACGTCGGGTGTTTTTTTGTTTCCGTATCCTTTAAGGCACAACTAACCATGGATTTGTGTCACATACCATTCTTTCTATAATTGGATACAAATATGAATTATCATAACTAATAGTTGTAGATGTTTTTTTGCCCTCTGCATGTTGATTTCGCTGAGCATTTTTGTTCAAAGAATACTACCAGTTTTACAACTGCACTTGTCTTAGTAACTTTATTGAGATTCACACTCAAATCGGTCCAATTCATTGGCCAAACATCACACATTTGTATTTTCCATATAAATTGGGAATGTATCAAGTAAAGATTATGAAAGTGCAAATAACATTTCAAGGATTAGATGTTTAACAATATAAAATCTGTAATGGGTTACAAAATGTGCTTTACTCACTCCACAAACAATAGCCACCCCCCTCCCTCCCCCAAACAATAGCCTTGACACTTTGTCTTTGTCAAGAAAACATGATCTATATTTATTATTTTATTATTATTGTATAATTACTTAATGCACAGCATACCGTCACACACAGAACAACTTTTGTCATTCACTTTTTTTTGTCATGTTTAGACAGATCTACCATATACTTCATTTGAACAGACATCAGCTCCACCTCCACCTTTGGTGATATACATTAGTCCAAAGAAATACTGTGATTTAGTGAGCTTAACTGATTCCGATCACACATACTGTAAATACAGAGAGAAAAATCATGTGTGCAATCCTCCAAACTAATGGAATGACTCCAAAAAACACTTTGCAAACAGGTTTGCCTTCATTTTAACTTTGTAAAGTTTTGTGCAATGCAATACTGCATTAGGACATAAGGTCAGATTCAATATACATACGACATCAAGCATCAGACGCTCAATCAAACCTACAGCTAAAAACCGCCAATCTAACAACAAACCTATGAGCTAAAATGGGTTATTCCAAGGCTGAAATGTGAACTAATTTTGCGCTTAAAACTCAGTGCTGCTGTGATTTAGTTGAAATAATAGTTTCATCTAATGATAAGTTGGCCAGGTGTTCGCAAGAAAATAAAAGCAAAATCAAGAACATTCTATTCATTTATTTGAATGGCTTTCAACAATTATTTCAGCAGTCGCATTTTAAGTAATAAGCAGATATTGAAAAGTGGCACTGTTATTACATTTTGATATATACACATACAAAAAAAGAAATAATAATAATAATTATATTACTTAATAATTATATGCGCTCATTTGTTTTTCCATTCTCATCAACTTTATCTTCATTCATTTTTAAGGACATTCAATTTCAAATAAATAGAAAATTAATTTCCATCATTTATCATAGAGAAATACCACAGTTAAATGAATCATAAAAAAATCTTAATTGTTGGTAAGCTCCACCGTGTAGAAATGCACTGTAAAAGCTTCTGGCCACCACATTGAGACGTCTCCGTCTCTACTGAAAGATCCATAGATGAGACCTTAGATATTCTGAGGAGAAATGGTTTAGAGTGGTGCGTCTTGATTAAAACGAAAGCAGAATTCACATATTCATAATTTGTTTTATCAAAGATGCACCTGGACCACATCTATGTATTTTTTTTCTGACACTTTAAATCTGAAGATTTGATGTTTACACATTGTGTCCATACTATTATCTTGATAAATATAGCAGGACATAATCCGCATATTTGTTTATTAATCATTTTTTGTTTGTTTTTAAATAATTGTTTTAAAAACACCCTGGTTGAAGGGACCAGGAGGCATGCGAAAGGAACCGAACGTATATAAAAATGTCTTTTAAAAAACATTGAGTTCAGTTTACTTAAATCGCCACCTGAAAGTACAAGCACTATGTGTATTGGAACTTCCCACACTCCGGGCTCTGAACGCAATAGAGTGGCTATAAATAAAGAGAAGTTTCACAGAAAAGGCACTGTGATAAGTTGCAAAGAGAAAACTTTTCCAGAGCTGGTGCGGCGCTCCTGAACAGAGCTGAACCACGCTGGTACTTTCCGTTCTGATTAACCAAAGACGGATTACAGTGATTACGTTTGATCAAAAAAGAAGTGTTGTCCGCAACTAGAATTACTGTTCTTTTAGTTTCTGTGACGATCAGCCTGATGCTGATGTGTACTTCTCTGATACTACAGATCTAGTTTAAAGGAAGGATAGTGTACTCAATAGGGCGACTAGGCCCTCAGCAGCAGGCACGATCAGCACACTGTCCACTCGGCGTGTGCAAGCCAGTGTTTTTGGCACCTACAGTATCTTTTACATCAGAAGAACAGAAATTTGCACCGAATACCATCCTGTTCTATACAGTAGATCTTTCTGGCTACCTCATCTTCATGGTTCAGATGCTGACTCTTTTAAAAGCGTTTAACACTTCAGGGAGTTTTTAGTGAGCAAAGAACACACGCCTCGAAAGCACAAAGGCCTGAAACACACTCAAAAACGACCTCTTTACACATCTCTGGTTCAATTTCTACATATCTGACAATAGAAAGATTTTCGTCAGGCTTAATCTTGTTCCTCGGTTTTAGACTCCGGCAGCTACTTCGTCAGAAAAAGTGGCTTAACTAGCGGGAGAAGTCTTTTCATACAAGGTGTACTTGTCCCTCCCATTCAGAGGAGCTACTGCTAGGCTGGTCGGGGTCTGAGTCGAATTTTGGGGTATCGGAGTGACACGGGTTCGAACCGCTCGGAGTGTCGCCCAACTCAATGGACGAAGGAGGTACCGGACACATCACATCAAGACCTACTAGATCCAGCTGAGTCGGTCTGACAGGCTCACGCTCTCCCACGACGATACCGGAGTCAAACTCGTGCGCCGCCTCTCCATCGCCTCCTGTTGTCCACTGCGGATTGGCGCACTCGATCTGCTCTGACATCATCCTCGCCGACTGAGCCTCAAACTCCTGGTGAGTAGCACCGGCTGAAGGAACCAAACTGATATTCTGAGGATTCATGTCGTGAAACCAAGCCATGATGTTGCCTAGAAGGTTGGCGTTGTCTGAACCAAAATCAGAGGGTTCCATACGTCCCGAAGGAGCTTGGAAGGGGCCCTCTGCAGACTCACGGGAAGGATTGTTGAGATTGTCGAAGCGCAGAGGGACATTCTGGCCACTGATATTACCCAGCTTCTTTAGGCTGTCACCCACCTCTAGAAGCTCTGAGCTGCTCAGGGCGGCACGGGGCACATCTACCCCGCACAGCACCGGGTCCAGCCGCGTGGGCAGGGATGTTCCGATGGCGCCCAGAGATGCTTCGTTAGCGAGGATCTCTTGAGCATCAACGCCGGCAGTCATCCCAGACTCCTGTAGAGACAGCTGGATGGCCAACAGGATATTCGGATCATCCTCATCCAGGGAACTGTGAGGCTGCAGGGTAAAAGATTGAACGTTTCTGTCAGCCGAGGATCAACATGTGACGTTCTACCTCAGAACTTCCATTAACCCTTTCGCACGCAAGTTCTAAATATTCTCTCTGACCCCCCAGCGTGAGTTTTTTTAGGCGACCTTTATTTTAGAATGTTTACCTTATTGTTTCCATGGCGACGCGTTATGTTTGTCACGTTAACACACAGGTGAAGGAGGAACTTTTTGGTTCAAAAGCGCTGTATGACATGTGCATCGCATTTATTTAGTGTATGTCTTATTTATTCAAAATATTCACACACTTTTTGGCTATGTTACCTGATTTTTCGATTCTCAAATATGTGGAAGTTAATGTGTTTTGTCGTTTAAAAACTTTTATAATGGTCATGTTAGCTGATCTATGATGCGCGAAGGGCGCCGCCATATTTGTTTGCGCCGCAGTTCGGAGAATCTGATCGGTCTGATTTATAACGCAGTCGCTTCTCCCGAAAAACATGGCAGTAAGTGACTGGTGAAGTGAGAGAAGAATACAGTGAACTTTATACCTATGCAATGTGTATCTGATTTATCGGTTCAATTTATAATTAAACAATTACTATTTATGCTTTTATGTATTTTTCAAACTATAGATGTATTGTTTTGCGAGCGCTTATAAGTATTTAAATGTCTGAAACCGAAAATAAACCTTATGTGGTTGAAAACACTGAGTAGTTGTGATATATGACAAGTTCTGAGTGCGTCCATCTCTGAATCGGAGCCAGATGACGCGCGAAAACACGTTTGAATTTAGCAGTTGATGATGTAAAGCACGAACGTTCTAATCACACCGGTGTGATCGTACCCTCCAAGGCCCAGCCAAGACTGATCACACCGGTGTGATCGTACGTGCGAAAGGGTTAAAAGGGTGTCTACTCACCATGAGAAGACCCTGTCTCTGACCACCACCAATGTCTTGTGTGTCTGAAAAACAAGACAAATGGACAATTATTTGTTTGGTTAGTTTGCTAGCTTTTCTAAGGACACGCACTTACTTCAAGGGGGATGGTGGGAAAAATGCTGGGATAGAAGGATTTGCTACCACAGTGATTTCTGAGATACCACATATTAACTTTTATAATGGCCATAAATTATAAATAGGCAGTGTGCCCATGAGGATAGGATTATAAACTACAGTGGGGTTTTATGCAATCGAGCTCCAGTTTTCATCTGCTTATTCTGAAATAAAGAACAAATAATTGACATAGGGAGCGCTATTTGTTTGCTTTCTGTTTATAAACTATAGGCAATTTCAATAAAGGTTTTGTTTTTATGGTACTCAGTACACTGCATAGTTTCTTGATAAACAATTGCATTTAAATGCCTGGCTGAATCCGAAAAGGCAATGATTGACAGTGATACATGTACAGAAACAGACGGGACAATACATTCGCATACTATGACAAATTGTACATACAAACTAATTGTATTTTAATGCATTTAATTGTACTTATTCATCAAACCCATTTAGGTCCCACTTAATATTAAATGTCTTTAACTTGCTTGTATTTACATTTAAATTTATAATTTTATACAATGCACTTATTTTGTCTTTTGGAGCAAGAGCACAGGACTGAGGCCAATTATAGTCCGATTATGGTAAATACATCATGAAACCGAGATGCATACATACCTAGGTCAGTTAGTCCAAATTTCCAATGAAATCAACCTTTTAAAGTGAATGTCAATGTAACTATTCCTTAGTTAGTGCTTAATTGTATCGAATGTGCACTTGCAGTGAATTAAAAAACTTTAAAGCATATTTTTACAACACTGTACATGGAGAGGTTATTTTAATGAGATAAAAGACCACTTATGTGTACTGGAAGAACACTTTCATCACTTCAACACACTCATTTCAATGCACTCAAGTACACTTTAAAAAAGAAAGTGTTTTTCACAATGGATTACAAACCCTCTACATGAGGTTTATCATATCCAAATCATTAATCAACACAGAATGGAACACAAACTTTGGCTATAAGCTGCTTAAATAATTTGGTTTCAGTCATATTTACTGTACAGAAAGTGTTAAGTGTGCCATATCATTATATGCAGAACATCAAGCCTGATGGATTCATCCCATGAATTTATACTACTTTAAAAAAGCCTATATTGCAAAATAAAGTGATAAATCGATTTACAGTGATTTTTTTGCTGAGTTTAGTGTGCAAAGAGCAGTAAAAAAAAAAACCGCATTCAATAAAAGTACCTAAAGAGCTGTGGCTTGGGTCATCAGGGTCGGGTGTGTTGCTGCGGAGGCTAGCCATGTCTCCTCTCCTGCGTTGTCTGTGTCTGCGTCTGTACTGGAATTCGGCATACTCCTACAACACAAAACCGCACACAACCCCATTTCACAGCTGCTTCAAGAGGTGTACCAGCATTCCCACTGGACCCTGTGAATAAAAGTCAGACTCTCAGAAGAACCTCTCTACGGGAATTCTGTTGTGTCGCATCATCAACATTCAGGGCTTTCACAATAACAGGTAGAGGAAAGTCAAAAAGCCTTTAAAAAGGAATAGTTCTACCAAAAATGTAAATCCTGTCATTATAACTAACCATGTTGTTCAAAACCTGTGATGACCATTTTTAATAAATGTACAAAAATTACACAGAGCCATCATATGGCTTGCAGACTATATAATAAAGTGACCAGAATTACTACATTTTATGGGATATAATGAGAAATAATGAGACGAACAATTTTGGAATGGAGAGTAAATTAAGTCAGAATTACATTGTTTTTGGAGAACTAATCCTTTAAGCTCCCCAAATCACGTGCATATCCAAACAGTCTGATGCTCCGTCATGAAATTTATGACAAAACCAACAGGATTTCGATGTATATACAAGATTTAATTACAGATCATGACTGATCTATACTGCACTTCTCCAAACTTTATTTTTACCATAGGTCGACAAATCTAAGCCAAACTAAAGCTGAATGCAATAAGCATGCAAAAATGGTAGCAAACAAAACAAAAACATTCCTGAGAGGTAATGCTCAAGCATCTATAATAAAAAAGTTGAATAAAGTGCATCACTGTTATTCCTCTTTCTAAAAGCCATAAATTCAGAGCAAAATGAAACTGCCCCAAAGGCTGCATACATGATTTCAAAAGAAGAGCAGCAACCAGCAATACAGACTGAAATGGGGACCTGGTTCACCTTGGTATGTCTGCAAAAACGCATATTTCATGACCTTTCATGGCATAATCAAAGCAAAAAGCAGGAAACTGCCTTTTGAAGTTACAAGACCAAAGGCATCTTTTTAGAAGACCATGAAAAGAAAAAGATCTCGCTTTCCTGATGATGCTACAACAGCATCAGAATTCTTAATCTGGAGTGCACAGCAATCATCTAAAATAGATAAACAGCAGACATGAGACAAAAAAAAGACATGCAACCAATTAAACGTTGACAGTGACATAAGTGATGGGGTGTACATGACAGGTGCCATTCCACTGTTCGTTTAGCCGTTCCAGAGATGGGGTCTAATGAGGATTCTTTAATACCTGCGGATGGATTCCTGTATACTGACAGTGCTCTCTCGGATCAATTCCCCCGAGAAAGGCATGATTCCTCTGGATCTTTAGATTAGAACAAAATAGCGGTACACTGTTTAACTGCACATTACAGGCCTTACACAATCACAACTGTTGCAGCAGGACTACATCTTGTTCTATTGGCCGATAGGCACAGGTAAAACTTCAGGCACCCTACAACAACTACATTGGCCACATATATACATTTAACAAAGACACTCTTTCACAAACTATGAGCAAAGTCTCAAAACAAGCAAAACAAAACAGTTACCTCGGGAGAGGCGAAACCCAAGTACTCCCAGTCCCATGTTCCACCAGCAAAACTGTGAACGCAAACAAACAAAAGAAATGTATTATGTTCCATGTGATCCAATACAGTTTTAGGCTGCAGGTGTAGTTGGGTAACAAAGCTGCACAGTGCTGAGCTGTGAGCACTGGTCCCACTAGAGGACGTTAAGCCCTCATGAAATCAGTTTCTGATAGTTTGGTCAGAAACATGCACACCAGTATCCTGCTTGAGGTCATTCTGTAGGCAGTGCTCCTCTTGTTCCTCCTCACACAAACAAGCAGATATTGGTCCTGCTGCTTGGCTGTTGACCTTCTAAGTCCCTGCCCAGCTTTTGTTGTGTAACAGCCCGTCTCCTCCATGCTCTTGAAACTGTGCTGGAGACACACCAAACCTCCCTGCGACGGCACGTATGGATGTGCCATCCTGGAAGAGCAGGACAACCTGTGCAACCTGATTGGGTTGTAGGTACTGCACTTCACTGAAAACACTCGTAAATGTTATCAATAAGTGGAAATTGGTTATTTTTGTGTTTTTCAGAGCAAGAAATCAGCTGGAGAGCAATATTCTACATCATACGTAATTCTCTGTATTTATTCATGAGAAAGAGCTTCGATCCAAAAACTTTGCCATAGGTATGCATGAGATCACATTACAGCAGAGAATTCAAATGTCACAAAAGACATTTCAGTATGTATATTTAGTATGTAACAACATGCGACGTGCGCCTGAGAGCTGTTTCTGCGTGGAATGGTGCAATGAATTTAACAATGCTCGCAACACAAGATTTCTCCCTCGTTTTTTGGGAGTTTGTTGCCCTGAACTGTTTTTTTTTTTTTTCCCCCTCTGTAATCATATTTTAATATTCATGTGTCTGTATAATGAGCGTGTAGCAGGCATGCGTTTTATTGGTTGTTGTCTTCCCACCTTCTAATCTTTTTATTTTTCCACAGCTTTACACACCCATTTCTTAAGACTTTTTCCAACTCTGAGGTGTGAAGACCATGCTAAAATGGAGGTGGTGACAATTTAAACTATTTTAAGAGGTCTATCATTGGGGAAGAGGCTCTTACCTGCGTCGAGGGGCCTCGGGTGAATCGTTGGGGGCCACACCTCTTGCCACAGATGCCAGAAACTCCTGCCTTTTTTGCTGCACCAGGCAGGCGGCACGGATTATCTTATGACGAGGAGTGCGGAGATAAGGCCGGTTGACTTTCTGTGCAAGATCTTCAGTCACCATTTCCAAGTCAGTCTAAGAAGAAAAATAAGAGTACTGCATTGCAATTAACTCTGAATGCACACGTTAAGCATGTCCCAAGATTAGCATCTGTGTTATTAACCTGCATAAGTTCATAAATTTCCTTCTTTGTGCTTTTGGGCTCCAGAAAGAACCCGTAAGGGTAAGAGCACTTGAGAATACGACGAGTTTTAAGTAGTTCATGCACTGCATCTTCAATGAAAGTAGTGTCTGGAGGGCCTCCTTCTCCTGCAATAACAGAGTGAAACAATAAAGGCGATAAATTTTTTTTTTTTTTTAAATCTACAACACCAAATATTAAACTTAAACTGCTGCTAAATGTAGAGGGAATCACTGTCAGAATGAAGAAACAAGTTTTTTCACCACACACTACTTCCATTCTGTAATTTTAACAAGGGGAAAGGACACAAGGTTGACATGGCATTAGAATGGCTTGGAAATAATATATTAATATTACACAAGTGTGGTTTTGCATCTTACTTCCACTCAGAACTTTGCTCAGCTGTTCCATCTTGTCTTTGGCAGTCTTAAGCAAGCGTTCTTCAAGCTGTAGAACAGGGTAATGTAGTTTAATATAGACACACAGTTTTAAAATAAAGACCGTTTGCCTCTAGCTCATCACGTCACATCAAATGTCAGTCCATGAACTGACAAAGTTCTGCTCATTGATCACACACTCCACAAAAGAGCTTTCACGACCTTTCTCAAATCTGATAGGTTTTATGAAATATCTGCAAGTAAGGAGACGCAGGGTCTTTAACCACTACTAAAATGTACTGGAATACTAACACTTTCACACCAGTTTATTACTGGTACAATCTTTTTCTGATAAACAGCAAAACAGGAAAAACTGTGGCAATTAATTTGATATGGCATTTAGACGGTACTTGGCAGACTAAGCTGCATCGTCAATATGACCCAATTGTGTTTAGTCAAAGATTGTATGCAAAAAATCAGGCTGATATTTTTAGACTTTTACCTGGTAGCTGTGCTCGTGGTTCTTAAAGCGTGTGTAATAGTGCATGAACCGATCCAATTCCTGGAAGTTCTTGTGTTTCTTCTCGGCCTGCAAATAATAATATTTAACTGTATATAAAGTGCAGGCACACTCATGAGTAAGATCATTTTCTTTCTTCAGTATTAAAAGCTCTATTACAAATCTTATGTTTAATAAATATATAAATGTGGCCCTTTACATCAGTGTGGTAAATGTATAGAACTAATAGTGTACCTCAACAGTCATCTCTTTAGATTGCTCCTCCACCTGCTGAATGACCTCATAGCGTGTGCAACGATAATATCCTCCAGTAGACGAACTGTGTTTTTTCCATTCTTCCAGACAGATCCAACAGAAATCATACTTGCACTGTACAGACACACAAGCATTCTTTTTAATAACACCTATAATAAATAAAAAAAAGTATACTTTATGTCACCAGCAAATGTATTTATCAGTCTAGCAGGAGGCCCACTGGAAGTTGTGGGATTCTGACAGCAGGGATTATGTGTGTTGCTAGGAAACTATCTCTCTCACTTTTTATTTTTGGAGTGTTAGTATTAGCAAAGTCTCTGTTTAGTAACCTTGTTGCACGATTATCAAGATTGAATTTACAGTAAAGCATTACATCCTAAGGCACACATACACATTTCTTGTTCTTTAATCAAAGAAATTTAGATTTCCTCATCTATTGTTCTTGAAATTGTGCCGCTGTTGCAGAGGCAGAACATTTAGAAAGAAATCTTAAACTTTAAAATAACATTCAATTATGATATAACAAGAAAGACCATACGTTGTAAAACTTACATTCAATGCATTCAAATAATCCTTATTGAACCTTTCAATTCATTTTTCATCCAAAGTTACACTTTTTTGGTCTTGATTTACACTTTTCTTGGCTCATAGCCATGTCTGCTCAATTCCTTCCTACTGGAAGATAATATTTCATCTCTACTGAGAAACATAACACCCCAGTCAAGGTGTTCCTCAAGGCTCTGTTCTTGGCCCTCTCCTTTTCATAATCTACAAACTTTCTATTTTCCAAAATCACCAGCCATCGTGGTCTTAGTTATAACCACTTTGCTGAGGAGATTTATGTTACCACCTGTTCTGATATACACCCTCCCAATCATTTTAGTCAGTGGCACTGTGAAATTTATTTATTTTTTTATTTAAAGAAGAAAAGAAAAAGCAATTTTTAAAACTAAGAGGGCCATACTGACTTTGATTTACTTTTTTGACAATCCCTTTTAAACTTCCTTGGTATGATGTCTGACCCTTTGTTCACTTCCAAAATTCCCACCTGGTATATAAATAAATCCTATTGTTTTTATTGCACAAATAACCTTGGCACATTGCATGTGGTTACAGCCCTCATTCTTCTGAATGGGAGATTTGCAGTTGGCACAAGATTTGGAGTTGGTGAGTAACCACAGGCAGTTGGCAGCGTCTTCATACGCCTCACTTACACCTGCCACTGAAATGGAAAAAGACAGAAATAAAGATGCTTGAGGTCCAAAACCATTTTTGGACGGGTAGGAACAGCACTACAGGAAAATTATTTAAGTGGTTACTGCAAAGCATACAGGAAAACATGCTCACATTCTTCTGGTTTCATGTCAGAGACTTTCTGAAGCCACATCTTCCAAGTATGGCAATCACATGGTTCATGGGCTTCTCCTTGGCACTCCCTATGAGGAGAAACACCAGCTTGATGTGAGGCCTAAGTATGAGGGAAACTCCATTTCATCTTATTTCTGTTCTATGCATTTGAGTAGTTAGCGGAAATGCTTTTTATGGATAAATCTGTGTCAAACATGAGCAAAAGATTAACACGTGTTAACATATTAACATGCCGTAATGTACAGGTTTTTTTACCCTGTTCAGGAGTTCTAGTTTAACATTTATCCCCGTTTTATTTCCCTGCCATCCACAACCCACTCAGAACAAATCTGTGGCCCAACAATTGAGAACCACTGCCATTAAACGACATTGACCGCAAATGCCTTTAAATGACAGCTTCAGCCTAGGGAATGCTCTTCCACATTAGATTCAATCCATATTCACTCAAACAGATGAAATGTTTGTGTATGAGAAAGGGAGGGGGTGTTTTGACTCAAATATAATGCTCAGATCTGGCACAGGCAGTGACGAGATACGAGCCCATTGTGTGGGTATGCGTATGTGTCCATGTTTGTGTGTTGGGGACATAAAGACCAGAGCTGTGGGGAAGAGAAACTCAGCCAGCTGCATCAGCAGAGATCACTGTGAGCAGAACATGCATACAAACACGCATTCTTGAATATGAGCCCAATAAATCATGTTCTAGTGAACTGGAGTTTTTGTTCAGAATCATAAATCCTCTATTCTGGTACTATGGCCGAAGATATTTGTATCAGTGACTAGCACTGACCAGCAGAAGAGATGGCCCTTTCCACAATCCACCGCAGGGGCCTGGAGGCGAGGAAAACTGAGTGGGTCAGAGGTGCTGGCACCTGGTCCCTGCCCGGCCAATCGCACCGCTCTATCACAGCCAGCCCGAGGGCACCACCGGATGGCAGGATTATTCTCAACAAATGCCTGAGGGAGAAGAAAAAGATGTAAAAAGGAGGAGGAGAAAGCAGGTAAAGGAGTCGCTTAAAACATAAAACACTTCCTTATTCATTTTTTACATGGCTCTCTGCAATTTTCTCATTCCGACTGGTCAAATGTAAAGTGAAATATTTTTGTAAAATGAATAATAGACATGAATGTGCAATTAATTAATATCCCAAATTAAAAGAAACAGCTAAATGAGTTTGAGTCCCGGCTCGTGTGTCCTTTCCCGATTCCCCCCACCTCACTTACTGTACTTTACTGACTTAAATATTTTATACAATTAAAAATTTAACATATTTATATTGTAATACGAACTACACTGCCATTTACAAGATTTTTGCGTGTTTTTAAGTGTTTTAGTAGTCTCACCAAGGCTGCATTAATTAGTAAAAGTAAAAACAGTAATATTGTGATTTTAATATTAGAATTTAAAATAACCCTTTTTATATTCTATTTCTTATTTGAATAAATATTTTAAATATTTATTTTCAGTATCATTACTCCAGTCTTCAGTGTCACATAATCCTTCAGAAATCATTCTAATATGATGATATGATGATCGTCAAACATTTCTTCATTACTATCAATGTTAAAACAATTTTCAGTGCAATTTTCAACAATTTCTTTTCAATCACTTTTGATCAATTTAATGCATACTTCATTAAATTTTACTTTCTTTCAAAAAAACTAAATCTTACTGACCCTAAAATTTCTGAATGGTATTGTATCTTTTTTGCATATTGAACCATTTTACTTAACAGAAAGATTAAGTTTTAAGTTTAAAACAAACTTTCCGTAACCTATACTTGGAATTTATCCTCTGCATTTAACGCATCTAAGATAGTGCACACACATTAGAAGTAGTGAGTAGTGAACACACACACTCTGGAAAATGTGACACACACCCGTGAACAGTGGGAAGCCATTTTTAATGGCGAGTGGCAAGCAGGGAGAAGTTTTCCTGCCAGTACAGAGAATCGAACCAGCGACCTTAATAGAATCGACCCACTCAACTTAATACCATTAAAATAGTACCAACTTCAGATTAAATCCAAAAAATGTGTTTGATCTTATTTTACTTATGTAAAGGTTTGAGAATTGCCTTAAATGTTGGTTAATTAAACTAAACTAAAATGTTTGTCCTCTACGGTTCATCTAATGTGCTGATTCTTATTATGATACCCAGAATGAGAGTTAATTTTTAGCAACAGCTCCAGAAGCACGTCGGTACACTCTGACCCTGAAAACTGCTACAACCGAGTGCAGACACCCCTGTGGAAGAGTCAACATCACCATGGCAACATAATGAAAGCCTTGGGACTCCCCAGCGTGAGAAGCGTCATTCTCAGACATTTTCAAATGAGAGCTGCCATTGTTACGGTTACTTCAACCCTCTCAGCTCCCATTTCAATGTTCCACCGTTCTGGACTGACTTCACAATAACACTAAACACAAACTCCACTGAGAACAGATCTGTGTAACTGGAAGGCACAATCACAGGGGTTGAATCAAAACTCTGGCCTAATGCTGGCTGACTGCTTCATTGCTTCATTTATCCTTGTGTTTAAATCACTACATTACAAAATAATACAATTACAAATGGCATCCATCCACATAATTCAGACTAAAGTGCATCCGACCATGTAATAATACCTTGATGTCAAACTGCAGATAACGTTTGTCCATCTCTCTGGAAACAATGCTTTCAATGACCTCAACAGGAACCAGTTGGAAGCAGTCATAGGCTGGGCAGAATATATTATGGGCCTCCCCCTCCTGGATCTTCAGGTTCAGAAAACTGCCAAAAGCAACGAAAACATTAGCGTTACATGATTTTACAGCAGTAGTGAGAACTGACAGTGACTAATGTGATTAAGATGCTGAAAAGGTCTAATAGAGAAAACTCTCACCTTTCCCAGCATCCTCTGCAGAACTCGTGACCGCATGGAATATCAACAGGCTCCTCAAACATGGAGGCAGCACACATACAAATGCCGCACTGACAGCGGAGAACAAAACAGCCTCAGTAAGAACATATCTGCATTATACATCTATACATAAAATACATTATACACAGATGAAGCAGTATAAAATGGATCAGAGTAATAAACTTTGGCCAAATCACATTTAACCGACTCATCTCATGACAAACTGCACTATTCAAGGCCAAACTCCTCATGCCTGTTCAATGATTATTAAGTTCGTTTTTGGTATAGACTGTGAAGGCTTTGTGAAAGTGGTGATAATGCACCGAAAGGAACTCGTTTTTAGACTACGTCTTCTTTATTGATACATGAAAGAACTGATTGTTACAACATACTGAGATTGGTCTGATCACTCACAAAGCTTTTTTGAAGGTCTTATGAAAAATACAGGCAACGCTGGGTGATGATAAGCTGGTAAGTTTCTGAAAAAAATCTTACTTTTTAACTAATTTATAATTTTATGGCAAGTACACCAAATCAACAACGTGTCGAAAGCCGACAATGATGTCGCCTGCTTGAACACCTCAAAAACTACAGCCGACAGCCAACTAACATGTGTGTGAGATAATAACTGTCCTCAACATCAAAAGACAGTAGTCTGTATTCATCACTCAAAAAAGGAGCGTGAACTAGGAATGTGAATATACAAAATGGTAAATAAAGCAGACCTCGCATAACATACTGATATACATGTGAACATACAGATCAGTTTGCCTTCACTTATATTAATTATGCAACATATTTGTGTATTGTACGCAACGAAAAGATTAAGGTACATTTATAAACACCTCCTTTGTGTTCCCTCTTGTCTTGGATGTTTGCTTGCTTTGTCACATTTGTTTTTCTTCTTGTGCACTGGTATACAAAGCTCTTTTCCCAACAGCCTAATGACAATTCAACAAGCTCAATCAGCCAGACTAAAGCCGACGGAGGTCCGAGTAAATTTGAAGTGCGGAACACACCGCAAAAACCCTTTTTGTGCCCCACTCCCAGCTCTTAGACAACAAAAGCATCCTAAAGTGCTTTCATACTTACACAGGATGCATGAAAAGCAAGTTCAAGACCACAATTTCAGCAAAAATGTATGAAACCCTAATCTGAAGTTTATTTGAAGTGATTTATATGTTGAAATGTAACCAATGAAGTCAAACCTTGGTTAAAGAAAAGTGAAACTATGACATTAAGTATAAATTACGTAATTATTGGCTTTGGTTATTCATTTTATTTATTTTTCCACTTTATATTATTCAATTTAGTTCCCTGTGCATTTGGATTATTTTGAGGATAGAGAATCTGTCGTGTAAAGAACACTGCTGTGGAAATGTGCCTTGTTCAGGTGTCTCATATGTGGAAATATATTAGCAATTATTTGCACACCAACCACAATCTGACCCATTAAACACTTTATATCCATTAGGCACTTTTTCCACTTTTTGAATATTTTCTTATTTTGTATATATATAATATAATATAATATTTTGCCTTCTGAGTTTATGTGTGATGGGGAAAGGCAGAGGAATGAGTTTGGAAAAGGCAGATTTGAACTTACCATATTTTCCGGACCATAAGGCGCACGGCCGATTTTTGAGAAAATTTAAGTCTTTTAGGTGCGCCTTATAGCGTCGAAAGTCAATGCCACCTGCCTTATTCTCCATGAAACTGATCCTGTTACCAGTGGGATTTCTTTTGTAATTTTGTCAATCTCAATCAGACAATGGTGGGTGGAGTATAAACAACCTCTTCCAACAAGGTGGGTCTATATAGGCTCCACAATAAACTCCACTTTGACTTTGATTTGACTTTTCCTAATATATTATATGTACAGTATTTGGGAAAGTAATGAATTACACTATTTTTAAGTTTCTTATTCTCATCTAGGCTGGGCTTGCCCATTACATTTTTGGCACATGTAAAGGCTATTTCACACCAAATGTGAAATGAATAAGCCTCTGCCGTTACTCCTGATTTCTCTCAACATGAGGACAGTAGAGCTGTCAGTCAAAAAACGGGAAAACAAAGTAACTTGAGTTTCTCATTTGAGTAGTAACTCGGATGTTTTGTTGTAAATTTAAAATAAATGTGTTACTTTACTAGTTAGATAAAAAAAAAAAAAGTTACATAACTTTGATTACCTCACTCGTGTTACCCTCAACAAAGGTCCAAATGTTTTAACCCAATTCTTATACACATTGTTTATCTTATCTTTACAAAAAAGGACGAAAAAAAAGAATGCTTTAGCTATACCATGTTCACCATTTTTAAAAAATCTTTCAAATGTTCCTTATTTAAATGTTAATATTTTAACAGCCCCCCACCCCTCCCTATTTAATAAAAAGGTTATTGTGGATGCAAATGTAACATATGGAGAAAGAATGTTGGAGCAACATTTTCATACGCACAACAATATTTACGGTAGGTTTATCTGCAGCAGAATTTTCAAACTCTCTGTGAACAGCTTTAACAAGGTTTGAAAAGTAACATTATTATTTGGTATCTTTATTCATCACTTATTTCAGACCTGAAACAAACTGAGGTTAAATGTCGTTTTCAGGGGAACAAATGGTAGCATATCATTGCTCCACTTTATGGCATTTGAACGCGCAAACTTTCAAAAGCCCCAATTAACTACCCATCACTAATAGAGGAGCAAATCTGATCCCTCACCAGAGAGCGATCGTCATCAGCAGGGGTCAGGCTGATCTCGTCCGGAGAGGTGATGGACGAGCGGGTGGTGCGGGGCGTACGGGGGGAGGGCAGGGTGTCCCAGGTGTTGTAGCCTCTAGGTGGGGGAGTGGGCATCTGAACACCCGAGCGCTGGCAGCAGTCTTCAGCGTTAGACATCCAAGCTTCTAGGAGCTTCTCTCTGTCCCAGTCTAAATTTCAAAGGGATACTTAGGGTCAGTGTGCTTGGCAAAAAGGCACAATTCTAAAAATATACATTCTTTAATGTAACAAATATTTTGAATCAGCTGGAATTTACAAATGATTCAACAGTTTAAAAAAGGCTGTTCCTCTGGGTGGAAAAAATACCCAGATGTTGTTTTCCCACAGGATTTGAGAGCACTTGATTGCCAGTTATGGTTGATATAGTCCCACATGTGAAGAACAAAATGGAGATGAAGCATGATATCAGCAAGTTAATTTTATTAAAGAAAACTACAACGGAAAAACGTCATTGACATCTTTTTTCCATGAGTAAGACAAGACCCACCGATACCATTAAACCCTAACTGTGACTATATAAACATGTGTTAATGAAAGAAGACGAGACCAAAACCGTTTTAAAAAATTAAAACAACCAAAATATATATATTTTTTAAAAACACAAGTGCAGAAAAACAAAATATGAATGACTTAAAAGCCTCCAGGAGCTTTCATGCTTAGGGTTTCCAGATGTCATCCAACTTGGGCTTTTGTCTGAAAAGAATACATTTTCTCTCAGGTGTTTGACTTAATCGTCGCAAACTGGCACCCATGAGCATGCGCTCTCTCAGGGCTTCAAAAAAGCGTTGATGAACTGAAAACACCAACAAATACCAAGATATTCGCTTTAAATAAAAGCATAATACATCCAGTCTGGGTTACTTTAAATGGATTCAATTACAAAACCTCTGTGTAACAACACAAAGTTTTAACAAAGAAAAGAGTGTTATAAAGACTTAATTTATAGAATATTATAAACCAGGAAACTTGATGAGTATACAAGTAAAATAAATCAAGCTAATGAGCTGATGTTATCTTGACTTTTGCCTATAAGTGAAAGATCAATAATTGATGAAACGTAAAACGAAATTTAGTAAATTACATTATCAGTAATAAATTTGGAGCAAAGCTGTTGTTATCATCAGTATAACAATCATGCAACATGTTTTCATTGACTTCAAATTCCCAGACTTTTAGCCCTGGTTTCACAAACAGGGCTTAGATTAAGCCAGGATTAGGCCTAAGTTAAATAAGGACATTTAAGTAGCTTTTTTAAAAATAAAATCACCGGTAAGCATCTCGAGTCAAAACAATGGCACTAACATTTTAAAATGTCAATGCAAGCTGATTTCAGCTAATACAGCTCAAACATGCTGTTTTAAATAGTCTGGAACTAGGTTTAGGATTAGGCCTAGGCTTGGTTGTCTATGAAACCAGGAGACAGTCATCAAAACCTTGACCAAACAAAAAACTAACAAAAAAGGGCCTTTGACAAGACAAATGGTGACTACTTAAGAAAAGTAGCATTTCAATTAGAACTATCGAAACGTATGTCAAGACATTCAATACATAAGTGCAAAAAGACATTAAGTTCTTTAAAAAAAATAAACAATAAACAGGAGTTTTGAACTAGCGCCAAGCTCCAGTTAAGCAAACATAACAAAGGTTCCTCTTCCTCTTGTTCAAGGCTACACGGCGGCACGGTGGTGACATTAAAAAAAGACATATACTTTGATATCTTTGAATGAACTTCAAAGAGCATCAATAAAGAACGCTAGAGTACGAAGAAATAAGAAATGCCACTTCTCAGAGGAAATCCTGTAGACAATCCAGACAGCAAAAGACAGTTACAGTCCACAGTCAAAGGCAAAACAAATACAACTTACTTCCAAAGAAAGGTATCCCCAAATGAAAATCCTCAAAAAGCATTACACCGGATAGCTAGCCCAATTGTTTGCTCTCTACTGCGTTTAGTTTCATAGTTTTAGGAGTCAAAAGTGTGAATTTGGGTTTAGGATTGAAGAAGGTGAGACTGCATATTTGAGCCTCAGCTGGTGGTCTCAAGAGAGGCTGTGACAATAATAGCTGCACGGAATCAGAGCTCTGCCCTTTTCTCCCACGGGTTCTAGTCATCTGGAACAAGGCCTGCTAGACAACCTGCTCAGATAATTGGAGATTATTAAAGAAAGCACTGATCCAATTACGAGTCTTGTGCCAGAAAGTTTAGCAGCTCTAAACATGAGTGCTCTTGTCAAATTAAAGAAAAGGAATCTTGGTCTGCTCTGAGATCACAAATGCTTTTTAGATGCGCTGTAAAGCAAAATACCTTATAGTTTATTGAACTTCTCCAGGGACAATACCATACCCGTTTCAAATGCACATAAGGCTATATTTTTGGAAGGACTGCATTGAACACCGGATTGCATATTTACACAATTAAATATTCATTCACCAAATTACATGGCCCATCAGTTTCAAGTAAAGCAGATTTTGAACGTAAAGATTCCAATCAATTCTCACCTTCCACACATCATTTGGTTTAAACCAAAACATCGGTCATCATTCATCTACGCTCATGACGCTCAGTCGAATGACTGTTTTTCTTGTGGAGAGAAAACAACACATCAAGAATTTGTTCCCATGACTTACTTTGTGTCTACATCGTGGGAACATTATACTAATTTGTTCTCTCTTTTTTTTCAATTTCCCTAGATATTATCATCAAGTGCAATTCTTCAAAAAAAGAAGCCATTATAAAAATGCCAAAGCTGTTCTTTTCCATACAAGAGAAACGCATCATGATCACTGGCTGTAAACAAAACGAAAACCTAAACTAAACACACAAATATAAAAACAAAACATAACTCTTAATAAACCAAGCCAAATAAAAAAGGGGGTATTTGAACTGTAGCCCTCATTTATGCTAAAAGAAAAAAAATAACTATACGAGATTAACACATTTGCTCATTACTACTTTACCTCACTACCTAGAACTGCTTTGTTTTTAGTGTTTAACCAAGAAAGTCAAAATTCCCCCTCCAACCCTCTACAGACACAGTGAAGCTTGTGTTGTCATTGGCTAGAAGAAATAAATGACTTTTTTCATAGAATGCTAGAACAATCCAAATGAAAAATCTATATACAGTCACTTTAAGACCACAGATCTAATAAACGTTGTCTTTCTTGCCCGTTTACGGTCACTTAAGTCATAACCGACTATGTTGTATGACACACTTTTGAGTGAAATTATCAATTTCAGTGCAAGAAGAAACTCAATATAATTTAAATAATATCTGTGCTAAACTTTTTTGCCTCTTAACATAAACACAAACACGAGTGAAATCATACAATTTACCAGCCATTTTGGAATGAAAGGTATTTTTTTAGTCACCTAGTTTGAAATTTGGTATGATTTACTTGCATTACAGAGAGGTTGCTCTCAAAAAAACCCAATTTCTAGCTACCAATAAGGAAGCAGTTCTTTCAACACATAATAATTAAAATTAGGCCTGCCAATGGAGATGAAGTATCTTGTGACACAATCGTACCGTGAGCCCGAAGAAGAGCCTCTGCAGTGAAGAGAGGAGCTTGCAGCATGTCTGCCGTCTCCACTATCAGCATGTCCTTCAGTCTCCTGAGGTCTTGCACTCTCAAACCTTCATAAAACTGAAACACAGACAGTCACATAGTGTCACAGAAAAATCACAATTCAGTCATCAAACATCTAAAATAAAAAATGCAGGTCAAAAAATCTATCACATCTGGACATCTGGGCTTGAGGGCAATGTTAATGTCCAGAAATTCCAGAGTTTATTTGGAGAACTCACCTCCCTGCGGTCTAAGGCTGCATACTCTGCCTCGATATCCTCGGCATGGGGGTCGGTGGAGAAGACCATCTGAGACTCCAGACTGAGCGCAAGCTCCTTATGATGCTGCCTTTCTGCACAATCACATGGGGTCTCCTTGTTCTCATTCTCCGCAAACAGGTCTGCGCCACGCTTCACCAGAAACTGCAGAGAAGTTGATGAGGGAAATAGTGTTAATATGCAGTAGAAAGATTAGAGTAGAATAGATTTAAGCGGTCATGATGTGAGGAGTTACATTTTTCTGGATTTTGTTTGAGATAACAGTTCACTGAACCATGAAGACATACTGTTCCTTATCTTGCATAAATATCAACATATTTCCTTTTCACGGAACGCAGATGTGGAAGAAAATTAGTGTTTGAGTTCAGGTAAAGGATTTAGGATCCATTCCAGGATATTTCAAAACCCGAAACGGTTTGATTTTACAATAATATTTTGGAAACATTTAACTAGAAGCTCTCGTTTGTTAAAATTAATGCATTAACAAATATTAACTAACAATTTGAAATATATTTTCTCAACATTTATTAATGTTCGTGTGCAAGTTAGTTTACAAGACACTGGTCCAATCAATCAGAGCACATTGCACTTTTTGGAAAGAGGAACTCAATAGAGACAGGAACTAAACAGAGCATTTCAGAAAGACCGGGACAAGAGGTGCTGCAATATTGAAAAATATGTGAAAAGCAATGTGTTTTTGAACAGTGAAAACCTATTCTACAAGATGCCAAATACAAAGTCAAAACTTTGAAAAAGTACATAACAGGTTTCCCATTAATCTCATTTTAATCTAAATGTAAATATTTACTAATGGTTTACATTATATAACATTTAATATTAGCTTAAAAAAGGGTTGTTAAATGTTAGCTTGATACCTAATACATTAGCTAATATTAACCTTATTGAAACTTATTGTGCCACCCAATAAACATGCACACTTTTAGGAACTACATTTCTTTGAAAGGATGCCATAGGCTTCGGCACACAAATGATTTAATCTCTATTGTCAAAAACATTTCATTCACAATTTACAAGTACAATTTCCAGGTCAGGGGGTCTAAATATGTATTATGATGATATTAGGCTGTGAAAGATTAAAATGTCTACACAATCTGCCTATTTAGCAGTGTTTTTCAGCCACTGTGTCGCGATACACTGGTGTGCCGTAAGAGATCGTCAGGTGTGCGGTGGAAAATTATTCAATTTCACCTAATTGCTCTAAAAAATCTTTTTTGAAAACGAATTAATCTTTATACTTACTAATTAATACTTATTTCCTTGTGTTTATTTGATTCCCATTCAAGACACTTTGATAAGAATGACTGTATATTGTTCATATAGGCTATAGTGTTTAATTCTTTTATATTTTCGGTTGGATTTGTGCCTTGTGATTTAATTTCAATGAAAAAATGTACCTAGGCTCAAACAAGGTTGAAAAGCACTGCTATATAGATCTTAGGGGCCGTTTACAGGGCCAACAAACTTTTGCGTTTTGGCCATTCATTTACACAACAACGAACATTTTGGGGGCCAGAAAATGCAATCTTTTGCAACACCTTTATCGTCCCAATGTAAACAAAAATGTGAATTTGTGAAAACTGTGATGTCATGTGCATGCGTACATCGTGTTCAGTCTATAGGCATGTAGCGTTTCTTTACAAAGTGACATCACCAACTACTGGCCTGGCAGGAGAATATACCAGTACAATTTTTTTTATCATTTTCGTAGATTGGTGAGAACAGGGAACGTTTTGACAACGTCATCTGTACTCAAAAGAGCAAAGGATAAACTTTTCTGTTTTTAGCACATCGTTGTCAAGTAATCGCATCCTTAAGGGCCAGTCACACAGCCGATCGCCCACGAATCACTCACAAATCACGCATAGATTGGGTTTGTGTGTGCTTGTGCATCGAGAAATTGACCAAAGTATTCCACGAACATTCGACGCACGCCTGACGCATGAATCACTGACGGAGCGCGTCCAAACATGCATGCTTTGCGAACGTTCCACGTACAAGCACTTTCAGAATCCACATTGTCAGTGGAATGAACGTGATACGTGCGCCGCGGTGTGCGGTTCATGCGTGGTTCATGAGTGATATGAAGGTGGGGCGTCAGTGGACGTGCGCATTTTCGAACCAGTTCCAATGCATAAGCACTGACGGCCGACGCGTGTCCCGCGCATGTCACGCATAAACTACGCACACCGACTCATGAATAACGCACACCGAAAAAATTTTCACAACGAAAATTTTTGAACCGTTCAAAACTGAAAATCACGCACAAACCACCTTCGACGCACATCCACTTACAATCACTGACGGTCCTTGTTCGTTCCACCGACGAATTACGCATATGACGCACACTCCGCGCAGAAACGAAAATCTGTGTGTAATTCGTGCGTTCTTCATGCGTTTTCGCTGTGTGACTGGGCCTTTAGTATCATGCTATATCCAATTTGGTGAAGGCCTGATGGACGAAAACTGTTCCTTATTCTCAAAATATTGTTCACTATATAAGGAATAGTGAATGATTTGGGTCACAAAAAACAGTGTCAGTGCCCATGCACATTTTGACAGATATAAGCACCAAGGATACAATGTGTATTACATACCTCCACACATGTCTTCATTCCTGAGGCAGCGGCATAGTGTAATGGCGTGTTCTTTTTGTTATCGGTGGCACTGACGTCTGCACTCTCATATTCACCACGGTCCAGTTTGGCACCAGTCCACTTTAGGATCATCTGGAGGCACTCAGCCCGCCTACGTTCATCTTCATGGGGCCGGGCCAGTCGCGGCTGCAGCGCCCCTTCAGATAGCAGGATATGCGGGCCCATGCACAACACATGCAGTGCGGTCTCATTGTGCACATTGCGTTTGTTGGGGTTCCCATCCTTGCTGAAGAGGAAGGACCTGCGAAAAGATGGCATGATGAGTCACAAATAAATAGTAAAAATAATTTAAATATTGGGAAATGGCAAGTTGGTTCTCAAATGGTTTTGCTTCAGAAACAGATTTTAGAGATGCATCGAGATTAAAATTCTGATGATACAATAAGCCGATGATTATTTTGACACCATACCAAATAGAACATTTATTTTCTTGTTTTTCAGCTACTATAAATTGAGCAACACTGGCCTGCTGATTCATACCCTTCATTTGAAGTTGAAACAGCTGTTTTGCCTTAAAATAACTTTCAAAGCTTGGCCTCTAAAGTTCCTCGCTTTTCAGGCCAAACGTTTCAAACTAGAAAGGAAAAACAGCAGAATGTGACTTTACCTGATTTGAGTACTTCCAACAGCATCAAAGTATTTAAGAACTAAGGTAATCAGCATTTATAAAATCAGAGTTTGTCCGATTCAATTGTTAGTTCACAGTAAAGAAAAGGTTAAAAACCTTGCTAAATTCTAAATGCTAAATTCTTTTTAAAAAATTGTTCCCTCTGCATTCATATTAGTTGGTTTCATATGGTTTTGAAAACCTTTTTCAAAGAAAAGTTACATTTTAATGACTCTAAAAATGTCAAGTCGTCTAATCATCAAATTAGTCATATTTATGTTAAAGTAATATGTTTATTTTATTATCTGAATCTTAATCAAGACTTTTATATAATTTTTAAACATTTTAGGGAAAAACAATACTTTTATTCATAAATATCACATTTTAAGGTAGTTTGGCATGCCATTGCCAACGCCACATGCCATTTTAAAATCAGTATGAGCCATAGTTTGTCATAAAAAGAACATATTATGAGATATTTTAAGACACATTGACCTTGAAGGCTTTTTCATTACTATATATATATATATATATATATATATATATATATATATATGAAATATAATTTTTTATAAAGATGTTTTATATGTTGGTTGGACCAAATGAGTCGTGTAGGGCAGACAAGCATTTTTCAAATTTTAATACACAGTGAAGCAGTTTTGTTTACTTTATTTTTAACTAGAAATAATTATAAAAGACTAGGCCAAAATACTTAAGGAAACTCAATTTATTTGATGGCCTCCAAAAAGAAAAAAATTAAAATATGTTCATTCTAGAAGAGGTATTTAAGTCATTGTATAAAATGTATGTTAATAACTTAATGAAAGATTTACAAAATAACTTTTTATTTTATGGCCTCCAAAAAGAAAGAAATTGAAAATATATTCAAATATGTATAGAAGAGGTGTATTTAAGTCCCTGTATAAAATGCATCTTAACTTAATGAAAGATTTACAAAATAACAAATTAATAGAAATAATACATTAATAGGCTTTCCTGTAGCTCAAAACGGTAAAGTGTGGCACTTGCAACGCCAAGGTCATGAGTTTGCTTCCCAGGGAAAGATTAGAATGTTACTGTGTGCCTTGAATGCAATGCAAGTCGCTTTGGATAAAAGCGTCTGCTAAATGCATAAATGTAAAAGTAGATGCCAAAGCAGTGCCATTGACCCATTAATGACTGATATAGAACAAATCAAAATGTTGAAACACTAAATACTACGGGAAAAACCATGTCGTACCTGAGTATGCGTGTCATGGCATGTCTGGCAGCATAATGGAGCGGGGTGTTGTGTTGGTACGGTTCCCCATATGAGGTGTTGGGGTCTAGTGACTCTTTGAACTGAGGGTTGCCCTCGTAGAGCTGATAGGCAAGAACCTCATCACCATTGATCAGTGCCTTACGGAACTTGGTGGCTGTGTTCCCCATCTCTTGCTTCCCAGCTCTCCAGAACAATCAGACCTCTTCAGCCTGTGGGCCCACAGATAGCTGACATGGTGTGCTTCCTGGGAACAAGAAGAAAGCAAAGAATGTGTCCACTGTACGGAAAACTTTATCAAATAGGCATTAGCTAGTACCAAACTCAGTCCTGGAGGGCCACTGTCCTGCAGGGTTTAGTTCCATCTTGCCTCAACACACCTGTCTGGAGATTTTTTGTTTTCTTAGTAAGACCCCGATTAGCTGGTTCAGGTGTGTTTAATTGCGGTTGGAGCTATACTCTGCAGGACAGTGGTCCTCCAGGAACAGGATTGGACAGCCCTGGTATAACCCAAATCTACACTGTAAAGTTTCAAGAGTAATAACCATAGCTATATACATATAATGTGCATTAATGGCCGTTTCTATGAGCTGCTATACATAAGCTGTCCACCAAACTGGAACGATCAAAGCCAGTCTATGAGTGTCTGCAACCGTAGTTAGACGCATATATGAATATCTATATCTGCAATAGACTTCAGCAGATTTTTCTAAATGAACACAGTACAAGACAAAAGTATCAGCAAACATGACACTAAAAAGTTACCATAGTTTAAAACCCTGTAATATTGAGTTAATATAAACAAACCAACACATTCTAACCAGTAAAAGTTAGTAAACCAGTAAATCTCGGTGGTTTTTGCAACCAGAAGCTACGTAATATCGTCCTTGATTCTTACAGTGAGTGACGACACGCTGACCGTTCCAAGGTGGATAATTCCAACGCATCTAAAGCGCTCAAATGTGGCATCTTCATATACATAATAATGTATTTAAATACAGGAGTGAAACCCCTTAATTATCATTCTGTGTAAGGAAAACGGCTCACTCTCAAAATTGCAATAACTCTAATGTTCTGACGTTTGTCATCCACTATTTTTGACCAAAGTAATATTACAGCAACCAAAGACATATTATATTCAGAGCTTTTTTTGCCGTGTCCAATTAATAAAAGCATTTTTAGGCTTGGAGAGTTCATAATAGAGTGGGAAGATTCAGACCAATATTTTGGCCTTACTTTTTATCTAAAGCATTTGGATTTATTTTGGTTTATTATGGGCTTGTTCTTGTTTGGCGCCGTTTCCAAGAAGATCTGGCAACACAAATGAGTCAAGACTCTTTCCCTTGTACTGCACAAACAGAAGAGAGAAAGATCTCTTATGTGTTTACATGCATCATTGCCAAATAGTTGTTCAGTTCGGGTCTGTACACACAGCATTGAACTTTTGTAAATGCATTTGTCACCACCTTTACGTTTGGGAGTTAATTCAGTTGTAGAATCTAATTGAATTCTGTGTGTAGAGAACACAAACAAGCACTAAAAGACAAACCCACAACAACTGAATTTAATTTCAGTGTGTACATGACCATAGTAAATATCAGAAAATCTAATTCCACCACAGGGCATCCGATTAGACAAAAACTAGCCAAAAGGAAAATAAATCTTACTTGAAGAGTATTATATTACAAGTATAACCTTTACAACCATGTGGTCGAAATCTGCAGGAAAAGGCCCAAAGTGCTTATTAGGAGTGACCAGACTCCCCACCATAACCAAACAGCACTTACAAAACAAAGTCACATATTTAACCACAGGAGAGGCCTGACAGAAGCAGATGCTAAACATGTCCCACTTCACATGTGTGCCCTTTAAAAGACTTGCAAGAGCATAGACGCCTCTGAGAGCTGACCTAAAACTAGCGCATCTATACAAATCCTTGTCAAGCATCCAGAGAGAGAAACTAAAACAGGTCTTGGATCAGAAGCAGACGGCTAATTGTCTCAACAACACTGACTCATTCTCCGCAGGAGCTTGTGAGGAAAGAAACAGACTTCCTCCAGGAACACTAGGGGCTTCCGGCTCCCTCCGCCAACTGCTGTCGGCCCACTGCGCGCAGGTTCTGTCGAGGGGCAGGATTCAGCAGGGCAAAAGTTATGGCCCCACAAATGCCATCTGTCAACTTGGACACCTGAGGTGTCAGCTGTATTCATATATTTACACTGACATTTTGGGTATAAAATCTTAACAGCAGACAGAAAAAAGAAAAATCGGGCCATTTGCAAAAAACTGACTCAATTTCACCACAGACAGGCAACCTCATGGGTAAAACAACTCGACTAGCCTAGTTTCATGGCTAACCTCTTTAGGTGGTCTAGAGTTGGTTAATATAGAGCTATATAAGAATGAAATACATTTTAAAGAGGGGTCTCACAACATTAAAGGGATAATGTATGCAAAAAAAATTTGTTTAAGCCATTACTTATTCATCCTCGTGTCATTGTCTTCTTGTGTAAAATACAAAAGAGGATATTTTGAAGAATGTCGGAAGCCAAACCGTTTTGATTCCCTTTGAATTCTATTGTATCGCACATAAAATATCTTAGTTTAGGATCAACAAACAAAAGAAAGTCAAAAGGGTGAGTATATCCTTTTCATTTTTGAATGGCATCTCTTTATGCTTCTCCATGGCAAAATAAACTGAAATACAGTAATACCTTGAGACATGAGCGTGTGACCACCCTTCGAGCATATTTTTGCTTTGAGATACGAGCACACTTACAGACACGTACGCTAGGTGTTCTAGCAGCTCAAGCCATCTCATTTATGTGGTAATTGCATATGATCTCCACTAAAGGATCACTTTGGTTTTATAGCGGGAGGTTACCGGGGGCGACAAGTGATTCAGGAGTATTATGCTGGGAGCAGCACGAGTTATGCGTGTTCAATAATAATAAATATGAAGTTCTGAGGCTATCCAATATACTACACAGGAAGAAACACTACACTTCCGTATTGTTTTTGCATTATCCTCTTTTCCCTCCCTCCTCCTCTTCCGCCGCACATGCCGCCATTAGCCACTACTCTATCGTCTGTCTCGAAGGTAAGAACTCATAATTAAAACCACATTTTATTGTATATCACAGGAATCCTTACATACTATAATTGTGTATGTCTCTAATAGCAATTAAAACATGCTTTTTTCATTGTTATTAGCACTAATAAGGGAGTTTTTTAGAGGGCCGGAATGGATCTTTTTTTTCTGTTATTACTTAAGGGAAAATATGATTTGAGATCCGAGCAATTGGAGTTTCGAACTCGATCCTGTAACGGATTATGCTCGTATCTCAAGGTATTACTGTGTTACAAACCGAACCATAAAGTTAAACATCTGGAAATCAGAAAGCCACTTGGTTATGATAGCTTAACGCACACATAGTTGTATTATTTTAAAATCAAAGTGTCCCATATCTGCAGTGAATTGTAATATGCTTGTCATGTCCACCCTTACAAAAATCTATTACCATGCAAACCATAGTTTCCTCCAAAAAAAAATTGTTACTCCCATAATACTATGGCCATGAAATACTAAACAAAAGAGTACATAGTTCCACCTCATATTTAATACATCCATATAATGGCCTTTTAATAACTTTAGTGCAAGCTTGTTTACATACACATTATCCGTTTACTAAAACCTTATACAAAGTAAACATTTAATTATTATTGGCATCTGTCAATGACATGAGGCTGATCACGTGATTTCAGCATGGCAGCCCCTACAAGCGGGCGACCCGCTCCACGCAGAGTAAAACTGATTTTTCTAGAAGCCTGGTTTATCTGGAGCCTTCGTTTTATTCGGTTGTACATAATTTTTATGACATTTCTCAAAAGTGCTTCCTTTACACGTACATTTTTAATAAGTAAAAAAAACGACTGACTGCAGCTTTAAAAGACAGATAGGCTGTTGCAGATCTCGGATTACATCTTTCATGGTTCATCAGCAGCAACAATAACTCTAGTAATAACTAAGGCATTTTGGAGCGGGAACTATGGGTGCCATGGTAACTTTTGTAAGGGTATTAAGAAGAAAAGTTAACGTTTAATTTCTCCAGTGTGAGAGTGAAAGGCTCGGCATGCAGGAAGTCAGCTGTTGTGTGTGCGCTGCTCCAGATTCTTTGCGCTGTTTATAGCCAAACATTGATTTCCTAGAAGGGGCTGGGCGACATGTTTACAGCCTCTGCCATTTACATACACATTACACACACACTCTCTCTCTCTCTAACACACACACCAATCACGCTGACATGTACTGCTAAACATTATTTACACTGACCAAAATAGTCCCCGGGCCGTGTTTTCAGCATCTGTTTCAATAGCCGGATGATTTTATTTCCCCTGCATTCCTTATTGCGCACAAAAGCGCGTCTGTTACTTCTAATTATGAAATCAATACATGAGCCGCTCGCTTATGTTCAGATCAGTCATGATAACTGGGTTAGCCTGGCAACTTGTAACATCTTGGCTTATAATGACATCAAAGAGAGAGAGAGATGCATATTGCTCATAAGCACAACTTTACAAAATGAACGCAATTGAAACGCTGTCAACTAGTCGATCTGTTGTTATGAGACATAAACGCATTAATGATACTGCATGTCGTTACAAACAAGTCATTCCATCGATGGAGCGCAATCACATACTTAAGCTACTTACCTAATTAGCACGACGATAGCGGCCGTTCTTTCTTTTTCTGACTCTGAGTAATTTAGCGGTTATCTGGAGAAACTCTGTTGACCAAATAAAAATCTGCCTGTCGCCTTTGTTGTGAGCGGGTCCTCGGCCGCCGTGAAGCGTCCGTCAATCACAGCGATGCGCTCGCGGAAATCCTGGATTTCAAAATAAAAGTACGTCTGTGGCGCTGCCGTACAAAAGTGCCGGAGGGAAGGATGGTCTTATTTACAAGCGTGACTTTTCGTTACCGCTTCACTGCTTTTTCATTTTAGATTATAAATACGGTACTGTATTATGTTACGAAAACATTAAATTATACAATTTTATGACACCAGTAAAATATTGTATGACATCACGTAAGTTAGCACTGGTAAAATGTAATGATAATACATTTACTAGGCGATCTATTCTATTTTGGAAGTGTTGATGTAAGTATTTCTAAAATAAAATGATCTTTAAATAAGTATGACAAATAAAAATAGAAAAATATATAAAGCATATATTTAAAAAAAGTGTATATATATATATATATATATATATATATATATATATATATATATATATATATATATATATATATATATATATATATATATATAAACATTTGCTTCGGCTGCAGCAGAAGCAAATTTTGCCTTATGACCTGGTGTTGTTGAATTCAATTATTTACTCACGGTTTATGTTGGAACATTAGTAATCCCTTATAATGATATTTTAATTCAAATAATATCATACATATGCCTATAGCTAGCAACATGTGAAATACTTACAAATTCTATTTATAATAACATGTTAAGGTGTTTGATTGACGTGTAAAATGTCAGTTCGTTTCTGATTGCAAATTACATTAAGAAAACTGCAGCATAATATAATCTATTAGATATATTTTAGTTAGCCTAATTTATTCTGACTTATTTTTTATTACTTTAAGTCTATGTTACTTTTTATCACATTTGAGGGGAATTACTGTGTATAAACACACAGAAAACATGCATTATAATCCAATCCCCAAACTGGGGTTCGTGACAGACCTGCAGAAGGTTCGTAAATTGAAGAAATGTATTTGAGAAGCAAAATTTGTTTGCCATGCAGGAGTTTATTAGATATGCATTATGCAGTGTTGAGAAAACCAGATATACTGGATATATATCAAATATTTTTTGTTTGTTTGTTTTCAGATTGATTGTATTATCCTGTGTGAAACAAGAATTAGGTAGAATAAACCATTTATGAATTTGCTGCTATTCTGTAAATACGAAGTCATGTAATCTAATAAAGGTAAGATAACTGTAATCTGATTATGAGCATTATAAAGCAGAATATAGTCTAAATACAAGTAGGCCTACTTAATTTTTGGAATCTTATTATGTAAATTACATGTAATTCGTTACTAGTTATTCATTTTATCATATTGTCCCTAACTTTCTTGTGTTTGCACAAACTTAGAGTGAATTGTGTTTGCACAAATCTTAGCAATGAACAGGTGACTATGGAAACAAGAATTTTATATTTTTATAGTGTCTGCTTCCTAGTGGTGATGATTTAAAAACAATTGTTAAATTCCTCTTTCATCTTCAATCCTTTATTAACTATTTTGGATAATGTTTTTTGTCATTCACCCCCAGTAGCAATACAATTTACATTTTTGTATTTACTATATTACTGGAGAGTATGACATCACTAGAACTGGAGAGTATGGCATCACTAGAACTGGAGAGAATGACATCACTAGAACTGGAGAGTATGGCATCAGTAGAACTGGAGAGAATGACATCACTAGAACTGGAGAGTATGGCATCAGTAGAACTGGAGAGTATGACATCACTAGAAATGGCGAGTATGACATCACTAGAAATGGCGAGTATGACATCACTAGAAATAGCAAGTATGACATCACTAGAATTTTCTTGCTTTAACTCAATAGAGATAAACCATCATGGTTAAGTGGTTAAGCCAATTATTATTATCATCATTATTATTATTATTACTACCGTATTTATTCGAGTATATCGCGCACACGTGTATAACGCGCACCCCTAATTTTCGATTAAAAATCGGTATAAAATTTGGTTTCACACCAAGCATTGTAATTGACAAAAAACGTTGTTGAACACGTGCAGCCATGATAAAAAAAATTTTATTTATTGTATAACATATACTTACATAACATGTATAACTTATATAACATATATAACATATATTTATTGACAACATAAACTAATGAACAAAATACCGAAAAAGAATTACCGGTAAAAATATTTATTTAAAATCCTTCGACGTCAGATTCCTCATCAGAGACACTAAAGAGTTGCTCCCATTCTTCTGGAGTTAATTTTTCATCAGTGTCCCAGTTGGCAGGAACATCTATTTCTCCGGTTTCTTCGCTTTCTTCTGCGTCTGAATTCCACAGCAGGTCATATTCTGTGCCGTCCATTTTATTGCTGATGCCTGTCTTCACAAAAAACACAAAATGCCTGTCTTCTCCGTAACGTGTGGGTGAGGAAATGAAGCGGCGAGGGGACGTTTTTTTTTTCTTCGCCCTCACGTACAGTGAGAGGCTGCAGCCTGTGTTACGGGATGTAATCTATCATGCAATCGGCAATCGATTGCTTTGGGCTATGTTGCGGTTGTTGCCGCGGTTTATGTTTGAATACAGTTGCTGAATTGCACTCACGAGTCTGCCTTTTATTTTATGCATATATTGCTACTTAAACAGCCTGTAAAATGCGCAGCGCGAACTCACAATTCGCCGGCGCCCTCAAAGGACCGGCCGTCAAAACAAACCCCACCCCACCCCACCCCAGTCCAGCCCTCGTGCATAACGCGCATCCCTAACTTTGAGTTATTTTTTTGGTAGAAAATTTTGCGCGTTATACTCGAATAAATACGGTATTATATGATTATTTAATTTTGGTTACTGATTTAATGTGTTCCTTGAATAATGTAAGTCACTTTGGATAAATGTAAATGTAACTGCTTTACTTCATAACAAACATAATTAGCATATTTTAAAAACATGTCAAATTTATCATTACAAATTAGTGTGATTATGTTTACTATTATGTTTGCAAATACATTTTAGAGAGATAATACTGAACACGATAACAGGGAACTAGTGATGATGATGTTGAACACCAGATGGCAGTGTTGTAAGAAAATGTGACTTCATTCTTGACGTTGCGAATTTGCTTCTAGTTGCACAAAATGCATTAAATGTGGTTTTGTGTGGATTTTGAGAAGTAGCCCATAGGCTGAAATTATTAATTAACTGTTGAAAATATAGAATAAATCCATATATTCGTTCATAAATTGATCTACTTAGTTTGAAATACCAGACAAAGACAAGACTGCATTTGTAAAATTCCATATTATATATAATATTTCATTTTACAGACAGATAATGTAGCATATAAAGTCTGCCTAAGAGTTTACAGTGATCTCTGTTAAACTCATTTTTTTTTTTTTTTCCACATTTGTCTTCTTTTTTTCTTCCACTGGTCATTAACTACCTTCTTTTGTGTTCGGTAGAAGAAAGAAATTCATACAGCTTTGGAGCAACATAAGCATGAGTAAATAATGATAATTTTCATTTTCGATTGAACTATTCCTTAAATTTCTTGGCAGACTAATTCAAAACCAACAGCATGTTCTTGTTGCAGTGTAATATCATCAAATTCTCTAACATTTTAAGCTGTAAGGCCTTTCTTAAAAGGGTGTCCCTATAACAAAGCCTCAGAAACAATGGACCATTGAGAGAAAATTCAAGGCTTCACTCTCTCAGACTTAAACCTGTCTCATGACCCTATAATACTTACATCAATTGATATAACTGCCTGTAGCGTACAGAAATACTACATTTTGGGATTGTTTGAGAAAAAATATTAATATTATTCTTATTGTTGTTGTTACTCCTGCTGCTGCTGTTAAATAATAATACTAATAAGAAGAAGAATATAAAACAATATGTAATAATATAATTATTCTAACTGTAAGAGGAATAATAATTAATAAAAACAATTAATAATATAAATTATATTTATAATATTTTATAATTATTCAATTAATAATACAGTTTATTTCATGTAATTTATTATTACACAAAAAATAATGGTTTCCAGCCAGCTAATCAAAAGCATATGAAAATATCAAAATACCTGTTGCCTCTCAATAAAACACTATTTGGTGAAAGTATACCTTAACTTGGGTCCCAATGAATGCACATTAATCCTTACAAATACATTAAAATCCTCTTTCATACCACATGATTTAATATAAATTGCATTATAATACTCAGTAAGATTAGGATCACAAAAGAGGAATGAATATCTTAGAAGCAGAGGTTTGCATGTTCAGGCACTCCGACTGCTAAAGTAGTGCTAATCCTGGGGGTATTGAGGTTATTAGCCTCGGGAAACTATTGTGAAGTGGGCTGCCGAGGATTAACACATCACATGTTCACTGGCACTATAGGAGGTGCTGATGAATGGTGCTCGGATGATATCTTTTTACGTTTGCGATTGGATGATAAGCATCTTGCCATGGGAGGTATTTGCGGTTTGAATTTCACGCCACAGACTAATGGAAATATGAATCATTTTGCATGGAAAACAGCATGATGCAGATCCATAATGTTCCAGCAGATATACTGACATACTGCATACTGTTTCATACCATTTTATTCTAGAGCTGCAAGGTTGCAGTGACTGCCTTTGAAAACAATGAGGCAAGTCTGAGGAGAGAACTGTGCAGAACTAGCAGAACTTGATCTGCTCTTGAAAACATGTAGAGTACCATTATATCTGTGTCCAAATTCAAAGGAAGGTGTCTAATTATGTGAAGTGATGTTGTGAATGTACTCAACTACTATAATGTAATTCTTCACCTCTTTGGTCACATTGTATATATATACACAAAAATAATTTCTATCCACTCAATAAGTGAATAAAGAGATATTACCGTTTGTATGATTTTATTATGTTTGTAAAGCAAAACAAAAATGGTTTTATTGCAACACAGCAATTTATATATCACATCAAATTAAGTCTTTAAATGGTCTTGAAGCATGATTCATCTTTCATCATGCGTCTTTCTCATATGTCCTGATAGCGACCACATCATCCATGGTGCATTTCTGTACAGAGAGAGAGAGAGAGAGAGAGAGATTAGCAGCATGCTGGACAATGAATACAACATTGAATAGACTAATAAAACCATAGTGATCTAGTGAAATAATAATAATAATAATAAGCTAAGAAAGCATTTACTTGTACAACTTGCAAATTGCTTGTACACATACCGCTATCATTTTAGTGTCCTGAATCTCTCTTTCAATTATTGTGGACTTCCCCTCCCAGGTCTGCGTTTGAATAAGTTTCCCATCTGCAAGGCTCATAATAGTCTGAGTAGGAGAATGAAGAAATTAATGAAAATTAAAGGACACATAATAATACTTAAAAATCTTTTTTTTCTTTTTTTTTTTACTACATTCAAATATAACTTATTTTCAAATATATGTATATATATTTTATTTATACAATATGTTTTATTTTATAAATATAACACATTTATTTATTTATTTATTTAATTCAATGCCCTTACCTTCACTTTTCTGTCATCTGCTGTTGTCTCATCAAATTCTTCATCTAATTTGAATTTGATTTCCAGGGTCTTGAAAGTAGTGACAGCTTTCATGGAGATAAACCCCTGGTCATCCAAAGCAATCGTCAGGCTGGGTTTTGCCAGGTTAGCCATTTGCCGAGAAGCAAAACCAGCACCTGCCACCAGCAATACACAAAATTAAATTAGCAGTATTACAGCAGGTCCATTACTGCAATATGCCTACAACTGGACAAAAAGTTGCCTTATGCCATAAGTGCATGGAAAAAAAACAGTTATATAATTCTTGTGTATATAAAATAATATTAGCCAATTTCGGTCTTACCAACAGCCTTCATGTATTCATCAAAATTGTCACTTGAAGTCATTTTCCATTTTCCAACGAATTGCTCAACCATTGTTACAACAAAGAAGGAACTTGATAATTGTAACACAATCCGTTGTACTCCTTAATGTATGTAGTGTTGAAAAGCACAGACCAGAGGGAGATTTAAAGAGTTCAAGCATAAGAGTCACCACTGACTGACCAATCAGTCACATTGCTGTAATATTTGAGAATTTCATTGGTTGACAGATTTTTAAAGGAGAGTGCTCGATAGATATGTATTTTAATATTTTATAAGATCAAAAGTCAAGCCATGTAAAAATTATTGACTTGACTTCAGTAGAATAATTAAAGTGGAGATGTTTATGGTAAATGTAATAATACATAATTAATTTGCCTGTGGACTGACCTTATGTTGTTTAAAGGTGACAGACCGACATCAATTGCAAAACTGAAGGTTAGTTCTCGATTTACTGTTCATTAACTGTTCAGAATTTGTACTTACTGAGTCTATAAATAGAAAGGTTTTAACAAAACATGATAAACCCACAGTGGCTGGACTGCTGTAATGTAACAGCCTCCATATTTTCTTTCTCATTGTCCAACTTTAGTGCAGCACGGAAACAGGGACATCTACTGGTGATTATTAATAAAAAAGCAAATATAATGCAGCATTACAGTCCTGATATTAAAGAGAATGATAGTCAGACAAGGCGTATCAATAGGGTTTCTCCGAATCGGTGCTGGAGATTATTACGCTGATATGTCGAACAAAAATCATGTTCACAGTTTGGTATTCTAAATCGCCACAAGAAGTCTCGACCATCATAAGTCATCATAAGCAACATTTCAAATCTGCAGCAATCTTCAGTCAGAACTTAAAAAAACTACTAAAATGTGATAAGCAAATGAATGCAGCCATTGATTATTGATTTGATTGGTATTGATTAGTCATTTATTCATTAAAAATGAATATTTTCAAGACATGCAGATCATGCCTGGATTATCTAAAGACCATAAGGAAAACATGTTTATTGATTCTCTCACCATTTTGTGAGCGTATGGCGCATGGGTTACTCATTTCACATCATTAAATCGTTTATGAAAATAGATATTTCATTTTATTTCTGTGCCTCTTACAATACACCCCCCCCCCCCCCCCCCCCCCCAAATAAATTGCAACACAGGTGCATTGGAATCAAGCTCACCTCCAATTATTAAATTAAACAAAGACATTAATTCCCCTTAATTAGATGTAGATGCTGTTGTCCAATCTTAGACCTACCTTAATTACAAGCAAATTGTATTGTAAACAGTAATTTACACGCACAAAAAAGATTCAGCATGTGTAGCAAATAACATTTACTAGTGTGTGTGTGTGTGTGTGTGTGTGTGTGTGTGTGTGTGTGTGTGTGTGTGTGTGTGTGTGTGTGTGTGTGTGTGTGTGTGTGTGTGTGTGTGAGAGAGAGAGAGAGAGACAAGTTAATCTACTCCCTTCACAAACAGTTATGTAGTGCGGAACATGAAAATAGCACAGAGACTTTAGGGACCACAATTATTACCACAAACACAGAAACAAACCTTAATGGAGTACACAATATAGCACAAAGGTCTTTGAGCGCAAACATCTGCACTCAACAAAACAATAATTAGTTTTAGGGATCTGTATTTGCGGAAAGAGGGGGGAAATAAGCAAATGTAGGGCAATAACATGCTCCTTGCAGAGGGATGATTATGTTTTTGCCTGCTCTGCTGCACTAGCATCAATCACTGCCTTCTGCAGAAGAATGAGACAAACTCTCCAGAAAAAAGGGCTTTCTTTTTTTCTCTAAAATGATGGCATGCATTAGTCCTCATCATTTCAGACAAAAGAAAAAAAAAAGAAATAAAAGATTGTTTGTAGATTTGGATTATAGAAATTATAATAGTATAATATATCAAATAAGACAGATAATTGTATCATTTGTTTGCTTTGTATGTTTTATATATTGAGTTTATGTTATTATAGAGCTTGTACTGTAACAATTTTATATTACGTACAAATACTATTTTATATTTCATTACTGTAACAAGAATGGTATCATTAAAATCTAACATTTAAAACAGATACATGCAAGATAAATTGTTTTATATTATATTTCATGATAGGAAAAGTAATTGTAGCCCTTTTCTCACATTATGATGCTCAGTTTGAACTTAAGCAGATCATCTTGACCATGTCTACAAGCCTATGCACTGAGATGCTGTCATGCGATTGGCTAATTAGATATTTGCATCAACATGTTGAGTTGATAAGCTTTGCCCATGTTATGTTACAATAGGTTTACTCTCATCAGCAGTGAAGCTCTATATTGACATTACGAAAAGCTTCATAAAAAAAACAACAACAGAGTCTACCATGTTCACAGAACCCCAAACCTTTATTTTCACCAAAGTTTGCACACACAGAAATGAGAGGGGAAAAGACAAGTTTGGCAGCCGGAGACACTTCAAGCATATTTATAGAAGAGACAGTGATCTGGAAAAATAAATAAATAAATAAATAAAAATAAATTATAATCATTCAGTGCATATTCTGCATCTGCCCATCACTTCACCTCTGGAGAGAAAGGACACAAATGCTCGGTCAACCTAACATGGACACACACACACACACACACTTACAGTACACTCACTCACTCCAATCTCACCAAAATAAACCAAATAGAAAATAGTCACACATCAAAGGCTGTAGTTGGGAGTTTACGAGGATACATTCAGCTGGTAAAGATGTTACCTATTTTATCAAGCCAAACACGTGTCAGAACATTCGGGGAGATACAACTCCTTTAATTACACTGCTGTACTAATGAAGATGTCCTGTTAGAGACAGATGACAAACATCAGCCTTGAGAGCCGAAGGCCTGAATCGATGTGTGGGTGTAGGATAGGTCAGCAAATAGAGTAACAGGATAGAACTTGGCTGGTTACTTTTTCCTTTTCTTTTAATATAATGCAGGCGATGTCAAGCTGTCTAGTCCAAAGGGTCCAGAAAGGGTGCAGTGCTTCCAATCGCCAGCCAACAAAAGAGTACGTTTGCAGATGTCAACATGCAGATGTTCATTACATTTCAAGAGAGGGGTATTTCATTTCACAGAGGTTAAGCAAAGGAACTAAAGTACAGAATTTCAAATGAGACACTATTATTACATGTTTTTATTTGTTTCAGTACTCATATCTCAAGCTATTTGTTCAGGAAAAAGTGGCTATGTCTTGATCATGCTGTATATAAACTTAAGTGCAATATATATTTATGAGTCATGGGATGTTTTTGCTTTTTAAAATGTAAATCTATGTTGACCTGGGGCCTGAGCACTGAAGCTTTTGCATTCTTCACAATTACACCAAACTTTACATCATTTAACACTGCAAACGGAAGCGAGCAGCTTTCTCACAACACCAAAAACCTTTCACGTGATCAAACCAGACATATCAGAATAATAATAATCATAATAACAAACAACTGAGAAACTGACAAATAAAAAAAACAATGTACCACGTAGAGTTGATACATTTGATCTGTTATCATTCAATCAGATAGATAGATAGATAGATAGATAGATAGATTAAAAAAAAGATGTATTTACAAAATAATATGTGTCTTCCCATTACTCTATGAAATCAAGCAAGACCGTTCAAACAGTATACGGGTGTGATACTAGTTGTTTTGACTGGTTTTTACCAGTGGTTGTGTGTGAGTGTGCGTGAGCAGGATAGGATGACAGGTTGGCTGATGAAGGGTATGAGGAGGAGGAAGAGAACTTCACGCTATTAGCTCTTCCCTCAGCTCCTTGTTCCTGCGGACAATTGCAGCATGTCGCTCCTGATAGAACCAAAACAGACACATAGGATCACATACTATAATACTGATAATTCATTTAGAGGGGACTTTTTATGCCCCTTTTTTCATGATATAAAGTTTTATAAAATTGTATAGCATGTTTTGTTTGGGGTCCTTTAAATGCAAACGAGGGCCGAGCTTCAAGACCTCATGCTCAAACAACAAAACAGGACAATCTCATGCACAGAAAATGTCACAAACTGTCAGTAGTCGTGTTCAGCCTTATATATTTGAACCAGAGTTGATGAGAGATTGATGGAGAGACTCATGAAGAAGCGACGTATAAAGCAATAGGACATTTCTGAATGGTTAATTGATGATTTTATGCAGTTGATGTGAATTTTGCTATCTTCAAGCCATCAACTAGCATGTTCCATCATGATAATCTATACATTTATACAGGTAACTGCTGAACTGTTGTAAAATACAGAGCCAGAGAATATTTGATGAATGGAGATAGAACAGGTATAGTTATGCATAACTTATGTTGTCATTTTATGACATGCTATTGCAATAGGCTGGTTGTTTTAACACAATTCTTCCTTATAAAAGTGAATTTTGCATTATAAGTCCCCTTTAAGACTGATATAATAAACATTAAAATAATTAAAAGGTACACTATTTTTTTTGTTGTTCAAAATAAACAAAATTTGAATAATGAGTCGCATGCATGGTGTGGGAGTGGCATAGGTTATCTGTCACAATGAGTGAGAAAAGGAGAGCGCTAAATCTCGAACCTCTGGGAATCACCCATTTTACAAAAAATAATGGAACCGAGGAGAGTCTGCAGGTAAAAGAGAATGCAAATGAGCTCAAATTGTAAAAGCGATGTGGAGATGACGGTTACGCAACAGGTGAGTAAGGGATTTTATAGAGTAATTGCCATATGTAGGTCTCTAAAAGGGTTCATTGTAAAGCATTATCTGTTGTGAAGGGTCATTTCATTATGGGTTGTTGTAGCTCTGTGCTGGAATGAATTTTCAATATTTTACCATAATGCTACAATAACATCTTCAGCTGTCAGCTTGAGATCCTTTCCATCTAAACTGATTATATATCTTAAGCCTAGTAGTGAATGTTTGATGAGAAGTAGGATAATATCTCTCTCTCTCTCTCTCTCTCTCCTTAGTTATGAGAAAGAACCATATTTAACCGCAGTAAGGCAGAGCCGAAGCACATCCAAAACAATGTTCTTCCTCAAAATATAGATTGCAGGGTCAAAAGTTACATAGTGTACCTTTATCTAACAAACTAATATACAGTAATCCCTCGTTTATCGCGGTTAATGTGGACCGGAACCCCCCGCGATAGGTGAAAATCCATGAAGTAGGATCATCCAATCAGTTCACGGGATACATCCACTCGTGCTCTCATTGGTCGATCTCGTACCGGAACCAATCACATGTCTTGTCTGAGTGCCTGTGGGCGTGTACAAAGCCTCTGATAGAGTTTCTCTCTTTGTCTGACATCCTGGGAAACAGCAATACGGCTGCCGGAATGGCAGTATTTTTGAATTTTTATTTTTCGATGAATATTTTTGAAAAATCTGCGATGCACTGAGGCCGTGAAACCCCACGAGGGATTACTGTATATCAATTCGTCTAACTAAGGTTTCTCACCTTCTCATGCAAGCGTTCCATCATGGCTGCCAGGTAAGCCTCTCGGTTTTCCTTGATCTGCACCATCTTCAGAATGAGCTTTTCCTCTGCCATCTTGCTGAAGTTGCTGTTCTCCTCCATGGCTTTGAGGAGCACATCCCTCTCGTGCTCCCGTTTCTCAGCCAGAGCTTTGAGCACCTGAGCTTCCTGGGACTGTTGAGGAAAATCATTATTTACATGAGCATTCAAACATTAAGGCATGGAAAGTCATAAATTTCCTGAGGGTTAAATGGATTTCAAAGTGGTTGACCAATATTTATTGATGCACTGATTCATGTACTCTTGTCTGTGTTAATAAAATCCTAAGCTTCTATATATTCAGTTCCACTAACCCTCCTGCGGTCCTCCGCAGCCTCCAATTTCTTCTGGATGTCTTCCAGTGACACATCCCTCTTCTTTGGAGGGGAGGTGATGCTGTGGGCCACATCTGACACAGGTGAGGGCGGTTTCAGAATCACCTCGAAAGCCTGGCCTGAGGCCCTTTTGTTTATGGGCTTTACTTCCATATCTACAAGGCAATGACCAATGTAAATGACCTCACTTGATAAAGAGGGCATAAATTCAACAAATGCATATCAGTTCATTATGGAAGACCATTTCCTCCACATAAGAAAAATAATCATGCTTTGGCAAATAATAATTATGAAAGAAAAAGTCAAAATAATGACAAAAGGTCTAAACTGATGAAAGTTGGAATTGTGATGTCATGATAATATAACTATGAAATACTAAGTCGTAATCATAAAAAGTCATAATTGTGACATACTAATTTATAATAGTACATACAAATTATGTAATAGTACAAATAATTAAATTATGACAATTATAAGATATTAAGAGCTAAAAATCATAATAATGCATAGTAGTCAATTATGAGAAGTCTCGTAGATAGAAATACTATCACCTAATGAATGTTTACAAAGTCATTATTATGACATAATTTTGTCATAATTATGACTTCTGTCTCATAATTTAGACTGTCATATTTCATAATGATTTGGTATGTCATAATTTACAGTTTTTTAATCAATTTTACATTTTGTCCACTTTTTATGTTATAATTATGATTTACTAAACAGGTTTCCATAGTTAATCAATGTTTCAATGACTTTATATTTTAATAAATTATAATTTTAATAAATTAATCAACATTGTGATCAAGAAATTCTCAGCATTTTTACTATGTTCTTATATTTATTTATTTTTAAAATCTTAGAATTCCAAATATTTATTATGCAACTGTTTATTGTTAGATCATGTCAGCGCAGGTAACAGAGGCAACATTTGATGTTTTTGTAACTGTTGAAATTAATATTAAGATAACAAAAAAAAATTAGAACAATTTTTCATTGTAAATTCATGTTAACTAATGTAGACGACTAATGCTAACAAATGAAAACTTATTATGAAGGGTTACCAAAATAGCATACAATATGCATTTCATATATAATATTATATTGTTTCATATTAAATATAATCAGTTCTCTTACTTACCTTCAAACTCACAGACGAGGTTGTTCCGTGTCTGTGGGCTGAAGCAGGAGCAAATGAGCGAGAGCATGGAAAGCTCCTTCATCTTCTCTTTGTATGCTGGTACAACAAAAAAATTGGCCCCTTGTTAGTCGTATACACACCCACTATACTCACACACAAATGTGCTGAAGTTTACAGGCCAGAGCATATCGCCCGGTCTCTACAGCTCTTTAGAGGATTCAATTGGAGGCTATAACATACCCTGTACTTCATCTCTGAGTGTCTGTCTCTATGATGCTTGAACCGAGTGACCGATCAACACTGCTACTTTAGCTACATTAGCTCTTTTCAAAAGCTTATTATTACCATTACAGCGGTGAACAGTGAAAAACGTAGATTCAAACCGTGACATATTAGGAATATAGTGAACAAACATAAAATATGGAACATTTCCCAGTTCGGTCACTAAAAAAAACTGACGGTTTTCAGAGAAATTGCTATGAAACGTCACAAACGGCAAGCAACACATTGAATTAGATGTGATATTTTAAAAGACTAAAAAAGCATTTTCTTGTAAAGCCTATTCCAATAATCTTTCTTTCATTTACAACATTGAAAAATCATCATCTTCTTTTTTTTACAGCTGAGTGTAGAAACAAATCAAACAAACCAAAATCCAACAAAGCATAAAAAGTGGCACAAATGGAGTCTACCGAGAGACTTCTCTACATTCAAACAAATGGAGCTTGCAGACTCATGAAAAATGCAGCAGGCACACTAATGACACTTCCCATTTCCTGCCCTCTGTAGCGTTTTACAGATTACAAGCACATCCAACAGCCCATTAGCTAGAAAATTACGGTCAGACGTCGGTCAGACTAGGAGATACTAAACAAGCATAACTAAATATGAAAATAAAGTAAATATGGTAGTCAACTACATATCCCATACCTTCAATGTGCAAAGATACTTGCTTGCTACAATAACACAATTTGTGTAAACACTGAGATGGAATGAGATTATTTAATTGTCTTGTGTGATGTACAGAGGGTGCAAATTATGCTCTTTATTTGGGTGTCAAAATTTAAAGGAATGTTAAAGAACTGATTAAAATGTCAAAGTGCGCCTTGAATGCAATGCAAGTCGCTTTAGATAAGAGCGTCTATCAAATGCATGGATGCAAATCAAACGCAGGAGCAATATCCTGCCAGGGTCACAACATAGTGTCAATACATATTTGTCCGGTGCTGCAAAGGCCACCATGCAGCATCCCACTGGTGCAGGGCTGGCCGGTCTCCCAATCTGCGTCTCCTCGGCCTCCTGCAACTCCCCAGCCATTCTTAGCAACAACAACAAGCAGGCCCACGGCTAGGGAGCGTTACGCTGATCAATAAATCCTGACAGAACAGCTCATGATAGATTCGGAAAGGTGACTTTACTGTTCCAGTAATTCTACAGAATACCCAGAGCTGAAAAAATGCACAGTAACATCCGCCCATGCCATCTGGTCGTGAATTACATGGACTTGACTCCACTACAAAATAGATGCTGATTTTACAATGGAAATAAACACAACAGATCATTTCGGGGTTTTTTTTAAATCAGTTTTAAACGCTAAAATTAGTAAAGCTTTATCAATGTTGTTATAGCCTATTATAACAATGCACGTGAGCCAGGCCTATCTCAAGATCAGCCTTATTTTACTCTAATTTCAGTTTTTAAATGCATAAAGTGCCACTTTAAAAATAAAATAGAGTGTGAATGAGAATCTGTCACCTTATCCTTGATGCCAGCACTCAGGCACAATGTCTATTTGAAACAAGGACGATGGCATCCATAAAAAAAGCTGCTCTGAATTAAATGATTATTGCATTTAAAGCAAGAACCGCAGGTAAATATGAGTTATTAATGTAAATGATCCATGAGGAGGTATTTGTGCGCTTTTTATGACTATATTGTCTGGGCAGCGTTTCTTGGGTGCGGTCTTTCTGCATTATGATGCGAGGCAGCAGGAGCAGGTGCGCCATCGCCAATCATCTTTCATACATGTCACTATACTCTGAAATTTACCTATTTATTCCAATTCATAACGCAAGTTACATTCACCTCCCAGTGATTCTAAACTGCATTAATGGATGAAATGCGTAACGCACCTTTATAGGATGCCTCACATCACTTAAACGTAGTCGCATTTGCTTGCATACAATGCGTTTTACGCAAGAATAAGCTTTATCTATGAAACATATTCATATAGCATTGTATATAGATCTTATATGGTATAACGCTCAGTGGATCTTTTCATAGACTTCATTAACACGTTTATAAATGCAGTAATGGATTATGATGGTAAGTGAAGAAATGCGCAGCACGTACCGATAGCTGTTTTGGCCATGGTGTCCTTTCTGGAATCCGTGTTAGTTTCCACAATGGTCGTGGTTTGTGCCAGTGGCGTTGAGAGCGGATGATGCTTAAGGCACTGAGTCAGCAGAGCACAATGAGGAGCGCGGAGGGATGTGAGGAATGGGAGCGGCTGACTTATGATCCAGTCCGCGCGCAACAGCAGATTGGCCACCGGCAACACTTCACTTCACTGACGTGTGTGGGAGGAAAAAAACCCGGCCTGCATCTCATCGAGCGCTTGCTGCTGGAACCATCGCGGTTCACAGTGTTTAAGCCACGCACTGAACTCAAATGCTTATAGTCACCGTGTAATCAAAATCTTAGTTTTGTATAGAATAGTGCAGGATTGATTGTAAGTGATCTATCCGTTGCACATCTTCATATATTTTGTTTTATTCATGTGCCACCATGCTCTTTAATCAAAATAACTCCCCCCTACATCTTGCAACGAAATTAATTTTCTGATGACGTGTTTACTGCCGCGAAGGCGGGACATCCTGTCACTCACATGACGTCACGGCGATGGCAAAAGACAAGAACCCATTCAATTTCTCAAGGAAAAATCTGATCTAGTTTTAGATGTAATATTAAAACCTTGTTGCAAATGTTTCAAATGCTGATGTGTAATTTTGTAACATTAAATAAATTAAACCTTTAAAACGTTTTATTTTATTAAGCTACTGATAGGAATGATTCGGAAATTCATTGCCACTTGTATATATTCTTTTATTTTTCTTATTTGTAAATATATATTCTTTTCTTTTTATTATTTGTAATGAGGGATTTATAATCAAGTGATTTTTTATTTACGTACACTTCAGTCTATCACCTATGTAACCAATTATTAGTTAAATCCTTTGTTTGCTTTTCTGTATATTTCCATAGAGTAAGGATGAATGTTGTCAGCACGTCTCACCAGAGATGACGTTATCAGAGTGTTTTAAGAAGTCTTTGTTGATAGTTGGAGCCTGAGCCGAGGTCAGCCTTGGAGAAGTTGTGTATCTGTGTCTGTGTGTGTGTGTGTGCATTAATATGGTCTGTATTGGTCAGGTGATTAACTGGCACCATAAGGAGACGGAATGACTTCTTGTTCTCGACAATCTGATGCTTAGAAATGCATTTCTGCCACGTGGAAGGTCACTTAACCCGTCAACCATGTGATCAACGAAGATATGCTTCTGACTGTCTGCTCTTGATGTGGAAATTACTAGTTTTGCTTACGTTTCTTTCTTAGCTAATCAGAATAATTTAACCTTCAGTAATGACATAGTTGGTAGCCTCTGAGTAGAATTGCTGTGACAATGTTATTGAAAGTGAGGAACTAGTAACTATATACTAATACTATATTACCTTTGCATTAAATTCGGTATAAAATCTTACCCAACTATGACGACTTCCATTTCTGAAAAACACTGAAATGTGAAAAGTGCCAATAGGGAAATCAAGCAAGATCAAACAAAAACAGCATTTGTAATATAGTAAAATTATGACATTGTATCATTTCAGTTAAAAATGATACAAAACCAACACGCTAGGTTAATTTTATGTTAAATAACAGTTACTCAAATATATTCAAAAGGCCTCACAAAAACTGTACCAAACTGTTTATGTCACAAAAAAACTGCATACTAACATAATTGCCATTTAGGCAACTTGAACATTAGAATATATTCTAATGTTCAAGTCTTAATGGACTTTGATGAGCATAATAACGTCACATTGTTAACACTTGTGTTTTTTGGCAACTTTCATTTATTAAATAATTTAATCTTTGTGCTTTACTTCTCAGAACACTGTATAACAAAACAGTGACAGAATTAAAATAACACTTTGCATGTTAAACATTGCAAACCTAATTAAATATAGCATAACATTTCTCTTTAAGACATTTGAGATCAGTACAGTAGAATTTTACTAACAGTTTGTCTGTAAAATAGCCATAAAGTGACAAGCACACGCAAGAGAGGTATACTATTATTTAAAAAGGCTATTTGGACACTTCTAATGTAGGTAGTGCTAAAACTAATTTCCCTTTTACACAACTACTTCATAAGTAGTTATTTTAATACAGTGCATTTTAAAACAATAATAAATATCCAGTACTTAATACAAATCAAACCATCTTAATGTGCCTATTACCATTTCAAAACGAGTAAATGAAGCCATTACATTCAAGGCATGAATCTGCACGAGCTTGTTAGTAACTGCAAACCGCAGAAAAAACAGATATTTCTGTTACTTTGGTCATTTTTTAATAAAACCGGTCAACGTATATATTAACTTATAAGAGCTGCGTTTTTCACCATATATTAATATAATCATTGTCCTGATCAAAACTGCACTATACAGTTCCCTACCTTCAGCTCAGGACTGTTCTGAAAGTTTTCTTGGAAAGCTTTCTGGCTAGTAGTGAACTAGCTTTTCTTGGAGGTATTCAGCTTCTTTTTGATGTAATGTCCGACCAGGACCTGAGGTCGCTGCTGGAAGTTATTCAGGATGTCATGAGAGCTAGTCAACTGGTCTCCTTTCTGTCTGTCCAGCAGTGTTACACACACAACTGCAGCTGAAAACAAACAGGAAAAGGCTCCTTTATATTATAACATTTTAACCCATCCACAAAAACATTAGCAAGTTTAATGTCTGACAAGAGGTCAAAATCAGTCAGCTCAAACAGGCCAACTGCAATAAAAGATCTCTAGCACTCACTTCAAATGCGTAAACACTCATTAGTATGAACCTAAACTCAATGGAATAACACAAACTTATGCAAGTAATACACATTAAGTTGAAGAAACAGTGTGTCAAAAACAACATACCTCGAAGATTGCTCAGTTTGCACATGGCTGCAAACACAGACGACTCCATCTCAATGTTACGAACCCCAGCAGCATATGCTTCGGCAAGATAACTCAGTTTATCTTCTTCGCTGTATGAGCAGAAGGCCCCATCCAGTCGTGCTTGACCTGAACAAAGACAGAGACTTCAAATACAGTAAACCCTTAATGCAAAATGAATTAGTCAATTCTACAACATTTAAGAGTCTATTTGAAAATAATTATACCCTCGTAGAAGTCAAGAGTGCACATTGTGTTACCAATGACCGTGTCAAACTCTGCAAGGTCTTTGCCACACTGAAGCAGCTCCCCTGCAAGTTCCTCATCCAGTTCTGTGCTCCTGACCACTGGTTTACCCAGGATGATCTGCTCAAGGCGAGGCTGAAACACAGAATCCACCGACTGTTTGGTAATCACCACAGTTCCTGGCTTTAAACCTGATATAAGACAGAAAGAAAAACCAGGAAATGACTAACAAAAATCCTGTGGTTTACAATACCTAGGTGAGGTTAGAATTGATTTTGAAAGCATGGGAGCACCCTTTTGATTAAGCAATTCAATGGTAAAAAAAAGCAACGTACCTATTCCACCTGACGTTCCGATGCGCACTACGGTGACATCAGTGCAGTGGGCATGGTACAGGAGCTTGATAAGTTCATGCAACATTATAGAGATTGATGGGATGCCCATACCATGCTAGAACAAAGAGAATATTCAAAATGTATTTGCATTGACGTAAAAACCTCAAATCGAGCTGACATAACTGGTATAAACTTGAAATAACCTGATCAACAGGAAAATAAATTAAGCATTTAAACACCTGAACGTGATTTCTCAGATTCAGAATGTTCTTGTGCACATTCATTCCGCTTAGAATTAGTGTAAACATACTTAGTTTAATAATCCTTCAGAAATCAAACATGCTGCTCAACACAAGAATGAACCTCATTGGTTCTTGCTGAAGCTCAAACGTGCTGCGTAACACGAGAATGAACCTCATTGGTTCTCGCTGAAGCTCAAACGTGCTGCATAACACATGAATGAACCTCATTGGTTCTCGCTGAAGCTCAAACGTGCTGCGTAACACGAGAATGAACCTCATTGGATCTCGCTGAAGCTCAAACGTGTTGCGCAACATGAATGAACCTCATTGGTTCTCGCTGAAGCTCAAACGTGCTGCGTAACACGAGAATGAACCTCATTGGTTCTCGCTGAAGCTCAAACGTGCTGCGTAACACATGAATGAACCTCATTGGTTCTCGCTGAAGCTCAAACGTGTTGCGTAACACATGAATGAACCTCATTGGATCTCGCTGAAGCTCAAACGTGTTGCGTAACACATGAATGAACCTCATTGGTTCTCGCTGAAGCTCAAACGTGCTGCGTAACACGAGAATGAACCTCATTGGTTCTCGCTGAAGCTCAGACGTGTTGCGTAACACATGAATGAACCTCATTGGTTCTCGCTGAAGCTCAAACGTGCTGCGTAACACAAGAATGAACCTCATTGGTTCTTGCTGAAGCTCAAACGTGCTGTGTAACACAAGAATGAACCTCATTGGTTCTTGCTGAAGCTCAAATGTGTTGCGTAACACATGAATGAACCTCATTGGTTCTCGCTGAAGCTCAAACGTGCTGCGTAACACGAGAATGAACCTCATTGGTTCTCGCTGAAGCTCAAACGTGTTGCGTAACACATGAATGAACCTCATTGGTTCTCGCTGAAGCTCAAACGTGCTGCGTAACACATGAATGAACCTCATTGGTTCTCGCTGAAGCTCAAACCTGCTGTTTAACACGAGAATGAACCTCATTGGTTCTTGCTGAAGCTCAAACGTGCTGCGTAACACAAGAATGAACCTCATTGGTTCTCGCTGAAGCTCAAACGTGCTGTGTAACACAAGAATGAACCTCATTGGTTCTCGCTGAAGCTCAAACGTGCTGCGTAACACAAGAATGAACCTCATTGGTTCTTGCTGAAGCTCAAACGTGCTGCGTAACACAAGAATGAACCTCATTGGTTCTCGCTGAAGTTCAAACGTGCTGCGTAACACATGAATGAACCTCATTGGTTCTCGCTGAAGCTCAAACGTGCTGCGTAACACGAAAATGAACCTCATTGGTTCTTGCTGAAGCTCAAACGTGCTGCGTAACACGAAAATGAACCTTATTGGTTCTCGCTGAAGCTCAAACGTGCTGCGTAACACGAGAATGAACCTCATTGGTTCTCGCTGAAGCTCAAACGTGCTGCGTAACACGAGAATGAACCTCGTTGGTTCTCGCTGAAGCTCAAACGTGCTGCGTAACACGAAAATGAACCTCATTGGTTCTTGCTGAAGCTCAAACGTGCTGCGTAACACATGAATGAACCTCATTGGTTCTCGCTGAAGCTCAAACGTGTTGCGTAACACATGAATGAACCTCATTGGATCTCGCTGAAGCTCAAACGTGTTGCGTAACACATGAATGAACCTCATTGGTTCTCGCTGAAGCTCAAACGTGCTGCGTAACACGAGAATGAACCTCATTGGTTCTCGCTGAAGCTCAGACGTGTTGCGTAACACATGAATGAACCTCATTGGTTCTCGCTGAAGCTCAAACGTGCTGCGTAACACAAGAATGAACCTCATTGGTTCTTGCTGAAGCTCAAACGTGCTGTGTAACACAAGAATGAACCTCATTGGTTCTTGCTGAAGCTCAAATGTGTTGCGTAACACATGAATGAACCTCATTGGTTCTCGCTGAAGCTCAAACGTGCTGCGTAACACGAGAATGAACCTCATTGGTTCTCGCTGAAGCTCAAACGTGTTGCGTAACACATGAATGAACCTCATTGGTTCTCGCTGAAGCTCAAACGTGCTGCGTAACACATGAATGAACCTCATTGGTTCTCGCTGAAGCTCAAACCTGCTGTTTAACACGAGAATGAACCTCATTGGTTCTTGCTGAAGCTCAAACGTGCTGCGTAACACAAGAATGAACCTCATTGGTTCTCGCTGAAGCTCAAACGTGCTGTGTAACACAAGAATGAACCTCATTGGTTCTCGCTGAAGCTCAAACGTGCTGCGTAACACAAGAATGAACCTCATTGGTTCTTGCTGAAGCTCAAACGTGCTGCGTAACACAAGAATGAACCTCATTGGTTCTCGCTGAAGTTCAAACGTGCTGCGTAACACATGAATGAACCTCATTGGTTCTCGCTGAAGCTCAAACGTGCTGCGTAACACGAAAATGAACCTCATTGGTTCTTGCTGAAGCTCAAACGTGCTGCGTAACACGAAAATGAACCTTATTGGTTCTCGCTGAAGCTCAAACGTGCTGCGTAACACGAGAATGAACCTCATTGGTTCTCGCTGAAGCTCAAACGTGCTGCGTAACACGAGAATGAACCTCGTTGGTTCTCGCTGAAGCTCAAACGTGCTGCGTAACACGAAAATGAACCTCATTGGTTCTTGCTGAAGCTCAAACGTGCTGCGTAACACATGAATGAACCTCATTGGTTCTCGCTGAAGCTCAAACGTGCTGCGTAACACGAGAATGAACCTCATTGGTTCTCGCTGAAGCTCAGACGTGTTGCGTAACACATGAATGAACCTCATAGATTCCTTCAGTTTCCATTTATCATAAATGACATATGCGTTGATGAATGTTTATATATGATTAAAAGCCTAGATTCAGTCTGTTCATCATATAAAACAATTGTTTCTCTTCAGACAATTTGGACTAAACCACTCAATTCATACGATCTCTTTATAAACGTTTTGAAGCATCAAAGTGGCAGTTGCGTGGACTGTTAGTGGAAGAACAGAAAGGTCTCGCATTTCATCAAAAAGATTTTAATTTCTGTTCCAAAGATGAAGTCTTTACAGGTTTGAAGTAACATGAGGGTGAGTATTTAATGACAAAGCATCAAGTATCGGTAAACTAACCCTTTAATGCTTTCTTGCAGAGTAAGACTTTCTTTCAAACATAAAGAAATCTTACTGAGCCCAAACTTTTGGAACACTAGTGTACATATGTATGCGATTGAGTTCACTCACACTGACAGACAGCACAGGTCCAACTTTGTACATGGCGTAGCGATCAGTTCCTGCACATATATTTGGATATTCTGAGTTGGGGTCTGAAAGCCCCAGTTCTTTGGCAATGTATTCAGTGAAAGTTTTCATCCTCCATGGACTTCCCCCTACACACACAAACTGAGACAAAAAGTACAACCAAGTGAGTTAGACAGACCAGATCATTCTGAATGAGTCATGTTTTAGTGTGAAATGGAAATGAATTAAACCTTACTTTGACATCTCCAAACATCGCTACCAAGTCGTGAGAAGATGTTCCCAGGTTAAAATGGTAAAGGATGTCATCTGTCATAGAGTCTAAATGAGGATTGTTCAAATATATTGACCTATTAAGAGAAAAGTTTGAGAGTTATATGATACAGCATAGCTGTTGGTTATTGCCCCATGTATTACGAAAACTGTTCAAAGTAACACTTTAACAACACACCCAATTACAGTCAGACTCAGTCTTATGTTACCCAACAGTCCTGAGAAACTTCCTTTTTAATTCACTTTGCATAAAAGTGAATGAAACGTTTGCTTATGGAACAACATTTGTGTCCATCGAATGAAATCTGTAATTTATCCAGTGCGCTTTACAATGCATAAAGAATATGACATATTTAAACAAATTCAGTGAGATATACAGCATAATATGCTAATATTAGATACTAAGGAATTAAATAAATACTTTGTTTCAACCGTACCTATCACAGGTCTTCTCGTCACTCAGTGGCATTTTCAGTTTTCTCCTGAAACGGACACATCAACAGATGTCAAAAAATCGTGTGATCTAACAACTAAATGTATGCAGAATACTTTATCAAACAATAAACGGAACTAAACCGCATTCCTAAAATAATAGCGTGTCAATGAAGATCAGTGTCATTTACCGTGTTTCGGTGTCCGCTGGCAAGGTCAGTTTTCGGTCAGTTGTGGCTTGCTGTGAAACACCGGACAGCCGCTGATGTAGGTGACGCCACAGCACGAGAATACTGTTTTTTTCCGCAAGCCTTGCATCCTGCGACAGGACTGGCTCGTTGATGCAACGGATTGGACCGTTCAGAAGCCCTTCATAGCAAATTTCAGGATAAGGGCGGGTCTTCGTTTCTATAGGCAGGACTTTCACGCCACTGACGCCGTACGCACAATACACACAACTCTGGGCTACTTTTGAACCAGTCAGATGATTGTCACAAGTTACTTGATCTGAAATCACTTTACAGTAACTATAGATACGTTCCAGCAGCTTTATAATAATTACAATTTGTGTTAATGAAATTAATGTTTTAATACATTTTTAACTGCACTTTTTGTTTGATTATATCAAAGCAATAATAACTACATTAAAAAGTATATATATATATATATATATATATATATAATTACATATATACACACACCTACATATATACATACTCACCTAAAGGATTATTAGGAACAGCATACTAATACTGTGTTTGACCCCTTTCACCTTCAGAACTGACTTAATTCTACGTGGCATTAATTCAACAAGGTGCTGAACTGAAAGCATTCTTTAGAAATGTTGGCCCATATTGATAGGATAGCATCTTGCAGTTGATGGAGATTTGTGGGATGCACATCCAGGGCACGAAGCTCCCGTTCCACCACATCCCATAGATGCTCTATTGGTTTGAGATCTGGTGACTGTGGGGGCCATTTTCAAGTCATGTTCAAGAAACCAATTTGAAATGATTCGAGCTTTGTGACATGGTGCATTATCCTGCTGGAAGTAGCCATCAGAGGATGGGTACATGGTGGCAATAAAGGGATGGATATGGTCAGAAACAATGCTCAGGTAGGCCGTGGCATTTAAACTATGTCCAATTGGCACTGAGGGGCCTAAAATGTACCAAGAAAACATCCCCCCCACCATTACACCACCACCACCAGCCTGCACAGTGGTAACAAGGGATGATGGATCCATGTTCTCATTCTGTTTACGTAAAATTCTGACTCTACCATCTGAATGTCTTCAACTGTCCAATTTTGGTGAGCTTGTGCAAATTGTAGCCTTTTTTTCCTATTTGTAGCGGAGATGAGTGGTAACCAATGGGGTCTTCTGCTGTTGTAGCCCATCCGCCTCAAGGTTGTGCGTGTTGTAGCTTCACAAGAGCTTTGCTGCATACCTCGGTTGTAACGAGTGGTTATTTCAGTCAAAGTTGCTCTTCTATCAGCTTGAATCAGTCGGCCCATTCTCCTCTGACCTCTAGCATCAACAAGGCACTTTCGCCCACAGGACTGCCGCATACTGGATGTTTTTCCCTTTTCACACCATTCTTTGTAAACCCTAGAAATGGTTGAGAGTGAAAACCCCAGTAAGTGAGCAGATTGTGAAATACTCAGACCGGCCCGTCTGGCACCAACAACCATGCCACGCTCAAAATTGCTTAAATCATTAATAATTATTTCCCATTCTGACATTCAATTTGGAGTTCAGGAGATTGTCTTGACCAGGAACAACCCCTAAATGCATTGAAGCAACTGCCATGTGATTGGTTGATGAGATAAGTGTATTAATGAGAAATTGAACAGGTGTTCCTAATAATCCTTTAGGTGAGTGTATACACACACATATATACATTATATAATATATAATTATGTGAAAATCAATAAAACAAATCAAGCAGAGCAGCAACAATAACAACATTCTTTTATTGAATGAAATGAATTTAACGGAATAAATCCAATTTCAAGTATAGATTACAGTGCCACACAAAAACCAAATATTGCCTCTGCCCAGTGCAAATCAGGGGATGGGGAGAGAATCCTTTATTGAGTGGTAGATTACTTTACCGTTTTTCTAGTAAACTCTAATAAGACAATATTATAATACTGAAAGGGATTCAGTACTGCAGTGCTCCAATCCACTTAACAACAATGAATTAAATAAAATGAAAATACAGGCATATGTAGACAAAAGAGATTATTTTCCAAGTACTATGCTAGCAAAATTTTTTTTTTTGAAAATAGCTTATTGTACCTTTAAAAAAAAGAAGCTTATCAATACCCATGGTCAGTAGATAGTGGCAGTTACGCTCTGCTTGCCAGTCTCATTCTCTCTATAATGTTCAGAGTTAATATAGTCAGGCAAAGTAAACATTCCCAAAATAATTCTCTAATGAATGACTCAGACTTATGAACTTCCAAGAAGTCAGTCCATAATTTAAGGTGCACTTCACTTCAAATCTTAAACACTTCAAGTCCAAATATTCACAACAATTCAATTTTCACACAGCAGTTCGTGAAACTATAAACATTAGTGTAGTGCAGAAACACAGCCTACATTAGGTAAAAATCAAAAGCCTGAGTTTACATCACAATCGTCTGATAGGGTGAAATGAAAGAGTAAACAGAAAAAATATTACAGAATAAGGCATCAATCATGTTAGTATAACACTATGTGCTGTGAGCCGGTGGGGGAAAAGCACTGCAACACCTACACAGAATACAAATGATGTGTTCAGAATTCAAGGACAGAATTTTTATTTCTTTACAAAACCTAGGTTTTTATTGTAAAGATTAAGTGAAATGAAAGTTATTAAATTAACTGATTGAAAATATTTATTTTTAACACTTTTTTGGTCCCCATGCTGTGCAGTTTTAGACCATCTTTTTAAAAAAAGACTAAGAAATTCCACATTAGGTGGCCCTGAAAAGAAATGTAAATAGACAAACTGTTAATCATCCCCTAAGAGAAACCAATAACTGTAATAATAATAAAAAAAGAATAATAATTTCAACAAAAGCGCTTGCATTGGTTGTTTTTTAACTTTGATTAATGCACTTACAAGTTGTCAGCGTTGTTGTTGTTGTTGTCACTGTTGGTGATGAAGTATCTGGGCATGTCATTGGTTCTCTAGATTAGGAGAAGAGATGTTAATCAGGAGTTTTCATTATTACACAACTATAGAATCATCTTCTGACAAATAAGTGCTTCAAAAAATCTAAATCAAACCAAATCTGTAGATAACTCACTCCATTCTCCAAAACGATTGGATGTTCTGGTAAAAACTCTGGTTTCTTCTTAGCCATTGGACAATTTGCCATCTTGATGAGGAAGTCCCGAGTATAGCAAATTCTTTTGGCTACAGTAAAAATAAAAAAAATCCTATTTTAGTAAAAATAAAAACAATCTATATTATCATCCCAATGTTTTACTTTTAATTTAATGTATAGTCTTCTTCCTAATACTTTTTTTTAATGGGGTTTATAGACTCTTAAAGCCAAAAGGCTTTCGCGCCAGAGGAACATTTTCATAGTTCTTATAACTATTAGCGAAAACACCCACTTTTTAGTTTGTTTCCTTGCAGGAACTGGGAACGATTTTAGTTCTAGGAAAACATTTTTAGGGAAGTAAATTAGCTCCTTAGAGTAGGGTTTAACCCAGCACAAAATGTAAGTGTATGAAAAAGTCATATATACTTACTCCACAAACATGGAAAACAGTGGGTCTCGTTCACTAATAATTGCACACACTATTCATATTTATGTGTACATTTTCTCACACTTCTCACGAAAACTTTCCATCTAATTCACAAGACATGAATTTGGTCTTAACCTCCAACTAATGTTGATGAATTCAGAATATTCTGAATGCCCAAGGTAATTAGTTTACATAAAACAAGACAAACAAGACTCTCTCTAAAGACGTGCTCTTGCCTGAAGCCACGAAGCAGCAAGATCCTCGAGCAACGCCAAGAGTGGCATCCTCAAAACAAGTTCAAACGCAATAAACCTGTTTTATACAGATATTACAGACCCGTGAATAGCCAGCTGTACATACACGCATCTGCTACCTCATAGCTTGAGCTATAGCCCTATATTACTGATTAGCATATTATATAATAAATATATATCGCACCTAACGTTAAGGTTTTTAATATATTTTTATGTTGTAATATTTTCACATTTAATCTCCTAAATAAATGTAGAAACAACACAAGGACAGTATATTTTACATATGTGTTAATGCCATCTTTTTACTAAGCACTGGTGTCTCTATTACATTGATTTTTAGGCTTTAAAACAAATAACAACATTTAAGTTAAGTGAACTTAAAACAAACTTCACATAAACCCATTGTAATGAATGTCACATTTAGCTGTGCCTTTAATATTTCAGGGTTCAACAGTTTTTACACCATCAAATATGCCGTTTTTTAAGAGTTTCACATATTTGTAAGGAGTTTGGAATGAGGACAGGATATTTGACAGTATTAAAAGCGCCTTAAATGTAAACATGATTCTCTGAATCTTTAGGCTTGCCATACTGTATTTGAATGAATGATGATGTAATCTCATGTTGTAGTGCAGCCAAAGGATAACGGAAAAAAATGTGACGTTAAATATTTTCAAAGAAAAAAAACTTATGATGAAATGCATTTATATTTGTATGCATTTGGCAGACGCTTTTATTCAAAGCGACATACATTGCATTCAAGAAACACATTGACATTCTAATCAGTTCTTGCATTCCATGGGAATCAAACCCATGACCTTGGCGTTGCAAGCACCAATGCTCTACTGGTTGAGCTCTCTTTATTGATTTAAGATCAATATCTTTGTTTAAAATTTAAATTTCATCTCAACATGTTTATAAGGCCACAAAGAGTATGCGATTTTGTGCGGTTTCAGTTTTTTTTTTAAACATTACGTTGTTACTGATGAATCATGATTTATGAAAACATTTGTACGCAGATTTCACGCATAAATTCATGCATACGCAAGGCTTAGTGAACGAGACCCAGTGAAAGACAGACCGATGCCAGTGTCCAGGTCCTTCTGAAACTTTGCACTACGGTTTACAGAACATTTCAGAGTTCCTACTGGCGGTGCAAATTCAACAAGGAAAATGTCTCCAAGGGAACAGATTGTATTAGCGATGCCATATGAGAACCATTTTGAGTTTCCTAAATTATGTTTCAGTAAAGAATTCTTAAAATAGTGTACAGTGGTGTGAAAAGAGTTTGCCCATATCCTGATTATCCTGATGTTTGTCAGACTTAAATGTTTCAGAATATTAGTCAAAGATAACACAAGAAAGCACAAAACGCAGTTTTTAAATGAAGGCTGTTATTATTAAGGTAAAACAAAATCCAAGCCTACATGGTCCTGTGTGGAAAAGTGCTTGCCCCCTAAACCTAATAACTGGTTGGATTTAACCATTTAAAAACTGCATTTTGTGTTTACTTGGGAAGGGGGCAAACACTTTTTCACACCACTGTATATTCAAAATAATCCAAAGAACTTTGTGTGCAACTGAAAGGCTGCATGGATGTGATATTTCTTCCTGGAACCATAAAAGCCAAAGAGAGCACCTTTATTTTGAAGAGTGTTTTGAGGCGGACACATGCATATCTTCTTTGGTTGAGGGCTGGTGTTTTGAAGGCGCAGGATTTCATAGAAATGCTCCACCTTAATAATGTTGTCCTGTAAAAACAGTTACCAGACATAATAAGACACTTTCAGAGAAACAAGGGGAGAAGAGGCCAACAGCAACATTTCAATTCTAAAACTTGACAATATCATCTTAGAACAATAAAATTGGTCTTACTGGCTTTCCTAGTGGCTCAATCTCAGCATAGCTTTGAGATACTATAAGTGAGATATCTGGCTTTCCTAGTGGCTCAATCTCAGCATAGCTTTGAGATACTATAAGTGAGATATCCAAAGAAATATACAAACATAAGTAATCATAATTGCCATCAAATGAAACGGTAGCATTTTTAAGAATCAAACTTTGTGTGAACATTCACATTTTGAACCTTGACGGCGCAGTGGTCTTGCTGGCTCCAGATTTTTTATAATCCTCCTGTCCATTTTTCTGCTTGACAACAAACATTTCAGCATATTAATGTGAAACAAACATTCAAGAAGTAATAAAGGCATGCATTTTCATAAATTTCAAAGTAAAATCTGGTCAATTTCCAGCTCCACACGGATGGAGAGTACAATTATAGAATCAACCATACATTTTTATTCTCTAAATACTTCACCTAAAAGCCATAACATTACAGTAATAAAGTTCAAGTGCTCCAATGTCAGTGTTCTTCCCACAAAGACCCCCTCCCCCAACTTTTAAATATAAAGTCTGAGTAAAACTGGAAAAATAAGCTCATAAATAGATTGCTATGACAATCAGAATATCATGGCATCTTTTTCAAGTCAATTAGATCTGTTAATGTGCTATTTGGATTAGACAGATTTATTGTTTATATTTATATTCAAGATGCTCATAAAAGCCATATTTTAGTTGAAGTAAATATTGGTTATATAATTCAGCATTTTCCGGGCATCTGTTATGGCAATTAAAACGGATGCTGTACAATATTATCCTGTTCAACATTAGACAAGTCCACTGCTTTATAACCGAAATGGTCACCAAGGTGACGCATTTTTACTGTTTCTGCATTTTTTAGAAATGTAAATATAACCCCTTTGGAAAAGTTATGATGATATATTAAATATCGGTAGACAATCTATGCACACCTTTAATCTTTAATTCGTCTTTAATTTAGTCTTTATCGTTCACACGACGCATTAGAGAGGAAACAATACTTTTTGAAAGTCATCAAAGTGATCAGCAGAACTGTAAAAACTAAAACGGCGCATAGCGTTGCTCAATAAAACCGACATGCCTATAAAATATTAAAAGATAAAGGCGAAGTGAAGTTTATCATCTGACTCAGTGCAGCTAGCCGCTAGCCGCCATGACTGCGAACTTTTCCTGTGATAATAGTCACATAACTGTGCATAACATTTGCACGACAGACAAAATAAATGTAGAAGAATGTCAGAACACGAGCAGTGTAAAATCAACGAGTGATTATAATGGTGTGATTATAACGTACATGTTTTCCCCGCAGCGTCCAGCTTCTGTCACCGCAATTCCAAACGCATTCATTCCGCCCGAGCTCGTGACTCCATCATCATCATCATCATCATCATCATCATCATGATGAACTCAAAACATCACACATGTGCTTATCCACAGCTCTGACTGTCAGAGAGTTTTACCAAAAAGTTTGCTTTATTAGTAATTCTTAAAAATGTTTATGATATGTGTTTGTGATTTAAAAAAAACACACACACAACCACTGATTCGGGGATAAATTAATCCTCGAGAAATGGTTTTGAGTTATGATTTGGTTATGAGGTTTCTATGGATACAAGCATTTGGGGGGGGGGGGGGGGGGGGGGGGGGGTAAATTGTCCTGAGGGGAAGTTCCTTCATTGAACTAAAAGCCCTGATTGTTTACCTGCTGAACTCGGGTAACCAAACGACCCATGGTGTGTTCAAGGTAGGCTACTTCACTTCTTTAACAGGGTTGCCCGTTTGTTTTAGTTGGAAGACCGGGGCTTTGACTGCTAACCTGCTGAACAAACTTTTCTAACCAGTTTTGGAAAACAAAGGTTTATTGTCTCCCCTTTTCATCCGTGCAACAACTTGTCACCCAGACCTTTGCTTTAGGTTCACTTCACTACACAAATTCTTTGTGACCCAACAGCCTGACCCGTAACACTCATTTCTTGTAACTCTTGGCATTACCTGACAACAGTAAATCACATTTCTACAAAATAATGATGCACGTTCTTTGCGTACATATAATTTATTCAGTTTTGGTTGCATCCTGCTCTTGACAATGACCATTTTCTTTGGTCTATTATGTGATTTGTTGCACCCTTTTCACGCATGGTTACTGACCATGCACATAATTTGCATTACCTTTTTTTCGTTCCTTTTTTAAGTGTCAGTGGTTGTTGGATCTGTTGTACTGCAGTTCCCTCTAGTGGCCTCTTCTTTTTCATTAGATTTCATTGAACAGTTGTGGGTTGTAATTGATTGATTGCTGTCAATTGCGGTATTAATCGCATGGAGAAATGATCCCACGAAAATAAGATACAGTTTCTAAAGCGAAATGAAAAATGCCTGATTTCTGATAAACAGTTTCACTATCTGTATTGTTTTGTGAACAGCATTCTGTGGGGAAAAGAAATTTAATTTATTCAATCTTCATATAAATGATCACATCTAGATTCAGCTGCTTAAAATAGATAATTTATTTCATGATGCTTAACGCTCCATGTAAACTGCTTATTTGTTATGTGCATTTTTAATTATTTCACATTATTACAATCGCATAATACTGTGAAATAATGCATGACCAGTATATGGCATTAAATAAATAAACTTTTATACTCTACATGCGAAAAAAGAAAATAACATTAGCGGTAATAAAAAAAACAACTTAAAATGCTTGTTCCTCAACTGACTTCATCCCATCAACAATTGCTGAGAAAGTCTCTGAAACGTGGAAAAGCTAAAATATCGACACTAACATATAAATTATATGAAATTATTGAACATTATATATGACTGTAGATGCTTCAGTTGTTGCTTTAAAATAAAGCTTTATATATTAGTTTGATTCTGATGGAACCTGATCTGTCAGTTTCCACCTTTTTTAACAGACTGAAACGATTTCCTGTGAAACTTCATATTCTTCTGATTCACTAGAAACAAAACACTACAAAAATTACAAAGTGCCATAAACAATAAAACGATTAAAACAGTAAAACTTTTGAACAGGATGAAGATGACCATATTTTTCTTAGTTAGTTTAAAAATTAATTTTCTTCATTTAGTACCGCCCTGCAGAAGCGACAGTCAACCGTCAATTATTTTTACAACTATTCAAGTATTCAGAATTCTTGAAAATGAAACTGGTGTAATAAAGCCAATGTAAACCGCTGCAAGAAAAAAAAAAAACCACACACACACACACTTAGAAAGAAATCAGAAGAACATGCTGATGTCTTTAATAGCATTAAACATGAAATAATTCATCTGGATGTAGGAGGAAATTCACAATCTCACAATGTTAAGAAGATTCTTCTAAATCAATATTACTGACATCTGTACAGTGAACTTTCATTAGTTTAGAAAAGTCATTACTCTGGCACAAACAATACTGAGTTTAGATACTGTCACTGACATGCATACAAATGCATCATTTTCAAAGAGTCAACATAAGATATGAATCTGAATTAAAGCAGTATTTCAAAACGAAAGTAAACATGTAAGCACTTGTCAAATCACTGAAAATGCACACACACAACTTAAGAGAAAGAAATAAAAACAATCTTCATCAATGCTGTAGTCCAAAAGCACATCTATTCGAACACAATTTGAATCTTCCTGGTGCCAATTGGTCTTCCGTTTAATTCTTGAAGAGCAGTGAGCGCCTCTCTGTGGGATTGAAACACTACCCTTGCAGAACGCCTGGGAGCGCCATTTCTATCATGCTGCAATGAGGCAGATCCTGGAATCAATCTGTATCCATAGAAGAAGTCATAAATCTCATCAATCCTTATCTGAGATGGTAGATTGAGCAATTTAAGACTAGTCGGACCATCAATTCGTTGGTCAGGTGATCCGTAACGTTGATGTCCATTACCATCCAGTCTAGGCCCAAACGCATTATTGTGGCCAAAATTGGGCTCAAAACGATCACGACCTCCAAAATCCGGCCGCACATTAGGCTGCATCTCACAGTCATCTCGGGGAATCTGGGTGTTGGAAAAACGAGGACCATCATTCAAAATTTCGTTCCTTTCTTGTGGGTTAACCATCAACTGCTCATTCACACCAAAATTCTGCATCTGGGCCATCGTTATGCACTTCAGCATGACCTCGGATCCAAGAAACCTCTGTCCGTTTAGGGCCTGTGCCGTCATAGCTTCCTTCTCAGACTGGAAGATCACCAAAGCCTCACCGAGCCCAGCTCCTCTTTCGTCATGCAATAAGACAACCCTATCCTCTGAAAGTGAAAATCCATGAAAGAAGTCCATAATCTCCACCTTACGAACATCAAATGGGAGATTGCGTACATAGACACACCTCAACTGGGCATCAGGAGTGTTTCGTTGAGACTGGGGCACTTCGGCTGATCGTCTCGGCCCCTTTCCCTCATCCCTGTCCTCAACGGACGATTCCAACACGGTGACCATTTTCTCCTTGGAGATGGGTGACACATACACTACCTTATGCAGCAACAATTCCTTATTATGAGCCAAACCAGCACAATAGTCTGTGAGATTTCTAAACACCACAACAGCCGACTTGGTCTTATTGTCCTTTTTTTGGGCAAAGATAATAATCTGGTCATCCTTCAAAGTAACCGGCTGAAGAAACACCCTCAAATCTCTCTTTTCAACCACATGAGGCAAGTTTTCAAACATGACACAGTATTCTTCATGAGGCGAGCGTGACCTCGACCTGAAGGAAGAAGGAGATTGAGATGTCGCTCGTTCCAAGGACTGTCTTTTCCGACTGTCCTGTTCAACGACACCGCCTGCTGCCAGCCACTGCTCCTCAGAGCATCTTGTCACTTGTATATACCTTGGCCCAATGTATTCTCGATCCCTTTTCAGCCCTTCAATTAGATCCTCTCTGGTAGCCATGCGCACAATACTTTGTCCATTGAATGTCCCTCGGGGGTTTCTCAAAAACAGAACATCTTCAACCGTTATACCGTTGAAAAAGTTATAGACATTCTCTTTGGTCGCCGAGAATGGCATCCCATTCAGTTTTAAATAAAAATCAGATCTCTCTGGCTCCTCTACTTCTCTCTGGTGTCGTATCTCAGTGAATGAAGCTGGAGAGGGCCTGTTCCTCATGTCTTGAAGATCCGGCCTTCGTACGTCTGCTCTCAGGTCTTTATTGAATGGCAGAGGACCTCTTTCCGCGGAAGGTCTTTTGACACCCTCCTTGTACAGTCCCCTGCCTTTTAACTCAGACCTTCTAGTGCTTTCCTCGAGAACAGTCTGCATTTCTGACTTGCTACTCAGGAGCAAGTTGACGGGAGAGCCCTTAATGCAGCCCCCCGAGCGAGTCATCGCTCGTCTCGCATCTTCATCAGATGCAAATATTATAAAAGCTTCGTCAAGCTCCCCACCAATTATATGAACCCCACCATCAGGGATTCTGAGCCCAGTGAAGAAATTGCGAATGTCCTCAGAACCAGCCGTGATTCTGAGTCCCTGTAATCGGATGACCACAGCCATGATGGAGCACACACAACAGCACCTGCAGACAAAAGGGGCACAATAGCGTTATCGCTGACACAACCATTGCCTCCGTATAACAATATTCAAAGAAATCCCAACTAGCTTTTTCAAACCGATGCTTAACAACAAAATTAGGAAAAACAAACCTCTCACGACCAATAAATATAACTAACAACAGCCAGTCTGCAAGTAATAACATTTTCTGATCCAGAAAAACAAGATATCCTACTTTGGATTAACATGAAAGACTAGTTCTCCAACCTTTAACATCATTCTTTCCTTTCAGCTTCTGCATGCAAATGAACAAGTAATATGAACTCGTCACAAATACAACTTATCAGCTGACTATCAGGAGAAAAAATTAAGTTTATACAAACATCAAGAAATTACAAACATCATTGCTAGAATCCATACAGATGAAAGACACATATTGTGGCTAATTAACTGTCAAATACTTTGTCCTTTTAAATCCTGTTAGCAACCATTTTATACCATCCACAATTCCCAACAGAAATCTATCAAAACCAGACAGTGGATTTCATAAAGTATTTCAAATAACAAGACACTTTACATCAAGCTCAACAGTCAATTACAAACTGCATACAGCCATATAACCAAAGAACAAACAACTCAACACACCATACACACAATTCCACTTCACTTGTGTGCAAAACGTGAATTATAAATGCTTTTAAACCAGTTGTTCTCAAGCAGGAGGACCATGCCCAATATGGGGCCTCAGCAAAGTTGTAAGAGGAAATGGTATTTAAGATAAAAGTTATAATTTACTAGTAAAAGTTATTTGTGAAGGATAGAGACAGAAAAGAATGATAAAGGAGAGCAGGGAACATGATCAGCAAAGGACCACAAACTAAACTTTTCGTTTGATACAAGTAGGGATGCACCAAAATTTCAGTGACGAGAAAATCGTCCGAAAATATATGCCACACTGCGCGTTCTAGCCGTCACCACCGCAATGTGGTGTTTTCTCAGTATTCAACTATATGCGCTGCACTCAGTTGCTCAAGGCCCATGCGAACGCTCCACTCATACACCTCTCATGCTCATTGGAAAAGCAAAGTCTGTTTAAATAACAAACCGACATGAAACGTCTATGTAATAGTATACTTGTTTCTGTTTGTAATAGCCCTACTGTGCTGAAACATGGTGTGGTATAGCCGTGCTGAGAAGTAAATTTGAATACCAATCACTGCTATGTTCTCCTGACCTGCTCTGAAAATAATAGTTTTGTAAGACTGTACATTATTTGGATGATCGGTCAAACAATAAGTCTATTTGATCTGATTGTTGCATTGAAATGTCCAATTTTAGTGTTACTTTCAATTAAAGTGTGGCTATTTTATTGGCTTTTTCAATATCATAACAATTCTTAAAACAAAAGTCTAATGTTAATACAATTACACACAAAAAATGCTAATTTACAATAAATATTTTTTGTCTACAGCCAAGAGCATCCAGAACTTTTAGTGCATCCCTAGATTCACGTCATTACAGCAACTTTTTTTTTTTTACAACAAATATCAGCCTTGGATTAAAAAAAAGAGTGAGAACTACTGTTTTAAATGCAAGCTTTGAGATTAAGAAATGCATTAACCTCCAGAACACCTGCCATTTTACTGACAATAAACACACACCACATTTACATATAGAAAAAACCTAAATAATTCTCGATCAACTTTTTTTTATTTCAGAAAAACACCCTCAGTTTAAAACGGTCCACTGTCACAGAGCAAATCCACTGTGAACAGTAAACGAGTCCTGTTGTCATTTGCAATACACTTCAAATAAAAGAAAGGTATTTTCACAATTCGACTTCACAACCCATTTCGCTGCACTTCTTTGTGTCACCAATACACGAATAAAGGCGCAATTCACACACTGAAACACAGTGGCTTCCGCGTTCTCAACTGGTCGAAAATAACAATTCACCCCTTTCATTTCAAACGGGTTTTTAATCAAACTGGCCACAATTACAAACAGTCCAGTCCAGCTCTGTGGTGGCTTGCGCGCTTTCCATTAATGGCGAACCGCTTCTGAATCACAAACTGCGGCGAATCAAACAGCGAACATTCACGAGCGACTTCAGCCGAACCAACGGGTTTAATCGACATATCCGTCGATACACAACGACGAACAAACGATATAAAGAGCATCGTCAATTCCGTCACATCAGAAAGCATTAATGAAAACAAAAGATGGCAGTCGTTGGTAGTTTCGGTCATGCTAAACGTGAGAGGCCCACAATATTCATCAAACTTACACAACAAATGTATATCAATCCTTTCCCAATATAAAGGAATGCGCAACTAATGGCGATCTGCGGTGTCGTATATCCGATTCCAACCGTGACTGAGCAACAATTTCGATGTTTGGGTTATCTGACGCAAGGACGAAGAGCGAGAAACTACAGCATCCGCATTTCCTCCAACGCCATCTGTAAAACTACGGAAAGCCGGAGGTGCTGAACGAGAAACTCAAGACGTCAGTGTGATCAAATTTAGGATATACCTGAAAGGTCCGTTTCTTGAAAATACAGGATTATACCACTCAAAATGGGTATACAAAATTACACACTACAAATAATAGTGTAATATGATGTAACCATCAAGAAAATTAGGCCTTGAATACCACTGTATAGGCTACAACTGAAATATTTTCAGAGGTTTTCAGCTGTATTTTAAACATATTTCTTAACATCTCCATACACCTTGATAAAACATGGCATATCAGTAAAGGTCGGAATATGTGATATTTCAACAAATTACCTCATGAAAAATAATGAAAAAATAAACAATGAAACATTATGCCAAAATGTACGATTTAAATATACAGTGGTGTGAAAAAGAGTTTGCCCCCTTCCTGACTTCTTATTTTCTTTGTATGTTTTTCACGCTTAAATGTGTCAGATCATCAAATATGTATAACACTTTTTCACATAGTGGCACTTAGGTTTGAATTTTGTTTTCCCTTAATAATAACAACCTTCATTTAAAAACTGCATTTTGTGTTTACTTGTGTAATCTTTGGAAATTGGAATGTTTAGTAATACATTTGAACTATTAGCTAACAATTTAGGATAATATGGGGTAAAATGGCGCAACATTTGTGAGATTTAGTCAGATGAAACAGTTTTGAGGTTAATTGATATAATTTTGTGTCTCTGGAAAATAGTAACCTGTGACATTATGTTAATATCAGTTTTTTTGTTTTTTTTTACCATTCAGGTGAATCTCTGTTTACAGGGATTTGGCTTTTTCTGTCTCTGTCCGATGTTCAATGTCAAACCACAATTATAAATAGAATAGCGGATTTACTATTTTATTTTAATAACAAATATTCAGCAAAAGTTTGTTCTTAGGAGCCGTTTACATGACACCATTGGCGTTTTCAACTAAGAATGTAAAAAATGTATGCAATTTGTTCTTTCATTTACATGACAGTGGTGTTTTGGGGCACTGTAAATGCAAACATTTTAAAATATGTTTAAAAGTGCAAGTTTTTGAAAACGATACCATTAGCGTTCTTATGTAAAATACAAAAATGCACATTTGTGAAACCATTGACTTCATGCGCATTCTTACAGTTTCTTTACAAAGTAACTTCGCAACTACTAGCCTGACAGCAGAATATAGCGTTTTTAGTCATTTTGACTTTGTTGAAAGTATGTGGTATTTAGCCACACCTAAAATGTAACTTTTTAAACTTGTGTCATTCTAACAACAAACAGTGCAGCAATGGAATGCAGCAGAGAATAGTCAAGAATATCAAATATTGGGGAGACAATTTGGCCATATTTCCTAATTTGGGGGGACGGGGGGTCAGCCCGCCTTAATATCAATGATGGTTAAACAGTCCTGCTTAGACACTTAGGCACTTAGGTTGTACCTAGGCTGGTACAACAGCAACCACCAAATGATACCTGTTATCTAGAAATTTACACACATACACACACAAATGATTTCAGAATAGTCCTGTGAGCAGATAACTGACACAACAAAGGGTTACTGATTCAGTGGACCATTGAACACAATGATGTCCTCATTTTAACCTCTGTGAGGCTTTAGACAGAGTTGTCCTGGTTACCATGGCCAGCTGCCAACACTGACTAAATAATCATACTGAGGCTGGTGCTGAGATACCATATTCACCAATTTAAAAAAAAAATTAGCATAGGTAAATTACACAGGAATTAACTGAATGAAGAAAATACATTAAATGTGTGTTTCAAGTGGGACCGGTGGTGAATTTTGAAGTATTTTCATCGTGAACTCTCACCAAAGACAGACTAACCCCAGACCAAACAAAGCATGTTTAAACTGACAAGGTCATTTGAAGTTAACAACAAAACATCAGACCTGTAGAAGGGAGGCAATGTTAAAAATCACAAATAATGCATCTAGTGTGAGACTGCATATATATACTTTTTTTTTTTTTTTTTTATCAGCCCAAAAAAAAATCAGCCATGAAATTGGTAATGAAATGACTAAGTAAAGACTGGAAGACTACAGACTCTCAACACACACTGTTGGCCATGTTGTGAAATCAACAGACCCCAGAAGAGACAGACCATCAAAATGTATAAGACATGACTTCATTAGAAGAGTCAATGTCCAAACCTGTGGCTTGAATTGTCTGCTAGTAATGCTGTGTGAGAATATCTGCCTTCAAGTATTTTATTAGTAACTAAACTAACTGAGTGCACTGTCTACCACAGAAAACATCAGACACAACAGCTATCAAGCAATTAAACATTTAGTTAAAAATTACCTAACCATTATGTACCTGTGGCATCACTACGCAAAGCACTTAATATCTTTTAAAATACTTTATAGTCTTTGCTATGATAAACCATACAGGTTTAATTTAATTTGATTATTTTTAAAGAGGAATGGTTCAAAACAAAATCACTGGAAGGGCTTTTCATAAAACCAGACACAATATATTATAAATTAAATCTTTTATGAAGCAATAGCTGAACACAATCGACTGAGAAAGTTCTAGAAAATACCAGTCATGTCCAAAGCTTTTAAAAGCGTCCATATACAGTAAACCACAAGATTTTTAACATTTATTTATTAACTAGAATTTGTATTTTAGATTTTTTTCAAATATGCATTTTTACATTACTTTATTTAGTATTTTATGTTACCAATACTTATTTTTTAATTACTAGTAGTTAATGATCCAATAGTGACTTGCATTCAACTAGTCACAAATATTATTCATTAGATGCTAATATTCCTTTGCTACTATAGTCAGTTTATACTGGAACCGATATTACAAATCAGAATAGTTACAAAGAGAGTACAAGCAGTAATAAATGGTTAAATAAGGCAAGTAAAGTGAAACAAGTATCAGCAACAACTGGAGCATTTACCAGTCTGAAGTGAATAATTGACATCTGAACCACAGGTCAAATATGACAAAATTTGTCATTTGCTACCACAGTGGAGTTCACTTATCTCAAGTCACAGTTAACTCCCCAATACTACTATGTCGACGTTTTTGAAGTGGAACCGCCAAACTCCCTATTTGTCTTATTATTTTCTTGTGGGTTATGTCGATTTTGTTAAGTTGCCGAAATCTATTATCTCGAGCACAAAAAAGTGACAAATTCGCCACTTCACATGGTTTTTTCGTGACTAATTAGTATACCTAGTTCACTGCGCATGCGCATTTTTTTTGTGATTTTGTGAGCAATCTTTGTGTTTGCATTGTTGGAGAATATAATTAAAGGTTTGTATCAAGAATCGAAGGTGGTTTTATTGTGGTGGTTTTGCATATGCCTTTTGTTGTCAGCAAACATACACTATAATGTGTATATGTAAATTTTTTTAGATGAATGCCGATCGCTTCATCAAACAAATCGCGGCAACGCTGTTGTGTAAAAAGACACCAAAAACTCGTGCATGTACATTCTCATTTAATAACTCACATCATGTACATCAATAAATGTTCCTTTTTCGTTTTTGGAGGGTTGTTGTCTTTGGCGCTTGCAATATCACTCTGACAGCTGCGCTGATAGGCTGTCTGACCTGTAAATCATGCAAGAAGACGTGATAGGCTGTGCTGCCACGAGGGCGCGTTCTTCTCATATCATCTGATGATCGCTTCTTTGAGCGCAGCGGGAGAGACTGCTTTTTTCTTTTTCTTCTGATTCTGACTTGTGTTCATAGGACTTCTGACTTACCATTAGCCAAGTGTAGGCAATTGCCTAGGGCCCCGAACATACAAGGGCCCCAACAAGCAGCCCCTTCCAAAGAACTATAGCACTTGTTTACATAAAAAAAAAAAAATCGCGACAGAGTGATTGCACCTCCCCCGTTGTTTGAGCGGTACGATCGCTCCGCACCCGCTCCGTTGACAGTACAATCGCTTAATTATGACATCTCCTACCGACTTTCCTTTGAAAATAGTTGGCAAAACTGCATTTTTCTGGAGGGAAGGGGCCCCTTTTCAAAGTTTGCCTAGGGCCCCAAATTTGCTCAGTCCGCCACTGCTTGTGTTTGTTTTCTTATTGTGTGAATTTCGCGCACAAGCACTGTGTACCGAGCCTGAACAGTTATGGATAATTGAAGTCATGCAATTATTTTAACATTTGAAATTCGAAATGTGATCTTACACAAAAAAGTTCATCAATCTATGGGTGCGGGTTATGCCAACAATTTTTTACACAAAACCCAAAACCCGCTGGCTATATGAGTGTGCGGATTATCTGCTTCTGCGGGTTATATGCGGGTAAATATTTGTTAATATATGATATATGGGTTATCTTGTGAAACGGTTATCTCAATGCTCGAACTCCACTGTATTTGGAAAATGACTAGTAAAAGTAATAATTACAAGTATATTGATTAGATATTTTACTTAAGATTGATTATTACTTTCCCAATAGTGACAAATTGACCTGTTCAGTTTCTAGCTTTCCTGTAGCTTAAACAGTAGAGCATTGGTGCTTGCAATGCCAAGGTCATGGGTTCGATTCCCAGGAAAGCAAGACCTGATTAGAATGTCAAAGTGTTCCTTGAATGCAATGGAAGTCACTTTGGATAAAAGTGTCTGCCAAATGCATAAATGTAGAGAAATTGAAACCGATAAAGTCACAATTGGATTACTTACTACTAGAACTAGTGACATTCAAATAGATACTAGTTTTGTGTTTTTTAAGCATAAATGTTAAAACAGCTTGCCATGTGCAAATGGGCCAGTTTCCTCCAAATTTCACATTTTCAGTTAAACCCCTGATAATAGTGAGGATTATCAGAACTGACTTCTTGAGGATCCCACACCATAAAGGCCTTTCTGGGTTCACATGTTGTCTGAAGGAAAGCATTGCAATAAACACTCTTCATCTGCCGTGCGTCCCCTTTGCATTAAACTCTTTGGTTAAACATGATCGTGTACTGGAAGTTTTCGTAGCTTAACAAAGGCCCTCAGACCGTCGGGTCGTCATCGGTCCCTCCGGACAGCAGCGCATGTCGACCTTCTTCTTCTCCGCATGAGCTGTGGCTCGCAAAGAGAGAGGAGGAGGAGGAGCCGCGACCGGTGCATCGCGCATCGTCTCCGCCAGATCATCCGAGGCTGCCCTGCTACACCATGAAACAAAAAGGATGGTGCCTTCCACAGCCCGCTTCCTACTGACAAAATAGTACAGAGGAGTCATCTAATGAGTATTGATTTGATCACCGTGGACCGAGCATTAAACGCAAGCATTTGGATCAGGTTGCGCGCTATCTAACACCAGTGACTTCGAGTTGCCCAGAGTGGATTTGACGTGTGTTCGGCTGGATGTTTAGGGGGGAAATAAGTGAAAGAAACTGCCATCATTGTCCTACAAGATGGAGTGCTTGACCGAACTGGAGAAGTATACGAAGTAAGTACTTTACAGCTGCTGTGCGTTTGTTTTGGCTCACAAAACATACCCAATGAAAACCTCCATGCGCTGGAGATTTTAAGCAGTTAGCCGTTTGCGAGTGATTCCTCTCGATTACCCAACCTCTGCTCTTTCACAGCGCAAGACACAGGTCAAACTGTGCATTTTGGTTTGTAGAGAAAAGGATAACGTAGAGAACGCGTTAAGCTCAACAAATAGATTCGGTTATTACAAATAATCAATTAGACGTTTGAAATGGTGACCGGAGCTGGAGTTAGCCAGCGAGTCGAGGAAACCCCTACAACGCGAACGACCGATACACTTAAATAAGACTACATAAAATGTGATATTCGTTGTTGCTAGAGTCAACAGGAAGTATAATATATGAATAGACAACATTGTAACGTCAGTGTATATCGTATGTCCTGGATACACGAGTGAAACCCGTAGGCCTCCATGTAGGCCTCATATCCACGAGGTCAATTTTGCAGCTCCCCGCGGTTCAGTGCAAGCGCGATGACATGATGAACCAGGCGGTCAGTGCTGGAGTTACTGCCAACGAACCGAAGGCCGTGTTATTAGAGAACCCGAGCCGTTGACGCTGTTTTGTTATTGTCATCCACAGCAACAACTGAACTGAGACAACTGTGAACAAAATATTGCAATGTTGTGCAAACAAATGTCACCCACATGCTCTTCTGCAGCATTTAAACACTTATGTCAACTTTACCACAAAATGTTGGTTTTAAATATAATTTTTTTATTATATGATGAACGCTGAAGCTATAATTATGAGACAAAAACTACAGAATCCAGTGTTACTCATTGATAACCCCAAGCGTGCGTCCAGGGCTCTCAGTTTACCTTTTTACATCTGAGACAAAAGACAGTTTGTCCTGCTGAGGCAGATAAGAGCTCTTCCCTCCACTTCTGTCTGCTGCTACATGCATCCAGATGACCATTTCAAATCTACCTGTTCTCGTTTCGAAAAGCATAGCAAATCTCTAACTATCGTTATTAAAATATGATAGATTAAAGCATACAGATTAAACAAAATGGCCCAAAAACCAAACCTGAATTCATGAATATTATCATTAACTGCCTAGCCCCATTTATATGCAGAATGACTAATTAGTTTTACTATTAGCTATAATAATATTCAAGACAGATGAGGGATGAAGTTGCAGCAGAGTGTTTTATAGATTGTTTTGACAGCAAAATGAAAAGTGTTTCCCATTTATTTTAATGGCTTAAAGGGACAGTTCACCCCTAAAATGAGATCTGTCATCATTTACTCACCGTTATGTTGATCCAAACCTGTAAGAGTTTTTTCTTCTGCTGAACACAAAAGATATGTTGAAGAATGTTGGTAACCGGACAGATGACAGCAGCCATTGCCTTCCTTTTAGTCTTTTTCCCCTACTATGGAAGTCAATGATTACCAACATTGTTAAACATATCTTCGTCTACTGGTGAAATTGACAGACTTCTCTCTGGTCATTTATGCAAGACTCCAATACTTTAGTGAACTTAAATCTGCCCCTGCAAGCTCATCTGCTTCCTTTTTTTGAGTCCAATGACCATGTATAGACTTTCCTATACATTTGTCCCTTTTCAGTATTGTGTCCTCAGATGTACGTCGCCGTATGAAACAAGACATCGGTCTCTACTTCCATTTCTAGAGGTGTGAATCTTCACTTTAAACGATTTGATTATTAAACTCTTCTCGATGCAACCTTACTACAAAAGTTATTCGGTAAAGATCAGTGATTGATTCATTGATTTTATCAACATTAATGATACAGAGAGCAGCAGGTTTATTATGTTAAGACCTTATGCACAGATCTAATATAATGTTGCAAACTGCATTTCGTTGCCTTGTACCTGTACTTGTGTAATGACAATAAAGTTGAATCTAATCTAATCTAATATCAGATCCCCCCCCCCCCCCCCCAGCTGTTTACGGTCATTTAAGGCAGTGGTTCCCAAACTTTAAAATTATCGGTTGTTATCGTGGAATAACGGAGGACTAGATGGTGCGGTTGAAGAATCAGAAATGAGTATTGGAGGGAGCTGTGTAAAAGTATCATTAACAAGTTTGTAAAAGGACTGCCAGTGCCAACGTCACAACTACCAAAACTATGCGGCTACACGTAGAAAAAGCTAATTGAACCGATTATAATCAGCGACTCTTTCTACATGTAGAGTGGCGCGACATCACACAGCAAGTTCCTGACAGTTCTCCTAAGTGCTCGCACTACTTCTGACTGAAAGGACAAATGGATGATCTTTCTGTGCACACGCTTCAGGGGCCTCATTTATAAAACCATGCGTAGGATCCCTACTAAAAGTTTACGTACACCCAAAAGCCAAAAATGGCATACGGCAAAAAATATTCAGAATTTATAAAACCTCACCATCTGGGTCACCAATTCCCTTCGTCTCCACAATGTGCATACGCGCGGCTCAAAGTTTGCTTAAAGGTGCTCACATTCTCCCGTCAAGTTTGTTTTTTATAGATCACAACATTTGCGTGGAAACTGACGTACGTACATTTCCAGTACCGTTTTGTACGTACGCACGCTTTATAAATGAGACCCCAGGTGTTTTAGTCAGCGCGAGTATCGCTTTGAGATCTTTTTCACGGCTTATTGTGCTTAATAACTCTTCTTAACATCAAGCACTTCCCACACTTCATTTTCTTATTCATGCAAGTTCTTGTCATAAAACCAAAAATGTGCTTTTTCAAACATCTGCTTTTAAGAAGCTTGGTACATTATCTGCAAACATCTGCAAACAAAGGTCATGCAACTTTTTATTGATGTGCAATAAAAGTACTTGATGTTCAATAAAACAGTGCATTAATATGAAATGCCTATTTAATTGCAAGAAATGTATGTAAAAATGTATTCCTTTGTTTTTGTGCATCATTTCAGAATCGCTAACACCAGCATTGCGATGCACTGTAAAAATGATTATATTCCACAGCTCTGTCCATTTCACTACAACTTTAACATGTTTTTTCCTGCTGTCCTCAACCAGATCAAAACAGACTTGTGACCCTTTTTTGTGATGTACCAGTTGAGAGCAAAAAAACACAGTAACCTAATTATAAAATATAATTTAGTACTTATAGAAACATCTAGTGATGTGTCTGTGGAGAGCCCCAAAAAGTATTTCTTAGTATTAGATACCGGGAAGCCTCATCTGTTGACAAATATGTTCAAATGCAGATTGTGTCAGGTAATCTACATTGACTGAATTCAGGCATGGTGTCTCTTCTCCGTAGGTGTGACGTTTTGTCGGAGAACATACTTCTCTGAGTTGGTTTGCCCCAGTGTTGCAGCTTCCTTCAAGCTGCTCAGCATCAGATCTGCCTCAAAATGGATGCTCTGTTGGATCCCGAACTCAGGTAGAGGGCCGTCAACCATTTGCTTAAATTGCAAACAAAACTGTCTCATTTGGCTGTTAATAGAACAGAAGTTTTTCAGTAATCTTCAGTGAACATAACTTGAATTGCAGAGTTGTATGTCCAATTTCAATTTGACATTGGACTATATATCTTTAGCTCCCTATGTCAACAGACTGTTTGCAAGAATGTTAAGCCATGCATCCCTGCAATATTAATCCTGCTTCTCCAGTTCCAGTCTAAATTTGGTTTTGCACTATTGAGGGATTTTAGATAACCGACTGCTTGCATATATTATATGCAAGCTTAAAAGATTTTTAAACCTTTTTGCATTTCACCTCACACTCTGCCCCTTAGTTATTTTGAGACAAATTTTAGAGAATTGCCACAGCATTTTTATCACAATATATCATAAAACGTCAACACATCATGAATGTATGAGCTGCATAATCTATAATCCATACAAGTAATTGTATTCAAATTGTAACAGAACTTGGGTTTAGATTAGTCAGTACTTGTTACTCATTACGTGCTGGACTTGCTTGAGCATGGCTGTATGCGTTTTTAACAAATAGTGCAGCTCTTGCCTTTTGTGCTGTGTTGTGTATTTGAGTTTATGTATTACAGTGGAACTCGGTTATGTCGACGGCCCAGGGGGTTGCAAAAAACGTTGAGATAACGATGATCGAGATTTTAGTTTGATGAAGCGATCGGCATGCTATAAAAATTTACATACACTGTATATGTTTGCTAACAACAAAAGGCATACGTGCACCAACTAACAGCAGAGATTTACCAGTATAAAATAAAAAACACTTTAGATTCTCCATACAAACCTTTAATTATATTCTCCAACATTGCAAACACAATTTCGCTCACAGCGTGTAAACCGTCACAGCACACATAAACACATTTGCTCATAACAGTCATTTCGCTCTTACACAGTTTTGAAAAGTATTGCACACGCGGATACCATTGCCGGCAGCAATGTCACCCTGTAGCCTAAGACTGGTTACTCACAAAAGCTAAGCGGGGCTGAGAGTGGTTATTTTCCTGGATGGGAGACTGACCTGATTGCTGCTGGAAGTGGTGTTAGGAGGCCAGCAGGGGGTGCTCACCCTCTGGTCTATGTGAGTCCTACCGCCCCAGTATAGTGACGGGGACACTGTACTGATATGAGCACCGTCTTTCGGATGAGACGTTAAAACCGAGGTCCTGACTCTCTGTGGTCATTAAAAATCCCTGGGGTGTAACCCCGGCATCCTGGCCAAATTTGTCCATCATGGCTTCCTAACCATCCCCTTTCTCTGATTGGCTGCATCATCACTCTGTCTCCTCTCCACCAATAGCTAGTGTGTGGTGAGCGTTCTGGCGCAATATAGCTGCCGTCGCATCATCCAGGTGGATGCTGCACTCTAGTGGCGGTTGAGGAGATTCCCCCGTTCATGTAAGCGCTTTGAGATACTTTGATAAAAAGCGCTATATAAATGTAATGAATTTATTTTATTTATTTATTTATTTACTATGGTTTCTTTACAAACTCTAAAATGCTTTGTTTGCTTTTTGTCTTTAACGGTCTGCTTGAAAAAACAAATGCTTCTAAGCTTCTATCAGTAACGACATCTTTGTCGATTTCAATGTAATCTGGGAATTCATGGACAGTGAAGGCGAACTCCTGTACCTCCTCTTCCAAGATAGCATCTGTAAGGCTTGATTTATGCGCCACTTCCGCAAGTTCTTCTGCGGCTGCACGGCACTGCAAGAGTGAGTGAAGCGTCATTGGAGAGAGCAACCATACGGACCATGATGTACGTTCAATGCGAACTCGGCACACGTGCCGTGAACTTGGTACTATCATTAGTCATGGGGATCGAAATAACCCATGTTAAGTGTCGAATTTGTCCCTCTTTTGTGCTCGAGATATCCAGGTTTGGTGACATAAAAGAATCGACATAACCGATAAGAAATTGCTTAGACAATAAGGGAGTTTGGCGGTTCCACTTCAAAAACATCGACATAATAGCGTTGGCGAGTTAACCGAGGTCGAGATAAGTGGGTTCCAATGTATATGGATTTCACATGCCTGATATTTCCGTTTATTTTATGATACGTTTATGTGTCATTAGGGATATAATTTTAAGAATATCATTAGAAATGTTGCATTAGAATGGCTAAAGTGGGTCACGCATGAAAATGCTATTAAACCTGATTCATGATGGTGTCAGTATTTAAAAAAAAAAATTAAATGGGCTCTTGGTAGATTAAAATATTGCTGACAGATATGAATGGCATGAGAACCCCCTCCCATTACAACTACTATCATTGTGGGGGTGACTACATTATGAAGGTCAGACAAAGAAAATGAGTCTCAGAGGAACATGTAACCTAGTTGTTACTTGGTAGCTTCATTTAGGTTTCATATTAGAACTAGCAAGCAATATGCTTATTTGTTGTTGCAAATGTGTCAATTTTGTGTGATACAAAGAGACCATTATGTATATGACCATATTGTGAGTCATATACTTTTTATATCTATTTAGGCATTGGCGTTTTGGGTGAAAGAGTGATGTTATTTCACAATAGGGGTCGTTTAGAGACAAGTTGATAATCATATTCATATATCCCGGAGTCAGACAGATGCATATAGTGCATATACAAAATGGCATAGTTCATCATAATTCACCCTCTATATTGCTAAATGTACTCGATTTTTCATGTCAACAGAACAATATACGGGGATAACCTGACTTCTCTTGAGACTCCACTTCTTCGCAGCATAGTAATGATGATATGCTAAAGCCAGCCAGGAAGTTGATGTGATTGATTACAAGGTAGTTTGTGACGTAAGAAACACGGGCGATTTCAAACCGGGTTTTTGATGCTTGAGATGGTCTTTTTCCCCCTCACTATTTTAAAGGAAAATTGCTCAGCAATGGTGTTGACTTATGAATATGGACATGGTTTGTCTTAAAGCATATTAAAAACACCACATAGACATATAAACAACATTAAAAACTTGATGATAACTTGGTTTTCACCACAGGGGTTCTTTAAGACAGTCTTAACATAATGACTATGTTTATGCAACTGGTAATAGGTTTTCAATTTTCTTTGTAATGAGATTTTAAATTGACTGATATAATGTTTTGCTTTCTTTTTTTCATGCTGTTCATTCATGACAACAGGGAAGACGTAAAAGACTGTTCGGTAGGTCTTTAAGTTTAGATATCTTTTCAGTTAAATGTACATTAAACATGGTTATAAAATACTAAATTGTATTATTTTATTTTTTTAACCACAAGATCAAGGTTGAAAGCCTCCCGAAGCAAGTCATATTCAAAGGCCTTGCACCCAGGGTCGTATTGACAAACCATCTCCTGCCTAAAGGAACCAAGGCGAAGGTAAACCTTGAGGAACAGGGTCGACAGAAGGTCTCCTTTAGCTTTACACAGACAAAGAAGCCTCGTCAAAATGTGTTTTTAGCCCCACCAAGCCCAGAGAAATCTGCAAGTGAACATTCTTCTCCACTGCAAGCTGGATCTGTACCCATTTCAGATCTAGCAGTACAGACAGATGAAACCAAGAATGTGGACACAAATACTCCAGCAGTGGGGGAGACCCAGGTTGTACCCGCTCCAGTATCCTTCCCACTCAAGTCAAAAGCAGTTCCTGGAAAGATGCATTTTAAGAAACAGATTCTCAGCTTTACTGTTGTTGAGGATAACTCCATTGTCAGCATTGCCTCAGCAGAGATTTCAGAGCCAGTAGTCCCACTTGAGTCAGACAAAATTAGATCTGCAGCCAAGGTTGAAACCGAAACCTCAGTGCAACTGTATCACAAGAACTCTGTCATTGATAGTTCCTCTGAAAAAGTTATCAAAGAGGAAAAACCTCAGGAGAAATTAGACTCATGCCTTAAAGGTCCTGTTTCTTCCCATATTGGGAAGGGAGATATGGATTCTTCCATTATTTCTGAGCATGAGGAAAACAGAAAATCCCAGCCCCGATCAGACAGCACACTTCCAGGTTCGGAATCTGATGGTGATTCAATTCGAACATCATCTAGCCAGAAATCAAGTGAACACAAAAATAAAATTCACTCTGAATCCCAGAGAAATGAAGCGAAAAAATCCTCTAATTCCAAAGTAGAAGAATTAGAAAAACCGAGGCCTGATAGGAAAGATGAAAATGGGTCAAGTCGGTCCAAGTCTGAGCGTGACTCCAGGCACACATCTTCAAGATCTTCTCGTTCTGACAGAGACAGGAGAAGGACCAAAAGTCGTTCAAGGTCAAGATCACGAGGCTGTCGAACTAGTTCTTATTCCAGGTCTGAAAGGTCAAGGAGTGAGAGACAGTCAAGGTCACATTACCATGATTCTGAGCGGAGGTTTCATAGAAGTTCTCCGCATCGTGAAAGGAGAAGCCCGCGTTCTCGAACTGATGGCAGGTCTCGTGACAGCTCTGACTCGGAGGATGACCACCGGCGAACAAGGACTCGAGGTAGTGACTCAAGCCGCTCCTCCACATACTCTAGCTCGCAAAAAGAATCAAAATCATCTGCTCACACCAGATCTCACAGGGACTCAAAACCCACAGAAGGCTCTCGATCATCTGAGTCAGACAAAAGAGGGCAACATTCGAAATCGGAACGATCTAATTTAAAAGCTGGTGACTCTGAATCTAATAGAAAGAGCTCTCCTGAAGCAGAATCAGTTCACAGGAAATCCAGTGTCCACTCTAAATCGGAAGTTAATGCTAAAACCTCAAATTCCAACCGTGCTACCTCATCCCGAACATCTGAGAAAAAGGTCCATAAAAACAGTTCTGACTCTGATGAGGAGCACAGAAAAAAACATCAGTCACAAGGATCAGACAGATCGTCTGGGTCTAGGACTTCATCGAAAAAAACAGATTCAACAGATCACAAGACAAATAATGTTACAGGAACAGAGAGACAATCAACAGAGAGATTAAGTAATAACACAAAGCAGTCAGAATTAGTCCCCAGTTCAGTTACTCCTCAGAAGGATTGCACCAAAATTGATGACAACTGTACCCTTGCTAAATCTAAATGCAGTTCTCAACAGATGCACAAAGTTAATTTGTTTGAAACCAATCAACTGATTGAGCAAAAACCTCCAAACCAAGATCTTAGGAGTTTGGAAAAGTGCACAAATGTCCCTGAGACAACAGAAAGTTTGAAGCAATCCACTTCCACAACAAGTAGAAGCCTTGAAGTTAGAAGTTCCACTGAGGCTGATAAACCTGGAATGAAAGATGAGATTCCAATCCAAAGTGAAGCTCTGACAGAAGGACTGGCTGAGTCATTTTGTGTAGGCAACGCTTTCAGTCAGGATTCAGTAGTACCAATGGCAGACCCTCTTTCTCTTTCTGTGAAAGAATTTCCAGCTGGAGGGTGCTTGAATTTAAACACTAAATTGGATGGGTCCTCATTAATTAGCAGTAAGATCAGTATACCCGTCACACTGAGTACTCAACTTTGTGAAAAAGATTCTGAGCAGCTTAGTGGGAATTCTGAACAACCTAGTGGGATTTTGAAAAAGGATGGTAGTGCAAAAAAATCCAGATGGGACATTGTTGGTCAATTCACTTCAGAATATCAAAGCCCTACGAAAGTAGTTAATCCAGATGTGAAGAGAGTCGCCTTAGTAAAACAAATAGAGTTCAACAGTGATACTACCTTTGATGAATCTTGTACACAAAAACATGACTCTGAATTACCAGTTGAAAAATCTACAGAAGGACAAATACGAGACAAAAGCTTAGTTGAATCTCATCACAAAGTGATTTCCTACAAATCTGACCTTGGAAACCAATGTACACATGGTGAACCAGTAAATCAGACTGTTGAAATTCTTCAGTCAACAAGTGCTGCAGTTGTTGGGGATCCTCCCCTCAATTTCCATTCTACTAGTAAAGAGAAAATCAATGTAGACAAACCTAAACCTGAAACTCAAGACCCTGATTCCTTAAATCATGATGGTAAAGGTCACAGCGAAGACAGTGAGAGTGAAGAATCAGACTCTGATTCTGATGACGAGCGGGTCTCCTTAAAGCGGTTGCACTCTGTGGTGGTTGTGCCAAAAAATTCAACCATTGCTCTTGAGACAAATGATTTGACTCAACCGTCTCCCGGGACCTCTGTGTTTTCTGGCCAGCAACTCACTGATACACATGGAAGCATTAATAGGGAATTCGCTTATGGCTTTAACAATCAGTCAAAGTTTGAGGAATCATTAGTTGCACATTTTAAGGCTGGTGCACAAGCTGCAATTCCAGATGTTAAAGGTGTCTCCTACCAATCACAAAGCAACATGGTTGACAGCACCAGCCATTTGGAGGCTACCAGTGCTCATGTTGACAAAAACTGGAATTCCCAAGAAAGACCAAATGCCTGTGTCCAGCTGAACCAAGCCGCTATTCAGAGTTATGAGAAGACTTACAGGCGACCTGAATCGGATCACCATCAGTACCATGATAGGCCAGATAGCTGGAATGGAAGGAAGGGAGGAAAGCAGCAATATGGGGACTCAAATGACTTCAGCGGTGGGAAGGGTTACTGCTTGGCCTGGGACTTCAACCAGTCGGAACAGCCCAGCAGTACATTTCAGCAACCGGACAGCAGTCATGGCGCAGAACGCCCGTCTCAGCCAGGAATTGCTCTATTTGATAACGTTCACAGACAAAATCCATGGGCTCAGTCTGCCATCTCTGAAACCAGCAGACCAGCCAACACGCATGTGCCTTTTCAATATCACGATTCAGTTAACCAGATCCATCCAGACTCTCTGACCAATGACCATGATTATGATAGCGAGAGAAGGGTAGTACGGATCAAACAAGGATCTATCCTATCTGCTGATCTTCCAGGATCATCCCCATTTGTTCAAGCCCATGAGATAAGTAGCAATTGTAGCTTCACCATAGAAAATCAGACCATCTCAGAAGCCCCTAGAGAAGACAACCAAAAGCCTCATAGAGGAAGGGGCCCACCTAAGAAGAGACGTCAAGACTTTGAATCTGAATCGGATAATGAGGCAGAGGCCGGTCTGACCAGCAAAAGGGATGGTTTGGATGAGAGCTCAAGGCTTGTGAAAGATAGTAAGGAACCTTTCCATCAAATTCAAGAGGTTCAACGACCACTGCTCAACCTAAAGGACTTTGTGGATCCATATGTGTGGAGGGAAAAGGCAAAGCAGAAAAAAATGCCACCCTACTTTGACCTCATCGAAGAAAATCTCTATCTGACAGAACGGTGAGTGTCTATTTTTCCTTTTTATACAGTTTTTGTCCTTGTTAAACGAGTTCATATTTTTGTGTTGGTGCTCCATGCTCCACTGTCTTTTGAATTTCTAAATGTTTGTCCATTTTAATATGAACTTTCTTAAAGCTTATAAATCTGTTTTTTTCTCCTTGCAGCAAGAAGAATAAGTCTCATCGTGACATCAAGCGTATGCAGTGTGAGTGTGCTATCCTCTCAAGAGAAGAGCGAGCCCGTGGGATAATGGCATGTGGCGAAGATTGCCTCAATCGCTTGCTGATGATTGAGTGGTAGATATTCTGCTACTACATCATAATATTTGCTTTTTAACCGAGAGAGACTGAAATTAATACATTGTGTTTGTTACTGGCTGATTTTATATAACTGGCAGATTGCGGTTGTTGAGACTGGAAACTTCAACTTATTCAACTTGTTCAAATGTGCAGTAAATTATGATATTTTTCCCTTTTCTTGTTCTTTCAAGCTCTTCCCGGTGTTTAAATGGAGCGTATTGCTCCAACCGGCGTTTCCAAATGAAACAACATGCAGACTTTGAGGTAATTTTGACCGAGAGCAAAGGCTGGGGCTTACGAGCAGCCAAAGAGTTACAGCCGTAAGTACTATTCGCTTCAGTTAACAAGTCCTTATTATATACGCTCTTTGTCTTTTATGTAAGTGACCTATTTATAAATATTTTTTGCAGGAACACCTTTGTTTTAGAATATTGTGGAGAAGTTTTGGATCACCGGGAATTTAAAACGCGGGTGAAGGAATATGCTCGAAACAAGAACATTCACTATTATTTCATGGCTTTGAAAAATAACGAGGTGAGTCCGTATCATTGGTGAAAACAATGAGAATTAGAAGTGTCGTTGCGAACTTTCATGAATTAAGTAAAAAAAAAAAATATGTCCATTGTGTCTGCAGATCATTGATGCTACTTTGAAAGGAAACTGTTCCCGTTTCATGAATCATAGCTGTGAACCCAATTGTGAAACTCAGAAAGTAAGTCCACATTCACATTCCACCTCCACAATCAGAATAAATAGGATATCAATAGAAAATGTAAACTCCATTGTTGGTGTGAGGCTGTCAAGGAGTGGGTCAAAATGGCCAGCTCTTCTGGCTAGCAAATGATTAGTCCATTATTGAGCACAACTACTTGATTACTTGTGCAGTAAATGGTTCATTAGCCATATTTGTTCAATTACCTGTTTCATGTATCCAAGAAATGCATCAAATCTGTTTTTCACATCACCACACAATTTTTGCCCATGTAGGAGTAGAGCCTTTGATTTCCATGTAAAATCTTTGTTTTGCATTTCTAATTCATTGCGCCTTTGCAGTGGACTGTGAATGGCCAGCTCCGTGTTGGCTTCTTTACCACCAAAGCTGTACCAGCTGGGACAGAGCTCACTTTCGATTATCAGTTCCAAAGATATGGGTAAAAGATCCAATCATTTATATCATGTACTGTTCTTAAAATGAAATTCATCTTAATGTTACATCTTCCTTTTTCTGTCCACCAGTAAAGAGGCCCAGAAGTGTTTTTGTGGAGCTCCTAGCTGTCGGGGTTTAATTGGCGGAGAGACTCGGGTCAGTGTCCGAGCAGCAGGTGGGAAGAAACAGAAGGAACGCTCACGGAAGAAAGACACTGACAGTGCACTTACCACGGTGAGCAAGAGGGCTTAATTATTGTAATTCATCCAGCTCTTGAAAAGAACAAGAGAAAGGCAGTATGAACCCATGCAGTGACTGAAAGTGGTTTACACACTGTAAAGTCCACAACCTGTTAGTGATTCTGAAATTTCTGCTTGACGAATTGTTAAAGCTAGACAAATAACATATGGTCTGTCATGGTTTTCAATGTGTTGTAGCTTTGTAGTGTTATCTTAAAAACCAGCAATACCAGAGCAATGATCTTCTGGTTGAATTGGGTCAGCATTGTTCTTGCTTGCATGTTAATTGCTCTGAGACTTTCAGGGCTTGTTCTAGTCTACAAATAACATGGCTAATATATTCTGCATGCATTCAAGCTAATTGCATTTGAGGTTTTTATAGCTTGTTTGCACTCTAGCACACAAATTCTCTGGCATAAATTGTAGAAATATCCTCCTGTTACATTAAACGAAATGGCTTAATTTTGGAAGTGAGCTTTTGCCATGGTTACTGGTTGACTGGTTGATGTTCTGCAGTTGGATGAGGAACTGGAGGCTCTGCAGGAGAATGGAGAAGGCTTATGTGGGGAGAAAGATGTGATCGCACTCTGCAGACTCATGGTACGAGTGGAGACGATGGAGCAGCGACTCACCTGCCTTAAACTCATCCAGGTAAACTGCAACAATGTCACTTTGATTTATTGCATTGCAGTGTTTCAGGACAAGCTGTTGCATGTCTTTGGTGTGGTGTTAAACATTTAAAAATGACTGAAAACTGGTCTTGCTGAGTTTTTTGCATGCCTGTGCAGAATACCCAGAATCCCTTGTGCCTGAAGCAGTTTTTGGATCACCATGGCCTTTCACTGCTGTGGATATTTATGGTTGAACTTTCTGAGGCTAAGAGCAACTCTGTAAACAACATTAAACTACAGCTGGAGGTAGGTAAAAGTTCAACATGCACATATTCAGGGAACAATCTATATCTGCAATTTTCCTTAAACGGACTCCAGAAATTCCTAGTGGTCTGACACTTTAGCAAATGTAGCTTAATTGTGCTTGTGCTGTATGTTGTTTTAAACTCCCACAAAGCTTGAAGCCTATTTTGTTGTTGCAAAATTCTCAGATAATGAAGGCTCTGGCAGTGCTTCCCATCTCAACGAAGAATATGCTGGAGGAGAGCAGAGTGCTTCAGTTTATCCAGCGCTGGGCTCAAAGCAGACCACTCAGCCAACCGGCCGAACAGGATGGCTACTCCAGTGAGAGCACCTCCCGTGCCCAAACCCCCCTCAACACTCCTGATGGTCCACCGGTCAAGCTGGCCACTGAGCTGGATGGAGACACTCCCAAGCGAGCAGTCTATCGTAGGCTGAAAATTATCAGTGAGAACAGTCTGGACAGCGCACTGTCTGACGCAAGTAAAGCTTCAGATGGAAAAGAAGAGGAGGATGAGGAAGAGGAAGAGATGGAGGAGGATCATTCACAATTGGAAGCCACAATTGAAACGGAGGTGAAAGTAGAAAGCATTGAAGCACCTTCTGAGAATCAAACTGAGCTTGAGGCCGGATTGAAACAGGAACCCCCTGAAACTGTAGAAATCACACTTTCAATGCCAGAGGCCATTAGCACTGAGGGAGAGACACTTGAAATGCTGGAACCTGAAGAAAATCCCCTCTGTAAGCCTGAAGAACAACTGGAGGGTGAGAAGATGGTGGAAGAGACCAAGAGTGAGGAGCCATCAGAGATCCAGACAGAGTCAGTGACTGTTGAAGATGTCCTTTCAGTCACAGACACCACATCTGCACAAGACGTTTGTAACGATGTAGTTGCTGATGTGGAATCTCTCATTACTGAGACCCAGGTGGAGAATGCATCTTCTGAACAGTGCAGCTCTGAAGGGAATGAAAGTTGCAGCGCTGCAGAAATCACACCCACACAACCATCAGATGTTATAATGGAGAGTGTAACCTCTGAATCTGCCGCTGTTGCCATAGAGAGCACACCTACAGAATCTCCATGTGTCTCTCTGGAGACCACTCCACCGAGTTCTGCTGCCGTTTCTACTGAAAACACATCATCAGAGGCTGTTGTAGCCACCGAGTCTGTTGATGCATCGGCCCTGGTTATTGCGGCTGCGCCAGCTGAGGGTGCTGCGCCAGCTGAGGGTGCTGCGCCAGCTGAGGGTGCTGCGCCAGCTGAGGGTGCTGCGCCAGCTGAGGGTGCTGCGCCAGCTGAGGGTGCTGCGCCAGCTGAGGGTGCTGCGCCAGCTGAGGGTGCTGCAGTGGGGACGCCCTCTCAAGATGAGGAGGAAGGCGTTTCTGATGTCGAAAGCGAGCGCAGTCAGGAGCCACAAGTCCGAGCTTCTGATATCAGTGACATGGCCGCCCGGCTGCTGGATACTTGGAAAGACTTAAAGGCAAGACTAAGATTTGTTAAAATCAGGGATTACATTTTATAGAAGCCAAGTACAAATACTGATTCTTAATGGTTCTCACGATACCTGTAATACAGTAATACCTCGGTTCACAAGTTTAATTCGTTCCAAGAGCGAGCTCGTTACATTAAATTATCGTACACCAAAACAATTTTCCCCATAAGAATGTAATAAAAATCACTTGATTCGTTCCACACGACCATAAATGCCTATTTTAAGTATATTTTTGGGTTTTACCCTATTAATTACAGTTAAAGTTATAACCATTAAGATCTCATATAAATACTAATTAATAATTGACAATTTACTGTAACACGCACTTTAGCTTTGAGTAGCGTCGCTGCTGGCGTGAAGGAGACGAGAGGAGGGTTTTACTGCTTACAGGGAGAATTTCATACCTTCTTTCTTACTCATCTTGAGGTCATTGTCTATATGCTGTACTGTACTAAATATTTCACTACGTGAACAATAGCGTTTAATGTAAACAACAGGAGGTAAAACCGCTGTAAATCACTTATAAAAGTATCACTGTGGTGAATGATGCAACCAAACTGAGCGATGCTGAGAGAATGAACGAGTTAAGGGGTGAGAGGCTGTCGTTAGGATATTTCCAGTAAAAATGCACGCAAAGATGCTGAGCGTTAGGACTTTTCCACAAAAATGCGCGTGGGCAAGGGAACGTTTTTCTCACACTCTGATACAATACTCAACTACAATATTCAACACTCATACTACAATACTCGTACACCGATTTGACTTTCCATGCTTGTACACAGATTTGCTCGTATACAAAGTCACTCGTAAACCGAGGTATTACTGGATAGTAATCCCTCGGCTATCATGGGTGTTAGCGTCCAGGCACCCCCGCGATAGCCGAAAAACCGGGAGTAGATATAGAAATCTACGCTATTTTACTCATAATTTTTCTCTTTTCTTTTTTTTTAAATCTCTATAAATTTAAGCTTATGTAAACCCTCCCAACAGTCTTAAATAAACCCTTTATACACTCTTAAACAATTTTTAAAACAAAAAATTGCTTTTACATGGTTTACGTAAAAGATGAGGTAAAATGTACTGCACAGTAAAGAAAAGCATTTCTCCAGCTCTTCTGAAAGCACCACTTCATCAGGCGCTTCGTAAGGTGGTGCAATATCATGTCCAGCGTCCTAACTTCCATTTCCACTGTAGAAGTACCAGTGTTTTTTTTTGCGGGTGAGGGACATAGTGATCGGCAGTTGCTGACACTTTTTCTTTTGTGTAAGGATGTTCTTATACACCTGCATCGCACCATCGATTGCATTTCGGAACTGCAACGAACAAATCATCTTATAAACGTAAGACGTATCTGCCCTCAGAAACCCGCGATATAAAGAGGAGTCCGCGATATAGATTTACATATAATATATTTATAAATCCACAATGTACCGAGGGCGCGATAGGTGAACCGCGATATGGCGAGGGATTACTGTACTATAATTTTCAACAACAGTACAGTGGGAATGATTTTTTCAGGTAGCATGTTTAACCTAAAGCTAATACTAGTAAAGCCCAGAGTATACTTTTTTTATTTATTTCTTTTTCACTTTTGTGTGTACAGCGTTTGACTTAAATTTCATTAACATTGTGAGTACATACTGCACACACAACCAGATTTTTCTAACCCCAATTACAATGTATGCTAAGGTCTTCCTGTGTATTGTGTCAAAAATATCGATATTTCAATATGTATCGTTATTGAAATATATGAAACAGTTCCAGTACTCTTTTTCTACAGTATCGATGCACCGATACCAGCTGCTCATTCTAACTCACTCGATTGAATATGCTTGCGCATATTGAGCATAATTTTTAGTCATTACCGCAAGTTCGCGCTTCCACAAAGCGGTTTGAAACCTCCGGGTTCAGCTTTACTCATATGCTACGCAAACACTTAATTAGGGGCCAAGCACCGAAGGTGCGGAGGCACCTATTGTTTCTGTTCCGGTTCTTATTACTATTCTTCATCATCTTCTTCTTCTTCCGCCATCAAAGTCTATGGCAGCCCATAGAACTGCTTGCATAAATCATAAAACTGATAAAAATCATAAAACTGGTCTCTATAGATTCAGTGCATCATGCCGAGTCGTGCGATACCAAATTTTCCCATATCGGCCATTTAGAGCGTCGGCCATTTTGAATATTGTCATAAATTGCTATATTTAACAAACGGATTGGCGTATTGTTACGAAACTCAATATGTGTCTTTGGCACCTAACCTTGATACGATTCAAAAAGTTTCGAGGCAGCACCACCTTGTGGTCAAAAGTTATAACCAAATTTACAAATATGCTAATAATTTTTGATGACGTCAACCTATTGTCAAACAAATGGTCTCAATGTGTTCATTGGGTCAAGCCGAGGGCATAGATACCAAATATGTCATATTCGGTCAAACTTCCTGTTTGCCATGTTGTCTTTCTTTAAAAACCTACTTTTTCTAACTCCTCCCACACCGTTGGTCCAATTTTCACCAAAATTGAATCACATCATCTTCAGACCATTCTGACAAAAAGTTATAGAAATGAAGTTGATTCGCCAAACTGTTTTCGATAAAATTGCTTACGAATTTGACCAAATGGCCACCAAATAAAGCGAGGTGTATATCTCTGCAATGCATTAGCATATTCTTACCAAACTTTCTGTGTGTCATGTCAATCATGATCTGAGGCTACCTGCAGAGTTTTAGCACAGTGCAATCTAGTGGTCCGGAGATATAAACAAAGTGGTGCTTCTGATTATAGCAGCTTTGCTTATCACTTATGAAAATAAAACTTGAAATGTCAACTGCAGCCACTAGATGTCAGCAGAATATTACTCAAAGTGTCATTTGCCCTTTTCACATTGATGAAAATGATACATTAAGGAAAAGTAGTCAATTCATCATTTAGTTTTATTCAAAAGTTCTGTTGTTTTTACTATAACTATAAAAATAAACCTCTTCATAAAGAATTTAAAAAAAAACTTCTAAGAATTTAATAATAATATGTTGGTGTTTTCTATTGACAACTGTTTAAATTAATTAAAACAGACTAATAAAGAAAATACTGATATGTGTATTATTGTAAATCAAATCATACAATGATTAATTTGTCTTGAACTACATTGGATCTACAGGGTTTATCTTTCCCATTTTAAAAATGCACGTATTAAGTAGACTGTCAGTGTATGCTTAAAGTAAAATTATTTGAAAAAAATTAAATTTCAGGGACAAAGGGTTTTCTCTCCGGCCAAGTGCTTTGATGTCAAAATGACTTTAATGTTCTATATCAGCAATGCTTTACCCAATTGACACCAAACTTTGAGCGTCATTGTCACCTCACTCTGGACATACCACATGATTTGACACATCGGTTTGGTTACGGCAGTTGAACGTGATAAAACGTTAAATTGAATTTCTAAAGACCGTATTGATGATATTGACCATATTGAAATGTCTTTAGATTCTTACTACTGTTGGTCTAATGCTGCCAGCCATGTCGGCATGACTTTTAATACCCTCTTTGTGCTTGGCCCCGTAATGGCTGCTTGCAGCTATATTTGTAACTGTGTCACTTCTGACAAGAAATTGTGTTAGATTAGATAATGTGTTAGATTAGATAATGGTGAATTTCAAATAAACAAGCTATTTTATTTTCTCAGGAGGTTTACAGGATACCAAAGAAGAGCCAGGTTGAAAAAGAGTCTAATGGTAGGTCAAGAACGCATACTCCTACCCAGTTTAATTTGAACCATTTCATACTTTGTGGTAATGACTTCTTATCCATTGTTTTCCTCTTAACAGATCGCAGTCGTGATCGGGAAGCTTTGATGACCCCTCGCACTCCTTCGAGCAGTCGAGAGAGAGAGCGAGAAAGAGAGAAGGAGCGTGATCGGGATCGAGACCGGGACAGAGACAGAGACTGGGAGCGTGAACGGGACTGGGACCGGGACCGTGACCGGGAACGGGAAAGGGATGGAGAGAGATCATCCCTTCGCAGTGCAGATAGGAAAAGACGACGAGGCTCCACCTCCCCTCTTCCACCTTCAGCCTACGAGAGGGGCCGCAGAAATGATGACCGGTAAAATTTACTGCACAATAACACAAATCCATACAATTCTGTAATTATATAGTCACCCTCATGTTGTTCTAAACCAGGGGTGTCAAACTCATTTTGGTCGGGGGGCCGCACACTGCTTAATCTGATGTCAAGGGGGCCGAGCACTAAACTCATAGCAAAATTACATAGAACTAACAATAAGTCCACTTTTCTGTGGCCTATATTATATTAGAGTATTATATTATAAATGATATTAAATTATAAAAATCTTTAAATTAAATGAATTGTCCTTTTACAAAATACATTACAAACAACCTACGTATAGTATGTGCAATTTCAAAAACACAGTTTACTCAGTTTAACATTTATTTAAGTGCATTATGCATAAAAAAGTGTCTTATTTTACAATGATGCAAAGCATTTAGTCACAGTTTTGTGGAACTTAAAAACACTGTCCTGCATGTTAACAAAAATCAAATATCAATTATTTAAAATTCATTTTCCAACTCTGGGAAGCAATTCTGAACACATGAATTAATTTCACACACTTAAAATCTTAAGTGGCAGCTGTTTAAAAAAAAAAAAAAAAGTTTTGTAACATTTGCAAGTTTATACATAAGTATGTGTGTTTTTTTTTATGTAAACAAATTAACTTTATCACTTTGCGAAAACTGGCCTCTCCGGGTGAAAACAGATCGCCGTTTCCTCAGACCCACCATCATTTCATTTACCTTCTGTATTCTCAGTTGACCGTGCAATCTGTTGTATTTCTCGCCATGCTGAGTTTTATGGTAATCATGCAGTTTAGGTGCCTATATTCAAACGGTCACAGATCGCGTAATTTCAGACGGCTGGCATAACTTCTTAGATCCGAACGACAGGGAGATCCACACGAACAACGTCGGGAATATGTGGATGCGTGCCAAACGCGAACTTAAAACACAGTTTGGCACGTCACGCATCCTATTTCCATCCTCACGAGTTTGTGCTCCGAAATCGATTGCTAAACGATGACGTTTGCAGCAGCATTATCTGCTATAGCTGCCAATTATCCCGTGTAGATGTTGGGTTAAAAATGTTTTGTTGTTTTCTTTTACCATGTATGATTATCTTTAAATCCCTATTGTTTTTTTAGTGTTTTTTGAGTATACGCTCCTAAACTGCATGCTTACCGGTTTTATAGTGGCGCCGAATATTATAATCCTTAAGCACCGAAACTTGCTGATGCACACCAGCACACGGGTTTCCCATGAACATATAGGAAGAGGTCAATTTTTCTTGATAAATCCGCCACTTTGTGTCCACTTTTCTCTTTTTGACGAAGAGATTTCGATGATGAGGTTGCCAGGGCCAACAGGAACGCTCGTAAACTGACGGAACTAAACGCCACTCAGACCCTGAAGCTCAGAGCTGCCATCTGCTGTTAGTTCCGCCGAAAATAAAAAAAAAATTTTTTCATATTGCAGATTTATCTCCCGGGCCGGACTGAACCACCTGGCGGGCCGGATCCGGCCCGCGGGCCGTACGTTTGACACCCCTGTTCTAAACTTTTACTCTAGTAATCTACTCGGATTACTTTTTATCTTGTAATATTTAATTAATTACCAATATACATTAAATAAAATCATAGCTCTATCTATTAAATGGCTACTTTCAACCCAATTTTAAAGGAGGAAAATCTAGAAGAAAAAAAACACTGAATCCAAGATTCTCTTGGTTTCCTTTCACTTTTCTCAGTTGCACTCGTGAGCCTCGCGTTCTCTGCTTCTGTGGTGACTCGCGTCTCGCCCGGGTCTCTCTCCCCATCTCTCACTTCCCGGCTGTTTATATCCGGTCTCTTCCCGCCAGTTACTGCAATGAGACACAGGTGTTTGTCAATTTGCACTTGATATACTTACGCACCGCTCGTCTCCGGACTCTCTCTCCCGCTGCAGCTCCGGCCGAGCTCCACGGATTCTTTATATTCGTCGCATAACTGCACCAACTTTCCTCCCCCAGTTTTGGGGAAGAAAAAATGCGTCTTATACGGCGAAAAATACGGTACATTGATCAATTAGCGATTACAATAATCTCACTTTAACATTTGCTCGTTCTATGAATTTGTATCTTTACAATAGCTTACAAGGAAGCCTGATGTGAGTTATAAAACAAAACGTATACACACAAAACAAAATGAATACCTGTTGCTCCTGACGATACATTGGGGTCTTATGAAGCAAAACGCTCAGTCTGTGCAAGAAACTGAACATTATTTACAACATTTACCTGTAGTCCACAGCCTGGGCAAATGATCCTGAGTCTGCAGCATGAGTTTTCTGACACGTATGACGCATGCATGTACGCCGCAAACGTGAAGTGTCAATCTTCGTGATTTGAGATTGACAGGCAGTTGGCAAACACCACAGACCGATCGTTTCCCTTCACAAGACCTCAGTATTTTGTCAGGAGCTATGGGTATGTTTTGTCTGTGTATGTTTTGTTTGTTTTTTTTACTCTCAAAGTAACTTGACATCTATTTATATGAATCAACAAGAACCACAGTTTCGGCTTAAAATTCTTAAACTTCGTTAATTTTCTACTGAAGAAAAAAAGTCACCTACATCTTTGATAGTAAATAAACAGCTAATTTTTTATTTTTGGATGAACTATTCCTTTAATTTATTATTGCACACTTGGTATTTGAGTGAGGGGAGAGGTAGTTCATGTATATTTGAGAGCTCGTGTCCAGTTTTCTCCAATTTATATGAATGTGCTCTTGCGTTACAATAACAATTGTCATTAAAATACGTCATAGAAACCTGTGGGTATGATTAAAATTATGCGCAATCCCATGCCTACATTCAGGCTCTGTAACTGAAACGATTGAGCGACAGGAGACGGGTCTCAAACTTGCTGTCGGAGAGGAGAGAACAAGAATGTGCAGCTGGTATCTGTGTATCGATACTGCAGAAAATGAGTATTAGAAATGCGTTAGATATTTCAGTATCGATATATATCTTCTTGACTCTACCATGTAGTTTGTTCCTGCAAACTTTTAGTCCATAAATCACTCTGAGCTTTTTCACTGGTAGGATCTCTCCAGAATCTGCTACAGTGGTGACTTTTTTCGGGTCAGATATCAGGGCTTTGCAATCTGATATCTTTGTTGGCTGCCAAAATCTCAATGGTTGAATGTTAAGTAACTTAATGTACTCAAGTACAAGTAGTTTTACAGACATAAAAATATACTCTCAAAAGTACAAGTTCCCCATAAAACTACTTAATTACAGTAACATGAGTAGTAACAGAGATGCACCTCTAATCTTCTTGCATTCATTTTCTTTAGTTATGATCAAGCCAACAGCAGCAAGAAGAAACTCCACTCCAAAGAGTCTCGTAACAAGCTGTCCACTGAGGAACGACGAAAGCTCTTTGAGCAGGAAATGGCTCAGCGGGAGGCTCAGAAACAACAGCAACAACAACAGCAGCAGCAGCAGCAGCAATTACAGACGCTCGCATTTAACCCCCTGGCCTACGCCTCCAGTCCGAGCTTCATGGCCTACCCACCTGGTTACCCTATCCAGACCTATGTGGATCCCACCAATCCCAACGCAGGAAAGGTGCTCTTGCCCACACCTCCCGTAGAGCCTCTTTGTGTCACCACAGCTGCTGGCACTTTTGAACAAACAACTACACAACCCATCATATCAGATCTTGGTCTAGCTTCACCCTCTTCTTCCACCACCACCCAGGCCGGTCCTGCCTCCAGCTTGGCTCATATCCCTGCCTCTCTGGAGCTTTCCTCTGGTACACAGACTCAGCAGTTTGTCCAGCCTGCAGTGCCGGCGCAGGACCCGAGCGTGGCCGTCCTGTCGGTGCCTGCACAAACCGCCAGCTCTCAGGTCCAGAGTCAGCAGGGCTACACCACACTCTGGGACCCCAACACACAGCAGGCGGTCACGGTGCAGACGCAGCCCACCCAGCAGTATTCTGCGGCACAGCCTCAGACTGCCATCTACTATCAGGGCCAGCCGTGCCAGACCATCTATAGCATTCCTGCAAGCTACCCGCAAACCAGCACTCCTGTTATACAGGTTGGACGCCAATACCTCCCTTTTAATTATTATCCTTGTGTGTGTGTGTGTGTGTGTGTGTTTCTTTATATATATATAGAATTGCATTGCATCATATTTTGTATTTAGATATACCTCTATTCTCTCTCTCTATATATATCTATATAGATAGATAGATAGATAGATATATAGAGAGAGAGAGATCTGAAGAGTATAGAAGTATATCTAAATACAAAATATGATGCAATGCAATTCCATAAAATGATAGCAAGTTAAACATTTTACATGCAAACAAAAAAACTAGGCAAGCACAAAATATCAGTATAATATTGGTTACTGGCAGCTATTACAGATTTCATTTTAATATATTCCTCATTTTCCCAATTTATTATTTTATTTTATTTAGGATACCTTTAATAGCATTAATCTCATTTAATACGTGTTAAATGTAATCTTTAGCAAATCTCACATTTCAAATCTTTTTTTTATACTGCACAGTCTCCTAAATTCATATAATAGTCTCCTAAATTAATTTTTACCATTTAAAGCGATGCTTTTTAGTGTGTCAGCCAGGCTGTTTGCATTTGTAATTAAAATCTTTAGTATGGCACTGCAAATGTTTAGCATTTTCATCAAAGTAAAGGCGGTTCTTGGTTGGAAAAACTGGTTTTGCACAACCCCATCTGTTTTCTAAATGCATCGTGTTATTGATCTTAATGAATTGACTGAAATGAATTATTCATAAAAGAATACATTTATTTTTAACCTCCCTAATCTTCAGATGAAACTACAAATTTATTTTACTGGACTTCTCCAATCATTTAGTATACTTAAACTTTCTTATGCTTGACTCTTTCAATTCTGCCTCCAATTATCACATTTCCGATATAACTAATTCCACATCGTGCATTTGTTTTTACTTTTTCCCCCTGATAATCTGTTTTTCCTGGATGTACAACACAGTATGGAAGAAAAGATTTGTCTTTACTTTTGTTTCATTGGGACTTTGGAGACATGCTGGTTTCGATCCAAGAACCGTTCATGTTAGTGGCTGGAGACAGGATAATGTCATTACAGGGAGCGTAAAGGATCTCTAAACAACGTTTTGAGGCTAGAAACAAAAACGGAAACTGATTCCATTTTAAAGTCTGCATGAAATGGAATCTGTATCCTTTTTCTTTTCTTTTTTTCTTCCCTGTTGTGTTTGCTGACGGGGCCTGATTTAAAAAAAAATGTAGTCAGGAAATGATCACACATGGGACTAGTGCTGTGAGATATGAATGTGACGGCTGTCACACAATAACATAACTGACATCCCATGCAATATTTACACCCAATGACGTAATATCTTCATGTACTCTGTGGGGTTTATTTTGCTCCTTTGGTTTTTGATGAGTGAACACTGAAGCTTAATCAGTCTTAACAAGTAGTATGTAATATCAGCTGCTCAGCATTGCTCTTGTTTGTGCTTGTGTGCAGACATACACTGAGCCAGCTGCCAACTACCTGCATGGGCAGCAGGTGTACACGGGGCATCAACAGGGTGTGGTGGTGCAGCAGGGTGGCACCGTCACCACCATTGTCACTTCTCAGACTGTTCAACAGGTATGCAAGTATGCCTTTCACCAGACGAGGGTGCTGTTACACTTCTATCTCTCTCTCTCTCTCTCTCTATGTTTCATAAAGACATCTATGGATTGGATTTTCAAGTCATTTTGTAGTTGAATACTCGCACACATAAATGAGTTGCCAATTAGTCATATTGCCAACCAATAACAAAGTAAGCCGACTGGTACAGCCAATTCCTTTTTATTGAAAAAGTAAGCTTTTTTAAAAACTTTTTTTAAAGACATGCTCCTTAAAATCACTAAACTCTTGAACAAACCTAGTAGAGAGACAGGAAATTGGAGATTTGTGTCTTCTGAATTAAAACAAGTTGTAATGCAGGTTTGATGCATGTAAAGCCGTTGCAGAACTACAAGCCTTGTTTATTGGTCTTTAATAGGTAATGTGGTCACGTCGCCTATACTGCACTATCAAGTTCCTGCCAGGCGGCTTGTAATTTGTATTTTATAGACAACAGGGTTCCAGGAATCTCAACATTGACTAACCTCTCCTGAACTGTGATTCACCACAGGAAATGATCGTACCCAACAGCATCATTGACCTGCCGCCTCCTTCCCCTCCCAAACCTAAAACCATTGTCCTGCCTCCCGGCTGGAAAGTGGCACGAGACCCAGAGGGCAGAATCTATTACTACCACATCATCACCAGGTACGACTGGAGCTTATTAAACAAGCAGTCTGTATGTCATTAAAGCTTCAAGAATCAAACCTTCTTTTGTTGAATGAAGCTTGACTGCATCAGCATGGATTGATCTTACGAGTTACGACATCGCCAACAGACCATGTCTTCCATTGTCCTGCAATAATTGCTTCATGTGCGCCCGCTCGCTTTCAGGCAAACGCAGTGGGATCCTCCCAGCTGGGATGGGACTACAGAGGAAACCAGTGTAGAACATGAGGCTGAGATGGACCTCGGGACGCCCACATACGATGAAAATCCTTCAAAGGTATTAAACAGTTCCTCATGCTTTAAAGGAATAAAGCTTGGGAAATGCATTAACCTTGAGTACTTTAATTCTTTTTTTAATAATAACACACGGTCCACCCAAACCATCAAACGGCTAAAACAGGTCATTCAATAATTGTTACAATGTTGACGTCACCACCATAAATGCATAAATTAGGACATTTGTTGTAGCATTTTGACGTCTTAAATGTACAGTGCCTGTCCTACTTATAAACAGGGTTTTTGTTCATGTTTTTCGCAAAAACTTTTGATTCTACTGGTCAAAACTCTCTTCACATCCTCATAGCAATCAATAACAAAATGTACACGTCTTCTGTGGAAGTCTTAGGACTTAAACAATTATTACCAAATCATTGCATTCGATCCGAATGCAATTGTAGGATGTCCTACTTGCCTGTCATCATGCGCACGGTATTTTCTCGCATATAACCCGCAGACGCAGATAAGCCGCACCCTCATATAGCATGCGGGCTTTGTGTAAAAAACTGCTGACATAACCCGCACCCTTATATAACCCGCACCCATAGATTGATGAACTTTTTTGTGCAAGTTCACATTTCGAATTTCGAGTGTTGCTCGCATGACGTCAATTATCCATAACTATTCAAACACAGTGCTTGTGCGCGAAATTCAAACAATAAGAAAACAAACACAAGTCAGAATCAGAACACAAAGAAACGGCAGTCTCTCCCGCTGTGCAGCAGCACGACCCTTAAGAAGCGATTCTACAGGTGTTGATCATCGGATGAGAGGAGAAGAGCCCGCCCTCATGGCAGCACAGCCAATCACATCTTCTTGCATGATTGACAGGTCAGACAGCCTGTGTGTGTGACAGTGCCAGAGTGATAGTACAAGCACCAGAGACGACAACCCTCGCAACAAAGAAAAACAGAAAGAAAATACCGTTAAAAAAAACCTTATGTCTTTAGGGTTTGTAAAATCTTGTATAACCTGCGGGTTATATGCAGGAAAATACAGTAGTTGCATACCTGCGTGGACCCTTCTCTTAAAATATTGTCATTAGTGTGTGGCTATGCAGAGTTGTAGTTCCTGCTGAACCAAAACAGCAAGCTTATGTTACGTTCACGCCATGCCATAACCGTAATTACGAGATGGTAACTTGTGCAATTGTATCCGGAGCTGTTCACATCCTCAGACTGCATTTCTATGGCAGCACTATCAACGCTGAAATGAATCTGCAGCAGGCAGGTGGCGGTCATGTGTTTTTGAGAGGGTCCTGAAGGGAGGGCAAACTCTTTCCTTTTAGCCTAGCTTTAATGCCAAGGAGAACAGTGGCGTTTTTGAGACATTAGTTATGACCATTTTTCCTGTGATGTACACAGTTTATAATACTCAAGTGGAGAATGTGGCTTATAAGACAGTATTAAAAGTATTTAAATGACATTTTTTGGATTACATTTAAACTCTTGTTTTAGTGGATTCAGTTTATAGAGTTTACTGGTATTGGCACAATAATCTGTTTATTGTCTTTGTTTAAATGCGTTATTATTGTAAGCAAAATCCAAAGCCGGTCAACCTCTAAATCTAATGTATACATATATTTGGTGTATAAATCAATTTTAATACATGTATACTACAGGAAACATGTTTTAAGCAAAACAATGAATGCAGGTTTAAATACTTATCACTAAGTCCTTGTTGAATGCTAAATAAACTAATTTGTTCTTTATGGACATACAGTATTAATTTTATTTGTGCTTTGTGTCTTAAATTGTTTTTAAGATAAGAATTTAGAATTAGTTTTTAAAGCAAAAAATACGTTTTAATTAATCAAAATGTCAGTAATAAGAAACAAGTACATTTGGTAAGTGCAGTGGTTGTTCCATTTTTATTTTCTTGTCAAATTTTCTTGTTCGTTTTTTTTTTGTTTGTTTTTTTTTTTACCTTTTGGCATATTCGTTTTTTATATCTTATTAATTTTGTCCATCCTATGTCCACTTTCCTTTTACACAAACTCCGTAAATTAACATATCTGTCTTGGTATGGTAATATTGACTAAAGTTTTGGTACCAAATTAAGTACCCAAATATGTCAAAATACTGGTTTTGTTTGTTTTGTTATTGATTCAGTATTCACTTAGAATTGAAGTACGGTTTTAACAATCCCTACTCTAGTGTTGCATGCATGTGGGCCTGAGTCTGTCCCCCAGCTCTCGGGATAATTGAGGATGTTGTTCCAACCATCTAGGATGGAATGGTTTGCAGCTGGGGCTCATCCAAAGAGAGAGAAGCTATTTGGATTTTTGAAGGAAACACTTAGACCACTTAGATTTGCCTCAGCGTTTTAAAGGCCTTGGCTTTTAAGACATTATCTGATGCAAATAAACAAGAGGTATGACCGGGCCAAGCTAAATTAAAATTTCAAGTTAGAAACAAGTTATGGTAAACACTGTTTTAAAGACGCGTCTTCTCAAAGGTCACAACCATCTTGATGTGTCACTCACTACGGTTTTCTCTCCCCCATTACCCGCTCTGCGTTTCTTTCTTTCTCAGGCTTTTGCTGGTGTTTTCTCTGGCTCTCTTTGATGCTAATCAAACCCAGCTGTTGAAACTGCATTCATTTATGTGTGGTTTCTCATTTAGGAGTCGTGCTTTACAGAATCTCTTTTGTCTTTTCAGCAATCGCCCTTTTATTTTAGACTTCTCAATATTGTAGCTATTAAAAATTTAAAGAGCTGTTTGATTGCATAGTCAAGCAAAAAGCTAATCGTTAATTACCGTTATGTGTCCGACATTGTAAAGAGCGATACCATTGAGCAGCGTTTACTACAGTAAAATTGGTCGAGTGGATCAGGTATTCTGAGCTGGTTTTGGAGCTAATTTATATATTCATGGTTCTGCATACACTCAATTGTAGTTCAAGCTGTTTTTCATAGGAAAAACCATTTAAATATTTAATTTTGATGGTCAAAAATGAGTTGGGGATAAAATTGACTACAGTGCAATTTTTAACAGACATTGTTTGTTTTTTGGGACAATGAACTGAAAATCTTGGCATTGATTCAAGGTGATTGTAGTCTCATCTGTGACATATCGCCTTCCTACGGGAACTCTGGGAGTTGCAGTGTTTAATGTTGCTCTTTGAAGAAGTATGTTTTGGAAAAGAACATTAAAACAATCTCTAGATACACTTACATAAGTAATGTGTCAAATAAACCAATTAATGTTCCAAATAAATTGTCAGCATTCCCAGTATATATTTTCATTCTTTTTTTGACCCATTTCCACAGTTCTCTACAAAGACAGCAGAGGCAGACACGTCCAGTGAGCTGGCCAAAAAAAGCAAAGAAGTCTTTCGCAAGGAGGTGAGCTTTAGACTCTTTTATCAACCAAATTATTATAATGTCCGACTCGTCTAACCTTTCAGTTTCTCTTGCTTATCTTTTCAGATGTCACAGTTTATCGTGCAATGCCTTAATCCTTACCGCAAGCCAGACTGCAAGCTGGGCCGTATCAGTAACACAGAGGACTTCAAACATCTTGCTAGAAAGGTAACGTGTGTGTCCATATGCTCTTTAAAAATTGAAAAATTAGAGAATGCTCAACTATAGTTAAGAGCCGTTTGAAAAATATGTAATGTATTTAATGTTCACACTCTTAAAGGGATACTCCACCCAAAAATGAAAATAATCATTTACTTACCCGCTGACCCACATGTAAATGATGCTTTCTTCAGATGAACAAAAAAGAGATTTAGAGGGGTGTGAGAAAGAAAGAAAAAGAAAAATTTAAACTTGGCTATGAACCACAGCTTCCCGCCAACTGTTATGCGTGCGTTCATGTCACTGAAGCATCAGCATGTTATGAAGAGTGATGTATAGCCAAAAAAAGAATCAGATTACTCGATTAATCATCACTGAATAAAAATTCCAGCTGTGAGTGGATCCTAACGAAAAGTAAAGACCCCTGATTGGCCATTGCATTAAACAAATCAACAGAAAGGCCTGTGATTGGCTACATTTCTTAACCCTTTCGCACGTACGATCACACCGGTGTGATCAGTCTTGGCTGGGCCCTGGAGGGTACGATCACACCGGTGTGATTAGAACGTTCGTGCTTTACATCATCAACTGCTAAATTCAAACGTGTTTTCGCGCGTCATCTGGCGCCGATTCAGAGATGGACGCACTCAGAACTTGTCATAGATCACAACTACTCAGTGTTTTAATATACCGGCAGCCGTTTTAATACTGCCGTTTTGATGCGAATGAATGATGAAGTCTTGTTACGATGTCCTTGTATTGTTTATAGCTGGGATTGTTTTACATCTCTAAATCTCTGTGTGTGTGTGTGTGTGTGTGTGTGTGTGTGTGTGTGTGTGTGTGTGTGTGTGTGTGTGTGTGTGTGTGTGTGTGCTCACAGCTGACTCACGGGGTGATGAACAAGGAACTAAAGTCTTGCAAGAACCCTGAAGATCTTGAATGCAATGAAAATGTCAAACACAAGACCAAGGAGTACATCAAGAAGTACATGCAGAAGTTTGGCTCCGTGTACCGACCCAAGGAAGACACCGAGCTGGACTAACTGACCCGAAGCAACACCAGGAACCTCCTGGCAGCTCTTTCCAACCGAACACCACTGGCCTGAACAGTTTTGGTGCGTCGGGACAGGGCAGCTCAAGTGCAAGTCCTGTTGTTTTATTCCACTGACCTTCTAACTATGTCGTAAATGCTGCTCTGAGAGGGGGCATTGCCTGAGCCGTCCCACACGAGGGGACATTTTGACGATGAGATAAAACTGCTGCGGTATGAAGCGCGGAGGACGCAATCCATGGGTGCTACACAAACTCTTTCCGAGATCTTTTTTTGTCTTCTCAAAATTCTCCAGAGCAAGTCTCATCGCTTTGGAGAAGAGAATCATCCTAAACTCTACAGGGGGGAGGGAGGGGGAATAAGTGGACCATTAAAATCCTTTTCCTTAGCCACCCCACTACATTACTGTAGTCGCTACCAAGGGCTTTTGTTAGCTTGCCTGCTCTGCTCAAGGTTCACTTCCTCAAGGTGATATTAGTGGAGGAAGGGGGGAAAGAGAAAGACAGACGCTAAGGATCGTGGTGTGCGTCTCCCCGACCACGGGTCGCCCGGCACAGCATTGTTTTTATGGATTTTAGTTTCTAGAAGTCTGCAGGTCTGTGATCTAACCCCATTTGCCCTGGTCCTGTATCTCTTCTCGACTGGGGGCGAAGGTTATGTAGCAATGATATTTTATCAAGGTCTTTCACACTGTTTTTACATTAACTTTTTTTTTATTCATGTCACCAAGGCAAATGTGAAGCTCTCCAGGCAGTTTGTAGCTTATTATGTGGTTGTCACATAAGGATTGATCAGGTTTACCATCCCATAAGCTCTAGCCATTAATCAACTCATCCCACATTATTAACCTGCATTAAATCAGTTCCAATCAATGTATTATATTGCTTTATATGTGAATATATTGAGAGTTAGTTTTTGAGACCATTAGCAGAGACTTTGTAAAATGACTGTCAAGGCCCATGAAGTCTTGTGTAAATATGTGTAATTATCCCAGACCGGGAAAACGGGATCAGAAGGATGCGACTAGAACGGAGACTTCCGTCCCGCCGGTGCAGCTCCGGTGTTCCTAAATCAAGCAGAATTCCGCACTATCCCACTGCTCTCTCTGTGTGTTGGGTTGGGTTGGGTTTTAAAGGTTGGGGTGTTCATTATCGTTTCTTTTGCTTTCTCTGTAGAAAGACTTTGGATCTTTTTTTTATGTGCAAATAGGAGTCTCACCCCACTCCTCTGTAAGTACTGTGCAAGCACATTGTCATACTGAGTGTAAAAACATTTTAAGATAAAATAAACCGTTTTCTAAAAAATAAGGCTTGGTTTTCTGATCACCTTGTGCTTGTGTGTCGGAGAAATGGTGTCTGTACATCAGCATCTAGCAATTAAATGCTGTCTTGTTTGATCATGGGTGATGAAAAGGGCACAGAGAGTCATTTTTACGCTCTGACGAGGAGTTTCAAGGCCCAGTTCTTGATTTTTAGAAAGGCTGAATTCTGTTTAAGCGGACTGATTGATTAGAGAAGCCCATCATTCGTCACCAGAGATGTTTTTACCAGAAGCACGAATTATAAAACATACACATATGAACAATATGATCTATAACATGTATTTACAATATAGATTTTGGCTAATTGACTTTAAATAATACATCTAACAGTACAGTAATATAATGTATTTTTAGGTGTTATACTCTTATCAAATCTAATATACTATTGCCATTTTTATTTTTCGTTCTGCTTCATATAAGCTTAAATTTATAATTGGTGGAAAGTAAAAATGTATAGTTGCCTTTTATTTTTTAGGAAGTAGGAAAGGGCTTTAGTACATGACAATATACAATTTTATTTCACTTTAGAAAATATCTTTTATATCATGATTTTCTATTATACACTCCCCTAAGGGATTATTAGGAACAGCATACTAATACTGTGTTTGATCCCCTTTCACCTTCAAAAAATACCTCAACAAGGTGCTGAACTGAAAGCATTCTTTAGAAATGTTGGCCCATATTGATAGGATAGCATCTTGCAGTTGATGGAGATTTGTGAGATGCACATCCAGGGCACGAAGCTCCCGTTCCACCACATCCCATAGATGCTCTATTGGTTTGAGATCTGGTGACTGTGGAGGCCATTTTCAAGTCATGTTCAAGAAACCAATTTGAAATGATTCGAGCTTTGTGACATGGTGCATTATCCTGCTGGAAGTAGCCATCAGAGAATGGGTACATGGTGGGCATAAAGGGATGGATATGGTCAGAAACAATGCTCAGGTAGGCCGTGGCATTTAAACTATGTCCAATTGGCCTAAAATGTGCCAAGAAAATATCCCCCACACCATTACACCACCACCACCAGTCTGCATAGTGGTAACAAGGTATGATGGATCCATGTTCTCATTCTGTTTACGCCAAATGCTGTTATTTTAGTCAAAGTTGCTCTTCTATCAGCTTGAATCAGTCGGCCCATTCTCCTCTGACCTCTAGCATCAACAAGGCATTTTCGCCCACAGGACTGCCGCATACTGGATGATTTTCCCTTTTCACACCATTCTTTGTAAACCCTAGAAATGGTTGTGCGTGAAAATCCCAGTAACTGAGCAGATTGTGAAATACTCAGACCGGCCCGTCTGGCACCAACAACCATGCGTGGTTTCAGTCACATGAAAATGCATTTTAGGAAGCCAGTGCCTCAAGGGGAGGTTAGTGCGTTATTTTAACCAAAAAGCAACGTCATTTCACAGACAAAACGTTTTATTAGCATTTCATGAGATACTAAAAAACGTTTCCTTTGAAAGAATATGTCCTGATGCTTTCTGTTCAACATACGACCAATAAAGTCGATTAAAATAAATACTATCAATTTTGGTTTCATGTTGAATTTAAACTCCTTGTTTTCAAAGCGAGAGCGACTGCCGCCACAGCGCAGATTATCTCCATTAAATCAGAGAATCAAAGAGGTGCACTGCTTTCATTAGAGGCTCTTCAAGGGCCCGGACTCTGCCAACATGGTGCCTAAACCATCTGTCCCCTCCCCTGCTCTCAGCCCAGCCCTTCTTTGTGCAGAGCTGGGCTGCTCCAGACCGCAGTTAAGCAGCTCCGTCTGGAGTACGTGACGGCATGCAGAGGCGCCCAAGTCCCTGCTCTCACTGAACAGATCGGTCACAGAAATCATTAACACGTTTCATTCGGAGAGAGAGAGCGAGTGCTAGAAAATGAACACACCTAAAACTTCTCTGCAACGACTGCGGGACTAATTGTTCTCGCAACCCTGGACGCTAAACACTGCCGTACGTACTGGACGCCTTTGCATTCTTAGTGTCTCTTAAGGTGACGCTATTTCTGAAACGGGACATTTCTGAAACCTCACTTGTTATCGAGGAATTAAAAAAACAGGGACAATAATATTGCAGGTAGTAATGAGTCATCCAGTTAGAATTCTACTACATTTTTAGTCATAAATGTTGGAAAAAATGTCACCTTTCTGTCCAGGCATGTGAATTTCTGTGGAGGCTTCCTTCATTCATATCGGTTGTCACCTTAAAAAGCTATTTCTACCTGATTTATCCCATATCCCTTAAGATATGTCTTTCCCACTGTTTAAATAATCCCTACAACCCTGACTGTTGTCATAATCACAGGAAGACGTGCAGGCAAGAACGCGTATTATGTAAACAAAGCACACTATTGTGAACGCTTGATTACATCAGAAACTCTGAGTGCCAAGAAACGGCTGTTTTTGATTGGGTGTCAAGTTGGCATTAACGCAACAAACTTTTTGGCTCTCAAAAAGATTTACTGCAGCCCTCGCGTTTGCCAATTTGAGCAATTAGCTATAAAAAACATGCTTTTTTAAATAGTGAAATACACACTATTACTACTTTTATACTATTTTATACTATTTTTGAGAGAATGTCACTTAAATGCACAGGAAGGGAAAAGAGGACGGTGTGTATTACGATTAAATCAACAACAGGAGGATAATCAGACCCGGCGGCTCCAGGTTTGAATGTTTGGGTTAATGATGCAGAAAAGGCTTTTGAATCTGGAATTATAGAAAATATCCTGCGATATAAAACACTACTTCTTTGCTCACACAATGTATTATTTATTTACTTTTTAAAATATAAAGATACCTTTAAACATCAGTATTTCATTATTAAAAAGGACAAACATTAGAGATTGATACATAACATGGATGTTATTAATATAAAAAGCCTCTCAGCGTGGAAGTGACCTTGAAATGCATACATGGGAAAACCAGGAGAGCACAAACCTGAGCGTTCAAAGTAAAGGCACTGGAGAGTTTGCTTCTAGGTTGCATTGTTGGTTAAAGTGCAAACCAAGCACTTTTGTCTTTGTCAAAGAGGCTCATTCGTTAAGGCGACGTGACGAATTGTATATATATTGGAAATACAATTCCCCCGTGAAGGTCATTTAGTGGTTTTCCTCTATGGAAATCGTAAAACGCCTCACAGTGTAACACTGCCTTGACAAGCCACAGGATAAAAGCTGAATACTTTGCCCAGTTTTGCTGTTGACCAATGTGCGAATGACAGAAGCGCTGTAACACACACACACACACACGATTGAATCGCATGCACGATGCTTTCTCTGGCGCTGTGACGCCGCTCCACAAAAATGGAAAGCTGTCATTCACGAGGCCGCAGAAATGGTCACGAAATGCCTGTGTTCTTTGATACCAACCACAGCTGAAACCACAGCCACCCAAAACACGCACAATGAAAATGTTCAGCATGAATGCGTCTCGGAGAAAACAGAGTTTGTTTTGACACTACAAAGAGGATATTATCAAGCATAACTGCCCGTGAACACTGGAGGAAACATCTGTCTCGAGCAGAAATGTTCTGAACATCTCAGGATGTTGAAACGTTATGTTGAATAAAACCCCTTATTAATTCCAGTCCTGCTCTTCAAAGCACTCGCCTTCAGAAAGGAGTTGTTTGATGCTCTTCCTCTGTAACGTTACAGTGTCTCTTTCACGTTCAGGAAGGCGTAAGGAATTATTCAAGTATTCAGACCACTGACACTCCTTGAGAGGTGGCGGTGAGGGCGGTGATGACGTCCGGACGCTCGATGCGTGCCAGAGCAGAGCAAAGCAGGCCCAAAGTAGCCCCTTCCTGTTGGGCCCAATCAGTTAAGAGGGTGTGGATGGGGTCCTGGCCCCGTCCAAAGACATCCACACGGTCCTGTTCGTAACCGAGCATGCCAGCCAGTTGCCTCCAGCTCCGACTGCCCCCTTCTGCGAGAAGCCCCTCCACCTCCTCCTGCCTGTGGGGAGGCAGGTTCACATAAAGCCGCGTGTCCTGTTTGCTGTCCCTCTTGCTCCCTGCCGAGAGAATGAGAAAGGGATCAGATCATTATTTCAGTTTACAGCTGGTATTAAGATCCTGATTTTAGTCAAGCGGATCACAAAACACCTACGACTGGGTTTCTCTCATAGTGTAGACCCTCACGTGGGCAAATGCGTTCGAGCAGCCACATTAGACCGCCTACTGACTTACCAAGTGTTAATGGAAGACAAGAGCAATGCGCTCTCATCATTCCTGATGTCTAACTCTCACAGCATTTGGCACGGGCGTACGGCTGTCAGAGCAGAATCGAAAGCTGCTGCTCTATATACATTGTTTTGTTGTCTCCGGGCATGTTCTTATGTAAATTGCACAGGCTTATTTTCCCCTTTTCCCCTAGGCTTATACCAAGGGGAAAAGGGAATGGGGGTCTCCCACATCTACTTGTGATCAACAGACCAGAACGCATCTAAATTCTCGGTGTAAACAGGGCCTAACTGTGAGAATATGTCTAAATGCATGCAAAAACAAATATTCAACAACTAGTGTAGTCCCAGTGAATCAAAAACAAAGTGTGACCAATGTAGCTGGATTCCTGAAACTAATGACTCTTTTTAACCGATTCTTTTTAGTGAATCAAAAACTAAGCGCGCCTAATTTTTTTATTAAACAGTACAAGACATCAGAGCATTAAATCAATACAGATACATGTAGAATATAAAAAAAAAAAAAAAAAAAAAAAAAGAGTACACAAACAGATAAATTGCCAGGGAAATAAAGCAACAACAACGCAATATAGGCTATGTAAACCTTAAGAGGACAAAAAGGATGAATAAAGAGAAACAGTTTTCATAGCTTTGGGATTAATAGAGCATTGGATAGTTTCGATATATCGGTCTAGATCATCTCTGAATAGAGAAAAGAGAGGTTTAGAGCCAGTAAATTTTTGTTTATGTATGTGAAATTTAGCCAGTAGGAAACACAGATTAATTATGTAATATTTCCCTATATTAAGCGCGCCTAATTTAGCTGGATTCCTGAAACTAATGACTCTTTTGAACCGATTCTTTTTAGTGAATCAAATACAAAGCGCGACCAATGTAGCTGGATTCCTGAAACGAATGACTCTTTTGAACCAATTATTTTTAGTGAATCAAATACAAAGCGTGACCAATGTAGCTGGATTCCTGAAACGAATGACTCTTTTGAACCGAATCTTTTTAGTGAATCAAAAACAAAGCGTGACCAATTTAGCTTGATTCCTGAAACTAATGACTCTTTTGAACCGAATCTTTTTAGTGAATCAAAAACAAAGCGCGACCAATGTAGCTTGATTCCTGAAACGAATGAGTCTTATGAACCGGTTTATTTTTAGAGTATCAAAAAACATGGCACAAATATTGTAGTCTGATGATTCCCCAAAAATAAACGAGTGTTATAAGTTGGTTCTTTTCTTATAAGACATTCAAAACGTGAAATTAACAGAACGAATGACTCTTATAAGTCGGTTCTTTAAAAAGATGAGATTGCGGTCTTGATTTCTAGCATCAAATCCAATCAGGCACTCTATAGATTCTCAGCCTGTTTAAGCACTCTCTCTCTCTCATACCTTTGCTCGGCTGGCTTTCCTGCAGGCTGTGAGAGTCCAGGAACACACCACTGTCACTGTGCAATTTCTCTCCTTCCCCAGCATTATTCAACTCGCCAACCCGCGCTTTCACTAGAGCCTGCTTCTGTTGACACGACTTCCAGCTGAACACACACACACCAAAATTCACACACTTATAAAACATGACATGACTACATGACACATTATGGTGTTCTATATCTTACATATACAAGTAGAATGAATTTGGGAGTAAATCATTTGCATAACCTCATTTTCTTCTGTAAATCGCTGAATGACCTCACCATTTGTAGGCGACGTAGAGCAGGAGGCCGAGCACCACTGCAGCAAGTACAGACACGTAGATCAGAATATTATTGTTGCCCCCTTGATCCTGTGGTGTGAGTCGAGGGGATTCGGACCCTGGTGCTGGGCTGCTCCTGTTCTCCGTTTCCTCACTCAGAATCGGCCATCGGGGGAATTCCCGCGGACCATCAGAACCAGATGGCCGGGACAGGATGTTGAGGTCTTTTACTGCAAAAAAAGATTTAATAGAATAAGTCATTTTGAACTGCCTTTATTTATATGTATATGTATGTAAGGAGATATTTAAATAACTTTTAGATAGGCTACCATTCAAAATAAATATTTTTAAAGAAATTAATACTTTTATACTACAATGATGCATTAAATTGATGAAAAAACTATTTTAATTTCAAATAAATGCTGTTTTTGACTTTTCTATCAAATCTATTTCACGGTTTCCAAAAACATTAAGTAGCACAACAGTTTTCACTTCACACACGCATGCATTCTCTTGTCCACAGGCTGCCTGTGCGGATCAAACGCACGGTGTGGATGCCCTGACCTCTAACTGATGACTCCACCCTGCAGGGAACAGAGGGCAATGTGGGGCACGACCCACTAGCCAACTGGTTAAACTTCAAACCAATTTAACACACCTCAGGCCACAGTTTAAAGCAATCCAATGAGGAAACTGCGCTTCTTAAATGAGCTAAAAAATGAAAAACAGATCAAACTAGAGCTACAGTAAGTGTTTATGTTAATCCGTTCATGCCTGGATTGTTGCGATGCATCTGAAGTCCAAGTGAGAGCTGCATTTTCTCTAAAGCTTCTCTCTGACTGAACACAGGTGTCTGCCACATGTTAACAATCAAACCACACACACATGCATAAATGTTTTTATATATAGCTTGGCACAAACTTCATCCAAGACACACATGCATATCGAGTTACTTTCACACAGTCAGTGTTTGGGACTGACAACTGTATTTACTAACAGGTGTGTTAAATCAGTGACAAATAAAAGTGCCCCAGACAGGAAAGGAAACGTCTTTTTAAAATCTAGTTAAAAAAAGCTAGAGAAATGCATTTATGCTTTATATACGTGTTGGTTTCATACCGTTAAAAAACAACAACAACATTTAGAAGAATTTTAAGAAAACATTTTATTTAATGAGTAAAAAGTTACATTCTCCTTACATTGTGAATACATCAGAAAGCACAAACTAATTATTTAGAAAACTGTTTAATGAACAGTATTACTTGTTGTTTCAAACTGAACTGTATATTTGACAAATATCATGAATTCTTTATTCATAATTATCATCAAGTCATTAGGGGTTTGAAAAATCTGAAAAAATGAACGTTGTCAGGTTATAAAAAGGTAAATTAATTAACATTTTTGTTAATGAGACTTTGTGTGTCTCAATGATATTTATGTATTTTGATCACATGGCATGACTTTAGTTGACCATTTTTATTTCCATTACATTTATGATATTTTAACAAAAGCTTTTCTTCCCCCTAAGAAATAATAAAATATGAGAAGTTTATGCTTTTAATGAGGCTTGAATGGTTGAATCACCCAGTTGGAATAAGACTGCACAATTTGGAGAAGGAAATTTTTTTTATTTATCTGATAAAAATTCAATTATTCAATAATAATTATTCAAACTGTGGTAGTTTGTAGGGTTTCACAATTTGGTCAAATAAGTTGATTTTATATATATATATATATTTATCGATAAGTCTATAAAATAAAATGATTATTATACTAAATAAAAACATGAAACAATACAAGACATTACTATTGTAAAATTTCATTGTAAAACAAAGAATTGAGTATTTAAGAAACACAGAGCAATCTAATAATCATATTTTGATGAATTGCTTCCTACAATACATACACACAAGATCATTTACATCAAAGCACACAAGAACTGAATGAACATTACACTCACCCATACAGACGGTGTCAGAGTCGGGCAGGCAGGGTCTGATCTCCACCTCGTCGTCACTGCAGCGTGTGCAGGTCACGCAGGCTTTCCTGTCGCTCCGCTCCTTTGAGTACGTCCCTGGTTTACACGGCTCACATATGGTATTCCCCAGCGGCCCACATTCCCGAAACACTCCACTTCCATGCCCACACATGGTGCAGGGCGCACACATCCCGCCTGTGCTGTTACCATCCCGCCACAGGAAGAAACCCTCACCGCAGTCACACTGGGTATTGTGAGTGGGCGTGCAGCGTGCCAGTTCAGGAATGCCGAGGGGGCAGCGGGTGCACAGCCAGCAGGCTGAGAGACTCTCAGAGTCTGAGAACGACACTCCTGGGACACATTTTGAGCGATATTTATCAATGTAAACATTTGCAAAACAAAGTAAAAATAAAAGTTTGTTTTAAAAAGCACTCACCATCTGTGCACGGCTGGCACTTGGTGTCTTCCTGGCCGCAGTTGGATGCCAAGCCGGTGCCCGCTGCACACATGCTGCAACATTCGCCTGTTTTTGTGAACCGCTCACTGGTGCAGACCTTGCCAAAGACCACCTGCAAATCACACAATCACGGGTCAAATTCAAATTAGCAACAATAATTACATTGAATTTGTAAAATATTTAGTATAATGATCGCAGTTTCGTGATCCATGATGGCCAGTTGCCCCCCGGTTCAGACCGCTTGTGATTCGTGGATTTATAAAGTGAAAGATTATCATTTACATGCATTTTAAACATCCGTCTCTGCAAGTACCCTCAGTTATGCGTTGTAAACAATCAAGAAAACTAATGCACAGCTCCAATATAATGACATGCATCTGTCTTAAAGTGACAGCAGCCTAATAAAGCTGATCCTCAATATTAATCAAACAACAAAAGATAAAATCACTTTTGAAGATTTAACAAAGATACATTTGATTAAATAATGTGTACAGCAAAGACTACACAGTATTTTTACATTTGATAATTCAATGTCTGTACCTGAACTACTGTTTGATTTACCTCAAAAGGCATTGCTTATTTCAGTTCTATCTTTGTTCTATTGAATTTATCTACTTCACCCCAATCATTCTAGAATGATTAATTCTTTACAAACAGAGCCATTCAAATCATCTGGAGACAGTTTTCATATCGCAAAATAAACATACATGTGTGTGTGTGTGTGTGTGTGTATGTATCATATATGTATATATATATATATATATATATATATATATATATATATATATATATATATATATATAGTTCAAAGAATGTATGATACAAATAAAAACCGTAAAAACAACATAAAAAGATTCTAAACAACATATGCCTCGTAAAATACATATTCATTAAGAGTTACCCTTTAAAATCACAACCTTTAATTTGGAGGAGAACTTGCCATGTCATGTAGTTTGACGCATGTGGAAAGGTTATAAAAAGCTGTACTCCATTCCTCTGGAATTCCCCTCTGATTTAGCATTTCATGGTAATTACATACATTTACATAGGTTTCTATATTTTTCAACAAATAAATGCAGCCTTGATGAGCACAAGAGATTTTGCATTACAGAAAATTAGATGTTTTTTAAATTATACACATTTTAATAATAGATTTCACAATATCAGAGATTTTACTTTGCAGCCTTGATGTCTAGAGACTTTCAAAGATATAAAATGATCGGTAAGAGGGAGCATCCGATTATTATTCTTTTTTTGTATGCAAAATTTCTTGAAAAAGGAAGGGAAGACACACACATTTCTAAGCAGTATTACTTGAATTTTCTTTGTCAATTTCCTAATATGGTGTTTAATCCTCACCAAACACAGTGAGCTGAGGGGGAACTTAACATCCTCAAATAACCATATAATTTGTACAAAAATGAGGTCTAGATATTTAAATTGCACAGGGTTTCCTGTTAGAGCCAGAAGTGAGTTTAAGGAGTCTGTGTGACTTTAACACTCCAGCTTGAGTCTTTTCACACAACTACAACAATGCAGTATCAAGGACGAGGGAGGTAGTGTGCCATTAGGAGACCCTTTCATGGGACAGGAACATGATGTGTATTTGCAGTGGTTTGAAACAGAGGCATGAGCAGCGGGGACAGCGGTGCACTCCAGACCTCAGGGGAGGGTGTGATGTGTGAGAGCGTCTGTTTGGGTAAGAGAGAGGACTTTGATGTTCCCAGCAGCTCTGCAGGTGTGATAGAGTAGGTCAGTTCTGCGGCATCTTAAACATGCATACGTTTAGGAAAATTACCCCTCACACCCCCTCTGCCTCACAACTGCCCCCTGGGGCTCTGACAAGAGTCAACAGATGCCAAACATGTAAAGCTCCTCCACAGAGAGCAAGCAAAAGCCACGCAGCCTCTCTGATGTCTCTATCTTCTTCCCTCTGATCTCTGCTGGGACACGAGAGCGTGTGTAAACCTGTTGAATGAGCGCACGAGCTCTTAATCTCATTGAGACGCTAATACACATTTGTGCACAGCTGCGCACAGGGCAACAACCTTCACTTGGTGAATAAAAAAAGCACCTTCATTCTGCATTCAAGCCACTTCATTTGCCTATTCTGTTGATACACCCGGATCTGTGCATTGTTTAAAAAAGAAGCAAAGCTGGGTAGCGATTAACCAAATATTCAATATATTGAAAGGGACTGAATAAACATTTATATTTAAAAGCGTAAGAATGTGGCGAGTAAAAATATTGTTAAACCACAAATTTGTATACTAAGGAATGTCCATGGTAACTATAGTAATAGATACACACACACACACACAAAACATAAGTGTGTGTGTGTTATATATATATTATTATACATTAATAATAGTATTATAACAAACAATACACACACACACACACAATTCAAAGGTTTGGGGTCAGTAAGATTTCTTTTAAAATAAGTTATTACTTATATACAGCAATTTTAATCTTTCTATACATGAAAGAATCCCGAATCACAGTTTCCATAAAAATATAAAATAACTGATAATAAGACTAAATGTTCAAATCATCATCATCATCATATTAGTTTGATTTCTGAAGGATCGCGTGACACTGAAAACCAGACTAATGACGCTGTAATAATATTATGATTGTAATAATATTTCTTAAGAAACATTTAACACTACTGTATTTTTTATTAAATAAATGCAGCTTTGGTGAATATAAGATATTCACCAAACATATTTTCATAATGTTGTGTTAAAAAACCAAACTGAGAGAGAACGAACCATCCTCAATGACGATATCTCACTGTATAATTTAGTCTAGCTAAATACAACGTACAAAGTGGGGACAAATGATATATTACCTATAAACATTTGGGCAGAGCAGGAATGTGTGTGTGTGGGGCGGGGGGCATGAACACTACACACTTCCAGCCTGAGTGCTGATTCACACAAAGAGGAGAGAGAACGCATTTGAATGAACCGACTTCACACAAAACATCTTTGATCTACCCAAACATGAGGGACAATAGGAGTCTGGATGTCAAACCTGCCCCACACACTGAAAGATGGGATCTTTCGTAAAGGGATAGTCCACCCGGATTTTTTTTTTAATCATTTACTAGTTGTTCCAAACCTGTATCACCTGTGGGACATAAGAGATGTTTTAAAGAACCGTTTTTGTCCATACAGTGAAAGTCAGTGTGGTCCAAAACCACTGTTGAACGATGAGAACGAGAAAGGAGCCGTGAGCCCCCCCCCCCCCCCCCCCCCCCCCCCCAGCCAAACATTCAACCTCAGACATCCACGGAGACTAGAGACTGACCGCTATCTTATCTCGCTGCAGCCAACAGTAGCACAAGATCTGTTTCAGCCTCAGGCCTGGGGAACTTCAAGATCATTTACAAAAGTGTCAGTTTGCCGCCAAAGACTCCTCTATCAAAACGGGGGGGGGGGGGGGGGGGGGGGGGGGGGGGGGGTTGTGAGTTCAAGAGGAAACCGCGATTCTGCCCCCACCGAAAGAAGTGATGTGGCTAAATGGAAAGTCAAATCACTGAGCTGCGATTTCTACCCCCTCAATCTCCACAGACCAGGAGAAAATGATGATAATTACAATGCTCCGGATATCCCGGGCCCCTGCAGCTCTTAAGCTGTGGTTGCCTATCAGCCAACAGACGGGGCAGGAGGGGGGGTTTGGGGTCTGCTGCGATCCCTGGCTCCCCCACAGACTGTTTGAACACACCAGGAGACATGGATCTGGATCTGGCCAGTAGCATTTACTGCATTAACTACCACTGACCTGAAAAGGGAGCAAAAGTGCTCGTCGTTTGGGTTTTGCATACATGTATAACAGTCGGAGCAAGATGTTTTGTGTAACTATTTTAATTTAGAGTGAAAAAAACTGCCTATTTTGGTGTTCGGTTAAACGGGAATAAATCACAGGGCCATTTGGCTCTGCTTTGACATCTGCGGGGCGTATTTATTTCTCTGAGCGCAATTTATCATTTGGAAAACAGGACGAGATGCTTCTTTCCAATCGAATGGTAAATATTCAACATTTTATACCAGCTGAGATGAACAAATATTGCACTTTTCAAGTGAGAAAGGAAAAAAAGTTATGCTAAGTTAAGTTATTGCCAGGCAATATCCAGCATTTATTAAAAACTAATCATGAAAAGAAATACATGATCCACACACTGAACAAAAAAATAACATTCTGCATAATATAAAACTGCAATTCCCTGGGAGACAAAATATTTTTTTCTTAACATGCTCTTTTGACATAATAAAGTAAAAAAATAAAATTAAATGCGTGGTTTAATTAGTGAAAGCAAAATAAAGTGTCAGGTTTTCTTGTTTAATGTGGCGTTTAACACTAATTGCAACACTTCATTTCTTTATGAATTAATATAATATAATTTATTCATGAAGTCAGTTTATTTGTCGTCTTTTAGAGTTGTTAGCTTAGGTTTTTATTCTGATTTGGTATAGAATTTATTTTCAATGTTAATTCTCTCTAGGTTTCAATTAATGAAGTGAGTGTTTTTTTTATTTTGATTAAGACAAACTTTAACAGCGTCACTCAGTTGCGCACTTTTTGTGCTTTACATGAACTGACACGGTTTAGGGATGAATTGTGGATTTCTAATTTGTATCTGAAAAACACGGGAATATTATATCAATTCGGAGACAGAAAAGCGTCGAGTTTCAGGCGTTATTTGTGGCGCCCCTCACTAAAAAACTAACTGGAAAGACGCAGTAACGTCGGAAAATATGAACAGAGCAAACGACCCGTTTACACCCACCAGAAGACATAAAAAACGAGACGAACTGTTCACACGTCATTTATATACAGTATGAAATAAAGAGGAATAACTCACCTTCACGGCCAAGACACACAAACAGAGTTGAAGTGCTCCCATCATCTTCAGGACTTTCCCTCAGGGTTTGGGAGATAATGCAAAGAGTCTCTTGTGCTCAAAACACACTAATGTTCATAACCGCACACTACACAGCTGTCCAAAGTATCCGTTACTCTCTCCCATAAATATGAACGGTGTTTTTCCCCCTCCTTCGAGGCTAACACTGTCAGAGTAAGTGCTGATAATCCTCGTATGAAGCTTTACCTCATCGCTCCGCTCGTTAGCGGCGACCCGTCACTCCACCGCTGCCGTGCGCGCGCTCAGCTGTTGACTAAATAGCTCTCGCTGGAGGGGACGGACGCAAAGACCCCACGTGCTCGCGCACGCGCGTGCACGAGCTCTGTGATTGGGCGGACTGGCGCGCGCGCGGTTCGATATGTCAAACTCTTTCCCTGTGGGAAAATAATTCTCTCATAGTGCACATTACACTGTCAAATTAGGTATAAAAGTGTTTCACAAATGTTTTGAAGTATATTTTTATAATTATTATTGGTTATTTTTTTAACATTTTCTACTAAAATATGTGTACTGTAATTGTTAACTTTGAGACTTTGAACTTTCAAAGTAAATCACTGGACTACAGATACTAACACAGATTAAACCCAATTTTGACCAGTCAAAGCTTTGAGATAAAAAGAGACACAACAGTGGCTAAACAGTATCAGATCTGAGGGGGTTTTAGGTTAGGTCGTAAAACTCAGTATGGGGTCCCGAGACTTCAGAGGGCAACAAATGGAGACTTCCCTCGCATACAATGATCACAGCGCTTAAAAGAATGGCTGAGAAGAAACATTCTCGTTCTCTTTATTTCACCCTTTCCTTTCGTTCCTGGTGTCAGTGGGTCTTGATGACTGAACTGTGACGATGCTCTGTCACTTTGCAAAGAAAAATAGCATTTTTGTGTTCTCTAGTTGACACTTTGTTTAAAAAACATAAGTTTTAAGATTTAGATATTAAACCTCAAATATTAAAATAACCATGGCAACCAGTTTGCCTAAAAAAAAACATTTACTGCAACTATAAAACTGTAGTAGGCCAACAGGGTGTTTCAGCCCATGTTTAGGGCAAATACGGACAAACCCAATGCTTGAGTTAACAATATAATTTAAAAGTGTAAGCCAACAGTTCAGTTTATCCATATTTGATCCAAGCGTTGATTGGAACAACCCAGCATTATTTTTTAGTGTATGAATAGGTTAAATCAATTTGATATGTTTAATAAACATTATATAATTATCTAACATAAAATGAACATAGCTTGAAAAGTAGCTAGATTTAAACATAAAAGGTGTCAGCTTCATTGTGGCCACGGGTTGCACCTCAATCTGCTCATGAATCAGTGTATTACGTACACTGGTAAGGACCCTGACTCACTACACTTTGGGACAATGATGGCTCTATTTCCAGCAAGTTGTACAGCGTCTCTATTGGTATTTATGAACAACCGTAGCAGAGATATTTTTCTGACATTAAATGTTTATTTAAAAGTACATTAATATATTTTGTTAGTTACATATCCCTTGCAACATTTCAGCCATAAATGTTGGCTACAATATGTTCACTTTGTGTCTAGCGATGCATTTATGCCAAAATATAATTAAATAATGGTTTGTTTTTCAAAAAACATGTCGTGTGTCATTATGTGTGGTGCTTTCCGCTCTTCACGACATCCATTAAGGGAGCATAGTGAGCTTTCTTTGATGAATTCTGGGACATTTTAGAGGGAGCGAACATTTCAGCACACTTAAAGGATTTTGCGATTAAGACCGACCTTAAAATGGCCAACTGATTGATCAGTGCCCTGACTACTAAACTAGAGAGGTGATTGAGATGCGCCCTTGGACACTTTAGAATCCCATGAGGCCAAGGGAGAGAAGTCATAAATGGCATATAGAGAATATAGTACATCCGGATTGCATTCAGACTACACACATTCATACTATACAACATAGATTTTTAAACGTTGCAAAGTATTAATGGGGACGATTCGGAAATACATTGCCACTTGTATATAAATATTATTTTCTTTTTCTTATTTGTACCTATATTCTTTTCTTTGTCTTATTTTCATATGTTCTTTTCCTTTTTCTTATTTGAATGATTTGTAAAGAGTGATTTATAATCAAATTAGGGATTTTTATTAGTTAAATCCTTTCTTTACTTTTTTGTATTTTTCCATAGAGTAAGGATGAATATTGTCTGTACGTCTCAGCAGATAGAACATGTTATCAGAATGTTTTGAGAATCTCTCTGTTGATAGTTGGAGCCTAAGCCGAGTTCAGCCTTGGAGAAGCTGTGTATCTGTGTGTGTGTGTGTGTGTGTGTGTGTGTGTGTGTGTGTGTGTGTGTGTGTGTGTGTGTGTGTGTGTGTGTTAATATGGTCTGTATTGGTGAGGAGATTAACTGGCACCATAAGGAGACGGAATGACTTCTTGTTTTCGACAATCTGACGCAGATAAACGCAATTTTTGCCACATAGAAGGTCACTAACCCAAATTTGATCAACGAAGATATGCTTCTGACTTTCTGCTCCTGTGTGGAAAATTACTAGTTCTGTTTATCTTTCTTTCTTTCTTTCTTTCTTTCTTTCTTAGCCAATCAGGATCATTTAACCGTCATCATTGACGTAGTTAGTAGCCTCTGTTAGAGTATAATTGCTGTGACAATGTTATCGTATTTGGGGCGGCCTACGAACTCCTTGAAGAGACCTGAAGCTGACTTCTGCTGATGAAACTGCAAACTAAACTTCACTAAAATGTCTTCTATTGACTGCACTTCTGACTCCTGGTCTTCATTCAACATATCTCGTCCTCAGGTCTTAACTGTTTATCCCCTGCAGTATCCTCACTAAAGCTGGTTGCTAATTAGTATGCAATTTTGGATGTAGCTTCTGAAAAATAAGGAAGACATCAGATATTACTGATCAGACATCAGATATTACTAATATCTGTTATTACTTATCAGATATTATATTGTATTACTGACCTGCAGTAATCCCACATTTTAATGGAAAATATGGTTAGGCTACCATGGTAATATGCCAACAAATGTTTCATTGACTGAGTGACAAAACATAAACAGTTCAGATGATCATTGATGAGCAACAAAAAAACAACCACAAAATTGTCCTGAGGCCCATTCACACAGATGAAAAGAACTATAACAGCAACTATAAAGTCCACATCACAGCTATAATGATTACAGCACAGAGGAATGCTATTGTTGGAATCACTATCAGAACGATTTTCTTCAGCTGATGAATGATAAAAACATGTCAGCCAATCAGAATCCACCTGACTTCAAAGAGCTTGAGAAATAAAGTGGCAGACGCCATAACTGCAGGGCATGCTTATAATAAAACGAATGTTATGATCTATGGTGTAAACGCTAATATAGTTATTATTAGAGTTATCTGGCCAACACCCATGTCAGTGAATCCTGAGCCACTAACAAGCTTTTACAGTCTCTGGATCGTGGTCAACGGAGGCTAAGAGGGAGAGAACTGTAAATTACAAGACTATGAACCCTCTAAAGAGGCAAAGACTTTAGCAGCCAGTTACCAGAGTGTGAATTTGCTGATCACAGCAAAGAAACAATGATACTTTTATGAAAGATGATCCTTGCCTGACAACGCAGAGACAGGATAAGGGGGTGGGGGAGACTGGGAGGCTTTGTGGTTGTTTGCAGGTTGTTGTGGTTCAGGAACTACCCAGACAACAAGTGATTGTCAGGACGTTTTAACCTACACCACTTCCCCCGCCTCTTCTTTTGGGGGTGGAGGGGAGATGCCTGGTTCTACTAAAAGCAAGGTGTCAAGCCCTCCTCCCATTGTTATCCACACAGATCAGAGCAGAATTGCCACCATAACCAGCACATACCATCTCCTCTCTGCCCCACCGCATGTAACGACTGGAAGAGTCGCGCATTCCATCCCTCCATGCCAGAGCCGACCACAACCCCCCCTAAACTCCCTCTCAAACGTCGTCCACTCAAACGTACCCCTTGGGGTGTTTATGGGTCAACCAACAGGATGCTTGGGCCATTGGGAGATCAAAGGATTCCCGGCTCAGATAAATGTGGTGTAACTGTGACCTCTTCAACTCCAACAGGGTTTAACACGTCAGGACAGGAGGACGGGATAAAAGGCTGACGTCAGATAAAAAGAGACTTGATTTGTTAAAGCAAAAGAAACTTCTTTTTTGGAAAAAAAGAAACTGGGGAATCAATAAATAAAATGTTATTTTTTAAAATAAAATTCCAAGTAAAATGAATTAAAATAAATGACATTATAGAAATATATGTTCATTTTAAACTGAGTTCAAAACAGTAATATAATGTAATTAAAAAGACAAAAGCACCACAAAATAACGAAAAAATTATTCATCATAATTAAAAGTAGAATAGTATCTTTATGTCTATCTAAAATAACACCGATGATAAGTCACAACTCAAGTCTTTTTATATAGATTAATATATTTAATTAAAAGAAACAGAATACATTTACACAAACACATCACTCACTCAAACAGGAAGGCAGTGAAAGCAAACTGGGCATGTGTTCAACAGAGAATAGCTGTATACATCTCTTTTTAAGCCATCATTTGTTCGAACATACATTAAGCTTGCCATAATTCAGCCAGTTTGACAACATCATAGTTCTTGCATAAAAGAATCATGGAGTGATCAGTCATTAACATAATCTCCAATGGCTTCACTTCAAATCAAATTATATCGTTCGATCTTTAAGACTGAAGTCAAACAAGACAGACTCCAGGCTTTGTGTACATGCAGCTGGGAAACACAGTGAAAAATAACACACACTTTAAAAAAAATCCAAGTACCGGTAATCGTTTCAGTGGCAGTGTCTGAACTATGAGTGATGGTGATGCAGAGGACACCATTGTATTCAAGATATAATTAATTAAAGAAAAAATTACAATTCTCTCATCATTTATTCACGCTCACGACATTCCAAACCTGTATGACTTTCTTTTGTGGAAAACATAAAGAGGATTTTCATGAATCATTCATACGCTCTCATTCATGCAGTTTCGAAATGAATGTTGACTGAAGCATCAAAATAGAGCTATATATATATATATATATATATATATATATATATATATATATATATAAATTTATAATGGCAAGTTAGATTTGAATGTGGAATTTTAAGTCATAATTCATTATGCTCTTCAAAATAAAGGTTTCAAAAGGGGAATTTCCATTTTTGGATTTCCCAAAAACTTTTCAGTTAAAAGTTCTTAAAATAACAATTTTTTCTTTTTTTTTGGAATCGAAAGGTCGATGGATGTTAAAGGTTAACATGGTTGATGCCAATCAGGATCTTTTAACACCAACAAATTGTTCTTTTGAGTTTGAACTTTCCAGTTCACAAAGCCGGAACGATTTGTTCGTAAATCAAACTCACTCAAGTGTTCCGGTCACAGCAGTTAACAGCTCACCAGAGGGGAAGATTTTCAATGAATAACACATTAAATATAAATTTGTTGTTCACACAATGCATATCAGAAAACTTAACATACAAGATGTATGGAACAAGATGTATGGAAAACATTTAAATGGAGCTTTTGTGTCATGAAGCTTAAAAGACTGAGTCATTTTTGTTCTAAAAGAGCAATTAGTACAATTTTATTCAACTGAAGAAAGTCATAAGGGTTTAGAACAATACAAATTTGAGTAAATACTGGAAAAAAAAAACTTTAAACAGTGTGTATAACTGCTGGCTGTTGTGCTCGGTGCTTCACTTTGTCTCTGCTGACTTTGCTACCAGCACAGAGCAAAGGATTTTACGCAACCATCCCAGAGAAGCCAGCAAGATGTGTCCTCTACTCTCTCAGTAGGGACGAATACCCATGTGTCTCACAGACACCACTCACAAAGCACAGCCTTCAAAATATTCAGTGCGTCAAGAGAAAAGAAAACCCCCCAAAACAATCTAGACAAAACAATGCAAAACACAATTTGTTCCAATGGTAACATGGAACAAATTGTGGCCCCAGCCAACAGACACATTCACAGGACAATTAAGACTAGCTGGCATATTTTTCACATATTACAAATAGTTTAATAATTACAGTGAAGAACACACTCGAGGCACTTTGCAAAGTTCAAAAGTGGATCAAATTTCTATGAAGATGAGGTTGAAAGAGCAGCACATTAAGCGACATAGAAGGATGCTCTGAAACCATATCACAACTATCAAATGAAAAGAAGCCAAAACATTTCATATCAAGTGCAATTTATGCCCATTTTAGAAAGCGCTGGCCTATAGTAGAAGAACAGACGAATGCACTCATTGCCTTTTTAACATTTAAGAGGGTATTTGTGATGGGGGTGCGAATCCCTCACTGCACAGACAGGAAAGGCACTTCCTTTTTTAAAACCTATAACAGGATATGAAAGATTTACCCAGAGCTAGTATGGAGAACATCATCATTTTCATCAGCAGGACCTAATGAAATAAAGTGGTAGTCCACCCCCAAATTTAAATTTGATTACTTACACACCGTAATGTTATTCCTAAACTCTTTCTTTATTCAATACATAAAAGATATTTGGAAAAATACCTGTTTGTCTGACAATTGACTTTAATTGGAACAAAAGACGATTCTTCAATATATGTAATTTTCAATATATGAAACTGTTTACTTGTATTTAAAAAAGTTTGAAATTTATAGGCTAACAGTTTTTATTGTGGTATAAAAATTGTAATCAAGAATTATGAAACTTTATTGTTGTTGTAATATGTTGGTGTCAAACTTATTTATTAAAATACATGATTACATCATTTAAAATAACGGAAAGAACGTTTTGATATTTATTATAATGGGTTTATGTGAATATTTAAAAAACCTATTAAAATGTTTAAAAATAACGGCTTTTAACTATACTGTGGTTTTGAATGGCAATAATTACTAATTTCAAGCCTAAAAATGTTTTTTGGATTAAAGTAAAAAGTGTGATCAATTATTAATTCTTTATTATATATATATATATATATATATATGATAAAGAATTAATAATTGATCACAATTTTTACTTTAATCCCACAAAAAAAAATATATATATATATAAAAAAAAAATATATACCCATGTATAATTTTGTGTTCCACAGGAGAAAGACAAACATACGGGTTTGGAATGACATGAGGGTGTGATGGCAAATTTTAATTTTCGGGTGAACAATCCCTTTAATATATTTCATGTCATAATCAGTCATAATTACGAACATTTATCTTGTTGACCTGTTTTAAGGCACCAAAGGTACTGAATCAAGTCTCAAGGCTCAAAGCGCTTCACATCGTCAGAAAAGAGCGAAAGGATCTTGTTCTAATTTAGGCGTCACATAATTATTGCATTATACAAAGCATCTGCAAATAACCGTGCAAAGCAACACAACACCCACAACCCACACCCACAGAACTAAAATGTCTCTGCTGGTTCCCGTCCCATGGAAAAATCTGGATGATTCATAGATTACATTGCTCAATATAAAAAGGATTTCAAGTGTCAGATGGAGTACCAGTGTTGCTGTTCTGACTGTGATCAGCAAAGCAGAAGCGGGAATCAGCATAGGAAGATCTACTGTACTATTAAACGGCTCAGGTGATTACGGTTTGTCACTCAGTGACAGAGACTAAGTCCATCACACTGAGCTACAGTGCCTCGGGCTCCAGACCAGTCTGTGATTCACAGGACAGAACAAACTGCTTTTAAAAAGTTCAGTCTTTTAAAAAGTTTGCAGGCGACATCCTGATTTGCCTGATCAAAAATCTTTGGAATGTTTGTTTGTTAAAAGCAGTATAAATCATCGTAATGTCGAGAAGAATGTTCCCTTGTCATAAAAAAGTGCATATTTGGATGTTTACAACTGCTCCTTTTATGCCCTCTTGTTCCCAATATCCTTGTTTTGGAACTGCAGGAAACCACACGAGCGCTGCAGGAACAGTGACGCTACCGTCTCTTGTGGAGGCAAAGGTTTTGCCAAAGGCACGTGGGGCTCATTTGCCAGGAGGTTCAACGGGGTTGTATTCTGTCTCTCCTGAGGACACCTGGGAGATTCTGCGCGTGGAGCGCCACAGTCGGCGGGAAAACTGTCCCGATCGCACCTGAATTAAGATAAAGGTTTCATTTTTCATTTTCGATTCATTTTCTAAATGTACAGTGATACATTTTAACTACATATATTATGAGCTAACAATTCATATTATATTTTAGGAAGAACATATTAAATTGCTCAAACATTTACAATGTTGCAAAGATTTCTATTTAAAATAAGTGAAGTTCTTGGAGAAAAAGTTTCCACAACTGTTTATAACATTGATCATAATAAGAAATAAGTATACTAGAATGATTTCTGAAATCATTCAGCTTTTGCCATCACAAGAATAAATTGCATGTTAAAAATTCACTCACCTCTTCCGGTTTTCCTGCTCCCACCACAATGAGTTTGCCATCCTCTAGGCCCACCAGGATATGACTGCTCTCTTTCGTGACAGACACACAGCGCACAGGAACCTTCAGGGCCAAGGGCGCCACAGCCAGATTTAAGCTACACAGACACACACACACACACAAAGAGAGACTTGAGAATGAGAAGTAAACATGGACCCAGCTGTTGAAGATTTAATGTGATGACACAAAGGATTTAAGAATGCGCCTACAAATAAAACAGTGTAGCGGGAAAAAGTTTGGGATCAGTAGCATTTTTTTTCTTTTGAAATAATCTCTGCACTTATTTGATCACAAATACAGTAAAACAGTAATATTATTGCAATTTAAAATAATTGCTTTCTATTTTAATGCTTTTAAAACGACATTTATTCCTGTGATAGTTGAATTTTTGGATGTTCCTTTAAAAATCATTCTAATTGCTTCTCAGTAAACGTCTCTTATTGTCATCAAAATTGAAAACCGCTGAATATTGTGTGGAAACTGTGACAGATTGATTTCAGGATTTTTTGATTAATTAAAAAGATCAAAAGTATACATTTCTATAAAATGAATACTGACCCCAAACTTTTGAACGATAGTGTACAACAGCCGTCAGAAGTGTGTTTACCTGTACAAGTCTCGAATGTGAAGGTTCCCCTGTTGTGTGCCCATGATGAGGTAGTCAGGCACCAGGTGCAAAGCTGTAATCTTCTCATCCAAGGTCTCAGATGCTAAGAGAGAGCCATTTACAGAATACACATGCAGTGCATACTTCTCCTACAGACAGAAAATAATAATAAACAATGAATGCAGCAGCCAAAAACGCGTCTTCAGGACAGGTTTGAGAAGTACTGCACTATTTAATATTATATAATTTATATAATATAATTTTTAATAATATTATTGTATATTATTTTCACTACTAATTGAGTTACAATAATACCTCGGTTTACAAGTTTAATTCGTTCCAAGAGCGAGCTAGTAACTCAAAATTCTCATACACTAAAACAATTTTCCCCATAAGAATGCACTAAAAACCATTCGATTCGTTCCACATGACCATAAATGCCCATTTTAAATAGATTTTTTGGTTTTACCCTATTATTTAAAGTTAGTATTTATATGAGATCTTAATGGTTAAATTTTTAATTAATAATTGACAATTAAACTCTAAAAATACTTGACAATTTACTGTAACGCGCACTTTAGCTTTGAGTAGTGTCGCTGCTGGCGTGAAGGAGACGAGAGGAGGGTTTTACTGCTTAGAGGGAGAATTTCGTACCTTCTTTTCTTACTCATCTTGAGGTCATTGTCTATATGCTGTACTGTATGTATATATTTCACTACGTGAACAATAGCGATCACAATTAATGTTAACAACACGAGGTAAAACTGCTGTAAATCACTTATAAAAGTATCACTGTGGTGAATGATGCAACCAAACCGAGCGACGCTAAGAGAATGAACGAGTTAAGGGGTGATAAAGGGGTTGGAACCGCGTGACTGCTTTGTGAGAGGCTGTCGTTAGGATATTTCCAGTAAAAATGCATGCAAAGATGCTGAGCATTAGACTTTTCCACACAAAAATGCGCGTGGGCGAGGGAAAAATGTTACAATGCTCGTACACCGATTTGCTTGTATGCAAAGTCACTCGTAAACCGAGGTATTACTGTATGAGGTTTCTACCCGAAAGCAATGACTTGCTTCTTTTGACAAACAGTGTTTAGTGGTCGGCATTCAATCAGCACCTTTCCAACCGTGCGGCCCTCCATAACAGTCTGTGCCACTATGTGCCCCTCCATGCCGACCTCCAGCTGTGCCACAGAGGCAGGAACGCAGCTCTCACACGGCGGCCTCAGGGTCCGCAGGTACTGTCCACGACGCACACTGTGCATGATTACTGTGCCATCCTGAACAAGAGACAAAGACAGCAAGTGAGAGAGAACTCATCAACCCTCATGGCAATGCCATAAAGTTCAACTTCTAAAAGGAGGTTTTAGAAATGGCCTGATTAAACTGACCTTTGACCCCGAAATAGCCATATCCAACTCAGTGCTGATGGCGACACACGTGACCTCTTGGTCATGTCCACAGAGCACCTGCATAGGCCGTGGAGACAGACCGCTAGAGAAACCACCCTACAGGTAATCAAAGAATACATTCAGATTGAATCACTAGTTATGTTATGACCTGTTTTCTATCTGAATAATTGTAAAATGAAACTTTTTTTCTTGTCTTCAGTGTCTACTCCAGTCTTCAGTGTCACATGATACTTTCATAAATAATTCTGACATGGTGATTTGCTACTCAAGAACCATTTCTTATTATCAGCACAGTTAAAAACTGAAATATAAATTAAAGCACAGTTAAAAAAAAAATATATTTTTGTAGTACCCATCATACATTGTTTTCAGGATTCTCTAATGAACATAGAAACGTTTTTTTATTTGGACAAGAAATCTTTTGTAATATTAAGAAATTAAATGTCTACTGTCACTTTTGATCAATTTAAAACGTCAAAATAAATATTAACAAATTAAAATAATACAAAGGATTATAGCCTTCAATTATGTACTGCTTTAAGTAATTATTCAAGTAAATAATTAGTAATAAAATTGAGAAAACAGACGATAGAATAAAATATATATAAAAAAAATAACAGAACAAACATAATAATAACATATACAGTGCTTGTATTTTTTAGGTTACATTATAAATGTCTTCACTGTCACTTTCGATCAAATTAATGGGTCCTTGCTGAATAAAAGTATTAATATCTTTTAAAAATTCTTGGCTTTGTCTAGTAGTCTCTGGACTTTTTTGACTAGTACACACTCAATTAAAATGAACCGATGGACATTTTGACCAAGAGGCAAAAAAAAATCTCATGATGACACAACATCATGACATGTGACATGACATGTATGTACGGCCTTCACATGGGCACACAAGCGTTCAAAAGCAGCTGTCTGGGTCTTTAAAATGGGTATTGAATTGAGTTTAAAATGGGTATTGAGCATACTTCTGATATTATTTTTGTAAATGTGAATGTGTTAGCAAACCTGCTGCAGGACCTGCCACACCATGCAGGTGGTGTCCCGTGAGCCAGAGATGAGGTAGATACCACAGAGATCCAAAGCCAGGCATGTGACCACATCTATATTCCACAAAAAAGCACATTAATTAGCTGTCATGACATGTATTCAAATCAATAACTTCAACTACACATATTCTCAATGGTTTAAATCAAAAGGGAGCTGATAATAGTTTCAACAAGAAAATATTCAATGAACATCACTGTTGTATCTGACAGCAGCTCTTTTTATATAGGATTTAGCTTAAGAACACCAAGCTCATTCCAATGCCTGCAGCTGTGTCTTGGCTCAGTACTATTTCGGTAAGTCTCACCTATGTGACGGCAGATCCTGCCTACCAGCTTGGCCTTCCCTAACATAGTGACCCGCAGGCTGCAGTCCCAGTGCCCCCCGCTGAACAGCAGACGCCCGTCACTGGACACCACCAGCACCTGGGAGCCGATTTCCACCCCTGGGGAGAACGGCCCGCTAAGGAACCGCTGGGTCCTAAAAACAGATCAAACAAAAGGTTAGTGCCAACAAATATTTGTCACTTGACTCTACTTGTCAGCAGGAACAGTGGGAGAACATTTGAAATAGATCAATGTTGTGTTTAAGCATCGGATTCGACATGTTAGCAAACCACTCATAAATAACAAGAAAGACTTGGCAGAACAAATTAGCTTTTACTACAAAGGGCTCAATTTGATTGAAGAACATTTATGGAGATGAAAGCATCCTAACCACCAGAGCTTAATGTCAAATAGCTGTTGTTTATATGCTTCTATAAAGCTTTTGATTATTTGTCCAAGGATCAGTGTTGTCACCATAAAAATAACTTTCTGGCTAAAACTGTATGACATCACTGACCAAAAGACTTGGTTAGTTAATGTGTTTATAGTAAATATTTGTGCTTGTTCAAACTTACTTTGGGTTGCTCACAGTGGGGTCTCTGGTGAAGGTGAAGTAATTAGCTATATTCTTGTCATAGGGAAGCCAGCTATGAGTGCCTATCATCCCATTAGCACTCACTGTCACCTTAGAAAAAGGACAAAAGGTATTCAAAACGTCTTAAGTTACACATGTAACCATGGTTCCCTGAAAGGGGAACAAGACACTGCATTCCAGCTGACGCTTTGGGGGAACACCTTCAACGTAACTGTGTCTGAAACGCATGTGACACCCTAGTGTGAAGATCTGTGAAGAATGGTAAGCCTTGTCTTGGAGGTTGTGGCTGTGACTGCATCTAACTTGCTTTTTCTAAGCACTTCCCACTTGTCAGTTGACCAATCAACGTTTAGTTTAGTTAGACGTTTAGAGTGCCCCCCCATGATGTAATTAGGGCAAGGACGTGCGATCTAAACTACCTGCTGGTTATTTGTCTTTTGTTTTTTGGTGGGAGGGCACATCATAAGGCAGATATAATACCGTTGAAATGTTTGAGTTCAGTTAGATTATTTTTATTCATTAATTTTTTTAATTAATCAAGGATGCATTCAATTGATCAAAAGTAACAGCAAAACATTTATAGATCTGTGTTGTAAAACATTTATAAATGTTACAAATAAACTCAAATTAATGTCTATTATTCAAAGAATTTTCCACACACATAATGTTTAATTGAGGGTCAAATCAGTTTTGGAAAATTCAGTTTTGTTTAAAGACCACTGATCTATAATAAATGCATATGATATATAGAGATAAGTGATAAAGATCAATGTACACAGAGAGAAAACAATTTTAAGAGTGAGAGTTTTTCCAAAATTAAAAAATAAATAAATAATTATAATAAATTATAAATAATTTTGAATATTCAAACTTTTATACTCCGTCAGCTCAGTTTTTTAAATGGGAAAACATGTATTTTGTGTTAAGTCTTCTGTAAGAGTATTGTTTATTGTATAACCTTAAGAGTAACACTTTTAATTAATTTCAAACTTATTTATCCAAACATTTACAGATAATTTTGATCCCCTGTGAACAGACTCCATAGAAACAACATAAATACAAACTAATCTAACTAAATGCAGTATATTAAGTGTGCCTGATCAGTCTTTAGAAAGTAAAATGAAAAATAATACATTGCTAAAATTATGTAAAATAAAACGCATATTAAATTATATGATCACTTGATTTTTTTGCACATGTAATAATAAAAGAAGATTGCTAGTATGTCAGTGTGTGAGCCTTTTTTAGATACACAGTAAATGAAAAAAAGTTTTTTACTCTTTTTAGAAGAATATATTTAATAATAGCTACCAAAGCCTCAGACTCCAAAACTGGTTCGCAACATTTTTGAAATCATCGCCTACAAAATTTTTGAACAGCTTTGTTTGTTCCTGATTAATTGCATTAGGATTTTTATCTTCCATACACCCACTTTGCACCCTCCAACTTCTGGTGTAAGAGATTAGTTCATCCTACTCAAAAATTAGTACACAAGTGAACATAAATGTAAAATAATCTTACCAGTATGTCAGAACCTGGTATGATAAAGGAGCGGGTTTGATTTCTGGGCACCACGGCTTGCACTAACGGCAGACCATCACTCACCACCTACAATTTCACAAAAGATTCTCCTTAAATCAAATTCAAATGATAAGCACATCCTGCTCAAAATGTACTATTGCAGCACATTATTCAGTTGAAATAGAATACTACTATAGTGGACTTACCTCCTTGAAAGATCGGAGTTTACTGAGCTGATCAAAAAGGTTGGGGGGAAGTAAGTCCATGCGGGCCTGCCGCCTGAATGCGTTCTCTGCTGACATACGGGGAGGATGAGGCTCCTGAATAACACAAGAGAGGTTTCAATTGTGCCATATTACCCACAATTCATTACACAAATGCCCTCAGACCTAAGGTTTTTAGGTCTGAGACTAAAACTATTAAAGGCATGTTTGTGAACTGAAATAAAAAAAAATATAAATATAAGAGTAACACTTGTTGGTTAAGTTGAAGCAATCATTGGAAATGCATAAAAACTTAAATGAAAATGAATTAAACCAAAAAATGTACCGTAATACTAAAAAAACTATGACAAAAGCACATTACAAAATTACTAAGACTTAAACTTTATTATTATTATAATATTAAATTGAAAGTATAAAAACAAAAAGGCAATTCAAAATATTACTTAAAAATACATAAATAAACAAAACAGTTCAGACTGGGAAGCTCAAGTACAATTAAGCTTATGCTGACAAGTGTTGGAAACATCTGTCTGATGTCCCACCTTGAGAAGTTGACAGGGCGTTTGGCCAAAGTTGCTGATGATGCCTTCCAGGGCCTTGCGCTCGGTCTCATTAGCTATAGCATCCAAATCCACTGCACCTGACAGCCAAAACACACACACACACACACACCGATCAGTCATATTTTCCACGGGGGAACAAGTTTAAACAAACACAGATTCATAAGAGGCCGCTTACCCTCATAAGTGCAGTAGTAAAAGACATTAAGAGCCTCCACTGCTTCAGGTCCTCGCTGCTTATACCCGAATATGAGATCAATCCACTCATGCAGGTGAGCAGACACATGCTCGCTCTCCTTTAAACACACAGATACACAAGAGGAATGTGTGTCAGATGAAGAACAAAAGAGTGTGCATGTTTTAAATGTCATTGAACCTGGAGTGTAATTGTCACGGTTCTGTCTCTTTTTCCAGTGTTATTAGTGTTCTAGTGGACAGAACCGTGGCACTGCTCTCTCTCCCATGTGTTTGTGTCTCGTTAGTGCCTGCCCCGCCTCCTTGTTTCCCTTAATCATTCCCAGCTGTTCCTGATCACTCCTTCCCTCATGTACCCTATATAATCCCAGTGTGTTTGCTGTCTAGCGTGGCGTCGTTGTCTCCCCATGTTTCCTGTTTCTGCGTTTACCGGCTCATCCGGTTGGTTCGTGTTCCCTGGTTTGTTTATGCATAATGTTTCAGTTAATGTTTTCCCCCTCGTGGGTTTTGAGTTCCTGTTATGTTGTTTTGTTACTTTGTAAATAAATCCTTTTCCCTTGCAATTGAGTCCTCCCCGTGTATCGTGTCGTGACATTACGACGCCACCATTACTGGACTCAGCGGGAATTGGATTATTTATTTTTTTGGGTTTTTTTTTTTTTGAGGGGCGCTACAGACGAGTGCTACAATGGGAATCTTCCGATTTCCGTCCCCTTATCCCTCCGCTCAACAGCAGGCGAGCCAACGCAACAGACTCCTTTCCCTTCGGCAAGGAGGAGCCACTGTAAAGGAGTTCGCCTACCTGTTCCTCTTCGAAGCGGAGGGGCTAAACATCAGCAATGACAAACTCAAGGACATTTTTAACAGCAGCCTCAATGAGCCCGTCCGTGCCTGGGAGATGGAAATGCTGGTGATCTTATCGTTTTGGCAGTTTGTGGGGTTTGTTTACAATCGTGATGGGAAGGGTGGCCTTCCTCCTCTTGGCCCTCCCCCGATTTTCCCCACTCACTGCCAGGTCCCCAGTCCTCCGCTGTCCCCGTTCGTAAGAGGGAGGAGAAGGAACGGGTCTGCCTCGCCCACTGTCGACCCGGAGGCGGCCCGCGCTGCCGCAGCACCCCCAGAGGTAGCCCAAGCTGCTGCAGTACCGGCACAAGCAGGAAGCTCCAAATCCCGTAGGAGGAGGAGGAATAGAGTCGGTCCTGAGACCATTCCTGCTGTTTGCCCGGAGACCGCCGTCCCAGTGCCCGCTGCCGGCCCGGAGCCCGCCGTTCCAGAACCCTCTGCTGGCCCAGAGACCGTCGTCCCAGTGCCCGCTGCCGGCGCGGAGGTCGCCGTTCCAGAGCCCGCGCAGCCTGACCCGCCGGCCGACCCAGAGCCCGCGCAGCCTGACCCGCCGGCCGACCCAGAGCCCGCGCAGCCTGACCCGCCGGCCGACCCAGAGCCCGCGCAGCCTGACCCGCCGGCCGACCCAGAGCCCGCGCAGCCTGACCCGCCTGCCGACCCAGAGCCCGCGCAGCCTGACCCGCCGGCCGACCCAGAGCCCGCGCAGCCTGACCCGCCGGCCGACCCAGAGCCCGCGCAGCCTGACCCGCCGGCCGACCCAGAGCCCGCGCAGCCTGACCCGCCGGCCGACCCAGAGCCCGCGCAGCCTGACCCGCCGGCCGACCCAGAGCCCGCGCAGCCTGACCCGCCGGCCGACCCAGAGCCCGCGCAGCCTGACCCGCCGGCCGACCCAGAGCCCGCGCAGCCTGACCCGCCGGCCGACCCAGAGCCCGCGCAGCCTGACCCGCCGGCCGACCCAGAGCCCGCGCAGCCTGACCCGCCGGCCGACCCAGAGCCCGCGCAGCCTGACCCGCCGGCCCGCCTGACCCCGGCCCGCCTGACCCCGGCCCGCCTGACCCCGGCCCGCCTGACCCCGGCCCGCCTGACCCCGGCCCGCCTGACCCCTGCCCGCCTGAACTCTGCCCGCCTGACCCCTGCCCGCCTGAACTCTGCCCGCCTGAACTCTGCCCGCCTGAACTCTGCCCGCCTGAACTCTGCCCGCCTGAACTCTGCCCGCCTGAACTCTGCCCGCCTGAACTCTGCCCGCCTGAACTCTGCTCGCCTGAACTCTGCTCGCCTGAACTCTGCTCGCCTGAACTCTGCTCGCCTGATCTGCTGGACCTACCGGAGCCGACTTGGCTCAACCCGCCGGTTCCGCCTGATCTACCGGCTCTGCTTGAGCCACCCTGGCTCGTTCCCCCTGTTCCCCCTGTTCCTCCTCCATGGACCCTAGTATGTTTTTTTTTTTTGGTTTTTCTTTTCCTTGGTTTTGTGGACTGTTTTTTCTGGGTTTTGTGGTTTGGACTTTTTGGCATTTGCATTTTCCTTTGGTTACTCTGTTTTTGATTTTCATTGATATTGTCTATTTTCCTTTATTTTATTAATTTTTTTTTTTTTGTTATAGCTCCCTGTCCTGTATGTTTCATGCGGTGTGGTATGGGGTTTTGTTTCATGTTGGAACGCCAGGTGGCGTTCCTTAGAGGGGGGGTAGTGTCACGGTTCTGTCTCTTTTTCCAGTGTTATTAGTGTTCTAGTGGACAGAACCGTGGCACTGCTCTCTCTCCCATGTGTTTGTGTCTCGTTAGTGCCTGCCCCGCCTCCTTGTTTCCCTTAATCATTCCCAGCTGTTCCTGATCACTCCTTCCCTCATGTACCCTATATAATCCCAGTGTGTTTGCTGTCTAGCGTGGCGTCGTTGTCTCCCCATGTTTCCTGTTTCTGCGTTTACCGTCTCATCCGGTTGGTTCGTGTTCCCTGGTTTGTTTATGCATAATGTTTCAGTTAATGTTTTCCCCCTCGTGGGTTTTGAGTTCCTGTTTTGTTACTTTGTAAATAAATCCTTTTCCCTTGCAATTGAGTCCTCCCCGTGTATCGTGTCGTGACAGTAATATGACATTTTTGCCATTGCTATTTGCAGTCTGAATTGAATAGAATGATTGTATAGAAAGATATGTTTTGTTTATTATAATAGCAATGTTTTCTTTGTCATATAGGTGCAAAAAACTCCTATGAGCTGATTCTTTTCATAAATGAATCAAAAAGACTCACAAACTAATTAGATTGAATCACTTACTGAATTTGTCAGCTACTTACAGGAGCTACTTTATAAGACAATATATTTAATTCTAGTAAACTGTACATTGTTTTGTTTATCAGTGTGTTGCACATTGTGTCAGTTCCCACACCAAGGCTTTTCTATGTTTCCTGATGAAATCTTCACGCGAAGACGCCCAGGGGGGAAGCAGCACATCATTCACAATGTCCTGATTCATTTGCAAGGAGCCCAGATCAAAACCTGCACACATGATATAATACAATTTAAAATCCATATCCATAACACATTTCAGTGTCAGCGCATTTTTTTATCATTAACACACTGACCGTTCATGTTCTGCAGGAACTCTGGGAAGTAGAAGAACTCTGGGATGAGCTCCTTCACGTCAGCTGGACTCTCCATTCGTGCCTGCCACGCTGCTGCTACTGAATGAAACTGCCTGTCGGCACAGTCAAACCTAAACACACACACAATCACTCAAATAAGAGCAGCTCAGGCATTTGACAATGTGCATTATTGCTTAAAAACCATCAGGCAAACAAGACTGCAACCTAGTGGTAATTACCAGGGAGTGCAAACAACTGATATTTTATTGAAATATTTATAATATTATAAACATTTATAACATGTTGGTGATGCACATTCCTGTATGGATACTTAGTTTTGTAATTTGTTTGTGTCAAAACCATCAAACTAACTTAGTTTATGAATTAGATGTGGGGGTTTTATTAAAAGAGGACCTATTATGCTACTACTTTTATTTTTACATTTTAAACTCTCTTAGGCTCTGAAAAGTTACAAAATCCACTCCAAAATTATTATAATAATTATTCCAAAATTATTATTCCCTCCTAAAGCGTGCAGACAAAAAAGGTGCGAGGCCTGCTTGAGTTACATTAGTATTGTGTTGAAACTCCTGGTTATGGTTAAGGGGGTGTGAGATTTCCAAAACACGCTCAAAGTGGTTGACCAATCACAACACAGCCGACTAATCAGAGCACATTGCACTTTTCGGAAGGAGACTGGAATTAAACAGATGCTGAATCCTAATTCGTCTACTTACAGTAAGCCTACTTATACTAAAAAATGTCCACTGTTTATTTGTGTTGTAGTTCTAATCGAATCCTCGTCCAACGTGCAATGGGTTGTGGGCAATTTTAGCCGTTAAGAGTAACCCTCAAAGCAAAATCAAGACTTTGTAATAGGGTATAATAGGGGCTCTTTAATGATACTAGAGTTGAATTTTCATTTGTACCTTAGATAACACTTGGAATTAATAAACACACACACATTTAAGTACAAATGTCTACAGTTATAAAAAAATCAAATAAATATAAATTCTGAAACTGGAATGTGGCACAAAGCAAGATCAGAGGCGTCCAATGCTGTCCTGAAGAGTTTAGCAACAACCTGCCCCAACACACCTTCCTGGAAGTTGCTAATAATCCTGAAGACCTGGATTAACTGGTTCAGGTGTTTTTTAGCTCAATTCTGCAGTATGTTGGCCCTCCAGGAGCAGGATTGGACACCCCTACCCTTAGCTTCCAGCATTTGCCCAGTAGTATGACTGCAATGGTTTGTGTGTGTGAAAGAGAGAGTTTGTGTGTCTTACTTGCCACTCTGGAGCTGTATATGTAATGAGGTGAAGGGCTCTGTGCGGATCATGTAGTGCATGACGCCGGCAGCATTAGAGTAGTGTGTGCCATAATGGAACTTATCGATAGTGCCTGTTGGGTCCTCAAAACTCTCAAACCTTTTCAAACAACAACAACAAGACACTTAGCAAGTCAGATGAAAGACAAAACATTCTAGATTACACTGCTTTACTGCTTTCAAATCATATAGATATTGGTTTGTGTTTGTTATCCATCCTTCTAGTTTTGGGATTCAAATTCTTTGAATTATGAATCTTTGAATAAGAATTCTGCAGTAAGGACTGTAAGACTGTCTCACTTCTCTCTGACGTTCTGTGCATGGCGAGAGTTGACAACACCAATGGGTTTGGAAAGATCTCTGAAAACCGCTGGGTCTTCCAGATCCAATTCAGCAGACGTGTAGTCGCACAACACCCAGGGGAACTGAGAATACACACATGCACGTGAAGAAAAGTCAAGACTCTTGTACAGTACAATATCCATTAACAAGACCAGTCATGAACATTTACACTTTTCAGCAAAATGGATTTTAAACACATATTTACCACCTATTTAATTTAATTTAATTAAATCTAGGGTTACTAAAATGAATAAAAAATCAAAAATGTAACAATAACAAAATCAGCTCAATAAACTGTGTAAGTTCCAATAGGACAAGAGGTTTGAAAAATAAAACAAAACAAACAAAAAATTACAAGCCAAAATTAAACAATGCTAGGTCTGTGTTTGAACCCATTTAAATGGAATAAATGAAATCTAGGGTTAAAGTAAATAAAGTGTTATATAAAAATTAAAAAAAATGAAATAAAGTATTGGAATAAAACAAACTAAAATCCATAAAATCAGCTTAAAAAGCTCTCGTGAAAATCAGTTCTCTACAAGAACTCACCACTGGATACTGGGATAAATCGTTGTATGTGCGACCAGCAATGGTGTTGAGCTGCATCAGGTATTCAAAATTGGAGATCTCTCTGCAAACCCATCTCTGCAAAAGGAACAAAAATGAAAATAACAATAGTTATTAGGTATTTTTTAATCACTTGACCATGGCTCTAACCAGCTATATTTCTGAAAGTATGCTTTTTAATTCCCCACATGAATGGAAAAAGCTTGGGCTATGAGCGTTCTTTCATATAAGTCGTACGTGAGTCAGGTTGGAGGCTTTCAGGAGCTCTTGAGGAGAGCGAGAACCAAAGTAAAACAGATTGGGCGGCCTGAGACCCAGGATCCTGGGGTAGACTTTGTTCCGTACCTGTGGGAAAACACAAACAAATATAAAAACAGAGACCACAGACCAACACCACAGGCCAGTGCTTGTTGCCATCTACTATGTGTCCCTTTTCATTTCCATTTCCTACAGTACAACAGCTTGAGTCTAACTCACCCCCTTCCTGAAGTTGATGAAGTAGTGTGCCTGGTCAATGAAGAACAGCTCTAGCGCTGATCTCCGCAGGTTGTATCGCCTCAGGTGGACCTCCCTTAACTGTGACAACGGCCTCTTGAAATCAAACCCAATACCTGGATGGGCAGTCAAAAGCAAACACATTACAATCTTATCTAATAAATTACTCGTCAAAAGTCTGAAATACTTTTTTTTGAAAGTCTGTTAAGCTCACTAAGACTGCATTTATTCAATCTAAAAAAAACAGTAAAAATAGTAATATTGTGAAATGTTATTAAAATGTAAACTTTTTCAATTTGAATATACCGTATTTATTCGAGAATAACGCGCAAAATTTTCTACCCAAAAAATAAATCAAAGTTAGGGATGTGCATTATACACGAGGGCTGGGCTGGGGTTTGTTTTGACGGCCGGTCCTTTGAGGGCGCCGGCGAATTGTGAGTTTGCGCTGTGCATTTTACAGGCTGCAGCCTCTCACTGTACGCGAGGGCGAAGAAGAAAAAAAAAAGTCCCCTCGCCGCTTCATTTCCTCGCCCACACGGTACGGAGAAGACAGGCATTTTTTGTTTTTTGTGAAGACAGGCATTAGCAATAAAATGGACGGCACAGAAGATGACAGAAGAAACCGGAGAAACAGATGTTCCTGCCAACTGGGACACTGATGAAAAATTAACTCCAGAAGAATGGGAGCAACTCTTTAGTGTCTCTGATGAGGAATCTGACGTTGAAGGATTTTAAATAAATATTTTTACCGGTAATTCTATTTCGGTATTGTGTTCATTAGTTTATGTTGTCAATAAATATATGTTATATATGTTATATGAGTTATATATGTTATAGAAGTATATGTTATACAATAAATAAATGTTTTTTATCATGGCTACACGTGTTCAACAACGTTTTTTTGTCAATTACAATGCTTGGTGTGAAACAAAATTTTATACCGATTTTTAATCGAAAATTAGGGGTGCGCGTTATACACGTGTGCGCGATATACTCGAATAAATACGGTATTTTAAAATGTAACTTTATATCATTACTCCAGTTTTCAATGTTATTAGATCTTTTAGAAAATTATTCTAATATGCTGATTTGGCGCTCAAGAAACATTTATTTTAATTATCAATGCTTATTATTTGTCACGGTTCTGTCTCTGTTTCCAGTGTTATTAGTGTTCTAGTGGACAGAACCGTGGCACTGCTCTTTCTCCCCTGTGTTTGTCTCTCATTAGTGTCTGCCCCACCTTCTTGTTTCCCTTAATCATTCCCAGCTGTGTCTCATCACTACCTTCCCTCATGTGCTCTATTTAATCCCAGTGTGTTTGCTGTCCTGCGTGGTGTCGTTGTCATTCCTGGATGTCTTTTCGTGTCTGGATGTTCCCTGCCCTGATTCCTGGTTTGTTTATGTTTTCTTGATATAGTTATGATCTTGTTTGAGTTACGTTTTCCCCCTCGTGGGTGTTTCCTTTGTATGTTTGTTTATTTAATTATTGTTTAATAAATCCTCCTTCAACCCTGCACTTGAGTCCTCCCCATATCAGTTCGTGACATTATTATCATCAATATAATATTATAGAATCCACTATACACTACCATTCAAAAGATTGGGGTAAGAAAAATCTATAATAATACTAATATATTCAGCAAGGGTGCATTAAACTGATCAAAAGGGAAAGTAAAGACATGTATAATATTCCAAATGATTTCTGTTGCAAATAAATATACTTTAGACATTTACACTTATGCATTTGGTAGATGCTTTTATCCAACGCGACTTACATTGCATTTAAGGAACACATTGAATCAGTTCTTGCTTTCCCTGGGATCGAACCCATGAACTTGTTGTTATAAATCACCAATGCTCTACTGTTTGAGCTACAGGAAAGCGATCTTTAGAATGTCTATTCATTAAAGAATTCTGAAAACAATGTACTGTTGATAACATTGATAATAATAATATTTATCAATAATAACTGATAGTGAGCAGGAAATCAACATATTAAAATGATTTCTGAAGGATCATGTGACACTGAAGACTGGTAATTGATGCTGAAAATTCAGCTTTTTTAGAATAAATATTATTTTTTCCTGTGATTACATTTATAAATTACATTTTTAATTTAAAATAGATTAAAATAAAAAAACCTTAAATTGTAAATGAATAATATTTCACTATATTATTGTTGTTTTACTGCATTTCTGATCAAATAAATGCAGCACAAAAAACTTATTTCAAAAACGTTATGTGAACAATGAATGGAGGCTTAACAAAAGAGGTTGGGCAACATGACGGCATATACAGTCCTATACAAGCTGCGACTCACCTTCCTCTGTCTCCTCTTTTTCACTGCTGGCATCGTAGAAGTACAGGTGGTGTGTTGTGACCTCCAGACGACCTGGTACCACGGCAACAATAGTGATGAGCTCACACTCCTCTGAGAGCACCAGCTTTTCTTTCTGGCTCTCCTCCTCGCCCTCCTCCGCCCTGAGGAATGACACACACCCTCTTAAATCACAAAAGGAACCCAAACCCAAGTCTTTGTAGGCACCGAAAAAAGACGGATTATTACTATGATTTGTTCAAAGACACTAATTCCTTCAAGAACAAAACACAACTGCTGTGTGTTACTTGGAGACGTGACAATAAAAATCAATTATATATTAAATATTATAATAATTAATACTAAAATATCACTGGTAAGTTATTTAATAAATAGATTGCAAAATTGATGATGGGTTGGGCCCGGGGGTTGGGGACCACTGATATACACGTCTTGTTTATTGAACTTATAGAACAATGCTGATATTCAGAACAACGTAGTTTAGTGATTCTGAAACATGATTTGATGAGCCACATTTTAAGAGATTAGCATTTGCAGATAAACAAATGTAATATGTACCGGTACCTATTATTCAGTCGAAGAATCGTTTATTCTCATTAATATTATTATGAATAAGCTATACTTTGAAAACTGGGTGTGATACTGCTGCTGCTGAAGTGTCTAAAAGTTATGAGTCTTTATAGGTTTAATATAGGTTTTAATAAAACATGTTTCAGGGCTGTCAAGTAACGTGCTAATGCTAACATAGCGTGTTAATTCTATTATTAAAGTATAATCATAATATCATATAATATTTTATTGTATTGCTGTTCTATTATATTAACATACCAAGTTTTTAATACATAAAATGATGGTCTGTAATATTTTAGGAAGAGAATTCCTTGCAAGAGGTTCATCATATTTGTGAGTGCTCAGAGTTACAGTAGGACACTCACTCTTCAAGAAAGACAAAATCCTCATCTTCTAGTTTGTCATCCTCCATGTCACTAACTTTGGCTTCCTTGGCAACAGCAAGAGGGAGGGGCTCGGTCGAGCTGCGAGGGCTGTCGGCTCCTGTAGGAAAAAAAAAAAGATTCCAACATATAAACATAACAAAGAAAGAGAGAGATTTAAAAATATTTGTTCAAAGCAACAACAAAAAAACATCTGAATGTCCATTTGCCAGGAGTCATTCTGATATCTACTACTTCTACTACTCCCTATTGATTTATTCAGTTTCATTCATTCATTCTGCACAGTGATACCAACCCATGTTATCTCTCAGTGCACTGGCATCACTGTGGGAATCAAAGTTGTAGTTGGGCACCAGCTTCAGACGCATCTTAGAGTACGTCTCTGCACTCGACAGTTTCCATTTCACCTCTGGTTGAACCCTGAAACATAAATACTTCCACTCAGTCCATCATCACACATACCGCAATATAACACTTGGATATACAGCATCCGTGTATACAACCGAACCTCACTTCGACTCAATTTACGGTGGTGTTTTATTTGTGATTTTTAGAATTTAATACGTTTTTAGTGACCAAGAAATGAAAATGTTTGAAACGTCTGATAGCAGGTCTAGGCACGTGGAGCTGGGGGAGGTAGATTGTTTCAGATGAATTCTGAAAGTGTGCTGCAGGACTTGCTCAGAGCAAGCAAAGTATCAGACTACTTAAATGTTGAGCAAGAATCTCATTGGATGCAGAATCAGCAGAGGTCAATCAGCTTGTGCCATTTATTAATGAAGAGATACAAAGGGGCTATTATCTTACACCAGTAGAGCAACTACTGTGTATCTATATACATGAGAAATAAATACTTCAATGCATCATATTCACTAAGAATCAGTTTAACGCTTTAACGCATGCAGACCTGAGTGCCCATGCTCCTCTCTCACTGCTCAGTAATCTCCGCAGTGATTTCCAGTGCCTCCACACCACCACCTGCTGGCCATTATTCATCTTCTGTACACTGTGGTAGCGACTGTTCTCTGTGCGCACTCGTTTTAGGTACGGGTCAATGATGAGCTCCTGGAAAGAGAAGAACACAAACAGTTTATGTTATTAACTCATCTGTTATGAACACATATGTTTTGGGGTTTGGGATGTATAATAATACCGTATTTTCTCGCATATAACCCGCACCCTCAAATAGCATGCGGGTTTTTGGGGAATTGTGCAAAAATAAAAATCGGTGGCATAACCCGCACCCTTATATAACCCGCACCCATAGATTTATGAAGTTTTTTGTGTAAGTTCACATTTCGAATTTCGAATGTTGCTCAAATGACGTCAATTATCCATAATGAAATTCAAACAATAAGAAAACAAACACAAGTCAGAATCAGAACAAAAAGAAAAAGCAGGACTGACAGGTCAGACAGCCTATCAGCGTCAGCTGTCAGAGTGATAGTACACTCTAACTATAACTATAGGTAACAAATATATTGAAATATTATTACATGCAAAAAATTTGTGATATAGCCCGAAACCCTTATATAACCCGCACCCGCCCTGCGGGGTTTGTAAAATCTGTTATAACCCACCTGTTATATGCGGGAAAATACGGTAATCCCAATATTCCCAAGCAGTAAGCATTCAAGGTTTTACCGGCCTAATATATTCTCTCTATACTGGAAAAAACTGGGGTTAGCAGACACCTGAAACTTGGCTTTGCAGTCCGAACGGTCCTTGTCTCTTCTCTGTGCAGTGCTCATGAGGTCATCAAAGCAGGAATTCCAGAAATTGGACATCAGGTCGTGACTCTTTCCAAAGGTGTCTAACTCATACTGCTGCATTGTGGGCTCCACCTATAGGCATACATTTATGAAAAATTAACATATTATAATAACAAATTATGAAAAAACATTTAACATGGTTTAAAATTGATATTTTTGCCATGTTTGAAGTTACTATAAAGTAGTTAACACTGTTGAAAAATATCAGAAAAATAAATTAATGTGTACATTTCATTTTTGTAGAATTTTTTAGGAAAAATATAATATAATATAATACAATAATACTAAAATTAATTTAATATAATTAAAAAATAAAATAAAAAATTGCTACAAGAAAGATTATATAACTTAACAGGTTGACACGTAAAAAAACTTGAAATAATAATTGTAAAAATTTCAGAAATGTATACAATATATTTACAATATGATTACAGAAGTACAATAATTAGAATAAAAGCATTATTTATTTATATTACAAATGTTTACAATTTATTTTAAAATGCTTGATAATTTAAAATAAATTATACAAAATAATAATATAATTAAAATAATAATTATTACTGATTTCTCTTCTGTCATAGTACTGTTGTTGACATTTTTCTGCTTTCATTTATAGCGAAAATGTATTAAATGAACCGTATCAACCTTTAAAAATAGTTAATGAACCTGAAACATTTTAATGCTGAACAATCAAAACACTCTCTTTCTTCCCCTCCCCTCACCTAGACATATGTTTGGGCATAGTGTAAAACCTGGTTTACGTCCCAGTTCAAGGCATGGTAATATACCGTGTGATTTGTATATAAGAACAGTTCAAACAGGGTAGATTTATAATCACACACAGTCAAACTCCAGCCTTCATAAATCTTCTCCAGGTCACTCTGCTGTGATGTCTGTTTAATTTAAATGCATGGCTTGTTTTGGATTTGTGAGATGAAGCGAATAAATCAGATTTTTTTTGTCTTGTTTTTACACTGGATGAACAAAAGGGTCTAAATAAAGAGTTCATCACCACAATGGAAACGGATTAACCGTCAAAGTGCCCTCATGCTAAAACAAACACACGTCCACTGAGTAAGTTATTCACGGTTTTAGAGAGAGGTTTCTACAGCTCTGAAAACAGTCGAAAAGCTTTAGCTAAACTTAAATGAATCCAAGATGTGAACGAGGGTATGGGTTATTTCAACAAAAAATGTGCTTTAATGCTTCAGGATCGAGCTTTGTGTGAAATGATGAGCTTATCTCGTGTCTGACTGAGATTGAGGGCTGAGAGACTTATTCTTGTCGTTCTGCATCCAAAAAAGGTAAAACAAAACAGGTCTGTGGTAACATATACTGAAGCTGCCAGCTTATCGTAAGGTAAACAGTTTAACTGGGTGTCTGCTAAGCTCGGTCTGTACTGACGTGGTTCTGGAAGAACTGCTGCCACTCAGCAGTGCTGCAGTACTTCTGGAGGTCCTGGGCGAAAGAGGGGCTGCCGTTGGTGGCGGGGAGGTTGGGGAGCATTTTCTGAAGGTTGGTGCGATCTGCATGCTGATCCAAAAGCGTTCGGACGATGGGCACCAGCGGGCTCAGCAATGCCTTTGTGCCCGGCTCTGAAACTGAGTTTGCTGGGCAAAGAGGCGCACCAAGACGACCCAGCAGAAAACACACCTCCTCCCACGTCAGACATAACACAGTTTGCAGCAGGCTATGAAGCTTTAAACATGCCATCTCACAGACCTAAAGGGAAAAAAATTTTAGATATTACGTTACATGTTCTGTGAAAGTATTCTGAATACGATCAGAATGGTATACAATCACATTGCGTTTTATTCCTGCCGTATATACTATGCTATAATAGAATAATATTACATTCTACATATTACGAGACTCTATAGTATCCTATATTTCAGTAGTGTATGATAACTTTGTTTAAAAAAGTGGGAGGAGCAATAAAATACTGTAACAGATAACTGCAGAAAAAATAACATTATGATGTCCAGAAATCAATTTCAAAAGCACATTGTGTTTAATTTGTTTACATAGAACTATCTTGCAAACGGTAAGCTAGACAATTATTCTATTGGCTTAAACTATACTGGACTGTACAGTATGATTGTTCTCTGTATGCATAAAATAATGTCTGACCAATCAGAGCAGAGTTCTCTCAGAAAGGAGGGGTTTTATTGAGACTGAATATTGGAACAAATCATTTCGGACGGCATGAAAAAAAGAGGTGATGATACAAAGTTGCTACAAAGTCTTTTTCCCCCAAATAACCCATCTTTAGAATGAAGGCACATTACGCTAAAGCAGTGCTTCTCAATTGTTTTCTGTCACGCCCCCCTAGGAACAAGTAAAAAATTTGCGCGCCCCCCCTCCCCCCATTTTGGAACTTTCGCCTTATTGTTTCCATGGCAACGCGTCATGCTTGTCACGTGACATACCGCAGTCACAAAAAGCGCTGCATAATAGATAATTCAAAATAGTCACCAACTTGTTGGCTCAACTTGTTGAAACCTAAAATAAATCTTATGTGGTTGAAAACACTGAATTGTTGTGATAAATGACAAGCTCTGAGCGGGTCTTTTTTTGGATCAGTGCCAGATATTGCGTGAAAACACGTGTGAATTTAGTGGCTAATCACGTGACACATGAACACCGGTGTGATCGTACACGTCAAAGGATGAAGGGACGGTTATCTGAACTTCATATCTGCTGCTCTTGTTCAGTGCAAGAAAACCTACTCACTGGCAAAAAAAGCATGTACCCCAGAGTAACGCGCGCCCCCCCCGGCATCGCCCCACTATTTGAGAACCACTGCGCTAAAGGAAATAATTCGAATTGTAGGACAACCTGTCTATAGGAAATAAACAAGTTCATGATCAACAGACTGAAAGATACCATGAGGCAGGCACATGTTTTCCTGGTCTGCCCCACAGTAAATCAGTTCCTCAGTCAGTTGATATGATCTAATTTGAGTGTGGGATGGGTTTCAGTGAGTCGGGAGAAGAATGATATAAAAAAACCTCTCTCACATCTCCATATATGGACATCTGCTCACCACTGGAATGAACTACAGCTACTTACAAAAAAAAAGAAGCTCTTTAAAACCTAAAGGCATATCTAATAATCCTGAACATGACACTGGAAAATGTGTGCGATTTTTTAAACACTCTTTAAACCACCTGTAGAAGGGAGTATAACAAGTGTGCAGTTTCAACGCCATCATTTATTTTATTTAGTTTAGTTTGACACTGTCATAATAATCATTCAGTTCATCCCACATACTCAGAATTTGTAAATGTCAAAGAACAAGAATTTTAGAAAATAACTCCAGAATCCCTGGTTTATCTAGTAAGATGGGTATATATGTGTGTACCTGTGGGTTCTGCTGCTGCTGAATGTATCCAGTGATGATACGCAGACCAATCAGAGACATCTCTTTGAGCTCAGCAGACCCTGCTGACCCGGGGGTCGTGTGCCATGCCTGTAGCCTGTCCAGCAGATTCACCACCCCTTCAAAGATCTGCCACGAATATTAGACACACTCTTATTCTCATTCACAAGAAACAACAACAAAAAAGCACACACACTGTACAATAAAAAAGTAACTGATTAACAGCACACTAATAATGTAGATATTTCATACATATTTATGCAATACATATGAGTTTGGGAAAGAGACAACATGTTATACATTCAAAAGTTTAGGGCCAAAGATTGTAATAATATTTTTTTTTATTATAAGCAATTTGTACTTTTATTCAGCAATGACACATTAAACTGATTAAAGATGGCAGTAATGTTATTTTTAAATGATATTTACAACATTACAATATATTTTTATTACAAATAAATTCTGTTCTTTTGAACTTTACATTCATCAAAAAACTCATTATAACATTAATATTAATGTGACACTGAAGACTGGAGGAATGATGCTGAAAATTCAGCTTTGCTCTCATAGTTATAAATAATTTTAAAATGTATAAAAATTTATAATAAATTGTAATCATATTTCACAAATTCATTGTTTTACTGTATTATTTTTTAAAAAGCAGCCTTGATGAGCTACTTAAAAAAAAAGCAGTACAGTGATCCCTCGTTTATTGCGGTTCATGTGGACCGGAACTCCCGTGATAGGTGAAAATCCGTGAATCAGCCAATCAGCTCACGGGATACATCCACTCGTGCTCTCATTCGCCAATCTCGCGCCGGGAACCAATCACGTGTCTTGTCTGAGTGCTCGTGGGTGTGTACAAAGCCTCTGAGAGAGTTTCTCTCTTTGTCTGGCATCCTGGGAAACCGTTTCTCTTGCATCACGATAAAACAACGCTGCTTTCCGCAATACGGCTGCTGGTATGGCGGTATTTTATTTTTTCCAATGAATATTAAAAAAAAATCTGCAATGCACTGAGGCTGCGAAACTTGAACCCGCGAAGTGGCGAGGGATTACTGTAAAACAAATTGTACTGAGTCCAAATATTATGTTATGCAGATCTGAATTTTAGCAGAATTGACAGTTTAGTTTAGTTTGAACAGCAAAAAACTAAACAAATACAATGTTTACAAACTCATCCTGTGATTTAAAATCAGATCAGATTATTTGGAATGTGCATCAACTTAACTTAATCAACTTAACAGTCTTAAAAATAAATTACTAACAGATTTGAAAGCCAAATTGGATTTGTGTGCTGTGTGAACACTGGCATAATGGATAATCAGAGTAAAAATACATCAGCCCATTCCTAACCTTCTCACTCCATAGTGTTTGATTGGCAGTGCCCTCGGCGAATAGGAAGTCCTGGAGCAGTCTGAGGAGGCGAAGCAAAGAAGGCACATGGTGCAGAGACACACCCTGAGAGTCCCTCAAATCTGACAGAGACGACTCCAGCATCATCTCCAACAGACTACAACACACAAAAGACACATGAGGCATCTGTCACACCCCCACCAGCTTAAAATGTTTAGTTCACAGCCACAAAACAAAGAGAATGCAATTTGTCTCGAACGAGTCATCAGACAGGCACACCCTAAAACTTAAAATAAAAACAAGCTCTATGCTTGATGATGCAATGCTGAAACCACACCATAAAAGCAACAGCCCAGTAGCGCAAAGAACTTCTGCCCTCCAAAGATCCCCACCCTGCCTTCATCTGAACCAAAAAAATCCAGAAAACACTTTAATGTACGGTACCTCCCCTCAGTCTCTGATCTCTACTGCAATCAATTAGTGGACTTAAACCCACGGTCCACAATCAACCGAAAGTTTGCATTCAGATGTGTCTCTAATGAATCAACAACCGATGGATAAGACCGATGGATGAGTCCTCGCTCTTTGTTTTGTCTTTTTCATGAATCTTTTTCGTTAATCACAATACAGAGGAAACTATCTGTCGCTATTTCGGTTTTATCGCAACTTTAAATTCTCTAGCACATCTCTCCTAAACAAGCCTTTAGGAGTTCCTAAACGAGTCTTTATTTTAACTCTCTGGGACAAAGGAATTGTTGATGCAACATTAAAACCATTAAAGTTTTACGTTTCTGACCTGCGTTTGATGTCGTCAGGTGGCCGTACCAGTTGGCAGGACGAGCCAAGCTTGGTAAGGACAGAGAACACCTGACCCCTTTCTCTCCATATCACATCCTCAGATCCCTCAGTGCCACTCCACAGCACAGAGAAGACGATGTTTGTCAGCAAATTACACAACTCCTCCTCTGGAGCCTAATGGGGGGATAAAGAGGAAAGTTTTTAGTTATCAGAGTTATCAAAGTTGCTGGGGGTTTCGGGGTGGATGCAAGATGGTTCAGTACTAGTCCATGTGAAAAAGGCTTCAATAAAACAGGTTAAACCAGCCGAGGTTACAGCCTGGCCAATCTGGTCCAGCTAGTCTGTTTTGCTTCCAGCAGGGTCAAGTGTCCATGATATTCTACTCCCTACACGCTGGTGCCTCCTTTAATAACTGGGACTCCATCCAACTATTTTGCAAGTATGTGAATATACACACACACACACACACACACACACACACACATACATACATATTTATATATATATATAAATATGTATGTATGTGTGTGTGTGTGTGTGTGTGTGTATTCACATACTTACAAACTTGGGACAAGATCACACACACACACACACACACACACACACACACACACACACACACACACACACACACACACACACACACATATATACAGTGGAGTTTACTTATCTCGACCCACGGTTAACTCGCCAATCCTATTCTGTTGACAAATCCTATTATTTGTCTTAGCATTTTCTAATCCGTTACGTCGATTCTTTAATGTCGCCGAACCCTAATATCTCGAGCACAAAAGAGGGACAAATTCACCACTTCACATAGTTATCTCGTGACTAAGATCGTACCTAGTTCACTGCGCATGCGCTGAGTTCGCGTTACACGTGGATCGAACGTGAATCTCCAGTGACGCGCAGCCGCAGAAGAACTTCTGTTCTGACGCGCGCTCTGCTCAGCGCCGCTGCAGATCGAAGAACCCGGTTATCAAAAGACGGGATGAAGACGAATTTGTTGAGAAAGCACATTAGACAGGCAGAACACAAGAAAGTATGCAATCTAGTACAGCGTGATAACCTCACGAATATGTTATGAGCGACTTTGTTTACGCTGTGAGCGAAATTGTGTTTGCAATGTTGGAGAATATAATTAAAGGTTTGTATCGAGAATCAAAGGTGTTTTTTTATTGTATACTGGTGAATATCTGCTGCTAGTTGGTGCACATATGCCTTTTGTTGTTAGCAAACATATACAGTGTATGTTTATTTTTATAGCATGCCGATCGCTTCATGAAATAAATCGCCATATTGGCTGTTGGTTATCTCTATAAACAGTTATCTCAACGCTTTTTTGCAAACCCGAGGCCGTCGACATAACCGGATTCCACTGTATATGTATATATATGCATGTGTGTGTGTGTGTGTGTGTGGGATCTTGTCCCATAGGCTATATCCTGAGTTTACCGACCTTAACCTTTATTCACTATTGGTTGTATTATTTTAATAAAATAGTTCAACTAATGAATGAATAAAAATGAGTGTGTGAACTCGGATAGCCTGTAGATGCCTGTAGATGCCATACTAATTCAGAGTGAGGCTCATGGTACATGGGTCTAGCAGCTGGCTGTTGAGTGTACATCTTTTGTACACTTGTTTTTGAGTTGAGTGCACTCAACTAAGATTGAATGAGTGCACTCGATAATGTCCACTATGATTTTGGACACCAGTACAAATGGCTGTGCCCTTGAATAAGATATAGGGGTGGTTTTGAACATAGCTAGGGTGTTCAGCATGTACCTGTGGGTTGGATGTGTTGGAGATGGTGTCTGTAGGTGGTTCAGTGCTATAGCTTGTGTCGTCCAGAACATTGGACAGACTAGAGCTCTTGCGTGGTCTCATGCCCAGGAAGGTCTTGCTGTGCTCCAGAGGAGAAGGGGTCTCTGGCTGGCTCCCCATAGGGGTCTGGGGACCTTTTTGGAGGCTTAGTTCCATCTCAAAGGGTGAGCTGAAGGGTGAGAGAGGCTGATATACACTTTCCTCTTCCTCTAGCAGGCGGGATGATGGTGGAATGTCCACAGTGTTGGATAGGGAGGATGAATGACTGCTTTGTTCTCCAGAGTCAAATGGCTTGAAGTGGAGGGAACCGTTCTTGAGTTGTTCAGTTGATGGCGGAGACTGAGAGAGGTCAGAGTAGCCCTCGGACACATCCTGAGTTTCTCCTTCTTCCTCCTCAAACTCCTCTTCGTGGCGGGCATTGAAGGAGATGTAGACGTTCTGGCGAGCTTCCTCCATTACGCTGTCCTCCCGATGGAAGACGGGTCTGGAAAGAACAGGGTCCAGGGAGACGGGACTGGATAAAGAGTTGGATTGGCTGAGAGCACGAGACTCGTATGATTCTTTGACGTAAAGTTTGGTGAGAACATCCTGCCAGCCTGATTGACGAGCGAGCTGCTTCACATATTCTTCATTGGAGTAGATCAAGTGGAAGAGCTACAGGAATGAAAGATGGTGACAGAAATGTTCATTAATTGATTTAATAATTAGTCATTTATATGAGAATGTCACAACAGATAAGTTCATAAATAGGCTTTGTTTTTTCAGTGTTTTAAATATGCACTGTCATAGTGTTGCATTTTTCAAGGGAATCTATATTGTCAGATGGATTGTATCTTCCTTTAAAGCATGCAAGTTACCTGAGAGATTTGTTTTATTTGGCGGTGTGAACTTTATAAGCTGTTAAAACTGTAACTATGTTACTTGTTTTAGCTAATCAAAAGATCCTTATGCTAATATAGCAAGCCTATGCTAAGGTAGCAAGCTAAACTGTTAGCAAGCTTTATCTTTATCCTTTATGTTATGTTATCCTTATGATCATAAATGTATTATGATATTTTTTTCTAAATGATCAAAACAGCTTTTAATCAGTTTTACCGTATTTTTCGACGCATAAGACGCACTTTTTCTTCCCCAAAACTGGGGGGGGGAAAGGTGGTGCGTCCTATCCGACGAATATAAAGAATCCGCGGAGCGCGGCCACGGCCGTAGCCATGGAGATGACGAGTGGGGGGCAATGGTGGACTTTACAGTGATGACTGTAGCGAGGGGGGCGTGGTTCAGCGAGGTCTGCAGCGGGAGAGAGAGTCGAGAGACGAGCCATGCGTAAGAGAGAAGTGAAACGAAACTAAGATTGAAACGAAACCGAGAGAAAAAGGCGTGACTCACAGAGAGTGAAGGGTAAATGCCGATCGCGCATGTTTTGGTTGTTGTTGACCCTGCCTCCTTCTTTCTCCCTCTTTTCCCTCTTCCGTGGTGACTCGCGTCACGCCAGGTGTTGTACCGAAATCTGACTCCCCTGACAAATCTCACTCCCCTACGCGTGCGCATTAATACGCGCTGCTTCGAGGTGAACGCACTTCCTTGAGTATATTCGCCTACAAACTGACTTGTACGCTTACATAAATAAGCAGAAAATGAAATTATATTACAGTTATAATGAATTATAGTAGGCCTATGGGTTTACCAGGGGAGTCAGATTTTCACTGCAGAAAAATACACCTGTGAAAATCTCACTCCCCTCACTAACTCTGGTTTAAAAGCTCACAGACTTAACATATTTATTTTATTATCTCATTATGGTATGGACATTCTTTGCTCAAAAGCATTTGGTTGTAACAATTATAGTATGGGTTTACCAGGGGGAGTCAGATTTTCACAGCAAAAAAATAACTCACCATATTTATCTTATTGTCTCATCATATGGTGAGTCTGTGAGCTTTTAAACCAGAGTTAGTGACGGGAGTGAGATTTTCACAGGTGTATTTTTCTGCTGCAGAAAAATCTGGATGTTAGTGAGGGAAGTGAGATTTGTCCGGGGATTCAGATTTCGGTACAACACCCCACTTCCCGGGTTAACACACAAATTATTGGAGTTCGAATAAAAACATTACAGCCTTATTTTTGTTACTTTCACTGTTTACTGACTGTTAATGAGAGTAAAGATAGTTCTTAATATGTAACATGGTTGGCATAAAATTGTTTAATGTTTTTGTGCTGTTAACTTTATACAGTTGATATAAAATATTTTACTACAGTATTTGGTTCAGAATCAGGAGAATTTTTCTCCTTTAAAATTGGGTGCGTCTTATGTTTCGGTGCGTCTTATATGGTGAAAAATACGGTAGCTATGCAAAGGTGGATGGGCAGCTGATCTTCCAGCCAACCACCTAAGGCTGGTTTTAGATGTGCTTTCAGCAATCACTCACCTTCCGGCAAATATCTAATCGAACACTGAGGTCGGCGCGATGGGACAGATACGCCACTGCCAACAGGTCTCTAAAATTAGGAGTTGGATCTGCACCAAACAGATAAAAAACAGTGCAATCAACACCTGAAGCATAAGTTGAATACTTCTGCCCACCTTCTCTTCAGTTTACCTGTGGCAAGCACCTGCTCATACAGACAGCGCACAGTTACCATGGTGATGGGGACGTCTCCAAAAGAGCAGACCAGCCCGAGGTAACTGGAGTCCTTAAGTTTGATCCGCAGTTTATTGCGCTCAGGTACACGCTCACTCTTCAGGACTTTATACAAGACCTGCAGAAAAGCAGGAGAGATGTGCTCATATCACACTGAAAGAAACTGATCTCACTGGGATGCTTTCAATGACTTAGAGCATCTCAAAACATGCCGATTTTGCCGCAGTTTAAAGTGTTTCTCACCCGGAATAATCTCTCACGAGCCTCGTCGCCATAGTTGTGTTTGAGCAGCAGACAGTAGAGTTGCTCCACCCCTCGCTCCAGAAGAACTGTCACAGCCTGCTCACGTGGATGAGGAGAACTTCTCAATACAGTGTATAACACATCCAGAATGCTGATCACCTACAGACAGAGAACATTCAGTCACCAATCTGCAAACTCTATAGTCTTACCAGAATATCCCCATAATAAGTAAGACCACAATAAATGAAAAAGTTATCATTCAGAGAAAAATAGATTGTATTTTAATCTTTCATTGTAATAAAATTATACAAACTTGATTATACTCAAGTGTCTTAAAAGCTTCAGTAATGCCTTTTTCAAAAATGAAATATTTAATTGATAATATAAATGGACAAATCTAGATGTTGTGTCAGTGTTATTTTAGTAGTTTTTTACCCCCAATATTTTCAATTAGAAAATACTTTATTTTTATACATTTCTATTTCTATTGTAATAATTTTGTTGTGTTTTTAAAACATGTCTCTATCGTTTTTGTTTTGTTTAATCATTTTAGTACTTTAACTTAAATTAAACCAAAAGGACAACTTGCTTGGCAACTAGCTGTAATAAACTAAGTTTGTTTTTTCATAATTTTTTTAAGTTAATATAAATTTCAGAAATATTTTCTATTAAATGCATTTAATTAATAAAAAATGTTGGGCAAGTGATTATTTACGGGTCAATTAAAATAAAGGTCATTTTGACCCTCTTTATAAATTTTTGTGGTGGTCAATTTTTTAAAATATTTTCTTGTGGTCTTATGAAATTGACTGAGGCTCACATATAATATTTCAGAGATATATTTTTCTCTTCATTATTATTACTATTACTTTTATCATTATAACTTTTGTATTGAAGAAATGTACAATTATTACCAATTTGACCCACTTTGTGCATTCTAGGTTTAAATTTATGAGCTCAACTGGGAGTCAACATACTGCTTTTGAAGGCAGCTACAGATCACAGCACTTTTAAACAGAGGTGAGCTTGTGCGGGTCACCTGTTGCTCGTCTTGCACTATAGCAGCATAGGCTAGTACACTGTGCAGCTCCTCAGCAGTGGGAGATTTCAGAAGGTCCTTCAGCAGAGAGAAAAGAGAGATCTGCACCGTCTGTCTTTCTTCAGACAGAGGACTCCCGTCCTTCTCCGCACTGTAGACCCACCCAAAAAATGTATAAACATCTTTCATCAGCATGACATTTTTCATTTTCCAATTCACCAAAACGTACCTGTAGTGTGACCGAATCGAGTCCAGGATGTATTGAACACCGTATCTCTTGCGAGTCTTCAGCTTGCCTTCATTGATGACAGTGGTTAGGTACTGCACATGACCTGCAAACCAACAAATGACAACAAATGTTTCTTTTTTAGGTGAACTATTCCTTTAGGACCTGATTATTATATGCATTTAATGCCAAAGAGTAGAACAAAAAATAATGGCTAATGCCATTTTTGTCTCTTTTTTTTACCCAGACTGACAGCAAAGTGGCTGCGGCTCCAAATCCTGAAGTCAAAGAGCAGGTACTGGTACAGTTGTGATAGGAGGGCATTGTTGCCCTCGTTGGACACCTGCTTGAGCAGGAACTGACAGGCCGTCAGAACGCTCATGTCCATCATGCTGCTGGGGACCTGGAAAAGAGATGCAGGATAGTCACAATCCATCAATTAGAATTTGTAATCAAATTAATTTGAATGTTCATAGTCCTGGCTGTGTAAAGAGGTTAAAAAAACTAAGTGGATTGGACAAATCCACAGAGCTCAAATTCTTGCAGCCAATCATCAATAGGGGTGTATATGCTCATGATGGAAGAGGAGAGAGAGTGAGTAAGTGATCTGTAGAAAGACTGTAGAAAGCTAGATGGCTGAGAAACATTACAAAAAAGGAAAAGGTCAGAGAAATATAATTGGAAGAAGGGTTACAATCAGGAAAGAGCTTTAGCTAATGCTGGAAAAGCTTTCCAGCATTGGAGAGACATTAGAAAGAGGGAAGTTCTGAAAATGGGGGCAGAGGTTGCGTGGTTTCTGCTCAATATGAGAGTAACATTGCTTTTTCGTGGTTTCACAGAACCAATATGTGCTGTTTTTGAATCACTGCCAATTCATCCATACTTGTGCCGGCCTGTGTTATTGCCCGTGTTGCGTAGCATGTTTGTTATTTTGAGGGTGGCGCAATGAAGGGAGGGGTGTGTTTGTTTGGGTGTCAACAGTATTTCTGAGAAATCGCTTGCTGCACCTTTAAATGATCTGATGATTAATCGCATTATTCACATATGTCAATATTTGCTGAGAAAAGCATCCAAATATTATATCATACATTTCTCATACATTTTTATGGTTAAATGAAACGAGACAAAAAACTCTGATTACTGCATAATGTCTGAATTCAACCCTGACGGTAGGAAAATTCTCTTTTATCTTCTTTCGTTTTCTTTGCATTATACTTTTTTTTTTACAAAAAAAAGATCAAAAATCAAGAATCAAAAAATATATAAACATAATATATTATTATATAATGTATATTTCATTACCATTCTAAAGTTTGGGGTCAATACACATTTTTTTTTTAAAGATTTTTATTTTCATCACTGATGCATTAATATCCTAAACACAGCCTCTCATAAAACAGTCAGGCAGTTCCAACCCCTTTATCAGCCCTTAACTCATTAATTCTCTCAGCGTCGCTTGGTTTGGCTAAATCATTCACCACAGTGATTCTTTTATAAGTGATTTACGGTTATATTATTTTATGTTGATACAACAAAAATGTATTTAAAATAAATGTTGTTCTTTTTAATTTTCTATTTATTAAAGAGCCCCAAAAGAAATGTACTACAGTTTCCACAAAGATATTAAGCAGCAAAAAGGTTTTCAACAGTGTTGAATGTTTCTGTCCAGCTATTTTTATGCACATTTTGGGATATCACACTAAACAAAATGCTAGATAAAAATGCCAAGATGCTTAGAAACTGTAAAAATGCTAATAAAACTTATATGCTAATTTGCAGCATATAATGTTTTAAAAATCTGATAAGAAAACATGCGCATAAACTACAATGGAAACACATTTACCATATACATTCCTTGATGTGACTTTGCCTCAAAGGTGGCTGTGATTGGATAACGGGACTAACCAGCGGACCGATTTCATTTGCACAGCATCTCAAATGTTAGTTTGATCATTCTACAATGGCTGAGCTAAAGTCTGTCATCAGAATGATTAGGTATAACAGCCTCCCAGAACTGCCTCACATGATTGTATTCCCAATCACCAGACATCCGAGCACAAGATAACATTACAGCGTTTATTGCATTTTGTCTGTGTGCTCTGATACGCAATTCATTTTTGATGTAGGACAAAAAGAGCCCCTATTGCAGTTTTATTACAGATAATATGAGCCAATTTCTCAGGAACAGACGATTTTGTTCTCTTGAACACATGGAACGGAAACGCTGCTTTATTGGCAAATATTTTATGTCAAATTCATAACTTTGGATGGAACCATTGCTACTGATGATGATAAATGTTCCTTGAGCAGCAAAGAAGCATATTAGAATCTCAAGGATCATGTGTAGGGACCAACCAAATTCACGGGTAAAAATTCGCAATTTCACGGAAGGTTTTTAAAAAAACACTCGATTACACGGAAAATTCACGGGTACAATTTTTATTAGGCACCAATCACTGCAAATAGTCCATCTGATGTCAGACCCGCTGTTTTGTGTCCTAAAAAAACACTTTTCGACTGTTCACCTGTATTAAAAAACAAAAAGGAAACAAAATACGACTACAACGCACATAGCCACACAGTCCGCAATTTCACGTGACATTAATGAAATAGTTTACAGTTTTTCGTGGCCAAAACTTGGCCGACCAATGTGGTTGCTGACATATTCTGTCGCTGTGGTGCATTGACGCTTGTGTACTGGCTGACACTTCTCTCCGCGTCAACGCTGTTCGTTGGTACAGAAAGGTAGCGTAATGCAGCCGGCTCAGCAGAGGAAACCGACTGCTGTGCGAACGCCAGAATGCTGTTATACTCGTATCCGGCGGAACTTCTTTTGCTGCTGTTTTGTAGGCTGCAAACTCGGTTAAGACGCTACGATCATCTGCTCCTGGTATACTCTTTATCAGTTCCTCACATGGCAGCATCGATACCTGTGTGAAATCAAAGACTCTGACCGATTTCATGAAGGCCAGTCCAGGCTGCGAAAATCGCCGTGAGCCGCTCGGCTCAATAAATAAAGTAAATGAATTGCCCTACGTACGCTCAGCAAAACGTGCAAAGAAAATTAATGTAAATGAAACAATTAACATAAGTTATCGCGGTACTTCTGAACTCCCCTTCAATAAAAATTAACACTATTTCACGCTTGTTGGGTGTTTTCACGGAAAGTGGCCGATTTCACGGAAAATGTCACGGCCGTGAAATCGTGAATTTGGTTGGTCCCTAATCATGTGACACTAAAGACTGGAGAAAGGATGCTGAAAATTCCAATCAAAGGAATAAAATCTTAAATATATTAAAATAGAAAAGAGTTATTTTTTCGTAATCATATTTCACAATTTTATTGTTTTACTGGATTTTTGGTCAAATAAATGCAGACTTGGTCAGAAGAACAGACTTATTTTCAAAACCTATTTAAAAAAAAATAGACCATAGACCTTTGAATATTAGTATAAATATGAATAAAAATGGTATTTATATAATTATTGAATTTACTTTAATGCTTGTCCTACATTAATGTATATAATTGGCAGCCTGGGTATTTATGCCTGAGGATGGTGTACTGATGTAACTATGTGTGTGTTTGTGTGTGTGTGTGTACTTTTCAGTTCTCAAAGTCAAGAAACTCTCTTCAAAGAACTTCACCGGCCTGTCAAGTCGCAGTACATCAGAAGCAGATTAGATAGGACTTTTAATTCCGTGGAACAATATAAGTCACTGCTGAGTCTAACGTTCTGCAGCAGATCAGCATCTATTTCTATGAACTTCAGCTGCTGCTTTACACGCTGTCTCAGAGATGCCCATAGCTATCATTTTCACTTATCAACTTCAAATCAAACTACCCGATGAATATCATGTGCCTAGTAACTAATCGCAAATGAAAAGATGAAGCTTCTACACTTTTTAAACTCTTATTTACATTGATTACATTTTACGTCACACAGAAATTAGATCATGCAAACTCTCGATTTGAATGCATTTACGCCAGACACTCAAACACAGCTTGTTCCTTTCTCGAAAGATTCCTGGTACCAGATAAGACATTAAAGCATGTGAAACTGTGGTTGTGTGTGTATTGTGCAATATCATCAGATTGTTAGCACAAGTGTTTCCTAACAGGATGCTACGCCTTGAAGTCACATACTCCAATATGTCCTGTTAGACCTCCGGACGCCCTCTCTACTGAACCACTGTGCACATGTGTGCGCGTACCTTGCCGAGCATGGCTCCGATGATGGGCGGCCCGTGGCACTGGAGCAGACTCTCCTGATTGGCTGGGTGGTTGCGCAGCATGTTCTTAATCATTAGCAAAAACGCTGCCACACTGTTCTTCTCTAAACGGCCCTCTAACACACAAACACATCAGCAATCGGTTTTACATTAGTGAAGTGTAACATTGACAAATAACTTAACTAAAACCCTGTTACATGAGAAATCAACAACCAAAATGTAATATAAAGTTCAAAACAGTTCATGAAAAACATAATCTTGCCTGCAGCCTTTTACGCAGGCAAATACTGTACACACTTACGCAAACACTTAAACACATCTTCATGAATCACTAACTCAAAGCAAAAACAGCATGCTCAGAAAATATCAATGGTGACTCATGCTGCAATTACAGAACATTTACATCATCAATGTGCTAAGCAGCTCAAAGCGCCTCATAACAAGCAGCTAATGGTTCACGCTGTAATGCTGCAGACTGTGAAAAAACAAAATAATTATATCAAATAGTTATATTAGGAACCTAACATATTTTTTTCATCGTGACATTATTTGCATGATGATTAAACACCTTTTCCTCACATTTCTCATAGATAGATATAGCAGAGTACTGACCAGATGACTTCCCCAGGGGCAGCAGCATGCCGGCAGGACCCCTAGAGGATGTGAGCTCTGGCCCGAGAAGATCTGAAGTCTCCTGACCAACTGTCTCGCCCTGATCCAGTAAACATACCTGCTCCAAAAGGGGCAAGAGAGCCCCCATCCCACCTACTGAGCTCAGCACATCCTACACATCAGACAATACTTTAATTAGCGATTACTGTTCCTGCAGGGATGTGTGAGCATGAGCTTTGTTCTAAAACGATGCGTTTCACAAATTTTCAAACACTGGTAAACACAATAGGCCGTGCTGATGTCAGGATTGGAATCGACAAATTATTCTGAACTTGAAAAACAATGTAGCTCAGTGACAGATACATACTTTGACATCCCAGTTCACCACTCTGTGACCAGTTAACCTGCCATCGTACAGATGGTTAGGGGACAGATCCAAGCAGATCTGACTCTTAAAGGCCTACAAGACAAAAGAATGTGGGCAATCCTTCAATGTAAGGGTCAGTAGATATTATCGTCATAATATATACAGTGGGGTCTATCTTTGGGATTCCAAATATTTAAGAAACTTGGAAATAAAGTATATTAATTGAATTAAGTATATTATAAACTATGTTTCAAAGTTATGTCTTTTATAATGTTAACTCAAAAGGCACATTTTTGGCTTAAAGTTATACGCAATACATACATAATAAATATTATTATATATATAGTATTGATAATAAAAATCTAATGTTGTATGACAATATTTATATTTGTGTAAAACATGTAAATATATTATAAATACATAAATATAGGATTATCAGACATTTTGTGGAAAGGAGATCAATGACACAAATATGAAATATTTTGTATATTTAAAAATTATATATTATTATAAACATTACGTTGTATTATCATACTTATACAATATTTTGTTTATATATATATATATATATATATATATATATATATATATATATGTGTATGTATGTATGTATGTATGTATGTATGTATGTATGTATATCAAATACAGTGTAAATATACATTTGAAATATTTAGTATATATATATATATATATATATACACACAAATATACATACTAAATATTTCAAATATATATTTACACTGTGTTTGATATATATATATATATATATATATATATATATATATATATACTAAATATTTCAAATGTATATTTACACTGTATTTGATATACATACATAATATACATGTATATACATACATGTATATACATAAAGTATAACAATAATATTATATTATAATATAATATAACATAATACAAAATAACAATAATAATAATAACAATAACAATAATGACACCAATAATAATAATAATACATTTATAATGATAGCAAATGTTATATTACTATCATTATAAATATGCAAAACAAAAATTCAGACGGCTAGATGAATCAACAGGAAGAGGCATACCTGTGGAGTATAATATAGCACTAGTTTACTGTTGACTTCTGACGGCTCACCATCAGCTTTGAAAAGTGATACATTATTGGGACCTGAAAAAACAGAACGAGTAAAACACAGATAGACATATTTTAACGCTTATTTTTGTGTAGCTGGAGTGGTGCATTAATGCTTTACATGAGGGAATAACTCATTCATACCTGCAGTGAACAGGGCTCGTGCTTGAGCAGGCTGCAGAGCTTCATGGCAGATGAACGCCGTGGCTAAAAGGCCACCCAGTGATGTAGGAGAACCCCATGCAGTGTCCTGTAGACCTGCTGGGATGGTGTGGACCAAACTGTCACGACTCACACCTGGCCTCCCCCCTGTGGCTGCTGCAAAGGCTGCAGGGAAGGACTGGGAACGTGCAAGGGTGGGCGGCCCAGTGTGAGCCGCAAATGCCATCTCGGAGGGTGAGTGGGACGGGTTGGGTAGGGTTGGAGAGGTAGTCATTGTAGTAGTGGTCCGGTGACCAGCTGATCCAATGCAGCAGGAAGTAAAAGGCTGAAATGTTGAAAGTCAGAAAGACCAATAAAACAAAACATATCCATTAAAAAAAGAAGGAAAAAAACTACTACAAACATTAAAATGCACTCACCTCATTTAAAGAAGGAAAGCGCAAAGGTGCTGTTTTACACTGCACTCCGTCCACATAAACAGTGACCACATTCTGTCCAAAAGGTCGACGGCCAGGAATGTGAACTATGGCTACTGAGTGCTAGATTGATAAAAAAAGAAGGGTAAGAATGGGAGTTTGAATATAGACAGTGCACTTATGTAGATCAACTTTACAGTATCAGTGATGTTTTTGTTGTTATTAAAATCATTTTCGGTAATTGAAATAAATGGTGCCTTTGGAAATAACCGAAATAAAATCCTTTTAAGTTGAAATACAAAAATAACTAAAACTGCTGTTTTCTATGTACGGTAGGTAGCCAATCTCCTATGTACTTAAATGGGAAAAATCAGTAGCTTGTTTAGCTGAAATTAGCTAAAGCTAACCCTGCAGCAAAGTATTGTTGCAGAGACGTGTGATGCCTCTATTAAAAAGGTAATGTTTTTTTTAACTCTATGGGACTTTCTTTCTGCTGCCATTTTGAGCAATGTTTTTATAGTTTGTTATGCTATGTTAATGTGTGTGAGTTATCTGCAATATCACTAACCCAAGCACAGTCATTGAATGGATGTTCTGGCAGGGAAACGGCCATGTATTCTTTTTTAGTACACACTGCAACCACCAAAACTTCTTCTGTGGTGAAAAAAGCTTCAAAGCCAGTTCCGCTTGCTGTGAAGAAACTACACACAGGACACAATACAGCTTTAAAAGGAATAGGCCACAATAGCATAGACTCTTGTCAGAATTTTTAGCTATAGATTAGTACAAGTGTACTAGAATCATACAGGCACGCAATATGTAAAAACATTTTATGGGGAATATATTGAACATTCTCTACTCACTCACTATGATTATGTCTGCAATATTTAATTGTAAATATTGCAATTATTTTAACAAATTACGGTCATGAGAGTGCTCAGACAGATATATTTTAACGTCAACTCTGATTCAAACCTCAGTCGTAAAATTGTTGATGTACATGATGTTGATGTACATATTAATTGATGATGTACATGTTTACACACACATTTACATAAAATGCTATGCATATAAAAGACTAAACTCATTTGTGACATTAAAATCAACTGATTTTAGTTTTTATTTCTTTAAAACAGTGTTTTAATAATTTTTTACTCAATAGTATTGGCACAGCCTTTTTCAACAGTGATTATAAGAAGAAATGTTTCTTGAGCAGCAAATCAATCATATTACAAAGATTTCTGAAGGATCACATGACACTAAAGACTGGAGTAATGATGCTGAAAATTCAGCTTTGCCATTACAGGAAAAATATCTTATAATCTTATATTTTACATAACAGTTATTTTTAATTTGTAATAATATTTCACAATATTACTGTTTTTACTGTATGCTTGATCAGATAAATAGCCTTGGTGAGCATTTATTTTTAAAAAGCATTACATATAATATGACCAATACACACACACACATACATACACACATAAATACATATACTTTATACATATATATACAGTGGGTACAGAAAGTATTCAGACCCCCCTACATTTTTCACTCTTTGTTATATTGCAGCCATTTGCTAAAATCATTTAAGTTAATTTTTTTCCTCATTATTGTACACACAACACCCCATATTGACAGAAAAACACAGGATTGTTGACATTTTTGCAGATTTATTAAAAACTGAAATATCACATGGTCCTAAGTATTCAGACCCTTTGCTGTGACACTCATATATTTAACTCAGGTGCTGTTCATTTCTTCTAATCATCCATGATATGCTTATACATATCAGTTGTGTCCAGCTGTGTTTGATTATACTGATTGGACTATATTAGGAAAATCACACACACACCTGTCTATATAAGACCTTACAGCTCACAGTCCATGTCAGAGCAAATGAGAATCATGAGGTCAGAGGAACTGCCTGAAGAGGTCAGATACAGAATTGTGGCAAGGCACAGATCTGGCTAAGATTACAAAAACATTTCTGCTGCACTTAAGGTTCCTAAGTGGCCTCCATAATCCTTAAATGGAAGACGTTTGGCACGACCAGAACAATTCCTAGAGCTGTCCGTCCGGCTAAACTGAGCTATCGGTGGAGAAAAGCCTTGGTGAGGAGAGGTAAAGAAGAACCCAAAGATCACTGTGGCTGAGCTCCAGAGATGCAGTCGGGAGATGGCAGAAAGTTGTAGAAAGTCAACCATCACTGCAGCACTCCACCAGTCGGGGCTTTATGGCAGAGTGGCCAGACGGAAGCCTCTCCTCAGTGCAAGACGCATGAAAGCCCGCATGGAGATTGCTAAAAAAAACACCTGAAGGACTCGAAGATGGTGAGAAATAAGATTTCCTGGTCTGATGAGACCAAGATAGAACTTTTTTACCTTAATTCAAAGCGGTATGTGTGGAGAAAACAAAGCACTGCTCATCACCTGTCCAATACAGTCCAAACAGTGAAGCATGGTAGTGCAGCATCATGCTGTGGGGACGACTGTTTCCAATTGAGGGAAACATGAATGCAACCAAGTACAGGGATATCCTGGACGAAAACCTTCTTCAGAGTACTCAGGACCTCAGACTGGGCCAAAGGTTTAAGGACCAACAAGACAATGACCCTAAGCACACAGCTAAAATAACGAAGGAGTAGCTTCACATCAACTCTGTGACTGTTCTTGAATGGACCAGCCAGAGCCCTGACTTAAACCCAACTGAGCATCTCTGACGAGACCTAAAAATGCCTGTCCACCAACGTTTACCATCCAACCTGAAAGAACTGTCATGGCTGTATTAGAGCAAAATGGTGCTTCTACTAAGCAAAGGGTCTGAATAATTAGGACCATGTGATATTTCAACAATTCTGTGTTTTTCTGTCAATATGCGGTGCTATATGTATACATCAATGAGGAAAAAAATAACTTGATGATTTTAGCAAATGGCTGCAATATAACAAAGAGTGAAAAAGATATGGGAATACTTTACGTACCCACTGTATATATACACACATACATCATACATACAAAAAATGAAGACGAATTTAAACATTTATACCTGTAAAGCTGCTTCCTGCGTGGTCCCTTAGCCATGCGAACTGTATGATCGGGGTTTGTCAGGTGGGATTCTGAGTAGTGGTGCTGGGGTGGAGGAAAGTCTGAGTTGAGGCACAGCCAGGCATGGAAAGCAAACGCACTTCCTGGCCAGCGTTGTATTGCTGGTACCATGATACCCGCCATAGGGGGAATAAGGTCAAAATACTGCAAGGCGCTGCACCCACCCTCCCCACGGGCTGCCATGGCAGAAAGCACCCTAACAACACGTCCGCAGTATGGGTGAGGGGGTGCACCGGGCTCAGTCCGCAAGAGCTTCAGCAGACTCTTCAGTTCACGGGGCCGTAAAGAAAGAGATCCCAAGTCTTGAAGCAAGCCCAGGAGGGCATCCGAACACTGCCGATCAAGCCGCTCCGGGGGTTCTGAAAGCACATCCAGCAGAGCGCCCACTAAACCCGCCTCAACGGCTACAGTACGGCAGGACAGAGTTCCTCGACACACGGCCGCCAGCCATTGGGATACCAGCAGCTGCAGAGAGCGAGAGCCCAGATCAGGCAACCACTGTAGCAGCAGGAGCAAAGGCTGTTCGTTACTAATGCCCAACTGCATGGCTTGGGAATACTCTCCTTCAACAGCCTGAGAGAAAAAACATGGGGAAAGAGGAAGGAAAAAGAAAAAAGTATTGATTTAAGTATACAAGCTTTTGGATAGCACACTGACTCGCAGTCATGGTTCATAGGATGGAAGCTGTCATATTTGAATGAGCATCTTTAGAAGTGAGAGTCAAAGCATCCTGGCCAAATTTGCCTATTGGTCCATCATGGCCTCCTAATCATCCCCATACACTGATTGGTATCATTGCTCTGTCTCCTCTCCACCAGTATGCTGGTGTGTGGTGAGTGTTCTGCCGCAATATGGCTGCCGTCGCATCATCCAGGTGGGTGCTGCACATTGGTGGTGGTTGAGGAGGTTCCCCCTCCAAAGTAAAGTGCTTTGAGTGTCATGAAAAGCGCTATATAAGTGTAATGAATTATTATTATTATTATTATTAAAGCCATCCAAAATATGCAGGTGTTGGGAGGCCTCCAGGACCGGGATTGAGAATAACTACTATAGTACATTCAACAACAACAGAAGTTGGCCAGTGTTCTTTACTAGTAAAATACAAGTAAAATAACAATAAGCCTAAATACTAACATGAATCATACATTAAATTACCTTTTACATTCTTTCATTCAGTTGCTCACTTAATTGTTATTGTACGGCTTCAGAAGCCTTTTAACATATAATTACTATTGAATCAATGATTACTCCGAATTTTCTTTAATCCATTCAAATTAAATTCCATTAAAATAATATGGAATTTTACTAGTCACGTGACCTCAATATAGCCGCCAACCAAAAAGGACTTAACATCACATTATGTGTAAAAAAAAAAAAAAAAAAGAATTAAAGAAAATGGATGTCACATCATTTGTGCCATTCTGAACTGCCTTCAACTTCATCAAGTCGGTGAGGGAAGTGTATTTGGACATTTCAATCCCTTGATTTTGACAGAGGGAGTGAGTTACTCAACATTTAAACTTCAGGAAGATCCATAGACCACAGTGCACTATGATTGTGACATCACAGCAATAATACTTGCAGCTACTTTAGGTTGACTGTTATAGTTTATTGTATTATCATTTTTCTATTTTCTCCAACAGCCAAAGCATACACATATGTTTATAGAATGGTGCATAAAACTAATACAAAAAGGAAAAATCTAAAAAGATTCCAAGTGTATTTCCTTTAAATATATTTTAAGGGTTCTGCCAGTAGCGAGCAATCGTGCAACGTAAGCAATGGCTACATTGTATCGAAAGAGACGGAGGGAAGTTAGCGAGAGAAGGGTATAAAAAACCCTTAAACCCTTGAACTTAAACGCAGCCTTAGTCTCTTCTCACTTACCATGTTCATCAGCTCCTGCAGGAGTCTTTTGGTGGGCTGTCCTTGACTTTTCAACACATCGAACAGCTGTGAGTAGCCAATCCGTTCCTTGAAGACCTCCTGGGAAGACAAAACCAGTTACATTACAATTGAACACACACAGAATACAATGAGTGTTTTTCCCACCCTGTTCTCCAAAATAAACCAAAACACAAAAGGTATTATATAAAGTATACATGTTTTCACATGAAATCAGGATATTGAAGGAGGGATATCATAAACAAAACCCACAACAACAGAATTTTACTTTAAATTTAAGTGAAATAAAATGATCCAGTCTTCTATGTAAATTGCAAGATTATTTATTGAAACTACACTGCAAAAACAGAGAAAGCAGACTTATAAATCTTCATTGTGCTGTAATATAATGTTTGTTTTGCAAAGAGGGTGTTATAGAAGAACGGGCCGGCGCAAACTTTATTTGACCAATTAGCAAAGAATTTAGCCAATAATAAAAAACAGGAGCAAAAATAACCTGTTTAATTCTGAAAAATAGTCACGAAAAACAGTAATAAAGTAGTTTTTGTAGAAGAAACTTTGAATTAAATTATAAATATACTTCAAGAGAAAAAATATATATATTATGATACTTTTGAACCTGTAAGTACCATAAAATAAAGGAGGAAGCGCATGTCGTAACGTCACCATGGGTGACCTGGTTCTGCACCGCCACATCAAATGTGCTGATAAGATTAACCACACGCGCATCAGGGGCACATTTATTACACGCAAGCACTTTGACTTATCATGCTGATAAGATGAGAGACGTCTGTGAGCTGAACTTTAAGAGACTTTAGGAGACGCATGCATATGGAACGAGAGGCGAGGAGGTGTGAGAAATGAGTCGATGAAGACGTGTCATACCTTGGCAGAGGATGAGTTGCTCATAATCGCAGTGAGGACTCGAATGGCATGTACTGTGATGCAGTCAGAGCCCTTTTCCCACACCTACACATACATACACACACAAAAACACATGCAAAATACACACATCATTTAGTTCACAATCTTCACATAATCTCATCGATTAAAAGATGAATTCACCCAAGACTAAATTTTTTGTCATTATTTAAGCATACTAATGTATTTCCAACCCCATCATTTTGTTGAATTTGTTTGAATTTGTTGAAGAACAAATGCAGTGACTGAAAAAAATGTCAAAGGTTCAGTGACACATGGTCTCTAAATTATATATATACATATCACTGAAGTTTTGAAATGTGTTTCCATCACTGCATATATATATATATATATATATATATACACACACACATATACATATATATATATATATATATATATATATATATACACACACACACACATATACATATATACACACACACACACACACACACACACACACACACACACACACACACACACACACACACACACACACACACACACACACATATATATATATTTACACGCATATATATATATATACACACACACATCTATATATATATATATATATATATAAATATTTTTTCAGCAAGGGTGCATTAAACTGATAAAAACAATACTTTTAATATTTTACCCTTTTTTCAGTTTACACAACAGTTTTTTACATTGATAATAATAAGAATGATTTCTGAAGGATCATTTGACACTGGAGTAATGATGCTAAAAATTCTGCTTTGTAAATCACATGAATGATATTTTAAAATGTGTTGAAAACAGTTATTGCAAATGGTTAAAGATGTCACAATCTTCCAGATTTAACTGTATTTTGATCAAATAAATGCAGCCTTGGTGAGCATAAGAGACTCATAAAATGGCATTTTATGAAATATTTCTTTTAATTGAAGAATTTCAAAGAGAAGCACGCAAGTTTCTGAACATTCCTCCTTGAAGTGCAAGATTTGAATAAATATTTCAAAACATGCAAGAGTAAAGCAGTTTTCTCACTTTTAACCATGAAATATTTAAAACCACTCCACCACAAATAAGACCACCAAATGAAACACACACCAAATGTTACACCCACACCACCACAGCTAGACTAGACACGCTAAAACTCTAGAAACACTCTGCACACTTCAAGACAACATGCAAGATGACACAGCCTTACAAGGACACTCAAAGTACTTCAAACGCATGCACGCACACGCACGCACACACACATAATGGCAGCATCAGCAGGATCCTCACCCTCACACTCTGTGTACTGACACTGCACTAACATTTAAAAATGTGGTATAATGTTATCAAATGCTATAATTTTGTGTTACAATATGATTACCATATTAATATTCAACAGTGTTTCTATTGTTAACTAAAACTAAACAACATTTTTGTTAATAGACAAAAAGCTGAAATTAAATATAATAATAAGAAATAATTAACTACAATGATTTATTTATTTTTAAATTAAATATAAAGCACATATGCAAATAAAAATGTAGAAATTTGATTTAATTGTGTGTGTATATATATATATATATATATATATATATATATATATATATATATATACCCATACATACACACATACATACACACACATTAAATACAATATATATATTTTAATTTATTTATTATATATATATTAGGGTGCCATGGAAGCCAGACTGATGGCAGTCTTAGCCTAAAATATTGATTTCATGCATCAAATACCTTTAGAACACGAGTTCTTAATCTAATATGAAATACCATGTATGAGAACAGCATAATGTTGTAATTTTTCACATTTCTTTCGTTGCACTTAAGTCAACTGTGAACAATCTGACACATGCAAAGACACATGTGCATGTATGCATATGTTTTGCTACTGTAGATAGACAACTGCACACTTGTGGAACGTTGTAGAGTAGGTTATGCAGAATCTAATGTTGCTCAATCAGCAGTTGTCTGTCTGTCTGCGTATTTGTGTGTTTGCCTGTGTTTGTGTCAGTCGAGTGAAGGGTGGGTTTCCTGCTGACGAATGCCACACTGATCCGCCGTGAAGGGAAAGTACCTGCTCCACTTCAGCCTCTGTGAGCAAACGTGTGGTGAGGTCACATTGGCCCTCACACTCCACCATAAACTTGTTACTGTGATGGAGCTGCAGGACAGACGTGCATTAACCCACACACAGCGTCACAAACAAACACATAAACACAAGTGAGTCAGAGATAAAATAAGCAAGCAGAAATTGTACTTTCTGATAGATAAAGCAATAAAGAAATGAAAAGGTAACAGACAAAAAAGAGAAGCTCTTCGCCATCCTAATTACACAACATAATGCCTAGTTACAACATACTCAAAATCCCCCCTGCTTAGCCAAACCAACTGTGATCATAGAAACCTATGACGCAGCACCTATATTTCATCACAGGACGGAAACAGAGGCTGCGCTACTAATCATTTTTATTCATCACTTTGACGCACTCGATTGTAAATTGTCTGTCATGCTCTATTTTTATCTGTCAGTAAAATATCGTAAAGCATGATTGTGTGATATGATATGTGTGGTTTTGAAAAAAGTACACCATTCTCATGCATCAACTTATATCACTTTCAAGAATTTCAGATATTATGTGGTGTAGCCATCAAGTAAAAAATAGAACAATATTTTAAGTTTCACATCTTGATATTAAACATGATTTTTGTATAAAGGTGGTATTTTTATACAAATATCATGATTTCTTTTTAGTGAATTACATTTTAGTGAGTTGTGCCACATGACTTATGACACATGACAACTACCTGAACTGAACTAACCTTAACTTTAAAAAGAAGTCAAATGATCTAATTTCTAACGATACTTATTGATCTTGACACATAGCCATTAGGGTTTGCAGGGATCCTCTCTATGATATCATTTCCTCTTTATAGTATTTCTGCATATTGTTGCATCACCTGTCTGAGTTGACAGACATATATATATTTTTTTTAATTATGCCAAATTACTTATTAAAAGACTGAAAAAACTTGAGGCCATTAATATCAGATTTGTCAAATGACAAAAAAAATATTAAAATGAATTTTAATGAAGAAATTAAAACGTTTATCCTAGAACACGTGCATTAAAGTCAATGTATGTGTGAATTAAACCTTGTTTTTGAATCAATCTAAACTAATAGATTTAAATAAATAAATAAAAAACTGTCATTGATCCTGGTATTTCTGAGACATTTTTATTTTATCAAGCACTGCGTTGCAGTTTTTATTCTGCTCACAAAATGTGAAAGAACTGCTTCAAATCCCTACTGACATCCTGTAGTGGCACACTTTCTAAAGTAAGGAAAAACATACCTTAGAAATACCTTTTACAAAAAAGATAGTAAGCATATGAATGATGGAAACCTTTCAGTCAAAGCAACCCCTGGATGCAACCATGTCAAATCTGTGGTTCAGATGAGTTTACTCCAGTACAAGTGTCTGCTTGTTATCTTTCAGCAGATCACCCCATTTCCATTGCCAGCCATGAGAACAGTTTGAATCCTCAAGGCTGGCATTGTGAAATGCTGCTGCAGATTTCTCAGAGGGTTTAAGGAGGTAGTGTAGGTACCTTGCTGTTCTGGATGAGGCGGAGAATGTGCTCAAAACAGTTGTTAGTGAGAAAGATGGCCTGCAACGCCGGCCGGTCTGAACACTGCAGGATCTCTGGGATAGCATCTGCATGGCAAAAACACAAAAACTTTCAGTCTTCTTGACCTGTGCCTTCTGGACAGATAAAACTGTTCCAGTTTTAAGCACTGAAGAAACCAGCACTTGTATGTCTGATTAAATTAATTTAAAATGCAAAGAGCTGTTCTATTCTCTATTCAAATTATTTCCAGAGAACTGGCTATAATTACTCTGAACTTCTGCAAAAGGGATGCGAGTTCACCACAAACATAGTATAAATGTTTATACAACATCAAATATATCAGTCAGTGATCAGGGTTAAATATAATCAGAAGCACTACAATTTGCCATGTATGATTTTGTTGAGTTAACCTACAATCTCAAGGATTTTTTGCAAAATGCCAACAGTTTCATCATGACGTAATATCACATTACATGCAGAATACAGGAAATACTTCTGGGAAGTTGACATGTAATGTGACATTCAATACTTTACATAAAACTATTCTAAAAATCAATTTGCGATCCGTTAAAAACATTATAATGCATGAAGTTTTATAGAATATTTGGATTTTAAAAATTAATATTAAATTTAACTTTTTAAAATTTTAACTAGTGAAGACAAAAAAGTGTTTAAGAATTGTGAAAAGTTAATTAAAGGCAATAGTGAACAAATAAAGGACATAAGATTACATTAGATACATAAGATCACATTTTATTAATAATAAGATGCATTTTAACCTAGAATTTTGACAGAAATCTAGAGATAAGCTATGCCACATAAACTAAACTAAAGATGCAAACAGACCTAGAGAATACATGCAAACACAACAGACAGTGCAAATACAACTCAACTCATTAACAAAGCAAACAAGCCAGTGCAATACATATAATGATTTGTTTGATGAAAGGGGTGTGTTCAAATATCTATAACGCTGGAAGGCCGTACATAAGGTTGAGTAAAAGATGACAGAATGTACATTTTTGGGTGAACTATACCTTTAAAAGTTTATGTCATGAAATGGGAACCACCCACCATATAAAACCACTAGATGCTTTAAATGAACACTTGAAACCCAAAGACTAGTCAGAAGCAGAACTAACCAGTTGAAAACTGAGCTTTTTTGTTTCTCTACTTCAAGAAAGAAAAAAAAAACATCCTAAAGGTCATGGTGAACATTTCAAATGAACAATTGATCTCTAAAGACTAGATAGAAGAAGATCTAACCAACTAATGACTGAGCTAAGTTATTGTTTCTCTTATTGTTTCTAAGCTAAAACTAACAGTTTCTAAGATGTACTAACAGCGGTATTCATTTAAATAATAAGTCAAATGAATTGAATATAATCAAATCTAAAATAAAACTGCATAGTCTTCATTGTATACATTAAATACAGATTAATCCTTAATAAAGATAATTAAGTTATTCAGTCAAGAGCAGTGTGTGATTTTGTCTTTGTCTTTAGTTGTTTGATTATCATTAATTACATAAACTGAAGCAAGTGTATTAGGCTGCTGTCACTTTAAGAGCGGAACGGATCCAATATATTGATACACAAGCTACTTTCTTCCAACTGTTTGTGTTTATGTCAACACTCGCTAAAACTGCATTTTTGTGAATAGTATTTGACTGTTTTGGCCCACACCTGAAGCTGAAAGTATAGTACGGCATATATTCGTTTGGCTCTGAATCAGAGAGTAAACACAGAAAGCTGCCTGGGGAAAAAGTCTCTTTTGCTGCTTAATGCACTCTTACTAACGTTGTTTAATATCAAGCACAGTTTAGCAACAGTAGACTGTATTTTACAGTTGCATACTTGGCTTTGAATGTTCAGTTTTTGGGCTTTTAGTGTGGAGTGAAAGTGCCACCTAAAGCAAAGGAAGGTGTGCTAGTTGGAATGAGGCAGAGGAACACTAATCATTCTACCTTAAATATCTTGTTTTCATAGTCGTTGAAAGTCAAAATTGAAATTGAAAATCAATTACGATTAATTTTGAAGAATTTTTCAACTGTTTTCAACAAAAGTCAATGGGATGCAACTTTCCAAAATATCATCCTTTATGCTTCGCAGAAGAAAGTCACAATGGTTTGGAATGACATTAGTAAATTATGTAAAATTTTTAAAGTTAAAGAGTGATGGCAAATATTCTCTTACTCAGCATATGTTCAAGAAGGGTTATGAGGTTATCCTCCCAAGCAAGGATATCTCCCTGCTGGCTCTCCGGTGGCCGGTTCCAGTTGAGTAGCTGGAAGTAACTGTCCAGTACAGTCCGGATCTCCACCTGCCTATCGCATAGGCTGCTGGAGTGCAAAAGGTGGATCATTGCGGTCAGGCATCGGAGGGTCATTCTGAGTAGTCGTGGGTCCTTAGGCTCTTGCGGATATGAGGCAGGAGAGAGGCACCAGGAACGAAGCACAGACATGAGGTCCTTCACAGCTTGGGGTGTGATGGAGAGAAGGCCATTCTTCTGAAACACATAAATGACAGGACATAAAATAATCATGTAGTGTGTGGTCGCAAAATCAGAACCCCCTATGAAACCCCTCAGAAGATAATTTATGAAAACAAGGCCAGAAAGTGTAATTTACCTTGCACCCACTGATTACTGCTCCTTGCAGGTGCACCAGCCTCACCACGAGGGGTTCCGGTATTAGTTCACTCTCTTGTAGGTAGTCTGTGGATGTAACCAGCCATTTAGGCACAAAAATCTTAAAGAGGTCATGACATGAGGAACGTCTTGGTTACTGTTGTAACCTTCGTTCCCTGATGGACAGAACAGAGGCATTACATTGAAAAGACTGACAAATGGGGTATCACTTGGGAGACACAATCACATCACAGGTTTAAAAATACGGCCAATGGAATTGGCGAGTGGAATTGGACATGGATTCCATATGGCGCCCTGTCCCTGTGAAACAAGGTCATTCCTCAGGGGAATTCACCAGGGAGGGTCTATAACAAGAAGACCTGAAAACCAGGTCTGGGTGGGCCTAGTCCTTTTCCTCTTTGACAGTGTACAGTGTCTGTGCAATTAGGCTCACCGAGGAAAATGTGTATAGTGCCCGGGGACAGTTGTGAGTCATTACGTCTGTGCCGAGGGGGGCCACATTAAGGGAGCAAAAGAGCTGGCACTGGGAGAACAAACAGGTCTACCTGGGTAAGGAGTCTCCATTCTCCCGGGAGCATAAGAATTAGTTGGCCAGCCAATTGAGCTTGCCAGCAATGTAAATCGTATGGAGCAAGTTGACCACTGGGTGGGTGTGCAGGAGATAGCGGGTGAGTTAAAACATAGGCATCTGAGCATAGGCGACCTTGGTGGTTGATGTATTCAACTACTGGAATGCTGTCCATCCGGACCAAAACTTGCTTGCCCTGAAGCAACAGTTGAAAAAGTAGTGTGATACACTAGGCAATTAAGGTTTCATCCAGGAGCCTGAAGCTGCATCCCCATATCTTACAGTGCCCCGGTCCATTTTGGAGCCATCTATTGTCACAATAATGTGATTAGACACATAATCTAAGGGTACTTCGGTCTGTAGAAAGGCAAGTTCTGACCAAGGGCTGAAAGTTCGGTGACCCATTGAAAGGCAAGGTCTGACCAAGTCTGATTGTCCACAAGAACCAGTGGGATGGGCTAGGAAGCGGCAAGCTCCCAGGCTCCATGCAAACGGCACTAAGGGGACAACCAATGTACCCGAATTAGAGACAGTGAGTGTGGTGTGACCTTTACCTGGCTCCAAGGATCCTGCAAAGGGATGACCAGAGATGCGCGAGGAGGCAACGTGTCCTTGAATCATGACCTCTTGGCTCATAGCAAATGTGGAAAGGGGGGGCTGGGAATGAAGAAGCTTAGCATTGCTCATTGCCAGACCACACCCTGTATGGCCCAGAGATTAAGGAAACTGCTCTTTTATTGACAATGTGGGTAGTAGCGGAACGGAAAGAAAAAAAACAATTCTCCACACAGCCCTGCTCCCATGGATGGAGAGGTGCGCATTCACCATCTCCTGATTGAGAGCTGCCCTAATCTCAAGGTTTGGGGGGACAAAGTGGAGTGTTACACTTGAGTCAGACGCCCACAGCAGCCATGGTTGTCAACTATGCATCTGACTCCGCATGAGCGACCATGCTTAAAGGGGGAAGCTGAGCTTCTCTTCATCTTCAAGCTCATCTTCCTCTGCAGAGGACAATAGCCTGCACTCAAATGTAGCTATCGAATTCTGATCCTCACCCATTGCGGTGAATGACACAGCGGATGTGAAGTATCTGCATCATTACTCGACAGCTTGATGGCACATGACACTGCAGAGTAGAGGGAGAGGAGAGAGACTGGCCTGCTGGAAACGCTCCCACTCTAACCCTCAGGTTAACCATGCCTGTAGCTCTACATTGTGCAGAGGCAGCGTGTTGGGTAACATCAGAGAGGACTCCAGCCTTCACGAGGAAGGAGAGTCGTGACTGCACTGAAGTGAAGGCATGAACTGAAGACTGCACTGCAGTGACGGCATTTACCATCCATGGAAACTTTTTCAGCATGCTTTCGCCCCAGGCATGCGAGACAGTGATTGTGGCCGAAACACACAGACAGAAAGTCATCTTTAATGAGACATCTTTAAATCTTTAAGCGCCCAGGGTAATTTGTCCACCAGTGAGAAAGATCTTTGTTGCACACTCTTTCATTGTTAAAGTAAATGGAAGAGTGATCACGGTATGCAATCACTTGGCTCCGAAGTGGCTTAGCATCCAAATTCCACAAGCCAATTCCACTGGCTACTTTTCAAAACATCTTCGCTTTCTTAAATTTTTCGACATAATGTTGGATGTGACTAGCAGATAGGGATAAACATTTTCTTTGATCTTGAAAGTCATGTCATGACACCTATAAAACAGAGCATCTTTTGTAGTTGTCAGTATTTTAATGTTTTAGGGAACAAAACATATTTTGTTGAGGAGAAAGATCATTCCAAAAAGAAAACTCTGTCATTTAATCCCTTTCATGTATTTCAAAACTTGTATTCATTTATTTTTTCACTGGAACAAAAAAGACCATTTGAATATCCTTGTGGTCTCTTCATCCATACAATATTGTTACAAAAAGTCAATATATTTTGACAGAATTTTCATTTTTTGATGAACTATGAGCTTTGTCAAGAAATGGGAACCTTACTAAATCCACATAGGTGTGGAAGTTGCTCCACACAGCATCTAATCACTTGGACAAAGTTTGTAACACTGTCAGGATCATGTTATTTGCTTTAGCCATTGCCTGCATGCTGCAACACAGTCCCGCTTCTCAGATTTGTTGAGTTGTGATGATGAGGAGACATTCCTAGATTTTGAAATCTAGCCCAAAATTTCTCATCTGTCATATATATGTTACATCAATAGTCTATAAACATTTGTAGATCTCTCCTTATGCATTTAAGAGGAAGGTTGCTTCCACAATCAGCACCAGTGCATGCCCAGAAAGAGCTTCTGAGATGCAACAATTTAACAAAGGAAACAAGTCATAACCAGCTACTATTTAAAAAAGGACAACACTACTGATAGAAGCGTTTACATGAACAACATTTAAGTGCAAATGACAACAAAACAGGGTCCCAAATCACAATGGATTAATACTATAGAGATCAGATCATCCTTTACAAACAACAAGCCATTTTGTCTCCTGGGAGGCAGCATGTGCGATATCTCCCAGGATGTGATGAAGCGAGTAAACGAGGGTAAAGATTGCGAGAGTAGGAGTGGGTGGCATACCGTGGAAGAGCAAAGGAAGCTCCTCTGGCAGAACAAGAGGGGAGAATTTATATTTGCTTCTCTCCAGCAAACTGACCTCCTCCCTGAAAAACACACATCAGAGATCTTTGTGGACACATTCTTACTTATTGCTAAAGCAATAAACTACGAACACTGCAATAAATCATTGCCTTAAAAGGTATAAGCATAAGATATTAAGCCTTGCTATTTTTTCTTAATAGCAACTTGTTTTTTTTTCTTTAAGCATAAAAAAGTACATAATACATTATTCAATAATAATAATAATAATAATAATAATAATAATGACAATACAATAATATTATCAGGTTGCAATACCATGGTATTTTTATATATACATTCCATATTCCACAGTACTTCACAGAATGTTATTACCATAATGACTGTTTCCATAAAACTGTAGTAACATAGTATAATGCAGTACACAATTAATAATAATCAATAATCCATTGTCAATTAATACATTATATCGTTAACGAAGGCCTAAACGTGGACTGCTTACAGAATCCAGTTTTTGTGTAGTCACTATCATACAACAGCTTTTAACATACAATCCAGTTGTCAAGCTGGAAATATCCATTTTATAACACATACTATTTCATGAACTTCACCTTAGTGGATGGGTAGAACAGTGCTGCTTGAAGAGTTGCATTGGTGCTGTGAGGAGTTTATGCTTTGTGTAATTCAGACAGTTAAGAATAAGAAGGCTTGAGAGCTGTGAGGTGAGGCCTGGGTGTGTTATTAACTGTTAAAGTGGAGTTGAAACAGAGCTTGCTGCTCTCAACGGCTCCTACGCATTCCTATTGTGGTTTAACACCCTGCCCAACTCACAGACACACACACAAAGACACACACACTCACCCTGCCTGCTGTCTCCTCCATGTCTGATAAGGGTCAAAGAGATTTTCACACAGCAGCAAGCCATGTTGTACCACGGACTGTAAAGTGCTCTGATCATCTGGCTGCTTCTTCAGCTGTAACATACATACATAAACACACTTGTCCGAGTCTTGTAAAATACACAAACCTAGCTTGTTCTCACACAAACATTCCTTTGAAAAAAGTAGAGATCTTCCCTCCAAACATTTCTGATTTAACCTGTTCTGTTAGTTCAGAACCCTTTAGAAGCACCGCAAGCACGTGTATATTAAAACAATTACTGCATAACATAAAATTAGGTGGGGAAAAATGTAATTGGTATGTTTAGAATGAACAAACATGCAATATAAATCTGTACCGGTTATAAAGGGGTCATGAACTGAGAAATCTAATTTTCCTTGAGCTTCTGAAATATAAAAGGTCATCATACTACTGAAAACTTCCTTGTTAGCTTTTATTATACCCAAGCCCAGAGAATGACTCATGGTGGAACGCGTCTATCTAATAATATAACAGAAAGGTGACGTAATGACGTAACAGATGGGTGAAAGACTGCCTCCTCTAGAGTAACACTAGAAAATATTGTGGTTTTCTTCTATTGATAGATAACGGAGAGGAGACAAGGGGAATAAATGAAGGGAAAGGGATTAGGAAATAATGCAAACTAGACTCGCATTTCCCACATGTATAAGCAGCGGTGCAAACCCCTATGAAACAGCTTTACAGACTTTTTGACTTCTTACCTGAGCCAAACAGAAGTTTAGAATCTTGATTGTCTCAAACACAAACCCCGGAGTCTTTTCAGAGTCTATGTTCTCCATATTCCTGCAGGCAGAGAGTTCAAAAGGATTTGCATCAGCACTGGTGTTATTGTACACTCAGGGAAGATCCACATCAAATTAGCAATTTAGCAGAAACCGCTGTCTTGAGTTATCCCTGCTGTTCGCAGATTGAAGCTCATCAAAAGGGGTTTGAGCCACTGGGGCATTATCAAAAAGAGAATGATGGTGTTCACTCTGTGCGCTGTGGGAACTGACCTGCAGATGATGATGAAGAACTTGATGAGGAGCAGTGGGTGTGGAGCAGTACTACTCTGGTCTTGCCCTGACATGTGGAGGGCGCTGTGCCACAGCTGGGTGCTGAGGAACACCAGTACCTCCTTGGGGAGGAGGGGAACATCGGCGTTCCATTCCTCCAGCCTGCAGACAAACAGATTTTTGTTTCTCTGTTGCTTTTAATTTCATTTTATTTTATTAACTCATTGAACAAGCCAGGGTCATTCTTAAGTTTTGTCTTTTTTTTTAAGTTGGCAGAATGTATTTGGCCATTACACCATACTCCATAATTTTTTTAATTAGTGGCCCTTGCTGAACTACAACACCAGACTGGAACTGATCCTTCATCTCCAACACCACCGCTGATTAAACTGTGCGCTAATCTTTAGATCACTGACCTGGGGTCTCATTTATAAAACTGTGCGTAGAATCCCTACTAAAAGTTTACGTGCACCCAAAACCCAAAAATGGCATATGCCAAAAAATATTCCGATTTATAAAACCTCACCATCTGTGTCGCCAATTCCCTTTGTCTCCAGAATGTGTGTACTCACGGCTCAAAGTTTGCTTAAAGGTGCGCACATTCTCCCCTCAAGTTTGTTTTTTATAGATCACAACCTTTGCGTGGAAACTGGCGTACGTACGTTTCCAGTCCCGTTTTGTGCATACGCTCGCTTTATAAATGAGACCCCTGGTCTTTAAAAAGTCTTTAAAAGATGGATTTTTTTCAAACACAGCAACCATAAAATGAGCAATTGAACAAATATAGACCACTAAATAGCGTCATAGTCAGAGTTCCATCTGGACCTGACCACCTACAGATCAACTCCCTGTGTCTGTGACATTTTAATAGGTCAGGATGTAACCGACTCACCGACGAGGCTCCGTCGACTGCACATCAATGACCTTCTCAAAAGACACCACAAATGCTTCCAACCACTGCTGCAGGTAAACGACATCTTTCTGAAAGACAGAAAAAGATGAAGGGAAAGAGTAAGAAAACATCTTTTGACAGGGTAACCAACAACTACTGAGGTACGGATTAAGAAGAAATGCACACTTTTTGAAAAGTTCCACTTCTAAAACCACATCCCTACTCCACTGTGCTCAGTCCAGCTGTTTATGAACACATACTTTGAGAAAGTTCCCATAAGAAATACATGTGATTGAGGTCAGGTGAACATAAAAAAATAGCTTATTTGGTGTTTTCTTATGAACAAATGCTCAACTAGTCTAATCAATAGTCTCTCAGACAACCCACCACCTAGTCAAAATCAAGTAGGTTTACACATGCGTAGTTAGTCTTTACATCAAGGTTTCATTAAAGCATGACTTGGCGCTATCTCTAAAATCAGAGCATGCAGACACTTGTGTTAACACAACAGGAAACTACAGAGTATGCAAACTTGTGCAATGTAACAGGGGATACTGTGAATTATTATTGCAATCAATGAAACCCATGGTTTGTCAATGGGACAAAAAACAATTCGTTGTTGGGATTTTAGTCTGATGAAGAGAGGTGCTGCTCGAAATGTAACATTATAGTATTCTGGTGAGCTGAGATGTATTTTTTCAAATACATTTTTAGGTCATCCACCTGTATTTGAAATATTTTTGGATGTGCATGCTTGCTATGTTTTTTGTTGTTATTTTTTTTACGAAAATAAGTAGCATAGCAATAATGTCCCATGAGACTGTGCAAATATGAAAGAGTAAATTGGATTAAATATGGTTTGATAAAAAGAAAAAAGAATCAAACTTTTAAAAGGTACAACAGCTTGTCTCAGGGGCAGATTCATTAAAATGACATCTTTGTACCTTATTTATCCATGAATAAAGTTTCATAGTAGCACATTAAGAATAAACATTAAAATTTTAAAGCGCTAATTTGCACCTTTAAGGGAGAGTAGATGGTACAGCTGTCTCAATGACAAGCTGTTGCACTCCTAAGGGTATCATATCAAATATCAAATTATTTTTTTACAATGTACATCACAATATTTGCCATGTGCCAATATTTACATATAGTTTCGTTGGTTATTATCGCCCCCATTGCAACCTAATCTGCAAGAAATTCTCATTGTCTGATTGCAAATCATATTGTTGGTAGAATTCCCTTTTTTTCAGCCATGAAGCGTGAACAACTTGGATGCACACCTGGAGCTAATGGCAACAAAGGTACATAAACCATCAGTGATTCCCTGCTCAATGCTATTCGATCTCATGAACCTATAATAAGGCCTAGTTAAATCGCATGTCCTGTATGGGTAATTTAATGAGAAAGTCTTTGTAGAACGTTTCTCTAGCACGGCACTTACAATGCCATAGTCATTGGATTCCAAGTAATTTACAACAACAAGGTCATGGGTTCGATCCCAGGGAAAGCAAGAACTGATTCAATGTGTTTCTTGAATGCAATGTAAATCGCTTTGGATAAAAGCGTCTGCCAAATGCACAAATGTAAATGCAATATAGGCAGAATGCAGTAGAATCATAACTCTGACATTTAGTTTTTCCAGTCATCATCAATGAAACAAAGAACTACTGATATAATTCAACTTTGATGGAGAGATAATAATAAGCTTTACTGTAAAGTTCTCTTGAGAATGAGTCACAAGCAAGAACATGTGTATCAACAAGAACAAACCATCGCATGTGACTGTCACTTGACAGCGGCTGGTGGAAAACATTTCAAAGAGAGAGGAGCTTATGCTTAGCTTAAATGATGCGGCTTGATCCGCCCACTCATATAGGGGAAGTTGGGCTGTCAGCAGCTTCATAAAACACTCTCTGAAATCTAGATACTCTGATAACAAAATACAGGGGGCTACTGGTATCAAAGCAATGTGCACTACAGCAGAATGCAACTTTAAAATAACATTAAACCTGGTCAAGGTGGAACAAAAATGAACTTTACCAATTGCTGTTCATTTAGGGGCCAGTCCATGTCTCATGGCAAGTGATATACGGTGGAGGGGCTCTTGTTCCCCCGGTCTCTGCTGAGCCCCCACCAAGTTGGTTCTAAAAAGTCCAGAATGTGTTGAGTTGTAAGCCTCAGTGTCATTCAGAATCCATCATGACGCCTCGTTTAGATGCGCTGGCATGCTTCTCTGCTCTTTTCTGCTCTCTTGCTGTCTGTACGTCTGTCAAGCAACCAGGAAATGGCAAGTCATTTTAACTGAGCAACACTTCCTGTCTTCTCTCAGCTGGGCTTATCATCACCACGTTCGCTTCCTTCTTTGCCGTTACCACAGCTTCATTGGTAAAGTGTGTATCACCTCGCTGTGAACGACAATCGATAAGCTACGATGTACATGATGCAACCTTTCACAAGGTTTTTGATGAAGCGTCTTTGTGTATTCTCTTTCATGTTGTTTAAAACCTGTATGACTTTCTTTCACAAAACAGTAAAAGATGGATAGGGAATGGAGCTTTCAAGGTTTGAAAAGGGCAACAACAACAAAAATCACCATAAAACTCTCAAAATAGTGATGTATACTTTGTGAATGCACAAAGGTCCAAGTCTTCTGTAGTTATAAGATAGGTTTGTGTTGCAAATTGGTTGGAATTTACATCGCTATTCACTGATAACCTTCCCCTCCAGTGTTATTTGTTATGACTGAACTGCTATGAACTTCAGGGGGAAAAAGAAAAGAATTCACTTAGATTCTTGAACAAATCAGTCAGATTAGTTGAGTTACTGAAAGAAATCTGATTGATATAATTTATCCAGATTGCAGGATTTTCAATGACTTATTCTGTCATAATTTACTCACACTCGTGTCATTCTAAACCCATTAGACTAATCTCATATGAATCAAGTGGTTAATCAGCCTTCTGAAGAGGCATTAATTTATTATCTATTGAACAGATGTAATTTAGAGTTTTAATATCAACATATAACCAGTTTTGTTCTCACATGTCAAGCAAGCATGGCTGGTCATTGTTTACAAGTGAATAACAGCCTAAATTAAATCTGTGCATATAATAAAATGAATATATATATATATATATATAATGAATATATCTCTTAAGAAGAACCGCTCAATTCATATGAATTTCTTCTATAATCTCTATAAACTTTCTGAAGCATCAACTTTTGATGTAATAGACATTTAATGGAGGGTCAGAAATTTCTCAGGATTAAACAAAAATAATCTTCATTTATGTTTAGAAGATGAACAAACGTTCTGTTTCTCGAACTAAGGTAACTAATCAAATTACTTCAGAAGACTTGGTATACAGTACATGAATCATTTTGGAGCTTTACCATTCTTATTCATTTTATTTATGTTTTTTGTTTTTGATTCACAGCAACAAATTCATTGTAAATCCTCATGCTATCGAAGGTTGATTGACAAAAATCATTGTGACGCTGTAAATTATACTTTCTATTGACCTTGACAGTGTTGAAAGCACAGCTGTGCAACAGAGGATCCTCTAATTTCGTTCCACAGACTCTGGTTGAGAGTGCTGTAATAGCATGCTTTCATCCCACAAAAGGCAAAAAGATTTGCTGTGGCTTTCAAGTAATAGCTGGAGGGAAACCTGAAGAGTGAGACAATATATCACGGATTCAGTCATCGGAATGAATCCGTAATCAGGTGGAAGCGGCATGCCCTGACTTGACCAAGTGCTAAACCAACACACTGACACCTGCATTGGGAAGGGAACCCTAAAATTAAACTCTTAAAGCAATGACATAGAACTGAAGTTGAGTTGGTATTGACTCTGCCGATTGATCATTTGATCCTAACTAAGTGCTGAGCTTAACAGGGGGAAATGCCAACAGTGTGTCTCTGCGGACCCAGTGTTGCCTACTGTTTATATCATCACCCTTAATGAGTTTTCCATTTTAAGCTCTGGCACAGCTGAATCAAGTAAATTAGGTTTTGAACTTGACACAGATTTCAATTTATTGAGAATACCAGACATACAAGACACTTTTGGACACTTTTCTGAGAGAGAGAAAAAAGAGATTAATAAGTCATGGCAACGTATGTTTTTCCATTACTTTACCTCAACATAATTTAACCAATTTCAATCATTTTTAAGTTATACAATATTCAATTAGGCAAAATTAGAAAAGATATATGAATAAATGACTTGTACAACTAACTTCATTTTATTAAAAACTTTGACAGCAACTGAATTTAAGTCGAATTAGTCAAATGTTTTACAGTGTTCTTAATGTTTTCTGCCACTGGCAAATCAAATGTGAGAATTGCTATAGTATTGTACTTTGCACAGAGGGTGGGTGGTCTCATAATCTGTCAGGGTTGCTTCATTTCAACAGAATTAAAATTGCACTTCCTCAAAAATAACCGTCAGAAAATAACAACAACATGCTTAATCTGTTTAATTGACAATGGGAAATGAAAATGTTTCATGCTGATCTAAGAACTGAAACTATTGTGAAGCCATTGTAAATTTGTGTTCACATCCATATCTGGCAAACATTCTTACTACACGAGGCATACCTGCCGAGCTACACTAAATATTTACTACATAGAACTTTAATTATTTTTGAGAAATTCCATGAATAGGGTGCAAAACTTGAACAAATCAATACCAAATCAATTCATTTGGTCAAAATACATTTGTACATTTTCAAAGACATGTTTTTTAAAATCAAGAATTAAACATATTTGCTTGATTTTTCTTACAATAATTCTTACATATTTTTTATGCCAGTGGCAGTTAATATTAAGAAGAGGAAAAAAATGAAATTGCTAAATAGGGATTACTTGGTGCGATTGGTCTTCCTGCCTAAAAATGCTATATGGGTTTCATATTTTTTTTTCTTCCTTGGGTAAAATCATGCCGTTTTTTGGTAATAAAAACACATTTGATGTTGAAAATATGACACAGTGTGATTTTCATTGTTTGATGTGGCCAAGAAAGTCAAAACCGTTGAGGTGGAAGCCAAAATCTCTATTTTAAGGGGAATATGTAGACATTTGATGTGTTTAAAATGAAAAGTAGAGTTAGTTAAATTCAGATCAGTTCTTGAAGGGTATATTTGAGTTCAGTGGTGTTCTCTGAAGATGGCAAATCACAGATGAGCCATTCTGTTTGAGATTCCTGGCGGCTCTCAGTGCCCGCAGCTGCTCAGCAGACACAAAGAGAGTTGTTCACCGTGTTTCTATTAATTATTCTCAATGTCAGTAAACACAGGCCTCAGGATACATGTGAAAAAGACTTTCAGTGAGGCAACACGTGCAAAATACATCAACATTCAACCATTTTCAAGATGTTTTAAGATAAATTAACTTGCATGAAAATTAACTAAATTAACTAAAAAGGCTCAACCAGTCACACCATGTATTGTGTGGCCTCCATACAAACAACCCACAACACCACTAACGGCCACAAGCCTCACCCGCTATACAAGAAGCGGGATAATGTGCTTTAAACGTAGCTGTAAAAGAAGGAAACAATAACTTCCTCGTAATTAGGCCACAGACTGACTGGGGGATCAAATCTATTACAGAATAAATAGTAGCTTCATGACATACCATTGAAAAAAGTAGTTAGGCTGATTAGCCTTCTTGCAGATGACTGAAGCCATTAAATGAGTCAAAGACAGCTAAATATAGTTGAACAGTCCCACGGGGAAGTCTCGGAAAGTACTGGAGCTCCTTGACAGCAGCGGCCTGGACTTATTCCTCCACCTGGGGCTTTTTGCAGACTTTCTCTAAAAAGCAGAGTGGATTTCCCTCCAGCATTGAAAATATTAAAGCACCTCTACTGAACTGGTTTTCAACAGGTCTGCCAATTTCAGGTTTGGTCTCTAAATAAGTTTTGTGGATTTTTATTTTAACAAACCAAAATAGGTTAAGTATAAAGGCCCAGTCACACAGCCGAAAAAGCATGAAGAACGCACGAATCACGCACAGATTGGGTTTGTGCGTGCTTGTGCTTCGAGAAATTGACCAAAGTATTCCCCGAACATTCGACGTACGCCTGACGCATGAATCACTGACGGAGCGCGTCCAAACACGCACGCGTTGCGAACGTTCGATGTACAAGCATTTTCAGAATCCACATTGTCAGTGGATGTCAGTGGAATGAACGTGATACGTGCGCGGTTCAAGCGTGATATGAAGGTTGGACGTTAGTGGACGGACGTGGACGTGCGCGCTTTCGAACCAGTACCAACGCATAAGCACTGACGGCCGACGTATGTCCCGCGTATGTCACGTATACTCAACGCATAAACTACGCACGCCGACTCATGAATAACGCATACCGACGCACATCTGTGCGTCAGAAACGAAAATCTGTGCGTAATTCGTGCGTTCTTCGTGCGTTTTCGCTGTGTGACTGGGCCTTAAGTTAGGTAATCAAAGTTTAGCTAAATGTTACAATGTCCCAACATTTAGATATAAAACTACTACGTGTATCAAGGTCATCAATTCCCTGCTACATCACTTTAACTACCTAGAGTTCCTGGTTTCAGTTAGGTGTAACAGAATAATTGTAGTATCACTTCCAAAACCAAAGTCAAGTCTTCGGCACAGAGAGTATAATAAGCATGTATCAAATGGTTAAGTATGTGCTTAAGGTGACAACATTTCAATTGTTTTTAAATACTGCTAACATCTATTTTCACATTGCTAGTATATTTCTAGCATGTTTTAGCCATATACAGTGGTACCTCGAGATACGAAATTAATCCGTTCCGAGGTGGCCTTCGTATAATGAGTTTTTCGTATCTTGGAACACATTTTACATGTAAAATGGCTAATCCGTTCCAAGCCCTCCAAAAACACCCCATTAAATTTCATAATTGTCATTCTCGGGAGGATTCGAAGCTGCGCAGGGAACACCCAGTAGATCTGTAGGTCGTCACCTTAACCTCTCAGCCACCACTGGCTGTGCTGTAATACACATTTGGGTTGTGATGGTGTTGTGCGGTGGTGCTTTCACTTTAGTTTACACAGTCGTGATTTTAAACAATTGAAAATCTGAGGGGGCCGGACATGTAAATGAGGGGGCCCAGGCCCCCCCGTGGCTACGCCACTGGTACGTACGTACACTTAACTTTTGAAAACGCATAAAAAATGTAACGTTTCGGGTGCGGAGTGGCTGAGCTAAAGCACGCCAGCACGTACGTATAGAAGATGCATGATGGGAGGGATGCTGTCCAATTAGAGAGAAGGATCTCATGGCTTGGCTAGCATCAGGAACCAATGGGAGAGCAGGAGGATGGTGGCGAGTCTACTATAACTAAGATGGCGGTGCGCGGCGCGAGTTTCAAAATTGTTATGGGGCGAATCTCGGACTTTCAGAAACCTTTCGTATCTTGAAAACTTTTCGTATTTAGAGCAGTAAAATTGTTCATCTTTGCTTTCGTAACTTGGATTTTTCGTAAGTTGAGCCTTTCGTATCTCGAGGTACCACTGTGTATATATATATATATATATATATATATATATATATATATATATATATATATATATGTGTGTGTGTGTATAAAATGTACACACCAACAGATTCCTCATCATTAGCAACTGTTTAAATGCCTCTAAACATAAGGTAGGTAAACACTCTAGCAAGTGTTTGTCTGCAACGCTAGTAATTCACAGGAATTTGATGATTTAGCCATGTTTTAGTCATCACACATGATTTAGTCATTAATGGTAGATCATTTTATATATGGATATTGCACGTTGCATTGCAAAATTCTCAACTGTGGATTTTTGCAGCTATACTGACTACCATTCAAGCTTTATATAAGTGATATGTAAGCTCTCTGTTGACTCTCACTGTTAAGCCTTTAACCTCTGAAGGTTTAAGTGACATCTTTAAAAGGAATGGCTTCTACAATATATAAATAAATAAAACAAGGTACATCAAGTACAATGGTCTCATTTGATAGAAAACCTTTTATTCATGTTTGGAGGTTCTTATGTTACAACACTGCTGAGAAAACCCTAGAAAACAATGCAATTTATTGATTTGTTTTGGTATTTTTCATGTACGACAAGATGATTTTTAGAAAGTATATGACAGGTCATATATTAAAGTTTGGGCTTGTTCACAATCGCGTCAACTGCATCTGATCCAAATTTTGGGTTGATGTCTCAAAGCAATTAAAAGGCATTTGGAGCAACTATACCTCTCCAAACAAATGATCAACTATTTTACTGAAACTACTTACATGCGTAAATGCCACAAAGCATAAAAATATGTTTAATTACATTGAAAAAGTTACAAGTAATAAGATCTTGGTTGATGAGTGATGATATTCCAGCAGCGATTTAGCTTTGCTCTCCAATTCAATGGCAAGATAAATCAAGACCTGTCAGTTTAAACGATAGATCCAATCCAATAGAGCAATCCATGTCCCTGTCCTACCCACCACACCCGAGATCCAGTTTCCATGGGTTGAACTTTTGAAATGACGTTAGAAAACACAGCGTCATGTTTGTGATGAGATCGCATTACCAGAATCATATAGCTTTAGCCAAGCAGCATGTCATGTGGCGCGTTCCACAGACGAGAATCCATGAACCGCATTATTAGACCATTTTCTAAAGGTGCCACAATATATAAAAAAACATTTAAATATCAATAAAGACTGCAATTCATTTAAATAAATACATGCGCTGCAGGTTTCACAGTCAAGTATAGCGTGTAGGTTACGCGTTTCTTCCAGCGTCTCAGAGAGTAAGCTGACATTTCAATTAAATGTTGTTTGGCCTATATTAAATAAAGATTTAAATCAAGCTGTAAGTATAACAGCAATCAGACCGAGTTCTCTTTAGCGCTTGAATGGACAAAAACACAAAAGCATGTCAAAATGCTTCATTTGTACAGTCTTAAATTTGTTAAATAAACTATTAAATGACTGTGAATGACCTGTCCTCATGGTGATTTAAGACTTTATCTAATTTAAGACAATTAAATGATGTGTGTCAGATCGGCAGGCTATATATTTTACATGTGAAATTATTACAATATAAAAATATATAAAAATGTATAATTTTTTTATAATCAATTGACAACCCTAGTTAAAATACATAATGTACATAAGATGATTGTTTACATATGATTACTTCCTTTTGATACTTTATTTGAACCAATTATTATTGCCTCATTGTTTATATATATGTATTTTAAGTCATTTTAAAGGCTATTGTTCACATAGGTCTGTTATTACCACAAAAAGGTATCCAATTACTCGATTAATCATCACAATAATCGACCGTTTATAATACCATATATAAAACGGTGTCTAGATAGGCAGCCTACTATTGAAACTGCTCTCGTTTTATATTTTTCTGGACACCAGAACAGTCTATAACTTTGTGTAATCAGAAGCAAACAAGCATGCATGTAGATTCACTGATTTACATGAAAACAAAAGACTGATTTCTATGTGATCTCCAAAAAAAAAAAAAAAACATGCAGCCAAGTAATAAAGAACATCTTGCAACATAAAAAAAATCCATTGTACAAAAACAACAGTATTAGCACATCAATGCAAAAGCCTGAAGTCAAAACTTAGCTCACAGCTTTCTGGTTTATCCAGACAGTCTGCTTGTGTGCACATCATCAGCGACTTTAAGCAGGTGATGACGTCAGTGGCTGTGTCAATGACTCATTCAAAATATGTGGTGGTCATAAAATGCATTAAAAACAAATTTATTTTAGTATCTTTTTGATTAATCTGTTGTTCAAAGTACGTTGTAGCTCCTTGCTGTAACAGTCATTCTCAGGTCTGCCTAAACGTTACGGTATACTCATCATTTTGGTGCTATAATGAGCATTTTCAAGAAAAACATCAATATTTATGAGCAAGAGTGGATTTTGGAAGTTATACTCGCCATCAAATCATAGAAATACAAGATTATATCTAGTAGGTAGAAATAATCTAGGAAGTACTACATAGTTTACAGTAAGCAGTGTGAACTGCCTTGTAGTTTATGCTCTATTCAGTTCAGTTCACATTTAATTCTATAATGCTTTTCACAATACATATAGTTTCAAAGCAACTTTACAGAAACTACACAAGTCTACATAACAATGTTGCTGTGTCCAAATTATGCAAGACATAATTTGCAATAACATTGATATTTAGTAATATTGTGTCATGTATTCATTTTAGGCAGAAATAATGAGTTCATTTAAGTAATTATTACAAGTTATGAAAATAATGGTTACAATAAATAGCATAATTTTACAATAATTTAGCACTGGTACATGTCGATTCAGAGTTTGTAACATCTAAAGTCTAAACATCTTAAGTCCTCACAGGCTCTACTTATAAATATTGCTTTCATTCTTCAAAACTGGCAGTGAGTGACCTTAGGATTAAAAATGATAAATTTAATATATATATATATACTCATCAAAGTTATGTAATTGAACGGTTAGAACTGCCAGGCCATCTAAGTTGATGGCCTGGATTGGGCCCTCTTTAAAAAAAGGTTCCAAAAGCAGGTTTTTACAGAGTTATCAAATAATCTTTCAGTGAACAGTTCAGGACCACTTTTTCTTAGTGTAAAGAACATTTTAATAACTTAAAGAAACCTGTTTCAACGTAAATTATGGAAGATTGTTTCTGCCACAGAATACAAATATTTAAAAGATAAGTGCGACTATTTTTCTCACAATTGCATTGTGAGATACAAACTCAATCATACTTTGCAATTCTTTCTTTTTTAATCGCAATTCCAAGTAAATCACACAATTGTGAGAGAAACAAAATAATAAGAATTGAAAGATAAACTTGCAATTGCAAAACTAATTTCTGAATTCTGAGATAAATTATCCCCCCCCCCCATTCATTTTTTTTTTTTTTGAAAAGGTTCCACAGATGTTAAAGTTTCTTCATGGAACCATATACTAATTTTAAGAGTGAATGTTAAATTAGATGTTACTCTGGCATTTTACTCTGAAATGGTAAAGCCCTGTTGGATAACTTTAAGTATCTATTAAGCTATTTAAGTATTGAATTTCCACCACAAAGTCTTTTTAGATTTACTTTTTAGAAGTTGCTCTTTGTTGGCTCCACCATACTGGGGAACCCGAGGGTTGTTTCTAATTGCTTGCAGGAAAGTGAGGGAATAGATCAAACGAGAGCTAAAAATGCGTTTTAGAGCCTTACATACACAATGCAGGCATTCACACCAGATTAAGGTCACCTGTACACAAACAATTGTCTAAACGTGATGTAAATCTCAAAAACTTGACTTACTGGTACATGACAAAGGTACACAATGGCAGTTGAGATGGGTGAAGTGTTTTCACCTCTGCCTACACAAGGACTCTCTGCCTTTTGTGACAGTATACTAAAATCTATTCAGATTGACAAGCAGGAAAAACAAGACTGTAAAATCAGACATCTGTCAAGTCAGCCTCCTCCTATAAGGAACATGTGAGGAGCAACCAACAAATGAAAAATTGTTGTAACCTAACGTAACATGCATTTGATTGATATAACTGAGAAGGAGTCCAGAAGGTCTGCTCATCATGTTGATGATAATTTAGGATTTATGAAAAATTCTATGACTTTCTATCATTGTCATCATTTACTCATCCTCATCTCAACCCTACATTATTTTTTTCTTCTGTGAAAAACAACACAAGATATTTTGTCTAAAGTTTCTTTAAATAAAATTAATCTTAAAAGAATCATTACATTATTCCACAAAGCTTGTTCACAGTTCTGAAATCATTTAATAAAGATGTGAGACAAAGAGACTGGTTATCTTCTCTCCTGAATCTCTTTAACACTTATATGAAAATGAACACCGTACACTGTAGCAAACAGTAGAGAGTGGCGCTTGCAACACCAAGGTCATGGGTTCGATTCCCAGGGAAAGCAAGAACTGATTAGAAGGTCAATGTGTTTCTTGAATGCAACGTAAGTCGCTTTGGATAAAAGTGTCTGCCAAAATTAATAACAAATAAGATGAACCAGTGTCATTGGACATCAAAACTTCTTAATATTAAAGAAATTTGTGCCTTTAGATGCACAATAAGTTTGACATCATGGATGAAAAATGACATTGGTTGTTGCATGTCACATAGTCAATGCAGACATAATTTCAGTTTATTTCCTCACATAAAGAGAAATGTACGATACTTCTTTCTTTCTTCTCTTTTTTTTTGAAGCTTGGGACTATAAATCCACATTCACATTCTTTGTGTGGAAACCAGAAGCTCCAGAATCTCCTTTTGATTTCACACACAAAAAAGTATGAGTATTATTTTTGGGAGACTGTTTCTTCCATTGTAGAAATTAGAAAGCCATTTCAAATATCCAGACTACTAGCTGAAGCACATTTGTACATCATCCTCCATGAAGGTCTTCCACAAATCAGACTCTCATAGAGAGAGCACAGTGTCAACCCTCAAACTCACAAAAATCACATCAAACAAACACATGCTTGTTATTTTTCAAAACTTCTTCCTCAATTGGGCTTCAACTGAACTGAGCTTGGGTGTTCCATGTGTCTACTCAAAAACAGGTTGTTCTGGGAGGTTACCAATGGTAGCAACCATGACGGGAAGTGGTTTTATCACATCAGTGTTGTCCTCTGAACAGCACACTCAAGAGGAAGTGGTTTGACAGAGAGGCAGCATTGCTCTAACAGCCAAATGAAGAGGAAAAAAAGGCTGGCACAACATTACAAGTCATCAAGATCATCAGAATGACATGACATTAAACTTTACTGTTCTTCTGAAATTGGGTATTGCTGTCCCGGTTCTACAGCAAGGGAACCACATGCATTCTTATTATAGCGCTGCCACATTAAACACTAGCTTAACAGTGGACTCTGTCATTTCTTGTCATACGCATACATAAATAAATGTGAAATATATTTAAAATAACATAGACTCATATGTAATGAAGACTCCTGCCATAACAGGCTATAAAAGCTGTTTAATGCTACATAGAGTGGGTCACCTCATGGGGGCGGCCATCTTGATATCACATGACTCATAGCCTTTCAGTAATTGTGTACTTCCTCACTGAATACATTAATTATGTTGATTTCATGTAAAGTTACACCCACACTACTAGGTTTCAGTAAATCCAAGATGAGTGCCATATTGATCAATGTCAGAAGTCAAACATTACTAAATACATTTTTAAAGTTACAATGAAACAGAAATCACAGTAGGTATTTTCTTCCGTATTGTGATATACATCCGAGAGTAACAAACTATCGCAGGAAAAGTAGGGCAGGGACTTGGTTACATGCATCTATTATTGATTTTCTCTTGAGATGTGGGTGTTGCACTTAAAAATGGAGTTTGAAGAAACCAAGCCTGCTGTTATATGGGATTTTCACCAAATGATGCAGGTATGATAGTTTGATAAAAAATTGCAAGGTCAAACAATTTCTTGAAAAATATCCATGGCTGAATTGTTTTCGAAAATAGATTGGGTGGGTTTTCCTTTCATACTGATTTTAAACTAACAACCAGACTTTAACTTAATTGCAATTGATACAATATAAATAAAAATAAAAAAGCTAAAAGAAGGCAAACATTGTGTCAGTTCAAATTTACTAGCTTCCCATGAGACCTCATTACATTAGGAGGACACAGGGCTCATTCTACGGTCAAATGACTTGCATAATAGGTGAGGTGAAGTTTAAATGGATTTAAAATTGAGCACAGCCTCATGAGCCCACAGAAAAAACAAGCACATTTTCAACTATTTCCCTTTTCCAGTTAGAATTTCAGCAGACAATAGCCAACAGAGGCATTCAAATGGGTGTTTCAAGCTGAATTCAAAACACACATTTGCTGTCAAACATGCGGGGGAAACCAACCCCATAAATCTGAGTGTCAAATAAATAAATAAATCACATAAACTTAATCTTTTATCATTATTATTCACAAAAAATATCACATTCATGTCATCAACTTTCCATGTCGGGTGTGTGTGGAATTCTGTTAGCTGTGTTAATAAATGGGAATGGAATGACAAAGGGTTCCTGATGAATGAGATCTGAGAAACACTCCAAGCTATCTGGACAACTTTGTGCCAATGGCAAGACCAGACTAGAACACTATTGCATAATTCATACAGCTTCTACTCCATGCAATCTGCTAGCTATACAACATTTTCGACCGTGAGCAAATTAAAACACTGATCTGCTAGTGAACATTTCTCCTGGTGCTTCTTGTATCCTGCACCTGCTGTTTTGGTTACCATGGTAGCCATTCATTAGAACACTTCCTATAGTGAGCCATCCCAGCTGACTTCAGCTGCTGACCATTAAGTGGCCATCATGACTTTGTTTCAGATGGAATACAAGGAGGTCTAACTTGACCCTTTGTTTTAGCAATCTAAAATAATCCCTCTCAAAAATATGCAATTTGGTCTTTGTATACACCACCAGAGGGTGTTGTCAACATCCATTCTTCTTGGGGCATGTCCACCTCTTATTCATGGTGAAGAGAAGGGTACTTCCAGAATAGTTTGTTTCAATTAAGTTAAAAAACGATTCAGAGAGTCTTTTGTGTCATAACATAACCGCGTGGTTCCTGCTATACTGGAGTGTATCATGGATACACAAATTGACATTGATTTACAAAATAAAATTTAAAATTAAAAAAGGAAAATGTACTGGTTATTTTCTAGCAGGACATTAAGTGTATATTTTGTTGATTAAGGGGGCGCTGACACTACACCATTTTCAACTGAAAACAGAAAACATTTGATGCGTTTTCGCCGTTTACTTACACGACAATTGCGTTTTTGGGGCCTGGAAACACCAGTTTTTGAAAACTATACCATTAGCGTCTCAATGCAAAGATCAAAAATGTAAATCTGTGAATCATATGCATGTATATTTTGTGTTAATTTATAGGTGCATAGTGTTTATTTACCCGTCTTTCGGATGAGATGTTAAACCGAGGTCCTGACTCTCTGTGGTCATTAAAAATCTCAGGATGTTCTTCGTAAGAGTGGGGTTTAACCCCAGCATCCTGGCCAAATTTGCCCATTGGCCTTGGTCCATCATGGCCTCCTAATCCCCCCCCCCCCCATACTATAATTGGCTTCATTGCTCTGTCTCCTCTCCACCATTAAGCTGGTGTGTGGTGAGCGTTCTGGCGCAATATGGCTGCCGTCGCATCATCAAGGTGAATGCTGCACATTGGTGGTGGTTGAGGAGATTCCCTCCTACTATGTAAAGCGCTTTGAGCTCTGGAAACACGCTATATAAATGTAACGAAAATGTATTTCAGATCCGTGTGAACGGGGGTCGTTTTGACAATGTTGTCGTATGTACCCCAAAAAAAGTTTCAAAGGAAAAACTTTCCCATTTGAACAGATCTTTGTTATGTAAATGTACCCTAAGTTTGATTAATTAATAGGTTCCTGTTACGTTTGTTGCAACCATGTTTTAGCTCATTAGAGTCATAAAACTGCTGATAAAACTGTGATGGTAGAGGTGGAGTGAGTCATGGCGTTACACCCTGTTTTTTTAGCATCAACCCTGATAACACACGTACATCTCTAAGACATTTATTTTATTTGTGTGTTTACATCTGCAATACGTCTACGTTAAATAGACGTTTAGAAAATGTGTTTAAGATGTTTATGTTTATGATTTAGAATGCATGTAAACTGGCATCTTAAAGACGCTTCTCAGATGTTTCTACACAGCAGATGCTTTAACAGACATCTTGCAGACGTATGTGTACTGTCTGGGAAATAATTAACTAGAACCAAATCGAAAAATTAACATTTGAACACGTCAGCTTGATAAGGACATCTTTTTTTTTTTTTTTTTAAAGAAAAAGTACTTGAAGTGTAATTGGATTTTTAGCACTATACAGAGGGCGGAGCTATACAGCAGCTAGCTGCCAAGAGGCGATTTAAATGCTTTAGCTTCACTCTATGGCTGCATCCAAAACCTCATAATTCCATACTATATAGCAGGAAAAAACAGTGTATGTTTTATATTTGAATTCACAGTACTCCACTTCTTCCAGCAAGACTCTGAAGTGTGCATATGCTGGACACTTTTCTATCCCATGAGGCCACAGAAGATGATTTATGAATGGCAGTGAAGCGACTGCTGGTGGTGGTCAGGTGATAATGACACCATGGGAAATGTAGTACGTCCAGATTCCATTCATACTATATAGAACATACTTTGTAGTGATTGTGAAGCAATTACTAAATCAAATTAAGTACCTAAGTACCTACTCAAGAGAATATGGGATTTCTAACGCAGACTATGGCTTCACTTTCCAGAACGTGTGCGGCACACTTGCCTCAAACCGATCTGTGAACTATAGTTCAGACCGAATCGTATGTGAACAATACGTTAGTAGCCGGATTGACAGATTCACTGAAGAGATCCAACTCAAAAGAACGATTCCGTTCACAAATCGGACACAGCTAATTGAAAAGTAAATTACATAGAAAATAAATAAAATAAATAATTTACATTTAGTTGAAATACCCATGGCAATATAACAAAAAAATTAAAAATGAACACTGATTAATAAATCGACGTTTTATGCTGTTTTAGGTCAAAGAAATTAACCACAGAACTTGCTAATCAAGTAACATTTGAACAAGAGACAATTACACAAAATTATTAAGAGTTTGTTCGTTCATTTACACTAAAACGGCATTTTGAGGCCCTGAAAACACAAACTTTTGAAAACGGGTTTCGGAAGTTTTTGAAAACGATACCGTTTTTGTCTCCATGAAAACTACAAAAACGTTTGACGTCATGCGCATGCGCATTAAGTGTTCATTCTATAGGCGTGTAGCGTTTCTTTACAAAGTGACATCGCCAACTACTGGCCTGACAGCGCAATAAAGAGTTTGCAATCGTTTTCGCGGAACCCGTGCGAACGGGGACCGACTCGACAACGTTGCCGTCTGTAAGCAAACGACATAAAGGGAAAAAACCTTTTCCATTTTCAGTACATTACTATCGTGAAAACGCACCCTAGAAGCGTGAGGATGAGGAAGCATGACAATACCTGTCTCACACAGGTAAACACTAAAACGGTACTGAATAAATGTAAACATCAAACTCCTCTGTTGTGCTTCCCTAAAATACCTGCAGTTCTTATCATCACAACTGTCTATCGCTTTACAACAACATCCTAATGAAATATTAAGTGAGCGTCAAATGTTTTCACTGCGTACGTGCACGCGCAACCTTCCCAAAAAATAACCGCAGGCGCACTTCCTGAAACTGTTTCTATACAAAGGCACAAGGAATTACGGCGAATATGTTTGTCTTCTAACTATATGCAGGATGCGACATAATATTAAATGACAGCGGCAAGTTTGCGACAGCATAAAGTCAGAAGCCAACAGGTGTCGAGCGGCTCGTGACTCACCTTAGTGTAATATAACATCCACAGCTCGTACAGTCGCTCTTTCGAAGCCATTCTCCCTCTCCTCTCTGCGTTAATCACACCATATGAATATACATCCACATGCGAAGATCCAGGGAATGATGTTTGTTAGAAATAGCATGCTGCTGTACAGCTGTCCACTACCTGGTTGCCAAGCTCTTCCAAAGTTGCATATCTTTTAGATGGAGGGTGGGTCAAAATGACAAATCCGAGCTAAGAAACTAGAGCATGTAGAGAGCAACATTTGAGAAATGTCGCCAGATCGGCGCGCATCCCTGCTGGAGGAATTATCGGGGAGTTAAAGGCACTTGTCAGTGCTTGCAGAAGCCCGTCCGCACCCCCCTCCTCCGGAGCTTTACAGTGGCGGTGGAGAGCGAGGAACAGCCGGGAGGAGCTCAGAGCTGCACACATCAAACCATCAACCAGCAGTGTCATAGACTTCCCTGATTGTGAATGTCAGCAGGGGTGGAATGGAGCTGGAGCGCACGGACTTTCGCGGGTGGATTGATTTGAGGAAACAAAATGTAAATAAATGAAGAAGCAAAAGATCAGAATCTGATAACACACACACACACAGAGAGAGAGAGAGAGAGAGGGGGGGGGGAGCAAATAGTATATATCTCATATATCACTATATAGTAATCTATCTATCTATCTATCTGTCTGTGTATGTCTGTCTGTCTGTCCGTCCGTCTGTCTATCTATCTATGTCTGTTTCTGCGTATAGTATATGTGTGCATGTATATATATATTTTTTAAATTACTCACCCTCATACTGTTTCAAACCTGTATGACTTTCTTCTGCAGATTTATTTTTGAGTGTGAGTGTGTGTCTATCTATCTATCTATCTATCTATCTATCTATCTATCTATCTATCTATCTATCTATCTATCTATCTATCTATCTATCTAACTATCTATCTATCTATCTATCTATCTATCTATCTATCTATCTATCTATCTATCTATCTATCTATCTATCTATCTATCTATCTATCTATCTCTCTCTATATATATATATATATATATATATATATATATATATGTGTGTGTGTGTGTGTGTTTTAGGTAGTTGTCCCGTTGCTGGTAAAGCCGATACACAACAGATATGAATTTGTCATTATTCTAAACAACACAATGCAGTATTATTAGCGTATTATTTATATCCCACAAAACAAATTCTCAGTCCACCATTTAGAAACAAACAGGATATAGTTACATTAGAGTGACATAGAGAGTAAATCAAGATACAAACTAAGCTGCATAGAAGAAAGCTTTGGACAGCATGGTATATTTGCAAAATTTGAATAAACTGTATGAAAACTATTTTTCAGTTATTTTTAATGCATACCTTTGACCTGTCATGTCTTATGAACTATTAATATTCCTCCTTGTTCCTGTTTTTATTGCAAAACAATGTGATTTATTTAATAATAAAACTATTATTAATAATAAAACTACTTTTATCTTTTAAAAGTAAAACACCACTCTTTTACAGTCAAAATCATTCCAGATTTTCCTCCATACTATGGCCATTGTATCCCTTGAAAATGCATGCAAAGTCAATGCAAATAAATTGGTGTTGAAAAAGAGTCTGCCCATTTTTATTTGGCAGATTTACTTTTTCCTAAATGCTTGTGCAGTGACACCACCACATGTAACATAATTATTGAGTTCTGAAGGGTCTGCTTTGTTTGGTGCTGTTCTAGAGCAACAAAATGTTTTTGATGGTGCTTTGACATAAGAGATACCATGACTTAAACAATACAACCTTTCTAAATCAAAGCAAATATTTACCACACCATTAGCCCATAACCTTAAACAATAAATTAACCCTAAGCAACATTTTTAAAATTAATTTTAGCTATCAGGGAGGGGGCCATAATGCACAATTTGTGTTTACCCTATTACTAAGTGCACCTTTGTGGGTGTTTGGCCACCATGGTCACTGGGAAGAGGATGGACCTTGAGGCAGCTGTATTGCCATGGCAATGCCCTACATTCCACACCATGTCACATTCAGGGTGTTTGTTTGCTTGTTTGGCCTTGTGTCAGCCTTTTTTTTCCTATTTAGATGAATTATGATTTCTGATTTACTTTTTAATTTTATGAATAGAGTTGTGAGTTCATGCATTAAAGTGTGTTGTTAAATCTTCCTTATAGGTACTTAGTTGCTCTTTCTTATTAACGAACCATAGCATATTAGTTGTCCATCTTACATAATTACTGCTACAATGTTTTGAAGTCTATGCAGTTGAGGCCTTTAAAACTATAGATTTTTTTATTTTTTTTAATGGATTTTTAAAAATCAGCAGTTGATTAGCTATCGGTCAGAACATTAAATTGTTAACTGATTAATGTTAGCTAAAATGTTAATATCGGTGCCTCTCTACTAATAATTAATTTATCAAATGATGTAGGCTAAATACTGCTATTTGTTTAGAAGTATTCATCACCATTTTCATTTAAAACATTTAACATTTAATAAACGTAATATTATCATTATTTTATCACTTTAGTCAATGTATTAAAGTTATTTACATATTGTTTACTGGTAGCTACAAAATCGCTGTTTTCGGTGCTCCTCTAGCAGCCTCGGAACAGACCTCATAATCGATTACAGATTCATCGATCCTACTCCCCATGCTTTAATTTCACCATGGAAAAGCCTGTGGGAGCTTTACAAGAGCAAGCTTTGAAAAGGAAAGAACGTTTAAAAGCTCTTCGAGACCGACAGCTTCAAGTGAGTTGCGTAATAAATGTTATTTTCTTTAAGACGTGGGTTAAAAAAAGCGCGCTAACTTGCTTTAGTTAGCATGTTAGCAAAACAGTTAAGCATTTCGCATTGTTTATGAGCAATTTAGCACCTATTGTCCTTAAGAAGATTGAATGATTTTGATATATTTCGCCCTGTATTACTTTTAATGCGTTTATCATTGTCCAAAGAAGTTTAGCTCTAAATAATATTAGCATTTCCGGCTCAGTTTATATGATATTTTATGCTGGAATGACCATTGAACAAATACGGTTTTATTCTTCCACGACTTTTTTTTCAGACTTGACTGCATTACATGAATATGTAACAGATATAATGCTGCACCCTATTTAGTTCAGTGATTCCTCTGCATTCACTAACAATGAATGTCCAAAAGCTTGATAAGCAAACAGGTTTTTGGTTGGTTTAAGCTTGTTCTGTTTTTGCCATAAGGATAGGTCATGCAAATCGATCAGATGAGGTGGTTACTCATAACCAAGACAAATAAAAGGACTGAATATTTGCCTTCCCTTTGAAAAATAACATGGGTGTGAATTCAGGTTGATTGAGATACTTGTTCCAAGTCATCTCTATTGCAACATGTCCCAACCATCCCGAATTCACTCTATAACTAGATTCTCTGCTTCCCGTCACTGCAAGTTTGGCACACAAAAAAATAGAGGAACATTTCCATAAAATTTTATATCAGCGGTAATCGACATGCCACAAATGCTGTTAGAGTTTCACTTTGAACCTGGGAAATTCTTCTTAACCATGTTTGATTCATTGTGCATCACCGTTTAATAGTCTTATGTTTTGCCTTTTTGTTCACGTTAACTAAACGTTAACTAAAAGTTTTAAAAAATGTGTATATATATATATTTTTTTTAATTGCAGGGACAGGCACCTGAGGATGGAGAGCCTGCGAGCAAAAGAGCTCCGGATGAGACTGAAACACAGGACAGACACAGGTAAACACACCGATATAAGGTCTGGTGTCACTGCTACTGAAGAATATCATAAAGAACTAAACTAAATTCTCAGTTTCTCCATTTCGAAACAAGTAGGGCTCAATAGACTGCCCGTTGCAAGTGGACAATAAATAACAAAGCTGTACTCTGTTTATACGTTCTATTATGAAGTTAGGCGAGGTAAAGGTCTCTCTTGCTCTGAGCTCTATTTCAGGCTCAAGCCAAGGACTCTAGCTCTCTGCTTTTTTCTTCTTCCGTTGTTTACTTTGAGATTCACAGAACCCTTGTGCTCCCCTCCTGAGCTCAAGAGGTGTTTGGCATGAGCTGAAAAGGTTCCTAAACACTCATCAACCAATATCTGGACAATGTCTACCTTGGTACATAGTTCACATGAAAAAAACAAAACAATTCTGTTATCATTTACTCACTCTCACTCATGTCATTTCAAACCTGTATGAATTTCTTCTGAGGAGCAAAAAAGAAGATTGTTTGTGACCAAACAGTTTTTACAGTTTTTTTTTTTTATGAACTGAAAACACTGAAACGTTGTTTAAAATAATATATTCTTTTATGTTCCTTAGAAGAAAATCATAGTTTTGGAACGACACGAGGACAAGTGACTTAAGTAATTAAATAGTGAACTTATGTGACTGTTTTTCTTTGTTTTTGAAATGGAGCTGATATGGGAGAGAATGTTTCAAGGTGTGTCTCCGTAGACGTGCATTATTAAAATGGCAACGCCGCTTGGAAACAATGAGGTGTAATTCACCACCCACTTGTGATTGTGACACTTCCAATGCCTGACAAATAATCTACTTGTAAAACCAAATCACAGTTTCCATTTTCATTCAGTATTTTGTTTTTAAGATATCATGATCCTGAACCTTTGAATGGTAGTGTACGTTAAGTGTTTGCTGCTTGCTTATTTCCAGGCTGAATAAGAGGAAACATCCACTTTTGTTGGGCTTTTGTTTAAGCTGTCAAAATTGTGAAGTAAGGCGAGTCAGATAATGAATATTTGTTCAGGTTGTGAATGAAGCTCAACCTTTCACCTGAGCCAGACGGTATTTTGTCACCGCTTAAGCAGTAGGACAAATATCAAAGGTCCAACTTGGCTTTGAGCTTTCCCAAGCAGTGTAGCAGCTCGGCTCACCACATCACATTTGTTATTACTTTATAAATGACTTTTGTCAGCGGCCAGGATTTACTGTTCCAATGCTGACTATTTTAGGGTAAAGGAAACCCAATGTGGGTCCCCTTGGTTGTTTCACAGTCTCTGAGAAATGAAAGACCTTCCACTAAACTGTCAAGGCCCTCAATTCAGCCTCGTCCCTGGAGCATTGATCCCTTCTTTCTGTATGTGATTAAATTAGAAAAACAGGATACAGTTCTAACCAGTGCATCCAAACCCTTGGCCACAAGTTATTCAGGACTTCAGGATGTTCAAAATGCTCACTTAGGATTGACAAACGGCTGTTGACATTCAGAAAGTGTTGCATTGTTTGGCTGTTCTACTGTAGATGAGGAAAGCCAGTGGTCTTGTATTGTTTTAGCAGGTGGTCAGGAAGTCTTTTCAGGAAAGTTGAGGACAGGGAGGCGTTCCCAGCTCTTTGTTTCAGTTTGTTGTTTTGAGTGCTTTTCCAACATGCTTCAAACTCTTGTTTGGGGTCATAATATTTTGTGCTGCTTGACAGTTAGGTTAGGGTTAGGCTATGACATTTGAACATTATTAAGGTAGCAGTCGCAATGCTTTGTGTTGGATGGTATGTTTCCGTTGACAAACCTACACCCAAGATCATTGTTAAACGAGTGGTGACACAGCTGACATTAACAATCTGTTTGTTTCCAGCCCATCAAATTACATGGTTTGACTCTACTGGTATTGATTTAGATCCAGCAGTGATAATGTTGGTCTTCTGTAGCCAGGTCAATGACAATTTAGTGTCCTCGATAGAGAAGAACCTTTTTTTAAATTTTAATCTTCTTTCAAAAATACATAATTTGTGTTCCTGTTGGTTTCATATGGTTTTAAGAGATGTTCAAGTTTAACGATGTCTTGTGGTGTAACAGGTTTTCAAAATTTAAATGATTGATTGTTATCCACATTTTTGGGGAGTTGCACCACATGACATTTTACAATTTAAACTAACCTGGCCTTCTCCTCTAAAGGTCACTATCTTCTTGACCTTCACAATTATGAGGGTCTTCAAGGGTCCATTGTGATATAATTTTCTGAACATTGGAACATTTTCCAAACATAATTTTGATTCTCCAACATTTTACCATTTAAACAGTAAAGCACTTAATAATATTTTTTCAAAGAACAAATATTAAACGTTGACACCATGTTTCCCTAGATTTGGTTTTAATGTATGTGAATTTTGAGATTGCATTAAAAACTTGCAATTGAAACTCCTAAAAATGCACACAAAAAACATATGTTTCGTTTGCGTGTTCAAATTGAATTCTCAGTTCCATTTTTATCAGATATTTGCTCCAATTTCCAGGGAAGTGACTATTAAAGTTAAATTCGCCACTTTGGATGAAACGTAGCTAATGACAAATAATAAGAGCGTTCACAATTAAGAGGAGGAAACCTGTTTTAAAAATCTAATTTAAACGCAGTTGTGCCAGATTCTTAGAAATTTACTTTTTGTATTATTTTTGGTTTGGTTTTTATACTATAAATTTCAATGTCATGTGGTGTAACCATCATGTAAAAAAATTACATGCAAGTGTATACAGCTACATTTTAATTTTTCCCCCAAAACTTTTCAAAGTAAAAATATGAATGTTATTTATATAAATATAAGGTTTTGGAAGGCGGGTCCTACTGTAGCCCCTTTTCTGAGAACAAAAGGGGCACACATCTCAAGAGACCAACGAGTGAGCAATTTGATAAATGATTTCTCGGTCTCCTACTGGACAGTTTGAATAAAACCTTAATGTTCTGTTGATCTCGCTGTGAAGATCCGTCTGTGCTTTCCTGGAGATCCAGCTGCACATATTTGCTGTAACTCACAAGGATGGTAATAGACCTGCGGGCTGAGTGATGGCATAATTGGGCTTGCTTCAATCCCTCAGCTGCGGTCACTAGAGACGGTCAGGTGCTACATGCTAATTAGCTAGTTCTACAAAGATGAAGGAAAGCTTTGTACACATGGTGAGTGAATGCACTCTCTGGATGCAGCCACATGCTGGACTCTGCAGCTGTCCAAACTAAATGTTTATCTGCACTGCCACCTGCTGGTGACAGAAATTTCATGTGATTGCCTTAGTAATATCTTCTTGAATTAATATTAGGCTATAATGGAGGAAGTGACAAAACGTAACTATGCAATTCACTCAATGTTTTTCAATTATGTTTGTAGAGAGCTGAAGCTGAGGAATTACACACCGGAGGACGAGGAGCTGAAGGAAAGACAGGTGCCCAAAGCAAAACCTGCATCTGGTGAGAAACACTCTGCACAATAAATATTATCAAATGTTTATACTGGCAAATCATGCTGACCTTTTAGTAATTGTCCTGCTGGGTGATAATGTTACGGCAGGTGATCAGGTGTTGAGTTACAGATTGTCTCAATGCTCTTGTTTCATATTCCTGTAGTGGAGGACAAGGTGAAGGACCAACTGGAAGCTGCAAACCCGGAGCCTGTGATTGAGGAAGTGGTGAGTGGATTTTCCCTCAACCCAAACTCTGTTTACAATCATGATGCCTTATGAACAGCATCAGCGTTTCCTGAATGAATTTTTCTTTCTCTTTCTCTTTCTCCTCTTGACTTGTGTTCTCAGGATCTAGCCAATCTTGCCCCCAGAAAACCAGACTGGTAGAAACCTTACATTTTTATGTATAACACACAGTCAAACATCATATTCACTGTGGTTTGATTTGTACTTTTCATTCATTTATGCAGTAAAAAACAAACTGTTTTGTGTTTATAATAGGGATCTAAAGAGGGACGTTGCCAAGAAGCTTGAGAAGCTAGAGAGGCGAACACAGAAAGCCATTGCTGAACTTATACGTGAGTATGACTCTCACTGATTTACTGATTTCTTAAAGGATTTCTATTATACTATTCTGAAGATTTCTAGTTTTGTTTAGGAGGCCATCAACAATAGGTAATTTTATCATCCAAGATGAACCCCCCACAAATGTTCTCAATGTACATTGCAGCATTACCTCTTTCTCAGTGTCTAGAGTAGTTTGAAGGATTCAGTCACTCTAAAGCCCTCTTTTCTGAGACTCTGCTCTGATTGGTCAGACGGCCCAAACTCGTGTCTGAATGTCAGCTTTGGAGGCTACCTCAGTACTTGTACACTCAGTGACAATGGCGTTGGTTTTACCGTGTTGTTTCATCTTCATCCTTTGGAAGTGGGTGCAAAGTGGATTTGCTTTCTTACCGCAGAAAATGGGGGTCTTCTCTACATGTCTAAACTCTTTCAGGCCTCAGCTATGGCGTTTGAAGGCGGGTCAAAGTAGATTTTTGCGATCAGCCAATGAAGACCATAAGCTGGCATTATGAAAATATGATCTTTTGAAACTTTGCAAACTGTTTTACTTTCACAAATAGCCATTTTACAGAATCATAATATGGCCATTTTAAGGCCTGTTCACACCGAAGGTGATAACTAATCCTAACAAGATTAGGATAAACAATATGTTGTGCTTTGGTGTGGATGCTAATATAGTTATCATATTGTTCTTTATGTGGGTGGGTGCCAAGAACAAAAGCAATGTAGCAATGAACACTAGCCATGTCTACTGAAATATAGTTGTAAAACCTTTTTGTAATGAGCTCTAACATGGCTTTTTGTAAGACTAATTGCTTTGAGGATTTAAAAGCCCTGGAGATCTGATGTCTCTTAATGACATCATGTAAGGATGGATTTCCTGTCTCTATATGCTCCTCTGGCACAGATCAGACCTAACAGTATTACAACACTAGTTGTGTCTCTCAAACCCACAAAGATGAAAAGTCTGTTTTAGTCATACAATATGTTTTATAGCTTGTTTATGTGTGGGCATGTGTGATTCCACAGGGGAACGGCTCAAGGGCAGCGAGGCAGAGCTGGCGGCAGTGGTCGGAGCAGTTGGCATGGAAGAGGGAGACTCCGACTGAAAAACAGTCCCACACGACAGAACTTTCCAGCCTATTTCCCATTACATAGTAGTGTGTGTTTAACATGCATTTCTTATGCTGAGCTCACCATGAGTTTACACTCAACCAGAGCAGGTGATTAAAAGTGTGTGTCTGTGTGAGAGAGAATGATAAAGAAAGAATGAGGTGCATGTGTTTGTTTGGAGTACACAAAGAACATCATTTTTTTGGTGTTTATTAGTAAACAATTATTTTCCCTATATTGACTCTGTCTTTTCCTTCTTTATAATAAAACATTTTCCAATGTCCGTAGGCTTCATTTAAAACGGAACCAGAATGCTGAATTTTCATGTATTTCTCTCCTATCTCATTAATATACATTAAATGGTACTCATAACCAGAGAATACAAAATATCATAATTCAAGAGAACGTTTCAGCTAAAACGGCAGTATTTGATTAACTTAAGTTTTATGTTAATAACTTCATTTGTGTACTTGAGCCAATTTCTTTAAACAAAAATGTCAAATAAGTGAGATTCAATCATTATAGTTGAAAGTCTCATTTTTTCCCTCCAGATTTACAAACAAAATGACCACTGTACATGTTTTTGGTTAAAAGACAAGTCATATGGACAGCACAAGTCTGTGACAAAGTGCATTCATTATTCTCTCGCTATGGCTAAAACCGACAAAAGAACTATGGCATTTCACATTAAACGTAAACTTATCCTAAACATCCCAGAAAGTTAATACTTTATATATTAAAATGAATTATATAATTGTTTATTACATATAATAAAAATGAATAATATATATTATTTGCACATATGTGCAGTATAGAGACATTCGTTCTTATCTTTAGCAGATTCAAAACCTAGCTTCACCTAACCTTTCTTATTCAAAACCTAGCTTCATCTTCATGCCATCAAATAACTTAAGAACCACCCAGTTGATGAATCACCACTTCAGATGGTTGAAAATGTGACCTTCCGGTATCAGCCTGCATCTTAAAATGCTAAGCTTCCACTTCTGAGAAATGTCAGCAAATGCTGATTTTGTGCAATTTGGCTGAACTTGCATCCTTTGTACCTAATAAAAGACAGATTGGCTTGTTCTACGCACATTACATAGTCATGGAAGTTCACATCAACCACACACAAAAAAACATAACTTGCCCATTACTTTGAGTAAATATCAGTATAAAATTCAAGCGTTGCACAAGCATATCTTGTCTTCCAAATCTATCTTCCAAATTTTATGCAAGATTTGCTGAAATATCTTGTGGAGAACTTTGTTGATATTTTGAACTTACTGTGAAGGAGAGCTTGTCTTGATACTGGTGTTAGTGGGTGTGTTGGTGAGACTTTGACATGCAGAACAGCTTATGGAGAACAGCCATTGCTAGATATGTGGCATCACAGACGTTTCCAGAACTGTAGCCCTTGAGTAGGATTGGAAGTCTCAGCCACGGGCTGAAAGTGCACGGCTTGTCCATCTACACTTAATGCCATTTCTGGTCCTGTAGTCACTTGTGAGGGTTGATGTTACGCATTAACTTTTGTTTTCATTATGTCCTCCAGTCTCGATTTTTCGTGCAGCAGGGCCCAGCTCCACCTTGCACACTCGCTGGGCAAACTTTAGCGAGCACAAGGTCTCTCCAACATTGCTCTCAAGAGATGAAACCTAGAGAAGAAATTTTAGTTCATTTAAAAATTTGACATTACTATGTAAGAGGTTGTTTATCTTACTGATCCATCAAATGGAAGGATATTTTACAAAATATGGAACAATCTGGTTAAAATTGCTTTAGTACAAACAATTGTTTTAGTACAAGGCTTTGCTTAGAATATGAGTGCTGCCAGGATAACTAAATGTTAACTAAGACCAAATGAAGGTTCATGCTAAGGTAAGAGTTTTGAGGTGGTTAGTAACATGAAAAATTTACTATATTCTACATTGCAGCATTATGTCCTTGAATGATTCGGTACTCTTAGATGGACAGAAACTTTACACATTTTTAGTTGCACCCATGTATTTGATGAAAATTTATTTTTATTACAGTAATCCCTCGCCACTTCGTGGTTCAAGTTTCGTGGCCTCAATGCATCACGGAGTTTTCAAAAATATTAATTGAAAAATAAAAATTCAAAAATACCGCCATATCAGTAGCCGTTTTGCGGAAAGCAGCATTACTTCATCGTGATGCAAGAGAAACTGTTTCCTAGGATGCCAGACAAAGAGAGAAACTCTCTCAGAGGCTTTGTACACACCCACAGCACTCAGACAAGACACGTGATTGGTTCCCGGCGCGAAATCGACCAATGAGAGCATGAGTGGAGTGGGAGCCTCTTTGCCTCTCTCAGAAGCAAATGTTGACGATCTAGCACCGATATCTGACGATGAGGCACTTCCCGAACTGATTTAAAGGCCTCATTATACCAGTGCAGTAACACCATCATCACCTTCATCATCATCACATTCGTCGAACCGTTTTGAATTACTGGAGTCTCAAGATACTACTGTCATTGATGAGTGTAGAGCACCATAATGCGTATCGTATGAGAGAAAGAGAGTAAATGTATAATATTAAGGTTTTATAATTAAATAGATTTAATTAAAATATATTTAAAGTATAAATATACATATTTTAAACATTCTGGTACCTACACACACATATACGGAAATTCCTAGAGGGGCCAATCCTACTTTGTGGATTTTCACCTTTCGCGGAGGATTCCAGTCCACATTAACCGCGATAAACAAGGGATCACTGTATTATTTTTGTATTGTGGTATCAATTATTTTTGATTTCCCAGCCCCATACATTCCAACTTTCACAGATGATTCAGGAGACTCCTGCACATTGATAGTGTTTCCCTGAAGACAAATTATAATATTATGGAAGTGCAAGTGTGCCTAGTTTCCACCTGATATGGCAAGCAAATAAAATGTATGGATGTGGAAACTACATTCTTTTAGCGGTGGTTTTGTTGTGTGGGTCTTGCCTCCCTGGCAGAACTCCCCATTGATATTACATAAAAAGAATGAACTGTTAGATTTATATTTCAGTCAGTTACCATGACCTCTTGCTGTCTAATTGGTTGTTACAGTATCGACCGAACGTTGTGCTGTTAGTCTAATGGGTTTTTCACACTGCACTTTACCCTGGGTTATTGTTTCACATTCGTAATTCGTCAAAGGGACCTAGCACAGCTAAGCTAACAGGGTTAAATCCTTGTACCTGAACAACCATGGCGGTTTTGTTGCCTTTTCCCAGTGAGTCCTGGAGCAGGTAGGTGAGTCGTGAGTTCCTGAAGGGTATGTGAGTCTGGTGGGCCTTCAGAGCTTGGATCACATCTCCTAAAGCCAGCAGCGAGCGGTTGATATTCTGGGCTTCCTTAAGTCTTTCCCCCTCTGCCCCAGACTTCCACACCCTCTCAGAACCAGCCAGATCCACAAGATTCAGCTTGCCTGTAAAGGAAATGTCAGAGATTTTGGATACAGAAGACTTTTTGAGAGCACAGCACTCAAGAGATCTAAAGATCCAGAGATGTTGAGACTGACCGGTGGTTTTGGCTCCACTGGCGAGGTCTGTGCCCAGCACAGTCACAGTGAGCAAGGCATGTGATCGAGAGCTATGCTGGTTCATCTGCGTTCCAAATGTAATCCTGTTCTTTCGTGCTATGGCCAAAATCTGCAAAACAAACACCACAACAACAGATTATTGGAGAGAATATTTTTGTATAGTCAGCATTATCTTGACAGATGACACACTAGGACTCACTTTTTTGATGTGCTGAAAGCTTTTGACCTCCATGACCCTGAGTCCGGGCACATGGAGCTGACCCGTCCCATCAGGGTTGATCTTGATGTCAAGCTTCTCTCCATCCTTACTGAGTAGATCTCTGTTGTTAACAACCAAAAAATTTACAATTAAACTGCATCAAAGGGTTAGTTAACAAAAGTAAAATAAAAACTGTCATAATTTACTCAACCATCATTCATAGTTCATCTTCAAAACAGATGTTTTTTTTCTCTATGAAACCAGAGAGATTCTTTAGTTTTCTTGACTTTTGTTTTGCATATTTGAACCCTTTTTACTGTGTTACATCTTTTCACACTAAGGCCAGTTGAGGGACTATTAAAACCCATTAAATAATATAAGTACATAATACATAATACATAATATAAGGCGATCATGTCTCTAAAAAAGACTTTGGTTAAACACTTTATTTATATTTACAGTGTTTTTAAGAACTTTTTGAAGAGCAAAATGTTTTGCTGGAATTATGGTAAATCTTTCACATTTCTTAAAAATATCTTCATTTGTGTTACAAGGCTTATGGTAATAAGTCTTATGGGTTTGGAAGTGTACGACATAAGGGTGAGTAATTGATGACAGAATTTACATTTTTAGATGAACTAACCCTTAAGTATTCCCTATAAACATCCATTGAACAGCATGTTATTGCATGATCCAATAGCTCAAATGTTTACATAGATGCTTCTAACATTGTTTAATTGAATGGGCAACAATTTATTTGAAATTCAAAAAGTTGTAGATGGAGACCACCACAGATTTGTTCACGATAAAGAGGTAAAATACAATACCTCAGGACTTCGTTGTAAATTTCCACTGAACTGACACTGACGGTGTATGTCCACATGTCTTTTCTTTCCTCAATCTCATTGAACAGGTGTTTCAGGGCTCGTTGGTTGATGCCGGGATTCTCGACAGTACCCTGAACAGACATGGATGGTTAATGAGACCTTGCAGTCTTATTGAATAATTAATGGCAACAGATCATCTGGGTCAAAAGTATGAAATCGGAACCATGTGCTATGACGGGTATATAGTTACTAATCCCTATATATATTACCTCCATAGTATAGGTCTTGCCAGATCCAGTCTGGCCATATGCAAAGATGCAAACATGATACCCATCTATACAGGATGTGACGAGCGGCTCGATTTCTTGAAACACCTGAGAGATAAAGTATATATATAAATACATATCAAAAACATTACTAAGAATGCTTACTTGTTCAATTAAAGGGATAGTTCACCCAAAAGTGAAAATTCTGTATGGAAACAAAATTACTATGGAAGTCAATAGGGCCCATCAAACGTTTGGTTACCCATTTTCTTCTAAATATCTTCTGCTCAGCTGAAGAAAGAAACTCATACAGGTTTGGAACAACATGAGGGAGAGTAAATGATGACCGAATTTTCATTTTTGGGGTAAACTATAGGGACGCACTATATAAGGACCATAATGGTTATTGGCTATTTTTAGAGATTTATTGGTACACTTTAGTGCTGGATAATAATGAATGAATTAATAATAATTTAGTGCTGGACAAATAATTGAACTACGCTTTCCTGTAGCTCAATCAGTAGAGCATTGTTGCTTACAACACCAAGGTCATGGGTTCAATCCCAGGGAAAGCAAGTGTTCCTTGAATGCAATTTAAGGCGCTTTAGATAAAATGTAATACTAATGTTGTGATGCTTAAATTCACTTTTAGCATTTAAAAGTATTGATTGTAGTTGCTAGTGTTTTTTGTTGTTGTTATTGATCAATTTATATAAAATTGTTTAGAATTTTAAAATATGCTGGAAAACTGAAGAATTTGCCGGACCTGAAGGATTTTTTTGAAGAATTAAGGGTATGTAATATTTTAATATCAGCCTTGAAAACAATTACCAACTTAGTCTTTTAGTTTTTTCATGTGACTTTTACTCTGCTTACCTCTTCTTGAGTGGCCTGAGGGTGAAAGACTTTATCCAGCTCAAAGTTTTTGGCCTTTCCCTTACTTAAAACCGTGAGTGCAGATTCATTATTAGGGTCTGTTGTCACAACTACCGATTGGCTTTCTTCATGTTGATCTTCCTTCAGTACTGGCTTTACACGGCACAGCACACGGATATTTCCTGGTGAAAAAAACAACAATTAAAAAAACATTTTTTTTTGCTTGTGTTATACATGGCCAGATATGGTCATCAGTGCCAACCTTTAAGCTCAACCAGCTGCTCATGGTACTTCCTGCGGAGTGCTACCTCCTTTCTGTATTTTTCCAAAAGGTCTTTGTTGGCCTCTGACATCTCATTTATAGCTGCCATAATCTAGGGAATAATGTTGTAATATTAGAAAACTATTTAGAAATGAAAGCAACAAACACAAATGTTAGATCTTAGAAGTTGTAGGTTTGTGCATCAGTATATATTTGCTTACCTGTTTCTTGGCTTCTTTGATAGCTGTTCCATAGAAGTCAGAAAAGTTGCGGACCTGACTGCGCAGGCTTGCATAGTCAGTCTTCATGGAGCGTAACGTGGGAGGGAGAGCACTCAGACGCTTCTGGAGGGCTGGAAATTACACATATGAACAAGCACTGAGCCATACACATTCCTGCACATTTAACAAAGTCAACATTAGCCGTGCTTGTGAGACAAGGAAGATCATAGGGACCAGAAAACTTTAAATCACCAAACCAACTTTTAAAGAACAGACATGAACCATCTATTAAGATTTGACTCACTTATGAACTGGTTCTGCAGGCTCTGGAGATGCTCCTCAGAGCAGTTGGCTGCTGCTTTTACAGCTGCCTCTTTCTTTTCCTCAAGATGTCCAATCTCCTTCAGCAGCTCCTCCCTCAGGGTCCCAATCTCCCTCTCATATGCAGCAATCTGCAGAGCCATTACTTTTCAGGAGGACTGAGGTTTTCTACATTTGTGTTCTGACATGTACTCTATAATTCATGGGTTTTGTATCTTTAATCCCACCAACAGAGGCTGTTGAGATCTTTAGCTTCAGTTATATAGTACATACAATCTTAAAAAACAAACCGATAAAGCTTAGAGACCTTGTGTTGCAAATTGCAGCTGATTTCATCTGAATGTTTGATGTTCTCCTCCAACTGTTGGCATCGTTCTGTCGTGTTGCTTAGCTTCTCAGAAAGCTGCTCATTCTGTTGTCTGGCTTCAGATAGTTGACGTAGAGTTGAAGGTGACTCCACTGCCACGGTTTGGGTAACATACTGGAAGACAGGAAAAAAATATGATTTATTAATATTGATTCTCATTCTAGAGAGTATGTGACAACTCATCAATATTTTCTGTCCGTTTTCTCCAAATACGCTGAATTACTTATCTATATCTTGTGTGTGTGCGTGTGTGCATGTTATCTGTTAAAAATCAATTTGATCAAGTTATGTTGTGGCTTTTTTAAGGTTTTAAGTTCATATTCTTGCGTTTTTCTTACTTTAACCACAGGCTCCTTGTTGCGTTCTTTGTCTAGCTCAAGCTGCAGCTCTCTCACACTCTCCTCTCGCCTCCTGAGCTCTTCTGCCTTCCTCCATTCGCTCTGTTCCTTCTGGTGCTCCAGACGTGACAGCTGCTCGGCCCGCTGCTGCAGTGAGCATTCCAGCTGCAGAACACGACTGCGCAAGTTCTCATTTTCCTACAGGGTACAATAGTATACTAATAATTCATAAAATTAATTATGCCCAAGCTTTGTCCATATACGGGCTTGCCGTAGAACCTCATCTCATGGGCTGCATTTTGTATATCATTTTGAATCGAAAGTAATTTTTTGTATACTTTTATAGTCACTTTGTTATTCTATTAATTTCACAGTGAAGAAAATCACTACATTTTGGATCACAAAAACTAGGAAATGCAGATTACTTGAATTACTTGAACTGAACAGAACTGCTGAAAAGTTATGGTTTTGCGAGTTTACCAGCATGCACTGCACCATTATAGGATTATTTTGTTTTACGTTTATTGATTGTCATTGTTCTTATGCTGTCACCTTTATTTATGTAGTGCTTTATAAAATAAAGTTTATTTTCAAAGCAGCTTTACAGTAACAACATAAGAATGATTCAACGATGCAAACAGAGTTCATTTCGACCGTACATCAGCTCTAAAAATAACTAGTGTCATTATTCAGCTGAAGTCAGTTCAGTGTTGATTCAGTTCCATTGTAAAGATCATTAATTAATCATTAAATTAGTTAATTTCATTCGTCTCTGTGTCTACTGTCTGGGGCGTGGTGTTTGGATCCTGGCACTTTGGTCTAGTTCGGTTTAATTTGCCCAATCTTTCCTCCCTTATTACCTGCCCTGTTTGTTCCCCATTTATGGTCCTTGTGTTTGCTGTCTTGTGCCAGATCTTTGTCATATTTTACCATTGAGTCAAGTCGAGTTTTTGTTTTATTTTTCATAAATAAAAGCCATAAGAGTCCTCGCTCTTCCCTTCATTCCCTTCACCAAACCTGTACAGTGTGTTTTCAGTTGGTACCAATTGTTTGTGTTTGCCATTTCATGCAGATTTTACAAATAAAATCCCTGATTAGTGAATGAGAGCCAATGTATATGGGACACAGTAGTGTGGCATACTGAAAATGTCACAAGGGAGCGAGTAGCCAAGAGTGTCTTAGGACCTTTGATGTCATTGATTTACAGTATACCCCATGCATTAAAATTCTCACCTTGATGAGCACAGAGCTGGACTGGGATGGGATGACTGACAGCTGCTGCAGAAGACCCTGTGTCACTGTGAGGCTGTGTTTTAAACTCTCATTCTCTGCTGATAAGCAAAGCACTCGTTTTTCAGAGTCTGTCACTCCCTAGAGACAAAAAAAACACCCAAAAAAGTCACAACTGACCTGGAAGAAAAGTGTCTGATAGAACAACCTAGATAAGCTCTTGGTCATGAATCATTTTGAGACTGTGTGACCTGGTTTTAATGTGCTCAGCCTCAAATATAGAGCATTGGAACAGATTCTTCCAAATGCTTACTGATGTAACTCTGAGTTTGGACAGCTCCTCTTCTCTTTCCTCAATACAGCTCTTCAGCTCATCAATCTACAGGGAGAAAATCAATTGTGTCAGCTTAGCAAATGTGGAAAGAAATATGAGTGAAGCAGATGGATGAAACTGAATGAACCGATTGAGTGGAATGTATATTATGGCCTGGATAAAAGTAATAAAAAAGAGAGATGCTTTCAGGATCACTGGTGATGTAGAGAAAGAGAGAAATATATGGAGATGTGCTATTAAAAAAACACAATGTCAAAGCATAACTGATTGCATGAATGCATGTGGTGGGTTGACTGCATAGAATGAGGGACTGAATAAGTACTGCTCAGCACCTGCTGTTGGAAGGCCTGTACTTTACTGTGGCGATCTTGTTCTCTCTGCTCAAGCTGTGTATGAAGTGATCGCAGCTCTCCTCTCAGTTGACTTCTCTCTCCTTGCAGCCCACATAGAGATTGAACCAACTTGTGCAGCCCAACCGGAGACGCTGCAGGAAGCATGTACTCACCTACACACAAACACACACATGGCATGATCATGAAATTCATTCATCTGGCATTTAAAAAAAAGAGATAATATTACAAAAAACTAGAGAAATAATTTTATAATTTATTCCTTGTGATAAAAAAAAAATTCTGTATAAAATGCCAATTGACTTTATAATATTATGCCACTGAATAATTGAATACACCAATAAATCAATTATGATATTTCTAAACATGAAGATAAACAGATAAAAGAAATTAACAATGAAAATTTAATCATGAGGTCAAAATTAAAGTTAAATAAAACATTGATTACTAAGCACTTAATACATTAAATCCATTTACATTGACACAAAATATTCAATTATAAATGTATAAAGGAAAATAAATTTAAACAATGATTTTTTTTACTGTAATTATTAAGCATTTCATAAATGCATAGATAAATGCATTCAATTTTATTTATTTATTACCACTTCCTGAAGTGAATGTTGTATTTTCCATTTATCCTAATGTTTTTAATTGCAGACTATTTATCCCCATTAACACTTGATTGATGAACTGATTTACACGTCACAGTTGATTTGCACAAACAGCCCTCAAATACCTAAATAGGCTTAATTATCACAGAAAATAACATTTAGCACATTTTTTGTGCTTGTTTTTCATAAGTGCTTTATGAATTTTATGTAGATCATCCATCACCCTTTTATCAATAGTTTCTCCTTGACACCAACTGTATTATTAGATACTTATTCTAGAACATTTTCTGTTAATTTTGCAAACACAACATCGTCTGTGGTTCCCTTAAAATATGGTCTTCCTCAAGTATCTATTTTGGGTCCTCTATTGTTTCTTCATTGTGTATGTGCCCACTGAGATCCATCTGTCATTGCTATGATATTTATTATCATATGTACGCAGATGACACATGGTTTATTTACCACTTAAAGCTTAAATGCCACTTCAATTAGCAGTCTTTGAAGCCCCTGTTGGTCTGTCTGAATGAGGTCAAAGTCGGGCTGATAGTTTTTAATCTTAATGAAAGAAAATCTGAGATAGTATTCGTTCCACTAAACGTTAAAGATAAGATAGCCAGTATTATTGCTCCACAAGGAATAACTGAAAGACAGTGTAAGGAATCTGGGTGTCATAATCAACTTGTCCCTAGGCTTTGAAAAACAGATCAAATCTGTTGTAAAAAGTAGTGCCCTTTCGATACGGTTCATCAGTAGCTGACTCGGGAAATACTTTTTCTCTGAATACTGAAGCCTAAATAAAATAAGAAAACAAACACCCTCACAAAACGTTCCTCCTCATTATCCCATCACAAGTGAGCTGCCTGTAACTTTTCAACCCCTTCCCACCTGGAGACAGGCTTAGGAAGCCATTCCTGGCGTGTTGAATTGAGTTTTGGAAATAATTAAATGAGGCTACCCTTCCAGTTCGCTTCATGGGTGTGATTCATACTTCATTCTCGGACGTCAAATGTTAGGAACGTAATTAAAAACTCTATTAAGCAACCACTGAGCCATACAACTTTCCTCTGGGTTAGCTTAAGACTCAAGACCCGAGTTTTGAACTCAAAGACTGGTGCAACGTGCGTAGCAGCCTAACTGCTCTGAAACATTTTATTTAGATTCCCGCCATTAATTATTGATATGCTGAGTCAGAGTCGCTGTCTTTTCCTGTGCTGTACACTAATTACTAAGGCAGGCGGAGTCAAATATGTGCTGTCAGTCTCGGGGGAAGCAAGTAGATTGGTGGGAAGGATGAATGGAGACTCACTCACGTGGACATCACCGCTAACGTGATGTGGAACAAACGTGAAGGAGGAATTGCCTTAAACAAAAAATATTATACAAATACTACACAACTTTCTATAATTCCAAGCAACATTTCATGGTGGGACCAATGTAGGCACAATATGAGTATGCACAATGGGCTATTTCAGAAATGTCTAAATTTGATTCTGAATGATTTTGAGGTCAATATGTCTGTAAAATGAACATTGAACTGTATAATTGACAGATACTCTTTGAAACTAATTTCCTAGCTGTGCTTTTTTCATCATTCTTCTTCTCACATAAGATAAAAATCAAATCATAAGAGCACGGTGAAATAATTTCATGCTTTTGTTGTTTAAAGGTGAATTTCCTCTGTGCTGTACACTGGATTTATATAGTATTTAGCAGCAGTGCTCGTGAGGTTCAGCTGTGCTAGATTGTAAGTGCACTTGAATTTGTAAGAGAAGCAGCTCTCATGATGTTTTATTCATCTCTGTTCCCACAGAAAAACATGCCAAGTGCTGTAGATGTAGCAGCCGTGCAAATGGGTATTTTTTACTACATGCTAATAAAAGATATTAATTTCTCAGGAGCAACACGTGCATTCCCATATCAGTTAGCCATTTAATTAACATGATTCATACTGTATCTGTATTTCACATGGCTATTGGATCAATTGTCTGCACACATGTGGGTGTCTTAACAAAGGGGTAAAGGTTTAGTGGGTTAGAATAGCCGTTTGCAGGTAAATAGCAAATTTTTCTTTGTGCAAACAACATTTAAAAGCATTTTACATATATTTCTTTGTATGATAATAGTGTCATGATTATGTTCAGTTTAGCTAAACTGTCATGTCTGTATTAGTTCTCATTTGTTTCTATTGTAATCCATAGTAAATACTCATTTACTCTGTGCATAAACAATACTGTGCAAAAGTCTTGGGCACGTTAGTATTTTCACGCACAAAAATGGGTTTAAGGCAGTTATTTATATTATTTTTCTGTAGTGTCAGTAGGAAATATTAGTTTACATTTCGCTATTAATTGTGATAATCCAGAAAGAGTTTTGTATGCACAAGGAATCTGACAACAGCTCAAGAAACAGCTGAGGGTAACATTGGTTAATGTTTTGGGAGTATTCTTAGAGTGTCATCAACCAACCAGAATGTGCAAGAGATGAAAAGGTATGTATAGCTTTCACCAGACCTCCTTTTTTCACACATCTCTGGGCTTAATTTTGCTCATTATATTCTTATCACTGAGTCATATGCATGTGCACTATAAAGCCAAGTACATCTGACATTGAATTAGTGCAAGAGACGTGCATTTTAACCACACACAATGTTTAATAGTGAGTGTGGTTGACAGCAAACCTGTTGTAACAGTGGGCAGAAGAACACCTGGTGAAATCTGAGTAGAAACAGACCGCCAGAGAGTCCAGATGCCCTATTTAGCTCTGAAGTCACTGCCAGGTGCGGTTTCTAAAACCGTCAATCTGCTATTTTTGGCACTTTTTTTCAGTACTCTCATTTAATTGAAGTAAATGTTGATGTAAACAGGTCGTTATTTCTTACCTCATTGACGTCAAACTACAAAATTCAGAATCCAGAAAAAAAGACATCACCTGAGGTCAGATTGACAAAACATTCTAACTTAAAGTGCTGCTATTATGCTATTTTTAAGGGTTCATAATTGTGTTTTGGAGGTCTCTTACAATAGGTTTACATGCAATTTTCTCATAATATGCATTAAGCATCAACTCATTTCTCAATGAGATTGGTTCGAGCGAAGATTCAATCTCTCTAAACCCCACTTTTCCGGGAGCTTCCTCTGCTCTGATTGGTCAGATGGCTCAGTGTGTTTTGATTTGTCTACAGCTGGTTACAGCATGTTTTGGAAATGAAATGCCTATTACATATCTGAATATCAGCTTCCGAGGCTTCCTCAGCACTTGATAAACAGTGATACAAACAGGAACAATGGCGCCCTGATTTTCCCCTATCAATTCCAATACAAGTCCTCATCATTTTGAAGTGCATGCAAAGTGTATTTCTGTTGATAATATGAACCAAACTCTTCCAGGCCTCAGCTAAAACTACAATATATCTATTGAACTATATCTATTGACATCTATTGAACTGAATGAATGAAAAGAATGTTCTAAAAAAAATTATCAACTTAAGACATTACTTAAATTCTTTCTTAAAAAATATTGTTATGAATAATCCATTAACCACCACTTTTTTTAAAATCATGTTCCATTTCAGTTATTAAAACATTATTTCGGAATGTTCAAAATGTCAAGTTTTCAAAATGTTTTCTTCTTGGCTATTTTCTCTATGATAAAAGTAAAACTCTATTGAAAGCATCTGTATAATGCCATAAAATATTTGTAATGTTTACCACAGTTTGTAAAAACAAGCAAAAAATGAGTTGCCAATTATACTCAGTCTAAATATTCAGAAATATTATTTTAACTTAAAGGCTGAATCTTTAGGGAAAGAAAGTTTAGGGAAAGAAAGTTATTGGAGAGCCAAGATTTAACATCGTCTAGACATGCTAATAGAGTATGGAGAGTAGATTTTCCTTTTCTGGTTATAGGCAGATAGATTTGCATGTCGTCAGCGTAGCAGTGGAAGGAAACATTGTGTTTGCTAAAGATAGAGCCCAAAGGAAGCAAGTAAAGAGAGAAAAGGGTAGGAGCTAGAATGGAGCCCTGAGGAACACCGCAGCATAGATTGCTTGGATTGGAAGTGAAGTTACCAACTTTAACTGAGAAACTTCGATTGGTTAAAAAAGATTTGAACCAGCTTAAGACCTCCCCCTGTAGCCCGATGCAGGATTCCAGGCGAGAGACAAGAATCTCGTGATCAACAGTGTCAAAGGCTGAGGACAGATCAAGCATAACTAAAATAACAGAATCACCTGAATCAGTAGCCATTAGGATGTCATTAAGGACTCTGATAAGGGCAGTTTCGGTACTGTGCATAGTTTTGAAACCAGACTGAAATTTCTCGTAGATGTGATTATTTGCTAAAAAGGATTGGAGCTGTAAAAACACAATTTTTTCCATTACCTTAGAAATAAAAGGTAAAACAGATAAAATCAGACGGAAAAAACAGGAAGGACAATAACAAATGCACATCCTAACTTTGCTAAATTAGATGCATTCCTGGATTAACATATTTTGGAGCAACATTCCTGTCTAACAATTTGGTCATGACCCTACCCATAAGGTATCCTTAAAATCAGAGGGAACCGATGGTGAATAGCACTGATGTAGAAGAACCAAACACTGACTGCAAGCCTAAACTTGACATAAATTGTAAACTTGTCCCTCAGATCTGATTGATTGAAGGGAATGTTGCTCCAGCCTCAACAAGCATGCTGATCCAGAAAGGCACAGCCCCCAAAGAATTACTGTCTGGGTAGATAAAGAGATGCATCTAATATAAAGCTCATCATTATCTGTAGCTAAAATCTTTACACTGAGATTCTGTTGTTTATTTAGGTTAAAAAAGGTCTCACCCTCATTTTCAGGTGATGGGCTCTGCTGCTGAGAGATCACGTCCTCCAGGCTGTTAATCACACTGTTCTTGTCTCTGAGGCGCTGGCGGTAGGACGCACGCAGGGCCTTCATCTTCCGCCGGTGCTGGGCACGGTGTCTGCGCAGCTGCAGACGGTACTGATCAGCCTGCTGCTGCAGCTGTTGCAGGTGGGAATATTGTTCCAGGAAGCTCAGGAGGTGCGTCATCACAGACAGCAATGGAGACTCTGTCACCTGGAAAAGTCACATTTAATATTATACTCAAGTACTGTATTAAAAAATAAATGTGCACTTACTAAACGTTTTTACGCTGAATTACACTTCTACACTTTCTTTCAGAAAATCTGACCAGTGCTTCAATGAAAAAAAGTGGCACAATATTGCTGTGGAGTAAATTTACTGGAGTTTTATTTAAATAAATAAAAACTCTAAAGAACACAATCTCTAAAATTATAAAAATTACAAAACACAACAAAAATACTAAACCTTTAAAATTAAAAAGCTAATAAAAAAAAGACTAATTCAAATTATTAATAAAAGTCTCCCAGTTATACTTAAATTGTCATGGTGTTGTCTTCCCTGCCTTCGTGATTGTCGTGTTCACCTTCGTTCTCTCCCCGTGTCAAATGTATCGCCTGTGTTTTCACTAATCACCTTATTAGTCTCGTCAGCTGTTCCCTTCCCCAGTCATCCTCTGTGTATTTACGCCCTGCCTTTGTCTTAGTCTGGGTCTGTTTTCGTCAATACTGTTTTGTGTTAATCTTTGTAGTCTGGATTGTTGAATAAATGCTTTCATCCCACACGCACCCATGACATAAATAGTATTAGTATACTATTAGTATTACATATGTTTGACAAGGGTCCATGCATTTTCTGCCATTTCATCAGTGCTATTCACCATCATTTCCCTTCTGATTTTAGGGAGTTTACCTGAGTTTAGGTTTAGGGGTAGGGATATGGTTCTGAATTTTCAGATTGTAATGCTGTTCCAGGATCAACAAAATATGTTGACCCAGGATGTGCCATACTGTAGAGCTAAGGGTCTGTTGAAATACTACCACAAAATCATCTCCGCTGTGAAACGTGGCAAATGTGAATGTAGTTAGAAGGTCTTCACCTTTTCACTAGATTCTGTTGGAGAATTAGTGGCTCTTCTCCTTTCTGCCTCTTGCTTGAAAGACAGGAAAGCTGTTAATGGTGTTTTGGCATGTAATCCATGAGCTTCATCAAACTCATCTTCTTGATCACTGAGAGATGTCCCATCACTATCACTGCTGCTGCCTGCAATTTAATAGGTGATTGTTTTTAAATTCAGATTATGTGGAGCAGCACTTCATTGTATTTAAAACATCATGCAACAAAACACTTACTTGAATCACTTAGTCTTGCACACCCTCTTTTGCCCAACCTGGGAGTGTGGCTACTCTTCCCCTTGCTCTCTGTTTCCATGGAAACATGGCCAGCCTCCTGTCAGTTACAGAGTGAGACAAATGTGATTATTGGAAGGTGTTAAAGCCACCGCCGAAGACATACAATACCTAACTGTGCATGTATGCATAATCGAATGATCACCTGAATAAAATGACCTCTAGTTAAAATATTAAACCTCTACATTCAATATTATACATAAATGCATACAACAATTTTTCTTGTTTGCATATACTGTATGCAGACAATAGGGAATGCATATATTAGCATGTCTATCGGCGTTTGTCTGCTGCGGCCACAAATACCTCCGGGGATTCTCCGTACGCCCCCTCGAGCACTGCCTCCTCCTCTTTTTTGAAGACAGTGTAGAAGATGTACACCAGCAAAGAATAGAAGGCATACATGTTTCCTGATGTACGGATGTTACAACGGAAATAAATGCTTTGGCTTCACGGCATCCTTCTGCTTTTTCCACACTGCAATACAATCAGACAAGTGTTACTAAACCGCAGCTCCAGAAGCAAATCCACCACAACCAATCCTGTCTGGATGACATTCCCATTGTTGTCAAGCTCCAAAGAATGACGCTATTCCCGTTGTTCTGCAGATTCTTACCATCTGCTGAGGTTGATCCTCCATAACTGCAGTTAGTGCATTCCCATTCTTCCGCTCTGAAGCTCTACATGATGATTCTGCAGGACAGCATGTGCCTGTTCACCAGTGTTTCGAGGCTTTAAATGGTAACACTAGCTCTTGATTCTGCACATCTGTCCAACCTGCTATTCCTGCCTTCCCTTTTCCCCTCCTCTCTTATTATCCCTTTCTCCTCCCCCTTCCTCTCTCTCCTCAGCAGTGCTTGAGAACGCTCAGCGCAGATGTGGAGTGCACTGCAGTGCTGGGGTGAAGCTGAAGAACAGGAAGTCAGATGCGCAACAAAGCGCTCAGATGCTGCTACGTATATTCAGTGACAACCATAGAGAGGGATTCTATAGTAACGAATTATGCAGAACCATAGGTGTTTGTTCCTTCTACAGCAAGACTGTGATTTAACACAAGCTCATAGAGCTTTTGTGCCTGTAAGCAGAAGCCTGTGATGATAACTAGATTTTTACTTGGACTTGAGGGCCAGGGTTGGGGACCCCTGTTCTAGATGGTTGAATGGATGGATGCTTCACGGTTTAGGTGATAATGTAAGTAGCCCAATAAAACTTTTGATGGCAAAAGCAAAAATTGCTTGTCAGCTCTCCAGCCACCACACTGTGGAGAATATTCAATACAATTCAGCTGCATTTTAGACCATGAAACACTAGAGGGTGCAAATCATCTGCTGAAATCACTGTGGCTGTGTTCAAAATATACCCCAAACCCTCACTCACTATCCCCTACAGTAGATAACTAAAGACTGAAAACGTTTTATGCGCTTTAGCCATTCATTTACACAACAGCATTTTGGGTGATTGCAAATGCAAATATTTGAAAATGTGTCGCAAAGAGCAGGTTTTTGAAAACGATATTGTTATCATCATTACTACTAGGTTTGACATGCACTTTTTTAATGTGAAATGATTCGCAGTTTCAAAATCTAAGATAAATGTGAGATAGTCCTGCCAGTTCTGTGAAGGGGACCACACCTTTTCCTTGGTCTTCAGTGAAGCACTGAGGAGTCCCCTCACAGAACAAGCCACAGGGAGCACCTTGTGGGTCTAAGAAAGCTGACTGTGGGAATTTCACCTTATTCTTGATCTTCATTGATGCATCTAAGAAAGCTGAGATCCCGCACTCAGACTCCTCCGATGAAAAACAAGGAAGTGGATGGAGTAGAAGCCACAGAGAGCACCTATACTTGTCAGATATGACAAAGCTGATTAGGGAAGACACTGCATTCTCAGATGGAGCACCGAAGACCACTAAGCAGTGGAGGTAACAGCGGAGAAAGTGAAGTCCAATGGAGACACCGGGAACTACCTATGCCCTCCAGATCCCTGAAAAGAGGAAAAGTCAGGATCCCTGAACATCTGAGTCAGCATCTGTTGAAGGCTTCTTTTGAACTGAGAGCACCTGTACCACCCCTGACCCCAAAAGAACCACTCATGCCAGGATTCTACAGAGTGCCTGCCCCAAAGGTGGCAGTTTGATGGCTCTAAGCTAGATTCCTGAGACGCTGAGGCAGGAGCTGCTGCAGCATAAGCCTTAAGCCTCTTCTCTTCAGGGAGCACCCATGGGCAACAAGGTCCCAGAGAGGTGGAAACTAAACATCTCTGAGGCACCGAGGAAGGAGCTGCTGCTGCAGATGCCTCGAGAAGATTCCAGAGTAGAGAAAACTGAGGATCCATGAGCCACTGAGGCAGAAACGTACTGCAGCACAAATTTCAAGTTTCTTCCAAACAGGAAGTACCCTTGCCTGTCAAATCCCCACAGAAAGCACCTTTAACTGGTAGGACCCTGATGGTAGTGCCGCTTTTGTGCATGCCAAGGCCCTACAGGGAGCAACAGTGCATACCAGGGTCGTAAAAAAGGAAAACGAATAGAAAGGAAAATGCCCCTTTGACATCAGTGCATGAACACCTCCAGGGCCCCAAAAAGAGGGAGCGTTGGAAGCAGCAGCAGAGACAGTGGAAGCGGCAGAAGACCTCAAATGAAGTGTGCCTTTGGAGCACAGAAGCTTCTGTAAGTTCCTTCTATGTCTCGTTTTTTTTTTTTTTTTACTTTCTCTTCAACAATGCTACTATGTTTTCTATGTTCATTACCAAAAATTTAAGAAAGGTGTTTATTCTAAGAATCACTCAATAAACCTGCCCAGCATTACATAATTATGCCTGTACTTTCAACAGGACAATGTAGGTGCATCATCTATATTTGCAAAAGAAAACTGACAACAAGGTGCAGCTGAAGCTTAAACTGAGTCCTAGCTGACCCGGAAGAGAGCCTTGTTTAGTAGCCCCTACTTTTTCAAATTGAATTACATTTAAATGTAAGAACATTAATATGGGACTAGCATCATATCCTTTTCACTGAGCACTTTATTTTACAGTCCTATTTCCCATGTAGATACCATGTACTTATTACAGTAATTACAATAACTGGGTACTGACCTATGTAACCTATGTAGTTACCTTATATTACACAGTATTTTCTTAGGTAAGTACATGTAAGTGCACATACGGTCAAATAAAGAGCAACCCCTTCATAGAATAAATAAATTCATAAATTCATAGAACCATCAATGTCTAGATTTTTTCTAAGAATCATTCATTACATATGTAATATATATTACACGTGTATATATGTATAGTAACAGCATAGACTTTCTTTTCTGTACTTCATTGTTTGAATTGACATCCTCAGTATGTAGAAGTAACACTATGTACATTTAAATCAGTACTGCCAGATCTTGCTAGACAAATGAGTTACCAATGAAGTGACTAAACAATCCCAAAGTAAGCAACAATTCTTAGCAAAACAACCCATGTTTTTTGTTCATTGCCTTACTGTAGTATAAACCTCTACAAACACGAATTAAATAAAGTTGACATTTTTTGACATTCAGAAAACATATTAATAACTACATCAAGTTTTGACCATACAAAAGGACATCTAAATCAATGAGTAAATTTTACCACACATATTTACCAAAGGAGCTTATAATAAGTGGACATGGCAACATTGACTTAAACAGAGTCCCATTCTTTCTTCACAAAGGACTACATTGTTGATGATGCTAAACAATATATTCATTGCTCAGGGACTTTAGAAGCCCTCAATGTCACAGTAATGGATTTAATAGGTTATAAGCAAACTCTATTATACGAATAGATGTGAACAAACTCCAGTTTCTTTAGTATAATACATTATAATGTTAGCTTAAGACAGAAGGCCTTTACATGCCACGGCAAAACACAGTACATATGCCTGCTAGTAACCTGAGAGTAAAAGTAGCATTTTGTAGTCCTCCGTTATCTTTGGAAAACATGACTTGCTGCCTAAATCAGACCCAGGCTTTCAAATCAAGCAGGTATTTATTAAGGGCCTTCCTGGTGGTCCAGCATCCTAACGCCATGATGACTTTAAGGAGGAGTCCTTCTGTAGGCAACATGAGGAAACCCAAAGATCCAGATCTGCTCCTTGGGGAAACTAATAAAGGGAGACTGAGGGCAACACTCCCTACTGCCCCGGATGTATTTTCAGCAAACGCACACACTGTCAACGAACAGGAAATGGTGGAAAAAGCCAGACAGCGTGACATAATGACCAACCCATCTGGCGATAGGCAATCAGAGACCATTACGAAAAAAGTGGAGCCAATCAGGAGGATACGGGCCGTGATGTGGTCGTCACTAAGCCACAGGAAGTCAAAAGTAGAAAGCACAGGTCCAAGTGTTTCACCAGCCCATTCTAGATCGTTCTGGAGTGACATCAGCATTTGGTTACTGGGAGAAAAGAATGAAAGCAAAGAGGAGCAGCCAATCAGGAGGAAGCCCAATGATGAAGCCCTGTGATCCTGCAGACAGAGAAGGAAAAGTTGCAACAGTGCAACCATATGCATCTTTACTGATTGTATGCACATAATCACTGCATTCAAGACACTCACCTTAAACAGTTGATAAGCAGCGTGAAGTGATGACACAGACAAAATCAGAAATGTCAAGACTGTGGTAAACTCTTTTATAAAATCCATCAGTGCACTATGAACACATAAAACACAAATGCAGGAAATTACTGCACCTTTAAGTATAATATTACTGAAATACAGAGGATGAAATCACAATTAAAGCATAAGAGAAGTTTGCAACAATTGACAGACATACAAACTCTCCTTGGACAAAGCAACAAACTTTCTGGTAAAACAAAGCTGTAATGAAAACGAAAGAAATGCTGTATGTATAAGTATAAGCTACTAACACATTTACTAATGGTTAGAAACTATCCTGCAAAGAATGGGATTGTCTCGCCATACCTGCGCAGTAAGGGAAGTCTTTCATCTTTCAGCGTGTAATTACAGGGACGTGGCAAAATGCTAAACGTCAAGCTACTGAATTAAGATTTAAATAAAAGTAGCTTTCATTCTGTTCTGAAGCTAAATGCCAAAGATTGAGTTCAGCATGTTTAGCAACAAGCGAGCACAGGAAGTGTGTGCAGTTCTGCCCTCTAGTGGAGGAGAGAGGAACATCACCAATGTTGACATCACTTCCTACCGCACTGTTATCCGAACATTTACCTTATTAATCCCCTGTGATAGTCTACTCAATAAGTATATTCAGAATATTGAAAATAAGTGCACTGTGATGCAGAAGAGACAATAGTACATGTTTTTTGTGTGAATGTGTTTGTGTTAAAGCGTTTTGGAACGAGCTATGTACATATCTTTTAGAAAAAAACAAATGTCTGAAACTGTATTAACACCTTTAATGTTATTTTCATTTATCACAACGCTAATCTTCACATCCAATATATTATACATTTTTTCTTGATACTTGGATTTTTTTTATTTACAAATGTAAGATTTTGGGTAAGATCCCTCTACTGTCCATTTTTCTGATAGACTATAATTCGTATATTCTATCTTTGATAGGCATAAAAGCAAAAAATCTTTAAAAAGATTTTAAAGATTACTTTCAATATTTAACCTTACATAACTTTTTTTTTCATTTTGTGTTTTTATTTTATGTTTTACCCTCTGCCATGTAGTTTAGTTATTCTATTTGTATTGTGTTTGTGAACTTTTTTTTTTCATTTCTATTGTTCTTGTTGTTATGTATTTGTCACATTTTTCATTTTGTTGTCAATAAAAAAGAAGAAAAAAACATTAAAAATATTTTAAAAAACCCCAAAAAAACAAACAAACAAACATTTATCTTATGAATATATAAAATCATGGCCAATGGCAAAATGCAGCCTTTCACAATGCTTTTTTTGTGTGATGCTGTATCTATCTGGCTTGATTTCTCGATATCTGTGCAATTTAAAATACTGAGTGTACCTTTTAATAATTCAAGAATCTTAGAATAATCAGGAATATCTTTAATGCATAACTCCCCCATTAAAACTCAAACATCTTACTTGTTATTAAAAACATCAACTTGTTATTACTTGAGACACAGGTTTATAATCATAAAAATGACAAAATCATATACCAAACAAATTGTAATGTAGCCTGTAGTCAACAATGGACTTCCTTGATAAACAGCAAACATTGTGTGATAAAATACATGGAACAAATATAGGGTGTTTATAAACTGCTTTCCTGCAGCTCAAACAGTAAAGTGTGGTGCTTGCAACGCCAAGGTCATGGGTTTGATTCCCAGAGAAAGCAAGAACTGATTAGATATGTCAGCGTTCCTTGAATGCAATGCAAGTCGCTTTGGATAAAAGCGTCTGCCAAATGCATAAATGTAAATGAGTGATAAAATATTTAATATATTAAGTCATATATTATGAAATGAGTATTGAAATGTATTGTTTAAATGGAATACATTTTTTGAGTTAAAAACTACTTGGACGTTGTGCATTTAACCATCCCCTACTTTACTTCAGCTTTATTATGTACTTTTTTACAATGATATCCTTAGTGTAGTTTAATCAGAATTTAATGTATTCTGACACATATATTTCTAGTTACCTTGCAAGTTGTTGCTCAAATGTACCGAAATAATCAAACGTTTATGACAATTAAAAAAATGTCAGTATAGAGCAGAGATGCATCACCCTGGTTCCCTTGACAGTTTACCTTTGTCTTTTTTATAATAAGCTCTGGGACCAACAAAAGTTTATGATGCTTTGTTCACTAAGCTTAACATTACACATAAGCACATATTTTAATAATTTTGAAGCCTAGATGTATTTTCCAGAAGCTTTAGAACTACACTGTGGTCACAAGACTTCAACGTCACCATCACTAAGCTTCCATCAACTCTTTGTTTAAAATATACAAGTTGGAACATTTGAGTTAGCAGAGTTTAATAAAGATCATATTTAAACATAAGAAGCCTGTAAAAGGCTGATTAGTGATAGAGGATTATTCCTGTTCAGCATGATGGTGTTTAATACTCTGACAACCTCTGTAGACCCATTTGTTCACTTGTTTTACAAGTCACATAAAAAAAAATAAGTATTACTGAAGTGTTTTAAAATGTCTTGAGCTTGTGTTAACACATTCAGAAAAACCCTTGACACAGGAATGATTAAACAAGAAGTTTAAAAATGTTAACTGGTTTCTGGGTTTTAAAACTCATTCCTGCGGCACTCTGTTCATAATCAGTTACTGTTCTCTTGGGCGTGCTATAACTGAGTATGGTTTGACTTTAAGAACCACACTGGCGACGCCTCGCAGGTCAGGCAGAGGCTCCTCTTTGCTGGCAGGCAGGAACTGGAAGTCTCGCAGCAGATAAGCTGTGAAGAGAAACATCTCCATTTTGGCCACCGCCTCTCCCAGACACAGTCGGGCTCCCCCTCCAAAAGGAATCAGGGAACGAAGGGACCCGCCACCACCCTCCAAAAAGCGTTCTGAAATAAATCAGATTCACTGTCACAGTCAATGAGCACTGCATTATGTGTGTAAGTATGCAAATAAGAAAAGTCTGACAACTTGTGTGGTTTCGTACCTGGTTTGAAGCTGTATGGATCATTCCAAACGTCTGGATCATGGTGGGCACCATACAGATTAGGAATGATTATTGTATTCTTGGGGATGAAATGGCCTGCAATACTGAACAGAGGACTGAATTCATTTATTTCAAGAATCTGTCATTAGAGGAGCTAGACGTAGAATTCAGAAAGTTCTTAATGGTGACAACGGTGGCCGTTAAGGGAACTGCATCCCTTAACGGATGCGGATTATTGCTAATGCTCGCACTAATATACTCATGGTGAATTTCTTTTTCATTCTTTGCTTAGGAATAAAAGTTGGAAATCACTATGCATATAATAACTGTGCTGCACGCTTTGCTCTCGATAACAATATAAACACACAACAAAAATTACAACGCAAGACACAGCAGATAAAGCATCTGCACTGTATCTGTAGTTTGGCTCTATAGATCTGATAGTTCTGGCTATGTGAGACTATACATATTCATTAATCCCTTTTCTATGCATGACACATTGGCATTACAGTACAAAAAGGCACTTTTGGCATTATCCTAAACATTGTTTAAGTATTCGTTTCACATATCATTGAACGGAAAAGTTCCTCTTCATGCGCAAACATCACATCCTTTGGATTTTCCTGGCAAAACAGCCCAGAGTACTTTCCATAAAAAAAATCATAGACAACCTAGGAGGTGTCACGCAGATGGCAGTGTGTGATGTGGAGAAGACGAGGAGGCAGCTCTGCAGAACACTCAGACTTTATTAACAGAAAACGCAAAACAAAGACACTTTAAATACAACTGAAGCGGCACTCGATGGTGCAAACCACGGGAACCACAGAGAACGTCCAAATAACATTGACAATAACCGACAAAGACAAAGGAACACAGGAGGGTATTTAAGGACAAACACGGGATTGGGACCAGCTGACGAGACTTGGGAAGTGATTAGACAGATACGGGAGCATGTAAGACCTGGAAAATACACAAAGGAACCCGGATGTGACAGACGTGTCAAGACAAGACTGTGACAGGAGGTTGGCAAAGGTCTTTTTTAGGTTTTGTTACAAGCTGTTCATGCAATATCAGATATTTGTAGACTGAAAGCAATCCTAGAATGTAATGTGGTGATACTACATTTGCCGTGTTGTCGGATCCTGCCTTATTGTGAGTAATCACAAGTCTGATTGCACTTGACGCTCACCTGCTGTTTCGTATGGCTCTGTGAGGCACGGCGAGAGGAGCTACAGGTCGTAGTCTCAACATCTCATTGATCAGTGCACACAGATACGGCAGTCTGTGTCGGTCGCTGTACTGGGGGTACCGTACATCCAGCACTCCACACAGCTCCTCGTACACTTTATTCTGAACCTGGTTGGTGAGAGGATGAAAATACTCTGTGATGAATGTTTGATTATGGACTTGTAGGTCAGGGGTTTCCAATCCCGCTCCTGTATAAACACAGTCCTGTTCAGAATTTAGCTGCAACCCCAGTTAAATACACCTGGTGCAAGATAATCAAGGTCTTCAGGATAACTAGAAACTTCTAGGAGGGTATGTTAGGGCAAGCTGGAGCTAAATTGTGCATGATTTCTTGTGCATAGAAACAATAAGTACCTCAGGCCTGTGTAAAAGGAAGGCCACAGTCCAGTTGAGCAAGGCAGCAGTAGTTTCTGTCCCTCCTATCAGCAGATCCACTGTGGTCATGTGCACATGAGTGTCTGTTAGAGCCTATGTATAGGAGACAACAATATTTTGTATTTCATAGGTTAACAATATTGGACACATTCCAATCAATTTGATTTGAGGTCTCCAGTTTGGCAAACTTTGGTCCAGGAACCTCCAAACAAACACGTTTCATTGCTCACCGTATGATTGGCTACTCCTTGTGGTGGTTCCAGGCACTGCAGAAGTGAAGAAGTCAGTGTGCCACCTTCTTTATGGTCACTTCTCTGCACATGTCACTCGGTTAGTATTTAGCAAATTTTAGTTAACTATGTTTGATCATTGCATTCATTCATTCTTACCTTAAACTCCTCTATGTGTTTCCCTATCAGTTCATCGCGCCTGGCTACCTCCTTCATGAGACGAGAGAATGGGGGGTTGGGCAATTTCTGAGGAGAAAAAATGGGTCAAAACAATTCTAAAACACTAAAAAAGGTACTTAAAATCAAATGTGTTACCCTGAGCAAAGGGAAAGAGTCCAGCGCTGAGATCCAGGGTGAACCCCAAAGAGACACAATCTTATTCAGACAGTCCTGCAGGTTCTGCAGCTCTTCTGAACTCTTATCATACTGTCACAATGAGAGACAGCAGGAGGTTTCTGTGTGAGTGAGACCATGAAATTGAGGGCACATAAATTCTATATTCTGGGGAATATAACTTTTAAACCTCATTTACAGTTTTGCCAAAGGTTAGTGTAGTGATGACATTACTCGCGGCCACAGTAAAATCTTCAGATAAATCCACTGCTTTTCCTTTGTAGTCCCGCAGCACCTATTTCAAAACCACAAAATGTTTTCTTTTAAGGGATAGCGTTATATGGGATTCGAAGTTGTATTTATAATTATTTTACATTTAAAAAAACCTTTTAAAAATCCAACATTCTAAAATTAAAAAACATTTACATTTTCTAATGTGTTTTTGTCTTAGACACCCTCATTCAATTTCCTCAGGTGGGCAAAGGACGTTTATATGGACAGACCCTTGATTTTAACAGGGGGAAATTTCCTCAAAATGTACACTTCAAACAGATCCATAGACCACAATGCACCATGATTGTGACCCCCACAATTTTAGTATATGATATAGGAGTTAATATTATTTTTGCTCCATAATACTTTTTTATTGTGTTGTTATCATGTTTGTAATTTTTATATTTTCTCCAACAGCCAGAACCATACAGAATGGTGCATAAAACTAATGCATAAGGACAAAAATTTGTAAAGCTCAAGGGTGATCAAAGCCTTAGGGTGTTTCCTTTAAACATATTGTAAGGGTTCTGCCAGTAGTGGGCACTTATGCAACGCAAACAATGATATCCATCCGAGTGAACCAGACAGGAGTTAGTTAGAGAGGGAAGGGCATTAAAAATCTGACTAAAACGCAGCCTGTGTGTATGTATCTCCCTATACCTCACAGAGATGGTGTGCTTGCTTTTCTATGACAGAGTGCAGGGAATCAGTTGTGCAGCGCTGCAGAGCACTATGCACCACACGCCTATGAGCTTTCCATTCCTCGCTGAAATCCCCCAGAGAAATGGTTCGCCCTCCACCTGACACTATATCAGCTAAGAGTGAGGTACAAGAACAAACACACATGAGACATGACATATATACAGTCTTTTTGAAAAGAAAATCATTTGATGATCACAAGCTGGGCTAGTTGATCAAACTAAGTTACCTGTATATGAATGAGGCCTCCCAGCAAAGTCAGACCATTTTTTTATCAGAACTTCACGGATGATCTCACTGTTGTTTAATATCACCATGGCTGTAAAAAAACAATAAAAAAGACATGAAAAGAGATTTTTTTGATGAAATAAAGGAGACTGGCACTATGCAGTAGTTACCACACTTTTTTTTTTTTACTTCACAGAAATATTTAAACAATGAAACAATTATAAGATTATTTCAGAGCAGCAAAAATGAAAATTAAAAAAAGGTAATGAAACCCCTTCAGGAACCTTTATCCTGAAAAAAGTGAGGTTAAAATACACCATCATTATATAAATGCAAGTGTAGCTTTATTTATTACTTTATTTATTGTATCTAGCAGCTATAGAAAGAAAAAACAACTGAAGAATGTGCTTTTTTAGCCTTAAAATGAAAAATTTATCCCAATATCTATTCCTAGCATATTGGAAAAAATTGATTCAATACTGTTATGTAAACATAAACACGTAAACCTTACCTCAAAAACAAAATATATACCTATTGTTCTGTTTTACTCTTAATTTCCCTTTTTTTATAATATTTTATGCTATTTTTCCTTTTTGTGGATTTTATATTATAAGATGTTTCCTTGGAAAATCAGTAATAATTAGTTTTTAATGGGGAGAGAGAAAATGAACAAAATATGCTAAGCATGGATGTAAAAATATTTTAATTTTTTTCATTTATTCACAATTGATTATACTGTAGGTATTACCTCAGCATTTAATGAACAAAGTAAAAAAAAAATTAAAAAAAAAGAATTACTTGTGCTGCCACAGTTGAGCCGATAGATATTTCCATAGCGATGTGCCAGTGCAGTCAAGTGGATGGGCAGATGATCTTGGGCGAGATCCAGCATGTTGCCCAGGAAAGGAAGAGAGAAAGGACCAGGAATAGCAGGAGAAGGAGGACCAATGAAGCGCTCAGAGAGGGAATGCAGGAGTTTGGGAACAACTGCTAGGTCAAGGGAAACACGCATTCATATTAAAATGGAGCAATGTCACAATTTCACAATATTGTTTGGTGTGGGTGATATAAAGGCAGATACGATTAAGAAAGAAATTTGTCAGTTTTTGGACTATCTATGCTCTATGCTGTGCTTCATGAAAGCTTATCTTACATGCGGTTTGCAAGCAGTAAAAGAAATGTGTGCGTGTTGTCGGATAGACTGTTTCTCCGAGCAAACATCAAGCCGCTATTCATAAATCGTGTGTTTTGCAGACTAATTGGGCTTGAACGGTTAAATACACATACTTATGCGTCCAAGTGACCGTGTCTTTGCAAGTAAACACAGTCATTTATGTCTTATGTGAACGTAAACATTTGAGAAAGTAAACGCGCGAGAATTGGACCCGTTCAGCATCCAAATTCACCTACTGTTTTGTATCAGTCACTTTGTAACTTTAATAAGAATAAAATGTAGACCTTTTAATTTACACTGAAGACTATGTAGTGTTGTTTTACCATTTCTTATTTCTTATAGTTTTTTCAGATAATTTTTCCAATTTCATATGTGTCTTTGTTTTATTGTAGTTTGTTTTCCTATATGCTTGAAATTAGTTTCTTGTTCTTTATCACTGATTACTTGTCTTTGGTAAGCTTGTTGTGTGTGTGTGTTTTCTTTTACTTAGGCTAGTGTTAGTTTTTTGTGATTTTTGAATTTCAATGGTACCAAAAATGTTGATATCATAACCTTATTTAAAGCAGAAACAACTATATTGGGATAGGTATATAATCATCATGTGATACACTTAATCATATTAAGATATAAGATTTTGATGATATCACCCACTCATAATCTCCTTCACTTTTCTGGTCAATAGAAATATTCTTACATCTACTCCTCCACGGTTCTAATTTGAATCAAACCTCCTACCTCCTGGTTTGTTGCTTGCTTTGGCATCTCCGTCACTTTGCCTGTCAGTCTGTCTGCAGAGTTGACCCACAAGCATCCACAAAATGAACAGTAACAGCACCACACTCACCACTGAGATACACATGACGTTGATTCTTTAAAGAGTCAAAAAATGTTCTGAAAGCTTTTCTTTTACTCTCCCGCTTTTATTATCTTCCTCCTCCAACCCTGTTCCAATCCACATGATTGAATGTTGTTTCTCAATGTATCTTCTCATCAAGGATAGGTAAATATTATCTTGACCTTTATCTCAATGTTACTCTCAATGCAAGAAGAATGAACCTCTAACATTACGGTTTGATGAATATTTCAGGATACCAAGTAACCATAGACTTTATGACTAACAAAGTTTCTATTTAGTCAAAAAAAGGAAGTACGGTACATATATATAGTGCACTCAAAGTTACTGTGCAGCCTATTGTATAACCTTTACTGCCGAGCTCCATGCTGATATATTGCCGCAAGGGGTTGGATGGAAAGGCCCCATTCATTGCAAATAAAGCAGTGATTCAGCGTACGCTCAGGAATATAGTGAAATACAGTTACCACCCTGAAAAACCAATCAAAGAAGTATAGTGTCAGGTATGGTGGAGTCTAGTCTATAGCCAAACCACAATCTAAGCCTTCAGCCCTGCACAGGAATGACTTGAACCAGTCTGCTTCAACAGGCAGTTTAGCAGAACTGAATAGACATTTGGAAAAGGATTTGCCTGTAAAGAAAGGTTATGCTGTAATAATTCACCGATGGGTCCATGTACATTAATGCATAGAATCATTATACAGATATGAACATAAAGTCTTCTACTTGGTTTATGCAACTACTGGCATAAAGTTATTTGACAGTGATTCTGCATAATGTTTAAAAAAAAAAAATTATAAAAAGGATTATATCATATTATATGCAGATTTAATAAGCATACAAAATAGTACACTTTCTGAATCCAGGACTAGTTAGTACTTTGTTTTATTGATTTGTCTACATATGTCGAACATCAAAAGTACAAAAAAATTCATATAGAGGAATTCTAAACCAGTCATGTGAAAAGATTAAAAGAAAATAGTACCAATAGAGCAAGACAGTGCAGTTATTTTAGTAGCGGTATCAATGATGGACCGCCATTAACACAAGTACATCGACACATGCACACTGTAAGTCTACATAACATTGGGAACATCTTTATATTAACTTGCATAAGTTGTTGTGATTGGCTGGAGGTTGTGATATTTTCATTGCAAAGCTACCATCAGATTTCTTTACAGTCTTTGTTTTGTAAGTTGATAAACTATATACAGTATGGATGCAGCAGTGTGTAGAAGTTTGTACAGTGTATTTGCACAATGTGCACTATTCACTCTGCAGTTTTAACCTTGGGTTGTTGGGATCATTTCACTAGAATAGGAGGGTCGAAGCTTCATCTCTGTAAATGGGAGGGATGCATCTTTGCCCTTCCAGTCAATCCACACCACACCCTAAGAAAAAAAGAAGAAAAGACTCAGAAATCAGATTTTTGAGACTCAGGCCCAATTGGTATCCTTATAACAGCTATAGTTTGGTACTCTTAACATTGTACTTTAAACCTGAGATTAAGGAATAAAGAATTGCTTCCATTTGCTGAAGCACTACCTTATTGTCTGAGAAGGAGGCGTAGAGGCCGTTAAGGTTTGCCTTGTAGCAGTTTTTATACCACCATCCTCCCATGTAGGCTTTAGCACAATGGATACTCAGGGTGTCTGGGTCTTTGTCTTTTGTGGAAAATGGACGGCCATTGTGATATTTCATTGAATCACCTGCAAAAGACAGATTATAGCTATCATATACAGAATATAGTCTTTTTTAACATTCAAAGCATGATCTTTTCTCTTACCAGCAGTGCCAGAGTATCCAGAAAGCTCGATGGCATAGTGATTAGCCTCTGTGTTAATTTTGAAGTTGGCATAATGAGCAAAGGCCGTGTCATTTCCTGAACGCAGGTCAATTCGCAAGCTCATCGGTTCAAGACTGGTGAGAGTGTAAAGGATATCATTTCCTATGAAGAGATGGGGTATAAATACAGTTTTAAAATAATACAAGTGGAAATAAAAACAACAAACAAAGTATCATTTTGATAATTTAAACTGATATTTCTCATACAATCAGTAAGGAAAAATCTCACCCAGCCAGAATTCCCTACTCAGGAGACCAAAGCCTTTGCTGTAATCTCTCCAGCTCCTAAAGAAATCAGTGGATCCATCCATTCTCCTCTGGAATACCTGCATTTCCAAAGCAACATATTCTTATTTAAATCCACAAAAAACGATATTGTTAAATATCGCAAAAATTCCATAAAATGGTGATAAGCAACAGTTTAGTTCAGATAAAAATACAAAAGATCCAAACAATAAAAAAAATCATGGCATAAAGCAAAATGAGCTGAAAAAACAATATGACATGACACTACATTCAGAAATATGAGGGACCTTGATGTTAGTTATGTTAAAGTTTTAATCCTTTGAGGTAATATGCTACAAAAGTACAAATTAAATATAAAAATGAAAATTGTAATTTACTTATGCTCATGTCATTCCAAACCTGTATGATTGTTTCACTTCTGCAGGACTTAAAAGATGATATTTTGAAGAAAGTTGGTACTCAAACAGCACTGGATCCCATTGACTTCCGTCAAATACGGAGACACTTCTCAAAATATCTTCTTTTCTTTCATAGATGACAGAAAGTCATACAGTTTTGGAATGTCAGGATGATGACATAATTTTTTTAAAGCTATACCTTTAATTTGGCAAATAACAGCAAAAAAAAAAAACTTGGATGAAGTAAGTAAAATAATGGATAAAGACCATTCAGCATGTCACAGCATGCATTTTGTGAACAAAATATTTATTCTAAGAATGTTACATTTTCTTTTTTATTCAATGGGCTGTCTGGATCATAATGAAATTGTGAATGAAATGTGCGTTCACCATTTTGTCCACTGAATAAAATGGAACTTCATAAAATGGAACATTTTTATTTTAGAATTTGTATCACTTAAATTCTATCAAATATTCACTTTAGTCTTAGTGTAGTGATATGACTTCAAATCTTGTATATCATTCAAGGCTTTTGTTTCTTACTGTCCAGCCTCCTCCATCAGTCTCCATGTCACAGTAAACCCAGACTGGCTCTCCATCCTTCCCTTCAGGGTAGATCTCAGCCTCTCCAGACTCCTTCATCCCATTGATCTGTACCTCTGAGCATTCTGTGGGGTATGGGTGTGGAAGCATGGCTACAGGGAAAGAAGAAAGAAAATCAAATCTCTAAAAGATAGAATACAACCAGGGGGGAAAGTAAGGCAGTTATGAAACAGATCATTACCCACCGGTCGTAAACTGAGTGGAGACAAAACTGATGTACTGTCCGTCTCTTTCTCCCTCTACTTTCACAGTATAGTTTGAGAAGGCTGCCAGTCCAGTCAGCTCATAGTGCGTCACAGATGGATTTAAAATCAGCTCCTATTAATACAAAGCAAGGGTCAGTGAAAATTGTGGAAAGGCTGCTAATTTTGTCTGAGGTGCTATTGAGTTATTGATATATTCACCTTGACTTCCTCATTCAGCTGGTATGTGAGCCTATAACTTTTGAAAGCCACATGGGGTGCCCTCCATGAAATCACAGCTGAGTGAAAAGTCACCTCATCAGGAGTCACTACCTGAAGCTTCACTCCTGGAATTCATACAGGCATAAAAAATAGATCTTGAGGATATTTAGTTACTATGGTGAACAGTATTTTCAGTGGTAAATAATCACAGTTTTGCATTCTTCATCACATAGTTTTGTCACACCGACTGAGTATAATGATATCAGAATAGACAGATTTTTATAATTGATCAGAATTGGCTATTACTAGAATTGGATATTTAATTGTACGTTGTACATTTATATGCATTTAAAGTCCTTTGTGAAAAGGAAGTGTGCGTAATTTTATTGTACACTTATTGTGTACTTCACATCTTAAAAGTATACTTTCAAAAAATAGTACTTTCAGATAATACAGTATAAATGAGATAAAAGGCCACTTAAGCATACTTAAAGAGAGCACACTTTCATGACTGTTTCTTAACACTTTTTTCTTTGGTTTGGTTTCTTCATCACTATTTTGTTATTCCAACTGCAACTGTACAATAAATAAAACTAAGGACATAATTTTAACGTAAAAAACAACAACATTTTAAAAAATATGTTTAGAAAATATAGTATTAAAGATAACTTATCTTAGACTTATCTTAATCTATTAAAATTACTTTTATGTTACATCAATAGTGCTTTTGGGTGATGTGGTTTACCTAAGGGAGTAAACAGAATTGTGACAGTTTACGCACCACTTCCAGTTGTGAAGGTTGTGGAGACTGGGCTGCTCTGGAGCCGGTTGACTTGACTTGTAATTTTCACCATGTATAAAGAAGATTTATGGAGTCCTCTAAGCTGATGCTCCACAGTACTGCCAGATAATGTCACTGTAATAGTCACATTAGGAGCTAGAAAGCAAAACTTGAGTGAGCCATGATGGTTTAGAGAAGAACCAGCCATTTAATAAGATTGACTGCACTTACATTTTGTAGTCCCATAACTGAGGATATAGCTGTCCACTTTAGCTTGGGACGGTTTCCATACCAGCAGAGCTTTAGTGTCTGTGATGTTCACCACCTTTAATTCTGTAGGAGAGTCTGGCACTGGGATTTAGAGAAATGGAAAGTCATCAATGACTGCAAAATCAAGTAGAGATGAGAAAATTGTTCTTGAATCGATACTGATGTTTTATCAAGAGGATTAATCCTTATATTAGAAACTTGATTCTTTAAACTTTTTCTTATTTATTTAGCATGAAAATGTATGTGTATCATAAGCGTTGAAGTGGAAAAGAAGTGTTACTTGTAGTTGTGTAGGAACTATTCACCCATGATAAACATAATGCATTTGGATTTTAGGTCTGGTGAATGCAAAGAGTAACTTTTTTTTTTGTCATATTTAGCATTTTATTTATTTGAAACATAAGGTGGGCGGCTGTAATTTTTATCACGAACAGACCATGTTCAAATCAGCCTTTTTCCAAACTCATTCTTTACCCATTTCCCATCAAATATCTGCTCTGAGAAGCCTTTATTTAAAATATAAATTAAGAAAATGTTCAAGTGGAAATAAAGTGCTGAACAGGTATAGAATAGTGGAAATAAAGAGTTTAATGGGTAGGGTTAGGAGTAGGTATGTGGGCATGGGTGGGATTTAGGGATAAGGACAAGTAATGTCCCAATAAGGTAGCATACATTTATGATTTTAATATGCTGTTATTACGGCATGCTGTTTTATAATGTACTACAATACACTGAGGTGCAAATAGTCTCTGCCACAGAATCAAACTACTATTTACAATTGATGCAAAAGATAATATTGCTATTAGTGTAAATAGCATCTATCGCTTTTTTAACACTTTTTTACTTGCATTTAATGCTATTTGCACTTAGTGCAAAGAAAATACTTTTTCTTGCTATTTGCACTAAATCCAAATAATACCTGACTTAATTTATTCCCTACCGATAGACTATTTTTATTTTAAATCACTAAAATCCATTGTTGGTGTTGGTTTTTGGTGTCAGATCGTTTAGTAGAGTATCGTTTAACCATAACTTAAAGTAAAAAGAAAATACAAAACCAGTATTGTGCTCACCTGTAGTGACGGAGGCTGTGATTGACTCGCTCTCGAGTGTCTCCAGGACTGAGCTCACAGTAATATCATAAGTGGAGCCAGAAGAGAGCTTAGACAGGAGAACATGGGACAGTTGGGAGTCAACAGACATGGAGCCACTTTCGCCTGCAGCATAAAAGTGTAAAGCATTGTAAAATCAGATCTGTTTTTTGTGGCACATCACCAAAGGTGCAGTAAGTAGCACTTTCTAGTCAGAGCAGGAAAACGTTTACAATACCAGTCACAGTGTTGGTATACGTGACTTTAAATTCTGCTACAATGCTTTTAGGTTTTCCCCAGGATACTGAAACAGAAGTCTCTGTTATATTGCTGAACATCAGGTCAGTGGGCGGCTCAGGGCCTGGAAAAAAAGATGGTAAGGGGTGAAATTTCACATAGGAGCCAGCGCAGTTTAAATAAATAAAAAACCAAAAACTCAAAAGTTGGTGCAGTTTAAACTGAAGACATTTGACATTGAAAATGTCAGCACAAATGTATATTTTAGAGTTCAGAAACATTTATATTCTTGCATAAATATGCCATAGTACCAAAGTAATTATTTGGTGCAATCACTCTTCACCATTTGCCAATACTGTACACATCATTAAATTTAGCTCTGGAAATTTAGCTCTGAAAAGTTGACAGCTGAAAAAAAAAAAAAAATCTAAGGCTTTTTTGTACTCCTGATGTCACTGAACTTATGCCTTGTATTTATAACTAAAATAGTTTAAGTGGGTCTTGCCAATGTCAATATTTAAAACGCATAATGTACTGTATCCCATGCATTCATGGAAGTGCTACCAGCACACCACAGAAGAGTAAATGCTCTTCACTGGTGTTTATTGCACTGAACCAAAGCAGGAAATATGAGAAACCTACCTGTGGACAATGTAAGGCGATGAATTTTGGATCGTACACCAAGACCAGAGCCAAACAAGGAAACTGAGTACCGCATTTGAGGTTGAAGGCCTTTGAAATGATATGACCGTGCTGTACCAGCGAGAACTTGTGAGAACTTTTTCACATTCCTTGTTTCAGGTTTGTTACCGTGGACTTTAGTTGAAGTTCTGTTTAAACTGGGCATTTGGACATCTGTACCATTGTCAACTGCTGCTCCACCATCCTGAATTTTCTCTGAGTCTTCATTTCCAGCTCTGATTTCCCTTCTTGTTACAGTGAAGTTCTTGAATGCGTCTCGAGGAGCTTTCCAAGACAAAATGAACCCAGTAGAAGTGATATTATGAACCTCCACTGATCCAATGACTGATAATGTGCTGCTAGTTTTGTTAAATTTGTTTACATGAAATTTGGATTCAGTACTTGTCCCATTTACATGCTTATCAGAATTCCTCTCTGTTTGGAGAATTGTTGTTACATTGCCATGGAATAGCTTCTTGTCTTTTTCAGTAAATGGGACATTAGTCTTGCTTTCCAGTCCTTGATCACCTGCAGTTCTTATAGTAACCCTGGTCCTGGATGTATTTACAATAGGTGACCCTTTGGTGCTTTTTATTGAGGTTTCATTAACCTTCTTATAGTAAGGCTCATCTTTAAGATTATTTTTCTCTTCCTTTGTTATGACTATTGTTTTGTCCTTTGTTACTTCGTCATGATGCCTTCTACCTTCATGCTTTTGCAAAACTGGGTCAATAGTCTTAATAATCTTGTCTTTTTTTGTGGTATCTGGCTGGACTTTAACCGTGGACACTGTTGGCTTGGCTGTGCTGGCTTTCTTTGGGTCCTTTGTATCTGTTTTTTTCACCAGTATGAACTTGTCTGGCTTGGCAGTGGACATCCTCATAGTCCCAGTTTCAACGCTTACTGTGATCTTTTTGTCAACAGCTAGGAAAAGCAAAAGTCATTCAGAGTGAGGCTAGATATATATATGTCTTCCCAAAATGAAAATTCTATCATCATATTTCATCCCCATGCGGTATGATTGTTTTTCGTTTTGTGGAACAAGAAATTAAATATTAGGTATCATGTTTGTGCTCCACATAATGAAAATTATTGGGAGCTCTGAAATGATAAAAAGCACCATTTAAAATGATAAAAGTAGTTCTGTCATGACAACTCTCTGTGTGTTTGGCATGGTAATGGGTGTGACAATGTTTATATAGCGTACATTAATTACCCATAGGAGATCTACACACGTGGAGCTGGGGAAGGTGGAGGGTTTCTGAAAGCGCTCTGTAACTGCTACAGCAATTGCGGTTTTTCAAGGTTGAGCAGTGGCTACTAATACAGCAGGAACCAATCAGCTGTTCCCTATAGAGAATGATGTGATTGCAAGCAGGTTGAGTTAAGGACCTATCAGCCTGTGACATCTAGAGTTTCATGACAGAACTTTTTTTTTTTTTTTACATGTAGATTTAAATCTAAAAGTATGAATATAGTATCATAAGGACTACTTCATTATACTTTTCTGGTGCTTTTTGTAATTTGTTGTTGTAAAAACAACAACAAGTGCACAACGAATAGGATTGTCAGCTAGAAAGGTTAATCACAATACTCAGGAAGAAGGAAATATAGCAGCAACCATGTAAACTCCAATGAGACCATAAATGATGACCGAATAATATTTTTATTAGTAAAGTAATTCATTAAACATTAAAGTTTAAAATGTAGTTGACTCTCATATGCTTTACTTACCCTTACTGCAGTCTAGGCCTGTATAACCAGTCTGACACACACATTTTCCCTTCACGCACTTCCCTTTTTTGTTGCAGTTAGAGGGGCATGTTTTTCCACTGCAGTCAAGGCCACTGAAGCCCTGGAAACAAACACACTTTCCTCCTTCACACTTGCCCTGGGCACTACAGTTTTTAGGGCACTGCTCTCCTGAGCACTGAACACCTGAAGATACAGAGGTACAATCGGTGATTTAAAACCAGTTCATCCAATTTCAATTTATAGCAATTACTATTCACATTTTTTGCCAGATACATTAATGTACAAAACTAATGGTTAATTCAAATGTTTAATATTTTTGTTAGTACAACATTTTACTTACACATTTTTTTAATCACTGACATCTCCTTCTCAAGAAACTCAACTCTGTCCTTAAGTGCAGCCATCTGTGTCTCACATCCTCCTGTGCAGGCTCCTTGTGCCAGGTTAATGCGATGAGTCATAACCAAAGGAGATCCCGGATTCAAACTTATCTCTGTTTCTCGTATTTTGGTTATGTTACCTGCGTTTGTTTGAGACTCCTGTTGAATGCACCCCTCAGTGATGACTACTTTAACTGGTGAACTTTCTGCAGGTTTGTCTTTAGTTGGATTCTGGAAACCATCCGCTACAGGCATGACTGATGATGTCTGATTGATGTTGCTAGAAGTAGATTGAGTTTGGTTCTTTGTTTTGCCGTTTAATTTTAAATGGTTAATTATTGTCTTTGATGGTGAATTAACATTAATAGTTGGGGACATTGACTTAGTCTGATTGACACTGTTGGTTTTTGAGGAAGTAGGATGAGTCTGATTTTTTAATAATGTAGTTAGCTTGGGAACATTATGACTGCCGGTAATAGTTTGGGTCGTAGACTTGGAAGTGGAATTTTTCTTCTTGTCAACTGTGCCTTGATGAGAAGGCCCAGATTTATGGATATCTACAGGAGACTTTGGTGTGGCTGAGAGAGTCTCGTTGCTACTAGGTTTTGAAGAAGCAGAAAGAGTTTGGTTTTTGGTCAATACTGGCTTTGAAGCATTAACAGTGTGGCTTACTGACTTGGTAGTAGTATTTTTCTTCTCAACAAATATAGCTGGAAGAGAAGACACAGGTTTCTGGACAACATCTACAGCAGGCCTCGTAGACGATGGAAGAGTGTGATCAATGCTACTGTTTTTTGCTGAAGTAGATATAATTTGTTTTTTCACTTTGGTCTTTAGTAATGTAATTAATGGTGTCTGAGCATTATGGTTAATAGTGTTGATGATGGACTTGGTAGTAACATTTTTCTTCTCAATAGTTGTGTTTTGTACAGGTTTCTGGATGGTGTCCACATCATGCTTTGAAGAGGATGAGAGAGTTTGATTCACTCTGCTAGTTGCTGAGGAAGTAGATTGAGCTTGGTCTTTCAGTTTGTTCTTTAATAATGCAGTTACAGGTTTCTGAACGTTTACTTTTGTATTTACTGTTGACTTTACACTTTGCACAGGTTTCTGGATGGTGTCCACATCAATCTTTTGAAAGGATGAGAGAGTCTGATTCACTTTACTGAATGTTGAGGATGTTTTGGTGTTTGATAACGTAGTCACAACTTTAATAGTTTGAGCCGTTGACTTCACAGTAGAATTTTTCTTCTCACTAAGTGGATCCTGAAGAGAAGGTACATGTTTCTGAACAGTGTCATGAGGCTGATTGACATTGGTAGTTTTTGAGGAAGTAGACCGAGTCTCGTTATTCATTTTGGTGTGTAATATTTTTGTTCCTGTCTTTGACGCACTAACCTTAATAGTTTGGTCAGTTGACTTCGAAGTGGAAGTTTTCTTCTCACTAAGTGAGTTTTCATCCACAACAGTCTTGGTAGTGGATTTAGGAGTCTGATTGACACTGGTCATAAATGAGGAAGCAGGATGAGTCTGGTTTTTCACTTTGGTCTTCAATGCAGTAGTCACTAGCTTTGGGACATTAAGACCGCTGGTGTGGGCTATTGACTTGGCAGTAGAATTTTTCTTCTCATTAAGTCTTCCTGGAAGAGCAGGCCCAGGTTTCTGGACACCATCTACAGAAGGCTTTGTAGAGGATGGGAGAGTCTGACTGATGCTACTAGTTTTTGAGGAAGTAGATTGAGTTTGGTTGTTCACTTTGGTGTTTGATAATTTCGTTACTGGTTTCTGAAAATTAAGAGTAATAGTGTTCACTCTTGATTTAGTAGTAGAATTTTTCTTCTCGCTATGTGTGTCTTGTAGAGAAGGCACAGGCTTCTGGAGATCATCCACAACAGGCTTAGGGATGGATTGAAAAGTCTGGTTGGCACTACTGCTTTTTGAAGCAGCAGCATGAGTCTCGTTTTTCACTTTGGTGGTTAATGTTGTTACCAGCTTGGGAACGTTATGGCTAATAGTTTGGCCCATTGATTTGGTAGTGTCATTTTTTTTCTCGGTATGTGTGCCTTGAAGAGAAGACACTTGACTTAGGATGAGGAGAAAAACTATTGAGATTACCATTTTAAGCTGAATTAAGGTGGCAAGTCTTCCATACAAATTAGGACTAATAATACAAAGCCTGAATCAATATTGCAACGTTTTTATGTTTATTTTCCTCAATTTTCTTTTGAGTATTTGGGAAATGATAGATGTGTTCCCTGAAAAAGAGAAAGGTTTGCCTTTAGTTTGCCTTGGCATGCCGTTTCGTGCTAATTCACACATTCATTCAGTTACTGCTCAAATTTGTGTAAATATAAAATACATGCCTTTCAAATATATTTCAGGTTAAGATGAGCCAGGCTGGCTTAGCTCAAGACTGCATTTTTGGAAAAAGCCATCAGAACCCTATCAGCAGAGGGACTGTACTGCAGCAACAGAGCTGCACTGTCCTCCTCTCAGTGTCTTTTACTAAACTCATACATAAAGTTAACCAACTGAACTGCCAGTTTAAAAAAATACTCCAATTTTATTTAAGAACTCACCACAGAAGCATCCAAAAAAAATCTGTAATGATTGGAGATTAAGTTATGATCAATCTAACAAAAAGGCTTCTGTTCAGACTGACCTTTACTTTTTGAAACCGAAAACTGATCAAACATTATGTTTGAGTTCAGTCATACACTTATTAAAAAATAATTATTAATAACATGCATACATATTAATACATTTAAACTACCATTTAAAGGGTTGTTTTTGAAATTAGTCTCTCATACTCACCAAGGATGCATATATATATATATATATATATATATATATATATATATATATATATATATATACACATTTAAATTTAGTTTATTTCTGTGATGGCAAAACAGAATTTTCAGCTTCATTACATCAGTCTTTCGTGTCACATGATCCTTTAGAAATCATTGTAATATGCTGATTTTATTATTGTCAATGTTGAAAACAGTTGTGTTGATTAGTATTTTTGTGGAAACTCTGCTACATTTTTATTTAATGAATAGAAAGTACAAAATAACTTTAATAAATTATAAATGTTTTACTGTCACTTTTGATAGTTTTAATGTTTCCTTGCTGAAAAAAAATATGAATTTCTTTGAAAAAATACTGAATTCAAACTTTTAAACAGTAGTGTACATCATGTCTAAATTTTGATATTTTTATCATTTTATTCTTCTCTAATCATCTGCAGCTTTATGCAGTCTTAAGAAATCTTGCAATCTCTGACCACTAGCTTTACAATGCAAAACATTCAGCCAACGTATAATAACTAATTCGTACTTCCAGTAATCAACTATGTCAGTGGATACAATGATTACAGTGATAGTATTATTTCAGTACAATGATATGTAATAAAATTTGTCTTACCTGTGTTAGGAGGTGCTTCTTTTCTGCTCTGTGTTGTATTAGGCTCCTTCCATCAGCTTTGAGAACCTCCTGTGACTGATTGAGATTAATGGAGAAAGAGAGGCAGTGAACAGGAGCTCCACAACCCAAGAGGAACCTGGGCAATCAAATCCCTTCATACTTAAACTTTTTCCATACTCCGCCTCTTTGCCAATTTACATTGAGCACATTCCCTACTACAGGACATTTTTGTGAGTGTTTGCAAAAATATCTCTCTTGACATGAAATTCTTTAAACAGTTAATTAGACTTACAGACGTCATGAATCTATCTGTGATAGCAGTTCCTTTCCTGTGTTACTTCTGGTGATCTCTTAATATTCTATATGACGTAACTGGTGTCCTCAAGAATTGTCTGTTTTTAACAATATAATTGGAAATGTCAAACATTCTTATATAATATTGCACCTTTTTATTGTTTCAACATATCTTAAAGGGACCTAAACATTCTGTTATCATCTTCAAGGTTGTAATAATTGTATGAATCAAACTATAATTTTAATTTGATTTTTACTTGGGTAAACACTGTCAGAGATATTATATACATACATATGGTTATTTTCATATTGGCCCTGCTATGGGTCCTGTAACATCACATGGGTTATTTATTTATTTATTTATTTAAAACAATGATTTTCTTAAATTTTAAGCAGCTAAATGGCTTTTGCATATAATAATAATAATAAATAAGTAGCTAAGCTAATTTTGGAACACCATGGTGAATGGTGAATTTGTCAATATTTATAATAAAATATAATATCATAATTAAAAAAGAAAAAAGTTAAATATTTTTTGTTACAATGTTATACAAGCAAAGAAATACATTTAGTGAGAAAATTAAGGTAAAGGTTAAATCCCAAAATAGTAACAGATCTTTCAATCTATTTATTAGATTATCTATTAACATTTATTTATTTTATTTATTTATAATTCCTTTTGATGAAAACTTTTTCTACAGCTTTGTAGCCCGCTTTGTCTCAGTGCTCAAGAATCTCTGACCTGTACACAGTAATCATTATTGTTTTTTGACAACTACCCCTCCTAGAGCTTTTAAAGATATATCCACAAAACTCAGGCCAGACCTTCAGAATCTTCTTTCTTTCTTTCTGTCCATCCATCTCTGCAACCACATAGCAACTAGCTCGAGTACCCTAGAAACTGCACACAAACACCCTAGCAACCACTTCAAGTACCCTAGCAACAACATTGCAACTTTACTTTTCTAGTTTTTTTTTAACTACATACCGGCACTGCTTTTCACACTTTTCACAAAGATCTGGCTTATAACTTTTCTTTCTAGCACCTGATGAAAGTTTCAGCGTTAAGATAATCTACTGGAACACAGAGAGTGTCTGTCATGTCAGCTGATGGGTGGCCTCTGCTCACTAGCGTCCCCTCTTGTATGATATTTATATCAGTCCAAAGCAGTCCCACATCAGTGGAAGCACCGTTCGTTTGTTGACCTGACCTTACCCTTCTAGTCAAAGCAGTGCCAAGATTCGAGCTGTGTACACACCTAACAAAACAACCATGTACTGACAAGTATTTTGGGGAATTTATAAGCCAAAAATTACATTACACGTTATAGAGTATTGCTCATTTGTTTTTTGTGAAAAACTTTCCATTTACTATTATTTGATTTTTTTTTTATTGTAATTTATCTATTATCTTTAATACATATGTAGCCATTCATATATTTACATTTATGCATTTGGCAGACGCTTTTATCCAAAGCGACTCACATTGCATTCAAGAAACACATTGAATCAGGTCTTGCTTTCCCTGGGATTGAACCTTGGCATTGTAAGCACCAATGCTCTACTGATTGAGCTACAGGATATCTGTTGCTATATATATATATGACATATCTCACACTAGATATATCAGACTACATATGTTAAATGCTGACTAATCTAAATGCACATTTTTAAAAATATCTCAGTATTGTACACAAATAATGCACATGTTTTTCTTATTAGCAGAAATATTTAGTTTGAGTTATTATATATTGTCCTGATTGTCAGTTTTCTTGGTCTGACCTCTTTTTTACTGGTCGACCACTAGTTGTCATGTTTTTGCTTCCGGTTTTCCTTTATTTAGGTTTAAGTTTATTCTAATTAAATACACTGCTTAATCTCCGTTTTTTGCAACCCAACGCGGACACTGGTATAACCAGCTGGTAGCTGATTTGTTTCTTGTCCAGTATGCTTTATGTGCTAGATTGCACGAAAATGTTCTAAAATACCTTGACCTTTACCTGCTGTTAGTTTTTTTTGTTTATTTGGTATGTGTTTGTGATGGTCTACCAGCTATTGACCAATTCACAATTCACAATTTCAATTTGTGCAATTTGAAGTTAAATGGAAACACAGCTGTTGCCATATTGTAAATAAGACGTATTGCAAAACTCTCCATGTTGTGGTTGCTGTTTTTAGTGTATACCTATCAACTTAATGTCATTGCCAAATAAACCAATGTTTCTAAACCAATCTAAACAGTTGTGATACACAATTTGGACAGTCAATAATTTTAGATCAATTTCCAATCGGACACAAAATACTTGTGGCTGACAGTGGGAACATATCAATAGACAGTCTACTCTATTAGCTTGAACCAGTTGATAACCATCTTAGACCACATAGCTATCATATTATTAAAAAATAGCTTGACCACCTTTACCTGCTGTTAGTCGGGTTGTGGAATGTATGAGAAGTGACACTGTAATCTGGTGAGTATCAGTGTTGGTTGACATCTGTCAATGCAGTGTGAATTATCTTTATGATATCATGGTTTGCTACTAGTCTCAAATGGTCTACTAGCTATCACATCTATAAACCAGCTACCATATATCAAAAAACATCTAACAGCATAAGTCGGATTTCCAGCAGGAATATAAGAATCAGACTTAGTTGACTAGTTGAAGTTGATTTGAATTCTTTAATATAGTTTGGGCTTCACCAACATGAAAGCTTGCAAGATTATGCAGGAAACAGCCAAAAAGTCATGATATGCATAACAAGTAAATTAAGGTGATGTTAAGAGATGCAGACGCATTTACCTAAATACAGGATTTTAACATTTTCCAAATGAAAATGTGCATTTCTGAGACTTAATGTTTGTTCAGCCTTTACTGATTCAAACCTAACAAGAAGTTTAATGGTAACAGCACAAACAAGGCAAGCATTGACCTGAGCATGATTGAAGTGATGGCCAATCCCCCCGTGTTGCTTATGTTGGCTTGACTCTGAGAGATTAGAATAATATGAGAGCATAAAGCCTGGGTCTGTTCCTCTCCTCCTCTACTCTTAGCACTCTTGCCTCTATATGTCCTCCCTCTTCCAAAAGATTCAAAGAAGCTTTACTACAATAATAAATAAGGGTTTAGCCTGCCAAGCACTAATAAACACAACATGTTACACAGACACACTCACATCCTTCTGGCTTCCACTGAAGACTGTATTAGACTTCTATCAAAATTCTTATTTTTTTGTGACATTGATTGAGATGGCACTGTAAAACACATGTTTTGAGTGTATAAAAGTCCAAGTTTGAACTGAACAGTGTAGTTTACACTGAATCTGTAATTTAGAACCTCATTAACACCACAGCAAGCTTTTCGGTTTGCAACATACCTGCAGGTTAATTAATTAAAATGCAATTTACGGCAATAAATCTTTATTTAAAGTTTCTTTAAAGACGCTTGTATACAAAGTGACTAACATTGCGTTCAAGGAACACATTGACATTCTAATCCATTGCTTTCCCTGGGAATAAAACCCACGAACTTGGCGTTGCATGCACACTACTGTTTGAGCTGCAGGAAAGCTTAAATGCGCATGTTCATGGTTAGACATGCTGTTTCTTTATATTCATTAAAAAATGAATAATTAAATGTATTAATATGTTTGTTGAAAGCCTTTTGAACTCTTCATCTTCTTCATTTGGTGACAGAACAGTTGACCTAAATGGAACAAGCTCCAAGATTTGCCACTGTGGCTCAAATGAGCCACAAATGTTTTGTGTTCATGAAGCACTTCTGTCAAGACTCTGATGTCAAGATTCTGGATCAGGGCAAATTACCATCATCCTGCAGACACCTCTGGACCAGAGTGGAGAGACTCTAGTCCAGAGCTCCCAATCCGGAACGCAGCCAGACCCAGAGCCCAGCCCACATTTTTTGACCATGAAGATTTTGGGAGAGCCCCCAACAAATGGACAGCTACCACTTGCCATGTCAGCCAAAGCCAATGGAGGAGAGTACAGTGCTGACCCTTGCTCAGGAAGAGGAGCCCCATAGTGAGTCTGACCAAGGGTGTGAGCCCAAGACACCCATGGCCGAGGGCAACCTGGTGGAAAGAGAGTCTGAGGACTTGCTGATGGACTTCAATGCAGAGATACTGCCTCCCACCAGATCCCACCCAGTACCATCTATCTGTTCCGAATCACTGCTGTTTCTAGACAGCACTGAGACTACATCTGTAACCTGTTGGGAATTGGAATTACCATCATTGATTTCATCAAGCTTACCTTCATCACCTTCAATGCCTTTAGCCCATCATCTTCCCCGGGAACACCTTGCTGGGGTGGAAAGCTGCAGTTCGCACAACCACCAGCCTCGTCTGAACAGGAGGATCTTGTCCTAAGATTCCTGTTCTCCACATTGGCCTGTTGACCGGTTGGGTCCGCCTTGCCTCCTCCAACCTTTGGATCTACCAGAGACCTTCAATTTTGTGGCTCCACCAGGTTCCCTCATCCCGCTGGTTCCCCCTTAGTGAATAATCACTATATCTCTGCCACCGTGGGCCATCCGTTGCGCTCCATTCCTCTGTCCTCGATCACACCGGCTCCACCTCAACTCTCGGGTTTTCAGGCTTCACCTCCAATGCTCTTTGCTGTGGCATCATCTAGGGTTCCTATGCCAGTGATGTTGCTCTGTTCTATCAGATCTTCATCTGCGCCTTTGGATCTCATCTTTGTTGGTTGTCTCACATTTGTGGTCAGCTACAACACCACCATGGTTCCTTCCTCCCTTGTGTTCTGTCGACACTGTGACTGTCTGGGTCAGCTGCATCAGGCATCTTTTATCTTCACCACCTGGGTCACGTCGTCTTCCCATCACCATCCCTTCACCTCCTCCCAAGACTGTCCTCCTTCAGAGCCTCCTCTGTCTCTCTGCCTGTCTATGCAATGTCTGCACCATCTCCCCATCCTCCTTGCCCCCTTGAAGAGGAGGAATTCCTCCTCACACACCCTCAATATTTCAGTTTGTTGTCATTCTGTCACATGTATCCCTTTGTTTCCCACTACTCGTCGACTAGTAACCATAGACACTAATCATTATCACAGCTGTTCATCATTTCTGTTTATCACCATGTGTATTTAAGTTCTCCATTTTCACTCTTCCGGTGTTGGTTGTTTGTTGTTTGTGTTATTGTGCATGTTCATGGTTGCTTTATCATTTGCTTCATGAGTTTATTTTCATTATAAAACATTTATTGAAAGCTTTTTGAACTCTTCATCTTCTTTATTTAGTGACAATAATAATTCATTGTAATATAAAAATGTCCTGTAAGTTTCAGAACTCCTCAATGCTTACTTCTACATCATTGCCTAACTCCTGCCCACTGATTTGCCCATGTCATCTTATAGTAATTACGAGACAGATGCTAATACAGGATTAATCCAGCAACAAAACCATAGAGATGCTTCTGAGAATTACAAAATGTTTTGAAAAACAAGTTGTGGACAAAAAGTATTTGCATTGCCATTCTTGTGATACTAACATTAAGAAAGCGTGAATTAACTTTATTCTTAACAAAGTTCTAGTCAGATTGTGTCACAATCAGACGCTGTTCGTTTGTTAGCTTCATTTTAATGTTTATTCGTTTTTAAACAAGACAGTTTGGTTTAGGCTTTTCAGAGAAACTGAAAATAAAAGCAGATGCATTGCCAACTACTTTGGATCTGACCATAATGCTGCAACACACAAGTGTGAGTAACAGTATTTCTTTTTCATTCCTACTGACCGCCAGAGGCAACGTAAACACTATTGGATTATCACAGCGGCAGCCAGATCGGTCAAGAGAAATATACCTACAAAGTCATGTGGTGATGAATGCTGAGTTCTGGGGGTTATAAGCCACAGTAGCTCAGTATGCTGCCTCTTTTGCTTTCTTGCCTGGTTTAGAGGTTGTTTTAGGTTGAGTGATATATTTGTGCTGTCAAGAACAGAGAGATATTGTCCTCACAAACTATGTCTATTTCCGTATATATTGGTTTTGTCTGTAACACTGTGTGCCTCTCTCTGCTGGTGTTTTCTGCGTTTATAAGTCTCCCATTGATATCATTATCTATTGCACTGTTCTGAGTGTTTTTTCTTTATATAACATATGTATATGTAGTACAATAATAGTATGTAAGCATGTGTGTTATACTCTGTACCTCTTGGTTCAATCCGTTGGCTTTTTAAGATACAGTATATTTTCTCTTTTCCGTGAGATATTTGTTGGCATTACCTGTTGGTTCACCCGAGGAAATCATATTATTTTTTTGTTATTTTCCCTGCTTGTTTTTGCATATTGCTTAATTTTAAATCTTTTGATTCTATCCAGAAGTATTATTAGTGAGTAATTATGGCTCACAGCTTGATTGCCATTGGTTTTCCACTGACTTGTAAACTGTGCCATAACAATCTTCCCCTGATGGTCATGATATCTGCCCATCATGTTTGGTTCTTCAACATCTGAGAGAGGCTCTCACAAACCTATGTTTGCAATGCAGCCTTTTACCTATGTTGGAACAATGGCTCCATCTTGCTGAGTTAGACCCTGAAATTAGACCCTATTTTAATGGTGAAGCTCTGGCATTTAGAAGTAGCTCCTTCATACACTCAGAAGCGCATCTACCCTCCCATCTAAGAAGAGGGCAACATTGCAAAGTGATGAACATTCACGTGTTGAAGAAAAATCACTTTCTTGGATGGTTTTTGTGCTTTCTTCAGAGATGGTAGAGCTGAAACGCCTGCTTCACACTGCAGTATTATTGATTAGCCTCCTCTTCTTGAGCTGCAGTCAAGCCAAAACAACTTGCAGTCAAGCTACAGCCAAAACAAACTTTGGATTATTTTCCTGTTATCTCTGTAAAGCTGCTTTGAAACAATCTCTATTGTGAAAAGCACCATATAAATAAAAGTGACTTGACTTGGTGTCTCCTGATGAGGCTCTATGAGGGAATGTGCGATGTCCCAGTGCGCAATGTGGTCAAAAAGACTCCCTGCTAAAAAAGGTATACGAGTCTGTTGCCTACTTTGCTTGTGCAGAAAACACAATCTTTCTGCAAATTTATCCTGCTACCTGTGACATTCCGAGCATCTTAAACTTTCCTCAAATTTACTGTAGGGCAAGGCAGCTTCCATGTTGAAAGTGTATGTCACTTATTTTTGCTTATCGTGTTGTTGAAGATTGTATTTTTGCAGGCTATTGCTTTTGTGAAACGAGTCAGGTGAGTTACACCTGACTTTGCTTTCCAGAAGTTCACCTGAAGTTGCTTTTTAGATGACACTCTGGTGGGTCCTGACCTTGTGCCTTTAAGTGTTATATGAACCCTACTGCTCAAACAGACCAGACCAGTTATTTGTCTGCTATGGTGGTGTAAAGAAAAGAAGCTCCAGTGTTGAAGCAGAGGTTATGGAGTTCATTACACTGGCTTACAAGACAGCAGGGAGCATTGCCCTGGGGACTAAATTGCCAATCCACTAGGGCCATCTCATCTTCACGGAATGATTTTAGAGGAGTTTCTTTGGCGGATATCTGCACTGCTGCCACCTGGGCTTCTCCATGCATGTTTGCCTGGTTTTATAAGGTCAATTATAATTATAGTTCTGCAGTTCTTCAGGAGTGGCCTTAAATTTTCATCAGGTGGGTGGCATTCCTCATGACTATGTTGGTATGTGTCATCCAATAGTGTTTTCACTGCTTCTGGCGGTCAATAGGAATGAAACAGAACACTGGTTACACATGTAACTGTGGTTCAGTGAATTTGCGATGTGCAAGAAAGGCGTACCGAGCCAGAGTGCCGCTCAGCATACATCACAATGTGACTTTGTTGCTATATTCTTTTGCCTATCTGGCTGGCGCTGCAATCTTCCAATAGAGTTTAAACTGCCTCTGGCGGACATTCAGAATTCACAGAAATACAGGTACATGCATAAATAGTGTTTTACAATATGTCACTATTGCTTTGTCTGATAAAGATTGTTTGATGCGTACTGAGTAGAAGAAGAAAGAATGTATCCTGCTTTTGTTATTGTTTTGATCCAAGCCATTCGCTGTAGTCTTGAATAAAGTCTTCAGTGAGTGACATATTCTGTTTTGTCAGAATATGTCACTCAATACTTTATACTTTAATACTTTATTTAAAACTGAACACTGCACATGATGTAGCCTATCTGCTTGTTAATTTTATCGAAAAGGATGGTACAATCAGCACATTCAACAAACTGTATCTCGTATCTCAGTCCATAATTTTGCAACACCTAGGTATTGGGGAAAATAGTCTTCTGTTCTTTTTGGTGCCTTCTAAGAGAGGCATCGCTGCTTTTTAAGGCTGAGTGGGCAGAACAAACTGAAGTTTAGTACAGTTTTTAGCAGCTTCATATGGATTCTGTGACGCAATGCCCTTTCAGCCTCCTCTTCGCCAGAGTTTGCGCGGGTTGCACGTTGTTGAACACGTACTCGCCCCCGCCCGCCTGCAGTTTACCGTGAGCACAGAAGCCCCTCTAACACTCTGAACTGTCAAGTGAAATGAGTCTTCAAAAAAATAAATACGCATATGCTGAGAAGCTGAATCACCCCACTATAACGCACCAAGTATAAATGACTGGACCTGCATGAAACTCATTGAGAAGATATGGCTTAAGGCTAAGGCTTCAAAGAGGTTTCTGAAGTGAAAACAAATTTTCTAGATAGGGAAAGACAGTTTTACAAAGACAGTTTGTTGATCATACTGTAGATATAATATTTTTGAAGGCATCTGCTCGAATTATTTCAAATCATTTTAAAACTAAATATGCTTAGCGGAATTTGTGGTGAAAAACTGTTACCCAAATCGACCAATCAGAGTCATGAGGAGTAAATGTACCAAAAGAGCTCTGCTGGGAATGCACATTCCCATGAAGCACAAAGAATGCCGTAATCGAGTCTTCTCCTTACGCTCTCTAAATACTTGAGAGAATATTAAATACATCTAAATATTTTTACTCATATGTGCATATTTTTATAATCTCAAAATATATTGTTAGATATGCTATTGTCACGCTTGGTCCTGTCTGTCTGTGTTTCCTGGTTTCACTTCCTGTCTATCGTGTCTGCACTTCCTGTTTACTTCTGGGCCCTTCTAGATCCCTCTATACCTGTCTTGTATTATCTTGTCAGTGTCTCCAGGTGTGTCCCATGTCTCTGTCTATTTATACCCACTTGGGTTTTCTGGTCTTTGTCAGTTGTTAATGTTGCTCCTGTTATATGACGTTGATGTTATTTCCTGCCGCGGTCTTGTGTGTGGATGCAATTCCTGCAATTCCACAAATCCTCCATACTCTAAACACACCTATTCAGCTGAAAAAGTGGGCGGGGACTAATGCACTGTAATGTGATTTTATTGGTGAGTTGTGTTTTAAAATAAATGACTCTTAAATGTTTTGTAAACATGTTTATATAAAGACATGATTACAGATAAAGCAAATGTATGACTTACAGGTTGTTATTTATCATTTGTACCAAAAAAATGAAATGTTGGTTTACCACTCAGGATAAATGAAGATTACTCCTCTGCTGTAGTGATTTGGAATAATACAGTTTCTCAAAATTGCAGTTCAGACTACACGTTACAACCATCGACTTGGTACTCTCTCACAAAATCTATCCGTTCCTTGCAGTAAATCCTGCTTACTGTTGCGCTGCATGTTGACTTTGGAAGTTTCTGCTCAACCCATGTCTTTGAATCCAGCAGGTACTGCATGCTGAGAGAGAAAGAGTTCATGTCTATTAGCTCTAAGGTCATCTATACAGCTAGTGCAGCTGTTTTAAAAGGTTTTGATGCCAAGCACCCCAAAATATCATAATCTCAATTCAAGGGATCCAACGTTTTTCATGTATAGGCAGCTACTGTATATATTTTCATGTATAAAGAACTTTGTATTATGTTATGTTATTAGCTTGTTTCCACCAGGGAATAAAAAAAAGAGAAAACAATTGTGACTTCAACACAATTTGGATTTGACTTTTAACACAATTTTTTATATTGTGATATAAATGTGAAATTATGAGTTATAAAGTCCAAGTTGTGAAATACAAACACAGAATTCTGAAGTAAAAATCCAATTTGTGATATTTAAACTTTTTTTTATTCCCTATAGTGGAAACAAGCTTCCATAACTTTGACATTTCAATAGAAAATACGACTGCTAAATGAATAAATGTACTTACTTTCCACTTGAGTCTTTGGTGGGCCCATCATTGCCCATGATAAGGTATGTCTCACCCTTTTTCAGCTCACCTTTGCAGTGCTTTCTCTTGGCAAACACCCTTGTGTTGTCTGGGTTCACATTCAAGTCTCCCGCTGGGGTTTAAAGGTTAAACTCTTAATTTTATCTGAGCATTTCTAATAAAATAATAAGCTCAGCACAGTGTCCTTTCTTAATTTTATTTTTAAAAATGCTTATGACTTGACTTGCATCACTCATGATTACGCTAATGCATGTAACACTCTTACTAAAATTCTGAGGATAAATGATAAAAAAGGATTTCTTACTGTTTCGGAGGACCACATTCACAGTTGTTAAATATAATATAAAGTTGCTCTCTTCAGTAACTGAATCCACAATGACTTCAAGTGCTGCGAGAAAAAGAATATGAATAAGTAAGTCTCATATCTGCCACACTTTGCCAAAATTCATATTCATACTCATGTTCTATGAATTCAAAGTTCATATATTTTTTTTTTTACCCTTTTCATTATAGTATTTGCTTGTATAAATATGAGTCACAAACCATAGTCAATGCTGGAGTGGTAACAAGCATAATCAAATCTGTCCTTTTTTCTAATTTTCATCTCAATTGTTTTCTTCTCGGTGAAACATCCCCCTGATGACACAGAGATTATTAGATTTGATGATTGCATACAACTCAAACGGTTTCTACAATAAATCATTAGATTAGAGTAGATATGCTGATTTTAAAAGAGGTTTATGTTTGTTTGAATGGTAAACAAATAACCAAGAACCTACTTTCTGCACATTGGCACACATCATCTGAGCACAGGACAGAAACCATGTTGCTTCTCTTTGGGGCGCTGTAGAGCACAGAACATCTCCTGTCTGTGAAAACGATGGGGAATGATATTTACCTCAATGACAAATCAGAGCATCCACAATAATGAAAGGGGGGTGGGGGTGGGGGACATTTATTTCATGTGAATGTTTTTTTTCATAATGTTCTCAAAAAAGTATTTTATATATTTACTTATAAGAAACATTTTGTTCCCTTTCGAGGTAACTCGCGCTGTGTCGAAACGCTAGGGTAATGCCTTGGCATGTAGTCTCATGAAGCACTGTGAAATCGATTGAACTATTGTGGAATGATCGTCGCAGGTTGGTGACATCATGAACCAGGATAATAAAAGGGCACTGGAAACTGGAAGTGGGAGCTTCGAGTGTCTTCAGCTAAGCTCTGTGTCAGTTGTGTGTGTAAAGCTGGTTGAGAAAATCTGTGTGTGCAAGATTTATTCCCTAGCTAGTTTACAAAATCCAGGGCTACACATTCACTATATGCACAATATAATATGGCGCAGTAAGCTATTAGAGTGTGTGCTTCTCCCTGCCCTTGCTACATCAAAGGCATGGATACACACCTCTTATGTGTGGCTTGTTTGGGAGCGGAGCATGCACGGTAAGTGCTCGAGGGCACTTCCTCTACAAAAGCTCCTCTCCCGCCTGGCGGTTTTTGGTTTTCGGTCCTGGGATTCACAGATGGATCTGACGGCGGGGTTTGAGATGGGCTCTGCCCTATCTCAGCCCTCACCCAGCAGATCTGATTTCCCCTGCCTGGAGCGAGAAGCATGCTCGAGAGTGGTTACTTCCAACTAGACAGAGGCACTGGCGCTGTAACTGTCCAGCTCTGAGGAATTGGATATTGTTTGTGTCGAGGCTAGAGAGGAAGACTTCCTCCCCAGCTTATGAGGAGCTTGTCGAGGTTGTGACATCGACTGGCCTGCCGAGACCAGGGATCTACATTCGTCCTAAGAAATGTAAACTGGATGAACGTTACCTGCCTGACTGTGTCCATCCCCAGCATCGGGTCAGACCTTTCTTTTTGGACCTCCACACCGAGGGGCCAGCCTCCCACAGGGTGCATACACCGCAGTCAAACATGTATTCTACCCTTGTTGGGGCTCATAGCTATGATCACGCCACAATCGATATCGTCCCTGAAAGCCCTGATGCTGCCCTATAAAAATAGGCCAGTCACTCACTGTCAAGCACTTCCAGAGAGTGCTGGGTCTCATGGCAGCAGCTTCCAGCGTCATCGCGCTCGGGTTGCTGTACATGAGGCCGCTACAGTGGTGGCAAAGAATCAGGGGTTTTCCGCACTATCAGAGTCACGAGGCGATGCCTACGCACCTGGAAGAAACTCTGGTTCCTGTCTCAAGGACCTGTACTGGTCGCTCAGGTCTCTCCCTCCTATGCTTCACACCCTTATCAAAGATTGTTTCTCGTAATATCTCATGCATGCCTGTTTACTTTTTATTACTCATCTGTTTGATTCCTCATCTGTTTGTTAATTCCCGCTATTGGGTTCATCCTTAATCCCCGATGTGTTGAATCGTTACATGTATCACCCTGACATTTTTTATATTATTCCCCCTTATTTAATATTTTAACAAACTGCTTAAAAGTTTCATGTCATTAACAAATTGCAATGATTCTGTAAAATGAATTAGAGGAATAGCTTGCCTGGTTCATAGTAATCATAAAATGTGGCAGGTGCTGGTTGAACTAATCCAATGGGCACACTTTGCTTAGCTCCGAATGCTATACAGGCCTCACCTTCATCTATCTGAGGGGTGAGAGAGACAAGTTTCATTTATTTTTTTATTATAGGGAGATGTGATTAACTGTGACTGTGTGTTTGTGCTTTTGTCACCTCATTGAAGTACAACAGCACTCTTCCACGTGTGAGCTCATAGTGAGAAATATATCTGTCCAGCAGGTCTTTCAGCTGTTGGAGAGAATGTAACAAAAAATTTGAGAAAAATACAAACATTACTTAAGCATTTGTATGTAAAAAATATTTTTGACTAGTTCTTGGATTGGCTTGGGGTGTCTCAGGCTTTAGTGGACTAGATCTCCTACGCTACTGGACTGCTGCTGTATAGCAAGCATGGACTTTCTACTGTCATTAGATAGACAGACAAGCGGCTGTGAACAAGTAAGATATGCTGCTGCTGCTGAATTAATAGAAATACATAAATCTAGCCAGGTGGAGCTGGGGGGAGCTGGTGCATGTCAGAGGAACTCTGAATGGTGCGCCACAGGACTAGCCTACAGAAAACATTGAACCAGTCTCATTAGCTGTGGAATCAGCGTCTTGTGCCATGCCATGCAGTAATGCAGTGGTTTTCAAACTTTTAAAAGCAATTCTTTTTAAATTGACATGACCCATTATATACAACCATTTGCATGCAGTCAAGTCAAGCCATAAGAGTACTAATCCGTGGGAGCTGAAAGAGCCAATGTTAATGAGCAACATCTGCGCCACACATCAGTCAAATGGCTTTGAAAAGCATACAAAGCATGTATGTGGGTCAGGTGACAGGTGGTTAACTGGCACCATAAGGAGGCGGAATGACTCGACAAGCCACGTGGAAGGTCACTAACTTGTCAACCATGTGACCAAAAAAGATATGCTTCAGACTGTCTGCTCTTGTGTGGAAAATTACTAGTTTTGTTTATCTTTCTTTCTTTCTTTCTTAGCCAATCAGAATCACTGAACCGTCTTCATTGACGTAGTTAGTACCCTCTGTTAGAGTATAATTGCTGTAACAATGTTATTGTAAGTGAGGCGGCCTAAAAACTCCTTGTGAGACCTGAAGCTTGCTTCTGCTGATGAATCTGCAAACTAAACTTCACTAAAATTTCTTCTATTGACTGCACTTCTGACTCCTGGTCTTCATTCAACATATCTGGTCCTCGGGTCTTAACTGTAAATCCTCTACAAACCGTAGCAACATTCTGGCATCTCACATGTTTGCTATCTGCTATTCTCACTAAAGACATATTACAGTGATGAAATATTAACTAAAGCACAGCTGATGAAGGCGTTGAGTTTTGCCAGTGCTTGGAAAGGCTGCTTCACAGAGCGTGCTCGTTCCCTGTGATTTTTTTTGCACAGCATATAAAGATGAGAGAAAGATTAACGATTCATGTTAACATACATTGTTAACAAAAGTTACACAATGCATAGTGTTTTTGGAAATGCAGTTGTCGGGAGTTCGTTTTGTTGTAGAATGCAGTTGTCACTCCCTTAAATGACTGAATTGTGTGTGTATAGAACAGGTTTAATCACTAAAAGATGAATTGACTACTGAATTGATTTGCAGTGTGTACATGGCCATTGAATTTCATAGATATACACACTGATGAGCCAAAACATTATGACCTAATATCCTGTGGGTCTTTGCTTCACCTGTGACTGAACATAATATTTTGGCTCATCAGTGTATACAATATTATTTTATTTTCAGAGTTGTTTTAAATATGAAAATGCAAGATTTAAAAATAATAAAATAAAATATTTGAAAGGAAAAAGAAGCCAAAACGTTAATGAAAAAAGTAATTGAATAAGATTGTGGTTGACCTTTTCCAGATCTGTATTGATTGCTTCAAAGCCACTAAGTAGAGTGATATCAGCAATGGCCATTCCAGAGAGGTTCCTCTCCCGTGTATGACTGCAAGAGAAGACAGATGATCATTACCTTCAAAACAGTAGATAATGATTGAGACGAGATGTTTGTCAAAATGCATTTTTCTCACCTGACACACACTGTATAGACCACCTCATTTTGTGTGTTTTGAGTGGTGTCCCTTTTTTGTCTGCTGCGAGCATCAAACCACTCAATGCCTGACTGAGGGAGATCTTCCTCCTCCTTCCTCTCCTCTGCCTGCTCATCGTCCTCATAGTAATTGTAACTTTGCTGTACTTCAGCTAAAACAAAAGTACAATAATAATTACACAGTTATTGCACAGTGAGGTAATATATGTATATTATACCAAATAATCTACATAAATTAGATATGTAGATTAATATCTATTGATAATATATCAATACAGTTATGTATAGTTAAATTAGGTCTACATTTTTCCAAATATATTTCATAATTTCATCAACTCACTTGTGTATTCCACTTTCCCCTCTACAGTCACATTTATTGTCAAATCGGCACAGTTGGAGTCTTTCTTAAGAGCATAATAGGCCTTTGCCACCTACAGGAGCAAAAACAAAATATATATAAAAAAATATTTATATATAGAATGGAATATGACATTACTATATGAGGTACTATGGGAACATCTGGGAACACAAAGGAAGGCTGTGAAACAGAATTGCTGGATCAACCCAGAAGGACCTGTAATCCTTTTGGGTTTCTCTGTTCAGTGCCCTGAAACAGCTTGCTGACAGAAAGAACTGAATGTAATAAAGAGGGGACAAGTTAAAGGGAAGACACTGTTATTTTCTAGAGAGACAGACAGCCCTAAACATCTAGTTGTGCCAAATTCCCTTGAAAGAGGGGCAGGTGCCACATTCTATGGGCAGATTCCCAGATTCCCAATGTGGCGAGATAGCAAGACAGCTCCTTGAGGCCATCAGGGAAGAATAAACACCCACTGTAGTGGGTTTGCCCTCAGGCCACTGAATGTGCCACACTTCAGCAGCAGCGAGACTGCTGCTTCCAAACACAAATGTGGTGAGTTAAAAAGCACTTCCAAAGTTAAACCACGGATGCCGCTTTATGACTACCATATCTGCTTAGAGAGATGGCCGATAGCGTTAGCAAGCTGTCTGCTTGGTGGGACGGAAGGCAAAAATGTATGTATTTAAATATCCAACTCCTCAAAGCTAGATATATTTTAACATTTAACTTACAGTAAAATGCAGTGAGTAAACTAACTAGGCAAGATTTTTTTTCATGGTACATTTAGAATAACATAATTTTTGTGTTTTTATTTTACTAAAACATCTTGAAAGCTGTTGCACTCAGCTGGAGAGAGAAAGAGTGTGTCTACCGTCTGCTCTCGCCTCAAACTGCACGCATAATCCAAATGCAAATGCATATGGTCTCGAGAAGAGAGCCAGTCAGGAGCGGAGCTTCTTCTATCATGAAACACTCACAAAGAGGACAATAGAGTCCTTGTCTTTTCAAGGACTCCCAAACACATAACACAGATCATATGTGTCATCCCAAATAATAAGATTCAGCATGGCAATGCACTTCTCGGACATGCATTTCTGCTGGCCATAATATCTACAACACAGTGAGACAAGCAACATGACGAACAATATCACACAAATTCAAACAGATAAGCGGATTTCTGAAGACAAAGAAGCTGGGGATTCCATGACATGGTCTTTCATGGTCTTGCTGGTACGATGTCACCTGACCTCATGTGGCGTGTTTTCACCCCTGCTTTAGAAACGTTCCCGTAGCGCCAACACCAAGGTGGAGCGTTGAGTTCCATTTGAAAGGGAAATAAAATGACACTATAGAGAAATATAAAAAACATGCTAGGGAATAATTTTTTAAAATGCTTACTTTTAATTTAACTTCTCCTTCTCCTGAAAGGCGTACATCTATTTCTCTTCCTACTAATTTCTAGAAAGACAAAAAAGATACCATGATAAATAGATCAGAATGAAAAAAGACAACAGATAGCTGTAATATATTCAATATACAGTGGAATTCGGTTATGTCGACGGCCTCGATGGGTTGCAAAAAAGCATTGAGATAACCGTTTAGCGAGATAACCCATATATCATATATTACATATATTAACATATATTTTCCCACATATAACCCGCAGACGCAGATAATCCACACGCTCATATAGCCAGCGGGTTTTGGGTTTTGTGTATAAAATCGTTGGCATAACCCGCACACATAGATTGATGAACTTTTTTGTATAAGATCACATTTCGAATTTCAAATGTTGCTCACATGACTTCAATTATCCATAACTGTTCAGGCTCGGTACACAGTGCTTGTGCGCGAAATTCACACAATAAGAAAACAAACACAAGTCAGAATCAGAAGAAAAAGAAAAAAGCAGTCTCTCCCGCTGCTCTGTTTAGCAGCACGTCCCTTTAAGAAGCGTGTTGTGTTGATCATCGGATGAGATGAAAAGAGCCCGCCCTCAAGGTAGCACAGCCAATCACGTCTTCTTGCATGATTGACAGGTCAGACAGCCTATCAGCTGTCAGCTGTCAGAGCGCCAAAGACAACAACCCTCACAAGAAAGAAAAATGAAAATTTATTGATGTACATGATGCGAGTTATTAAATGAGACTCTACATGCTAGAGTTTTTGGTGTCTTTTTACACAACAGTGTTGCCGCGATTTGTTTGATGAAGCGATCGGCATTCATCTAAAAAATTTACATACACTGTACTGTGTATATGTTTGCCAACAACAAAATTTTATTTTGTAAAACACAAAAGGCATATGTAAAACCACCACAATAAAAAACACCTTTGATTCTTGATACAGACCTTTAATTATATTCTCAAACAATGCAAACACAAAGATTGCTCACAAAATCACAAAAAACGTGCGGGATGCTACAGCGTGTTATCCCTCAGGCGAGATCAATGACAGGGAGTGAACCGTGAGCGGACCGCGATCCACGTGCAAGGCAAACTCAGCGCATGCACAGTGAACTAGGTACGCAAATTAGTCACGAAATAACCATGTGAAGTGGTGATTTTGTCCCTCTTTTGTGCTCGAGATATTAGATTTCGGTGACATTAACGAATCGACATTAAAGAATCGAAAATCCTAGGACAAATAGGTTTGGCAGTTCCACTTCAAAAACGTCGACAATAGTATTGGCAAGTTAACCATGACTCGAGATAAGTGAACTCCACTGTATTTTCAATATATTTACACCACCATTCTTGTAGATATGTGTTTAATGCCACAGTATTTTGGATTTAGGACAGAACTTTGACTGTCATTCTCCTTAGCCATTTTTTATGCTTTGTGTAAGATTTTGGGTTCTTGTCCCAATCATTTACCCACTTCATTTAACCTACATTAATTATATTTATTTAAAAATATTAAGAAGAATAACTGTTTTTCTATTGTTCATGATTTCCCATAGAGTGAGCCTGCTATGTCTAATATCATATATAATTTACCTTTAATTCTGTTTCCACTTTCCTCTCATTTTTGTCCAAAAGCAGGCTCTCCTTCTCAGACCTTCCTGGAACGGTGAACTGTGCATTGACTTTAGTGATGGGGGTTTCTGGTATACTCAGTGCATACTCTGAGAGCGCTTCCAAAGCCACGATAGTGTCCTAAAGTGTGTTTGAATGATATAAAAGAGTTTTATAATCAATTTACTCATTTTGTAATTTCCTCTTCAAAAACTCTTTGGATTTAGAGCAACATACATACAGTTTCATTCAGTCTCATTAGGCTCACCTGTGTTGATTTGAAACCTCCTTCATAGTTTTCTTGTGAAGATAAGAAGCAGGCAGCAGCATGTGCTGTTTTTAAGTCATTTTGTGCAAGTGCAGTCAGGAGAGCATATGCAGTGGTCTCTACTGTTAATGCCATTCCAGGGGGTACACGGGAAGATTTAGCTTCATTCACCAGTCGTATATTGTCATGATCTTGCCACACAAGACACTCTCCCACTGAACAGTTCAGTTGAGCAGGTGAGGAAAGAATTCACAGAAATACATTAATGACTGACTATAATGCACGATTAAAGTCATGAACACTTCCAATAAAGGTCAATACTTAGGGTGATACCTGGGTTTGCAAGACTTTTGAGTTTCATCCATGCTGACGTTGCTTGAGTTCGGTCAGTGAGGCATGTAGACAAACAGTACGCCGTAATGGATAGCGCATAAGGTCTTTTAAGATCATCAACCCGTTTAAGGAGGAAGTTGGTGGCTCGAGAGATGCTTTTCTCCTAGTGAGCATTAAAAGAATAGTATTTGGTTTCCTTTATTGATTAAAAATGTTGTATTCTTTCATTAGCGTTTCTAAGAGGTCTTATATCAATACAAGCTAATTGGAAATACGCAATTCTAACTACATTTCTGCAAAAAACATACTTATACATACATTTCACTGCAGTTTTCAGCTGAAATGAACACTAGAAACAGTGAAACATCACCTTCCCACACCAATCATGATTACAGGAACAAATTATTATTAATAAAGATTTATTTTCATAGTTCCTTGCGCAATAGCTCCGTAGCTACACTTACCATAGTACATGATTTTTAAAATAATACATTTTGACTTTTGCATCACATAACCAGATTCATGTTTAAACGTAAACATGCTTATACAGTATTGCACTTGTGATGTGGAGCACTTTGGTATGAGTCCCATGAAACACGAATCACGACAATCACTACAAAAGGCTCAAAGCCTCTTAGAAGGAAGCTAAAATACCAAATGTTGCTTTAGGAAATGTGATTATGTCTCATGTTCACACTGTTAATTTACATTTATGCTTGGCAGATGCTTTCATCCAAAGCAACTAACATTGTGTTCGAGGAATACATTGAATTAGGTCTTACTTTCTCTGGGATCGAACCAGAGGTTGTAAACACCAATGCTCTAATGATTGATGGAAAAAAATTCCATCACCATATCCTCTTAGTGATGGGGTAGATATAAATTATACAATCACTGGTTCTTACCACATCGGCTTTTTCTTTGTCCAAGAAAGGGAGGGAATGTTTGAGGGCTATCGTGATGAATGCTGTTAAAGAGGCATCTTGTTCAATTCCTCCAATACCTCCCTGCAACAGAAACACTGTGTCAGCACATTTAGTGCAGTATCACAGGAATGCAATTCCTGTTTATACTATTTTGGTTTGCCATGTTGTTTGACATAGTAAATCTTTTTGCAAAACCCCTTTACTGGAAAATGATGGAAGGCATTCAGACCTGCATTTCCCTGTGGTAGACTGGATTAGCATCAGTAAAGGACCCATCTGAGCTTTGTGTTTCAATCAGATATGTGACTGCTTGCTGAATATCCAAGTTTGAAATCATCTTTTCTGTTGTTCCTTGTAGTACTTGAGTTTCTATCTGTCGATCAGCTACAACAGACAACACTTTCACCACCAACGCAGTCAACCTATGGGAATTGAGAAGAAATCTGATACTTCATATGGTTTGGGATTCAAAATCTAAAAATATATATATTATAATTATTAAAATAGATATTGGATGTGGTAAGTACTACGCTGATTTGCGTCAAACTTTTGTATGAGTTTGCATATTTTTGGCATATAAATGCATATCAAATTTACCAGGTACTTGTCGGATGGTTTAGCCATGCTCCATAGGATCCATCAGGCTTTTTGAATGTTAAAATTCGTTCATAAGCTGCCAGAATAAAATGTGGCACCACAAAACATTTTTTGTCAGAGCAGGGAACAACCTGACACAATCAAACTATGTTAATACACCTTAGTCAAGAAAGACACAATATTTAATCTTCTGTTAATGCAAAGAGGGTTGTGAGGGATTTTTGATGTTGACTGAAGTAAATTCACTCAAAATAAAAATGTTTTCACCTTCATTTCAAACCCACATGATTTTCCTACTTCTGTGGGATATAAAATTCAAGGGCCGTCTTGACCACACCTCCACCCCCTAAATTTAAAACTTCCGATTTTTTTTTTAAGTAAGCGTGAAGGATGTAAGCTTCACTGGGATGTAAGCAGATCAACGAGATAATATGAATTCATATAAATTAGCTACCAATCTTCTAAAACTTCAAATAGTTTCAAATGTCATGAGATTGTGTTGGGCATACAGTAAACCTTGCTCAATGAAATCTAATGCTTTGTCCCTGGATCCTGCTTCCAGTTCCACCCATTTTTGACTTTTATCCAAGTAGCGGATTGACAAAGCTGTTGGAGACATAAAGATCATAGTCTGTTCTCCACAGCCTTTTGGTGCCCGGATCAAATTTTCCACTTTGGTTGGGGAGAGTAATGGAACAGCAGTAGACTGGGCAAATACTACTTCTGCATAAAAAATAAAAATAAAATAATATTATTAAAATAATTATAAATAAGCAATTTAAGAAATTGAGAATTCACAACAACGTAGTTTTTGCTTTGAACCTTCTAGTTTGACAAACAGGTTGACATTTGTTTCAGGAACGGTGTTGTTTGGGAAAAATCCATCAATAAACACGAGCCGGTCACTCCTACCTAATGAGCAGAGTTCAAGTTTTTATAGACATTGAGATTACTTTTTCACAAACTTTGTCAACGCTTTTAAAAAAACACCATATGTGCAGATCAGTATTTGTAACAATCTCACCATCCAGATTAATAAAATAAGTCTTCTCTTCTCTCATTTCATCTCCCTCGTTCTGAGACATGAAGAGAAAGACAAACTAATCACTGAAATTCAATTGTTACAAAAACAAGGGTATGGGATAAATTTAAGTATCTTGCCATTATACATCCTCTTACCTTGACCAAGAGCATCTTTTGAATGGCATCCACTTTTATTTGATCATCATCTTCAATTTCATAAAGTGCAATAGCGATAGGAATTTCACCTGCTACCATGGGAACGGCAGGAAAAGTTACAATTTGAGAGGACTCTTTCTCCAGACTGATTCTGACAGAGGAAGAGGAAGATGCCGACCCGGGTGAACAAAGACCATCCACTTGTTTCATTTTAACAGCAAGCTGATCATGAAAGTGATGAACAATATATATTAATCTCTGAAATCATTTATGTACTAATGTATTACAATGTATAATCTAACAACTACTGTTATGATCATTTAAATTCAGTAAAAATAATATGATCCTGACTACATTGAATAAGTTTTAAGTAGAAATAAATTAATAACTGGATATAAACTTTTTACAGTTTCATATAATCATACTTTTATAGAACTTTATTTTTAACAACAAATAAAAAAATAGTACTACAACATAAAAAACTAATCTTAGATTTATATCGTTGCCATGCGAGAATAAAGTCAAAATGACAAGATAAAGTCAGCAATACGAGATTAAAGTCAGTATTTTGAGAATAACGACAAAGTTATGAGAATAAAGTTCATGTCAATATGAGATTAAAGTCATAATATTTTAAGAATTAAGTAAAAACAATTACAAGAAAAAAGTCATGGCAATATCTTCACATGTATTTAACATTAAAAAAATAGTAATAATACATGTTCTAAAGTTTAAAGTAGACTACACTTTACTTACTGACTGATTTAAAAAAATAAAATAAAATAATAATAATAAAACAATTTTCACATTACAATAGAACAAAAGTGTTTTGTGGATTAAGTGGAACTTTCACACGGTCCCTTGTTTACACATATAAATTGAACATATAAATTTGAGACATAATTCTGCAGTTGCATCAATAGATGATTGTTTTAAAGCAGCCTAAATGTTTCATTCTAGTTGCATAGTTATATACGCGTAAACTTATTTGTGCTAATGTTATCTTTGTTAGACTGTAGCTTCCATTTAGAGTGCAAGCAGGGGAGAAAACAAATTTTAACTTGTAAAGATTGAAAAACAAACTGAAATAATTTACAAATAATTTAAACAAACCTCCTTTTTCGTCTTTCCATAATTAAAGATGACCGCAACTATAGACAGTTGCTCAAAGCGTTTGACTGAATAGGGAAGCTTCAAGGAAATAAACACTGTCTTAAATACAACAAGGTCAACAGGTTCCGCCACACAAAAACCTGTAGGTAATAAAAGTAAAAGGTTTAGTTCATTGGAGGATTTATATTGATTTTGATAGCAGTGAGAGGGAAAATTACCATGGGATGCAGATAAGCTGAGAGCCTGGATCTCCCATGTTGTGATAGAGTGGAGTAAATGGATTGTGTGCCTGAAAGAAAGACCTGGTGCACTTAAATCATTGTACAAGACCTTTGTATAAATAATACAAAGTATGTAATACGTTTATATGAATGATATTGTAAAATGTGTGAGTCACGCCTTATGTACTAAAAAGAACATATATATTTATATACGTTTATACATAACATACATATATACATATTATACATATATAATATACATATATTTATATATGACCACTTTACAGACAGAGAACCTTCTTACCTACGTTTTCCTTTCACATTCATGTGCTTAAACTCAAAGCTTGGAGGGAAATATCTGCGAAGTGTTTGTGTATCAAAATCAAAGAAGTCTTCCAGTTCACTGGCATCAGCAGCTGTGGGAATAAATGATAGTTTGTGGAATAACCAAATCAGATTGAACAGATGAACAGATTATGGCACACCTGAATTCATAAAAGCCTTTATGACTTGTGAAGGATAGCATTTCACTCACTTCTGCCATGCCCTTTCATCAGGTCCTCTCTCCTCTTTTTTTCTCTTAGCTTGGTTGCAAACTCACAGCACTTTCGGAAAGCGTCCACACAGTCTTTGCTTTCCGTTTTGCTCACTCTTTTCGCTCGGTCCTCACAAGTGAACTTCATTGGAATCAGGGTGAAACCATGGCGACAGCATTTCTGCAGTTCTGCTTCCTTATATTCAGCCTCTACAGGACAAAAGTGATGAGCAGGAGTTGACAGTAATTACATATCTTCAAAAGCATGTATGCCACTGTGTACATCAACAATAATTGGAAAAAGACATCAAATAATTTGAATATAAACGTGCAGTCAGGAATTGTTCATTAATGTATGAATCTATGCCCTATGAATCGTACTTGAAAAATTCAGTAAAAAATTCATAAAATGAGACGTTGTTATTGCTAAAAGAAAAATCTAAAAAAAAAATTGTTATTGAAATACATCTAAAATAAAATAAACATTTTATTAGATATTAAAAACCTAAACAAAATCAGAAATGTTGGCAACTAACAAAATAAATAAGTTTAAGTTGAAACACTGACATGACTAAAACTAAAACAATACAATTAAAATAAGAAATCAAAATGTTTTGAAATAAAATAAGTATAAATAAAAATATATTTTTACATAATTAAAGTTGTTTTAAAACAAAAACACAACATTAAAAATAAAAAATTAAAGCATGAATTTAATTGTCAATTCATACCGTACTAGTATATAATCAATAGATAATAGATAGCAAGAAAAAAGCACTGACTCAGGTGAGCTTTGAGAATTGGTACAAAGGTAAACAAATATTCAACTGAGAAAACTATACCTTTTCTAGCCATTTCTGTTTGAATATCTGTAGAGCGTTTGTTGCGCCTAAAACCGGACTCGCAGCTGAAACCTAGAAGTACAATTCATTGAAAAATGGGCAATAAGCACAGTACCAGTCCTTTAGATTTAATGCTAAGCCCAGATTAAAATAAAACCAGAACGTTTCTGATCTGAAAACCAGAAGATTATGGCATCATTTGGCACCTTTTCTCATCATTGAATGGATTGTGGATGAGTGTGAGATGAATGCCAGACCAGCGTCATTAAAAACAGCAGCGGTGTTCTCTCCGCCGCCATAAGAACACCCCAAGTCATAAGACTGCATAGAGGAGAACACCTTCACACAGGAAAATGAGAAACAGTAAAAGAACAAGAGTTTGAGTTTATCTGATATATCTACTTTTCAGAAACCAATAGGTAAAATAAAGACAGTACAACACACCTGTTTTGGAGTGAGTTTGTTTTGAGAACCCAAGGCATAAATGGCTTTGTCCACAACTAGTAAGGCCACTTTTGCATTCTGTGTTCCTACGTCAATGTCAAGATCAGCTGAATCATCTGGCTCATAATTATGATTGCCATTCAGTTTTATCTCTAGCTAAACAGGAGAAAGGACAGCAGAACTGTAAACATTTGGCGAGATTTTTACTGTACTGAAATTCCTAAAACAGTGTAATAATAATTGTAAAGCATTTTAATATCTGTTTACCTTTCCCTCACACCTGTCCTCAACATCTACCCACACTGAATCTGCAATAATTTCACCATTTGTGTCATAGTAAAAGGCGATCACTCTGAAGGACGGGATCATCTCTGGGCTGATAGGGATGGATATTTTTACTGCAGAACCTGAAGCAACAGAGTTCGCTGTTCTCAACATGCCTCTGCTGACAATCTGAAGAGATGCACACATTCTCAGGTACCGTATATAAAAACATTCACTTTAAATATATTACTTTTTAATACGTTACTTACCATATAATATAATTGCCCATCTACTGGATTGTCATTAAAATAAAATGTAACATCTAGAGACTGTTCTGATGACAGGACTTTGTTAGTCACACTCAGATACAGGAAGCTGTTCTTTGTGGATTTCACTGGACGCACTTCTCTTGTTGACTTGAAGCGATCCACTGTTGCCTGTTGAAATAATAGGTCAAAATGTACAGTATTGCATACGCAATAATTGAAAGTGTTGTGTTTTTTTTTATGTAGGCCTGTTTCACAATCAACTTAATACATAATGGTAAATGCATGATAGTAAATAAATGCACTGGTTTTGGCAGCAGTGTGAAACAGGCCTCATGTATTGAAAGAGATGTATTCTTTGGATGTTTAACCTGCATTAAAATGGATGATGGCGTTCCTTCCAAGTTGAAAGTGTGAAATGCAATTCCCTCTTTATTAGTTTTAACATCTATGGACTTTTCTTTGGTGCTTGAGACTTCTAAGTTCACTTGAATGCCTTCGGCTGGGGAACCATTTGGGTGACGGACCATGACCTAGTCAAAAACAGGGAGCACTGGTATACTAGCACAAAATCATCAGCAAAATCGTACTATTATAAATTGAAAGCTACTATTATGAATGCATTATGAATCCACAATGGAAAGCAATAATAATCCTCAGTGACTGACAGTTTCAGTATTATACTTTTTTATGAATAGAAATGTTGTCTTTACCACAGCTTGAAAGGGATATTTAGGTGTATAGAACAGTCTTGTCCGAGACAGATCCACATTGTATGGATTTAAAACGATGGGAAGGAAAGCTGCTGATTCCTGAACCTCACCACCTTATGAGAGGCACAGAGTCATTTTGGGTCTAGTAAGTCAACATCAACTAAGAAATAGTAAATGGTAAATTTGGAAGTTTCTAGAACTTTAGGTATCTTAACATTAAAAAGCACATACAGACAATCCCACATTTGTTCCTTTGTTTAGTCAATAATCCGTAAATCTGGTCCAGATTTACTAAACAGGACAAATTATCGTAAAACTGCAATCCCATTTAAGCGTTGATGGAAGTGGAAATTTCGGTAGGTCATCTAATGACAATACGACAATTAAACAACACAGCCACAGCCATTACAAGTGCATAATAGGCTAAGCTTTATTTATTTTATTTTATTTTATTTACTTAATTTTATTTAAACTTGCTTTATTTCAACTCTAGAGTTAAATAATGCTACAAATACCAGTAAATTGACAAACGCAAACCTTTGTAAATGACTCCTCCCATAAATGTTACGTCTAAAGCAGGGGTCGGTAATCCCCCCCCCCACCCCCCACCCCCCGCCACGGAACATTAAATATATGATTTACAATTTAATACTTTACTTACCACATAATATAATATATCAGCACATTTATTGGCATAATTTGTAATATATAGAGATTTTACATTTGCTAGCACACAAATCAGTAAATCTGGCCCATAGTCTTTAAAGTTTAATTAACTTCGAAAAAACAAATGATCCATGATTGTTTACTTAAAATATCCGTGACTGTGACAGCAATGTAGAATTGGGCCTGAGTCGCTGCCAACTTCTCTAATGTTGAATTCAGTTTTTGGTTGATATCTGAAATTTCAACTGTAATCTCAGCAAAGCCTTTCTTCACCTTAAAAAAAAGGGAAAACACCATGAAATATTAAAGAGTGATCTATGAGTGTACAGGTAGGACTCATCTCGGAGATTCTACTCACAGATCCAGTTTTCTCCAGTCCCTTGATGAATTGAATTTCTTCAGCATTATTCTCTGATTCATCTTTTTTCAATCCAAACCGACAGTGGAAAGCACCATCAATTTCCTTTCCATATGTGTATCTTTAAAATGATTAAAAAACTGTTTTAATTCTGTTCTCAAATGAATAACTGGAATAATTCACCTCAAAATACAGGTTTGTAAATGATTTTTATTTTAGCTGAACTATCCCTTTAAGTGTATTTATCTGACCGTGAACTTACGAGGCTTGAATGGTGAATTTGAATGTTTCACTAGCATTCACTAGCAGAAAGGCTTTCTCTGTCTGAATAGAAACCCCAAAGCTAGGAAGAACTGACAAAAATGGATCGTATTTTAGTTAGATGCAATACAATATCTGTAAATAAAAGATTTTTATAGATATTTATAATAGCAGGAAAATACATGAACACCCATATCTACGGTAGTTTATTTTCATTTACCAAACTTCTGGACCTTGAATTCACGCACGGCGGGATTTTTCTCGTCGCCTTTGTAATGTGCTGTAATCTTCCATACACCAGGTCTGGAGAAATTAAATTAAAACGTTGTATATGGGCTGATATAAATACAGCAGCTTCAGAATTTTGTCATCTTAAAAGACTGAATGGCATGCAAATGTTTATATCCATAAGCATCACAAATATTATACTACAAGGTTTTTTACTATAATGGAAAATGAGATTATTGTACTTTGACACATCAGGGATGTGGTAGAACTGTGTCCCAATGCCATCTAAAATTTGGAACATCGCTTTCTTGATCTTGTTCCCATCAGCATTCTGAGGAGACAGATAAAGGTCATTTAGGCACAACAGTTTCTTGATTTGCTCAATAAATGATGCAGTGAATTTAAGATGCATTAAATAATCTTTTTACATGTGACACGCGATGACGAAGATGAGAATCCAATGAAACTTTAATAATAAATGCAGGGTGCTGTAGCAGTCATGCTAACACAACATGTGATACACACAAACTCATAGTAGCACAAACAACAACCGACAACTGAAAGGTGGAGAAGGAGAACAAAATATACTAGTGATAATGAACAAAAGACAAACACCTGTGATGATTAGTGACTATGACAACTGATGGGTGACAGAAAGATCTAGAACAAAATGAACATGTGACTGAAAAAAGGCAAAATAAGAGTCCTGGTTTAGTGAAGACGTGACAACATGAGATCGTCTTAGAAATAAAAACTCTGAGAATATGTTAGTGCTCATTATATAGAGAATCAAATTATAGGTACAAAATAAAAACAGAAATTTCTTACTTACATAAATAGAGACATAAACTATTTCCGATTTTGGTCGCATAGAGTGATCCAGAGTGAAGATCCTGTACTTTACTGAGAACACAGATAACAGGTAAAATTCACAGAAGTAATATAAATACATTGTGTGACATGCTAGATTTATATTATGTGAGAGACTAAATGGAACATTTTGTAATTTTTTTCACCCTACAGAGCCATTTAAAATGAACTATTTGGCAGTAGAGCCAGTAAAAAAAAAATTAAGACACACATTAATTGAAGAAAAAAAAAACAGCTACAAAATATTGATGAAAAGAAAACGTCTCAAGCTACGTGTTTAAGCTAATTACCCAAGAAGGAAACAAGGTTATGGTGTTGCCGCAATGCAATCCATATGAGAAGGTGTCTGAAGCAAAGCCAATCTGATTGGACAAATGTATGGACGTCATGTATCACATAAACAAATAGATGCCAGAAATGTACATGGGCAGATTCCAATTGTCTGAAGAATACAGAGGCATGTAACGGAGGCATGACAACGTGACGTTTCAGGGAACCGGGTTAGATGTTATGTAACCTGAGACATTCTCCTTTAAAGTGGACCTTCGACATTGTATCATGGTGTTGACACTATGGGAACTTCAATAGTAACGTTGCCAGACCCAAAGTGACAGACCCTGACCACAAGGCGGTGCATAAGGACAGATGATTGTTGAGCGTAGACTGGACTTGGGTTAACCCCGAAGCACTCAAGATCCTACTATGTGTGCACTAACTTGGATGGGTTAAATGCAGTGGACAAATTCTGAGCATGGGTTACCATACTTGGCCTTCACATGTCACTTCGTTTAGATCTCTTTAGAACAGATCTCTGTTTATGTGTCTGATTTTTTTATTGATCATATGTTGGTAAAGGGTGAGAGAACTGGTGAGACAACTCGCGAGCCATAGTTTCCCGACGTTCTAGAGGTTTTCTTGCTATAGCATCTCATGAAGTGAAGAGGGGTCTCATATGCATTAGATCCAATGCAATAATGTTGGCTGTGTCCGCCATGAGACCTAACAGACTTTGAAATTCTAAAACTGAAAGCTCCTGGTCTAGCTTTCTTGTCTCTATGGTTAGGATCGAATCCACATGTGGAGGAGACAGACGTTCCTGCATTGTGGTCGAATCCCAGACTACCTCTATAAAAGTGTGTGGCGAGCAGGGCGGGGTCGAGGGACCGTGGGAGCGTCACGAGAGCTGGTGACGTGATTGAGAATGAGCGACACCTGCGAGTCACCGGTGTCTCTCGATTCTCACGGAGGAGCGGAGACTTAAAAGGAGGAGCGACGACAGTGAAAGCGAGAGAGGACCAGGCCTGGAATTTATGTTGTGTTTTGTGTGGGCGGCGGTCGACCGCGAGGGGCCGCCGCCATTACTTTCGTTTTGTATTTATGTTTTATTTTCATCATTAAAGTGTTTAAATGTCTGCCGGTTCCCGCCTCCTTCCTCCCTGAACTTTCAACATTGTTACACTGGTGCCGAAACCCGGGAGGTTGGAGGGACACGCTGTCAGAGAGCCCTCGCTGCCGGGAGGGCTCGCGGTGCTGCGGAGGTCGGGCAGCACAGAAGAAGACGCGAGGATCGTCAGGTGCTGCCCGCGGCGGTGGCGCTGGAGCGAAAGAGGTTCGTGTGGGACGGGGAGCCCTGCTGTGCTCCTGGGTCGAGGTGGGAGGCTGCCATCCGTGAGGGAGCGGAGGAGTCGCCCGTTCGCCAGAGCGCCGGAGCCCGCTGCCGTCTGCCGAAGAACGGGGACTCGCTGCCGGCTGCCCTCGCCAGGAGGAGTCGTCGCCGGCCGCCAGGAGGCGGAAGAGCGCCAGCCCGTCCACAGGACAGCGTCCAGTGCCATCGCATGGCACCGCGAGTCCTCCCAGCAGCGAGGGCTCTCCGACAGCGTGTCCCTCCAACCTCCCGGGTTTCGGCACCAGTGTAACAATGTTGAACGTTCAGGGAGGAAGGAGGCGGGAACCGGCAGACATTTAACAGACTTTAATAATCAAAATAAAACATAAATACAAAACGAAAGTAATGGCGGCGGTCCCTCGCGGTCGACCGCCGCCCACACAAAACACAACATAAAATCCAGGCCTGGTCCTCTCTCGCTTTCACTGTCGTCGCTCCTCCTTTTAAGTCTCCGCTCCTCCGTGAGAATCGAGAGACACCGGTGGCTCGCAGGTGTCGCTCATTCTCAATCACGCCACTGGCTCTCATGACGCTCCCACGGTCCCTCGACCCCGCCCTGCTCGCCACAAAGTGGTTCTCTGTTTGAGAGAAAGTTCATTCTTCTGGGAAAAGTCTCAAAATTCTTCATATTCATCTCAATGTTGTGCCACTAAATCTTTAGATTGAGCTAGTATCAACCAATAATCTATGAAATTCAGTGCATAATTGAATGTGTATGGGGACAAGGCTAGACTGAAAGCAAACCTGAGAAACTTCCTGTGTTCTGGCATAGACTTGATGTGAAAAGAAGCATCCTTCAGATATATCGTCACAAACTAATCATCAGATTGGATTTGTGACACTATGAGAGAGGGTAAGCATCTTAACATAACAAAACTAGATTTGACTAAACTAAACTAAACTTGACCGAACACAACGAAGTGCTGGAATCCGAACACCACGCCCTGCACACAAGACAAGTCACAGACAGGAGAGTGCGCTTCCTCGCACAAAGACACGACAACAGGGCAGTGTCAGAGCTCTGACACAAAAACACGAGAAAACTAGACCGAAGTGACAGAACGCTGACAAAAATATTGAATCTCCTATCTGGGTCACTTTTTATTGCTTTTTATACCCGCAAGCATCTCTTCCATTATCTCAACACCTCAGTGTGTAGATCAGGGAAGAACAGGAGTTGATGGAGTCTGATCCAGAAAGTATGAGTTTCTTGTTCTGGTCTGAACAATTTGCAGAATTTCAAGATCCAGAATGGCATGAGCATGAGAGAAAGGATATCTCCCACCTCAAACTCCAGCCAACTGGCTCCAACAGCCTATTTTGTGTGCCAGATTTCCATTTTGCTAACCTTTTTAAGTAAACTTTTCAAATTTTTCAGTTATGACAGCTCACAAGAAATCCATAAGTCTATGCTGAAATAATACAGATACTAAACTGTATAAAAACTTGCAGTTAGATGAAGGTACAGCATGAATGTTTTGCAGTTATAGGTTCCTTTTTCAAAACAAAGGTGTAGCTTGATGATGGTGCTAATGAGAGTGGAATCACAGGAGTTATTGTCTTCACTTTCACAGCCGATGAAAAGCAACCTGACCGGGAGCCTGGGACATTTTAAGTTGCTGTTTTTCTTATGGTTAGTAAATTGCATTGCGTGATACTCTGCTTATGTTTTGTGTCTGAAGGGAAACTCCTACAAATGCATATAAGTTCAGCTGCAAACGCAACCGTATCCACGTTTTTTCAGCTCTAACTTTGCATTGTGTGTCTTTAGTAAATCAGTAGTTTTGTAACGCCAAAACAGGGTTTTTGCTGGTGCAAACTATTAGTAAATCTGTCAGCTTTTGTATATAAATCTTGCCTACATGGGCGACTTAGGCCACTGGATATTAGTTACCATTTTAGTTAAGCTACATTTTAGTTTTTTTAATTTTACTGTTGGCTCATTTAGTAAGGCAAACCATGTTTTTATTGTACCTTTCTGTGTGGGGTTGTAAACTGGTTGGTCAGTCTGAATAAAGATATAGCCACTGTGTTTGGAGACCAGGACGCGGGTCTGCTTTTTCTGACCATCAACTTCACATGCCAGGTTGAGATAAGGAGGCTCTCCATTGACTGATTTCAGGTTTGAAGTGTCATTTGCAAATATCTTGAAAAGGAAGTGGACAGAAATGAGCCGCAAGCACAGCAATTTTTTAAAATGATAGAACTGCATTGATGCTTATATCATTTGTTTTTTGTATGTAATTTTTATTCCATTATCAGTTTGAAAATGATATTTTAACAGCTACATATCTAAATAATTATTTTGAATATTTATACTTAATCATACAATGCTAAAAAACTTTTGGTGTTAATCTGAAATACATTAAAATCTATTCATTTGGATATTTATTTCTTTACCTCAAGCTTCACTGCAGCAAACTGTCCTTTTTTGGTGATTGTTGCGGTCTCCTTTTTGGACATAGGAACACGTATCTCTGTTTCTAAGTGACAGGACACAGGTTTTCCAAGCAATGCCTCCCCCACCTGAATCCATATGGGTTCTTTCACACCAACATGAAAGACACTTGGAGCAGTGATTAGGAATCTGGTACACACAAACCAAGAGAATTTCCAAGACAACTTAATTAAAATAAATGATTTATTAAAAAGGCAATGACTTTCACAAGCAATTTCGCTTCAGTAATATGATCATTTTAGAGCAAAACTAAATAATCAACAATAAAATATGTAAAGCATGAAAAGGTTTAACTTCATGGTATAAGTGGAGCTAGATCCTAAAATTTGCAGTATATTGGATTGTAACTAAATTTTCTGAAAATCCACAAACAAATCATTTTAAGAACAATCATACAGAAGCTGAAATCAGGTTTACCCGCATCTTGATGCATAATTATGGTTCTTCAAAAAATTATAGTAATTTGTTATTATGATTTTGACCATTAATAGATTAAAATGAACTACTATTAAATTGCATCTACTGGATTTTTTTAATAAAGCATGCATTATGTGCATCAGTAGCCTAAAACAGTGCCTAAATACCTAGAGTAGTGACCAAACATGATATCCAGCCTAAGAAAATTGGGGTATTCACCCTTTATTCAATTATTATTACAAATCTACTTGGAATAAGTTTTTATTGGTGATAATGCAATGTATATATCATATGTAGATATCATATTATGTAGTCAATGTATGTCATTTATTTCCCAAATAACCAAGGTTTAAAAAAAAAATGTTTTCAATTTATGTTGATGGTTTAATTGAGCTTGTAGGGTCACTTCCAGAAATCACTTGGCCACTCCTGTATATTGCTATTGATCAACATCATTATCATTATCATTATTATGGTAGCAGTAGCAGTAGTTATCCACACAGCCTAAGTGTCATCAGCTACAAAGGAATAGTTTTGTTTCATTATTATTATTATTAATGATAATAAAATTATTTTACTGTCACTAATAATAATGATTATACTATTACTAATAACAACAATAATAATATTTGTATATATTGTATAATACTCACCGGTTATTGTTATGTCCCAGAACAGCACAATTCATGCACAGCAGCAGATAGAGAAGAGGATGCATATGCACCTCCATGGTGAGTATAAGTCCTGTGTGAGCAGCAGAAGTTTCCAAACAGATTTTGGTCTCTCTGCTCTGCTATGCATATGTTGCACAATAGCTACTGAGTGAACGTTATTATGAAGGTTGAAGGGTTATCAGAGTCCAGTTATTGCACAACCAGGATATGTGCTCTCTCATTGGATATACACTTAAATGCCTTCTCCAAAGTCATGTGATTTAACAGAATTTCAAACAAATGAAACACAAATCAATGATGTTATGTGCTTTGGCTCAATTCTATTTGGATTAGTGGTCACTATTATCTAGGTCTGTAGTCTTTCATTAGATATTACTGAAATATTTTCTAAAAATCAGATGCAACATGAAGATTTAAAATAAATAAATTAATTAAAATAACATTACATGCAACTCCTTAAAACAAAAGGTCAGATGTTCTTGCTTCACTTTTCTTTGGAACATTTTCAAAATTTATGCTGGATTACAGGATCATCAGCTCTTTCACTGACGTATTGTGGAGCAATCTAATATTGTGTTGAAATACAACTGTGCAACAAACAAAAAACATAATATTCCTGTGACGGCAACGTGGAATTTTCACCATCATCACTCCAGTCTTCAGAGTCACATGATCCTTCAGAAATCATTCTAATATTCTGCTTGGGATGGTGAACCCAATAGTAAGACACACTTAGGAGAAGTTGGGATTGTAGGGGGTTTACAGTTCAGGCCCGAGGACCAGATATGTTGAATGAAGACCAGGGGTCTCATTTATAAAACTGTGCGTAGGATCCCTACTAAAAGTTTACGTACGCTTAAAAGTAAAAAATGGCATACACCAAAAAATAAACTAAAATTAACCATCTGTGTCGCCAATTCCCTCTGTCTCCAGAATGTGCGAATGCACAGCTCAAAGTTTGCTTTAAGGTCTGCACATTCTCCCATCAAGTTTGTTTTTTATTGATCACAACCTTTGCGTGGAAACTGGCGTATGTACGTTTCCAGCCCCGTTTTGTGCGTACGCAGGCTTTATAAATGAGACCCCAGGAGTCAGAAGTGCAGTCAATAGAAGAAATTTTAGTTTATGCATTTGGCAGACACTTTTATCCAAAGCGACTTACATTGCATTCAAGGAACACATTGAATCAGTTCTTGCTTTCCCTGGGATCGAACCCATGAACTTGATGTTGTAAACACCAATGCTCTGCTGAACTACAGGAAAGCAAGAGCCTGGATTTTACCTCAGGTCTCTGGCTTGAGAGTCAAAACACAATAAGGCTACCGGTAATTGTAAGTTGAGTAAATTGGTCATTAAAGCATCAATACGACCTCTAGAGTACAAAATACAACACAAGACAAGCAAAATAGTGACAATCTAAGAATCGTGAAAAAAGTATCACTATTTTCACAATTTTTTTTGAAGCAGCACAATGTTTTCTACATTGATAATAATAATAATAAGATGGGCATATTAGAATGATTTTTGAATGATCATGTGACATTGCAGCTGGAAATTTGTCAGCTTTGTCATGAAAGGAATAAATTACAATTTAAAACACTCAAAAATTTGTGAAGATATAGTTCACAACATTACCGTATTACTGTATTTTTAAACAAATGCTGCCTTGGTGAACATAAAAGATTTCTTTCAAAAACATGAAAACATGGTAATGTTTCAAAACTTTTGACAGGTACTTCTACAGTACATCGGAGAATGAACACACTTCACGGACACTAAAAAGTAGGTTCTATATAGTATGAAAGAGTGTATGAAGGAAATCGTCTCAGGTTACGTATGTAACCCTAGTTCCCTGAGGATCGAACAAGACGCTTCCCTTTCCTCTTCACCGGAGTGTGTGCAGACTGCGTGCCGTTGTACACATACTCGCCCCCGCCCATCACTCGCCTGCAGATGTTACAGAGTTTACCATGAGCACAGAAGCCCCTCTCACACTCTCAACTGCCAAGTGAAATTAGTTTTCGAAAAAATAAATACATGTATGCTGGGAAGCTGAATCACCCCACTGTAACTAATCAAGTTTCAATGACTGGACCAGCATGAAACTCAGTGAGAGGATGTGAAAGAAACCTTAAAAGTGTACCTACAGTGATGTGTGTTGATTTTTCTGTGTGTGGTCAGTGGTATTCTGCTGAGCTGTCTATCTAAACATGGGATGTGATAGGAAAATGAAATATTTACCTCTGTCCTTTATGACTGCTAGTGCAACAGTTGGGCTACCGAATAAAAATCTACATTTTCTACATACAGTATGGAAACTGATTTTTAAAATGGTTACAAATGGTTAAAGACAGAGTCTTTAGTGTGAGTTTAGATGTTGTTAATTGTTGGTATATGGTTTTTTTTTAAGCCATCTGCTTGCATTATTTAAAAACTAAAGTTTTTTAAAAATTGTGAATAAAAATGGATTTTGTAGTGAAAATCTACATTACTCTATGAAGCTCTGTATGCCGTAACCAACACGGTCTCCATACACTCTTAAAAAACTTAAATATAGTGTATGCATAATTTTCAAGAAACTTGTTTCAATAAAATGTTTCCAAAAATCTAATAGACAACTTTAAATTAATAATTTTAAATTTCAGAATCGGTTTTAATTCAAATATGTTATTCACAATGCTTCATGGAGTTGTAGCTCTTTCACTTACCCTAAAGGTTTTTGTTCTTTTTGTCCAGTTTTTAATTACTTTTTTGCCTTAAGTAAAAATTTGTAATGTTGTGATTCATCTTGCAGCTGGTTGGCTTCGTTTAACCTTTATAACGTTTTAACAAATACTTTTTTTTTACATTCTTATAGGAAATATTAATGGAAAAAATACTTCCAGAGCCAATGGAGCTGAAAAAGTGGGCAGGCAATAATTCACTCTATTGTGATTGCTTTGAAGATACTTACACAAATGTTTTTTACATTTTTTATTTTAATACATGAAAACAGAAAAGCATATGCATGTCTTACAGTTTCTTCCCAGTTATCATAATCTGTACCATAATGTTGGTGTCACACGTGTGTATGAGGCAGACACGGAGACGAAGAAATCCAATAACTGAAGGTTTTATTCAAACACGGAGCACGGAAGGAGATAACCCACAGAATTGACGAGAACGAACACAGACTAAGACTAACAGAAGGCTTAAATACATAAAGGATAATAGGAAGGCGGGGATAGCAGACGAGACTGATTAGGGAATTAATGAGGCCACAGGTGAGACAGATGACAAGAGGAGAGTCACAGGAGTCAGGGAGTTAACAGGAACAAGGAAGACAGGGCCATGACAGTTGGTTTACAGTTTAGGATAAATTAAGATTACTCCTCTGCTATAGTGATTCAATTTCCCCAAACTGCAGTTCAGACTACGTTACACCCATCTTGGTACTATTTCACAAAATGGTAACTGGCAACGCTTTCTATGAAGCAAGCGTAATGCCTTATACACAACATACACAACACAACATTTAGAGCATAGACAATGTACAAAATGGATATATGGCACGACCGTGGCAACAGGACAGCTAAACTTTTGTGAGAGCACCTCTAGGTCACTGAATAGGAATAGTGTCTCACCATGAATCATCCCTCACACATTCCTGCCCACTTTTTACATGACATAAGAACATTAATCTATATCGATTACTATTAATCTATAAATCTACATGTTTTTTTCCCTGTATTACTACATAGGTATTATATTTGGTAAAAACGTTGTAATTTTACAGTTTTTATGAATAATACCTTAAGGGTAATTTCTTGCAACCACTTCATGATATCTTATGGCTGTATAATAAGAATAATGCATGTATAATAAGGCATTAACAATAGCCTTATAATGCATTATAAATGCATGCTTCAGCTGGTGTTATAATAAATTGTACTTTTAAAAGTATAACTACAAATAGGTAAGTGTTATAATGTATTGTAACTATTGTTATTATTTATTAGATGATACAACATATTATAGGTTGTTTGTAAGGCATTATGCATACCTATATATATATTTTATAATGCATTATGAATTCCCTTACAATGCTTTATATATACAGGCTTCATAGAACATGTTGCCAAAATCACGGTTTCCTCAAAAAAGAAAGAAAAAAGAATTAAGCAGCACAACTGTTTTCAACATTGATAATAATAAGAAATGTCTTGAGCACCAAAACAGCATATTAGGGAGTAGTGGCTGCTGACAATTCAGTTGAATGAAAAACATGAACAATTCACATCACTTTTGTTAAATAATTTTAGTTTTAAACTGAAATAATTCACAATATTAGTTTTTACTGTATGTTTTCATCAAATAAATACAGCCATGGTCAGCATGAGACTTCAAAATAAAATATAAAAATTCTTACCCCAAACTGTCTGTGTGTATGTGTGTGCGTGCATGCGTGTGTATGCGTGCGTGCATGTGTGTGTGTGTGTGTCTGAGTACTTTGAATGGCTCATTTGCATTTTTAAATAATCTTTTTTTAAATATTTTATTTATCTATTTAAAAAATTTCTCCAGAAACTGGCCTCACCCCTTTCTGGAGAATCTCCCATTACATAATTAACTTCACTGTTTCTCATTGTTAACAGATCTTCCAAACAAGTTCTATTGTTAGTAATAAATGAATAATAAAAAATAAAATGTGAATATGATTCTTATTGAAACATCTATCATAATTTATAATCAGGATCCTTAAAAATTACACAATATCCAACTGCACTGTGAAAATCACAATATAAATCTAATTAGGAATTTGAGGTAGGATCTTAATTAATTCCAAAAGAATCTTATATAATTGGTTCCCAATTTTCAAAAAGGCTCTTTCACACATTAGGAATGTTACAGTAATACTCTTCCTTCATCATGTCTTTTTTCCCTTATAGGACATGTATCCCAGATTGATGAGGGCGGCTAGCCAGAGGCATGATGTCCATCCACAACTCCTGCTCAATGAAAAGGAAGACACAAGAATTGCGTTTGGACAATCAGTCTCTGACTGCCAAGTTGTAAGGGACAGAAGACACTGAAGAAGGGCCACACATATTCAGCTCAATCCAAGGATGACACCAAAAGTTTTCTGAAACAGACAGTAAATCATACATGTAAATCATGAACTCACTGATATTATTATATTATATTACATTATTACCCTCTAAAATCTACCTTATTATAATTCTGACTGACATGTCTTTTCTCCAGTGATGCTAAACCAGTCTAAATAAGTACATGCAGTTAAATCACATATTGTTTAATTTACTGGAAATTCCATGATGTTGTGATTCTTTTCCAACTTACCTAGAGTTGTCCAGTTTTGTCACTTACGAACTTCAAATTTTGTTGATAAATCCAAACAGGAGTTTTGCGGTTAGTGACCGCCTTGGTCAGTGTCTTGTTCTGTCTCTGTCGGTATCTGTGTGTGTCCACATCTTTCTCTCCCTTTCCTTCTATCCATCTCATTACATGCAGCAGTGGGGTTGCCTAAGAGACCAGGCCTGAAAAGAGAACATCTCTTGTACTACAATGCATGGAGAAAGTGACATAGGATTGGGGGGTCGAGGGGTTGAGAGAGAAGGAGAAAGAGTGACGGAGAAGTATAAGGTGGATGGATGCGAGAATAAATGCTACAGATAGTCTATCTGATGGAGAGAGTATCTCAAGCCCTTGAGTCTGATAAAATATGGCTTGACATGCTGAGCAAACTGGACTTTTTCTTCAAGTTGTTATTTTACAGCCTAATGGTTTGCTTTTAAAGTTTGTCTTTGACGTATTACAGATTGACAAAGATAGCAAGAATCTAACATGTCTAAAAATAAAGCAGAAATTAGAAGAATTTAAAACAAACAAACAAAAATATAAATATGTTGCCTATATTCAGTTATCAGTGGTGCTTGTGATGTGATGCTAATACTTTGTACTATAGATTAATTATTCAGAAATACATAAAAAATTAAATGGACTATATATTAAAGATTATATAAAATGCATGCTATATTTAATATTTGCTAAATACAATAAAATACATCAATACAATTATAACACGCATATTCAAGGTGTAAGGAAAATATGTTATTACTTTTTACTTGATGGTTAAATCACGCAACATTTTTCAATATTAATTTTAGAGTTAATAAATGAACATGAATACAAGAACTAATTTTTCATTCATGTATTATCATTTACCTAGGCTTCACTTTTATTGATTCTCACAAGTAAGCAGACGTCTAATTCTAAATATTGAAGTAGTGTTTTGATTGAGATTTTGGGGATACAATCTGAGCATGGCATATGACAAAGTGGGCAGAAAATCACATTACTTACAAACTTACAGTACACTGAAGAAGGAACTTCAAAATATGAGACTTAGTGACTCTGCTTCAAGTGTTAAGTCAAATAATTTCCTTTATGAAATGTCCCTTTAGCAGGATAGTGCATATATTACCACTGACCACTGTGTTGCCATAGCAAACTCCACACAAAAGGGTGTGGCGTGGGAAAGACTCCTTGAGGTCAGGAGTGAGAGTCAGGAGGTCAGGGATCACCAGCAGCTGGACAACACACAAGAGGAGAGGAGGGTGAGAAAGGAGCAAGGGGCGGTAGGACTGCAGCTGCTGACACAGGGGCTTCAACAAGACATTAACATTGAACTGCTCAATAATAAAGGGTATTGAGGGTTTGTGTAAAATCCGTAGACTGGTCTTTGGCTGACATGCCCATATCTGCTGAAAACGCACTAATGTGTAACGGTCCATGCCTATTATCAAGGACGATTTTGTGACATCTGTTTCGTTCTGTCTGTCTGTCTGTCTGTCTATCTATGTATCTAAATGATATTGATCTATCAAAAATAACAAACAGACAATAGATATAGTTTTGAAAAGGAAGAGAATTCCATACCTGAAAACTAAATATATAGTTTGTCTTATATATAGATATATAATTGTATTTCATGTCTGAAAACAAATTTAGAATTATTTGGGTATTTAAGACATGTTAGTACTTGAAAATAAAAAAACAACATTTTAGGTACTTTGTTAAATGCAAAATTCACACTAATTGTAATTGATTTTTAATGGAAATGTAATAAGGGAATGAATATGTCATGACAGGATTGATTGTGCAGTTCTAGGCAGAGATGACTGTGGTCTGAGGCACAAATCCTGGTCTAGGCAGCTTTCTTTCAGGGAGGAGTGAAGGTGAGGTCAGCCATGCTAAGGTCAGGATGACTGGTTTGTTCTTGAGGGTCAAGGGGAATCCGCCATAAGAGCAACTAAGGGGACAATGGTTATATGCAAATGAATTGTGGGATGGTCCGTTTGGCTGCTGATTTACATTCCCATATGTCCTCCATGAGAACCTGCATTGTTGTCTAAGGGTAAGAGGATTTAAAATGTCCATAAATGTCAAAAAATGGCTGTTTTTCCACTCAGAGCTTCAAAAGACACTGCACTTCTGATGGCCTGAATAGACTGTAGATATGCTATAAATGCCTAAAGAAGTTTGAAGTAAAAATAGTTTGAGCTCTGCTTTGTGTGTTTTGTGCTTTTGTTTTGCATTGTTCTGTACTTGGTAGTTATGTTCCAGTTTCCTGTTCCTCTTGTTAATCCCTGATTGTTTGCATCTGTTGTTGTTATTGTTGTTGTATTCAGACAGGAACATGGAGTTAAATCCAAATCTGTTCATTGAGAAATATGGGAGTTGATGGAACAACACGGCACCAAGGAGAACAGGCAGCAGGAAAGTATGCAGATAAGTTGAGATCATGAAATGGTGGAGATATGGCAAGTAATAGAGTCTTAAATTAATTAGTTATGGCAAGCGGATGGGTATGGCAAGTAAACAACTTATTTGAATAACAGTGTCTGTGAGGAGAGTAAGTGATGTGCCAGGGAGTTTGGTGTCAGTATTCAGGTAAGTTTAATGGATAATGAAGACAAACCACAGACTTTAGGTAGACAAAGGAGGTCACTTGAGACTGGAGAATGAAGGAGTAATAACTTTCAAATCAGACAGTAGGGGAAGTGGTCTGAGTTTCCAGGTTGGAGGCAAAATTAGTTTTTGAAGCCATGGGGTCCCAAGACCTTGCCCCTTTTTCAAAACTAATCAAAAGTGCTATCAATAACAATATTGTGATCAACAAAGCAAAATTCACTTGAATTAATATGAAAACGTACAAAACTGCATTACTTATCTGTCAACAGACAGTAGGAGTCATTACCGTAACACGTTGCAATGAGTTTGCATCTTGCTTTGAACTTATCATTCTGATATTGTTTGCTTGCTTACCAATATTCACAATTCTTTTTGAAATTATTCTACTCATTGTAAAAATAACATATAGATTTTATGTCAGGAAGTTGCCAGTTTGTTTGGACTGCTCTGGTCTTAATAATAAACCAGTTGAAAACTACAAAGCTACTGTCTGTTTCAGTTTTTTTTTAACAATGGTGAAAAAGCTCAAATAAAAAATTCTGTAGTATCCTAGAGTAACTTAGTTGTTGTTTATTACAAATGTTGCCTTCATACTTAATGCAGTTTAATAAAATTTCCCATTCTGGTGGCACAGAGAGCTTATGCCTGTTCCTGTGATTTCTGAAAATTGAAAAAAAGTGTTAAAGTGTTAACTTCAACTCAATACAGTAGTGTGAATTATCTAGGAGATACTACATTTTGGTAACAAGGATGAAGTAGAAAATCCAGGATGACAACAGATTGAGATAATAAAAAGGAGCAATGTGCTAATAACTGACTGTGGGGTAAGCATAAATATTTATAAAGGATAAAGTGAAGGAGAGAATCCATGGCTACAGGAACTATTGGCTCACTCACAGCATTTGATGCAAGAGCACAAACATGGGAAGGGTATTGTGAAATACTGGACTGATTTTTTTTTGTGGCTAATGGAATCAAAGATAAGGGTAAACAAATAGCTATTCTTATAAGTGATGTGGGACCACAAACTGACATTATGATGTGAAATCTTCTCAGCACTACAAAACTCTTTTCAGGAAAGGAAAATGCCACTTGTCATAGTGACAGGAATAGGATCACACTTACTAGGCAGAGCCTGGCTGAAAAAAATCCATCTGCAATGGAGTGACATAAAGCTGGTACAGACTGAGATGATGGCGTTGCAACTGGTGTTATCTAAGCATGACTTGTTCAAAGAGAAGTTTGGAACATTAAGGAGCACTACTGCTACTTTTTATGTGTTGACTGATGTCACAGAAACTGTTTTTCAGACCTAGATCTGAGCCTTATGCCCTGTGTAATGAATGGACACTCAGGCAGGAATCCAATTGCATGTCAGGACAGGCAGAGAAACAATCACAGACGATGTACCAGGCGAGGGTCAAAAGGCAGGCAGACAGGATCAACAATGGGTAAGCAGCAGAATCGGTAACACAGAAAACAGGACAGGGAAATAACGCTCAAGATTTTAGCAACAGCAAAACAAGACTTCGCCCAGATGTGTGTGTATGCAAGTTCTTTATAGTCCGTGTAATGGTGTCCAGCTGGCGCAGTAATCAGTCCAATGAACAGGATCATGGGAATTGTAGTGTGTGTGTGTGTGTCAGTGTACGTGTGATAGCTCCCTCTGGAGCCAGAGAGGGGAATAACAGAGTTTGTGACTGTAACTGTCAGGGTTCTGCCACATTCGGTCTAGTCATTTCTTGGTTTTGTGGAAGAGCTCTGACACTACCGTAATGTCTCGAGTTTTGTGTGTGTGTGTGTGAACAATTCACAGTCATGCGCACTCTTGTCTGTGTAATGTCTAGTGTGCGAGATATGATGTTCGGTCCCAATACTTTGGTCTGGTTCAGTTTCGGTTTTGTGTCGGGATTCGGGCATTCATGACTCGTGTGTTCGTCCTTGTCGTGAGCGCGTAAGACGAGTGGTTGCTCATTCTCACGCACTCTATGTTATGTGAGTGGGCACAGTTTCAAGCTCAGCTTGTACCGCATGCTCTCGTGTCCTTGTGCAATGTAAGCACGCGGTTCATGTTTACTTCGGCCTGCATGCTTTCATGTTGTGTTTTGGTGTTTCGCACACAGTTTGGTTGTCCCCAGCTGCGCGTCGTCTTTTGTCTAATGTGAACATGCGGCGATGCGTGTCCACATTGGCTGCATGTTCATGTCTAGTCTTTGTGTTTTCCTCCCTCCTTGTTTCCTTGTCATTAGTTTGATTTATCCCAGCTGTTTTCCCATCAATTACTCTTCCTCCTGTGTGTATTTAATCTCCTCATGTTTGCTGTCCTGTGTCGCGTCATTGTCTTTCATGTCGTCATGCTGCTTGTTCCTGTTTTGTTCCTTAGATAGTTCGTCGGTCTTGTTTTTTCCCCTCGGGGTGGTTTACTTTAAGTTTTGTTTTACTTTTGTTAATAAAAGCCCTAACCTGCACTATTGAGTCCTCGCTCTTCCCTTTACCCCCAGCGCTGGCAGTAACACCCTGAAAGATTAAGGAAGGGACTAATTGTTGCGAATATTTCACTTCTTCCATCAGGAACACACATTTATCCTACTTTAGCCACAAATCAGCTTCTTTAAGTCTCGATAACACTTCATCCAGTGATTGAAGTGGTTGGCTCATGATTTGCCTTCATACTGCCAATATATGAAGGCAGCTGTTATGATTATTTTGCAAGGTGACGATAAAATTGTCAAAGCACATCTTTCTGATCAGCTGGACAATATCAGAGTCCTTGCAGATATAACTCAATATCATGAGTTGTCTTGTGTGGCTGAAACGAAGCCAAGAAAAGGACTGAGAAGGCAATGAGTGCCATTGAGAAGGAACTGGATCATGCTCATGATATCAACAAGAAACATCTGGATTCACTCCCTAATGGATGGAAACCATGATTGGCATGGATTTTGTGTGTGGAATAGCACAGATCTTTAAAGATCTGGTTAATTGACTGAAAACTGCTTGTTATTCACCCAATGAAAAATTTTGGGTTCTATGACATCTACTATAGCTAATACTTTGAGCCACAAAAAAAAAAAAGTCCAAGAGACATAGAGGTAGATAAAACAAATGTATATAGTAAGTTTAAAGTTTAGTAAGTTTCATTTTAAATTGTGCAAAGAATATCCAGTAACTCATGAATGTGACTAGTGAGGTAGATGACATTGCCTGGGCAAATTTGAATGATCAGAATTTTTTATTTTTTATGGATTTGGTTTGAAAGAATTGATTAAACTCATTCTGCAGCAAGCATGGCAGGGCCGAGGGCCGGTGACAAGGCTGGTGGCGTGATTGATAATGAGCTTCACCTGCATGCAGGCCTCGTATCTCATGGAAAAGCGGAAGCATAAAAGGAGGAGGTACAACAGTGCCTGGATTTATGTTGTGTTTTGTTTGTGTGTGGGGGCAGCAGTTATCCGTGAGGGTTTGCTGCCATTACTTTTATTTTGTTTATTTATTGACTAAAGTTGTTAAATGTTCAGCCTACTTCTTCCCCAAACCTCATACTTCGCTACACAGTCGTTATGCAAAAAAGGGCATGAGCATTTGCAAACAGCTGGCAAAATATGCATCAGATGGCAAAGGTGACAAAGACAAAAGCACTGGGATAATACAGGTCAAATCAAATCAGCTCATATTTTTGATAGCACAAGCAAAGACATCACAAATTCTCCAGTCATTTCTCTAAACCTACCAATGATACAACAGGAATAAAAGAAGTCAGAGAACACGAGTCCTTCACAGAAGGCCACAGAGAATCCACAATTCGCCATATAGCAGACCTGAGCTCAGATGAACAAGACATTAGAGACTTTTTGAGAAGTACATGTGTAACGGCCACCTAATGTTGAATATAGTTCATGACATGAAGATGACTTCTTCCCTGGTGTATGCTATTGTATGCATGCTGTTCTTATGTAAGCACACACACAACTACAGAGAGAATGCTTGAGGGAAGAGTTGCAATACACTAATGTCTTAATTTTCAGATTAACGTTCATCAGAGTGCTTTCCTTTCCTGTTTTATTCTCACTCGTTAACATGTATGGGAAGAGACTTCTAGAGTATGGGACTACCAGTTTGTTTCCCTTGGGTTTTTCTTTTTTGTCTAATTCAATCTGGGCAGACTTTAAACCCTCAGACAGACATTACATATAGAGAACCTACAGAAGAACCAGAAATAACTAACTGGTATTGCATTATGAGAAATTATAAACTGAGAAAAATTGACTACAAAATACAATAAGGAAATATATGATATAACAATATACAAAAAAAACACAATATACATATATATATATATGCATGGAAAACTAAATGTATAAATAGTGTTGTTTTTTGGCAGGTGGGGACTGTTCGTATACCTGGACGAACTGATGTTCAGTGCTCTGTAGCACTGACTAGATGGCAACAGTTCAAAGAGGAAGCAGCCTGCGTGTGAGGGCTCCAGATGGATTTTGGCAGCTCTTATCCTGCAAGGGTCCAGTAATGTCTTTCAGGCAGCCAAGCACCAGTCTTTCAAATGACTTAATGACCCCAGATGTTAGGCAACAGGTCTGTAGTCATTCAGTCGATTTTGGGTTTCTTTGGGGTGGGGATTATGGTGGAGCGTTTGAAGCTTGAAGGAACTTTGCACAGCTTCAGTGATCTGTTGAAGATCTGTGTGAAGGTAGGGGCCAGCTGGTCAGCACAGGATTTTAGATTGGCTGGAGTAACTCCGTCTGGGTCTGATGCTTTCCTTGTCTTCTGTTTCAGGAAGACCTGCCACACATCTTTTTCACAGACCTAAAGTGCAGGAGAGGGGTTGGTGGTAGCTCGAGATTTTGATGGGTGTTTGGAGAGAAGGTCAGAATTTGTGTGAGGTAAGACAGGATTTTTTATTGCACACCTGCAATAAAACTCAATTCATCGGCCAGTTGTTGATTCTCCACAGTGCTGTGGGATGGTGTATTGCAGTTAGTAATGTCTTTCAGGCCTTTCCAGACTGATAGTAGTTGTAGTTGGCTGAAAACTGTTTTCTCAGCTTTTCAGAAAACTCCCTCTGTGAGAGTTTGAAAAGTCCTTATTTGTTCAGGAGAGAAGACGACGTTTGTCCATTTTGTTGGGTAGGGAGCAGAGATTTGCCAGATGGATACTGGGCTGCACTGTTCTGAAGCAGACACTGTCTGAGCTTGACTTGTGCACCAGCTTGCTTCCCACGCTTATGCGTTCTGGAGTGCTTCGGCAGTATTGATGCCCCTCCTAATAGGTTGTCCAGATAAATGTAAGAATGGTTTAAATCTTGTGAAATATTGAATGCTTTCACTATTGAATATTAAGCAGTTAATCTCTGATGAAACTGATTTTGTAAGAAAAACAAAAAGCAGCACAAACTACCAAAAACCGTAAAACAACTGGAGAGCTCCACACCAAGTGGCCATTCACAGCGCCATCTTGTCAAAAGTTCACTTCAGATGGTTTCCAACATTATGAAAACCAGTCTGAGAAAAACTCAAACTTTGACAAGCACTCAACAGAGAGAAAAAAAAAACGTATCAAGTCACTTGACAATTACCCTGTTCCCTGAAAAAATGGGGTTACGTTTCGTAGTGCTAACAAGAGCGTTCTTTATTTGCCTAGTTGTGAAGCATGTGTGGAACTTGACAAGAGCGTGGCTCAAATAACCTCGGACCATGACATAATTGGAATGTGCGCTTGTGAAAGGCTAAATCAGGAAAAGGAAAGCCCTTTGTTGACACCTTGGCCATGACTCCTGGGAGCAGAGGGATTAGTGGTAATGCATAAAGACACAGCCTAGGCTACAGGTGGGCCATGGCGTCCAGACCCATGGGGGCTGGGTGATTCAGATAGAAGTAAAAGGGACATTGTTCCTGTGAAGCGAAGAGTTCCACCTCTGCTTCGTAAACCTTTTTCCAAATCTGTTTGACTATCTGGTGTGGAGCTTCCACTAACTGTGTGTCACAGCCTGTCTGAACAGTAAGTATGATCCCTGAAGGACATGAACTTGTGCTGAGCCCACAGCAGAACTTGTTGTTCAAAAGTACTATGCCTTGCTGTTTATGTAGGTGACTACTATAATGTTGTCCATCCGCACTAGGAAATGGTAGCCTTAACTGCTGGAGGAAATACTTCAGGTCCAGGAACACTGCCAACAATTTAAGGCAATTGAGGGGCCAATCGAGATGACGACCTTACCAGATTCTTTGAGCTGGATGGTCTTCTAAAACAGCACCCCACCCCATGCAGAAAGCATATATCATTTACATTTATTCGTTTAGCAGATGCTTTTATTCAAAGCGACTTACAATTTGGGGAATACAGAAAGCGATTCATCCTTAAGATGCAAAAGTACACAAGAGTGCTTATAGTATAAGCCTGGAGAATAGAGGGACTTTTTATAAATGTGGCAGAGGTGGTATGTGCGTGTGTGTCATGTCAGGTGCTCACGATAGAGAAGAGTTTTCACCTGTGTTTTTAATGTTGACAAGGATGTCGCGTCATTGATGACGGCTAAATTATTCTGATTGCCTAAGAAAGAAAGAAAGAAAGATAAACAAAACTAGTAATTTTCCACACAAGAGCAGCCAGTCTGAAACATATCTTTATTGATCACATGGTTGACGGGTTAGTGACGTGGCTTCTCGAGAACAACAAGTCATTCCATCTCCTGATGGTGCCAGTTAATCACCTCACCAATACCGACCATATTAACGCACACACAGATACATAGCTTCTCCAAAGCTGAACTCGGCTCAGGCTCCAACTATCTGGTATTCTATCTGGTGAGAAACACAGACAATATTCATCCTTACTCTATGGAAAAATACAGAAAAGTAAAGAAAGGTTTTAACTAATAAAAATCCCTAATTTGATTATAAATCACTCATTACAAATCATTCAAATAAGAAAAAAGAAAAGAACATGAAAAATAAGACAAAGAAAAGAATACAGGTACAAATAAAAAAAATAAAATAATATATATACAAGCGACAATGGATTTCCGAATCGTATCTTTCAATGTCGAACCCAAGGTGAGAAACTGGGGTCCAAACCATATAGAAAGGGTACAAAGCCTGCAACACATAGCTCTTCCTTGCATCTGAGGATTGGCTGTGATTAAATTCCCTTGCTCTGAGCCACAACATATACAGTCTCATGTGATGATGATGATGTTCGTCCGTTGTTGCCAACAATGATCAAGGACACCACATAGGTAGTGAAGAAGAAACTGGGGTAGGGTGTGTCCGGCTGTGGCTGATAAGTCCGATGCGACCTCGGAAGGCTCTGCCGCATGTCGGGCATATGTGGTCTGCTGTAGCTGAGGGCAAGGTGTTTTTGCAGCTCACGTTTCCATTGAGCCTCAACAATCCTGCTTTGCTCGTAAGAGGTGGCACCTTGGCTGGTGCAACAGTGCCAGGTTGATCGGTCTAGCGCTACTGTCTCCCAGGTGTTGGAGTTGATCCCAAAGCTCTTGAGAGCAGTTTTGAGTGTGTCCTTGAAGCGTTTTCTTTGACCTCCGTGTGAGCGCTTGCCCTCTGCTAGTTCACCGTAAAATAGCCTCTTGGGGAGGCGTGTGTCAGGCATCTGAACCAGGTGTCCTGCCCATCTGACTTGAGCTTTCCTCAACAAAGTGTGAACACTGGGAAGATCGGCTCTAAAGAGTACCTCTGTGTCTGGAATTTTGTCTTGCCAGGAGATTTTTAGCAGCTTTCTCAGACAGTTCATGTGGAAGCGGTGTAGTTTGGACGTGAGACATGGACGTGCATAGACTAAGGTGGGCAGCACAACTGCTCGGTACACTTTCAGCTTGGTGGCCAACTTGATGCCTCTCCTCTCCCACACTGACTCACGTAGCCTTCCAAATGCTGAGCTCGCCTTGGCTATCTGCAATTCAACTTCATCATCGATGTTCAGTGATCTGGAAAGCGTACTGCCAAGGTAGGTGAACTTGTCAACAGTTTTCAGGGGTTCTCCTTCCACGGTGATGACCGGTTCCACATATGGTTTCTGCGGGGCGGAAGTACAGTACAGGCTCATGTACAGGAAGCCCAAAGACCATAGATACTGTTGCCACAAGGCCTAGAACTCTTTGAAAGTAATGGAAAGTAATTTCCTGACCTAGCCTGATATAATTTGGGGTATTTAAGATGGACTCAACATGTGCAGGAAACGCGCCACACTCTGCTTCTGCTACCTGACATTAGTTCTTCAGTCAGCATTGGCGATGTTTAAAAATCATCATGAATTCAGACAAGATGAAATTTGATGAAAGATGAAAGGTCAGGAAATTACATTGTGTAATATAAAAAAATTCACATTGTCTTGTGAATTATCTTACTGGTAACTTTTTCAGTCCAATATTTTAGGCTCTCCAGATTTAAATTCTATATCTCTGTTGCTTTTTAGAAAATATAAGACAAGAGTTTTAGACGGTGCACAGTGATTAACTGTTTTATTTCCTTCTTTAAATGTAAATGTTCTTATATTGTCTTCTACAGTTCAGTTTTTAAATTGGTGTACCGGTACAAGAAAATATATTACAATTGATGAAAACTAATACCAACTAATAGCTTTGCACAGACGGACAAGCTGGAGAGTATGTTAAAGATACAGCCACAATAGTTACCATAAAACGAACACTTCCTCTTTTAATAACCAATAGTGGTCTTCATGCTTCACAAAACATCTCAGGTTAAATATGTAACTATAGTAGAAACGCTTGGGGAATGCCTTGGCATGTAGTCTCATAAATCACTATTGAATCGATCGATCGAGATTAGCAGGCAGGTGACGTCATGATCCAGGATGATAAAGATGCGACGGAAACCGGAAGCTGCAGTTTAGATGAGAAAGGTGTGAGGAGCTGAGGCAGAAGACCTTTTCAAGGGAACTTGTACTTTGTCGAAATGCTAGGGCAGGGGTCGGGAACCTTTTTGTCTGAGAGAGCCATATACCCAAATTTTTTTGAACATGAAGCTGTGTAGAACCATAGTCCTGTCGATCGATCTGTCGGGGGGTGGGTGGGGGGGGGGGATGACGGCGCGATCTACCTGTCGTCGGAAAGCGGAAGTAGCGGAGCGATAAATCTGTCGACTGGTGGCGGCGCGATGTACCTGTCTCGCGAGTCATAGGTTCCCAACCCCTGCGCTAGGGGAATGATATACCAACACCACCTAAGTGATGAAGGCCTGACGAGTGTAACGTAGCTTACTATGAAAGCACTCGCGTCCCCGGACCGGAGATGAGGTCTAGTTGGTAGAACCTCAGGAATATGTACAGGGAGGACCAGCCTGCTACATCACAAACATCAGCAAAGGAGCTCCTGCCAGAAGAGCCTTGGAGGCAGCCACGCTCCTAGAACAGTTGGTCGATCTTAACAGCATGCCCAGATACAGAGTTTGGGCCTGTTCCTCAGAACTGGAAAGTGCTGAGATAAGACAGGGCCAAATGTGGAATGCCCTTTTCTTTTAAACTAGTCTGGGAAGATGCAGCCAGCGCACACACTCTCACGTTACACAGTGCTGAACTGAAGACACTTAAAGTTGCTGCTTCTGGTTTCCTGCGCACTTCATCCTGGTCCATGACATGCGCGTGACGTGCATTCACACTCGATTGATTGATTCAATACTGCTTTACGAGATAATTTGCCAAGGCATTCCCCTAGCGTTTCGACACAGCATCTCATTCCCTTGAAAGGGAACTTCTCTTTTGTCATTATGTATGACAAATTAATCAAGGCACACTCAAAAATGCATAAATGACAGTGTAACTCACGCGGCTGTTGTGTGTAGACACAGAGACACACGGAGCTCGGAATCACAGGTTTAAAGCAAAATACACTTTATTTATAACGGAAAACAAAAAGGCACTCGAGAGTGCAAACACGGAGAAACTTGGAAGCTAGGAGAACCAGTAGTAGACCCAACACACTCTAACAAATCACATTCAACGATTGACAAAGACATGATGCACATGGGGGTTTAAATACACAAGGAAATTACAAACAGGTGGCGAAACTAAATGGGTAATCAAACTGAATAAGACAGCTATGGCAACACAAGAGGGACAAACAAGAGGATCATGACAGGATTGTGACAGACAGAATGCAAAATCAGACATTTCAACTATTTTAAAAATCTCTTATTTTGCATGGATAAGAATAATAATAATAATAATAATAAATACAGTGGAATATGGTTATCTCGACGTCCTCGGGGGTTGCAAAAAAGCATCGAGATTACCAATTATCAAGGTAACCAACAGCCAATATGGCGATTTATTTGATGAAGCGATCGGCATGCTATAAAAATGAACATACACTGTATATGTTTAATAACAACAAAAGGCATTTGTGCACCAACTAACAGCAGAGATTTACCAGTGTACAATAAAAAACACCTTTGATTCTCGATACAAACCTTTAATTATATTCTCCAACATTGCAAACACAATGATCAATCACAGCGTAAACAGTCACAATATATTTGTGAGGTCATCACGCTGTACTAGATTGCATACTTTCTTGCGTTCTGCCCGTCTTATGTGCTTTCTCAACAAAGAAAGCTTCGGCTTCGTCCCGTCTTTTAACAACTGGGTTCTTCAATCCGCAGCGGCGCTCAGCAGATAGATCAGCAGATTAGATAGATAATTTGTAGTGATGGCGAGATAAAGCCTCATGAAGCATTGAACCTTTTCTTGTTGGTATATAATGATTGTATTAACAAAACTTTGTAATACATGTATTGGCTTGAAATCTATGGGACTATCAACGATATCCAACTATTGTTGGATTGTCTATTTTTATAATTTGTCTGAAACTATGTGTGCTGCCATTTTTTGACCAGGACTCCCTGGATGAAGAGGTTATGGTATCTCAATATGATTTTCCTTGATAAATAAAGGATAAAAGCATGAATAAAATGTATGTAAATCGATTGTTTGGTCAGAGGCAGACAGGGCAACATTATAATTGTATAAAAGTTGTAAAAGTGTCTGGGTTTAACTGGGCAGAGCGCAGTAAATGTTCTTGTGTATCTTGGACTGTGATTTTTTTGGAAACAAGAAAAATAATTAAGAGGATATATTTTAGGAGTTTTTATTCAAGAATATTATTTTTCAACTGTTTTAGGGCTAAGGCAATTTCGTTTTTTGACAACTTCTCCTGCCTTTGAAAACACCCTTTCACAAGGCACAGATGAAGCCGGGTACATAAATACTTGACAGCAAGCCTATATAGATGTGGAATATAACTTTATGTCTCTCCCAGTACTGAAGTGGATCCTCCAATCGGCCAATATTTGGTACGGCAAGATAATTTCAATTAAAAAGATAAATCAAAATTTTGCGGCAAGATTCGAACCGCTAACTGAGCCACTCAGGTGGAAGCGAGGCTTCAGACGTCATCGGTCTAAACCGATACAAGCCTCGATACGCGCTTCACTAAAAGCTTACAGGTATTTCTCGACACACGCTCCAAAGCCTCGGCACAGAGCATAACATCACTACTAATTTGCATAATGATTCAGCCTCAAGAGAGGAACTTTGTTCTGTTTTTCTGTATTTTGTTTATATTGGGTCAATTAGATTGCTAGTATATTGCTGTTAGTCTTATTGGATTAGCAGCCACTCACTGATCAATATACGTACCAGTTATTTCACTATTGAAAGTGTCTTTTCTTACTTTCCTATCTCTTGATGGTGTTGTGCATGTACTACCTGATACAATTAACAAACAAATTCAATCTTTCAGTCTCTCCTCTTTTGTGGCTAGAGTGTATCAGCACATTACAGGCAGATGAAGTTCAACCTTTCGCTCTCTGGCATCCCGACCCAACGGTGCCCCCCAGTGGACTCCATAGCTCCAGAAAGCCCACACTCCTCATAACCATGTGGCCCATGGCCAGATGCCCAGTTCTGGTAGCAGCCTGCTTCTTTGGTCTTTGTCCAGAACCAGAAGTTGAAGGTGCAGGTGTAACGGAGGCCCAGCCATACATGAGAAGTGGAGGCATGCATGGCTCTTCTCGCTACTCTATTCTGAAGCTCATAACTGTGAATGGAGACCAGGTCCACATGGTACTTTCTGCAGTAACTTGCAGCTTCAGTCCATGTCAGGTTCTGATGAACCAGAATCAGGTTATCTTTGGGATGGTAGGACATAAATATGGATTATACAGCATTTCAAGTGGAAATATGAAACAAGTAATAATATTTTTTGATACAGTATATCAAATATTTTACAGTCTTCTGGAAGAAGCTGTGCTCAAGACACAATGATTCTATGAGATGCATTATTCTTTATACTAAACCAGGGCTCAATAACACGGATGGCCCATGGCCAGTACTGTATTAGCACTGAAAATGTTGTCTTCATTGTTCCTCTACATCCTATACTAGAAAAAGTAGCAAAGTGCGCAGTGAGCAAGTCTTACCTTGCTCTGAAACTGTCGTGAGTATTTGTGTTTGTTGACTACTTGTATATCCCCCTTCAGTTGTATTTTCGGCTGGCCCATTCTGTGTTATTGTCGCTGTTCCGGGAATTAATTAAACAGTTTAATTAATGCTTTTGCGATAATAGATTGAAGTAGTCTGTAAAAACTGTATTATTATCTGTTATAACTTTAATTTTTTGTATCCCTTCTCATGTCACATTCTAGATTTCTGTGGACGGACACAAACATTCGTGAGTTGTATTTGGATTCTGTCTGGCTGTTGGTGTTGCCAATGGACCTTGGGAGTATTCCACAAAGCAGATTATGTGACTTGACCAAGTGTAAGTAAACGGATAACTCAACTTTTGGTACCAAAAACAGAGATAACTTTCAGGGTATGTAAGTAGCCATAGCAACTTCATCTCTGAACATAACCTGATCTGGAGCAGCTTCTGTTTGAGGGTTAGTTTAGTTCAGAGATGTTCAGCGCATGCGCGCCCTATTGATAAGGCTCAAGTGGGTTGAGTTAGGATAGATAGATAGATAGATAGATAGATAGATAGATAGATAGATAGATAGATAGATAGATAGATAGATAGATAGATAGATAGATAGATAGAAATGATCATCTCACACATTGTTGATCTACATTCAGACTCTTTTTTTGTTTTTTGTTTCTGCGCAATAATGTATTTTTATAACAGAAAATAATTTATAATACAGTGGCGTTCGGTTATGTCGACGGCTTCGGGGGTTGCAAAAAAACATTGAGATAACCGTTTAGCATATAACATATATTAACATATATTTTCCCACATATAACCCGCAGACGCAGATAATCTGTACACTCGTATAGCCAGCGGGTTTTGGGTTTTGTGTAAAAAAATCGTTGGCATAACCCACACCCATAGATTGATGAACTTTTTTGTGTAAGATCACATTTTGAATTTCAAATGTTGCTCGCATGACTTCAATTATCCATAACTGTTCAGGCTCGGTACACAGTGCTTGTGCGTGAAATTCACACAATAAGAAAACAAACACAAGTCAGAATCAGCAAAAAAGTCTCTCAAAAAAGCAGTCTTTCCAGCTGCGCTGTTTAGCAGCACGTCCCTTTAAGATGTGTCGGATGAGATGAGAAGAGCCCCCCCTCATGGCAGCACAGCCAATCATGTCTTCTTGCATGATTGACAGGTCAGAAAGCCTATCAGCGCAGCTGTTGCCGCGATTTGTTTGATGGAGCGATCGGCATTCATCAAAAAAAATGTACATATACACAGTACAGTGTATGTTTGACCAGTATGTAAACCAGTATGTAAATCAGCATTAAAGTTCTGTGTATGTTCGATGGTAAGATAACCTTGCTTTCTGGAATACCACCCTGGTTTAGTGGTTGGGGGAAATTTCAAGGTTATCTTACCGTGTGAAAAAGTGTAAATTATTTTCTATTACTAATAAATTACAACTAAATACATTATAGCATATAACACATCCTGTTGCAAAAATAAAATGAAAAATTGTCAACGTGTGAACTGATACAATCTGTTACGCCCACTGGAGCCTCGTCAATAGGGCGCTCATGCGCTGAATATCTCTGAACTAAACTAACACTCAGACAGAGAGTAAGTTGCTCCGGCTACTTACATACCCTGAAGGTTACCTCTGTTTTAGGAACCGAAAGTTGAGTTATCCACTGACTTACCCTTGAACATACCTGGGTGTGTCACATAACCTGCTTTCTGGAACCCCCAGGCAGTAGAAGGAGGCAGATAGAAATGTAAATGTAATGTCTTATTTTACAATACTTGCTAAAAAATAATAATTCATTATTCTTTTAGATGGGGAAGTGAAGGCATACTTATTGTTGAACCTTAAAGAATGTAGGCCAACTATTGCATGAATTCATAAAGATAAACAACAAAAACATCACAGTGATTATATCTCACCTTGCTCTGGACTTGTAGTGAGAATTTGTGTTGGTTGACTGTTTGTAATTTCCCCCTCAGTTGTATTTGGGGCTGGTCTGTGTTGAGTTGTTGTTTCTGCTCCAGGTGTAGCTAAAAGTAAGAACATTTTTGATCTAAAAAAACCCTATATAATTGTAAAGTAAATTAATTATTTAAATTATTAGTAAAATGTATTATTTTATCCCTTTTCATGTCACATTGTAGGTTTCTGAGGATGAACGTGTTAAATATTAAATTTGAAAGATGCACTGGGATTTGGACTGTATTTCTTAGCTGCTATGGTTTAGGGATTGGTGAAGATTTTAGATTAAAAGTGACAGATTAAAGGGAATGAAGTGTATAAAATAATAACAATAATCATATGCAGCAAACCTGGAGCTTCTTTCCCCCAACCCCCCCCCCCCCCCCCAAAAAAAAAAATCACAATCAAAATATTCATCAGAAAAATATCAATTAGAATTCATCCACAAATCATGCAGCTCTACTTGGAACCACATTGATAGAATTTAGATAGATAGAATTTATTGTCCCAGTTTGTTTCCACAAACGGTCATACAGTACAGTACACGCTACTGGCAAAAACATATATACACAAAAAGCAAAAAATATACATATGCTGGCAATATACCTGGTGCAGTGGTTGACTGAGATTTCAGATCTGTGAAAGAGGCAGATGAGATGCATATTACTTACAGATTTCTGAGCAGATTTAAAAGCTGCTAAATAGAAAAGGATGAACGTACCAACATGACAGATGAAGGGCTGAGTTGTGTTGCATGCGACGTCATTCCATTTCCCTGTTTGGTTCACCATCACTGAAACACAGTCCTGGTCTCTTGACGGACTTGTATTCCAGAAGCGGAAAGAAGAAACGCTCTGATCCGACCATGACCAAGGGTCTTTAAATAGTCCAATCCATGAAGTTGTTGCAACAGTCTTGACGTCATTATTTTCTGAGGCGTTTCTGATATTAGCTAGATCAGTGTGGAAGGTTCTGCAATATTCATGAGCCTCCATCCAGGATTTTTTCAGCTTAAACAGGATATACTTATTTTTGGCTGTTGCTTCAGACAAAAAAAAAACAAAAAAGATTTTAGTTGCCACTAATGTCAGATAATACAATGCTACAATTTACACTTTTATAGAAGATTACAAAAGTATTTGAAACTGGATTGCGTCTGTTATATTACATAAAAACAGCGGAAAGGAAAAATGCATTGCCTACACAGTAAACTATGTATAAATACACTGTACAGACAATAGTGCAATATAAATTCTTACCATTAAAGCATACAAATGACCTCTGTGTGTCACAAGTATCATTAAACCATTTCCCATTGTTTTCCATTACAGCACAGCTTTCTTTCTTTATATCTGGTTGTTTATCTTTCCAATTTTGGTATGTCTCATCACTGTATAAACTGTCTGGCAGGGACCAGTGCCACCTGAAGTCACTTCTATAAAGTCCAATATACACATCACATGAATCATCACTTATGGTACTGAACAAGCTGTTCATCTCGTCAGCATTATTCACAGTCGCCAGGTCTGTGTACTTCTCACGGCAGAATCTCTGAGCCTCAGTCCAGTTCTTTCTGATATTTATGAAGTGATATTGGTGAGATATTTGGCTTGAAGTGAAGGACAAAAGCCCTTAAAAAAACATAGAATTAATTATTGCCTTTACAAAGCAAATTATCAGCACATTGACTGTAATTAGCCCTACTAACACTTGAAAACGTGTGTGAAAAATTACTTTCTAAAAGCTTTAAATTCCCATTTTCAAGAAGCTAAATACAGAAAGCTATGTAAAATGGCAAAATTATGTTTTGTGTCATGTGACATTTACTTAAAATGCTTACCAAAGACAAGAAGGAGAAAGAAAACCATGATGCTGTAATTTCAGGAGCAACACAGAGCTCAGCGTGAGTAAAACATAGTCCATGCAACCTGCTTTTCCTCCTTTAAAATGTATTGTCTGAAACAATCAAATCAAAACCACAAGTTAAAATGGCATGTAATCTTATAGTTCTCAACTCAAGAAACTCTATAATAGCCCAGGAAAAGCATAACACTTACATTTAACAAGATATTTCAATGTGCCATTTATAAATGCAATACTTACATGTGCTTACAAAATGTTCTTCACGGTGTGACTGTAGTCTGAGTATTTTAAAGCAGGCAATGTGTTAAGAATGTTGTTTGGCCTGTTATCTTCTCTACCCTTGTGAAATCATGTCATTATGTCCTCCCACAGGCTTCGGCATCTTAATTCATCAGATTAGAAAGAAGCCACTTCTTGAATGAATTATAAGGTTACTTTGACAGCTGGAAACCAATCAGGTGTGCATGTATTCTCTATAAGAATGAAGGTGAACATCTCATGTTGCAGATCAGACTGAATGAAATTTTACACCTGAGGAATGTGTGTGGGACATAGCTTCTACATTTTTCTTTTTCATAATCACACCACATCATCTCAGATGACCAAACAGTTTTATTCAAGGACTTGTTGAAACTTTTTAAATATTCACCCAGACAATAAGAGAAAACAAAGTTTTAAAGTTCTAGTATTACTATAATATAATTGCTCATATTACACACTAGAATAAATGTCACTTTTATAACCATTAAAATGACATTGATCAATAATTCATTGTTTAATTCATTGAATAATTCATATTGAGCAATAATGATGAATAATGTTTTAGAAATAAAAAAGTAGAAATATTTAATCAGCTTAAAGAAAATAATATTAATGCATCTATGACTTGCATTGCTATGTCATTCATGTAAGTTTTGTGTGTGTGTGTGTATGTGACGTTGACTTTAAAAGTAAAGGAAACGTCTAAGACATATAACGTCAAATGTATTGTCATTGGCCTGGTTTGACATAGATTAAGCCAACATTAGAGCTTAGTTAAATTAGTAAGATATAAACATGACTTAGAAAGAAAAAACAACATTACTTGTGTGCGTCTTGAGACAAAACAATGACTCTGACATATTTTAAGATAAATTAATGCCAGTTGCTTTCATTTAAAACAGCTTAAACATGAATTTTAGTCTGAGACTAGGCTCACCCTAAAACTTGTCTGTGAAATTATCACATGACCAGACGAAAAGTGATAAATTTGCTGAAATATGGAATGCAGTAATAAACAAAATATGTAGATATAATGTATTTCTTTCTTTCTACATAACAATATTGATGTTATTCCAAAGAAAAGTGTTCAGACTAAATAGCACATTTAACAACCAAAAGAACATGTAGTTCTTCCCAGCGCGTATATTTATTTAATTATTTGTTTATTTATTTATTTGCTTGCATATATTTCTTATGTGAGCAGACACTTAGTGTCCACTAGGAGGCTTGACTTACAAGGTATTTGTCTGGTTGCAAACATTTATGGCGTAAACTGTAAAATATAGATGAAACGATGCTTTAAAGGACACGAGTCGTTGCTGTCGGAGGATTTGGCGTTTCTTAGGTGAGAATGGAGTAGATATGCTAATTTAAACTGCAAACTTCTGTAAAAATGACGGGAAAACAAACAAACACTTGGACGAGCTAGGCTAAGCTAAGCTAACACGGGCTTGCCGTATTATTAGGTCTCGCCATTTGTGTTTTAGCATATAAGGGTTTGTATGCTGCACAAAATAATATTTATATGTAAACGGTGTCATGTATGCGTTTCGAACAGGGTATTAAGAATTAAAAAGGGGGACCAAATGGTTTTCTTTAAATCGTAAACAGTCCGTTAGCCGTTAGCTTAGCCCAGCGCTGCGTACTAAATAATAAATAATCCAAACGCAGGCGCTTATTATCGTGTTAAAATGGCCAAATTACAAAGTTTTTTCGCTCTTAATCATACAATATCAGTTATAATATTCAGTTTTGGTGGCGGTGATTATAAAAAACAGAGTTAGGCTGCGTCCCAAAAACTACTAGTTGTGAGCTGCCAACCTAGACTGAATTTTGGGCGATATGGGCGTGTTCAAAGTTTCGAGTCTAGTGAGCAACCTTACTAGACTGCATTGAAGGGCATTATAGACTGATATTATAACGTGCGAACTCTCCCGTTGTATCCGTATGTGTTATCGAGCTGTGCAACCTCTTATTTTATTGATACATAGCCTTATATCGATATAATCTGATATCGACCTAATCTGCATCGGGATTAATAGAGCAGGAAACAGCAGATAAAACGCCCCTATTTCTATCCCAAAGTACACATGGCAAAATGTTTTTCCATATTTTGTGACATACTGTATTACTCAATAGGAAATCCAATTGAAAAGATAGATATTGTGATTATGGCACCAGCTTTGCTTTTTTTCATTCTTCACTTTAATGACATATCCAGGAGTATGACAGAAATCTTCCAGTGTCTTTAAATCTGTCGTGGTTAATGTCTCTTTCACTAGATTATCAAAGATCAGCAGTGTCCTCTCTGTTGGCCAGTCTAGTGCGCATCTATGAACTCCTTACCGCCCTCCACTTCTGCCGTCAGTAGCCCTGTCAGCTCCGTAGATTCGCCACTGTCAGCCGTCAGCTCGTCCATTGGCTCTCCCGGCGTTCCCGGCACCCCATCTGTCGGCTATGGACCCATCAGCAACTCCCAAGTGAGTCACACATTCAAGTTCTTCTCCATGCGATAAAAGTTCTGTATAGGTGGTCTTTTGTTGTGTTCCTGATGACTGGTTTTCTCATCACTTCTTGTCTATTTATCTCTAGCAGATAAACTCATCAATGTCTGTGTCTGGGCTACATGCTGTCAGCAGCTCCGATGATGTGAAACCCCCCTTTGGCTTGAAGTGTGTCAGTGGCTCTGGGCCAATGCTGTCCCAGAAACGCATGTGCGCCATTTGTGGGGACCGCTCCTCGGGTATGTACTAGAAATGAAGAGCTTTCCCATTGCCTTTGTTACTGTTTAATTAAGCCAAAACCACAAAGAGTTTTGAGTGACTGAACTTGGTTTGCTGTTCACGGGAAAGTTCTTCAAACTGTTTCTTAATATTTCAGCCAAACATATTTTACATTTTGACATTCTAGCATTGTTTTTGGTCATGATTCTGATGTGGATTTGATATTGGTTAATTGGTTATCTATGTACAGTACACAGTAGTATGATAGTACACACTCTCTTCTCTAATAATGCGTTACTGGAATGAGAGAGGGACAACCTGTCACTCAGAGAACCACAACCATCCAATAATCCAACCAATTGCTGATGGACAAAATCATGTCTTTCTTGTTCAAGAAGCTTTTTCACTTGTCACAATAGGAAATAAAACAGTATTGCTTTTAAGTTCTGTCACTTTCATGTCACTTTAAATTCAAGTGCTGTCTTAGTTTTAGATATTATAATCAACTCTCAAATATAAACTTGAATTTTATGCAAACATTTATGAGTGACGATCCTGATTGTTAGACGAATGTTCTAATGTGTGCAGTTATTTTTCAGTAAATGGGGTGATACGGCTATCTATTCACCTAGTCAGTGCTATCACAATACTTGGGTGCCGATACGATATGTATTGCGACTTTTAAGAATAGAAATTTTAGTAGTGCTATTGCAATGTATTGTGTTTTTCTTTTTTAACCATAAAGACTGTACATGATATATGAGTCATATTTACAAAAATTCATATTTTCTTTCTGAGTTTTATCATGTATTATAAAGCCACATTCTCTTGAATTAATAATACATTTTTGACCACCTAGTAACGAAACGGGATAAACTGTACATACCTGTGTTTTGTAGTGCCTTTTTTCATACTGTAGTAACTATTTTGATCACTATCGTAGGCATCAGTGTTTATAGATGAACTACATAACTTTTATCCCAGTACTTCTGGTTTCCAATAATTTGAACTATTGTATCATAGAAATAATGAGGTTGAAATGATGACAACTGCTCTCTCTGGATCAGTGACAGCTACAAAATATTTTCATTTAATTAAAAATGGAAAGCAGATTCTAGGAATAAGATCGCATGGGTACATAAGCAATCACTAAAATAAAGCTAATTAATTTGAATTAATATATTAACAAAATGTTAGTCGTAAACAAAAAAATTGCAATAGTTGGGTGAAGTTTTTTTTTTTCTCCCAGCCCAAGCTTTACAGTACCATATCACTTTGTCAAATTATTTGAGTTACTTCAAAGGACATTGATCAAGAAAATAGATATTAAAATGTTTTGGTTTTTTTCACACACACAAAATTTAATTAAATTGTTTTCTATGGAAAGCACATTCTCTCTCTCTCTACTGCTCTCTTTCCCAAACGCAGTCAGTGAAAATCAGTGAAATAATGAAAAGCTACGTCAGCGAGTTACTAATGTGGCTTTAAACAGTTTTGGGAAGATATCCATAGGAAAATTAGTTTTGTACACACAGTATTATTTTAAATACAAAAATCTGAAAAATGTCTCTGAGTGTTGAACATAACATAACTGCAATAATTGACTCTGGGCTGTTGAATTACCAGAAAAATAATGCTTCATGTCATGTTGTGGCCACAATACCACCTCAGGTGTGCATTATTTTTGTAATAATTCTGTTGGGCATCATCAGTTATTCTTTACTTACATTGCAGGTAGTTTTTGTATTAAAGGAGTAGTTCACCCAAAAATTAGAATTATGCTATAATTTATTCACCTTCAAGCCATCCTAGGGGTATATGTCTTTCTTCTTTCAGCCAAACACAATCAGAGTAATATTAAGTAATATCCTAGCTCTTCCCAGCTTTGAGTATTTGAAGCTCCAAAAAGCACATCCATCCATCATACAAGTGATCCATATAACTCCAGGTTCATAAATGCCTTTTGAAACAAAGAAATGGGTTTTTGTCAGAAAATCATGCATATTTAAAACTTTATAAATTATTATTACTGGCTTTTGGAATTGGCCGTACGGGGACTGATTGGAGTGAGTGAGAACGAAGGGAAAACTGGAAGAAGGGAGGCCCAGCCGTAGATACGCAAGTCCGTGACAGAAGCTGAGCGATGACCGATCGAGGTTGATCCGGAGGAATGAGAGAGCCCAAAGGAGTTCTAGGGCAGATGGACCATGGTGGAGTTGAGGGAATGCACGGCTGGGGTGGAGCTGATGGGCTGACAGACCGAATTGAGGGAATGCACGGCTGGGGTGGAGCTGATGGGCTGACAGACCGAATTGAAGACTAACGTTCTGCCAGGAACTCAGCCTTACGTTGAGCTGGTGGACGGGAAGCCCGAGGCGAAGCTGCAGAACCAGACGGCGCTAGCGACAGGAGCAGAGCCAAGGAGCTTGGTGGCACCAGTGAAGCTGATGGATCCAAAGGCATGGCCGTAATTAGCAGAGGAGGTGGGACCAGGAAGTCAGGCTGGAACTTCGGAGGAGGAAGATGGGATAACATCCAAATATCCATACGGGACCGACAAAGGTGAGGATTCGAGGGTGGGAACTTCCATCAGGTTCAGGTCCTCTCCTTGCTCTGGGGTGGACTGAGTAACACACGCTGACTCCATGACTGTGATGGTATCTGGTTCTGGGGTGACCTCGAGCTTACAAGCTGTGACCATCCAACCCAAATACCCAAGCAACTCTCTGTGTTCAGGGTAGAGGGGAAGGCTCATCGATGGTAAGCCCATTCTGATTTTTGTTTTTTAATATATTTTTTCCCGTTTTTGAGGGTCGGTTATTCTGGCACATGTTGTCGAGGAATAAGGAATGCGACTGACTAGGAACGCTTCAAATAGACACAATCCGAGACAATAAACGATAAAGGGATGGACAGAACTAGGAGCATTTATACACATAGTAAATAAGGGACAATCGACAATGATTAATGGAGTTACCTAGGTGAGAAACTAGGAAAACAGGCAAGCGGAAACGGAAGCAACACAAACTCAAAACAGAACATGATTGTGACATTATTTTTTTCTAACTAATAAGCTATTGACCTTGAATGGTTTTCCTGAGGTAAATGCAACATCATCATTTACAATAATTTTTAGACCATTTTTCATATCTTTTTGCAATTAAAACAGATTAAGTGATTACATGGGACATGATACATTTCAGTAAAGCTCTATTCAGATGGTAATTGTTTCTCATGTTGGACATTTGTAAAAATACAATGATAAAACTCATGCATTCAGATAGCAATTTATTTTCGGTAAGTAAACGTCTATGCGAGTCTAGTTCTTACATAATCACGACACATAGCATAATGACAAACGCAGAAGTTCAGAGGATCCAGAAAAACAAGACTCTGGTCATTAATTAAAAGCCTAAAACAAGAATTTTTAAGGAGAAATGTTGGAGGATTTTGAGAAGAGAAGTTGGAGTTAAAAAAGAGGAGTTTGTTGCCCAGGCCTAATTGTTTGAACCATGAGAGGTATCCACTCTTACCTAACGCTACACCTGAAGAAATAGCTTGGAAGACCCAGGATATTATTTAATATCGTGTTCGGCTGGAAGAAGAAAGTCATATACAGTAGAATGGTTTGAGGGTGAATAAATTATCTGGAATAATTTTCATCTTGGGTGAACTAACCCTTTAACAGCTCCCACTCGATGTTCTTTTAAATACTTTCCAGTATTTCAGTAACACGAATGTACAACTTTAAAATGCAATCAAAGTACAGTGAAGCACAACAGTTATCGTACAGTGCTCCACAGCGGTCAAAAACGATTTAAACAGTGATTTTTGTTTTGTTTTGTTGAAGTGATCTCTTTTTGTAAACTGGATTCGGATGGCAATTAAATGACCACATGACCTTGGTGTTTGTCAAAAAACAGTAGATAATTCATGTTATTTTGGGAAAAACCCTTTACATTCTGGATTCAAATGGCAATAAAATCACTGCCCCTACCTTTGGGTCCCCATGAGAAACAATTACCCTCCGAATAGAGCTTAAGTTGTACTGTTTCTTTGTACATGACCATGACCAACATGACCTCTGATGTTCATTCATGCTGTGACTAAAGAGGAAAAGATGATCTGATCATGTGTGCAATTCTTTTTTTCTTTCTTCATTTAAACTTTGGGATAAACTGAGCAGAATTTGAGTTTTGTTTACCCAGCCCTAACATCCATAAATCTGACATTACTTGTTGTAGCTTATCCACTTTGTGCACAAAATAGATGCTGACTCAGAACAAGCTCTAATTAAACGTCACTGGTCAGTGATTTAAGCTCTCTAAAACCATTTCAGCCAAAACTGGAAGTTGTGGTGCGTCACTACTTTATATGGAAATATAAAGTCAGTAATGTAATTATTGTGTGGCTCCATTCATAAAAAACACACAAAAAATACAATTTCAACTCATATATTTATTAACGTAGATATACCACACAATTTTTCATTTCCGAACAAAAATTAATTTCATTCATTAGATTTTTTGAGGGGAATTAAGTCTGTCCTGAAATCTTTAATAATAATAATAATAATAATATTGATAAAATCCTCAATAAAATGAATTCTTGAAAAGAAAACTGGAACACACTTCATATTCGGTGTTTTTAACTACATGTTTAGGTACAATATACTTGTACCTATTGTGTTCATGTTGTATTGCAAAACGCATTTGCTACTATTGAGGTGGTATGTAACGTGTTTAAAACTAGCTGTTTGGAAGATTTTTTTTTTCCTGTACTTTTTTGTCATTGACTAATAGCTCCTACAGAGGAGGTTGTTTACAGTGAATGTTTAAAGTTTAAAATTTTGCATCTCAGAGGTAATGTGAGCATGATTTGTGTGTGCAGGGAAGCATTATGGCGTGTACAGCTGCGAAGGTTGTAAGGGTTTCTTCAAGCGCACAGTCAGGAAGGACCTGAGCTACACCTGCAGGGACAACAAGGAGTGTCTGGTCGATAAACGTCAGCGCAATCGCTGCCAGTACTGCCGCTATCAGAAGTGCCTGGCCATGGGGATGAAAAGAGAGGGTGGGTACCTGTCAGTCTTCCACTTAAGACATGTCTCCTCTCCTGTAGTGTGAGGTAATGCATGAGCTGTAGGTGGAGAATGGAGTCGGGTGAAACATTGTAGAAGCGTTATTGTAGTGTTTGAATAGGTTTTATGATAGATCAGCAGTACAGTAATACCTCGAGATACGAGCGTCTCTACATATGAGTATTCCAAGATACGAGCAAGCCTTCGAGCAGATTTTTGCTTCTATATACGAGTAAATATTCGTAATACGAGAACGTGTACTGACGCCGACGCCCATTCACTTCACCTGTCACACTCTTAAGAAAGTGGTGTCAGTTATAGCACATTTTTGGAGTCGTCTGAAGCTTAGTGACAGTGACGGATTGAACAAATGCCCTTTTAGTCCTCAGTCCCTGGCAGATGATGAAGAACCTGACGTATTTGGGCGGAAACAACCCGCAGGACAAAAACTAGGGTTTGGATTTTCATGACATTTGTTTCCATTACTGGTTCATATATGCACTTAACACCTTACTCACTGAATAATCTCTGTTTCAATAACGTCATGTAGCAACCCCGTCCACCATGACACGCTATACAAGATAAAACGATTGCATTGGTATCGATAGTATTGATATCGATAGTAATTGATAGTATTTGGGTGATATCGTGTCGCCTGTACCCGGCATTACAGTACTGCAATCTGACTTTAAGTGTCTTGCTTGGGGACACAATGGTTGTTTTTGAATTGTATCTCTTGGTTTCCAGACCAGAACTTGAAGCACTAGGCAACACTGCTCAATGGTGTGGTGCGGATGGCTTGGCTGATTCCTTGACATTTATGAATCTTTTGTTCTGCTCCAGCTGTTCAGGAAGAGCGCCAGAAGAATAAGGAGCGGGATGGAGACTATGAATTCAGCAGTGCAGCTAATGAGGAGATGCCTGTGGAGAAGATCCTGGAGGCCGAGACAGCGGTAGAGCACAGAACAAACCTGCACTCTGATGCCACTGGTTCAGTAAGTGTATTTGCATGAATTATGCTATTTATTTATTATATAACAAAAGAAACTGGTACCTTTCTACAAGAAATAGGAAGTAAGCACTTGTCGAAGGGTGCAGATGTGCTTATATTGTGCGTAATAACAGAAAGCGATCAACTTTTGAAAATAATTTGACACTTAAAAATATCGATTGGTTAAAAGGTTTTAAGCAATTAATTTGTAAAGTTATGCCAAGCATTGATTGTCAACTGTTGTTTGGCAAAGACTTATTTAATGCTGTTGTTCCCAGAGCTCGTTTAGAGCGTAATATCTTACTCCTACACAGATTAACAGGAATGAAGCTGTTAATCAGGTCACAAATTCACTTTATGTTGTCCATTTTCTCTAACTCTCTGTTCTCCAGTCCAATGATCCAGTCACTAACATCTGCCAGGCTGCAGACAAACAGCTGTTCACTCTGGTGGAGTGGGCCAAGAGAATCCCTCACTTCTCTGAGCTGCCCCTGGATGACCAAGTCATTCTGCTCAGGGCTGGTACGAGCGTCAGACATTCTCACACACATTTTGAGTTACAGCTAAAATCTGAAATATAAAAAAATAATGATGATATTTTTTATAACAGGATGGAATGAGCTTTTGATCGCTGCCTTCTCTCATCGCTCCATCAGTGTGAAGGATGAGATTCTGTTGGCTACAGGTCTACATGTGCCCAGAGACAGCACTCACAACTTGGGAGTGGAGGCCTTTTTCGACAGGTCACACTGAACTCTATGTTTACATAATTTGTTTAATAATGTGGTATTTTAGATGCTTAACGTTGATAATGTCTGTACAGTCAGAGTGCACACAGTGCAGAGGTGGGAGCCTTATTTGACAGGTAATGCCTAACATCAATCTTCACTTATATTTACCTAATGTCTGTATACTTGTAATTCTTTTGGGTGAACTAGACCTTATTGCAAGGTTATTTTGCTCATTTTCTCGTAGGGTGCTGACTGAGTTGGTCTGTAAGATGCGTGATATGCAAATGGACAAAGCTGAACTTGGTTGTCTGCGTGCTATAGTTCTGTTTAACCCAGGTATGCTTTTTTTTGTACCCCAGAAATTGTTTAAAGGAAAATGTCACCTTTTTATCACTTTCTTTCTTCTGTGGAACACAAACAAAGATATATATTTTTAATGTCACCAATGTTTTTTTGGTCCGTTCAGTGATAATCAACTTGTTCCAATGTTATTTTGGACCCCGGTGACTTTCATTGTATGCACAAAAAAGGTTAAATATTCTTCAAAATGTCTTTTGGTTGGTATGACATGAGGAAGATTAAAGCCAGAATGTTGCTTTTTTTAAAGTTTATCTATGTGTTTAATAACCTTTAAACGTGTAGTCACGTAAATTCTCAAAAACTATGTTATTTTATGTTGTTTCTTCTATTATCTATTCTTCTTTTATGTAGTTTCAACAGAATTACAAATACAAAAGGCACTTTTGCATGTCGTGCCTCCCATAACTCAAACATCACAGCACAGCTCTTACGGGTGCTTGTGAAGGCGTACCTCAACTATGCTACTTTCAATTAAATGCTACTTTCAATTAAAAAGCCAACATATTAGGAATACTTTTAGTATTCTATGTGTCATAAGTAAGCAATTGAGTTGGCCAATGCGGTCTAGAGCGAACGTGAGCGTTTTGTGTAATATAAACCTGTCCAACATCTCTGCCCTAACTATTTGAGGCTGTCTACAGTGGACACATCAAAGTAAACATTATAAACTGGTTAATTTGTCTTTCTGAAAGGGTGCATGATAATGCTGTATGGTATAATGGCTGACCTATATTGGTTTCTTTATATCTTAGAGAGTAGGGTGGTCGATGGCTGATATAAATGGGTTGCCGACCCCTGGTCTAACTAAATGCAGTGAATTTTTGGCTTGCACTTCTGTAACCGAAGCTAAATTTATTTTCCCATGTAACTCGTCAACCATGGTCCCCCACCGGCCAAACACCCTCTGCCTGTTGATTTGAAACCGATTGAGAAATCTGAGCGGCCCACTCTCATTATTTACATGGTGCCTGGACTACAATTTTAGGCAGATAAACCCATGAATGGAAAGCTAATAGTAGTTAGTGAACAATAATCTGGGTTAAGGGAATGTATTTAGCATAACTTACATACTTCACCTTTTAAGCAAAATCTGATTGGCACATCTAGATTTTAGCCATTTACCCTGAATATTGTGAATGCCTTGGGCATCAAAACTTGAGAAAAAGATCCTGCTGAAAATGTCCAATATTTCTTAGATGCCAAAGGTCTGACTAGCAGCAGTGAGGTGGAGCTTCTCCGAGAGAAGGTATACGCGTCCCTGGAGTCCTATTGCAAGCAGAAGTATCCAGATCAGCAGGGGAGGTGAGTGTTCTGCACTGATCTAGGCCAATTCACCAATAGAGTTTTATTCTCCAGACACCTCCAATTCAGTTTAAGCAGGTGCTGATGCACTGAAAATCATATTTGTTTTGTGTATGCAAATAAGTGCTGCTATTAGTTGCTTCTTTTATAATTGACAGATCCCCCACAAACGTAGTTCACACTGTCATTTATAGAAGTCATGAACCGTCATATGTTACCGTGTTCCTTGTTGTGAGAGTATGGGAGATGCCCCAAAAATTCTGCCCGCTTGCTTACTCACAGGTTTGCCAAGCTCCTCCTACGGCTTCCTGCATTGCGTTCCATCGGCCTTAAGTGTCTGGAGCACCTTTTCTTCTTTAAACTGATTGGAGACACCCCCATTGACACTTTCCTAATGGAGATGCTGGAGTCGCCCCATTAACTGCGGCAGAGGAAGATTGGGAGACAGGGTTTTTCTACCCTAAGTCCTGGAGATAACTGTGACTGCACTTTTTCTTCCCAGGGGAATTACAGCGATTGGTCAGCCTCTGGTCTGGGGGTATTTTTTCCATTTATGTCTTTTTGTTTTTCTTTTTTTCTCTTGACTATCTCTTAAGTGCACCATAGAGTCTAGAGACCCAAAACTTGCCATGAAAAATTATTGGTGCTACATTTCAACAGTAAGCTAATTTTATATATATATATATATATATATATATATATATATATAAAACGTATGTACGTATATGTGTGTGTGTGTGTGTGTGTGTTTTACATATATATATATATATATATGTACATATATGTATGTATATACATGTATGTATGTGTATATGTATAAAACAAGTTTAAAACTCAAAGTTTTTAAGTATGGAAGCTCCAGTTACCTGACTGGTTTAGATAAGTGGGGTTTACATTTTGATAGAACCATTTGAGGCTTTTAAAACACTGTGGATGATAAGCTTTAATCATATGTAAGTGTGCTTCACCATCTCTTTAAGTTTGGGTGCTTCTTCCTGTACGGATAATTTATTTTGCCCCGACCTGTAAGGACCGGTCAAGCGGGGCGAATACAGGAATGAATTCATTCGGTGTTATAGATTTAAATTGACATTTACTTTGCTAGCGTGAGAAATCTGGCAAAGAAATCTATATGCAATGAAGCTTGAAATGATGCAAAACAGAAAAGACTAGATGTTTAATCTCCAAAAACAAAAACAATGGCAACAGAAATAAACGAAACACGCGATTTACGTGATATTGTGCAATGTTAAGCCTAAATCCAGAGGTGGACGTGAGGGAAATGCAAGCACTCTTTTTATTATCTCACGCACTCATTTTTATTATCACGTCATGAGTGCCTAACAGACATATGCTTGATTTATGTTTTTTATTTAACGTTTGACAGAAGAAAGGACAGACAAAAAGATGAATCTCTGTTCACGTCATCAGCAGTTCGATTTTCTTTGGTTCTCTTTTTGTTTTGCCAGAAGTGTCCTAGGCTGGAATTGTCTTAAACCTGCATTGGTTTTATTAGTGATCTGTCAGTTAGTAATACACTCTCTTCTCTTATCACATATCAGGTAACTGTATAAGAGTGATAATTCCTTAAGTAAACTGCACTACACAAAAAAATGTCATTCCTTTTTTTTTTTTTTTGACCAGTGTCACATAAAAAAAAATTACTTTGGTGCTTCGGAATTGACATTTGGGTAATCCTTTATAATAATGTTCATTAATAAGTCATTAACAATATTATGTAATGCTTGACGTATAATTAGTTTATATCTACCATATATATATATATTCATATTGCTAGAAATATGAATGATGTGGCTGTTCATGTTTACTAATGAGAAGCAGATCATTATTTAATGTAACTCTAAATACATTGTCATGTCATTAAACTTTCAATTCATATGATCATGCACTTTAAAAAAAATCTACAAATGATTTTGACAGATGGTTTACAATGATTAAAAGCTTCATTAATAAATCATTAACAAACATGAAAAAATATGAACTAATGATCCGCTAAGCTTAGTTTTAAATTGCTATGAGATAATGTGCCCATGGAAGTTTACTAATGAAATAAATTAAACTTTAATGTTAATCATTATGTAATGTAAGTTAAAAGGCTTACAAATGTCATTAAGCTTTTAATTCACTAAGCTTTAATTCGTTTAAGGAACTTAAAAATCATCAAGAAAAAATCTAATCTTTAAATTATTTTAAAAGAAATTATGCAATGATTAAAAGCTTATTTGTTAATGTACATTTGAATGCTAACAAATGTCATTAAGCATCAGTTGGTATTACCTAATGCACTTTTTTTATATTTACAAGTGTTGTGAAAAAATTAGTTTAATTAGTCATTTTAAGCACTTTACACACTATTCATGTTAACATATTAAAGTCAGAACCATAGACTCTAAAGGTCACGCATTTAGTTTTCGTATACACACCACAACAAACAGACTTCTATTAATACATTTGTATGATTATATTAATAATTTTTCCAATACCCAATCTGAAGTTATCATTTTTAAATGTTGTAGGGCTGTCCCCAACTAAAGATCTTTCCAGTTGCCTAGTAGCCGTTCATTTAAGCAATTATTTGACTAATCACGCGATTTACATTAAATTACTTAAATATATGCTTGTTGGGAGAGGAGCATTTAATATAGATATATAGCCTATTCAGCGTTCAAGTGAATACGTAAAGCGTCATATGGATTACATAATAAGAGACCATTTGTTTTCGATTTGAATTTTAAAAGTACATTTCAAGCTTTCATATATTTCTCATGTGCGTGAGGTGAGGCAAGTAGAGTTTCTGTTCATTTTTGTGACGCCTTCCAGACCAAGACGGCAGAAAGTGCATCCTGTTTTTTTCTTTATTTTCCAAAAGCACAACATTTTGCTGTTATTGTGAATGTACACAAATAAAAGTAGACCCTTTTACAGTTTCAAATGATGTATTACTTTTAATTGTATGACCAAAAATGTAGTATTTCAAGTTGTAATTTATCTTCCACACTCCAACAGTTGGATATGCGCATAATTTAGGTTAACATTAGAGTGAGCGGCCATGTAAAGTTGCTACTACTTGCATGTTTAAAATGATAAGCCATATTTCAGGTACGGTAATTGGATTATATGCCGCTAACGATCTGTCCATCACGGATTTCGCCACTTCCTATGGAGTTTTTATTTCTCTCGCTGCAACAAAATTACAATAAAATTCTGATCGATTATTAGGGGGCAGCCCTAAAATGTTTACTAAAATACATTTAGTACCTTTATGGGCATTGGACTACTATTACAATGCGTGTGTGAAAGGGTGATTAGTTAAGTTTACGACAACAACACATAATTGTACTTTGCACACTATGGCCTGAAAATAGAGGAAAATGTTGGAATAGTCAGCGGGAGAAAAAGTTAAAAACCCCCAATTTAAAGTGGGACCAGTCATTCTTATGTTGTTCAATTTACTTCTATGGCTCAAAAAAGTCATTTGTAGATTTTTAATCTGCAGTGCATGATCATATGAATCGAATTTGAATTTGAATGACATTTGTAAGCAAATCAATTTCACAATACACAATGATCTGTGAATTATTATGTAATGTTTAAAAGTTCATTAACAAGCACATCATCTCACATTTCTAGCTATATGAATATATATATAATGATAACTAATGATCTTTTAAGCATTATATAATGTTTATCAATGACTTCTTAATGGAAGTTATTATAAAATGTTACCGACTGCGAAAAGGAAAAAGTACAGCTATCTTCAGCTTTATAGAGATACTAAATCTGAGCAATATGAAAGTTCATTGGTGTGGACTTGCTGTTTGTATTTGGAAAACCTTCCAACTTGAAATTTCTACAATTAATTTCTTCTAGTACTGTGCAGACCCTATTGTTCAGGGACATTGTGTAGCTATTGTGTAGACCTAGACTGGCTAGGAATCCATATATATTCTCTTGCTTTTATCACTTTCTTTAGTTGGTAGTTGGCATACAACTTGCAGAAAAGACATAGTTTGCACTGGATTTTACCATGAATCCTAGAATTTGGATTTTGTCTTTTATTTCCTTTCTGTGATCTGAGCTGATTTGCTTTTTGTTTTCTTTTGACCTACCGTTGACTTTTTTTCTTTCTTTATTTGCTTTTCCTTGGCATTTTCTTTCTGTCCTTGCTGACAAATTTATGGGGACAAATGCAAACTCACTTTTGCCATAGATATATCTAACAAACAAACACACAAGGTTGTTTTTGTATGGTCTTGTACAACCAACATCTTTACTGCATTAGGCATGTTACATGTCTGTTGTTGCACTAAAATTGTCATACAATTATGATTGTAATGAGATTCCATCAGTTTCGATGTTGTCACGGCTCGTTTTAGAGGAGCTCCGTGACACTGCAAGAGAACCATCTGCTGTACATGACCCTAAATAAAGGTGGTGATATGTCTAACAACTGTTCTTGGAGAGTTTCTGTGACTCCACGAGCGACTGAATCAATGAATTGTGACGATCTCTCGCAAAAGCAACTTTATTTCTTGTAATTGTGACATTCTTGACTGTTTTTCACTACAACTGCGTTTTCAGGGCTCGAACACAAACGTTTGAAAACTGATTTCAAAATGCACGTTGAAAATGATTTTGTGTGACGTCATGTGCATTAAGCATAGTGTTTCTTTAAAAACTGACATTGCCAACTTCTGGTCTGACGGCACAATACAGTAATCCCTCGCCACTTCGCGGTTCAAGTTTCGCGGCCTCAGTGCAACGTGGATTTTTCAAAAATATCCAGTCCACCTTAACTGCAATAAACACGGGATCACTGTACTGAGTTTTTAATCGTTTTTCATTCGACAGCTTTTTGTCATCAAAAGTTTTAAAATGCAAAGGAAACCTTTTCCCTTATTAGTACGTAATTGTAATTACGACTTTACATCTGACATGTTTTTATCTGATTGAATACTTAATTCTGATTGGTAAATCTCACCATCTGGTGGTGGATGTTGTTATTCCCAGATAACAACTGGTAAAAACTGATAACACATATGCTTACGGTTTTTCTTTGTGGAAGTTTTGCGTTTGATAAGCTAATAAAATATTTAAACTCAAGTCAATATTTTTTATTTGATTGTCATCCGGGTATCGCAGTCAAACGCCACTGCGGCCAATGATGGTTTTATACATTGTAATGGTTTGTAAGATAACAAACAGGTAAAGTTTTCATCTCAAATCAACATCTCTTATCCCCATAATTATTTATGCAGTGAAATAACTACCCTTTTGGCTGGATGTACATGATCCTTTACACATGAGCACACCTCGCTATCGAATTGTGATTGCAACTGCATTGTAAAGGTGATTGTGTTTCTAATAATTGCTGCTTTACATGTTCCAGTACTTTGTGACTTTGTATCTCGCATTTTGACTTTAGATCAAGAAATCTTTTAATTGCAACTTCAAAGTTCTATATAACCAGTAGTTTAATGCACAGCAGAACCATTTGGATTCCTCCTCTCTGGACTTGTTTCTGAGGGGAAAACTTTAGAAACACTTGCTCAAACAATGACTCCATTACCAAGAAACAAATACTCCAACTCTGTGTTGTGGGTGTTGCTGTAAAAGCTTTTTATTGCAAAGTACAGTAAATGCTTTTTCCTTTAGGAATTTAGAAGTCAAATGTTCACATTCTCAATCATTTATTCAAAACCAACTCTTTATGGCACTTGTAGCAATGGGTGAAACTCTGTATGCGAGTGCAATAATATCAAAGGCCGTTTGAGCAGGGCTGATGGGTGCATGACAATGTTTCAAGTCTGTGCTGCGTAAACACATGAAACATAAAAGCTGCGTTCACAGGGTATCGAGACATCACAGGCTCCATCCATTTCACCCCAATATAATGACGCGTGTTATCGTTTGAACCATGCATGGCTTATTTTCTCTTAAATTAAAACTTTCACAGAATAACACTGGTTTTGACCTATAATACACTATTCTATACAAAACAAACACAACAAGAAATCAAAACGTTGAAGTGACATTTACACAATTTTACAGCATCTCTCTCACGTTTAGCCTCTACATCACGGTTCTACTTTACATGTATCTAATCTCTTATCCACATAATGCTCAGAGTAAAAATCTGAGGGAAAGGTGAAAAAAAATCGTCTGTATTGTACTCCATTTTCCAATTCCTTTCGAAATTGCATGCTACACATGATAAGGTGCTAAATGGTTCTGCTATCATAGACTGGATGTGTGTCTGTGGGAAATGTCAAATTTCCAAAAGAACACCAACAACGAAACGAAACGACTCTACCACAATGCAAAAAAAAAGAAAGAAGAAAAGGTTGTGTTGACTTTAATCTTGCGTACATTCTGCGATTTGCTCTCCGTCTTTTGAAGAATCGTCAGGTGTTTATCGTACTGACCTAATGTTTTGAAGTCACACGATACGTTTTTACTCTCATTAGACAAACTGATTGCTATGGGGGGATAACAATGAACAGGGTAAACTATTCCATTCAATTGGCTGAAAATCTGAATGTTTCCTATTTTCATCCTTTTCCTGGACTACCAATAATCAGATGCACATAGAAATATTCTTCAAGGCACTTATTTGACAAAAATGCCTTCACCTTTAAAAGCAAACAAAAAAAAACAAATATGGTATTCCAGTCATTTCATTTAAATTAGACGATTGTCTACTTTTGCTATGTAAGTTATGAAATTAATGCATTATCAATGTTTCATTTTCTAAATGAAACCGGTTTTGTCCACACAAACTTCAGTGTTCAGCAGAAATTGAAAACAATTTTTAATCCCCCCAACGCTCTCAACTTCAAGCTATCTGAAAGTAACCAGACATGTAACACAAGAAGCGCTGCTATTTTAAAATGGGTCAAACACACAAACAAACAAACAATTTTTACCACAGCTGCTGATTTACATGAAATATGAACACTGGAGGTGCCACTGCTGAATTCAATGCCATCCGAGTTCAACCAAACAGCCAGTACGAACAAAAAAAAGCATCCAGTTATCATCAGTTCTCAGTTTTTGGTTCATTCTGAAGGCCACAGCGGAAAGAGACAAACATTTGTCTCTGTACTGGAGAAATGGACAATCAGCATTCTACAGTCTCTCTCTCTGAGTGTGTGTGTGTGTGTGTGTGTGTGTGTGTGTCTATAAAGGTTGTGCAGCAACTGTGCTTTTTCTCTTTCAAGAATGCACTAAACATGGAGGTTAACTCCACCGATGAAGAGCAGGAACAGTGGACATGCACCTGAGTGGTTTCAATTATTCTCTTAGACCACCTTGGGACAATATGCAAACGTAGGTGAAGCTAGTAAATGAAGCAAGGTCTGATTACACGTCCAAGGTTAAGTATAATATGATGGGTTAGTGATTATAATCCCTTTCACCTGTGAGAGTATGAACTGTCCACAGAAATAACCATCGTAAAACACCAAACCAGAAACAAGCTGCTCCAGCAATCCAGAACAAAGCAAACTGGAGCTAAAGTGACCTGTTCCAGCTCGTGCATGTGTGTGTGTGTGTGTGTGTGTGTGTGCTGAGATCCTGAGCGGCTGCTGTCTCACACTTGCATCTCAGAGCTGCTGGCCAATCCCAGTGCCTGTGCCTCCTCTGGCGTAAGACCGTTCTTCAGTGTTCTTCTTACTGTAGAGAAAAAGAGGGGAATGAGTGAGAGAACCAAGCAATGCAAAGAAAACGCATGATGCAAAGTTCACAGGAAGATGAGATGACGAATTTCAAATTAGAATTCTAATAAACACTAGTCAAAGTAATATTTAGAATATGGGATGGGATTAAAAACGTAATATTTAAATCTATATAAAATGTTTTATATTCAATTAAAATGTGTGATAAGAACTGTATCCGAATAATAAAGCAATTGAATCTGTTAAATTAAAACAATGATTACATTTAAATGTTATAACATTTGTTTTAACATCAAGGATTGTTTTAAATTATAATTACGGGCTATATAACAAATTTTTTAGACGTAATAATATTTCAATATATTTGTTACATCCCTAAGGACGTACATTTTCTTTCTGTTTTTCTTTCTTGCCTCTGGCGTTTGTACTATCACTCTGACAGCTGGCGCTGATAGGCTGTTTGACCTGTCAATCATGCAAGAAAGCGTGATTGGCTGTGCTGCCATGAGGGCGGGCTCTTCTCATCTCATCCGATGATCAACACCTGTAGAATCGCTTCTTAAGGGATGTGCTGCTGCACAGCGGGAGAGACTGCTTTTTCTTTTTGTTCTGATTCGGACTTGTGTTTGTTTTCTTATTGTTTGAATTTCGCGCACAAGCACTGTGTACCGAGCTTGAACAGTTATGGATAATTGACGTCATGCGAGCAACATTGACAATTTGAACTTACACAAAAAAGTTCATCAATCTATGGGTGCGGGTTATATAAGGGTGCGGGTTATACCAACAATTTTTTATATATGGCTATATGAAGGCTATATGAAGGGTGCGTCTGTGGTTTATATGCGGGAAATACGGTATACAGATAACACTCTTAAAGAAAGCAGTGTGAGGTGTGTGTGAGGTATTTGTAGACGTACAGGATTTGCGGTTGGCTCTGGAGCGTCTCCTCTCTCGGGGCTGTGCGCGCTGACTAGGGCCCTGAGTTGCTGATTTCACAATCCGTTCCATGATCTCATCCGCTGTATCATTTGTGCAATTAGAAGTGTCTTCATTTGCAGCAGACAAAAGTGCCGTATGGCCTAGAAAACGGACGCGAGAAGGAGAAAAGAGTTGCGTCAACTTTAGACCTTCCTACAGCTACTTCAAATCAGAATGGTCTGTAGCTCTGAATAAATACCTCGAGTGGATCGAGTCCGTGTGCGGAGGCCAGGGAGAACAGAAGTCGGGCTATCGCCGCCCTGCAGGCTACTACGAAGAACTGCGGTCATCTGCTCATGCTCAGCTGCGTCCTCCGTGTAGCCCAAACCCTGCGGCGGACCCTCCTGACCCTCCAGAGGAGTGCTGGCAAACTTCCCACTCTGAGAAGAAAAGTAATAAACATCAAAATTACATTCAGGCATTATTAACACAACTTGTTATTTTTTTTGTAACTGTGCCAAAAAGCTTTTATTTATCCAATTATTACTTTCATTTCAGATGTCTGTTTGTTTTATAACACAATTAGTATGTTTTACAAAAATATGCTTGTAATGTATAATTAAAAATAGTCAAATACATAAATAAATGTCTATCCAAAGTGATTTAGTATATTATTCACACATTAGTAGATTATAGAGTGTATTATGTATTAGTGCCTGCTCACTTTTCCAGAAGTAATTTTCTCCTAAGGATTTAAAACAGTTAAAACGTCACAAGACACGAGGTGAATCACAACTTTACAAACTTTTATGTAAAGCAAAAAATTACAGAAATGTGTCTTAATGACAACTCTATTGAAGATGGAAAAATAAAATATTAAATATTAATTTAAAGTTAATTCTATAGAAACAATATATTTTAAGTTTTAAGTGTGTGTCTATATATATATAGATATGTGTGTGTGTGTGTGTAAAAACGACATTTCATATATATACCATGAATTCAGCTGTTAAAGTTATCATTAAAAATAACAGGTTTTTACTTCTGTGTGCGGACAATTGCACTCTATTAGTTTCTTGATTTTGAAAGTTGCACACAGGTTTGGATTTTTAATGGCAGACTAAAAATGATGCTTGACCCAAGGGTTTTAGTGTCTTGAAGCAGCTTCAAATCTTTATGAGCTTTATTCAACATCATATTTCATCCAATTTAACACACACTTCAAATCCACACAGAGAACCATAACAGTTGCATACGATAAGACAGTCACATATTGGACGACACTGAATTCCTCAGCCTCCAGTTATTATGGGATGCATCACTAACTCGCACACGGTCTGGTAATGCATGTTAGATATTACAGGTCAGTGAAGTACCGAGAAGAAAATCTGAAACCCGTTCATGCGCAAACGAACAGAAGCACAAGGATACATGCATACCTCTTCATCTTCTTCCTCATCACTCTACAGAGAAGAGATGAAAGCGGTCACATGGCAGAGAAGACGAACAGGAAATGTTGGGTTGAATAACATGTTTGGTATTTGGTTTGACAGCTACAAATGAATCTTGAAGGTTTAAAAAAAAAAACATTCTAAATTGTTGAACTTTATTTACATTGGGCAATTTCTTTTAACTTCTATTCTTTTTTTTTACCAATTAAGAATGTCATGGTCATACATTACCCCAATATTAAAAGAAAGAATTATGAAAATATATTTGTTGGGGGGATTAAAATGCAGAACTATCAAGAATTTTATACACTGTTTTCATAATAAAGCATAAAATCTTGCACTGAATGCAAAATAGAAAAAAAATATATTTAATTTACTTATTCATTATGGCAGTATTTGTATAAAATGAACAGAATTTATTTACAACGTGCTATTGAACTTCTTCCTTTACCTCAGCTTTACCTCTTCAGAGTCAGAGTTTGCATACACGACTCCTACAGGGACGTCCAAAGGTTTGGATTTTCACACAGAGATTGAATTAGACACCCCTCTTAGACTAAGGAAGACCCCTGCCAAGCATAACATGCCATGAAGGGCTATCCTGGCTACGACATCCCCCATGAGAGGCATTAAATCGGCCCCCTGGTGTAACGTCTACCCAGGGCAAGCCCAGAACTGCAAAAGCCATGACAATAGACTGCTTGATTTACAATGTTTTATTATTCTAATGAAAGTGGGGAGTGTGTTTTGTAGCTATTCTGACCATCCTAAGGCTGGACTGGAATATAGACGATAAGATTCAAGACTCAATGATCTCAAGTGGGCATACAGTGTAAAAGTGCCAAAGATTTAAAAGAAAATGTTGAATGAGACGCTGCAAAAAATATAGTGACTCCCTCTAGTGGTGCACAGAATTTAAGCAGCTTGTTCACTCACAGGAAAAACAAGAACTAAAGAGCTGAGGGCACCTTTCTGTACCCGAATTACATGGCGAGAGTGTTGAGAAAATGTTTCAAATTTTTATATTTGAGTAAAATTGTTGAGACCCCAAACAAACAAGACATTAGTTGAAGCAGGAGAATAAAGGCATTTCATTTTTGTCTTCTGGTTGATGAATAACCCAGTGTCATCATGTTCCCGATGAGATGCATCATGAATAAACAAAGAAAACATTATTTTATAATAGCTTTATGCTTTAAAAAAAAAAATTCATTCAGCATTACGAAAGGCAGTTTTGATGTTTATGCTGTTGAATGTGGGTGATAACGTTATTTTATATATGCATATGATTACATATGATATCGCTTGTTTTTGCTTCTTCTTCACCAGTACTCCACATATGAAAACACGGAAAGCCGTACATTTTCATCAATGGCAGGGAAGCCTTTCATCACAAATAACGGACATTCCAACAATGGTGGGGAAAGAATTAGAAATGAATTGTGTTCCATAAAATGCGCAACCTAATAAATCCCATGTTTAGAAAAGTCTACTGCAACTGTTCACACTCACCTCTGTGATCATTTTGCCCCTGGTCTTGTTCCTCTCACGGTGATTGGCTCGTTTCTGTTTTTGCTGCAGTACTCGCTCTCTGGTGGTGCGATACTCGAGCGCAAACTCACTCAAAATCTTACTGAAGCGGTGAACGCTCACCTCTCTTATTGCGTACGGCGGGTGGCCCAGGAACAGCAGGAATGAATGAAACCTGTAGATCAAACACAAGGACTCTTCAACACCATTGTGGTTTAGTTCAGACAGGCGGCAAAAAACATTTAGTCTGAACAACTAAAAACACAAAAATGCAAACCACATTTGTAGGTGGTTTGAAAACACAAACTGTCTGATCAGATTTAAAGAGTCTTTTTCTATTCTCATAGATTGGATTTGGATTAGCTTTAATGATCATTTAAGGCACCTGTTTATGATGCGGCGATGCACAATTTTAAGGATGATAATTCGTTCTGCGCAGTCTTTAAGGAAGTCCGACATGCGCTGCTTAAGGGCTGGTTTGATTTCGTGTTTGGAGATGACCTTCAGGTGGTCCCAGGATGCTTTGCAGCGGCGCTCCATCTGACATAGGTTTTCCTGCAGCTGGTCGAAGTCCACCTGGAGAAGACAGGACAACCAGGCGTTTCAGGATTGGTCTGTTCACTTCACAAGCAATGCTTTCCTTTTAGCAACAACACATGGAATTGCGATGCCTTGATTTCTTTCTTTGCATGTGGCATGTTGCCATTGCTTATACATTGGGATCCAAAAGTCTGAGATGATCTTGAAAATCTGGGATTTAAAATCTAATTTAAATCTGGAAACAAACAATGCTTTGAAATATTTAAAACAAGGAAACGCTACGTACAACTCTGCACTATTTCTTGGTCTGGTCACCAATCAAATAAGCAAATTTATGACATTAATCATGTGACTGCTTTGTACAAAAGGTCAGGTGTTCTTGCTTCCATCGAAGCCCATTTGGAACTTTCTCTAGGGCTTTCAGTTTAACTCAACCTCTCCACAAAATATTAAACAGCAATATCTGTTTTCAACAGCGATAAGAACAGAAAAAATCGTAAATGTTCCAAACTTATGACCGGCAGTATATTTGTAGGTGTTTCGTTGGCTAGCAGTGAGTGCACAAACTCTTAGTGATCACTGAGATTTGGAATTCATTTCCAGATGTCTCCATCCATCATTGCTTGCCCTCTCTGTACCATATTAATCAAATATAATGGAAGACCAAATATGCAAAAACATTCCAAGGAAAGGTAGAGGCTTGCAATGAGTGGTGATGGTCTTTTCAACAGTACGGTACCTTAGCAGAGCGAGTGATGGCTCCTATCTCGGAGTAGAGGTCTGAGCTGTCTGGAAACTTCTCCACGACGATGGAGGAGACGTGATGCAGTAGAGACTGTTTGTGAACGGTGTCCTTTACTTCAGGAACTTTCTCTAGGTAACTCAGCTCAAAGCCTTTAGCCTGAAGACAAACAATAACACCATGAACATTAAATAATGACTCAAACATTGATAATGACGTAGTATTTTTCCCCCTTAAATGTGTTTTTATATAGCTATATATGTCTACACAGTTTATATGCAGACGCAGTTTGGTTCATTTGAATAAAAACGCTTTGATACTTGCAATGTCTTCTAAAAACACATTTAAGAGGGATATAATACATATAAATATTAAATATAAAACATTTAATATCACAGTAATACCTCGGTTTACGAGTGACTTTGTAAACAAGCAAATCGGTGAACGAGCATTGTATCGGAGTAGGATAAGAACTTTCCCTCGCCCATGCAAATTTTTTTGTGCAAGTTCAGCATCTTCGCACCCTTTTTTACTGAAAATATTTTAACGACAGCCTCTCACAAAAACTGTCACCCCTTAACTCGTTCATTCTCTCAGCGTCGCTCGGTTTGGTTGCATCATTCACCACAGTGATACTTTATAAGTGATTTACAGCGGTTTTACCTCGTGTTGTTAACATTAATTGTGATCGCTATTGTTTACGTAGTGAAATATATACGTACAGTACAGCATATCGACAATGACCCCCAAGATGAGTAAGAAAGGCGGTATGAAATTCTCCCTCTAAGCCAGGGGTCGGGAACCTATGGCTCGCGAGCCATATATGGCTCTTTTGATGGCTGCATATGGCTCTTTTGACGCCGACGCGTTACTTCCGCGTTCGGAGGACAGAGACATCGCAAATAATTAGTATTTATATGAGATCTTAATGGTTATAATTTTAACTGTAATTAATAGGGTAAAACCAAAAGAATATTTGGGGCATTTTTGCTCATGTGGAACGAATCAAGTGATTTTTATTGCATTCTTAAGGGGAAAATTGTTTTGGTGTACGAGCATTTTGGATTACGAGTTCGCTCTTGGAACAAATTAAACTTGTAAACTGAGGTATTACTGTATTTGCAAAGTTCAAATTAAATTTGCAGTGATTCCTAAAAGTGTAATCCTTAAAATAATAGAATAATTTGGAGTAGTTTGTTGTTTTATTTATAAAAATGTTGCTATTTTTCCTGTAATAGTTTAAATACTTAATTGTTGTGTTCATGAAATGTGACTTTTTATATTTATTTCAGATTGATACACATATGTTGTATATTAGGATACATTTCATATTCAAAATAAGTATTACATAATTGTGTTAAACAAGGGCAGTAATTTTGCTACGGTTGGTCTCTGAATCTAAAGAAGGTTAAAACATGAAAAGCGTAATGCACGCTTACAAGCCAAAAGTCAATGGAATACATTTTACGTTTCATATATACATTCGAGCGTGTAAGTATGCGAGATGAGAGAAAATCACATGCATCTTGAGAGCATTAGTAACTCTGGATCTGGTCCATCATCAAATCATTTCCTAAAAAAGCTAGGGCTCATTTTGACATTATTCTGATGCAGTTAAGTTGATTAGCATCAGTTGCATTAAGATAAAAGCGCTTTGAACGTGTGCAGAGTCTATGTGCAGCTCCCATGATGATTCTGACCAATGCTTCATTAACATATGATTAACAGATTCTCAACCCTGTCTGAGCTGGGAATGGAGAAATCCCCACGGACGTGACATGACTCAAACTGGCTTTGTTCTGCTGCCCATGCTCAATGGTTTACGGTAACAAAAGAGATTTCATGCCAAACTCACCACCTTATCGGGTTTATCTCCTTCAGCCTTTTTAACATCATTAAGATCTAAGCCAATACAGCAGATAGACAGATGGAGATGGAGAGAGATTAGGGCTTGAAAGAAGAGCTGTAGACTTTGCTGGCACTTACATTGGTCCCGTTGAGAAAGTTGCCAATAGCTAGCAGAGTTGAAAGGATGTAGCGCAGCGTCTTATTCTTTTCTAATTGGTCCATGCTCTCCTTTAGGTCCTGTAGCGGTTCTGCTACTTCCTGCGAATGAGAAAACGAATGGGTTACAAATAAATTGCCTCTGGGAACAAAATCTGTGGTTTTGCTTCCGGATCTAGATTTTAAATTCACATCAACATAGCACCAAAATTGTTTATAATACAATAGAGGAATTCAAAAAGTCCTAAATATGACTATGATTACAAGTGCACCAATAATGCAATTATTCCCAAAAATCAGAGTAAGGAAGTAATCGCAGTAAGGAAGTAATCGCAGTAAGATGTTTACATGACACAAGGAAACCCCTTCAATCTCGTTTACATGCAAATTTCACTATTCTGATTATATCAAAACAGATTTCTATAGACTTAATGGATAATGGCTGTCACTGGGGTTGCGTTCTTCGCACCGTCTCTGGATGAAGACAAGTACGGGTTGTGTTGACAGAGTTTAGCGAATAGAGTAGAGGAAAACTTGGAGTTTATTCATGAAAATGTGTGAACAATTGTGTTTACATGAGGTAAAGTGTAATCGCAATATTGCCCTCCACTGATCCAACTTGTAAAACAGATCATAAAACTAATCCTCGTGAATTAAGGGTTAAGACAAAAAGAGACACGATCGCTTCATATATGTGAATAAAGGTGTACATTTTGTCTGTTCTAAACTGCTCGATTCATATGGATTAATTTTACGATCTCTTTATGAACGTTTTGAAACGTTAAAGTGGAAGTTGCATGGACTGTCAATGGAGGAACAGAAATCTCTCAGATTTCATTATTTGTAATTGATTCAGTAGATGATGATGTAGTGTTCTGATGATGCATGATCAACACGAGAGCCGCTACTAAAACTACGAATTCATATTTCTCAGAATAAAACCAATTTAAATGTGCAACCTCCTTTTACGAATGGGGAATTTTTTTTGAGGGCTGAGATAAGCCTTTGAGGAACGATCAAAAGCAACTGATCCCAAACCATTATAACGTCATTTCAATTGTATAAAGGGGTCACAAAACACGATGCTGACCTTCTCTAAAACATCATAGTCCATCTTAAAGGCCCAAAGTTGCAAGCGGGCAGACAGCTCACTGATGGAGGACAGAATGAGGAGGAACTGCTCTGCACTGCCCAGTGGAGTGTCGGGGTTCGCCAGCTGGGCCTCCTGAATCTTCTGCGTCTCCTCCTCCGTAGGAATCATTGTCAGGATTTTCTATGAAAGAGAAGGAGAACCAGCAGGGAGTGTTAGTATTACTGTCAGAAGCCATTGTATATGGGGACTCACCCCTAGAAAGGCATTCGCTCAATCAATCCTCTGAGCGTGAATAACAACACCTGGAAAGACACAGCATTACGTAAAGAAATGTCGAAAATGATGACTATTTCATCTGCTAGGGGTAACCTCCTTCTGTTGCATAACTGAATGCAAATAATTTCTCCTGACCAAAACAAAATCTCTGATAAAATCTTGGGGAACATTAATTGTGGTTGTCAGTGAGAATATAATGCTCTCTGTAGAGACATAAAAAAGGGTGGAGAGGAAAAACTCTAATCCATTTTTCCCATGATGAAAGATAAAAAATGACAGATTTTATGAGAAAATGGGAGCTCCATTATTCACATGTTGATATTGAGACATTTACCTCAGATCTGTATCATGGGCTACAACAGCCTAAATGAAGCATTTTGCTAACCTTTAATCTTTGAGATGAATTATACGGCCGCTGCCAAAAATGCTTCAGTATTGCAGGAAATCCACATAATGTTTCAACTCGCCGGCCAAACCGACTTGCTAAACAGTTTTAAGGGTAAAATCTATTGGTTTTGTGGAAACCAAAAGTAAATGTATATGCTCTCAGGGCAGAGAGGTTGAGTTATTTTGGACACAAGCTTTGACTCCATGCTTTTTGTTTGCCAACTCGGCTACAGTCAGTATGTCTTTGTCTTGTTGAACACAGTTGTAGAGAGCAATGTATTTTGGTAAAAATATGCTTTCATGTAGCAGTCTGGGGATGATCATAAATGCCTGAATGATTGATGAAACGAGAGAGAGAAAGAGAAAGAGAGAGCGAAAGCGAACTGTAGAGGGGTTCAAGGAATATGTGACTCACGTGGACTTGAAACAAGGTTAATATTAAGTACAGATGTGTTTTCTGCATGGTAACCTGTCTGTCATTCTCAGGATTAAAGTGTAACCATGCATTGTACTAGCTTTATAACATAAACGTATGTATTAAGTTGTATTGTAGCTTTTCTTAATAATTTCATCATGTCGAATTTGCTTCATTACTTGTGGCTGATTTGTCATAATTTGCTAAACGGAATGTTATTTTAAACCAGTGCAGCATTACCTCTATGCCCTCTTTGCTCAAGGCGTACTCGTCAAAGTTGAGGATTGCTGTTTTGATGGTGCGAGGAGGCGGCAAGACCGTCAGGCCAATGTTGATGGCGTTACTTCGCTTGGAATCCAGAACGATGATCTCCTGACGCTTCCCATCTGCTGCCGTTTTCTGAAATCAGATTTAGAAACAGATTAATCATCAAAGTTATGTGACCGTACTGTGATGGGTTAAAGGGTTCAAGGTTGGCTGGTTAGTGTCAGTAGACAAAATACAACTGTATTCAACAGAGTGTTTCTAAGAGTTTTTTCCCCCTCTTTTTACACTCTCACTCATTGATGCATCAAAGGAAACGTTGACATTTTTTTAATTTTTTAACCAACACAAGTCATTTACACCAGATCTCAGTGTATGTGTTTTGAAGTAGAGCTGCACGACTCCTAATAAACAGGGAAACACGTTTTGTTTTTTCCCTGTTTCAAACAGATATCACAATTCTCCCACGATTCTGAAAACACAACTAAAAAAAAAACCATGTAATTCACTACAGATAAAATAAAATGTTAATTTCTGAAGTCTATTTATTAATCTGAATGACTAATTTAAAAAAAGTTGAAGAGTAAATGATTCAATTACTCACTCATTAATACTCAAAAATTATTTTGGTTTCAATATGGTTTCAATGAGTAGAGCATTGGTTTTTACAACGCCAAGGTCATGTGTTTGATCCCAGGAAAAGCAAGAACTGATTCAATGTGTTTCTTGTATGCAATGCAAGTCGCTTTGGATAAAATCGTCTGCCAAATCCATAAATGTAAATGTAAAATGTAAGAAATGATTCTAGTTCCCATAACTAGGCCCATTGCATAGCTTACCATACAGATACACATCTATTCCCCACACCAAATACGAAATAAGGATCCGTCAGCCTGTTCTTACTCTCACGCTGGCCACTGAACTGAATAGGAAAGGCATTTCTTTAATGTGGATAATTACCTTAAAAATGGCTTCCTGAGATATGAACACAAAACACGGGATATGTTTAATGTTTACTTGCAGAAAAGGCACGCAAACACCTGAGGGCTATTTTGGGACTTTGATGGAGAATATTTCTGGAGGAGCAGAGCCATGATGGTACTGGTGCCTGCTGCCAAACTGGGGGAGAGCAGGAAAAAGGGAGGGAGAATGGGCTGAAAATGAAAAACAGCTGGAAAAGGTTGCTCAGAGCAGAGAGGAAAGGAAACCCCATGCAGGCCACATTTCTGAAACACCGTCTAAGAGTGAACAAGCCAAATAATATGATAGACCTCCATCTTAAAAACACCAATTAATCTCCAACACTTCAAATCTGTGATTGTGAACATCAGTGTTCATTCTATTTAGTAAGGAATTTATCTCTGTACATGAAAAAGAACAAAATGAACTGTGTGGTTCATGTTTTAGTGTACAGCACACACAAATTCAGAGAACATTGAGAATGTTTCAGCTAAGCTTGGACTAGTGACTTGAGTTTGTTCTGAGTGACAGCAGATTTCTTGGATCCCTTAAAGCACTTTGATGAAGCTTTTAGGTGAAAGGGAATCCATCACACCCAATCAACCAAACTATTAGCATTCTGACCTACATTTTACAGCTCTCTTCTAAACACGTGCAATCATGTTGTAAGCAAGAGTTGGGCAGGCCGCACATGGGCAACTGAAGGTGTTAGAATTCATGCCATGTGTTACAGAAGAAAAGCCCAGAAAACATCAAAGTAACTTCCTAGCAGCTCTAGCTTGTGTGCTGACAAAAGCCAGGTAAAACCAATAAAAAAAGTATTATTTGTTGCCCGGGCACAATTTGCTACCACAATATAGGCTGTTGTTTGCCAGCACTATAAAAAATCCAATTAGATTTCTAAAGGGGTCATGATATCAAATTTGCCTTGCTCTTTTGACATATAACAGTACCATTGAAAAGCATGTATTTAATCAAGCTCCACAAATTTCTCGTTTTGATATTGCAGGATCTTTGACGTCACATGGGCAAACACATTATAATCACTGACCTTGTCTACAATAGATACAATGTACAGATGCGTGTTCAGTTTCTGACATAGTCAAACACGTTTGAGTCTGCCGACAACAGAGTGAAAGAACGCTCGCTCAATGAGTGAATCGATGAGAACACTCGTTTAAACAGCATACGCACCAGGACATTGATACTGTTTGCAATCGTAATGCAATGGCCCGGCCTATGGAACATAGATAACTTTAAATAAAAGGGTTATTGATCATGTGCAGTAAAATAGCCTGCACAGCGACGGGAAACAAACATGAATACAAATAACCTGCCTAGCTTACACAACACCAAAGGTGGACTTGCGCTCAGGAGTAGAGCTGACAGATTCCTTCTACGCACACTGAAACAGTCACAATATGACATCACACTCGCGTAAAAACCCCCAAACATAATTCAACATATAAACAACACTTTTTTTTAAATAGCCCACTTTTAGCCCAGTTTTTATTACAAATAAATTACAAAAATGCTAAAAAAAAAGGAAAAATACAAATGAACAAATTGCAAATTTGCTAAAATGCAAATTGCAAAATGCAAATTGAATTGCATTTACAATCCTGTGAAAACAGCACCCATACTTCCCGTACCCCTAATTATAAGCAAACCTCAAGAAACATATTAAAATAAAATAAAAAGAAAAGAAAATACATGTCATGAATCCCTTAATGTTTGATTGAACTATCAAATGTAGGACAAAATGACTTTATATAAAAAATGAAATAAAGTACATTTCCAGGCCATTTAATGTGAGTAACTTAAAACATCAAAAAGACAACATTATATATTAAATTTGATGGTAATTATCCAAACTGATTGATCACTAACGATGCACTTCAATAATTTATTTTTGGTTAAAGGATGGTAATTCAGAATTAATGTTCAGTTTAGGTTTATTTTGTCTTAAAAGTTTTGTTTCTGTTTTTAAGTTAGATTTTTCCCTTTATTGGATATAACATAAAGAACAGATAAGAAGCCATAGAAGATGAGAGAGGGATCGGGGAAGGACCACAAACTCGCTCAAAGTGCATGCCTACAAGGCTATGGCTTTAACCATTTTTGTTACAATTCAATAATTCATTCTGTGGAAATGTAATTCATTACCGCTGAGAGTTATGTGAGCCAAAGCAAGTTTGAAACATCAACCATAACCAAATAAACTGTAATTAAGTACAGACTTTTGTTATAAACAAATGAGTAGTTACTAAGACCCTAGAGTGAAATGTATGTCCCATTTTAGGCAAGGCCAAGTCTATACAGGCAACTATGGTAGTTCCAAATTCAGTGAAAGTTTAAGGGATTTTTGAACCCATTTTATCTTTTCCAAGTGAAGACCATTAGCATCACTTATTGTAATATTAAGTAAATCAAGATTTAAGCAAACAACAACAACAACCTGATAATTCATATTTGGAAGAGACCAAAAAAGGATCCTTTAACAGTACCTTTGTCACTGGCAGCTCCTTGGATTTTGTCTCAAAGAGGTTTTCCAACTTGGACGTGTCCAGTTTGACCGGATCCAGTTTGGACCACAGTGACTCCCTGCATTTCTTGTGGCTGTTGTATTGCCAGTCTATAGGTCTCACCTCATTCCAAAACAGCCGAATAGTCTTCTTCTTTTTCTGGAAGAGCGGGGATTCTCCTCGACTAAGCTGAGGAGATCCAAGATGTGGAGGAGGTATTGAAGCCAAAAAGGGTGGTGGAGGGGGCATCATCATGCCAGAGATAGGGGGAGGTGGAGGGCATCCAAATAAAGGTGGTGGAGGTGGAAGGCAGGGAGGAGGAGGAGGTGGCTTGAGGTCACTTGGCTCAATAACGTTACTGACATCCAAAATGTCCACATCATCCTCCTCTCCCAAGTCTGTGAAGTCCAGCTCTTTGATGCGAAGCTCCCGTGGTATGGCCATCAGCTGGTCCCATATGTAGTCAGACTCCTTTTTGGGGGGTGTTGGTGAAGGAGCCGGTGGAGGTTTTTCCTGTGCTTGCTGCTTCTCCTTCCCAGAATGCTCCACCTCATGAGGCGATACCAGTCCTTTCACCAAATCTCCAAATTTCTCAGCCACAGCCCTCACGCTACCCTGGTTATCGAGATGCTCCACTTCTAGTTTCTTCATGTTCTCCTCGCATGCCTGCCGATGCGCCTCCAGAGTGGAAATGCGACTAGCGAGGCTGGTCACAGAGGACTCCTGTTCTGAACAACCTTTCTCATTCTCATTCTCCTTTTCTTTCTCATCTTCTTCTCCCTTTTTGTTTTGGGCATAAAGCATGTCTAGCATGAAGCGTTTGCTGTTAAGCACGTTGTTGCACTGATCATTCACGTCCGCTGTATTCATGCAGTCTGTCCACTGGCCTAAGAGTGAAATTGAGAACAAGTATGTAAGATTTTCAGAGTGCATCTCTACAAAACATGTTCATTTTTATGTCGTAGCCTAGCATCGATAAGGAATGATTTTTCCCAGCTAAAAAAAGTTAGGGTCCAAAATTATTTAAATTATTTTATATATATATATATATGTTGCTGTTTTTTTTTTACATTGACTGCTAATGGCGGGTAACCTGGGAAATCAGCCAATAATATTTCTTGTTGACTATGTAGCTGCTGCATGCATTATTTTATTTTTTTTAATATATATATATATATATTTTATTTTAATTCATCAGCTTTTCATCAGCAAGAAATTGCATTGACCTGGGAGCTGAATCTAGAATAAAATTATTATTATTAAAAACATTTATATTTAATATTTTATTTTATATCATTTGGGGCTTGGCAATCCAATGCGAGAAAACTTTGGCTGGTAACTTTACTATGAACTGCAACATAATACATAATTTAAATCAAATTCTAATAACTCTGTCCGAGTGTCACTGATAAAAGTGCTTCAAATAAAAGTTAACTTTGTTTACAACTTTGTTTTTACATGTATATACACACACACATATATATATATATATATATATATATATATATATATATATATATATATATATATATATATATACACACATGATATATAGTTTCCTGGTGGTAAAGAAAAACTTGGCAGGAGACATATTGGACCCTGTGGCGAATGTTAGACCCTCTGTTTAGCACAGTATTTGATTTATGTATGTGTTGCTCTTACCTGAGTCACTGTCACTGACGTGTTTCTCCTCTCGTTCTTCTCTCTCCAGAGTGCTGCTGGCTGAGGAGATGCTGGAGGCAGAGCAGTTATCTTTCTCATTCAGCTCCTCATTCTGCCTCTCCTTCTCACTTAGGATGACGCTTGATACATCCCTATCTAACATCTGCTCTCTCTCACACTCCTCTGTACCCAGTCCGTTAGTCTCTTCCTCAAAGTTTTTTTCTGGTTCTTCTTCTTTCTTTTCATATTCCAATCCATTCACCACGATTTCCTCACACGCTTTTGCCTCAGCATCCTCTGCTTTCTTCTCTGTCTCAGGTCTCTCTGGCTCAGAGTTTGTTTGAGACAGAGAGAGCGTGATGTCTGATAGATCCACGGGGCTCTGTTCCTCCTCTAATTTGGAAGGCGACACTGGAGCAGACACTGAGGCAGAGAGAGGCACACAAGAAGGCCGCACAACTGCTGCCTGCATCGGATGGCTTGTCTTGGACTCAGTTCCTGAGGGGAAAAAAAGATTGGCTTAGCACCCATTCCAGATAAAAGGCCCAACTTTCACAGAACTAATGATGAAACAAGAGCATTCTAAAATAAACTTGTAATGATGAATCTTTCATGCAATGAAAACACTAAACTGTCATGATACCAAAGGCCAAACAAGTGATAATAGCAATTTCCTGAATTAAAAACCACATGAAATCACATGAAATAGGTATTATGTCAAAAGTTATGTTAAAGAGGTGCATTCTCGTTCATAAGAGCATCTGATTGGACAAAAAATTGTGCAGTGCACAGTGAGTCATCAATATTTTTTGTCCATTTCCCAGGAAGAGAAATTAATGATTTATTTGTAAATATTTAGTTATCATCCCCAAACACAGCTCTTACTACATAACTTTATGATTTATGCATTAAAGTAGAAAACCTCTTTACCAAAAGGGTGAGACATATTAAATCTTTATATTGTTTAAAGTAAATATAGTATAGTGCAGCATAGTATGTAAAGCATTTAAAGAAATTTTGAATAAATAAAGATGTTTAGATATTTTTACTGGAAATCAAGAGACAAAATTCTGATTAAGGAAGTGACACACTTCAAAGACTTTACATGCATTCAATGCATGCACCCCTCATTCCTCTCTAAAGAATCCCACACAACATTACAACATTTACTCCTCCACATTTGGAAAAGCAAATAAATACAGGAAATGTGATCCTGCAGGAGCATGGGGAATAACAAAACCAAATTCCTCACAACCTTACCATCAAAGGTTTTGTTTGGATACAGGCAAACTATGAAAGCTGAATGACAGAGCTGTTAACTCCAAAGTAAATACTGTATATTATGCATATACAGTAGAATATAGTATACAATACATTATGCTTTAATAATGGAAATATTCTTATGATTTGGTGATTACTGCTGAAATCACCAAATTTAGGTTGCAATACATTTTATTCTTAAGTATTTTATTTGTATTCTTCCATCTATCTACTGTCCGTTCAACTTGTCCTTTTCCCTCTCTGTTTTGAGGGAAGGAACCAGAGTCTCAGAATGGGAGGAGCTCAGACCTCTGAAACCACACTGTATGATCCACACTGCTATCCTTTTACACATGGCTGGTCATGTTTTTACTCACTGACCAGTGTTTGACCAATGCTCTGGCCTTCAAAAACCACATATATGTCATGTAACAAGAGTCTCATACTGAATGGACAACCTCAAACACCCTACTCAATTATCATGTCACCGCTGATGGATGCCTTTTTTTCTTCTACTTTTGTAATATAATCAAATATCACCCTGTTATTCCAGTAAATATTCTGTCATACTGCCACGTTGTTACAGATATTTTTTGTTGATGCTCCTGGAGCAATCTAGTGTTAAGGCAGTTCCTCCATGGTTTAAACCTTTAAACTATTGGTTACAAACCACATGCTTTTAACCATTAGGTTACATCACTCAAACTATTCATAGCAAATAACTTAACATATTATTTCACAACCATACTACAAATATTTCATTAAACTATAGTAGACATTTTAGCTTAGGATCCAATTTTCATTATTGATGAACTATCAACTACAGCATTTGTTTTAATAAACTCCAAATTACTGCTTATTAATATTTAGTAGTTGTTAAGTTTAGGTATTGGGTGTGATTAAGGAATGTAGAATATGGTCATGCAAAATAAAGCATTAATTTATGCTTTATAAGTACAAATAAACGGTCGATATCGTGGTACTATGCATAACATGGTATAAGCAACTAGTTAATAATGAGATTTGCACCCTAAACTAAAGTGTTGCCAACATTTTCACCAGTGACATTCTTTTCTTCTTTGGATGTTTTTTAAACGTATAGTTAAAAAAAAAAAATCTGTCATCACTTACACTTATGCCATTCCAAACATATAACGTATTTTAATAGAATATGTATTTTGGGGTGAAATATTACTTTAAAAGCATAAAAAGGACTTTCATACATCTTTAATACCTATTCATACACTCACCTAAAGGATTATTAGGAACAGCATATTAATACTGTGTTTGACCCTTTTCGCCTTCAGAACTGCCTTAATTCTACGTGGCATTGATTCAACAAGGTGCTGAAAGCATTCTTTAGAAATGTTGGCCCATATTGATAGGATAGCCTCTTTGAGTTGATGGAGATTTGTGGGATGCACATCCAGGGCAAGAAGCTCCCGTTCCACCTCATCCCAAAGATGCTCTATTGGGTTGAGATCTGGTGTGAGGGCCATTTTAGTACAGTGAACTTATTGTCATGTTCAAGAAACCAATTTGAAATGATTTGAGCTTTTGTGACATGGTGCATTATCCTGCTGGAAGTAGCCATCAGACGATGGGTACATGGTGGTCATAAAGGGATGGATATGGTCAGAAACAATGCACAGGTAGGCCGTGGCATTTAAATGATGGCCAATTGGCCTAAAGTGTGCCAAGAAAATATCTCCAACACCATTACACCACCACCAGCAGCCTGCACAGTGGTAAAAAGGCATGATGGATCCATGTTCTCATTCTGTTTATGCCAAATTCTGACTCTACCATCTGAATGTCTCAACAGAAATCGAGACTCATCAGACCAGGAAACATTTTTTCAGTCTTCAACTGTCCAATTTTGGTGAACTTGTGGAAATTGTAGCCTCTTTTTCCTATTTGTAGTGAAGATGAGTGGTACCCGGTGGGGTCTTCTGCTGTTGTAGCCCATCCACCTCAAGGTTGTGCGTGCTGTGGCTTCACAAATGTTTTGCTGCAAACCTCAGTTGTAATGAGTGGTTATTTCAGTCAAAGTTGCTCTTCTATAAGCTTGAATCAGTCGGTCCGTTCTCCTCTGACCTCTAGCATCAACAAGGCATTTTCGCCCACAGGACTGCCGCATACTGGATGTTTTTCCCTTTTCACACCATTCTTTGTAAACCCTACAAATGGTTGTGTGTGAAAATCCCAGTAACTGAGCAGATTGTGAAATACTCAGACCAGCCCGTCTGGCACCAACAACCATGACACACTCAAAACGGCTTAAATCACCTTTCTTTCCCATTCTGACATTCAGTTTGGAGTTCAGGAGATTGTCTTGACCAGGAGCAACCCTAATGCATTGAAGCAACTGCCATGTGATTGGTTGATTAGATAATTTCATTAATGAGAAACTGAACAGGTGTTCCTAATAATCCTTTAGGTGAGTGTAGTTTAAACTGTATTCTTACTGGATTCCTTCATTACCTGGATTACTTCAAGAGCTCCTATTGAGAAGAATGGAAATGCGTATATAAAAAAAACTATGATTAAAACGTGATTACATTTTTAAACTGAATTTGTCTGAAAGTCAATCGGACACTCCACAGTGAGACTGAATGATTGACCAGGCTCCAGTCATTCAGCCCGTTCATACCAACTCCAGCCCTCAGATTCAGATGTGGCTGCAAGTGAAAGACTGACTGACCACTGACCCAATTTCTGCAATTTTGGTTAATATTTGAGGTCAGTAAACATCAAATAAATGTACTTTTTCCTAATGGTTGACTGCCCCAGTGGCTTTACATAGTTTTCATTACAAAACATTTGAGTGGTAACTGCTCGATTCCATAATCTGAAGGAAAAATGTGGAGTTCTTTCCAGAAATGCTGCACTGTATTACGCTACACACAGAGGAATCTTACCTTGTCCTGGATGTGGGACGGAGCTTGTATCCTCCTGAGCCTCTACAGTCAAAGGGGTGGCGGAACGAGACAAGGAGCTGCTGGAGGTTCGTGAACTCAGGCTAAGAGTGATTTCTGTTCGCCCCCGTGTTGTCGGTCTCGGACGTTCCCTTTCATTCTCCTCTCCTGCAAGTCGCTCAATTTGCTTATATCTACACACATCATATAAAACACAGTTAAAAAGTCACTAAAAACCATTCTGCATAAGGGACACAATGATAATTCTTTTATTTAAAAGACTAAATTAAAAATATAATTTCTACATAAAATTACTTTCTGCCTCTTCTATGATGAGTATAGTTTCAATCTCTGAATTTAAATTCACTTTGATATTTTTTGAGGGCATAAATGTCAGGGTGATACAACTTTCCTGAATCATAAAGACATTAAAGGAGAGATATTCTTAAAGATTAATATTAAACTATTTTTTACAAAGTAGTTTTAACAAAACAGCTTTTAACATTCAGTAACATGCCAACAAAAAAGATATAATGGACAAGAGCATAAATTAATGGATAAAAGAATTACCACAAAATATATTTATTGATTAAGATGTGTGCACTCAAAATGTATTCAAGGTGAATTCAAAGATTATATTTCTAATAATATGGTATGTGTTTTAAACTAGATTTTTGAAGGATATTTCCTTTTCTTTATCACAGACCCTCTTATTTATAATTGACAGATAAAACTAGTGACAGGGAAGCATCTTGACACTTTAGGAGAGGTGATGTGGGTTTTCTGAGGCGTGAAACCCTAATTTTCAGAGCCTCCAGCATGTAAGATGATACGGATTCTCACTTTGTGCATAAATATGATTTCCAAACTCACCAAATCCTCCCACTGAGCTGCCTATAATTCTCCCTTAACAAGGGTCAACGCAGATGCTTTCTTATCAACCCAAAATGCACCAGCACTAATATATAATATTAGAATCAGATGTTTCATAACTATATAAAATTTCCTTATTATCCTTTAACTCCATTACATCGTTATATTATACTGTAAGGTTCACTTTAAATTTAAGAAAAAAAAAGAAAAAGGTTGGAAGACCTTAACTTTCGATAAGATCTAGAATAAATGCAAAGACGTTGCGTCATTACACTTGCCAGGATGAATGTTTTTAACATTTATTGTAAATGGAAAAAGCCCATGTCTAAAGTCAATTACACACCTTGTCCTGTCGTCTATAAAGGTCTTAATCTACAGCAGCCGTAAAGGGGCCCTGACGCTATATTTCACCTGCAGCACGTGCCGACTCGCTTTCCATCTGCTGCTCGTTTGATACATGTTTTCCAGGTGTGTTACTACCGTGATAATTGATATTAAATAGGGCTCAAGGCTTTATGATATAACTACAATGAACTGCAGTGATTTATCCCATATGATCAATAATTGTCTGATATTATTTATTATAAAGAAGTGTATTTCAATTGTTTTACACTAGCAACAATACACTACAACAACATCACAATACTAATGTATATTATTACATTGAATCTTCAAAGTAATTATTTGTATGGCCTAGATGGTTACATATTTAGCTACAACATAATATGTAACTTGTCTTTTTATCATTTTTCTTGGTTGACAGGAAACTGTTATGATATTTCTCATATTTCTTATTTTATATGATTGTCACATTTTGAATCTGTTTTTCAGGTCTGAGTCATTGTTAATCTTGTAGTCTGTTATTTAGTTCATTTCCCCTCCGTTCTCCGCCTGTTTGTCACTATTGATCCTCAGTCAGGTGTGTTTAGTTCATTTCTGTCTATTCCTTATCTTGCATGGTTGTTGTTTGTTGTTAATGTGTTGTGTTTCCTCCAAGTTATTCTCCTGGTTATTATTTAGAATAGTTTCTATATTCTATTTTTTATAATATGCTCTATACAGGTAAAAGTCGCTCCGGGATGTACCTTTCTTCTCGTGCTTGTCTGACCTCTTCCATCTTGTCCACATTATTCCGACTGCAATGAAGAAAATTAACATGAGACTCATAAAGCAGGGTGCTAATTTATCTAAGAGAAATGGCGCTTCTGGTTTCAGTTTCATTTCAAGGAGCAATGGATCAATCCGAGGATTGTGAGGGTATGAACTTTATTTATATGCTTTTATTATAATCGCTATATGGACTTAGTGTCTGTGAATATGAAACCGCAAAAGGACTGTTGATAGCAAATCATACTAGAACGATTTCTGAAGGATCATGTGACACCGAAGACTGGAGTAATGATGCTGAAAATTCAGCTTTGCATCACAGAAATAAATTAGATTACAAAGTATATTAAAATAAAAAAAAAACATTATTTTAAATTACAGTAATATTTCACGACATTAAAGTTTTTCTCGTTTTTTTATTCAAATAAATGCAGGCTTGTTGATCGTGATCTTTCAAAAAGAAATAAAAATAGTAATTTGTCCAATATTTTGACCAGTACTATGTATAAATTAAAATATAATAGGCATATACAAAATTGTGTTCACTTGCTCTGCAATAATATAATAATAAAACATCACAAAATCATGTTTTCAGTTAAGAGTGGACATTATATTAATGATAATACAATAGTTGTTATGATAAGCTTGCAAATGATTTTCTCTTTTATCTCACAGATTTGAGAGTAATAGTGACCAGCTACCGGCTCACATTGGACATATTTTGCATTAATTTAGTGAAGGTGAGCTCAATGACAAAGCAGGAAAGTTTTTTTCTCCAGTGCATAGAAACACCAAACACCTTGGAAATGTTCACTTGTTGAACAGGATTGAACAGGATTTCATTCCAGGTATACCTGTGTACTCCAAATGTGCCTTTGACTCTCACTTATATTGTTAACTGTATTCTAAATAAACTATAGGAATATATATAAAAATGTATTTTGTCCTCACATTTTTTCTTGCAATTGGCTCTCACATACCTGACTGAAAGCTCATTGTCTTCTCAAGTGTAAATCATTACATTACTTAGGATCATTCATGCCTACTCGCATATGGCTTTGTCAGCAAAATGTGTCTTACGAAATGTAAATCTATATGTTGTTTTATTTTTAGGAGTGGGATGACTTGAATTTTTCAGGATCATTTTGAAGCAAAAACTCTTGGCTCCAAAATTGAGTTCTCAAGAGTATTGTGGCCTTAATTCAATGACTTAAAATTGTATATTTTTCAATAACCAGGCATAAACATTATTCTCTCAAAAATTCTAACTTGTACAAACATATTGTTTGAGCTTAAAAGAGTGTAATGGTACATTCCCCATTAATATGTTTATAAGCAACTGATAAAAGTAAAATGTCAGAGCATGTCAAAACTTCTCCAGGGTGCCAAAACACCCTCAGACCCCAGCGGGTTAACTGAAAAACATACAGAAAGAATAGGCATTTGTCTTCTTGCAGTCCACAGTGTTCACTGTGTGTTTCTAAATGCTGTTTGTCTCTGAATGACCATAATAAGAGGCAATAACTTGTCTAATCAGGAAAACTCCCAGATCTCTGATAAAAAAATAGGCCTCAGCTGCTTCTCCAAACTGTTTGACAAAATGTTTCTCATGGTCATCTCCACCATGAGAGTTTTTATGAGGATGTCGGAAATGCTGATTTATTTGTTAATTTAATGAAAGAATGTAGTCCTGGGTGCATGCAATAACTGAATCATAAGGAAATGTTAAGAAAGGTCACAAACTTGAAACGGCTTCTCTCCTCTCTTTCAATCCGCTGAAGTCTCTCCTCTCTCTCCAGGCGCCTCCGCTCACGTTCTGCATTCAGAGACTCTTGGTGCTGTCTGTAGGATGAGGTTAACAAACCACCCAGAGTAGGCCTGGAGGAAAAGAGAAATCAAAGAGGATCAGTACTATAGAATCACAATACTTCAATGAATCAGCAATTAACTATTTGGCTTGCCCTGATGAACGGCAATGTGTTCTATGCTGGTATGATGAGGTTATCCAATCATAATAGTGGTAATTGACGCAGTCACATAGGTACTGCAGCAACAGAAGCCTTCTAATGGTCAGTAAGGGAGGGAAATGGTCATGTAAAACCAAATTACAACGGTTGCTGGTGCAAGATACCTTAGGTAACATTATGTCCCTTTAAGATGTATTGAATATCCTTGTATTTTCTGCAAGCTTTTGTGTAACAAAACCAGCCCAATTGCATTTCAAATAACTGCCAAAACTAGCTTCAGGGGGTTGGGGGGTAAATCTCCCACACAAAAAACAACCGGTGGTAAAAGTGTAAAAATAGCTTAATCTCCAGATCATCTGACTGCATGACAATTAATGACAATTTCCTGTGCTTTTGAATTAATCTCATACATTATCACATTAGCGTTGACATCCTTAATAAAAATAGATAAATAAATAAATTATATATATATATATATATATATATATATATTTATAACCATTTCAATCTCAGAACTGTTCAATTTGAAGAATGCACTTGCAGAAAAGAAGAACAGTGGCTCACCTGTCAGCAGGTGACGGTCCAAAACAGTTATAGGGTGTGGAGGGGGCACTGGACACCCCAGGTGACCTGCCAGGATATGTTCCTGTCCAGGCATTGCTAAAGGAGGAAGGAGAAATGATTTGATAGTCTGTTCATAGTTTAATCACAAATTACATTTACAATGATATATCTGCCAGTCCTGACAGATGCCTGTCAGTCCTGTCATTAAGTTTGTCTCTTTGCTTACTTCCTGGTCCTCCATGTGCTCTCCTGTTGTCATCCCTAATACCTGTCATCGTCATCATTCACCTTGTCAGCTGTGTCCTATCCCCTAATCATCCTTTGTGTATATCTAACCAGTTTATTCCCACAGGCTCGGTCAGTTCTCGTCAATGTTGCGTTGTGTGTTACCCTGTCCGTTTGCATTTTGAAATAAAGCCTGTTTAAAGAAAACCTTATTTGTCTTCGTTGTGCCTTCATCCCCGCACCAAACCCGTGACAGCAGAACCGACTGCCAAATTGGATTACGCTAGAGTTCACCGCAATTGCCCGAAAGGGTCTGGACTTGAAAAACTATGCTGTGGACTTCTGCCGTCTCACCGCTATCACACCCTTCGACTCCAGCACTCGCTAAGCTCCAGTCGTCTTCAGCGCTTGTTGGCCGTTATGGCCACAGTGCTGTTGTGTGTTTGTGAGCGGCGCACACAACAGCAGAAAGACTTCAGCCACCCCCTAAACCTGCTCCTGAGTTTCCGTTCAAGAACATATGTTGGGTCCCAAGCCTGCTCCAGAGCTCCCTCTAGTACCCAAGCTCGCTCCCAAGTGCCTTCTAGTCCCCGAGCTCATTCCTGAGTGCCCTCTAGTTCCTGAGTCAGCTCCTGAGCCCCCTCTTGTCCATCTACCAGTCCCCGAGGGGAGGGGCTATATCCATATCCACAGACACCTGAGCTGCCGGCACCGCCAAGGCTCCCTGAACTCCTGGCTCTGTCCTCTGTTCTACTACTACTTTCCGGGAGGGAGAAGTACTGTCAGTCCTGTCATCGTGTTTGTCTCCTTGTTTACTTCCGGGTCCTCCGTGTGGTCTCCTGTTCAGTGTCATCATTCACTTGTTAGTCTCGTCAGCTCCTATCCCCTAACCCAGTGGTCCCCAACTGGTACCGGGCCGCGGACCGAATTCGCGGACCAGTCCGTGGATTAAATGGTACGGATCGAATTTGCGAACTGGTCCGTGAGCGGCTGCAAGCGACTGTAAGCGACTGTGGCGCTGTAGCTTTGGCGGTGATGAGGTGAGTTTCAACAATCGCACCATCCCCCCCCCCCCACGTCAACAATCGCGCGCAATTCATTCATTTATTCATTCAGTATTTTTTTTTTTTTTTTTATAAATGACTGACTTAGTTTGTTGGAATTCGTTGTCATAATTTGTTGCATAAAGCTAAAGTTTTGATTTATCCGAGAGAACTAATGATCATATTTTCCATTCACATAATTTATCATACATAAGCTAGTACATACACACAAGGGGGAGTTCTGATTCCAAATGATGACATGTATTTCACCTGATGGAGGAAATACGTTTGGCAAGGGGGAGTCGAGCCTCACTCGACTCCCCCAAACGCCAAGGACACACACACACACACACACACACATTCTTCCATGTTCTACTGCCCATAGAATTAATGGTTTTATTCTGTGCAAAACACTTAAATTAGAACATATTAGAATGTTTAGAGGTCAAAATATATAATATATTTATAAGGTCAAAATTCACTGGTATTACACACACACACACACACTCACGCAAACAGGTGCTCTGTTGAATCCAGACTTTACATGAGTGGGTGAAAAAATAAACTGTTCTCCCCAAATAAAGCAGTTTGCCATTTTTGATACACTGGCTGGAGATGTACATGATATGACCTTGTATTGGGAGATATGATTAAACAAGTGGGGGATCATTTCTCAGATCTTCATTTAAAGAGGTCTGTGACATGCTGTCATTCGCTCCTTACACTAGCCTCTATGTTTGAGTCCACTGTGATTCACTACACATTTTTCAGAGTAAGTACTGAGAGCTGGGAATGAATCCTGGCTTAATACCAATAGGAAAAAGAGAAACTATTCTAAATTTCCAACAGAGTTCCAACACCTGAAACCATAAAGAGGTTGTTAAGTGTTGAGGTTGTAAGTGTTGTGAATTGTTTTAGCCTTGCCAAATAAAATCCGGTTCTGTAGAATTTTAAACTTAAATTTTAAGTAATTACAAGAAAACGGCCGCAGCCAGTATTACCCACACTAGGTGTTTGGGTTGATGTGATACATAATATCTTTGTGATGGTGAAATAAATTAACATTTAAATTAATATTTTGGTGCTGTCTTCATTTAAGAATATTCGACTTCATCTTGTAATTGTTAAAAAAGTTTTCAAATATATCAATATTAAAAACGTTTTAATAGGGACCACCTTTATCATTTACTTCTAACTACTTTTTGTAGACATTAAAGGACTTTTCACTTACACTGTGTCTAACCCAGGGTTAGGGTTAGGTAAGGGTAAGGGTTAGCACCACTTTTTACTTGGAGTTATGACACCCTGCTTTGTAGACACTGCTTCTGAAGTGTTAACCCAGCATTGCGGTGCCAAATGATGCAGTGTTAGAATATTCCAGCAAGATGATTAGCAACCAACAGCTAGAAGACCGTTTCATTCCGACCTTTACAGTCTGAAAGGCCCATTCAAGATCAACTTGATAGTAAAGTCAGCGAAATATGATGTGAGGGTGCCTTTTTGTAAACATCTTGTGTGTGGCGTTCACCCAATCAGTTTAAAGTGTGAAACGTCAGTGTATGAATACCCAGGATTAATTGTTAACCCCAGGTAAAGTATGAAAAGTGTGAAACATAATACAAGATAATCTATATTCTGTTTAGAATGTGCCAGGGTTAACTATTCCAAGCACGAAAAGTCCTCAAGAAATGAACAAGAAAAATGGGATAAAGAGCTTACGAAAAGGCATAAGCCAGACTTGAGCCCCAAACCTTTTAAATTGTGAATCACAGCTCACAAACTTGTTTCCAACTTGGTCCCTTACCTGCCACAAGAACTGCATGATGTGTTTGAGTACCTAACATCTGACAGACTACACAGAAGAGACAGAACATGAAAAGAAGTTAGTAATCGACATATAAATGACAGAAAGATTAGTCTGACTGAAAGTTGTGACAGAAAAAGAGGACAGAGGGACAAGTGCAGTGACAAAACAGACAAAACGTGAATCAAAGCAGCCTCTGTTTATTAGTGCCAATATTGGTTTAAAGACCTTGCATTAGATTCAAGCAGTTTTATGCTTTTAAGACCCCACCAAAAATAATAATAAAAACCCGTCAGAATGAATAGAAGTAAAACAAAAACAAAAAAAAAGTTTCAATGGAGAATTGGTGGTTAAAACATCTATCGGTAGGAACAAGCTGGACCATGTTAACAAGTCAAATGTTGAAACCGTGCTTTCTATTGCAAGGTACTTGAGTCATCAAAAGTGTCCTAGTTTTCCTAGAAGAGAAGAATTTAATGTCATGTTGACTTTATAAGTGTACTGTGCCCTTAGCATAAGACTGCTAATTAAAGCTGCATATCGAAGAGTCCAAGTTAGCATAGAGTCTCAGCAGCCTAAAAAAAGAGCTGTCTTTGATCCACTTTATAATCCAGATGGGTTCCTCAAGCTGCTACAGTCTTAATGTCAGGCAAACATGCACAGGACATCGCAAAGCGTTTTTAGCTTCATTCTCATGAAATGTAGACCCTACAGGCACTGTCCAGGTTGAAATACAATTGCCCTTTTATATGTGACTTAATTTACAGGCTTCTCTTGGCTTTGTAGTGGTACAATGCCTCAATGAAAGGCAGATGAGTTGTAAATGTCAGTAAAAGTTAGCATCCTTTAGGGAGTGTCTAGCACTACAGTGGCTAGTTCAAGGACAAAAAAAGAGATTTTAGTTTATAAATAAGTCTTTTTACATTCCATCAAATATTTAAAAACCAACACAAAACCCATAGAGTATAAAGATTTATTAGGCTATGATCGCACTGGTATATATTCCTGCTTTTATTGGTCTGAAGATTTGATATATAAGACAGGTTAAGCCACAAAATTGCACATGACCATAAGACACATTACCATGACCATAAGTGTAGCACTTTTTGTGTGGGTGCAATTTCTGGAGGATATAGGACATATTACTGTGTTCTCTTGGAAGCAACTACAAAGGGATAGGGTGATGATCCAGTTGGTGAGGGTTTGACTCTTTTCAGAAGGTGGGCTTGATGGAACAGGCAAAACAATAAACCCTCGCCATTCACAGGAGATCCAGAGATCAAGAAAATCCCATGTCACACGTCCTTCCTATTAGACCATGAAAGTTCCACAAATACTGTGGTCAAAGTGTTTGTAAGTCTTGAGTCAATGGAAACAGACATGGGTTTCCTAAGTTTATCTCTCAGGGATCTCATAGCTTGACTTATGTGGGAGTAGAAGTCATTCTCTGGATCAGACATGCAGCTCCGAATGGCTCTATTCCAAATTGTATTGTCAATATAGGCAGCCTCCTTTCAAGACAGCAAGAGAACTTGACTTGAAATGCTCTAAATAGGCAGTCAGTCTACTGGAATAGGAATGTTCATATGGATCCCAACTACGCTGTCTGTAGGCAGCTCACTGGAGATTGGAATAGAGCCCATCTGTACATGCATGGCAATTTGTTCTGTGAGTGGCGAGAATCTACTGCGTCTATCTGCACTACCTGCAGTGCTTGTCTGGGTCTCGACCCTGCAGAGTGCACCCAGAAACCTTGTCCGAATCCAAGGGGCAAGCAGGAAGAAAGGTGGAAGAGAGCAGAGGTAGGACAGGGGACAGGGGGTCTTCACTTGGGGAGGTGGAAGCTGAGGAGGTAACAGAGGAACCCTGGGATGGGACAGCCCCCAAGGACCTGACCGAGGCCCAAGAAGACAGTCTGGGTGCTATCGGGGGGCCAAAATCAGGAGTGAAAGGAGGGGAAGACACTGGGGCCTTGCGGATAACCCTAATCCCAGACTTGTCCCGGAGGTTTTTCTCATTGTCTGTATCAACAGCATTGGGAATGAAGTTGACCATGCACTTTAAAGGCAAACACAAGCTAGAAGCTTCCTCTACTGTTGATGCCATCCAGCTACAAACAACAGAATAATAGCAGAAGTTCGAGTAAATGATGGGGAACAACATGATGTCGGGAGACATTTATGTTAGTCAAGTCAGGGAAGAGATAGCATCAGAAAATGGATAAGGATCTACAATCTGGTCTCCAGCTCTAAGATTCTACAACCTGAAATCCTATTCTGCTGAAATACCTTTCAGATGCCTGTCTAGAGAGCTCTGTTTTCTGAAGCTCCTCATCCTTCTCCTCCTCTTCCTCCTCTCTGTGGTGAAAAGGAGGCATTGAGGGATGCAAGGAGGGATGAGCAAAGGAAAGAAAAGGCAAGAAATGAAAGGAGAGGACAAGAACAAGAACCTTCACCACATGCTCTGACGGTAGACAGAGTTACTTGGTTAAACTTTTCTGGTTTAAAGAAAATGACAATGTCACATCAACACAACAAGGAGAAACCATTGTGAATGATGCTGCCTTCACATGCTATCAGAATGACTGTAAATGTGAGTTATGTTACGGAAAAAAGGCAAGAACGATCCAGACATCCTATATGATTCATATTCTTTCCAACAACAAAGCAATTGAAATTGACAAACCCGTAATCAAGACTTCAGAAGTGGGAAATTTCCGATAGCACAAGAAAGCAGCATACATCTACAGCACGAAACAGACAGCACAAACAATGTAATCCAACTCCTGAATGAAAGACTCTCACAAGCTGATTGTTTTGATTGAATCAAAAGCATACCGTAAAACCAGTCCAGTCCAATTTCCGAACAAATGACTCTAATGAGTCACTTGTTTTTGATGAATCAAACAAGCATAACTTGTACCACAATCAAACTAGCCGCAAAATTTCTACAGACAATGCAACATAATATGACATCTCACTACTGACGTCTTTTTTATTTGTTTGTTTACACATAATTCAACATATAATACACCAAAAATGTTATAATATTCAATCTATTCCACTTTACTGCAATCCTGCAATTTTAAAGTTTGAGTTCTTTTAATATAGAAGTGACATATCAATCTTTTATTGGTCACATGTCTTTATATGATTAAAATTCACAGGTCAGAGTTCACTAAACTTGAACTTTGTTACGCATGCGAAATTGAACTTGCACTTCTGCTTAAAATGTGTGTGCATTGAAGTCAATGGAATGAAAAGTGAAGTTTGGTTGTTCATTTGGTGCGAGCTGTAGTTAAAGATGCCCATTATGTGTTTTTTTAGCAAAATGTTATTAATATGTTAGCATTCCTTTTGTTTAGTATAGTTGTTTAAAACATAGTAAAGGACAACTATGAAACTGAACTTATGACAACACTAAAAGACTTTGAAAAATCATTTAAAAAGTGTGCAAGCAAACCTTTTGGAAGAATTGTACTGAATCTATCAAAAAAAGGTATTTCTCAAGTTTTTTTTTTCTTTTCACTGGAACTATTATTGAATCTGAAAAAAAATCGTTAAATTCTTCACAGTTCCCATCACTACCCACTGCCAGATCAGACCAACAATCAATTTTTAGTTCATGACCCACCAGTTGAGACCCACTGAGTTACATAGAAATTAATACAGCAAAGGATTAAGACCTTTAGGAGGAAGATGAGAAGTCCTGTGCTTCACTATCCAAGGGTCTCTCTCGCTTTCTTTCTTCCAGCAGACTGGTATTTATTACTAATATGGAAAACACTGAACTTCAAAGGTCCTTCTAATTTCCTGTGGTGGGTTAGCTAACAGACGTGAGGATCAGATGACTGACTGAGATGAATTCAACTATCTGTCAACCAAACCGCGCTAAGAAAAAACCCCATGAAGCCCATCACTAACAGCATATCCTGTCATCAATAATCAAAAGCACAAGCAGTCTATGCAGCTCAACAGAAGGAGGAGAGTGATGTGAGATATACAGAGATTGTGACAGGAGTATTTCTGATGCTCAGAGATTCTTGCAGGAGTAGCTTTCAGATGAAGTTCACAGCAACAATTTTGTTAGTATTTAATGCTATAATGATTTTGAATGATGCTGGCTGCTGATAACTGTGTGATATTGTAAATTGATTATATTTTCTTTAAAAAAAATCAGTAGGCAAAGTTTATGTTTCAAGTACAATCAGTCATCAAAATATTTTATACAAAAAAATCACATATTTTCAGCAAAAAAAAATTCAGCAAAATTCACCGCCATTTCCTGAAAGGGCTTGAATTAAAAAACCTATGCAGTGAAATTTTGCCGTAATCACCCCTTTCGATGACTAGATGATTAAATCGCTGTTTTAGATTGGGTCGAACTGTTAATATTCTGTAGATCTCTCTCATCCCAGAGCTCCGCCCAGTGCCCGCTCTCATCCCAGAGCTCCGCCCAGTGCCCGCTCTCATCCCAGAGCTCCGCCCAGTGCCCGCTCTCATCCCAGAGCTCCGCCCAGTGCCCGCTCTCATCCCAGAGCTCCGCCCAGTGCCCGCTCTCATCCCAGAGTTCCGCTCAGTGCCAAAGGTGCCTGCAGAGGCTAACAAGGATTATTATTTACATTATATGTGTGTGGGCACCATGCAGGACCGTAACTTAACCAGGGGGGTTAAGTACTATCAGAGACCATTTTGTTGTTTTTGTTTGTTTTGTTGTTTTTGTTTACTTCCTGGTTCCCCATGCGCTCCTCCGTCATCACCTGTCTCATCATCAACCACTCTGTTAGTCATGTCAGCATCTCGTTTCTATCATCATCCTTACTGTATCGATACCCTGTATTTTCCCTCAGTCCTTGTTTGTTCTCATCCATGCAATGTTGTGTATACAGTATGTCTGTGTAGTTCAGTGTGCTTCTTCACCACACTGATCCGTGATCCGTCTTTACTGTCACTTTTAATCAATTTAATGCACCCTTTCAGAATAAAAGTATTCATTTCTTTCCATAAGTAAATTACTAACCCCAAACGTTTGAATTTCAATTTGTCAATGAATTATTTTTATAATTACATATTTTATTTTATGAAATATTAATTTTATTTATGACTACATATTGTTTGATCCTACAAAAAAAAAATCTAAATTTCTTGTTGCAATATTCATATTTCTACTTTGTTCTAATAGGCCCTAATTAATCAAATAGGATGGCCAATTCCATGCACAGGCGTGTAGATTTTTCTGGGTTCTAGTAAGATTTGCTCAGACACACAGAACTAACACAGCGCGGCTGAGCTGGCCGTACTCTCACTCTCGACTGCCTCTGTGATCTTACGGTGTCCCTCCTAAAGACTGACTAGCTGGATGAGAGAAAAACCATATGAAGCTTTTTCGATGGCTGATATACTACTATGAATATCTGTGCTTTCCCCTTTGTCCCTTGAAACATTCATAGGTTATGGATTAAGTTGTATGATTATAGTTTACAACAAAATGTACAAGGACAAGATCGAGTACCTCATGCTGTGCCACAGCGCTGAGAAGTATACAAGGTTCGTACCGCCATATTTCAGTAACTTCCTACTTCCCCTCAGCCTCACAGGTTCCCAACGCCTCCCTCGTGTGTATATGATTAATATGAATGTCTGTGCACTAGCATGCGCTCTTCGTCTCTTTCTCTGAGCATTATTATATTCTCCATCTTCTTTTGGGGCTTAAAAACTTTCATGTCAAAAGTAACATGATAGAACACCCAATATAAAACTGCTTCCTGTTCTTTAAAAATCAGTACATCCTGAACTACATAGAGTGTTTTATGGATGAAAATGAATACATGTGATCGAGGGAGGGTAAAAAATGGCTTAGTTTAGGATTTTCACTTTATCATAGACCACGCAAGACAACAATTGAAAGTGTCATATTACTGTTTACATTTTTTTAATTATACATATATATATATATATATAGACACATAGTAATATCTCGGTTTACGATTTTAATTCGTTCCAAGAGCGAGCTCGTAACCCAAAATTTTCAAACACCAAAACAATTTCCCCATAAGAATGCAATAAAAATCACTTAATTCGTTCCACACGACCATAAATGCCCATTTTAAATATTTTTGGGGTTTTACCCTATTAATTACAGTTAAAATTATAACCATTAAGATCTCATATAAATACTAATTAATAATCAACAATGAAACTCTAAAAATACTTGACAATTTACTGTAACGCACACTTTAGCTTTGAGTAGCGTCGCTGCTGACGTGAAGGAGACGAGAGGAAGGTTTTACTGCTTAGAGGGAGAATTTCATACCTTCTTTCTTACTCATCTTGAGATCATTGTCGATATGCTGTACTGTACGTATATATTTCACTACTTGAACAATAGCGATCACAATTAATGTTAACAACACGAATGTTAAAACCGCTGTAAATCACTTATAAAAGTATCACTGTGTTGAATGCAACCAAACGGAGCGACGCTGAGAGAATGAACGAGTTATGATGTGATGGGCTTTGTGAGAAGCTGTCGTTAGGATATTTTCAGTAAAAATGCGTGCAAAGATGCTGAGCATTAGGACTTTTCCACACAAAAAATGCGCGTGGGCGAGGGAAAATTTTTCTCGCACTCCGATACAATGCTCGGATACAAAGTCACTCGTAAACACTCGTAAGCTCGTCCACTTTCTCTCTTCTCACCTTTCACTGATATCTTCAATCCTCTGGTCATTAAGGGGCAGGTTTTTGGGTGTGTGGTTGTGGCAGGGGGAAGTAGGGGCAGAATTGTGGCCTTTCTGGAGCGAGTGTCTTCGGCTGCGTCGTCGTTCCAAACCCCGCCTCTCAGGTGTGGCCCCCTCACTGGCCCGACGCCGACTTTTATGTCCAGGTGGAGAAGGCTGAGCCTCATCATCACCATCTTCATGACGAAGGATGGACTACGGATATACATGACTATTAGACTAACAGCAAATATAACATTTTTCATTAAAACATCACAACTAAGGATAAATCAAGGTATACTGAGTCCATATTTTTGGCACAAGCATGAAAATCGTTCATTGCATTTCTCAGTTTTTGTATGTATAATATTTAATAGTTTCATATTGTTCAGTTACATTAAACTTTGAATCAGAAGATGTCCAATTGAAAAGTGAACTGAGCAATCGCTAACCTCATAGATGTTGAACTGCTCCACTAGGTCCAAGTCTGTGCCCTTCCTGTTGACGTGCCTCTGGGCCACGGACTCCATGCCCTGCTCCTCCAGACTGTCCACCACATCATAGAAAGAGTCCTGGTCTGGCAGACCAGCTAATGTCTGAAGTGACACCACAGATATGCGAGAATATATATATATATATATATATATATATATATATAACAACAGTATGTAACTGAGAGTGTGCTAAAAGATCCTGAAATCTTTTAAACATAATTCTGTGGTGTTAAGGGTCATACCTTGTTGATAAGGGTCATGGCATAAACCAACAGCTCTGTGTCCATTCCATCTTTCTCATCCAGGATTTCCATGGCATTGGACCAGGGCTTACAGCCTGGATACAGATAAATAAAAGGGTAATAAACAATCAAGTGTCTTATCCATTTAGAACTATTTCATACAAGAATTGTACTTTTTTTAATTTATTTTTATTCACATATTCATCAAAACAAATTTTTTTTTTTTATTTCGCACCAAAAATGTCTAAAATAATTTAGAAATAGAAGAGGTGCATTCATACGGAGCTCCAAAAGGGATATGGTGATGGAAAACAATATGAGAAAGGAGGAGAAATAAGGTCAATGCTTTTGCGTTCCGCGAGAAACTTTGCGTTCCTTCTTTGTGACGGAAAAGCCAAGATTCTCGGTGGAATATAAAAGTTTTTCAATCAGTCAATCAATCAACTTTTTTCCCCAAAAAAAGTCTTGCATCCCACATTGTTTTTGCGAAGAAATGCAAAGTTTCTCAGGGGAATGCAAAACATTTGCAAGAGACCGCAAAAGCATTAACACATTTTGTATTTGTTAGTTCCTTCACCATCTCTCTTTCACGAGTTCACACTTACGAATGATTCAGGAGCAATAAATGGTAAGCATATTTGGCGTGCTGTCCGAGGAGAGGGCTCCGAGCTCGGTATTCAGCCCGAACCTGGAGCACTCCCCCCGTATCCTGACTTGATAGGAACAATTAAGTGTGAGGAGTTGGGGTGGTGGAGGGATGCCGGAAAATGTGAAAGAGCTGTAGGTGAGTCAAACATGTCTATATATACATGCTTCCTCTCCCGCTGATAGGATGAGGAGTAATTGCTGGTGACGTGTTGATTGTGTTAATCATTTGAACGTGCTCCTCCCGAACTTTGTTAATAAAACATCATTTCACGAGTTCACACTTACGAATGATTCAGGAGCAATAAATGGTAAGCATATTTGGCGTGCTGTCCGAGGAGAGGGCTCCGAGCTCGGTATTCAGCCCGAACCTGGAGCACTCCCCCAAAAATTGCAATCTAGTCGGACAGCCGCTAAAGATTTTGATGACCCCCCAAAGAATTGCGAAGTTATGGCTGAGGGGGGAAAAATGTGAGTTCGGGAGGGCAGATGAATGATTTTAGAAGCTTGCTCCTGCGGGAGCGTCACTGCTGCGGCAGTGGAATTTAGAAGCTTGCTCCTGCGGGAGCGTCACTGCTGCGGCAGTGGCAGTTAGAGAGAGCTGGAAGATAGAGATAGCTTGCTCCTGCGGGAGCTTCACTGCTGCGGCAGTGGCAATTAGAGAGAGCTGGAAGATAGAGATAGCTAGCTCCTGCGGGAGCGTCACTGCTGCGGCAGTGGAAGTTAGAGAGAGCTGGAAGATAGAGATAGCTTGCTCCTGCGGGAGCGTCACTGCTGCGGCAGTGGAAGTTAGAGAGAGCTGGAAGATAGAGAGAGCTTGCTCCTGCGGGAGCTTCACTGCTGCGGCAGTGGAAGTTAGAGAGAGCTGGAAGATAGAGATAGCTTGCTCCTGCGGGAGCGTCACTGCTGCGGCAGTGGAAGTTAGAGAGAGCTGGAAGATAGAGATAGCTTGCTCCTGCGGGAGCTTCACTGCTGCGGCAGTGGCAGTTAGAGAGAGCTGGAAGATAGAGATAGCTTGCTCCTGCGGGAGCGTCACTGCTGCGGCAGTGGAAGTTAGAGAGAGCTGGAAGATAGAGATAGCTTGCTCCTGCGGGAGCGTCACTGCTGCGGCAGTGGAAGTTAGAGAGCTGGAAGATAGAGATAGCTTGCTCCTGCGGGAGCTTCACTGCTGCGGCAGTGGCAATTAGAGAGAGCTGGAAGATAGAGATAGCTTGCTCCTGCGGGAGCTTCACTGCTGCGGCAGTGGCAATTAGAGAGAGCTGGAAGATAGAGATAGCTTGCTCCTGCGGGAGCGTCACTGCTGCGGCAGTGGAAGTTAGAGAGAGCTGGAAGATAGAGATAGCTTGCTCCTGCGGGAGCGTCACTGCTGCGGCAGTGGCAGTTAGAGAGAGCTGGAAGATAGAGATAGCTTGCTCCTGCGGGAGCGTCACTGCTGCGGCAGTGGAAGTTAGAGAGAGCCGGAAGATAGAGATAGCTTGCTCCTGCGGGAGCGTCACTGCTGCGGCAGTGGAAGTTAGAGAGAGCTGGAAGATAGAGATAGCTTGCTCCTGCGGGAGCTTCACTGCTGCGGCAGTGGCAGTTAGAGAGAGCTGGAAGATAGAGATAGCTTGCTCCTGCGGGAGCGTCACTGCTGCGGCAGTGGAAGTTAGAGAGGGCTGGAAGATAGAGATAGCTTGCTCCTGCGGGAGCGTCACTGCTGCGGCAGTGGAAGTTAGAGAGAGCTGGAAGATAGGGAGAGCTTGCTCCTGCGGGAGCGTCACTGCTGCGGCAGTGGAAGTTAGAGAGAGCTGGAAGATAGAGAGAGCTTGCTCCTGCGGGAGCGTCACTGCTGCGGCAGTGGAAATTAGAAGCTTGCTCCTGGGGGAGCGTCACTGCTGCGGCAGTGGGGGTTCTGTTCAGTGTTATAGTCTTTTAGTTACAGACGTCTAAATACACTCAAGAAATAACAAAATCAATATGGTTTGTAAAAGCATAAGTAAAACCTTTCAATTATAAATTGACAGTTGAATTTATATCAGATGCATGTTGCATATTTAATTTCAAAACAAACTTACCTGTTGGAGATCGGAATGTCAAAGTTTATGAAAGTTCACGAACTTATTGGCTTTGAATAAACCCTGAGCAGGGGTTCATCCAAATATCATTGACTTATAAAGCTTATCATAGACTTAAAGGGAGTCTTGAAATTACTTTGGTTACAGACGTCTAAATACACACAAGAAATAACAGAATCAGTATGGTTTGTAAAAGCATGAGTAAACCTTTCAATTATAAATTGACAGTTGAATTTATATCAGACGCAATTAGAAGCTGGCTCCTGGGGGAGCGTCACTGCTGCGGCAGTTGAAGGTAGAGATAGCTTGCTCCTGCGGGAGCGGCACTGCTGCGGCAGTTGAAGGTAGAGATAGCTTGCTCCTGCGAGAGTGTCAGTGCTGCGGCAATGGAAGCAATGGCCATGAAGTTGTAAGTGGGGAGGAGCTGATGCTTAACGGAAGACCTTGTTTGAATGTGCGATCTGTTTGGTCTGATGTGGCTCTTGGAAGCTTCTGGAGACCAGCGGCGCAATGCTTGTATTACTGTTGGGAAAAGGCCTTGCACCGCCGTGGTTGCTGCACCTGTGCGAAATGAATGGCTGGATGAATGGACTGTTGGGAATCCGGTTTGGGGTAGCGTAGCTTTAAGAAGTTTGGAACCGGAACTTGTAATGGGGTGGAATCGTCTATAGAGAGTGGGACGGATGGGAGTTTAGCTTGCGAGTTTCTGAAATGAAAGTAGGCTGAGTGGATGTGATGGTGGGTTATGAGCATCTGAGGTAACCAAGCCAGTGTGAACATGGCTTCACTGCTGCGGCAGTGGGAAAATTCCCCCTTGGCTGACTCCTGCGGGAGTGTGGGGGAACATCATTGCTGCGGCAATGGGGGCAGCGGTGGAATCATTTCTATTTGAACTGAGCTCATGCGGGAGTGAGGAGGTGCATCTCTACTGCGAAAAAGGTTTCGGCAGTGAGAAGTAGATTTCACCTAGGTAACCCATGGTGAAGCTGGCTTGGAAGTTCTTGGTGTTAATGGAATGCACTACGAGTCAGTGGTAGTGGGTAGAGATCATGTGGAGCAGACCACATGTGGAGTGGAAAGTCTTGAACTTTTCCACTCCACATGTAATCCTCCGAGGGAGTGGTTTGAAGCGAAAGCTTGAAGAATGAACATTTAGCGTTGATAAGTATCAACTCTGAATATTGATGTACTGGTTGGGAATAGGTCCACCTCTGGTGGCAGCAGCCTTAAGTTCAGTTGGGATTTGCGTTCAACTGTTGTTGGCGACAGAGGTGGTTCTAAGCAGCAGTGTTTGTGGAATGGCATAGCAGAGAACGGGATGAAGGAGAATTAGCATGGTGGAGAGAATTAGGTGGGAAAGGCCAGGGGCGAAGCCACTTGCGGAGGCAGCCTCACGCTAGGATCGGAAGGCCGGGCTGCAGGCCTAACATAGGGGAAAAGTTAGGTACGTGCTGCCGTTGCTAACCCTGCACCGCTGGCGGAGGCAAGCTCGCACTTAAAGGGCGGCGTTTGTCGCTAGATGCTGGCATGTGAGGTGCAGTGCTGGAAAACTGCAGTGCGCTGCTGCGTCTTAACGCTTGGAAATCTGGTTTGCAAGGGAGAGATATGAAGATTTAAGGAACGCACGTTTGAGGCATTTTGAAGGTGGAGTTGATTTGGAGATGGTACGGCTGACTGAAGCGAGACCTATTCTAGTTGATTTGCTTTGGTCGTCCTCCTTTACTATTGATACGAGTGCTGAGGTGTCGTAGGAAGTTGGGCAAGAAGGTGGATGTCTTGAAGGTGGGGGTGAAGGCAAGCCACGGCGTCATAGGGTGCGACAACGGAGCGGAAGAGCTGGCGACCGCGTGGTGTTGTTGGAGGCTCGGTTGCAGTGTTTGTTGAGTGCAAGAGCTCCTTTCGACAGTGGGATACCATGAAGGAACTTGGGAGGAAGAGTTTATCGTGAAACTGGTACATCTCAATCTTGGACAGGGGTGGCCAACCTGTTCAGCGTGAGCCTCGAAATAAGCTCATGGCTGCGGAGCCGCATGGAAGACTGTTAAATTCGCATTTGTTGATGGGGTTTTTGACATTAGAAAGGTCTCGCACATATATCACACGTTTAATATGTTTATAAATAAATTCTTTAATACTTTTAACATATGGCGACCCACGAACTATGCAAGCATACAGAGACAATGCGTCTGTGGATTATATATGCGGGAAAAACGGAATATCATCTCATTGACGGTGACAGGAAGTATAAAAGTAAGCAGCGGCTTGGTAATGTAGTGATCGGTTGAAAACGACTCCGGTTACTATCGTAGCCTCTGTAATTTTATCATATTTCGTTTAGAGAAGTATGAAGGCAATGCTATTTAAGATATTTATACCGTCTGGCAGCCAGATCTGCATCGCGCTACGATTGGCCAGTTGTCAACTGCTGTTATCCATAAAGTTTCAGGAATGACGTGAAGGGGAGGAGTTCCCGAATGCATTTCATTAAACATCTCGTTCCTACTCTCGAAAGGGAACGCGCTTCTGCGCGCCTCTATTTGAATTCGGAAAACATCATGTCCGCGTGCGCGGCGGCTGATCTTGGCAGGATACATGTAAATTTATGTTTATGTAGACAAAAAGGTCTCAGCGGGCCGGATGAGAGCTGCGAAAGCAGTCAAAGAGCCGCATGCGGGTTGGCTGCCCCTGTTCTTGGACAATGTGGCGAAAGGCGGGGCATCGCATGATCGCCTGCTAGATTTGAACACATTGGCTGGCGCTGAGCCAGAGAAAGCGCTCGAAGCTTGTTGCTGTTCAGCGTTTCAATCTCTTGAATTATTTTGGTTACGGACGTCTATCGACTTATAAAGCTTATCATGGACTTAAAGGATTTAAACAGTGAAGGCAAATAATTACTTTGAAAATAGAAAGTGCATATGGTTTCTTTCCGGCGAGTCCGCTTAATAGCCGATTGAGTTGAAACAACAAGGCAGCGTTGGCAATAAGTGCTTGATTCTTGTGTGGGCGGCTGAGCGCGCGATCGACTGTAATGAGCGCGAACTGAAGTGGCGCGTGCGATCGGGCTGTACTGCGCGCGATCTGGCTTCGGTGCGCGCTACTGCTTGAGATGCGAGGAAGCAGCGCGCTACTTTAGAACAATCACATTTCAGACGTGGGTTCCCCGGAACAGTAGTATTGAGAGGCACAACTGCTCGTGATTTAGCGATGCAAAAATAAAGCGCCGGGAAGGATTACAGCTGCTCTTGTTTGTGTGAGCTGACGGACAGAGAGTGTGAGCTGAAGCTGCAGCGCGGTCTGCTGAGGCTCGCGGCAGCGGCGGCGGCCTGGCTAGCAGGAAGAAAGCGGCATTGCCTGGGAGTCGAGCTTGTAGCTCGACTAGCTTTATCGTCCTTTCTCAGTGGCAGGAGCGATTAAAGCCGATGTAGAGCTGCTGGATACGGATGTTTGCTTGGTGGCGAGAGCAGGCCTCAAGTCTTACTGTGCGTTGCTTGTTGTTGCTTAGGACCCGATTGTTTGGTCTGGCACCCGTGATGTATTGCTGAGGGTGAAAAATAGTTAGCATAGTGTTGAGCGGATGGGGATCGCTACTGGGTCCGGAGGTTTTCGTGGAGAATCCATCTGACGAGTGGAGCTCGATTTCGGGTGTATAGCGACCAGAAGGCGGAGCCGCAATGCCGTAAACTGACGAGATGCCGGAAAATGTGAAAGAGCTGTAGGTGAGTCAAACATGTCTATATATACATGCTTCCTCTCCCGCTGATAGGATGAGGAGTAATTGCTGGTGACGTGTTGATTGTGTTAATCATTTGAACGTGCTCCTCCCGAACTTTGTTAATAAAACATCATTTAGGGGCATTCAAGTCATTGTATGTAAGACGTTACTTTTTTAATATTTCTGAATAAATTAATAGATTCGGACACAAAACTGAACGTCATAATTCACTCAAAAACAAATCCTTTATATGATGGTAGTAGGATTTGAATTCATTGAATCAAAGGAACTGCGGTTTAAAACTCTTCTAGAGGTTTTTGAAGTAAATCAGTTGAAATAGGGCTCGTTCAGAAGCAAATGAGCAGCATTAGTTTGAGGAGAAAATGTCTGTTATGTAGATTAAAAGCAGAAGACATTCTGCTTCAACTGCCAGCCTGTCTGTGTCTCACTGGGACACCAGAGACGGCCTTCTTATGTAACAGTATTACACTTTTTCATTCTGGTTGTCTTATCTTAGTAGCTCTGGTCCGATCAACACCTTTTTCATGAACTCAGTCCATTAATCTTGATTTACTCTTGCTAGAAATCATATTTTGTTCAATTCCAAAGAATAGTTCGATAATATGAGTAATTACCAGAGAGTCAACTTGGATAACGGAAGATTCTCAAGTTTTTTCCTGAATTTCTGGCAATGTTCTCTCAAATGTTCTCAAGGTAATGTTAAAACATTTGCTTGTTCAAAGTTATACGTTATTTAATAATGTTCTTAAAAGACAAAAAAAAGACAAAAAAACATACATACATCAGTCATGAGCAGTTTAAAAAAAAAAAAATTTCTTTGGATGTTCATCTTGTTTCAGAATGCTTGAAGAACATTAAAATGTAATATTACCCATAAGGTTTGCAAAATAATAAAATGCAATGTTCCCTTCAACGTTGATATAACCAAGAAAAAACGCTTTTAAAAGGGATGTTTTGAATGTTCAGAGAACATTCAGATATTTACTTAATGGGAAAATGAGCTAAATGTTCTTAGAACAACAGTCAAAGTTTGCTAACTGTCAGCTTCACTTGCTTCCTCTCTTCTGCTGTTCTAACCTAGAGGAGAGAGTTTCCAGACTCTGGATAAAAGCTCAGCTTAGACTCAAATACAGAGACATTGTGACAACTTTCTAAGAGTATTTCAAGTTTGTGTGTGTGTGTGTTCACGTTACCTAGTTTGGTGTCTACGGTGTTGATGGCCTGGATGAGGAGAGGCGCGTTGGTCTCGGTGTATTCCACAAAAACCAGCAGAAGCTTCAGAGCAGTTTTAACAACCAACCGGAACTGCACATACACAACAACAATAATAATCTTATCACATGCATTTATACCCAATAAAATGACATTCTGCAGCCCATACTTTATCTTAAACTGTTTAGACCAAACTAATTGTGTATTTAAAGGGTGTAAAATATCTTAACACTATTTCCTGAATGGGGTACCATGGAGGATGTTGATAACAACATCTGACACATGACTGCAAACTGACAGGAGGAGCTATACTTTAAATGTCCTCCAAGTTGTCTCTGTTATGACCCTTTTTTCCCTCTCTCTCTCGGTGTTCCATGTTCTAGTGAAGTCATGGCTTTAGTGTTTCTTGTATTTATTTTTAGATATAAACTTTACTTTTTAATTTAAGTAATTCACATTTCATTTTATGCTGTTTTCCAGTGAACTTTCTTACCCTGATGTTTTTGTAGATGGGGTAAGAAAAGTAAACGTAATTTAATATATATAACTATATATACACACACACTCTGAAAACAGGCCTTACTATCTTATAAAATTTTGCTTCTCAAGTGAAGTGTCTGTAAACATCAAGGTTCATTTATATATTTTTTACAGGGAACAATACATGAATATTGATTAGAAATCTCCTTTGGAAAAACGCATATGCTTTCTGCATTATAGATTGAGACTCTGAGGCATCTTTTTAGAAAAACAAGATGAAAGAGAGAAGAGCCCAAATACAATAGACAAAAGTGAAAAGGACAAAAAAATAGAAGCAAAGAAAAGCAAAAAACACAGGGTCAGGAATGTGGGTATAGTGGAGAGTGGAGGAACAGCAGGAGAAACAGATCTCTGTCTAATAATGTAAGAATGTAACTCTTTCAAACCACAGTGCGTTCCACATATGCCATATAACAGGAAGAGAGAGAAGAGGCAATAGGAAATGCATTTAAACACTGCTGTATTCAGCACAGAACTGCTCAACATCTGCTGACTTGATCGCTTACATCCATTCACATCCAGCATCTACCAAACTCACACACACAGGTTTCCATATTTTATGGGGGCTTTCCTTAGACATAATGATTTTTATACTGTACAAACTCTATATATATTCTATCCCCTAACCCTACCCATCACAGAAAACTTCATGCATTTTTACATTTTCAAAAAACATCACTTTCTATTATTTAATTAAATTATAATTTCCCTTGTGGGAACCAAAAAAAATGTCCCCAAAAGGACAATGATTTCAGATACTGTCCTATTATATGTGCTAATTTTTGACACTAGAGGGCTGGACAGGTCCCAGAGAGAGAGAATCAACCCAGAACACTGAGTGCCGTGCAAACCCATGCCACACTCTGTGTACTGGCACACTGTGTACAAGTCGCCCTGCTGAGTTAAAGCATACTTTACAGACATTGGCTTAAAAGAACATAAACACAGGGGGAAAAAACAGGAAAGTCAGTCAAGAACACTGCATGCAAAACTACGCCACCCAATGAGAACTGTTCAAATTGGCACACCTGGAAGCTGCTTTAACTTAAAACATTTGCAAACAATGGCTAAAAATAGCTTAAACAGAAAAAAAACAACTAACCTTTCAATCCTTACTGAATTCATTATTTCTGAACAGAATAATAGATCTGGTTGGCTCTCAAAACAAGTGTTTCTCATCTACTTTTGTTTCAAGACCAAGCAATAAAATTTATTAATATTACCATGAAGTGCATAGGCCCAGCAATATACAAAATCATAGATCTGAAATAGGAAGAATATATTTCATTAGTTAATTGTGTCAAAATTGTACTGTTTGCATTTAATTTTTAAATGAATTTAATTGTATTAAATGCATGAAGCATTGTCATAAGCATGCACTAATATTCTGGCCTAAACTAATAAGCCAATAATATTAATGTTCTGGCCGATAGTAAGTTAAAAATCTATACTATTTTTTCTAAATAAATGAAAAGTTAAAAACTAAAAACCGTTTGAAATAAACTATCTAAGTTTTTGCTTTCCTTTCCCAGGGAAAGCAAGTACTGATTAGAATGGCATTGTGTATCTTCAATTCAAAGTAAGTCGCTTTGGATAAAAGTGTCTGCCAAAAGCATAAATGTAACAATTTAAATGTTTTAATCTACAACTGAATTTAGGTGTCCCAACAAGACATGAAAAATTTCTCCGGTTACTTGACTGTAACCCTGTTCCCTAAAAAAGCGATTTTTTCAGGGAACAGGGTTAAAATCAAGTAACTTGAGACAACTTGAGACGTTCCCTTTCAAATGCTACTCTCAATGCTGCACTTGATTTTAGATGCTATGGGAATGAGAATATCAACGCCGCTGCACGCCTCAATGTTACGTAGTGTGTGTGCATACACACAAGAAGAACCTCACACATAAGCTCAGACTCAAGAATGACAGGATGCACGGTCAAAAATGTAACTTTTGGAAGATAGTCAGAGTGAGGGTGCAAAACAGCCTTGACCAGTGAAGGGGTAAAATCCCCAATTCTCTTTAGTGATGAGATAGCCATAAGGAAAACCATCTTTAAAGTAAGAAGCTTGACTAGTGCTGACTCTAGTGGTTCAAAGGGGTTGTCAACTAACCCCTCAAGGACCACAGCTTAGTGGCACCACATTTTCACTCTGGCAGGAGATATCAGTCGCCTAGCTTCACGAATGAAGCGAGCGATCAGAGGGTGTTTCCCCCATCAATCAGAGATGGCGGCCGAGATGGCAGCCACACATGCTCTGAGAGTAGAAAGACATATGCCTGCTGACAGCATTTCTTGCAGACACTCCAGTAAACAATCTGACAGTGGACTGGGTCTCTATTATGTACAGTACACTAACTTTCAAAGACGCGCCACTTAAGGGTGCACATTCTTTTAGTTGAGGGAGCCAAAGCACTCAGAATAGTCCACTGAAAGTCTGGCATCTCTTAGTTGGACCCCCTTAGGGGCCAAACATGGAGGTTCCACAGCAAGTTCCCCAGGACAACACGCATCAAGAGTGGGACCCAAGGTGAGGAACTGGGGTCTGAGCCACATAGCAATAACCCTTATTTTTCTTTGATGATTGGATGATTTCCCCTGGCTCTGAGTCACAACTGGAACAGTCTCATATGCAGAAGGTCCCTAGGTATCACATTGGATCACATGGGGCGCCGGTCCCCAGTCTTTATAAGAGGGAGCTTGACTCACCAAGCTCCGTTTCTGAGCTTCTCGCTTCTGAGAAGCTGGACCTGGTTGGGGCTGGGTCACCCTGACACCTGGGCACAGTGAGGGAGGAACTTTTCAAATGCCTCCTCGTGCCTTTTTGCCTCCAAGAACCTACTGATGACAGCATTGACTGAGTCGCTAAATAGTCCGGAGGGTGACATGGGGGCATCAAGGAGAAGAATTGTGTCCCTCTCCATAATGCTAGTGAGGTAGCTCTGTAGCGACCCTAGTACCCATTTAACGTCCGATAGCATGGGCCATTTACTTGGTTGTGCGCAGAGACAGAGCTAAAGCTTGGCACAACTCTGCAAACACCTCTTCACTTACGTTATGCACACCCGTGCCCATTTCTTTAACCAGGTCAGCCTGACTGTAACACCACCAACATGGTTGTGATGTCAACTTGCAGTGCTCACAAGTGATCAAAGGCTTAGGGTGTTTCATTTAAAACTCAATGCAAGGGGTTCGCCAATAGCGGGTATTCGTGCAATGTAAGCAATAACATAAAACCGAGTGAACAAGATGGAGGGAAGTTGGCAAGGGATTGGCATAAAGAAGTGGTTTATTGTCTTGCCAGCTTGTTATCGTTGTTCTTGTTTGATTAGTTTCACTTTGTCATTGTTTGTTGTTGTCATATGCATATCGCTTACATGATGATACCACAGGGTGAAGTTCATGCTCATGCTAAAGTCAAGTCCATTCACTTTTAAATAAACTGCACATGGGATGACTTGTTACACTGATATACAACATCAAAAAAATGGAAATAACCAATATGGCAGCATGCATCACACATCACTTGACCCACTATAATCACTGCACAAAACATCATGAGGTTAAATTCACACACTCATTTTTAACATTGAAATGACCTTTACCTTTGATCCAACCAGTGTGTAAAGCCACTGTACAGTTTCATTGTGTCTGATAAGCCCATTCATTCCATCCACGTACAGCATAATTTGTCCAAGAGCTAAAAGAGAGAGAGAGAGAGAGATACATACAGTTTAAAAACACTTAAGTTGCTATGCAGGTTTTAATGCTTTTTCAGTGCATTGTTATGGTTGGCTGAGGTGTTCTGGGTATTGCTAACCGGTCCAAGTCAAATGAGCCCAACACCACTAGTCCTAGATATTCTGGTCCTTTGTTAATACTTAATATTCAACAATATTATTGATTTGATTGCACTGGCACTATTGGATGAGAACTGTACTGAGCTGGACAATGACATTGTTTTCTGCAGAACTGCTTCATAGATTAAATGAGCTAATTAAATGGAACTGAATCAACACTGAACTGATTTTCTTTTAGAGCTGCCGAAATGAAATCTGTTTGCATCATTTAATCATTATCCTGTTAACACTGTAAAGCTGTGTTTGAACCAATCTATATTGTATAAAGCACTATATAAACAAAGGTGACTTGATCTTGATCTTGGATCCAGTGTTCGAACCACAAAAAACTGATCAGATCATGTATTCCTTGGGAATTGGACCCATGGCCTTGGCATTCATAGAAACACAATAAATAGTTCATTGCTTTGAAGTCAAGTTAATCAATTACATCTACTGGCGTAAAATTAGAACTTTACTTCATGTGTGCTAACGTGGGAATTAAACCTGGAGAGATTTGTATCAGGAGTATGAATTCAACCTTTGGCCCACCTCACCATTGGATTGTTCCTCATATTCACAAGTACATTTATCAAGCGCAAGTTCTCAACATTTTTAGTATTTAATATAAATTGAGTAAAATTGTGTGCTTTGAAAATGTTCACTTGATATGCAACAGTGAAGCAAAACTGCTTCATACCACTGGATAAGAGCTTAAGAGCTTGTGTGTCACAACAGTCGTCAGTGTTTCCATTGTCTTCATAAAACATCATTGGCGCTCCTTAGCAACTCAGGGGAGGTCTTCTGGTGAGGGAAGTGTCGTGACAGAACTCGAACTATAAAAAAAACTCTTCACACGCCAATGAGCCCTCACATATGTGTCCAAAGTTTAAAGTAGGCAGAGTGCAAACAGATACAGTCCTCTATATGTGAAGAGCAGGATTTTGCACTGATCAAAGTGAAGAGTGTCAATGAGATCCATCTGGAGCTGTCTGAACGCACAATCTGTTTTAAAGAGTTATTGTAACACACACATTAACTCACATGTTCCCTTTAACAGGTTAACCGATCTCAAATAAACAACTGACCATTCCCTAAGCGCGCTTTAAAAACAGTACTGACCAATACTACCTGTTGCCATTCTCAATGTTTTCAGATAAGCTTGTGTTTGGGTAGTTATAAAGGCAGTTTCAATGTTTTTAAATTTTGCAAGTTAATAAATAATTTTCAATATTGCATTATGTGTTATCTAAACATTCAGTAAATTGTTATTGTAAAACGTTGTTGCTTGCACCCAGAGAGAAAGCAAACATCAGTTTTGTTTCTAATTTTTAATAATATATCCTGACACCTTAATTAACCCTCATTCCCAAACAAACATGCAGACATTTTCTATTAATACTACTAAATTATTGTTATTTAATTTATGTACTAATGCAAAAACCATTACGTATGGATAGTAACTAAAGACTTCATAGTGCCATAGCGAATGTGTTGTATAAATGTTAGGAACTGATATGTTCACGCAAACTAATGTTTTTACTTCTAACCATAACTTTCAGTAGTAATTTAACAAATTCTATAATGGGACACAACAGATAAGAAGATAAAAAGCTTTGCAATGTCATTCCAGCCATGTAACAATAACATTCAACCACGTTGTACCACTTTATTAGTCCATTTTATTGAAATGTTATCATGAGATGTTCTTTAAAAATTGTTTAACGACAGTAACTAAAAGGGGGAAGAAGGAAAGATTGATACTGATTTTAAGTTGCAATGAATGTTGAATATGAGTATTACCAAAATTATTTGAATTCACATCACAATTACGATTTCCGAACATGTAAGTTGGAACTTCCAAGGAGGGAAAGGCAGCATATGTTCAAGCTGAGAGACTCATTGGACAGGCAGGAGTCATAACAAACACACTCGCACGCACACAGAGTGCAGTTTAAATATTGCTCTTGAAGCCTGAAATTTCAGCCTGTGAGGCAGTGCAGTGGGGAAACATTTGAGCAGGCTGATCCACCCAAGCGTAACATGACTTCCATTTGTAGCAGGACACATAAAGCAGGTCATAACAAGAGCTCAGGGAACTCCATAGGAGGCCACTAAAATCACAGAGCTTCCATTTGACTGAAAAGACTGGAGGAAGAAATAAAACTGAGAGCACTGACAAAAACACAAGCAACAATGGCTGAAGGTCACTATGACTTTCTGAGACTTAGTTGAGCAGAAGAAAGATTTCGGTCTCAATTGGTGGGGAAAATCTGTAGTCACACAGATACTACACAGATAATACTTTGAATGTTAAATATGTCCTCAGAGCTGTTTTTTAATAGACAGGCTATGGAGTCAGTAACAGCATATTTCAGCTATGAGTGAAACACAGGACGGTAGCAATTCCCCCGCCGAACACGATTCCATCTCCGGCACGAAAATCAGTGCCATTATGGTGGAAACAGTATACAGTATAAATGCGCAATACTGTAAAATATGATACTTAAGTTATCATGTAAACTAGTGGTTGTGTGGAGTATTTTACAAAGGTTTAAATACACTAATAATAAAATACATTAATATTATAGCAAAAATGTATGAATAAAATCAACCCAATTTGCTGTGAAAAAATTAGGAGATTTTGAGATGCGTGCTTTTGTCCGCATGAGTTGTGTTCTGTGTAGCATGCGTATAATGTTTACATGCTGTCTTGTGCAGTGTTACACGCAGCTTGTGTTTTCACTGGCTGAAGTGATACACAGCTTGTGAGTGCCTTCATTGTCTGCGTGTTCATGTCATGTTTTTGTCTGAGCACATGGCTTGTCACGTGTGTTATTTGTGCCATGTGTCCTGTCTATTGTGTAACCCCGCCTGTCTTGTTTCCTCATTACTGGTTTGATTTGCCTCACTTGTTCTCCCTCATTTACCTGCATTTACACATTTGGCAGATGCTTTTATCCAAAGCGACTTACATTGCAGGAACATATTAACCTTCTAATCAGTTCTTGCTTTCCCTGGGAATTGAACCCATGACCTTTGGCATTGCAAGTGGCAAACAGGAAAGCTATTTATTCTCACTGTGTGTGCTGTCCTGTGCTGCTTTGTTGTCACTCGTTTGTGACGTATGTTGACGCCATTTGCTAGTCGTCGTCTGTCCAGTTCTGTCCAGTCCAGCCTATTCAAGTCAAGTCTTGTTTTTCCCCTCGGGGTGGCTTTTGTTTGTAGTTTTCGTTTTTTTTATATTATAATAAAAGAACCACTTGATTCCACTTTGCAATCGGGTCCTTGCCTCCTCCTTTCACCCACATACCTGGCAAAAACAGCTTTCTGAGGAGCCACTGAGCCTTTCTCAATGGAGCTTAGTCAACTTGTACTGTATGCAGGTGAAGCTCACAAGAGTAGAGGCTAAAAAAGAGTCTTGATAATTTTTTTTAAGTGGGTAATAAAAGTGTAAACCCAAAAGGGTTCTACAAAAGGGTCCGTCTGCTCCTTTTCACACTGTCTCTGTGTTAGTTCATCTAAAGCTAAAAGTGTTTTGTTTTAGTCTGGCTTTGACGACAACTGAAAAGGATCATTTATATCTCATGACTCAACTGTGACACTAAAAGCCATTTAGCAACACTTTACTGTTTTCTGGCACCTTCTGTAGATTACAGCTCCTGATTGTACCTGAAATTATTCGTTTAGGCTGGAGCAGATCCTGCAATACAACTTGCTGCCAGACAGAGAGAGGGAGACCGAAGGGGAGCAGAGCGGTGACCAGGATGAACTCTGTCTACTGTGTCTCCACATGGGAGAATGAGGAGTTATGAATGCACCACACGCAGGCCAAGATTCCCAGGTGCAGCCGTCTGGTGTGTGTGGCTGACTGCTGGAGTGACTCTTCATCTTTTATCAATCAAGGCTAATTACTCAAAACATGTCATTGACAACATTCCACATGTGTTTTTTTCTGCTCGCACAGTTTCAAGACTACCGGAATGACACATCCACATAGGTGCTGCAATGGTGGAGGAGAGCACACATACATTTCACTCCATATCGTAGCACATCACTGATTGTTTGTAAAGACATGATCGACCCTGCAGACAGACAACCAGGGTGCTCAGTGAGAGAGCTGCTGAGAGACAGGTGAGAGATATAATGAGCTGCTCTTCATATGCTTCACGGACCAGAACATTCCAGAAAGCTCACAACAGGATCGTTTCAGCACATCAGCTCTGAATGAGAACACAGGAGATTAAAGCTGGGGGTAATGAGAGCTAAACCAAGCTGATTCCTGTTTAATAGATATGTTTGGATAGGATGTTTAAATTGTGTAATTTCCTCACTCCTATTGTCAACAAATGTAATCATTTAAAAATGTAAATAGATGTCAAACATGTTTCTTGTCTTCCATTTGTTTAACAGACAGCATTTCAAGTTAAGCTCAATCGACTGCACTTTTGGCATACTGTTGGCTGCCATAGATTAATTTGGACTTTTCCTATTCTTAAAAAGAGCAAAAATACGGGGTACAGTGATGCACTTACAATGGAAGTGAATGTGGCTAATGCTCACTATTTCTAATAGCTAACCGTACTGCCACGATACAAAGTCTCGTATCAACATGATTTTAGTTTGGAAAAAAAAAAAACTTTTTATAACCAATTTAACAAGTTTGCTGTCATGAAAACATGAAGACCTCATCTCTTTTTTAAAGAAAGAAAGGAATTAATTTTTGTATTGTTTATAACTAGTTTATAATAATCAACTATGCCACAAATGCTCTTGATTGGCTTTAAATAATAATAGTAATAATAATTAAATACATATATCTTTCACTTGAATACAATCAAATAGTAGGATCTTTGAGTTTTCTATCAATAATTTTCAGAATTGTCTAAGGCAAAATTCCCTCAACTTCGCCTGCCATCTTGAATGAACAATTTCAAAAAGCATTAGATCATTGGAAAAGCATCCGAATGCACAATTCTAGGATTGTCAAAATCTGTGCAGCACATACAGTACCGTTTATAATGTACATAAGTACATTTATAATGTTACAAAAGGTTTCTACTTCAATGTTGTTCTGTTGACATTTTTCATTAATAAATCTTGAATTTTTTTTATTTATTGTGGTTTCCACAAAAAGCTGCTGATAATAATAACAACAACAACGATATTAAGAAGTGTTTCTTGAGTCTTAAATCAGCATATAAGAATGATTTAGATCATGATTTAGGTCCTGGAGGCTGACAAAGGGGCAGCAGAACCGAAGACCAAAGCTGTGCTGGCAGGATAGGCATTCTCTAGAGAAACATAGAGGTGCAGACAGGTGTACGATTTTGAGTTATGTACAAGTGGGCAGTTCTGGTAGACAATATGCAGATATGAGAGCTTAATTGTAGCCTGGGGGAAAAACAGTTCTTGTGTCTTGCTTTTCTAATGCTCGGTGCTCTGTGTTGGCCAGACCAGAAGGCAACATTTCAAAGAAGGAGTGAGCTGGGAGTGATTTTCTTAACCCTTTTTCTAACTATGGAAGTTTAAAGATTAGGGGGGAACCAATAATCTTCTCAGCTGTCCTGACTGTCTGTTGTAGTTTCCTGATATTTGATTTTGGTTGACCGAAGCAGAAAGTACTGGATAAGCATAGGACAGACTCAAGTAGAACTGTTTCCTGTGGCAAGTTGAACTTCCTCAACTGACGAAGGTACAACTCTGCATGTTTTTTTTTCGTTATGGAGTCTAAGTGATTGTCCCACGTCAGATCCTGAGAGATGGTGATGCCAAGGAACCTGAATGACTCCACTGCTTCCACAGTGCTGTTCATGATGGCAGGAGAAGCTGGGGTGTTTATTCTGAAGTCCACAATCATCTCCCCTGTTTTGAGCTCCAGGTTGTTATGACTGCACCAGACAGCAAGCTGTTTGACCTCCAGTCTGTAAACAGACTCGTCACTATTTTGGATCAAGTGAAGGTCGATAACTGTTATGTCATCTGCAAACTCTACAAAAATAAAAATAGTGGAGTGTTTGAAGCATCTAGGGACTTCGCACTGCTCCAGTGATCAGTTGAAATTGGGGCCAGTTGGTCAGCACAGGCTTTTACACAAGCAGGTGAAACACCATTTGGACCTGAAGCTTTCTTAGTCTTCTGTCTGGCAGGAAAGGGGCAGGAGGGGATTGCAGGAGGTGTTGGTGAATGTGTGAAGTGCTTTTCAGAGCGAGTGCGGGTAGTGAGTCTGGGCTTCTGTCTTATACTTTGTGATGGTCCTAAGGCCTGTCCAGACTTACGCTGAGTCGTTGGTTGAAAAAGTCGTTGTTGTTTTTTTCAGCCTTTCAGAATTGCTATTTTTAGATTTCCTTTGTTAGTTTGTTTTTAGTCTGGTTATACAAGATTTTATCCCCACTTTTGTAAGCATCCTCTTTGACATGACAAAGCTGTTTGATTTTCCTAGTAAACCATGGTTTATCATTAGTGAATGTCCTGGTAGGAATGCACATATCCTCACAGAAACTGATGTTTAATGTTACCGTCTCTGTGAGCTCAGCCAGGTCGCTGGCATCAGTTTCAAAGACACTCCAGTCAGTGCAATCGAAACGGGCTTGTAAATCCTGCTCTGCTTCATTATTCCAAAAAAAAATAAAAAATTCAGTTCTTATTACAGGGTTAGCTCATTTCAGTTTCTGCCAGTAGGCCGAGAACTATAAGAACAGGACGGCTTCCTTGCCCGAAACACCAAAACTAGGGATTTTTGATTCAAGAATGGCCACTATGACGAAGAGAACTCTGGAACTCTATGCATTCTTGACGGAGCTTCGAACCTTTAGTAGACTCTAGGCTGGACTCACAGACAGAAGCCAGCTCGGGATCGGACTCTGGGGACTTATTCTAAACAGCATTGAGCATTTAATCGCTCCATCTGACCAGATGGGAAGACTTCACAAACTCCTCCACATATCACTCCAAAGGTCATCCACCTTGTTGGATATTTAAAAGTCATCCTGTCTCAATCTCCATTGGGTGGTCAGTTCTTCTATTACGACTGGGTGGTTGTAATCACAAACCTAACAACAAGGAAGAAGAATTGCTCCATAAAGTCTTTATTAAATCCATAAGGAAATACTCAGGACACAAGGATAAATCTAAACCACTTCAGCCTAAACATAAACAAGAACTGACAAAGGAACAGAGAGAAACTCAAGGTATAAATAGTGTAAGTAACAAGCCAAATTAAACAATGAACACCTGATCTACATGAATCAAATCATGTGTAAGCATGGTAACTGATCAGAAGGGAACAGCACGGACAGAATCAATAAACTAATAGCAAACACTTGAACAGAACAGGAAAACTAAAACAAAATACAGAACATGAGAAACAGACTCAGTTCTGACACAGTTATAATTTTAAATTGTAATAATATTTCATAATATTACTGTGTTTACTGTACTGAATATTGTGGCAGGGTGGAAGTAAAGGTTAAAATCTGTCTTTCTGAAGCCTTCTGTAATCCCTCACTCATGGCCAGCTACACAGTTGGGAATCCCTGTCTGTTTCTCAAGGCTTTTAAATTCTCTATCCACATATTTAACCATTAGTTACCATGACTCCATCCCAGATTTCATGCGCAGTGGCCAGAACTTGGCAACATTCGGTTTTCGCTCTCATGGTCTGGTTCTTCACCCCTCATTTGATTCATTTACATTTCAAATTTCCCCTAGAACTGGGTCAGCCAAACTTTTTAGGTCTGTCTGTCAACATGCTACATTTATGTTCATAGGGTTACAGGCCTTCTATCAAGGTCCTACTCTACACAACATTTACTGCATTCAACCCTTTTCTAAATCCAGCGAAACAAAGTCTGCCGCAGGTATTGGTGCTGTTAAAGTCAGGTATATTTATTTAGTTTAACCACAAAGTAGAAACGATCTGCAAATGTTTCCACAGAGAAACAATGTGGGTTCTCCCCCCCACATGATAGCCTGCTGGTGTTTTTGGGGCAAACTGATGACAAAGAACTCTTCCCGAAAACTTTGACTTATTGTGACTTCCCTGATTGGGTTTTGATTTAGCCTCTCTGTTTCCTAATGAGACAGCTTTATTACCAGCGCCCATTAAATTGCCATTACAAGCACTTTCTGGATACAGCTCATCATTATGCAATCAGCCGAGCCCCATGCAAAACGCTTGTGTCCTGTTACTGTTGCCCCACTTCAGCCCGGTCACAGCTAGATGGTAAATCAAGGAGCAGTGATTTAACCATAGTACGTTAAGAAAACAAATGATCAATTGAGCCAGACTTAAAGTACTCAAATCCTCTGATTAGAATTGATGCACACCTGATGAAGTGTATGATGTGCGTATTATGAGAAATAAACCCTAACTCTGAGAAATGAAGTCACAATTGTAAAAAAATAAAGCCACGGTCGAAATGCTGTAAGATGTATGCTGTGTTTTGGTTCAAGTTTTTTGTGTGCCTGTCATCTCACCCAGATTCCAAGTGTGTCTGATTATGTATTTCGTTCACCTGTTGACCTGACCTGAGATTTCACTCTGTTCTTTTGTCTCGTTAATGTGTTGTACAGTAGAACCCCGACTTACGAAACGCTCTACGTACGAAAAGTTCGACGTACCATAAAAGATTTTGAGTTTTTTTTCCGCCCGAGTAACGACAAAAAGTCGTTAAAAAAGCTAAAGAATCTCGGCCAAGGCAACGATTTCCGCGTTTTGTTTTGAAATTCGCGCGCCACTGACCCGTAAACACGCACCAATCGTCCCGCTCTCCCATTGGCTGTCTCCCGGCTCTGATGCTAGCTTTCGCTGCAGCATCCTGCTCTCCTATTGGTCAGCATCGCTCCCACTAGCCTCTGCGTAGCGGCGTTCAGTGTTGCCAACTTAGCGTCTTTGTCGCTATATTTAGCGAGTTTTCAGACCACTCCAGTGACAATTTTTCCCAAAAGCGACAAATCTAGTGACTTTATCTGGAGCTATTGGCGACTTTTGGAGACTTTCTGAATGCACATATTGCTCTCCTACTCTTCCCTGTCAGCAGCGAGTGCTGCTGTGAATCCCCTCCCAGCTGACAGGAAGATCTCTCCGCACAGTGAGATCTCTCCCAAAAGTGAGATATGAAGTGAAAGGGACAAGCATGGAGAGGGACATGCTCTCCATGGAGACAAAAAGGGAGGTAATTGAGAAGTATGAACCTGGGATGCGCTTCATCCCATTGTTAAATTATTGCGCTCTTATTGAACACGTCATGTTGTTGCTATGACGCTATTGTTACTATGACGCTGTTTGTTGTTATATGTGTTGATAGAGAAGACGTTGACGTTGAAGGCTTGGAACGGATTAGGCAATTTACATGTAAAAGCCTGACCGACTTACGAAAAGATCGATTTACGAAGCCGACCTCGGAACGAATTAATTTCGTAAGTCGGGGTTCTACTGTATATGCCTGCAGTTCTCTTTTGTGTTCCTGTTGGACATTTATTAAAGGAACATACATTTATATTTCCTCGTGCGCTACTTGTTATATAATCACCTGTGACAGATGTATAGCTGAATTTTATGAGAAATAAAGTATTAATAATAAGAAAGTTTTTATTTTCGACCGCTCAATAAACATTTGTACTTTGTTGTAAACACAGGATATTGGTCGCTCTAATTATTCCTGGTGTGCCGTACACAATGATTTTTTTGAGAAGTAGTCAAGAAACATGAGACTTAATAAAATGGAAAAAACATAGGAATCAGCGGTAACCAAGATGATTCCAAGTAAACACAAATGCTGGAGACAACTATAGGAGCAATAAACTGCTGAAGGATGAGCTGCAGTGAATTGTTATGGCACTTCAGAGGATGCTTATGATGCTTTGTATTGCACTCCATATGATGAAATTGCACTCGCTAAAAGGCTGCAGAGACTATAAGTCATCAACGATATAGCTCAGCGCTAACATTGACAATTTTAACGGCTAGCAGCCATAAATCTAATATTATATTCTTACCCTGAATCTTTCCCATGATCTTCTATACAGTGGCTGACCTTATGCTTTGGGCCAGAGCCAATTGCTCTCTATGTGATTTATGCACACGCACGCACGTATGGTTGTAGCCCAGGACGACGTTCGTGCAAACATATGTGTTTAAAAGGCCAAGGTGTTAGTGTGTTTTTAGTATTGCCAAGTCCTTATGGTACAAATAATCAAAGTGCTGGAAACACCACACATTCTTCTGCAATAACACCTGCACATGTTTCTTGTGTTGTCAATGTGTGTTCAATAGTAATACACTGGCCAATTAAAAGGAGGTGGAAAAAGCTGTCGAACAGTTACAAACTGAAAAACAGCAGCATGAAAACTGTTATTTAAATCCTGAATAAATTATACACAGAAAGTGAACAATGCGATAATATTAGAATGCTCACATTTAATTATAAATCAAACTGTCACTCACGCGACTGTTTGCAATTATGCTGCTTTCTAAAGGACACAATAAATGTCTTATTTACACTGTGTCTAGAACTTGTTGATTGTGAACATTTTGGTTTAGTTGTGTCACTTGAATTCAGTGTATATTGGGTGTTAAAGCTCTCCTGTAGCTCAATCAGTAGAGCATTGGTGCTTACAACACCAAGGTCATGGGTTTGACCCCAGGGAAAGCAAGAACTGGTAAGTTCTTGCTCACACAACACGACCATGAGTTAGGCTGCTAATTAAAATGTTGATTGTATTAGCACAATATGGCCGTGATTTACTTATTGTATAATAAGGGAACAAATTAAGTCATGGCAACTGATTCTTAATAGGAGTGTAAATAATGTTCTGTAGTGATGATGCATCTTTGTAGATTATTCTCATCTCTAGTGAAAATTATCAAAACAGTGTCAGTGTCCCAACTGAAGTATAAAGGGAAGTATGAAGTATAAATCTCCAAAGAGCTGCTTTGAATCGCTGGGTCAAATAATGTTGAAGTGTATGTTTGGCTCAGGCAGCAGCCGAGAGGGAAAAACGATCAGCATCTGTTGAAAAAGAGCTTCACGTCATGTTTTCTTGTATGTTGCAAGCCAGCCAGGAGATTAAAGCAGACTGAAGTAAACTAAACTAGCAATCACCACAAATCATTTTAAGTAAAACGTTTTCTTTTAATGATGTGTATGTCAAGCAGACCCAGCTAGATTGTGCAGACTTTTTTTTTGTTAGCTAATTTTGGTTCAGCAGCATAATCAAATTAGGCAAAATATTAATAAACATATTACTTCGTGGAAATCACTTGAATCTGCGTGTGCAGATTCTGTGTGGGCCTGATGTTAAGGAAAATATAGCGCACATGCCAACATTTTTTCCCTCAGTTTTAAGGAAACTTTCAGGCACATGGCCTGGGGCCGTTTGAAGCAGGTCTGTCAGAATGTAGGTCAGTCAGGTGGGGCTGAAGTTAAACTGAGGTTAAACTCCATAGCAGCGATGGAGGCTCTGGATTTAAAGTCACACGAACTTAGCCACAACCAACCATAGTGTTCCCAACAGAGTAAACTGACTCAAACAGATGCTAACAAAACCACTGCTGCCACACACAATTCAGACAGTGTCATATGCTCTTCTATTCCAGATGTATGTTTCCAATCACCACACTCTCTTTAATCAAATCAGGAAGTTAATGGCTGCACGGGATCATTAGAACAAACTCTTGTTGAAAGAAAACAAAAGGATAAGAGAGGAAGTCTTATTTATTGTGACGCTACACAGTTTTTTTGGGTTCCACATGCTTGGCAAGAGGCTATGTGTAATTAAGTCTAATGGTAAAAATAGTAGGCACTTCTGGTAAACACTTTCCACAGAAATGAACTTGACCCATGTTATTCATCACAATAATATACAGTCGACGGAAGTCTTTAATGACAAAAGACTGTTTCTGCTTTGATGCTGGGGATATTTTCCTATCGATTCATGCTAACACCATTAAAACCGCAAACGAAAAAAAAATGAAAAGAAAGAACCCAGGATGTTTCTTTTTAGGTTTTTGTTTTGATAAGACAAGAAAGGATACTTTGAACCCTTTGGTAGACTTTTTCATGGTTTTTAAAGGGACATTTACTCAAAATCAAATAATTTTCCATTATTTACTCACCCTTTTGTTGTTATGAACACACATGGCTTTCATTCATAAAACACTATTTTTTATTATTTTATTTTTTTAAGAATCTATTGGTCATTTTTTCTTATGCAGTTACAACTGAAGGGGTCTGCAGCTTTTAAGATTCAATAAGGGTAAAAAAGACATCTGAATTTTGCGTTTGTGTGACAATGTATGTTTTTTCACTTTTTTCACGTTCACATTTCAATTTTTAGCAAAAAATTACTTTTGTACGAATTCTCGTCACTTCCTGTTTCCTCCTGTGTGAGCCATTGTGTTTCCGTTTCGCCAGCCACTCCCCTTGTTAGTCTCGTCAGGTGTTTCCAATTATCCAGTGTATATATAAACCCTCATGTTTTCCCATGTCTTGAGCGATTGTTGAGGTTCCTATGACGTTGTCGTTATGGTGTCTGACGTTCCTATGTTTAGTGTGTGGATGTGTCTCCGTGTTTCATGTTTCCGTGTTACTCCTAGTATTGTGCATAGTGTGTCATTTTGTTTTCTCATATTGAAAGTGTTTTCATTTTTGGTAAATAGAGTTTTCCGCTGATCCCTGCTTCTCTCGCCTTCGTCAATTACCTCCACACCCCGTTACAATTACATATTTGCTTAGTTATCACCAAAGTTGAGTGTTGAGTGTTGTAACATTGTCACATCAGTTTTAGGAAGTACCAACATGTGCAAATGCAAGCAAGGCAACAAGTCAGTTGCCCAAAAGTCCAGGGATGCAGGCCTGAACAGTTTGATTTGTTTCTATGAACCGGATCAACCAATTCATTAAAAATAAGGATTCGTTCACAAATCATACATTGCTATTGAGCCCAAATCAAATCACAAAAAAAAATTTGAGATGGAAGGGAGAACGCTTTTCCGTACTTTCACAACAGTATTGCACACCACTGAGAAACTTGCAAAACATTTGCATTCTCTAGTAAAACCATTGTCACAAGAAAATTTCCGTAGAAGAAAACAATCTTGTTTGAAAAGATATGAGGGTGAGTAAATGACAACTAGATTTTCATCTTTGATTATTTTTGGGTGTGAAATGCGATTTGAACCTTGAAACCATTAAGTCACATGCTCTGCGATCAGTAGAGAATCTGCAGTGGTTTGCTGTGTTTGGCGGATGCCCAACACGTTTTGTTTCACTTGTGATTCTAATACTTGGGGAGAGGGGGGAAACCCTTGAGTACAGAGCAGAGGAGACCTGGTACGAACGTTGGACTGGACTATTTGGAATCCCCTCCCATATATTGACATTGACCTCATGAGGTCATCATTTCTCAAGAAACTGTTTGTCATCTCAAGCAAGAACTGCTATATGGCAGCTAAAGAATTACGTTAAAGATCATTTACCTCGAGGAACAGACACTATAGTAAGGGGGGGAAATGATCAACTCACAATAAAGTAAGTGACATACTGTATGGTGTTTATAGCTCGACTTAAAGGGACATTCTTAAAATGTGTTATGAGGTTTTGTAGGCTGTAGGTGAGTGGAAAGTATGTGCTCTTCTTCTGGGAACTCACTATGAGAACATGGAGTCGGATTTTGTTGCAATGGTCATGCCAGTTCTGGAGATTCCCTACTGGAACAAGAGCTGAGTGCCCATCTAGACTACTGTATGTGGGAAAAGAAAGAAAAAGAAAAACCCTGCACTTTCCCAGTTAAACATAGAGCATATGTACTTAAAAATAACAGATCTCAGTACAATTCTCATTTGTCTATCATAGAAAATGAAAATAATTAGGACTGACAGATTAAACAGCTATATCAGAAAAATTATCTTCTTTATGAGCTGTTTCATCAACAAATATGATAAAAAAAATGTATGTTTTTCAGCAATACCAAGGAAGGAATAAAATACATAATCTATCTTTATTAAAAAAAAATTATAAAAAATATTCTAAAACTTGTATTCATAAACCTGTTGTAACACTAGTGCTAGAGTGCGATGCGGAGAAACACGGAGATGACTCGGAGAATAAACTGAAAACACTTTAATTATAGAAACCAAAGGCACATGTGAGTGCAAACTCAGAGACGAAAACATCCACACTAGGGCACATGTAACGTCAACAAGAGAAAAAGACAATGGGAAACATGACGGTATAAGAAGGCAGAGCTAACAAGACACAGCTGATATTGATAACATGGGTGGCTACGGGAACACTGGAGGGACACACAGGGGGAGAATGACAGGACCGTTACACCTGTAAGATGTATATCAGATGTAGATATAGATGTATATCTATCATTGTTTCTACGATAAAAAGGTATAAAGAATGTATCTATTTATAGTATGATGGGAATTGTTTTGCTTGAGCTAATATTGTGCTAGCAGGTCAATTTAGCACACTAATCACACACAGATCGCTCAGTACATCTATCTATCCATCCCTCCATCCATCTATCAGACGGATAGATGGACGGATTAAAAATACATAATACATAATAATATTGTCACAATTATGTTGAATTAATTTGCATGGACTTTTAGTTTATCTTCAGTCACGTTTCTTTTGTTCGTACTTCCCGCCACTCTTGAGTTACTATGGTTACTGGTATATTTAGTCATTCTGATCAGCTGTGTCATTAATAACCCTTGTTTGCCTTACTATAGTTGCTGTGTTTGTACTTCTCAGTGGTCATGTTAATGTTAAGTTGTGTTTACATGCCTGTCTTTCAGATTCTTTGTTCATATGGATTATTAAACCCTTTTGAACCGCCTCTTCATCTTCCTACAACCAAAACATGACAAATATCACTTACATTTACTCAAAAACTTACACTCTTACATTTACAAACTATTAGCTTTAGCTATATTACAATACAAATAGAGTAAACCCCTATTTCTTTAAAGTTTTGTTTCTTGATTATTTATTTATCATAATTTTTTTAAAGCTAGTTATTTACCAGTAAAATAGACTGAAAATAATGAAAATAACATGACAAAAAAGTGACTACATTCAAAAGACACTCTTGCCAAAATGCAAAACCCCTAAATAAACAAAAACACAAAATGGTGGTCACTTGTTTGTATTAAATCATATAATGTAAAACACTGCTGTACGCAAACAGGAAAAATGTCAAGTCGAAAAAGTAGCAATATATACTGCTGTGCCATCTTTCAAACAATACACCATACACAAATATCATCAGCATGAATCTCTTTTCCATAAACATCTCAGTGAAAGCCGGACAGGGTGAAGGAGACTTAGGGCTGGTAAGGGAGCAGTTCTCTGGCCCTCACATGATTTAAAATCACCACGAGCCATAGCCTGATTCATCTCTGTCTCTCTCTGCCAGGTTCAGGCTCAGTTATTTTAGTGTACTAACAGGCATGTCACAAGCAATGGTCTAGTTTAGGGTTTGGTTCAGTGATTTAGTGGTTCAGCTTAATTGAAATTAAGCTGAAATGAAATTAACAGATAAAATATCTAAACCTAAAAAAATTATTGAATTGCTCGCCAGCACCCACTCCATGTATGCGGCAAAGTGGATGGACTGTCCACTGGAATAGTCAGGGTAGTGCATCTGGCACACAAGATGGAGGAAGTCCAGTGTCTGTTCTTGCAGAGGACAGTCTCCTGCTCCAGACAGAGAAGTTAGACGGCTAATACATCCATGGAGGGAAAATTCAAAAACGAAAAGGGTCTTGTCTTCTGTCATTGGCGGCTGGATATAAGTAGCTAATGAAGATGAAGGGATCAGGAAACTTTAAGTCTTTAATAAAATAAGCTCACAGTAGAGGCAGGGTTTGGGGCCCGGGAAAACTTTTGACATGCCCTGATATTGAGTTCAATTCAACAACAAAGCATCTCTCCAGAAAACAGTGATGTCATCGTCCAGCTCAATTCAGTTCTCATCCGATAGTGTGAGTGCATTCAAGTCAACAATATTGCTAAATATTACGAGTTCCCAACTAAGCAAACCAGACGTGACAGTGGCAAGGGAACCAAAGTCCACCGGTGACAGAAATGGAAGGGGGAAAATGCCTTGGGAAGAGCCAAGCTCAATCAGGGGCCCAGTTCTCATTGAACGAACATGGTATAGTTATGAGTCTAGGCTGCATCACAAGTCAGAGTGTGGATTGATTATTCAAAGTATTCAATCCAGTTCTATCTGCTAGAAAATTATATATACACACTATAATAGTACAGTAATACCTCGGTTTACGAGTTTAATTCGTTCCAAGAGCGAGCTCGTAAACCAAAATGATCGTACACCAAAACAATTTCCCCCATAAGAACGCACTAAAAATCACTTGATTCGTTCCACACGACCATAAATGCCCATTTTAAATATTTTTTTGGTTTTAACCTATTAATTACATTTAAAATTATAACCATTAAGATCTCATATAAATACTAATTAGGTGTTTTTAGAGTTTAACTGTCATTATTAACTATTTACTGTAACACGCACTTTACCTCTTCATTGCTGGCATGATCGAGACGAGAGGAGAGGGGAGGGGGGGGGGGTGTTACTGCTTATATATTTCACTACATTGTAGCGTTGCTTCTTTTAATAACCAGACAGGTTCCTTCTCATTCAGAGATTTTATTGAGAACTATCGGATTGCAGTTCTGGCTTCAACCCACGCCGTACATAACAGAAGAATCAAAACTATCTCTGCTTACGAGCTCTCTCTCAAATTCCTCAGAACTCAACTCTCTCTAGCGCCGACTGAAACCCCGCCCTCTTAAAGTGACAAGACTGTTAACTTAACATTTATTGAAGATTATCAGATTAACTAGTTCCTTCAACATTTGTAACGATATTACAACGTGAAGAATAGCGAGGTAAAACCGCTGTAAATCAGTTATGTATATGATCTGTACAGAGTTATAACTGTTATAGTATGCTGTTCATTGACAGTGTATGGCCCTTTAAGAACGTCATTGGGTGCGTTGGACTGTGAACACACGTGAGTCTCATTAGTATGCAATGTGTGGTGTTGGTAACATGCTCCATTAATAAAGTTTCATCATATTCACATGTAATCATATTCACAACAACTTATAAAATAATGCACTGTGGTGAATGATGCACCCATATTGAGAGACACAGAGAATGAACGCATTAAGGGGTGATAAAGAGATATTTTCGACGCAAAACTGTGCATGGGTGAGGGAAATTTTTTCTCGTACACCGATACAATGCTCGTACACCGATTCGACCCTCCATGCTCGTACACCGATTTGCTTGTATACCAAGTCGCTTGTAAACCGAGGTATTACTGTATATAAATGATGCTAAAATAACATGGGTATAGTTCAATCAATGGTGTAAGATTGGGGTGGAATAACCTGTTCGGCTTAACAATGGAAGACAGGGGCTGATCAGGAGGGACAATAGAAGTATTTGGGAAACATGTTTGAAATGTTTACATTTTTTTGGTCCTTACATTGAAATCAATGGGTTCCAAAACAACACTGAAAGATTCTTCAAAATATCTTCTTTGGTGTTTCACAGAAGAAGGTAAGTCCAACAGGTTTGGAATGACATGAGGGTGAGGAAATGATGACATCATTTTTATTTTTAGGTGAACTATCCCTTTAAGTGTTACTAAGATGTCTCGCACCAACCAGACACACTAAATAAGGCTTGTTACTCAAAATCACACATTTTACAAGAAAAGCTTTTACACGGACACTTAAAATCAATTTTAATAGCACATCTATCTGTTAACCACAAAGTTAGTGATTTGAGAGCAGAACTGGCTTTTAGGGACTCTAGGGGGTTACAAAGATTGCCATTGATGTTAACTGCCTACTAGTGGACTCCGTAACTCTGTCAGCAGAAATGGAGTGATAAACATTCTCATGCTCTCTTCCTGCTAATTTCACCTTCCTCTGTTCTCTCATAAAATGTATCTGGGCTGATCTGCTGCTCTGGTGGAGTCCAGATGGTTGGGGGACCCCAGGCTCAGCCACTGTGATGGGGTTACGGGGGCTCCCTCAGGTCTAGGAAAGGACGGCAGGCACTGAGAGGCCTCTTGCCCCAAGGTGCACATGGGAGGGGCCCCAATCACAGGGCCGAAATCCACTCAGCTCACAAGGGGACACTAAATGGATAGGATGTGTGTTTTAACAGGAATTTTAGATAGGAACCAAAGTTCTGAGGCTTCATACTCTTGTTCAAATGGTGAAATAAGACATACTAAAAAAACATAATGAATCACAACAATACACCATCAGTTTTTACATAATACGATGTGAAAGTGTAAGAAAATAGTATGTTTACATACCGTGGACAAAAGACTGCTATTTAAAGTAGTCCTATTGTAGTTTTTATTTATTTATAAAAAACGTGTCTTTTCACAAATAATATTATGAAAGTAGAAATTTGAGTGAAATGTTAAAATAAACAAACAAACTTATGTTAACAGTATTACTGTGAAATATTCTTACAATTTTAAATAAATGCTTTCTATTTCAATATAATATAATATAAGCATAATTACTTATGCTGATCAATCAATATGCTGATTTGGTGCTCAAAAACATTTCTTGAAATTAGTAACGTTGTAAACAGTGGGGCTTCCAAATATTTTTGGGGAAAATATCTTTAGTAACTCTTTAGTAACATTATAAATGTATTACAGTGATCCCTCGTTTATTGCGATAGGTGAAAATCCGCGAAGTAGGATAAGCCAATCAGCTCACGGGATACATTCACTCGTGCTCTCATTTGTCGAGCTCGCGCGGGGAACCAATCACGTGTCTGAGTGCCTGTGGGTGTGTACAAAGCCTCTGAGAGAGTTTCTCTCTTTGTCTGGCATCCTGGGAAACCGTTTCTCTTGCATCACGATAAAACAACGTTGCTTTCCGCAATATGGCTGCCGATATGGCGGAATTTTAGCATTGTTATTTTCCGATGAATATTTTTGAAAAATCCGCGATGCACTGAGGCCGCGAAACTTGAACCGCGAAGTGGCGAGGGATTACTGTATTGCACTTTTGCTTAATTTAATGCATCCTAGATTTTCCTAAAGGTTTCTGTTTATTTCCAGGGTTAGATTTTCCATGTGGTCTAAATAGATCACGCTTAATATACTTGGCTAGCATTTCTTTTACATTCAGTCTGTCATGTCGATCTATAAAGTTGAATGTGCTGCCTCACGACCTTGCTTTTCACAGACAGAGCAAAGTAGGATCATAAGCGTGCAAATGTGCTGGACAGAGCACAGAGTGTGTTAAGAAGAGAGGTGTAAACCCAGATTTACGCTGTGGCACTAACCCAACTTCTCCATGTGTTTTCATGCGCTTGGCTGGGAGCGATGGCGCTGAAATCTCAGGCCTCTAGTATTCCTATCAATGATCCCCCAGGTGTTCAAAGCTGCCAACAAGAGCAGCCCAGCAGAAGAGCTGCCTTATCTCACCATGATATGTCATGTTCCCCAAGAGAAGATGTGGATCTGCATAGACAAATGCATGTTTAATGCGTGGAAATGTGCTGTTTTTGAAATGTGCTTAAAAAGTAGAGAATGGCTCTTGCAACAAAAAAGTCATGGGTTTGATTCCCATGGAATGCATGAACCGATGAAATGCATTCCATGTAAAGTCAAAGTAAGCAGCTTTGGATATAGGCTGGAATACACTACACAACTTCTGAAGAAAACCTGAACATCATTGACTTTATCAACAGAGTTCCAACAAAGTTACAGATATTTTTCTATCAGATGGACGATTTTGAAATCAGATGACCAAACTGAAGTGCAACTTTAACATATTAAGTGTCACAAAAACGTTCAGAAAATTCTTCTCAAAAGAACATTGGAAGGAAAAGATCACTAGAGTCTGTTTCTTCTTCTGGTCAAACTAGGTCATCTGTGAGCCAGGTTGCAGGGAAGAGAGACTACAACAGCAGCTCTTTCCCACAGCCAGACCGATCCATTCCAAACAAACAACCAACTCACACAAAAACACCAAAAACAGAGACAAATGAAGTAAACAAAGTGCAAATGACTGATTAAAAAGAGCGAGAAGGGATTGAAGCTATCATTTAGACAGCTTGTCATCATCATCCTCTTGATCTATCTCACTGTATCTCTCATTCTTTTTCAGTTTCTCTCTGTCCCATTTTGGGAATTTGGCATTTGGTGTCTTAATCAACTGGGTTGTTTGAGTCAGTGTGGGTCCAAACCTATAACCAGGGCACAAGCACTGATTGCAAGTAAACACATCGAAATCAGGTCCCACTAGGACAATGCAACTTCATTTGAACTGTGTGTTTTATATTGAAACAAATTTAGCTGTAAATATAAGGATGCACAACCGTTAGGGAAACACACAGGCTCGGTTTCAGATAATTATGGCGTTCTGTTACCCAAAGGTGTGCTGAGTCTTACTGAGAGTGAATAAAAGCATAGCAGCAGCATGAATCATCGTGGGTGTGGAAACTAGAAAATAAAATGTGCAAGTCTAAAAAGGAATAGCCACACTGTTAATGCATATTTCACTCAAAATCACCTGAAGCACTTACTCAGAGCCACGATGCATTGTGAAAAATACTTCTTTAGGAAACGTCCAGAGTAACTGTTGTACCAGTCGGCCCTTCAAATGCACAAAATGTATTTCCATTTTGGGCTAGCTGAAATATTATGCTATGGGGAGTGATGTGTAGCTTTGTTTTTGTGTTACAGAAAGCCGCTGTCATTGTGGACAGGCTGTAAATCGTACAGACTGCCAGTAAGTCTCAACATGCGGATTTAGTGTTTAGGTGTCTGTCGTCAGTCCCTGGCCCTGTAAATTCAACTGCTTTGACTATAAACAAGCAGACCCAGTAAACTCCAGTCACTTTAAGCTCTCTGAAAACACACATGAACACTGAATTCATGTAGCTTTTACAAACAAAATACAATTTGCTGTATGACATATACTAGTGTTTAAAAGTTTGGTCAACTATATTCTTGATCCAGCCTTGGTGAACATAAGCATTCAAAGGTATTTAAAAAATCTTACTGACCCAACACTTTTAAACTGTTGACTGTATAGTACTGCACATAAATAGAATAAACAAAATGAATTATAGACAAAATTGATTTTGTGATTTACTTGTTCATTACTGATAATTGTTATTGATCTATAGCTGATTCACTGGATTTCCATTATATAAAATACATAAATATAAAATATGTTAAGGAAAGGGAGTAAAAAAATTACAGGCCAAGAGCAGCTTACACTGAATTCCCAACAACGCATGCAGTAATTGCAGTACGTCATACGGCTCTAATGTAATGTTCTGCTTTTGTGTATTTGTATACAGATTTGTATACATACAGACGCCCTGCCATGCACATGCACAAACAAGCTTTTAAAAAGGGAAGCTGATACCCTCAAGCTTAAACATATGAATATACCACATAAATACGCTTCAGATGCTCAGAAATAACCAAACAAAACAAGCACCCACCGTTCATCGACCCCAATAATTGTCATTCACAAACACATTGCTCCTGGTTGCCCTGGCTAATTTATTCTCTCCATACATGCGAGGTGAAAGGTCAGGCATGTTAACACGCTGCTAAGAGCTTCCTCTGCCTGGGGATGAGGTTGAAGGCCAATGGGGAGGTCTAAAGAGATCTGGAAACCCTCTCCGAGAGGTCACCTGCATTTCACAGCCCAGTGCAAGAGGGCAGCGCTCAAATGCTTTAACGTCCAATAAAAAGGCATGGCAGGATGTTGCAGATCGTAAACTTAATTTCAACAACCGCCCCCCCCCCCCCCCCCCCCCGACTCCTGAAAAGAAGAAATTTTAATGTTTTATTGTCAATTAATAGTGCTGAGTGGAAATGGAGCCAAGCTTTAAAATGTATTGTGTTGTACTAAATTAACTCCATGTGATTTGGTTTGGATGTATAGATATTTGGTATTGTGGTAGTGTTTGTGGTTTGTAGTGACAGCACTGGTAGTTATCAAGAATCAGTCACAACACACTTCAGTGAACACTAATTTAAAACCCTATGTAGGCATTTACCATTTTAATTAAAAATCTACTTTTATTACTGTTCTATATTTAAAATTCTTACAATTCTTATGTAGCTATAAATTAAGTTATATTTTATATTCAATATATTTTCATAATATATTCACACTAATTTGCCAGACATTATAATTTTATTATCACAATGATTTCATTGCAGTGTTTCAATTCAATAGTCTCATCTTGTGGATTAGTAAATAAATCAATAAATATGATTTAATTTACATAAATCTGTTGGAACGGTCCAATTCAGTAAATCAATTTGTATTGTTGCTCAAAAATGTTGAAGGGAGTATCTGAGTGACATTTTCTTAAAGTAGAATGTTTCTAATTAGAAAAACATACAATACAACCTAAAGGTTTTTCAAAGAAGTCACTTAGGCTTAAGGCTACATTATTTAAAATACATAAAAATGTCTCATGTGACCATGGTTCCCTGAGAAGAGGAATGAGACACTGGGTCTAAAGACAATATGCAGGCGTCCCCCATAGTGTCTTCGGATGGAGTACGAGTTCCCATTCGAAAGGGAATGTCTCAGGTTATGCATGTAACCATGGTTCCCTGAGAAGGGGAACAAGACACTGCACCCTAAGTGTCTTTAGACGCAGTGCGAGTTGCCATTCAAAAGGGATCAGTAATATTGTGAAATATTATTATCATATCTGAGTTTTCAGCATAATTTCTTCAGTCTTCAGCATCACATGATCCTTCAGAAATCATTCTAACATGATGATTTGGTGCTCAAGAAACATTTCTTATTATTGTCAAAGTTGAAATCTGTTTTTAAAAAACTGCTTAATATTGCTGCTTAGTATTGTTGTTAACATTGTTTGATGAATAGAAAGTTATTTGAAACAGAAATATTTAGTAACATTGTACTGTTTACTGTTTAAACGTGTTTACTGTTACTTTTGAGCAATTTAATGCATCATTGCTGAATAAAAATAATAAATAAAATAAAAAAACTAAAACTTACTGACCCCAAACTTCTGAACAGTATTGTATATCGGCAAATATTGCAGTTAATTACTATGTATCTTCTGGCTGCTGGATGTATTATATTATGTAACCTAAACAATGTCACATAGTATAAATTTTAATAGCGCTTGTTTTTTTATGTTTGATAGTTGTTTGAACAATTGAATAATCTACATTTATTCAGTGTATAGCGTCACTATACAGTGTACAGTATATATTTGGAAATGTGGTACCTCTGAGGATGTAGTTCTGGTAGTTTTGGTCAGCCTCAGCTCCCACTTTAATCAGACATGTGAGTCCCTCAGCCATCACAAACTCATGCACCAGATCTTTATCATCCTGCAGAAGAAACACAAGCAGCAGATACTCAATCCCAACAGTTGCACCTGTATGTACGACAAACCAAAAAGAAACACAACATGTACACAGACACAACAAAGAATGTAGAGGGCAAAAAATATTGAAATTAACTGAACATCTTAAAGAAATCAACCATCAAGAAAGTGACAATCCATCAAGTCAACAAAAAAAGTTTTGTTTTGTCGCAAAACCTTCTAAGGGAGAAAAATGAGCATTTCTGAAAGCACTTCAGTTGTGCCTTCAGAAATGCACTTGATTTCAAATTGATATGGCCCAAACCGAAGCTTACACATTCCTATCTGTCAAGCGCTCTGTCAGCGTTTTCTCTACGCTCCCTAAAGGTTCCCACTCCTACAGCAACACATGTTGCATTGTTCTGCAAACTCTCTGTCTACCAGGTGCTGGGAATTTCTTATATTAACCTAAAAGTAGCTCAACATGCTTTACGAACGATTAGAAGAAGAAATGGGGAAAAGAAAAGAAACGTGAATCTATTATCTCTTTCCCAGCCATTTATGGAAATGTCCGGCATTCCGTGTTTTCACTCTTATTCAGTAGAGGGCGCTATGATATCTATTGAAAGAGAACAGAATCTCCTGATCAAAACGCAAGCGACAAAGAAGCAGAAACAAGCAGTATCATATGTAAGCTAATGGGGGACATGAAACTTTTGTAAATAAGATAATAAAATGCTGGCGGTGGCTAGCAACCCTTCAACAAATGCTGGGGATAAATTCTAATTGAAAAAATGAATAAAATAATTAAGGCAATTTTAACATTTTTATACACTTTCTTATCAAGTATAATATATGTGTATATATATATATATATATGTATATATGTATATATGTATATATATATATATCATATCATATAAGTATCATACTAGGTATAATACACATTAGAGAATATAATATAAAGCATTTCAGAAAACATTGAATTCTGCAATTTTAATATGATTTAATAAGATAAAAGGTATTATTTTATATTTAGGGCATATTTAATTGAATTATTTTAAAATAAAATATATCTAGTTTATTGTCTTATTTTAAAGTTAGCAGCAAAAATATTTAAATACAGTTAAGCAGAGTGTTGTTTTATAGAGCTGTCCTGAACTCTTCCCTGTAGTTCCTCCAGATCTCCCTCTGTGAGAGTTTACAGTTTTAAATCCTTTTCACTTCCTACCCATGGAAACCCTTTTTTGTTTGGGCCTCAGTAAATCTGGGTTGCTAAGTGCTGATCGACTGCTTCCCTGCAGTAAAAAGTTCATTAAACACACTGTGTAAGAGGTGTGAGGAGCAGTACGTGTCTCTGCTTGATTTATGGCATTCACGCGCACACAGGCCCACGGCTGGGCACACTTTGTTAATTCTACAATTACAGCATGCATCCTTCCTCCATACTGTATGTCATGTGTGGAAGTTAACTGGGCTCCTGCCACCATTGATGTCCAATATTTCTTCTGCTTTGGGATTTGTGTGGACACACCCAATTGGCTGATCTGAAAATGATTAGGGGTGTTGGATTTGTGGAATTTATATTGGCACAGACAGTCTATAATGACACAGTTTGCCCACATCTGGAGAAATGCACTTTACTGCACATGCGAAAAATACTTAAATGTACGACAGCATGAAGAATGCAATTCTAATAGTTGGGTGATCAATCAGATTACTGCTCATGCATAAAGTTCTCAAGTGATTCAAACGTTTTAGATAAAAATTTAGGGAGACAGTGAGGATTATGAAATTGGTTTCAATAACTGGAACTGGTGAGCTGGAATTCTGGCCAAGGCCAGACCGTGTGTGTAAAATGTATGTAAAATTAGCAACACTACTATCTTAACTACATATTTTGGCAGTTTTGTGCAAAAAAAAAAGTCTTTATCAATCATAATCTGGCCAAGTAATTTTAATTTGTGTAAAGAGTAACAAAACTTGTTGCCATTTAACGGCTACTAGTGTTTATTTCATCTGAAAATTGCAGTGAATATTATGTATAGTTACATTTTTTGAATTATGTAGAAATATAGGTAAGAGCATCATGTTTTATTATGAGCCTAAGCTGAATGGGAGTTTATTTCTTATTTCAAATTTGTCCTCAAAATGACATATTTCAACTTTTAGTTTGACTGCGAAAAATACACTCCCTTACTGTGTATTCTAGTTGAATTGCATTTATTAGAGAATTATGTTCAGATTTAATATTATTACTCATTTGATTAATTGAAAATCCCAATTTTGTGCCAGAAAATACATCACTAATTAAATAAGTTACATAATGGAATCAATATTAATACAAAGAGTGCCTTCAGGCTTCAAGGTAGTTAGCTATTTCTTGTTAGCATCTTGTATTGCAGCTAATTAGTTTTTAGGCAAAAAAAAAAAAAAAAGTGTAGCGAACTACATAGTGTTGTTGAACTATTTCGAATTATGAGTAGCTTGTAACGTGTCAAGTTACAGGTCAGTAGCTTCCCAAACAAAGTTGCATATGTGCTATCACAAAGCTAGCACGTATGTTTGTGTTTGTTGCTGCTCCAGAGTATTTGTGTGTGTTTATGTACAGCCTCTTGCAGGTTTAAATTATGCACTTGTTGACAGGTGTGAAAGTTTCAGATGCTTTTGTCATTAAAAATGCTAAAACTTTAGTGGAAAGACATTTAATCTCTCACACACACACAGTGCGGTGTTCAGACATGGTTCCTCCAGAGGAAAAACGGTAGCTTCCAGCACAGCTTTAAAATCAATCAATGATGGAGACTCCAGCTTTGGTATCTGGCAATTTCTGTGCAGTGGGAGAAATTCCAGCATACCCATTCAACTAAAACATGCATGAAAACACAGACACACACTCACACACATGTGCTGAGGATGAAAAAGACATTAGCAGGTGCTTTGTGCTAATGCTAAGTCGAAGTGGGGCAGCATACCTGAAAGATTTGCTTGAGAGAGAACAGCGCCCTTCGCAGCTCACGTCCGGTTGAGTTATAAAGCTTTTCTGCAAAAGAAAAGAGGGAAAAAAGATTTGAGTTGATTTTCATGTGCTTTACTTTCTAACTAATTGTTTGTAGGTCAGTATGGAGCCTATTTGTATGATTTTATTGTATTAAAGGGACACATGTTTCATAACTCAAGCACTTTGGCTTCAAGGGCTCCCACATAAAGTAGTGCTTCCTTCAGTGTTTACTGTTCAAACTTGCAGTTCTTTATTCTGTCAGCATGTGGCAGGGTTGAGCAGTACTGTCTGCATTAATGCAGTAGCTAAAGAAAAACCAACTTGCAGCTTCTGACTCAGCATCTATATGAAACAGTGATCATGCATCTCTCTCTCTCTCTCTCTCTCTCTCTCTCTCTCTCTCCCTCAATGTCCTTGATTATCTCTATATCGATGCTTAGAGCAGCTGCTGAACCACGCAACATGAAGTGCTCTCTCTCTCTCTCTCTCTCTCTCTCTGTTTCTCTTTGTCGATGTGTCCCCATAGAGAACTCTCATTAACATTCCGACCTCAATATTGGCAGCCTGAGAGTCCAATTTAATCTTGCCTAGTGCTGAGTGTGTGTTTGTGAATGTCAGACTGTGTGCGCATGTGTGTGTATGTGTGTTCTTGTATATATGGTTTATGAGGACACAATGTGTATAATGACGTGGGCATTACAATGTAAATATGGCATATGAGGACATATATACTTAAGCATAATATAATTTCTCCATTTTTTCCATTTATATATGTGTGAACGAACTTTCTGTGCCTAATACTGTGTCTGATATAACAGTTAAAGTTCTAAATAAAGTTCTGTTGAATAAAACTAAAACATTTTAGGCAACCAAGATGAACTCAAGATGCTAAACTTTACACTGAGAACATTAAAAGTTCTCATTAAAAGTAACGTTTGAGTTTTTAAACGTGCATTGACGCAATTTTTATATCCTTGATCTTTGATGACGGTTAGGCTATCATTTTTAAACCACATTATGTGGAAGTTCCTAAAAAATTGACTGGCCAGATGGTATTTTATCTCAGATTCAGCTCTTGATGAGTGAATTCAGATCCCGGTTTGTAGAAAATATGTTGCACAAGCTTAATTCTGCAAATCCCCAACCGCTAAGGAAGAAGTGAAACTGCTAATAGGTTTCACTGCTAATAATTACAGAAATACAATACTCTATATCCACTCCTTTTATAAATAATCTCCAGTATTTGAAATTATTGCGTTTATGTGTCAAAGGAATTTTTCTTCCGGTTCGGCTGTATAATTGGCCGGCACATATTTCCAGGGCTTGTTTTCATATATAGTAAGAACAGGGTTTTGTGTTGAGTTTGACAGGACCACACCACGGTGATTTACCTCAGGCATATGTTTCTGTTGTGGGGCTCAACAAATCATGTTGAGCAAAGAGAAGAACTGCATTAACCAAAGCCAGCCATCTTACTTTTCAACCAATGTGTCAGAACTTTAATCTGGCTTTACTCAAATGTAAATCAGAGCAAACTCTAGTCTAGAGAAAAAAGACCTCTGGCACACCTGGATGCCTTAGAACCATCTTATAAAGAACAAAACAATTATAAACAAGCCTGTTTAAAACAACCTGTCAAAAACATTCCAGAAAAATAGTCAAAATAAACTTATGATTATTACTGAATGAAAAACTTTTCTGCAATGTAAACATTCTTTTAAAGCAACCATGCTTTATTTATTCTGTTAAATACACATGTAATCAACCATTCTTGCACCAAAACCGTTATAATTTTGACCTTTCTCTGACCCTTCAGCTACATTTTTACTATTTAAAACAAATAGCAGATGACAAACCATCATTTATTTCCAATGAAATATAGTAACGACTCCACAGCGATGATCAAAAGAGCCACAGTGGCTTCTCAGATCGCAGCAACTTCATTATTATTCAAGCTAAAATTCTCAGACTAGTCTGGACCATATTCCGAGCGATTGAGTCCATCAACATAACCCAAAGCTTTTTTAATTTATATGCCACTGAATGTTAGCATACACGTGTTAGCATAGCAACAATTCTTATATCACTCCTTTCGTCTGCTTCTTTACTTGTTTTTGATCCAGAAATGAGTAAAAGTGCGCCCTACTGTACAACTGTGAAAACACGGATTGCCATTCGGCAGGGAAAGAGTTAAATTCGCAACTTTCAACTGAAACATAGCTTTTCAGGGAAGCAAAAATGTTTGTACGGCATACTTGTAGCTTCTGCAGATTAGGTTGGGCAGAAAAAAGTGTAAAAAGAAAGAAAATAAGATTAACATATTTAACTCTTCATTAACACAGCTTGAATAGTGGATATTTAATCTGTAAGCCTTGACAAATGATTTTTTTCAACAGCATCTGGAGGTCATTTGTTCTTTTCCTCACATTTAATACCACGTCTTGTAAAACTGCTTTCAGAATCAACACAAATAACAACAAAAGCACATTCTGTTCAAACAATCTTGGACTCCACAAACTCCTCTGTGTCCAGCTGTCAAGAATCTTAAAACCATCATAGCTTAAACCTCCATCCATCCTTCCTTCAGCCTCTTTCTTTCCAGCATTCCTCTGATTCTGCTGGAATAGAAGAGACCAGACGGAAAGGACACCAACCTTTACTCAGGGACCCTCACTTTGTCTATTATTTTTTTTATGAATCATTTTCTCATTCATACAGAGTGTTCTGTACTGAGAAGTCAGCCTTTTTCTTTCTCTAACTCTATCACCAAACTGGATTTCAACAGCACTAGCACTGACAAGAGAGTTTTTTTTTCTGCTAAATCATTTAACACATTTTCAGAGTTTAAAATCTGCCACCCTTCAATGCTGTCTACATAATTTATTATTTTGCAGCATGGAAAACCTCTACCCACTCTGATGGAATAATTTGTTAAGACTGATTAATACTGTTAACATGTCAGTTAGTATTTTTATATGATTCAGAGAAAGAACTGTCCCAAAACAGTGATTGGTTTAAAAGAGTCATGGTTTGGCTGGTATTAGCATGACCCGGTTTTGCCCTGCTGGTGGATGCCATAACTCATGTAGTATTCCAGCCCTGCCCCCCAAAAAAATATTAAAAAGAAAAAGTAAATAAAAGTTATTCATTTATGATTTAAAATACACAACCGGCTCATGAGAATCATTTGCTTAGGAATCAGGATAATGGTCATGTTGCATGTTTTTGATTCACTAAAGAAAACCAGCTCATAAGAGTCATCCGTATATGAATCAGGCTAGATTGGTCACACTGTATGTTTTAAATACACTGGCTCAAAAGAATCATTCATTCAGGAATCAGACTATACTGGCCGATTCACTTGGGAGTCAGACTGAACTGTACATTCCTACCCTTATTCTATTATCTCACCTCACTACTGACATAACCATTGTCTGTCACGTTACCCAGAATTCCTCCCCTTCACCACATAACAGTCATCCCAGACCTCTGTTCTCCTGCTTTGAGTCTGTGAACTGGCAGACTGGTTGAGGAGCTCTGTGATCACTGGAGGATTAAGGGTAATGAAGAGGAGGGTGAGTGTGGGATCATTTCTGACAGGCCCTCTTACGACCACATGGCACAACAGAGTCAGAGAGCTTCAGCGATCCGCAATCAGACAAGCGCTGATTCAGCTAATCTCCAGTTCCTCTCTGTGGTTTCTGGACAAGTCTCATGAACATGGTGATGATCACAAAGATCACAGTGACAATCGCTCTCAATCTCTCCATAGTCGTAAAATAGGTGTGCGAGACCGTCTCAGAAATCTCGCTACTGTACCTTGATTTCTGTATGTGTAGGTTCAGACAGACTACTGTAATTCAGCCCTTCACAGACTTTCTCCAATAAACATGCCACAAAGTTATTCCCGCCTGTCATAAAGCCATGCATGTCCGCAGACGGATACGGACACACACACATACACACACACACACACACACACACAACATGGAGAGTGAGGCCCTCCTTTAATGAGAAATATTTCAGCTCTGATTAGTTCCATACCAGCTGGCAGGGATAAGTGCCCGCAGTACTGTCCTCTGTCTCATCACGTTCAGGACGAAAAATAATAATAATGGAGAGAGAGAGAGAGAGAGAGAGAGAGTGAGAGAGAGAGAGAGAGAGAGAAAGAGAGACAAAGGAGCCAGTCAGAGAGTGTGAGACAGTGAAAAAGACGAGAAAAGATATATCATTTTATATATATATATATATATATATATATATATATATATATATATATATATATATATATATATATTTAATGATATACCGGTATATATATATTAGGGTATATACAGTGGCCTTAAAAGGTATTTGGACACAAAAAATAAATAATAGTAATAAAGTGAGATAAAATAAAAATGAAAATGAAATGAAAATCAGATAAGGATCTACATTATTATCTTTGATAATTATGCCACATACATACTGTTTCGGGAACTAAATGTGGACATGAAGACACTGAATCACACAATGAGGGTAGGATTTAAAATCACAGCAGCTGCTTAATGAGATCCTCGCAAAAACGAAGCAGTGGACATGGGATTCAAAAATATGTGTAATTTTTCTTTCCTTCAGGTATCTGTGTGGACGCTAAAGGCATAGTCACACAAATTGTGAATGTTTGTCGCAAATATTTGCTGCAAAGATGTTTCATCAGTTGAACAATGGCATGCTGTTAAACAACTGAACTATCCATTGAACACATTGTACTTCCATCAATCACAGCCCCGTTTTCTTTCCTGTCAAAATGTAATATAGTGCTACCCTGACTAATGCACCAATTTTCCAAATGAGAATAAACACTAAAAGGAAGAATAATTGTGAAGCATAAAAGAATACATTCTGAACATTTGAATTGATTTATTTTATTTTTATGAAAGTCAGTGGGGATCACTGCTGATTTCTGAACCTCATTGGCATTCACTGTAGAAGTAAAAACTATAATAATATATTAATTTTTGTTACAGAGAAGAAAGAAAGTAATACAGGTTTGGAACTACACGAGAGTGAGAAAAAGAGGACAATTTTCATTTTGGGGAGAATTAATTCCTTTAAGACTGAAAGTATCTGAGGGTTGTGTGTCACTTGAGCATTGCAGTGGAAATATTATCATACCAATCGCACCTGCTGCCCTTCAATGGCTCTTATAAAAGCTATACTAGAGGAAAACATGAATCAGCATTTGTATTTTTATACCCTTTTCAGCACAGGGTCATGCCCAAAACGAGTGTGAATGTCTCTGTCTGATGATAATAATAATAATTATCCAGCAATAAAAGTGTGAGCAGTAATTTTGATGCCTCTCAGTTGCCGTAAGGGATTCAGGGAAGCAATACGGTGAGAGCTGAGTGGGAAAACCTGAAACACCCTCACACACACACACACAAATGATGTCTTCATATACAGTAGTGCTGAAAATTCTCACTTGCTCAAACTTGGAAACAGGTTGTAAAATAATCATTACTTTGCAGCAGACGGTTTCAATGAATCTACTGATCTTGTTCACAAAACCAGTTTGATTGACTCATTCGATATACAAGAAATGATTCACATTTTATTCATGACTTTGGTTTTTATAAACTCAATGATCAGTTACATGTAAGATGGTAAACATCCCAATGGAACTGATGATTATCAACGAATACGTTTCAGTTTGTGTTCATTTGTTATTGTATGACTTCAAAAGACTTGAGAGTTTGAGTCGTCTTGACCACTTTTCAGATACTTTAATGGAGCTTTTGCATCCTTTTTGAAGTTTGACAGCAAATTATGACAGATGGTGTGAATAATTACTTGAAAGTTTACAACTTTCCTGTAGCCTAGCTCAATCATTAGAGTTTGGCACTTGCAATGCCAAAAGTCAAGAGTTCAATTCCCAGGGAAAGCAAGAAATGATTAGAATGTCAATGTGTTTCTTGAATGCATTGTGAGTCGCTTTGGATAAAAGCGTTATCGATATTCAGCAATTCCAGTCTTATTTGCTGCATGAGCCTATGTAGTTTTGTAACACATTTTAAATAATGCCAGCTTATGGTCTTCAATGGCTGCCCGCAAACACTGTAGTTGTAGCTGAGGCCTGGAAGAGTTTGGTTTGTATTGTCGACATGCAGAGAAGACACCGTTTTCTGCGCTGTGAAAGCAAATACACTTTGCATGCACTTCTATAACTCAGCGTAAGAATATTCTCTAGTGATATCTGCTGAAACTCCACCCCTTTCTTAAATTCAACCTCAAGCTTCCATTCGAACAAAAACCGATGCATAGAACCAAGTCCCTGCCATTCAATACAAAATCCATGTTGCTGGGGTACATGTCACAAGACAGAAGAAAAGATGTGTCTCTTCAGACCACCTGCACTTGTTTTCTCTCCCTCCACCTCCTCCGCTCTTTTCTTCATTTATGGAGAGAAAATGGGAGTAATTACAGTGAAAACTTCCCCAACATGAGTGTGGGCTCGTAACATGCCGCTTTATGGCCTGACAGGCTTCTCCGCTTTCATCTTCTCAGTCGGTCCAAACATGGAGTGGGCGATAGGTCGGAGAACGCAGATAAATACAGACAGGTGGGAAACATTAGGCAGAAATGCAGGTAATGATGAGATCACTCAAAAGCGGTGGAAACCAAAACTGGAGAGGATTTACTGGGTGGGGCAGCGAGGGAATTAAACGGCTGTGCGTGTGAATGTGTGTAAAAGTGGATTTTAAAGGGAACATTCAACGCATGTTTGTGTGTGCATGTGCATCCGATGTTAGCTTGCCAGCTCTGTGACACAGCATGCATGGAAGCCCTGCAACTTTTTAATTAATTTGTTCCTGCCACTTGAAGTTTGTTCAGATGAATGGTGCGCTTTGATGAGAGCCAGATGGACGTCTGGTACTTGGCGTTTGATTAGTTTTAGCCTAGTTTGGGCCACACAGGAAGAGAACAGCCATGGCTTCCACAAGCTTTGTGCCATCACCTACTCAGAAGGTCATGCTCTTCCTCTCAGAAAACAAGAGAAAATAGGTAACAATGGAGGCAAAGATCCTTCAGTCCATAATTTTTCAACAACAGAGGCTGACAAGAAAGGCTCTGTTTTTTTATGGGAAAACTTTGACTGGGAACAGAAGGCTTTGTGAAGGATTCATGATTTTTTTTTAACGCCACCACGCCTGAATTTAAATAAAGCGTGAATTTGAAAACAACTCATAAAACATTTAAAACGGGGTGGATAAAAAGACTTGAAACCACATTAAGAAAAATGCTAAGCAATTAGGACTCTTGTGCTGGCATACTGGTTGGAATCTGAGGATTTGAATAAAAAAAAAATCACTGTTTATAATGATTCATAAAAATAACTGAGAACTTTTAAGAGTCTATAAGACAAAATTGATATGACATTTTTAAAAGGGAAAAAAATACAATGACCCACATGACAAAGCAATGGTAGATTTATCACTTAATACTATTTGATTTTAATTAATAAAAAAATATATATATTTAAGCATTATAAATATTTTTATTTGAACAACAATGAAATAAGTTGTATCGTCTCTGCATTGTTGTTTGCCAAAAAGGTTTTTTATTCATATATAAAATATTTAAACAGATATCAAGATATCAAGCAATAAATCCTGAGGTAATTCATTTCCACACACCCAGTCAGTAATGACATGTCTGGATTCCACAGCAACTTTCATTGGTCAAGAACCACCCAGGCGCCATCTGACAGACATGACTACAAGCCATTTTATAATGTCAATGTCCCTACAATAGTGTGTAAAACTCTTTGACATATTTTAAAGAATCTATGATACAAACTCCACATACTTCGGAAAAAACAGTGTTTTGTTGATTCTGATAAGTGCACATTGTCACAGTAGTTAACAAAACGTATTTCTTCTTTGATGAGGTGGTTTGGCAATACAGTGGATTTGTTTCCATATAGACGATTGAAGAACGTGACAGTCTCCTGGGAATCCTGTAGAACTAAACCAATCCGATGACGACTTGAGATGTTTCCAATTTTGTGTACAATATGCATCAGACATTCAGCCAACGGTCCATCAGCATGACATCTGAGGCAGACACTAGGTATGACACCGTTTCAAAATGTGTTTCATTCCAAGAGACAGACATCAGTGAGATGCTGATTCAGTAATTTGTATAAAGTTTTAAGACATGTCAGTACAAGTTGCTGTCATATAAGACAACTAAAAATGCAATTTCGTTTGGGACTAGGTTTAAGCCTTGTATGTAAAACTGGGCAATAGTATTTTAAATATGGCGTTCAACATCTCAAAATGTCCCATTCTAATAAAAAAAGATCACTTGTGAATTTGGTATCGTATTCTAATTGTTGCTTTGGAATCTGAAAGGCTCATTTTATGACCATGCTGATGCACCATGCTGATACATGCTGACTCAACTGCACTCGTGTACAAAAGCTTTCTCTTCTATGCCAGCGAGGTCTTTAGAACATGATCCTTCAGCTGAATAAGCCATAACTGATCACCTTTCACTCTTCTGATATCTTACCTTGGGATCGTGCTCGTCTGGCATTTCTTTGCAAGGTTCCCATCAGACTGTTTAAATCCGCCCACTACAACTTACCATTGTCTCCCAGGAAATCCGAGACACCCATTATTTGTGAGTTAACAGACTGCGAAAGTTCAACCTCTGTGCTTATAAAGCAAATCATTTGGAAGGAGCCTTAAGAAGGGGAGAGAGAAAGAGTAGTATACTAAACGTAACTGCTACTAGGTCAAATATGTAGGTGATTGTGAAAGGGACACATCCACTGGATTCCACCAATTCAAATATATATTGAGGTACAGTCTGAAATCCTACAGACTGGAGCTCTTGAGCTTCAAAAAGGACAAAACAGCACGTAAATGTAGTAATGCACTAAGTCTTCTGAGGCCAAAACAATAAGGAGATTACTTAAACATTGAAAATAATAAGAAATGTTTTGTGAGCACCGAATCAGCATATTAGAATGATTTTTGAAGGGTCATGACACAATGAAAACTGGAGTAATAATGCTGAAAATTAAGCTTTGCCATAACAATGGCAAAGAATAAATTATATTTTAAAATATATTAAACAGTTATTATAAGATGTAGTAATATTTCACAATATCACTGTTTTCACAGCATTTTTACGCAAAGAAAATATAGCCTTTGTAGGCATAAAAGAATTCTTACCAACCACAACAGTTGTGAACAGTTGCGTATGTGATCAAACATATTAGTACAATTTTTTATTTCACCAAAAGACTAGATCCTGCAAACTCTGGGCCCTCAAAAAATTGCCCTAATGTGAAACATTAAACACATCTATTCACAGATTCAATGCAAGTGTAGACATACGCAGAACCGCATTAGATTTCCTTCCCTGTAAACATGTACCAGGATATGGAAGCACATGCACTTTATTTTGAGTGTATGTTTAAGAGTGTCATTCAAGAACAACAGATCCACAGGGTTCTGCATCAAACGTTTGGACCACGGCCAGTCAGTAAGATCCTTTGGCAGTTCCTCAGTCATCCTCAAAAGCTGTAGTGCTTTTGTTGCAGTAACAGATGCTGAAAGTACTTAATTGCATTTCAAAGCCCTGCGGTGCATGGCCTACTCCTGCATGCACTTATTTTCATAGCTGGAGCCTCGTAAAGCGCCGCTGTCCCCAAAAAAGCAGGTGCGCGCAGCCACAAAGTGAAGATTAATCATAGAGAGGCCCTGAGTTTGGATCGACGAGCTGTTAGAGTAACATCAACCTGTTTGTGCTCTCTCTCCTTTGATCAGGCGTGTTGAAAAAGTGTTTAAAAACTTTGAGAGACATTTCTGTCCCTAAATAAGAACTGCAGCGTGGTGGTTTCTCAGAGTTTAAAGGAACGAATTATAAGCTAGCACAACACCAGGAAATTGGCCAAAATTGAGATACACACATGCCACGATTTGTATCGGAAAACAGATGGGGATTTTATACATGCACACACACACACACACACACAAGCCAAGAGAGTAGTGTATTTAAGACACCTGGTGATGCTGGAGAATCATCCAAAAATTTGTTCCAGTTTTCCAGTACGTAACTGTCAAAACGCTGCAGATCCGAACCAAAATATAGGTCTACAGTTTCTGGGTGACTTATCTGGAACTTTCGCTCATGCACCGATTCCTTCTTTTCCTAGAAGATGTCATAATGGAACATAAGTTCATCCAAGTGGAAAATACTTTTGATAAGCTTCAAATTTCCTTTGAACATTTCCACTGACACTGCCATTTCAACCAGTGTTGCTCTGAGCAATCATAATATGTTTGTAACACATCTATTTACAGATAAGGCTGCGCAGTGTGACAGTTTTGCTCACATTTGCTATTAAAAATGTTTAATTAATTTGTGATAATAAATGTGTGATGCAGTATATTCTATGCTACTGAAAACTAAATGGACGTTTTAATGGTTATCATCCAATAACCAAGAATCTACATTTTATTTTACAAATAAATCCAAATCTCAATTTTAAAAAGTTCCAGGTTAAATGCAAAAAAACATGGAAATATACTTTTAGGTCTAAATTAATATTAATGTTTTTATCTGCGCAGTAATACATTTTGAATTGTATTATTAGTGTTTGAATCTTTAGCACCAGTGCTAACACCCCAAACCCTGTCACATGAAATAATTATGGATCTATATTACAAAACTGCCTGGAATATTTAATACTGATTTTTGTAAATATACTGTATAACCAACCAATCACCAACACAGTTTTTAGGAGTTTTATAAAACGCTACATCTCTCTGAAGTCTCTTTCTTCCCATATAACAAAATCACGGCCGATATTATTGTAGTTAATATTGTAGCTAATATCTATATAACAACTGTTTTGTTATAATATATTTTAAAAAAATGCAATTAATGTCTGTGATTTGAATTTTCAGCAGAATATTACTACAATATTTAAATCCCTCCCGATCCTTCAGAAATCAAAAAAATTGTAATATGCCATTTTGGTGTAACATTATTATCAAAATTTATATGCTGAAAATGTATATCCTGCTTAATAGTTTTGTGGACAGAGAGACAAATTTTTTCCTGATTCATTGATCAATAGAAAGCACAGCATTTATTTAAAATATACTGTAAATGTTTGTAGCAAGTGTTTACTGCTTTTGATCAGTTTAATGTTTCTATGCTGAATAAATATTTATGAGAACCGATCAGCAACACCTGCACCACACACTGGTCTTGAGTCCCACGGAGGAACTCTGGAAGGAGAGACAACATTCTTTCCTTGAGAGTGAAGCGGGCTCAGCAAACGCCCATGAGCCACTTGCTGCTTACTTTTGTTTTGTTGTAATGATAAATAAGTTATTTTGAATGTTTGCCGATCCCTGTCTCTTTCTTCTCTGAGCCTTTGACACATTACGATATATATATATATATATATATATATATATATATATATATATATATATATATATATATATATTTTTTTTTTTTTTTTTTTTTTAACCAAACTTTTTGAAGAGTACAATATTTTTTTAATTCTGTAAGTTTGTATTGTATTGTACATTCAGCTGGTCATTATTGCAAAATAACTGGCATCTGGGTTCTCATAACAAAATATCTTGACCAGCTAACCGTACAATAGTCTTATCCAACCTGACATCCTCCTATAAGAGACCCACATTGTGTTCGCATACACATTTCCCCTCTAGACCCAAGATAATGCACTCCACCTGCAGGATTCACTGATTCATCCAGCATCTCCTGTTCACAGATACAGATCTGCACCACACAAGAGAGGAAAACTCCAATTTGGAGCATTCATTCATTATTCTATATGGTTTCACAAGTCAACCACTGATCAAAAACATCTTTTGCATTGTCTTTTTCTCTCTCGGCAAAGCAAAAAGAGCCCTCTCCTCCACAAGCCACCTCATCATCAAAAGCAGTCCTACCATAAATCACACAACCGAGTCTGTTTTACACAGAACAATACAGGACAGTAACTCTGTAATCTGGGCAGGGGTTATAAGGAAAAATGCAGATCCTTTAAGATGGAACTCTGGGATCAAACACGGTCATAAACGGGGTACATCTGCAACTCAGGCCATGGGAGGGTCCGCGTTTCCATTGGGAATCCACAGAGGAATAAACAAAGACACATGTTGGAAGGCCGCGAACAGACTTACGCAGCTGAGCACGTGCAATAACCACAAAACTCCCAGAGTTCCCTGCTCTCATTCATTTGGAGAGAACTTCCACCTGTCAGAAAGCAAACCAGTCTCCAACTTTCCAGAAATGGAATAGTGAAGGAGAAAAGAGATTTGTGGACAAAAGAAAGCGACTGGGTGACAACGGTCTACAAAATATTTCCCGAGCTGTTCTTCAGAACAAATGCCACTAAACATCGTCTCTAAATATATTAAAAAAATAAATACTGGATAATTAATTAGTGGGTATAAAAAAATAATTAACGATTCTGAAAACTTCAGAATCTAAATTAAGCTGTGCATGATTAATCACCATTTTAACACATAAGATATGTTCCTGGATCAATTCTTGATCCTGGAACAACATTTCTGTCCAAAAGTGTAGTCCTAACCATATCCTTACCTCTACCCATAACCTATCCCTAAAAAAAAGAGGGAAATTATGAATTAATAGCGCTGATATAGAAGCACCAAACCCTGGTTGTAAGCCTGAACTTGATATAAACTTTGAACTCAAAACTGATTAGTCTTATCATTAACTTATTTTGTAATTATTTTAAAGAGTACTTATAATTACATAACTAAATTCTAAATTCTATTTTAAAATGTTTTTAGAATCAGATTGCTATTCCCAGAATCTGAATCTGAAGGAATTGTGAGGCCTAACGATTCCTACACTTACTGATACATGAAGGTAATCATAGCAAAATCTTTCACAACATCTTTTTGTTCTTCCAAAGTAATTAAAATAGCTCTTTTTAAGCATCCTCGGTACTCCAATGCCTGTCTGTTAAACAGAAGGCCCAAATACTTAAGCATCAAATACTTAACCAATAAGCATGAACCATGTTGCCCGTCAACTAAGAAGCATCTGTCTGGAGACAAAGCTCTAGGATTGGCTGTGGGCCCGTACTGACACACAGCAAGGGGACCATCAATACTACAGAGTCCTTCAGCCAGCGCTGCTGAAAGGCCTGTGAGGACACAGGGGCACGCAAGACTAACTGCCTTTCCAGTTCCCAGGCTGGATTTACAACCATGCAGCAAATCAAGCAAGATCCAATATAAATCTGTCACAAATGAGGAAACGAAGGATCATACGGATTGCAGAGGGACAAGGCTGTAATAACCGTATATTAGTAGCATTCCAAAAGTATGTCCAAATGCTAATGTCTATCGAGTTGGAAACGTCTCTTTTTGAAGACATTGCGCAGTCGACCTCAACATTTGTATGGAGTCTCAGCTTCAGATTGCATGTCCATAAACCGTCTAATGCAGATAAAATGCTAAGAGCTGCAGCTCCAACCTGACTGGATGTCGGGATGCACAGGTCTTGAATCACTCTGTTGAGAAATAGGTACCAGTTTTACCTGGGAAGAACCAGTTGCTTCATTTCCAAAAGTTTGCATGGCAATTATGAATATGGCAATTATACTTATAATATACACAACCCATTCAAAAGGGCACAGTAAGATTCTTTATTACTCTTTTTTCATACTCAACAAGGCTGCAAAAATTTGATTAAACAAGTAAAATCAGTAAAATTGTGAAATATTTAAAATAAGTGTTTAATATATTTTAAAATGTAATTTATTCCTGTGATGTCTTCAGTGTCACGTGATCCATCAGAAATCATTCTAATATGATGATTTGCTGCTCAAAAACATGTCTTATTATTATCAATTTTGAAAACAAAATTATTTTGCTGCCTAATATTTTTGTGGAAACAGTAATATATTTCTTTCAGGATTGTTTCATTAAGAGAAAGTAGAATAGAAAATGTATATAGAAAGTATTTACTGTCACTTTTGATCTTTTAATACATCCTTGAAGGATAAGAAAAGTATGTGTATATTTGAATGGTAGTGTAGCTGTATAATTTCCAGTTTATTTCATATTTGAAAAAAATACAAAAAGGGAGCATCCAGCCAAAAACATATACATTATATATATATATATATATATATATATATATATATATAAACTGTGGTAACTTCTTTTCGGTCTAAGTGGGTAGTTTCTGCCCAGAATAAGACACACTTGATACATGCCAATATTCAAAAGTAAAAATGATCAACCTACTAGAAGTAAAACAGCACTAAACCAGGAATATATAAGTTATAGCAAAAGTACATATTTGCATGTTAAATCTTACTTTAAATGAATAGTAGTGCACAATAATTACTCTTTGAGTAGAGCTAAAGCATTATCTTCAAGCACGTTAACCTGTCATCAACTCAAGCACAAGTTCAACTCTTCACCACAATGGTAACCCCCAAAACTCCAACATAACAAACACAAACACAAACGTAGTTTCAACGTTTGCTTTCCCCATCCAGTCCATCCCATGCAAAGCATGCTGGGAACTGGAAATCCCCAACCCGGTTTTAGCAACGCTACATTAATGGCAGTTCAATTACATTGTTCATGAAGTCTTGATTTATTAAAGAACGGATTAAAGAAACGTATGTTTTACCAGTTTAAATGGATTGTACCCAATGAAATAAAATTCCAATGGTCTGTTTGACCTGCTTTGTGATATCAGTGGATATTTGAGCCCAGGGTGTTGATGTGGTAAGCCAGCGAGGAAGTGAAATGCTGCTTGTGCTGCATGGAGGGAATGCTGTTGACAACTGCTCTGCTGTGAGGGTTAGAAGAGCAACACAGGGAGCCAACTTACTGAAGCAGATTCTGAAGCAATCTGATTTAACCCAGAATATGTTATGGCTGCAAATACTCTAAGGCCTGGTTTCACAGACATGATCAAATAAGACATTTAAATAGCTTTTAAAAATGGGCCTTAGAAGAAAAAAAAACATTACTGGTGTGCATCTTCAGACAAAACAATGGCAAGGACATATTTTAATATATGCAAGTTGCTTCCAGTTAAAACAGCTTAAACATGCATTTTAGTCTGGGGTTAGGCCTTGTCTGCGAAACTGGGAATCAATAAATAAAACACAAATGTTCTTAAAACAGATCATTTTAAATGAAACCTAAAGGAGCCAAAACTTAAAGTAAAAAAAAAAATGTCATAAAATGAATCCATATGAATCAAGCGGTTTGATCAGCAAACCAGCATATAATAAAAAATTTGGAAATATCGTGTGACACTGAAGACTGGAGAAATGGCAGCTGAAAATGCAGCTTTGCCCACAAAGTTATTTTCAATTGTAATAATATTTCCCAATATTACTGCTCAAATAATTATTGCCTTTGTAAGAATAAGAGACACATTACACATTACAAATTATACACAGTAATTAAAATAATAAAAAACATGCAAGTATGTTAATTAGTATAAAATAATAAAATAATAAAAATGATCAATTTTAAATTAAAGATTGTCTACTGGCTCTAGAACGTCATGTGATCTCGATCACCATGCCACCCACAGCTTTGACAACCAACTCCCAATGCATTCAAGCAATTATTTTTCAGTCCCATTCAGTGTAACTTGAAAAAAGGGTGATTTTATCAGCAATACATGCAGCCAACTCTCATCTATTAATGCCAAAGGCCTTTATAAGTTTCTGACAGACATTTAAGCAAAGAAAAAGTTGCTATAAACAAGCGTAAACAATTTCCTCATTCACAAAATAAATACAGCAAAAGAGAAGGTGTTACAGCAATCCTCAGAAAACCTCGAGTCCCCTGGTCTGAGCCAAATTGCATATTGAGGTGCAGATAACAGTGCCATTCAGAGAAGCTTTGCTTGTGGAATAGGCTGCTTTATTTTGTGATGTCACTAAAATGGACATAATCCACTCTTGGCAAAGACACTTGCCCAACATTCAAAGGGCCTTTGTCTCCCTGAAGATAGTTTGCCCATTTGGAACAGATTCACATGCAGTATGCCAGTCTGTATTGCGTCTGAAGCCCTCACACTCTCGCAGCAACACAACTGAGAACAACTCTCATGGGAAAATACCATCAGCTGGGAATTCTGGTTAAATAACCTTATATTTGATATTCATTTAGCCGTTTAGTGTACAGTAATCTCTTGCCACTTCGCGGTTCAAGTTTCACGGCCTCAGTGCATCGTGGATTTTTCAAAAATATTTGTTGAAAAATCAAAATTCAAAAATACCGTCATATCGGCAGCCATATTGCGGAAAGCAGCATTGCTTCATTGTGATGTAAGAGAAACGGTTTCCCAGGATGCCAGACAAAGAGAAACTCTCTCAGAGGCTTTGTACACACCCACGGGCACTCCGACAAGACACGTGATTGGTTCCTGGCACGAGATCGACAAATGAGAGCACGAGTGGATGTATCCCGTGAGCTGATTGGCTTATTCTAGTTTGCGGATTTTCACCTATCGCGGATCGGAGGTTCCAGTCCACATTAACCGCGAAAAACAAGGGATCACTGTAAACCTGTTACATATTCTGATTATTTAATCTTTAACAGATTTAAGTTTAAAAATGTATACTTCATTTTAAAAAAAACTGTCAATTGACATTTTAAAGGTAAATGCATTGTACACTGAAAATAGTGGTTTGGATGCGATATGAAAAAAGTAGAGTTCTGATGCCACTGTAGAAATAAACTATTCAAAGTCAACCAAGTAAAAATTAAAAAAAGGTGTAAAAGTGTCTTAAACAGGGATTACCTAGATAAAATGAGCAGTTCTTGTTTAGTCATGTGACTTTAATATGGCTGCCACCATGAGGGTGACCCACATCAAGGAAAATAATACAACATTTAATGAGCCACTGATATGAGTCTTCATCCCATTTAAGCGTAGACTTCAAACACACTATTTAGAAAATTACTTTAATCAGGGAATAACTTATTTGCATCACAATGGGAAAATCAACAAGTACATTTCTGTGATTAATCAGGTGATTAATTAGTCACGTTTATGTTAGTTTTCACTTTACTCTGGACTCTTAGTTTGCCTTGTCTGTGTCACATGTTCCCCGTTACTTATCTCACCGTCAGTCAGTTCCCTTCATCACGTATTAGTCACAGGTGTTTTGTGTTTCAGTTTAATCATAGCCAATATTTAAGTTCTCCTTGTTCACTCCCCAGTTTGTCAGTTGTTGTCGTTAGTAATGTTATCGTTTGTGGATGTTGATGTGTGGATGCCTCCTTGTTATCCACTCCCATGTGCTGTTTTGTTTTCCCTTTTATTATTAAAGTGTTTTGTTTCCTGACTCCGTGCTCCGCGCCTCTCTCTCTCCGCATCGCACGCCAGCTTCACACACGCTACTTTGGTAACATAAACATTACTTAAAAACATCTGCATTACTGATTAATTACTGCTTTACTAAATTTCATTAATGTTTTATGCATCAATTATTTAACTAATAACTTTCAGCTATATTTTGATAACTGTGACAATTTTGTTTTTCAGTCCTAATTTTTATATTATAAATCAAATAAATATCAATAAGTGCTCTTTAATGTGGTGCAACAGATTCAAGAGATTTAGCGGCAACGCAGCAAGTCAACTGATCATCTTTTCTGCTTTAATACTACCGTAGATACGAATACGAAATAAACACAAACAAACATCAGAAGGTATGTTGGAAGATATAGTACTTACTAAAGTACTTACTACAACTTATTAAAATCCCTCACATGAAATCGTTCAATCGTTGTTTCAACAGCGGAAAGATGTCAATAAAATATTACATTTACCTCAGAAAAGCAATTCAATAACCATAAACTCGATAGTGAGAAAAAGGAACTCTATAGAGGAGCATTTTGCTAAATATAGCTATATACTATATTGCATTTTCATTGTAATTTGACGTAACACACTCTTCAATACGTATAGTATTTTTTTATAAATACGTCAGGTTTTTATGACAGCCATCATTTAAAGGTTTATATTTTAAAAAAAATAGATGAATAAATATCACTAACACTCACCGAGATGTGTCAGTAAAACAGCTTGTAAACAATGTCACGTAATGTAACATTTATAAAATCATTCAATGAGAATAAACTCAATAGTCAATATTTACTTAAAAAAAATATTTCTTGAATTTTTAAAAGTCTGTTCAACATATTCAGAGTCTGTTCAACTATATTATTGAATAAATCCATCATGTCTTTTTACAAATAAATAAATGTCATTAAATAAATATTCTTATGACATTATTATTAATAATAAACAAAATACTTCCTTATATGCAACTTAAAAGTAGCCTATACAAAGAAAATTAATTGTAACCATTAATATTAGAGTAATGTAACAATATATATATATATATATATATATATATATATATATATATATATATATATATATATATATATATATATATATATATATATATATACACACACACAAATCTACGATAACACACAAGAATATATTGCAAAGACTACAAAGATACAAAATGATGTTTATCACTGAAGCCTGCAAACACTGTTCAGCTTATTAACTTGTCTTACTAGATCTTTTCACATTTATATATATAAAAATTAAAATTAAATAAAAACTTACCAGGCCCGTTTGCAACAATTACATTTCTGCCAGCAATATCCCACTACAGATTCACTGCATTCAGTATGCTGAAAACGCAGAACTCCAGAAACAATGGGCTGTTTCTGAGAGAGAGAAAATCTAAACAAGTCTAATGTATTAGTACATTCTCAGACTGATTGAATGCTGTAGTTAAAACAGTGTTCCCATCATCTTCATCCATGATGTTTTCTTGTTGTATTGGCTCAGACGAAGGCACTTCCGTAAGCACTTGTTGTGATAAGGGGCTATGAAACAACAGTACAAGATTCCTGCACAATAACTGCCCTCAAAGAGAGAAAGGGAGGGGAGGGCTGATGGGAAAACTGTGGAAAGGAATGAATGTAATCATGATGGATAAACTTGAGAAAAATAACCTAGAAGACAGGAAAGAATCCTACCAAGGCTAAAGCCCATTCATCTTCCAAAGAAATTTTCTCTTGCCTAAAAGAAATTTCTTCCCTAACCCCAAGATTATCTTTAGACTTAAAACAATATCCTCCTCAGCTCAAGATATATACGTAATGTCAGTTTTTAGACCAAGAATTCCTTTTAGAATTCATAAGAAAAGATCTTTCACTAAGAAACCTTTGCTTATTTTCACAGAGATGTCCTTTACTGATCACATTCTTCTCTTCTATGTACCAAAACCAAGTGAGCTTCCTATGGAAGCAGCAATTTAAGACTTCATAGGAAGAAATCTAAGGTAGTGAGACATGCATTCATAAATACTAAGCCAATACCACAATTCCTTGTGACAAGCTTAGTAAAAGAATGAATCATTGATGATAGGGGACAAAGACAGAAAAATGCTAATTATAAATATAAACTTGCATATCGTTTACTACCGATTGTGCTTTTAGCACAGCAAGATATTTTTTTTGCATAAACCTCAAAATCAACAGTGAGTTGAGTCTCTGTGTGCGAGGAGAGCTATTTTGACTAATGTAGAACGCTTCAAATTAGTCACTAATGAGGTTGCATGTGGTTAGAAATGTGCATGCATGTTTGTAGGCCAACTGGAAAGTTATCTCCACATGGGTTATCTCAACAAAAAGCCAATAGGATTTCTCGACTGGCTAAAATAGGTTTAAGTTTCCAAATACTCTTTCAAACTTTATTTTAAATCTACAAGTTGGAAAGTTTGTGAGAAAAAACACACGAAGACTGTAAAAGCTGACTAGTGAGTAGATGAGTTTTCCAGTTCAGCTTGGTGACGTTTAATGTCCCCTATAGCCTCTGTAGTCCCATTTAGCCATTTTTTTTAAACTGCCTTTTTCAAAGACATATTACAGCTTAAAATATCCCAAGTTGTGAACCATTACTGATTTATGAAATAGAAAAATATATTGAGCTTGTGTTAACCACTGACCTTAGGGCGTGAAGTGCTAACGGAAGAGGAGATTGTTTTCGGATAGAGGGGCAAAAGGCACCGAGATGAAAAGAGAAGGTTTTGACCCAGCTGGGTAAGATGACTTGTGAGGGCTGAGGTTTGCATCAGTGCAGATCTGCTACTCTGGGTTTATTTGATTAAAGCTGAATAAACAAAGGCCCAGGAGAGATCTCCAAACCCAAACCACTAGACCAGAGATGATGATGCGCATCCATCATGTGTACATGGTGTAACAAGTTGATGCACATATTTACTTTTCTCTCTTGTCTTTGACTGCTCTGGTGAGGTGGTTAAATATTTGGACTGGTAATTAAAAGGCTGCAGGTTCGAACACATTGAGGATCAATCACTGAATGAACAAAAACAATCTTCAAACCATCTTCTTTTGGGTCTTGCAGAAGAAAGTGAATCATGCATGTTTGGAACGACATGACAATGCTGATTTTTAGATGAGCCATGCCTCTAAAGTTTAGAGTCTAAACTATATGAATTACATGCAATTTTATGTTAAAAAAAAACATGATTTATTATTTTTAGTAAAAAAAACATTCCAGGTGTTCAACTACAAACAAATACACAATAATATATTGCGTTTTAATAATTTCTCCAAGGCGACCTTGTGGAACAGTAATATATCTTTTTATTATTATTCAGGTAAAAAAATTATTAATGTTACCATGAGACCTGTCCGGTGTGTCGATTGTGCACTTCCTGTCTGTCATGTCCTTTTGTCACTTCCTGTCTGTAAGGTCATCGTTACACTTCCTGTTGGTGAGGTCTATTGTCACTTCCTGTCTGGTGTGTCATGTTATGTTTCACTTCCGGTCCTCTTCTGTGTATTCACCTGTCTTGTCATCACTTACATCATTAGTTCTCCCAGGTGTTCGTCATTCCCTTGTGTATAAAACCCTCTTGTGTTTCCCTTGTCTTTGTCGGTTGTTGACACTGTCAATGTGACTCTGTTGTGTAATTTACAGTGTGTGGATGCCGTCTCCTTGTTCTCTGTGAATATCCTAGTTCTCTATTTTCTTCCATTTCCAGTTTTTGCACAAGTGTGCCGTTTTGTTTTGTTATTTAAAGTGTTTTGTTTTGCGTTTTGATGAATAAAGAGTTTCAGTTTTGTAAGCTGCTGCTCCTTGTTTCTCCTCGTTCCGCATCGCACATGTTCCCTGCTGTTTCATAAAAATTACATTAAAGTTACATGGTTATTATTTTGAATTAGACCAAAATAAAACAATTAATTAAACAAATAACTAACAATACATCAATTTAGTAGGACCAACTAAATAAAATCAACTTCTAAATTTTTTATTTTGCTGTTGTCACATGCAACAATTTTGCTCTCTACAAAAAGTGTTGCTTAAATCTGCAACAAATACATCCGCATACATATGTGTTCCAATGACGAGTGATAGAAAAAACAAATCTCAAAATCTGTGTGTTCAGCACTTTCTGAAATCTGTTTTCGTCCCATGCATGTAAACTCTCAAATGAGAATTGATAAAGTTTTCAAGCCAATTTCACAAGCATGTAAAGGAAAAAGGCTCTTTGATTAATTCCAACGCTCCTGTTTACTCAAGAGGGACTTCTTCGTGTCGGCTTTGGCCTTTCCCTCCTCTCCCATCCCAGTGATGTTCTTCCAACATAAAGTTTCCGGGTAGATCTTTCAATAACAAAATGAATTTCTCAGCATAGCTTGGTAAGAACTGACCTCAGATGGCAAGAGATACCTAATTAGTAGTCATCTCAGTCAAACAAATGAAAACAAATCATTGTATACTTTCCTTGGTCCAGTACTCTCATGAACAGGTCCCAAGGGAAACGTTTTCTCAACAAAAACAATCTAACCAAAACGTTGTAACCTCTTTGACTTATCGTTACCTTCATAATAGGACTTGGAATAAGCCTAGTGCTTTACTGAAATATTCTGAGAGTTTAAAAGGAAACATTTAGCATAAATCAAACAAGGAAATCATTTTTTTTTTCTTACATGGAACATAAAAGGAGAAATTCTGTATAGAGAGCAAACAATGATAGAATTATAATTTTACGCGGACTTCCTTTGAACAAGTTTAAAACAAGTCAATTATTGATTGGTATACTGAGTTATTATTTATGTCAAGCTTAGATAGAAAACATGTTAGATTATTTATTTAGAGTCATAAGAACTTGAGCAAAAATCATTGAATTGATGTTTCTTAAAGAAAACCTCTTGTCCCATCGTCAACATCCTTGAACATAATCATATTAGCAAATCAACCAGTACAGCAGGACGATACTTAATTAAACTATTGCCCTAAATCTACACCCTAGAAGGGCAACCATTGACTGATTAAAAATGTTGTTCCTAAAGTTTGAGGCCACTAAATTGGTCGAGCAGTATGCTTGTCCAAGGCCAACAAGGATGTTGATCTTGTGTAACACTGTGTTCTAACTAGACATGACAAACTGACAAGAGATTAAACCTTGGGAAGTCTGATTCTGTTGAGGCTGATCTTCTTTAGCCTCGTGAGGCTAGTGTGGGTTTTCCTAATTCACATTTCCTTTAAGCACTCACAGAGATGCGATCGTCAAACAAAACGATATTTATTATTCACAATCTCCGGTTTACTTTCAAAACAAACTCAGATTTCCAGCAATGCGTAATGCGAAAGCGAAATGCGTAATGCGATTAAAGAAACTGTTGCTTTCCACACTCTAACCTGTCTAACAAACAAACTCAAACTCAATTTAACACTTGCACTTTCGCGCTGTAGTGACGCGTCCAGGAGGCGGAGCAAGTGAATTCAGGTGAAGATGATGATTAATCTAAGCATCAGACTTTAAACCCAATTTCCTTATTTACATACACATTAATCACATTGTTTCTAAATAAAACAAAAACAAACTTAATGAATTCAAGTTAATCTAAATATGGCTCCTACACACTGGCCCCTAATTGTTATTGCCAGAAGCAGAACAATTACCAAACACAAAATTGGAGCCAAAATACATAAGGAATTCTAATACATCAAAACAAATATACAGACATACAAGAATATATCACATTTGATTTCATTCAACATTAATACATAATTTTTTTTTATAACAAGACATGATAATTCCCCCCCCCAAAGTTCAAGGTCAATTGGTGTAAATGTGGTGCAAATTTTGTAAAGTCCATGTATGTGCACAATTTTGAATGTACATGTAGTGCAGAATTGAGAAGTCCATGTAAAGGTATGTACTGCTGTGAATGAGCATGCGATGGTATGCGTGTGTTTGTCAGGATATGTGATAGCGTGTAAATCAATCAGACCATAGAAGGTCGATATCTCTAACATCTCAGTCTGGCTTTTCAGCTTCAAGAAGCAGGCAGAGTTTTGTGATGGGTCTTTGTAGAACAGTGGATTTAGTCTTTACCAAGACACTGCGGACAAGACCTTTGGAACCCGGTAAGGTTTGTATCACACGACCTAACGGCCAGGAGTTTCTTGGAGCTGTAGAATCTACTATGACTACTATGTCATTTACCTTGAAGTTTCTCTTGGTATTGGGCCACTTTTGCCGTTGCTGCATTAGTGAAAGATACTCAGTAGTCCATCTTTGCCAGAAAAGGTCTGCAAGGTATTGCACTTGTTTCCATCGCTTTCTAGCATACAAGTCATCCTTACTGAAGAGTCCTGGCGGCAAGAGGGGTTTAGATTTTAACTGCAAAAGGTGATTTGGTGTAAGTGGTTCAAGGTCATTTGGGTCACCTGATACAGTTGTGATGGGCCGGTCATTGAGAATACACTCAACTTCACACAGAGCTGTTTGCAACATATCATCATCCAGCGATTGTTGTTTTAGTACTGAAGTCAGTATTTTTTTAACGAGTTTGATTAATCTCTCCCATACTCCTCCAAAGTGAGCTGCAAAGGGGGGATTAAACATCCAACTGACATGATCATTCAGCAATACGTCTTGAATTTTGTGATGGTCTATATGACTCAAAGAGGTCTCTAGTTCTTTCTGTGAACTCACAAAATTGGTGCCACGATCTGTCCTGATGGTCAGTACTTGTCCTCTCCGACATAAAAACCGTCGAATGGCATTGATACAAGAATCTGTGTCTAATGTGCTTGCTACTTCAAGATGAATAGCTCGGCTCGCCAGACAGGTAAATATCACTCCCCATCTTTTCACATGAGAGCGACCTCTTTTGACTTCTATAGGTCCGAAATAGTCAATGCCTACATGTGAGAAAGGTGGTAAATCAGGAGAGACGCGTTCTTCTGGTAAATCGGCCATTTTCTGTTCTCCAACTTTAGCTTGCATTCGTCTGCAAAAGACACAGGATTTTATTATCTTTCTAGCAGAAGAGTTGGCAGACTGTAGCCAGAACTTTTGACCAAGTTTTGAAAGCATGTGATTTCTTCCTGAGTGTCCAATGTTTTGATGGATATCACGCAGGATCAGTTTGGATATGTGAGAGTCTTTTGGCAAGATGATTGGGTTTTTTAGACTCACCGGCATAGCTGCTTTACTTAGCCTGCCTCCAATCCTCAGGATGCCATCATCAGTAATTGGGTCCAGTTTGTGAATGGAGCTGTCGGATTTGATAGGTAGACCTTTTCTCAGGAGTGTTATCTCGGAGTCAAAGTAGCGCTGTTGTTCAAAGCGAATGATTGACTTCTCTGCTTCGTCTAAATTCTCCACAGTTAAGCCTTGTTGCTTAATTTCCCATTTGGAATCTATACTAAGACCTTTGTCTTTCTGATTTCGAAGCATCAAGAGTCTTTTTAGCCTTAGCCACCATGCAATAGCTCTCAGCAATTTCCTCCATGAAGAATAATAATCAATTATTCTGGTAGTTGCATTGTTTTGTAGGTTCAAACAATTTATAGTGATCTCCCTTTTTACCTCTGCATCACTTGATGAGATGTAACTAAGATCTTCTGGAGCTTCAGGCCATTCAGATTTCTCTTTTGACAAGAAATGAGGACCGTTCAGCCATCTCGTGGAATTCAGAAGAGATTCAATTCGTAGCCCACGTGAGGTGTCATCTGCCGGGTTGTCTTCAGATCGTACATACCTCCACTGATGTACTTGGGAAAGGTTATGTATCACAGCAATTCTGTTGGCAACATATGTATGAAATCGTTTTGTTTGGTTATGAATGTACTTCAGTACTACTGTACTGTCTGTCCAAAAGTTAGATCCTTCCAGTTCCATTTGAAGTTCTTTTTGCAACATTCTGTCCACTTTTACAGCGAGTGTTGCGGCTGCAAGCTCAAGTCTAGGAATAGTCATCCGTTTTAGTGGGACTACTCTGGCCTTTCCTAGTACAAATGCGATATGAACCCTTTTGACACTGTCTGTAAGTTTGAGATAACTTACCGTCCCATATCCTAACTCACTTGCGTCACAGAAGTGATGTAATTCAGCAGTCTTTACAACACCAAAGTTCTCAGGCTTTATGCACCTGTCCACCTCAAATCTGCTCAGCTGGTCTAGCTCTGTGAGCCACCTTTGCCATGGTCTCATCATTTCATTTGAGATCACTTCATCCCATCCGTACTTCTCTTGGCACAGCCTTTGCAGGAGTTGCTTAGCTTTGAGAACAAAGGGAGCGAGGAAACCAAGTGGGTCATAGATGGAACTGACTATAGAGAGGATGGTTCGTCTTGTGGGAGTTCGGTTCTTAACAGCTACCCGAAAAGTAAAGACATCCTTTTGGATATTCCACTGGATTCCAAGTGCCCTCTCAAGAGGAGGTTTTTCCCTATCCAGGTCAAGGTGTTTCACAAGCGGGGCTCTATAGATTTCTGGAATGGTCTCCAGGACTTCACAGCTGTTACTCACCCATTTACTCAAAGTAAATCCTCCTAGTGCGCAAGCTTCCCTCAGGTCTTTAATGAGCTTGATTGCTTCTTTCTCTGTGGCCACAGACTTGAGACAGTCGTCAACATAGAAGCTATGCTTGATTGTGTCAATTACTTGTGAGCTGTGTGTTTCAGAATGATCAATTCCTGTTTGCTTTAAGGCAAAGTTGGCAATGCTTGGAGATGATACTGCGCCAAAAAGATGAACATTCATTCTGTAAACTTCTAGTGGCTGGTTAACATCCCCTTTTGGCCACCACAAGAATCGAAGAAAGTCACGATGATGATCTTGAACTCGCACTTGATAGTACATTGCTTCAATGTCTGCCATCATTGAAATTCTTTCCGATCTAAATCTAAGCAGAACACCGAGAAGTGGGTTGGTCAGGTCAGGACCTTGGAGAAGTTCGGAGTTCAGAGACATACCTTTGTATGAAGATGAACAATCAAAAACAACTCTGAGTTTTCCCTTTTTCTTGTGGTACACACCATGATGTGGTATATACCATACACATCCATCATTTCCTTGTAGTTGATCTGATGGCACCTTTTCGGCATATCCCTTTCTCATCACATCCTCCATAAACATTTTGTACTCATTTGCATAGGCAGGATCCTTCTTGAATCGCTTTGCGAGGTTTAGTGTGCGTTGGGCTGTTCCATCATAGTTGTTAGGCAAGGTTACATTTTTATTACGAAAAGGTAGAGGCAAGTAGTAATGTCCATTCTTCAGTTCCACTGAAGTTGTTGCGACGTTCATAAATAGCTTGTCTTCAACAGACATTTCACTTTTCTCCTCATAATCCTTTTCAGGAAAGTCATGATTATATTGCTGGATAAGCAAGTCTTTTATATTCTCCATAGAGACACGATTGACCGTGACTGACATTAGTCCAGTTTCGTCCATAGGGGGACAAGATTGGAGTGGGCCGTTAACCACCCACCCAAGCACAGTCCTAACAGCATATGGTCCATTTCCTTGACTGTTTACTATCTGCCACGGTTCCATTGCCTTGGGAACATTAACGCCAATTAAGATTTCAATGTCAGCATTGATTCTTTTTAGTTCAACTTCTTTGAGATAAGGCCATTTTTCAAGATCATAGTGGGAAAGTAGGTTCTCTTTTGAAACTGGAATCTTATCTTGCGTATATACTTTTGGCAGATCTATGTATACACTACCATCTAAACTGCCTACTTCTAGTCCTGTGAGTTCAAAGCTCTTTACGGGTCTTTCCTGCCCCATTGTTCGCAGAAGTATCTCAGTTCTACGTCCTTTGGCATTCAACTGGCTCATAAGATTTTCAGTGCAGAACGTCGCAGAGCTGCCAGGATCAAGAAAGGCATAGGTTCTTATGGTCTTACTCCCCTTGGCAACTTTAACTTGAACTGGCACGATTGCTAATGCACATTCCCTGCTGGCCCCTGTCACATGATCAGTTGATACAAGTGCACTGTTGACAGGAGTTTCTTTTGGTTCTTTGAGGTTTGAATTTGACAGATTTAAAACAGTAGATTTTCCATTGTTCATATGGAGCAGTGTAGGATGTTTTCTTTGGCATATCTGGCAAGTCATCCTCTTATTGCAATCTTTGCTCATATGACCCTTTTTTAAGCATCCGAAACAGTGACCGTTCTTTCTTAAATAGCCAACTCTTTGTTCTTGTGACTCTGATATCAATGTCATGCAGTCATTTAACGCATGTTTACCTTTGCAGAAACTACAAGAGTTCAAAACAGCAACCTGGGTGTTTTCTTGCTGGAACACTTTGGATGGTACACTGGTCTGCTCGTCAGCTCTCGTCACCGTAGTAACAAAGCTGCTGCCCCTTTTAGGTGCCCTCAAGCTGGTTGCTCTAGGTTTTGAAACTGCACCTTTTGCAGGCGTTGGATCTTTGATATCTCCAAAGACTGGATGGAGTAAAATCTCTGACTGAGTTTCCAGGAATTCTACAAGATGTTTAAATCTAATACGAGTGTTTGATCTTTGGAATGACTCAAAAGATGTATTTCGCCACCTTTCGCGGAGCTTGTATGGGAGTTTGGCAACAATCAATTTCAAATTTGATGCCACATTCAATTCATCCATGTACTCTAGATCTTGCATGACGTTGCAACATTCCCTCAGGTAAAGTGCGTAGGCATGAAGTGATTTTCCATCGTCAGCTTTAATGGCTGTCCAGTTCAGCGCTTTCTCTATGTAAGCATTTGCAATCTTTATTTCGTTACCGAAATGTTTCTTTAGCAGTTGATGAGCTTCAGCATATCCTCTGCGAGGTTCCATGTGCAGGCAACTGCGAACAAGATCTTTGGCCTGACCAGAAGTAAACTGTTCAAGAAAGTAGAGCCTATCCTGACCGCTGCTAGTCTTGTCCTCGATCAGGTACTTAAAAGCATGAACGAAGGATTGGTAGGACAGTAGATCCCCATCAAAGACTGGAACTTCTCTTTTAGGCAAGAGAGAAAGATTTTGTTGCATAATCATAAGATCACTAATTTCCTTTTGCCTTTGAACGATTAAGCTTAAGCCCTTTTGAGAGTTGTTACTGGCCTGTAACTGTGGACTTGATGTTGTGGCTGCTTGAGTGTTAGTTTGCGCGTGACTAACTACTCTCTGCAGTGGAGTCTTTGGTAATGCTGAAACAGGAGCGAATTCTAGTACAGAAGTATCCGTAAAAGTAGGATCAACATTCTCTTCCTTATTTGCTTCATAATACTCATTCATAGCATCACCTTGTGTTACAGAGTTAATTTCAGCCTTTTCATTCAGTACTTTGAACTTTGCTTCTGCTGCAGCTATTTGTGTTTGCAGTTCTGCTGTTTCAATCTTTGATTTTATAATGACTTCTTGCATCTGTAAAGCTTGTATATTTGGCAGAGTTTTAGCTCGTGCCTCTAAAGCGGCTTTCTCAGCAGCAGCTATTTTAGCAGCAGAAGATGCTTTAGATGATGTAGACCTTAAAGAAACACTAGAGATGTTCGAAATGCTATCTTTTGGTTCAACTGTTGTCTGTAGATTCAGTTTTTCTCTCCTCCACAATTCAACTTCTTTAGTAAAATAATCGAAATTCATCATTCTAGGTTCATACCAGTCTGCATGATCATTTAACTTTTCTTCTTCTTCTAAAAGTTCTTGAACTGCTTTATGCATACTTTTAAAATCCTGAATGAAAAACAGTAATGTCGCCATGGAGTCATCTACATGTTCAACACTTCCACCTTCAGCAAGTAGAGCTTTAATTTCGTTCATTTTCCGCGTGCATACTCCAAGTTTACCTCTACGCGTTGCAATGCGTGATTTCAAAAGCTTTTCGGCTTCGACGGCCGTTTGAAACTCGTCATCAATCATTTTGTACTTTTGCGTTTAAACACAAGTTTCAGAAATCAGGCGATCGTGTTTTCCTCTCTATTACAATGCTTGGATGTTTGTTTACTCACACATTCTCTCCGAGCTCGCGTCATTCATCGGTTGCGGTGTTTGTTGTGCGTCTCGTACTCACAGCTGATCGGTTCATTCATAAATCGCGTCCTTCCACTCCGGAGACAAACAGCAAAGCGTCCAGATTTCTTGGTAAGATAATCCACTTGCAGTCCTCTGTATCTCGTCGATCAAACTTAGGAGCGAGTTTCTTTAATACTGTTGAGGCTGATCTTCTTTAGCCTCGTGAGGCTAGTGTGGGTTTTCCTAATTCACATTTCCTTTAAGCACTCACAGAGATGCGATCGTCAAACAAAACGATATTTATTATTCACAATCTCCGGTTTACTTTCAAAACAAACTCAGATTTCCAGCAATGCGTAATGCGAAAGCGAAATGCGTAATGCGATTAAAGAAACTGTTGCTTTCCACACTCTAACCTGTCTAACAAACAAACTCAAACTCAATTTAACACTTGCACTTTCGCGCTGTAGTGACGCGTCCAGGAGGCGGAGCAAGTGAATTCAGGTGAAGATGATGATTAATCTAAGCATCAGACTTTAAACCCAATTTCCTTATTTACATACACATTAATCACATTGTTTCTAAATAAAACAAAAACAAACTTAATGAATTCAAGTTAATCTAAATATGGCTCCTACAGATTCACTTTAATTAATTGGTTGGTGTGGACGCTTTGTATAAATAAACCCATTAAAAATTTGATTCATTTGAGTGGACGCACAAAAGTCCCTGAGCAGCATTTACTCTTTTTTTTTTATTTGCAGCAAAATATTTACTTAACTGCTGCCGTTTGTCACTGTTTTCGACATTGTTATATAAATTAATATGTTTTTGGTTTATTAGTTGTATTATATTGTGAATTTATCTGTAATCTGCTGCTGCCAAACTAGCTCTGGTTCTCATTATTTTGTGTCTGATAAATATTGGTCTTTTTTGTAGTTTTCAGTGTAGCAAATTAAATGTATAAACACTAGCACTACTGTTTAAAAGTTTAGGCTCATCAAGATTTTTTTCTTTTTAAGGCAATTAATGCTTCTATCCAGTAAGGATGCAATGCATTAGTCAAAGGTGTCAGTAACAGACTTTCTATTTCAAAGATTTTCTCAAAGAATCCAGAAGGATCACCATTTCCCAAAAAATGTTAAGCAACGCAACTGTCACCATCACTGAAAGAAATTACATTTTAAAATATACTGCAATAGGGCACATTTATTAAAAAACAAATAGTAATAATGTAGCATAATATTACTGTTTTTACTGTATTTTTGATCTGTAAGCATTTCAAAAACATTTCCTTTTTTTTAAAATCTGTGATCCTATACTTTATTATATACCATTACAGTAATACCTCGGTTTACGAGCGACTTGGTATACGAGCAAATCGGTGTACGAGCATGGAGGGTCGAATCGGTGTACGAGAAAACATTTCCCTCCCCCATGCGCAGTTTTGCGTCGAAAAGATCCCTTTATCACCCATTCTCTCAGTGTCTCTCAGTATGGGTGCATCATTCACCACAGTGCATTATGTTATAAGTTGTTGTGAATATGATTACATGTGAATATGATGAAACTTTATTAATGGAGCATGTTACCAACACATTGCATACTAATGAGACTCACGTGTGTTCACAGTCCAACGCACCCAATGACGTTCTTAAAGGGCCATACACTTTTAGAGAACAGCATACTATAACAGTTATAACTCTGTACAAATCATATACATAAGTGATTTACAGCGGTTTTACCTCATGTTTTACCGCATTAATTGTGATCGCTATTCTTCACGGTGTAATATCGTTACAAATGTTGAAGGAACTAGTTAATCTGATGTGTTCAATAAGTGTTAAGTTAACAGTCTTGTCACTTTAAGAGGGCGGGGTTTCAGTCGGCGCTAGAGAGAGTTGAGTTCTGAGGGATTAGAGAGAGAGCTCCGAAGCAGAGATAGTTTTGATTCTTCTGTTATGTACGGCGTGGGTTGAAGCCAGAACTGCAATCCGATAGTTCTCAATAAAATCTCTGAATGAGAAGGAACCTGTCTGGTTATTAAAAGAAGCAACGCTACAATGTAGTGAAATATATAAACAGTAACACCCCACCCCCCTCCCCTCTCCTCTCCTCTCGATCATGCCAGCAGTGAAGAGGTAAAGTGCGTGTTACAGTAAATAGTTAATAATGACAGTTAAACTCTAAAAATACTTAATTAGTATTTATATGAGATCTTAATGGTTATAATTTTAAATGTAATTAATAGGTTAAAAACAAAAAAATATTTAAAATGGGCATTTATGGTCGTGTGGAACGAATCAAGTGATTTTTAGTGCGTTCTTATGGGGGAAATTGTTTTGGTGTACGAGCATTTTGGTTTACGTGCTCGCTCTTGGAACGAATTAAACTCGTAAACTGAGGTATTACTGTATATGTATTTAATTTAATTTACAAATATATGTATGTAATTTACAAATGTATTTATATTGCATATATATTTATACATATATTTCAGTACAACATGACACAATATATATATACTATACTAATATACTAAAATCCACAAAGTGATTTAATGTGATTTCTTTATATTACAGTACAGTAGATGTATGTTTTAACTGACTTGACATGAAGGGCAAACAAGTCTCATAAGTGGTGATGAAAATACATGCATTTAAAAGTTTAAACATAAATGCCTTTGTGGAAAGCATAACCTACCTGACTTTCAACAGACATGTCAACAGTATAAAAGCACAAATGGAGAGGTCTGTGAAGTATATCATTAGCAACAGACCTCACTAGATCACACACATCAGTGTCAAGGTGGGGAAAGATGAGCTTTAAGCACCACTGACAGTTACAAGATTCTGTACATTTTCCAAGCACTGAGGAATCATTACGACCTTGTTAAAAGCTCAGCCTTTTTATGATGATAATCGCAACACAAAAGCTAAAGCGGGAGAGAGATGAATGATGATTAGCACACGCTGACCACAGAGAGTATTGTTTCACTGCAGAGATTTATGAGCAAAACAAAGGTGCTGTGTGAAATTCCTCCTTCCGCGCCACACAAGGAGAATACCAGAGGCATCCATTATGATGGCAGAAGTGAGTCTCTGGATTCAGCTTTAGTTACTGATCTAAGGATGGGGAGCAGTCACTAATGTCTACGTTTATGAAGACAAATCTTCCTGAGCGTGCACCCCACCATCGCACAATCCACTGTAGATGGCCTGATTCTCAGGGCAGGAATTCTCTCTCATAAAAGTGCCAAACGTGAGAGGAAACAGGGCGAGCCGTCCTGCGGCGGTTCTGCCCTTCCCACCTCCTCGCCGCAGCCTTCTATTCCAAAACAAACCGCCCCTCTCCATCCTGGTTGGCCACAAAACTCACAAACTGGGGATAGGCAGCTTAAATATCACCCTCAGACCAGGGTCCTGTTGCGTTAACTGCTATAAACTAGTATTAGTCTAAGTTAGTCATCTGCAAGTTGCGTAAATCTCTATGTTAAGACTGTTACATGTTCTATGTTACATTTAATCATTTTGCAGACGTTGTTTTCCAAAGCAACTTACAAAGAAGGAATACAGCAAGTGATTCATCGAGAAGAGGCAATTAAACACAAGAAGTGTATAAAATACAAAGTTTTAGAGATTGCTTAGAGTAGTATAAGCTAGAAAAGGGAGGGAGTAAAGGAAAGTGAAAACAGAATGTTTTATTAATTTATTTACTTTTATGATGAGATTAAATGCTCATGAAAGAGATCAGCTTTCAACTGTCTTCTGAACATTGTCAGGGATTCTGAAGGTGGGGAGATCGTTCCACCAACAAGGAACAGTGAAAGACAAAGTTCTGGAGAGTGATTTTATGTCTCTCTGTGATGGTATCACTTTTGGTATCATTGGTTTCTAGTAAGGGTATAGACCTGTAAGAGTGAGTGGAAGCATGAGGACCTGCTGAGCCTGTGGTAGATCTGTGCGAAGCATCAATGTCTTGAATGTAGCCAGTGCAGAGTGATGAAGAGATGTGTGATGTGGGCTCTTTTGTGCTCATTGAACACAAGGTGTCCAATAGTGTTCTGAAACATTTGGTTTGGTTGCCCATGATGAAAGCCAGCCAGAAGAGCATGTCACGGTTCTGTCTTTGTTTCCAGTGTTATTAGTGTTCTAGTGGACAGAGCTGTGGCACTGCTCTCTCTCCCATGTGTTTGTATCTCGTTACTGTCTGCCCCGCCTCCTTGTTTCCCATAATCATTCCCAGCTGTCTCTCATCACTACCTTCCCTCATGTGCCCTATTTAATCCTGGTGTGTTTGCTGTCCTGTGTGGTGTCGTTGTCATGTTATGTTGTGATTCCTGGTTCTGTGTCTGCCGTTTCATCCGGTTGGGTTTTGGTTTGTCTCACGTTTAGTATTGTGATCATTTTTAAGTTATGTTTTCCCCCTTGTGGGTGTTTCATTTGTTATATTCAGTGTTTATTTCTTTGTTTAATAAATAATCCTTCCACCTGCACTTGAGTCCTTCCCTTGCAATCCGTGACAGAACGACACCACCTTTAAGGACTCAGCGGGGAAGGAATTTATCTTTTGTATCTTCTTTTATTTGCCCATTTAAAATCATGGGAAGGAAGCAGCGAGGCAGGAGAACTGAGCCGCAACCAGAGTCACCTATGACTGGACTTACCTATGACAGATATGTCAAGTTCAGAACTCTTACTGCTCTCCGCCAGCAGGGGGCTGACTTAAGGCAATTTGCCATCACATTCTTCAGAGCCGCAGAGGGTCTTAATATCAACGATGCGGCACTTAAGGACCTACTGAACTACTCGCTGGATAAGCCCCTCTGCTGGTGGAGGATGAGGGCGATGGACAGCTTAGGTTTTTGGGGGTTTGTGAAAGCCGTGTCCACCCCATTCACAGGCCTTTCCCCTCAGGAATTCTTGGCAGCAGAGCTTGCCAGAGCGCCCGCTGCCGGCCCGGAGGCCGCCGTCCCAGAGCCCGCTGCCGGCCCGGAGGCCGCCGCCCCAGAGCCCGCTGCCGGCCCGGAGGCCGCCGTCCCAGAGCCCGCTGCCGGCCCGGAGGCCGCCGTCCCAGAGCCCGCTGCCGGCCCGGAGGCCGCCGTCCCAGAGCCCGCTGCCGGCCCAGAGGCCGCCGTCCCAGAGCCCACTGCCGGCCCGGAGGCCGCCGTCCCAGAGCCCGCTGCAGGCCCAGAGTCCGCTCGACTCCTGTTACGAAGGCGGAGGAGGAAAAGGGCCTCCTCCAATCCGCCAGTCCTGGAGGCCGCACCCAAGCTGCTCGCCCTGCCGGCGCCACCGAGACTGCTCGCCCTGCCGGCGCCACCGAGACTGCTCGCCCTGCCGGCGCCACCGAGACTGCTCGCCCTGCCGGCGCCACCGAGACTGCTCGCCCTGTCGGCGCCACCGAGACTGCTCGCCCTGCCGGCGGACCCTGAACTCTTGCGCCCGGACCCGCGGGCCGTACCCGAACTCTTGCGCCCGGACCCGCGGGCCGTACCCGAACTCTTGCGCCCGGACCCGCGGGCCGTACCCGAACTCTTGCGCCCTGCCCCTTCCTGGACTCTGTTTAACTTTTTTTGGTTTTCTCCTAGGTTGTGGACTTTTGTTTTCTAGTTTGGAATTGACTTCGTGTCCTTTTTTCATGCACTGTCTTTAGTTGTTGATTTGGTGTTTTTGCCCTCCCTCCCTCCCTCCCTCCCGTTCCTGACCTTCCATTGTATTCCTGGAGTTCCCTGTCTTGTGTGTCATGCTTGGTGGTGATGTCGGTGTTGGGTTTTTGTTTCATGTTGGAACGCCAGGTGGCGTTCCTTAGAGGGGGGGTAGTGTCACGGTTCTGTCTTTGTTTCCAGTGTTATTAGTGTTCTAGTGGACAGAGCCGTGGCACTGCTCTCTCTCCCATGTGTTTGTATCTCGTTACTGTCTGCCCCGCCTCCTTGTTTCCCATAATCATTCCCAGCTGTCTCTCATCACTACCTTCCCTCATGTGCCCTATTTAATCCTGGTGTGTTTGCTGTCCTGTGTGGTGTCGTTGTCATGTTATGTTGTGATTCCTGGTTCTGTGTCTGCCGTTTCATCCGGTTGGGTTTTTGGTTTGTCTCACGTTTAGTATTGTGATCATTTTTAAGTTATGTTTTCCCCCTTGTGGGTGTTTCATTTGTTATATTCAGTGTTTATTTCTTTGTTTAATAAATAATCCTTCCACCTACAGTCCTTCCCTTGCAATCCGTGACAGAGCACTGCAGTAATCAAGCCTAGAAGTGACCGGTGATCTAGACAAGTGATCTAGACAGAAAGTTGTGTTGCATGTTCAGTTAGGAAAGGCCTTTTCTTCCTGATGTTCTGTAGTGCAAACCTGTCATGAATGACAGTTGGTCCTCGAAGATTACTCCAAGATTTCTGGACAACCTTGATGGAGTAATTGATGATGGCTGGATGGTGAAATGGTGCTGTAGAGTCAGATTGGCAGGGAAGACACGATGTTCAGTCTTTACAAGGTTGAGCTGCAGATGATGTTTTTTCACCCACGCTGAGATGTTCACCAGACAGCTTAAGATTTGTGCAGATACTGTAGGATCGTCTGGTTGAAATGAAAGGTAGAGATATGTATGATCAGCATAGCAATGGTAGGAGAAACCATGTGCCATGTATGATGGGTCCCAGTGACGTAATATATATGGAAGAGAGGAGGGGTCCAAGAACTGAAACCTGAGGAACCCCTGTGATCAGCTGATGTTCTTTGCGTTACTCCAGGCAACCCTGAAAAACCTACCAGTGAGATAGGATTCAAAGTATATGGACTAATAAGATAACAAAAGATACACTGGTGTTATCCCATGTAATACTTTGTATGTTAAAATGTGAATTTTAAAATAAATTCTAACGTGAATGGGAAACCAGTGCAACTGTGAGAGCAGTGGTGTAATGTGTTCGTGTGAAGAATAGGTGAGCACACAAACAGCCGAGGCATGTTTGAGCCCTTCTGCATCAGCAAAAGAATGAAAAAGTCAAAGCTGGAAAATTTAGATGAGGATCAAAAATGACACCAAGATTCCATACCTGTGAAGTGGGACAATGTTGGATTTGGCAACCAAACTAATATAATCAATCTTCCATGTGACCGCTATTGTGCTAATCAGCATAAGCTCAGTTTGGGAGCAAATGAATTTCAGGAAATTATGCTGCATCCAAATTCTGATATCTACATACTCAAAACATTTAACAACATCAGGGCCTACTAGCGGTGATTTGAGTATCATTAGCACAACAGTGAAACCCAAGTCCATACTTTCTAATAATCTGCCTAAGTGGAAGCATACATATGTTAAAAAGAGTCGGGCCCAAAACTGAACCCTGAGGAAATCCCTGTCAAGCGGGCACTGAATTGGATTTATGATTTCCCAGACTCACAAACTGGGGACAATTAGTCCAATAAGATCTAAAACCAATAGAATAGATTACCAATGAAGATATGGACTTAACATAATAGTGTTTATGCAACTAGCCTCAGGTTAGATTAACACATGCTAGTTAGACTAGACTAGCTGGTTGACTTGCAGTCAAGTAGGTAAACCAACACACCAGTATCATGTTGGGGATCGGTGTTCAAAATATAACACGTCTTTTATCAAGAAATATTACTAAAAATAAAATACAAAACAAATGAAAAATATAAAAATATACTACATTACCTATTTTGGGGGTTTAAGTTTTAAATGCAGGTTTAAAATGGGGTTTAAATGCAGACATTGCAGAAAATCATTCAGTGCTTCACCTTAATGTGTAAATCAACTGGCCACCAGCTAAACTGGCATATAAACAATATTATTTGCTTAATGTTCAACATTATCTCTTGAGAAATACAGTAATATAATGTGGGGTGAAAATGACCAAACTGTACTCTACACTATCTACTCAGATGATGAATGAGGAAGAGCTTTTATCATTAAGCCCATGGCTTTCGTTAAAAGGCAGAACCGAACAAACTGCCTTGAATTAGACAGATTTCCTTATCATCATCATCTGTGGGCAGAGAGGGAAAAAGAAAACACAATGTGCACCCAGACGATAAACATGAAATATGAAAAGCGAAAGGAACATTAGGATGGTAGAAAACACGGCAGAACTGGCAAAGCACCCCAGCTCTCCTTGTCAGCCATTTTAAGGTCATTTAACTTAACGTTGGCTGTGCTTTGACAGCTCAGTTTCCATATTTACCCATTCTTTTGTCTCCGTCTGTATCATTACGAAGGGTAATATCCAAAACCATTAGATATGATTTACCTTACAAGATTCACATTTACAGCAAATCGATTTTCAAAGGATGTGTCCCGACCACAGACATTTGGCTGAAGTATCACAGATAAAATGATGATCTATGTTGACTTACAGTCATATTTACACAGGCTCATGACCCAAGCCGAGCTCTGGTATGCTCGTGCACTTAGTAATGGATTAAACCGACCTGTGAAAGAAGAAAGCAAGAGAGACAGATGTATAGGAAATGTACACGATCCCTCCATAATATATAGGCAAAGCCTCTTGTAATGTCTGGAAATTAATAACTTTCCTTGTTGGCCTCTGGGTGTCAGTACATCTGGCTGGTTCATTGCCAGATCAAAAAAAGGATTTCACATAGATAAACTGCACACACACACACACACACACACACACACACAAAACTTGACTCTATTCAAACCCTCAATGCAATAATTAACCATTACTATGTCTCTAGTAAGGGTTTTGTGTATCTGTTAATTGATAACTAGCTGAGGTAATGTAGTTATTCCTATAAAATGTTGCCATGCACAACTGTACCTCTGCATGGGGTAGAGCTAAACAAAAACTCTGTAAAACACCCGAATGAAAGAGAAGGGATTCTTAGACCAAATATCACAGTGATTTACAACTGTTCAAATCCATAAGTTCCATAAGACCTGTATAACAGCGGGCAACTTTCATTTACAGCACCACACACTGAGACAGGAAAGACTTGCTGTTACTCAATAAAAAAGCTCAGATTCTTACAGCTTTTCCTCAAAAGATGGAGGGGGGGGGAGAGAGAGAGAGAGAGAGAGAGAGAGAGAGAGAGAGAGAGAGGTTATCACAATATGCAGCAAGTATTGCATATTAAAGCTTGATAGCCACCAAGAATTTCACAGCATTGTTGGGAATTGGCCTCCCTGACGGTGTATATAGACTATCCGTTATGTATTATCAAACACAAACACACATTATTTGTTTACTCATTCTTGAATATCAAAAAAATTACTCGCATAGCAAGTAAAGAGAGACTATAAACCCTTTAAGACACGCTGAATAAAAAGTGATCCAATTATAATCAACAAATTATTTGAAGTTTGCATCACAACACACTGTTAAGTTAAGTGTATTTGTGTTAAATCATTCCAAAAGAGCTGTTGTCCTGTTGTGTTTGTGTGTTTGCACTGGTTGAACTCAACTAGTCCCACACATGGAATCTGTGTCCATAGGATTCACTAGAAAAATATTTCTTAAATATTTTGGCTAATTTTGCTAATGCTTTCAGCGATCAATAAGTGTATTCCTTTAATCGCCATTTAAAGTTAGTCAGATTTCCAACAGGGAAACGCTCATTGGAAATACGTGCCTCTACCTACATTTTTTAAAATCTCCAAAAGTGTATCTATACATACGATTCACTGCAGTTTCCAGCTGAAATTCTAAGTTAATAGACTTTGACATGGTCCTTGTACAATAATTTATGAACTAATACATTTTGACATTTGCATCATAACGAGATGCACATGTATGGCTTTTCAGATGTAGTAAACTTACTCAGTTGCTCACCTGGTACAGCATTACAATTGAGATTGTGTACTGTGTATGTGTTGACATTTTCCTTTGTTAAGGAAATAGTTTCCTTTGTTAACTTTGATATGTTGATAACTTTGAACGTTGATATTTAGGGTAGGGTGTAGCTGGTACATTATTTTAAAACATGACAGACATTTTAGTTTCAACATTTTTTTTCCAAGCTGTGATACGCGCAACAACCAAGATCTATGATTATCTGTTTCAGATAAAACTGCAGGTACTTTTAGTGCCTCACACAATCCATTTCACTTTGAATGTCACAAAATTTGTAATATCAGAAATGTCAGAAAGGTCTTTTTTTATGAAATGTACCTGGGATGTAGAGTAAAAAGGATATATAACACAAAAAAATCCATTGAGAACTCATTGGATTGGAGATTCATGGTCCAGCATAACTTGCTGAGCATGGTTTCTCTACAACAGGTGATTGGAGGGGAGAAGCTGGCCTTGATTAAATCACCCAAAAAGGAAGCCCATTTCAGAGGCAGAGCAAGTTATTATATTTTAAACAAAGATTCTGAAGAAAGACTTTTTTCTTTGGAATGACCTGCACAATAAGATGAGGAATGTGTACTAATAAAGAAAAACAGGGTAGATTTTCTCTCAAAATCAGCTCAGAAAATGCCTGGCAATGAACAAATAATCACATTATGACTACTGCGACTCCCCCCTTTCCAGGTTACCAGCACGTAATACCCTTGAGTGCATCCAGAACGCTGCTGCTCGACTTGCCTTTAACCTCTGGAAATACTCTCAGGTTACACATCTGCACAGGTTCTGTTACTTGCTGCCAGTATCTGGTATAATTCAATTCCAGACACTGTTCCTGGGCTATACAGTCATAAATGGCCCCCACTTTACTTTCAATCCTTCATCAAGCTGTAAACCCCCAACCTGGGTGCTTTGATCAGCTACTTCTGGTCTCCATGCCCCCTTCACTGCACACAAAAGTAGCCATTTCAAACTTTTCTAACCTTGTTGTTTATGACTCGGGATTGTACACGTTTGCTGTTGCTACCTTACATCCTTAGCTTTGATAAAATAGCACGTAAACACCTGACTAGTATAAATTCAGGACAATCTCACTTCGAACCAAATGCTATAGAACTTCAAACACACTGTGCAACAATATTCTCATTGGATGTTTATTTTTCAGAGTTTCTTTACAATTCGAACACACACTGGCGTCTTTTCCCGCCAGCGTCCCACCTCCAAACCCCCTACCACCTTGTGTCACTCATGCCGCAAACTTTTCAGCCCACCTGCTAGTGGTTAAGCTCAATCACATCACAATGTCAAAACTGTAGCAAGCAAACCCAATACAGAACTCTACAGGACACACAGCTATTTCAGCTGGACGGTTTACTAACATAAAAAAATATATCTAAATTACGACATATGCTCTCTAAGACAAATGCGGAAAAGTTAGTTCATGCGTTCATGAGTTCAAGGCTAGATTATTGTAATGCTCTACTAGGTGGTTGCCCTGCACGCTTAATAAACAAATTCCAGCTGGTCCAAAATGCAGCAGCTCGAGTTCTTACTAGAACCAGGAAATATGAGCATATTAGCCCAGTTCTGTCAAACCTGCACTGGCTTCCTATTAATCACCGAATACATTTTAAAATCTTGCTAATTACTTACAAAGCATTAAATGGTTTAGCTCCCCAGTACTTGAGCGATCTCTTAACACATTATAGTCCTTCACGTCTATTGCGATCCCAAAATACTGACCAGCTTATAATACCTAGAATATCAAAGTCAACTGCTGGCGGTCGATCCTTTTCCTATTTAGCTCCTAAACTCTGGAACAGTCTTCCTAATACAGTTCGGGAAGCAGACACACTCTGTCAGTTTAAATCTAGACTAAAAACACATCTTTTCAACCTGGCATACACATAACACATTATACATACATTTTAATCCAAATCATGTAAAATGATTGTTAGGCTGCATAATTTAGATAAGCCGGAACCGAGAACATTCCCATAACACCTGATGTACTCGATACATCAGAAGAAGAATGGCATCTACGCTGATATTGTTCTCTGTTTATTCCGAGGTTACCGTGGTCAGCCGGATCCGGGCCGTATCCAGATCAGATGAAGGACCTGGACACGAGCACAGCACTACCCTGAAGTGTCTGCGGAGACCGTGACTCTACTAGACCCTCCCCTGTGACGATCATGAACCCATCTCCAACCGGACCAAATTGGACTTCATATTGGACTTGAATTGTTGTCAATATAATAATCATGTACTGTTTGGCTTTGGCCAGAGGAGAACTGGTCCCCCGACTGAGCCTGGTTTCTCCCAAGGTTTTTCTCCATTCTATTCTTCATTCGTTACGTCACCTGCCGGAGTTTTTTTCCTTGCCGCTGTCGCCTATGGCTTGCTCAGTTGGGGAAACTTAACACTTAAAATTCATCAATTGTATTGATTCGCCTGCTCTTTTGGGGCTTCTGTTCAGCCAAACAAACTTTGTTTATATTGTTTTTCCTGTAAAGCTGCTTTGAAACAATCTACATTGTAAAAAGCGCTATATAAATAAAGGTGACTTGACTTGACTTGACTAACAAACACACTGAGGTTATGTCACGGTTCTGTCTCTTTTTCCAGTGTTATTAGTGTTCTAGTGGACAGAACCGTGGCACTGCTCTCTCTCCCATGTGTTTGTGTCTCGTTAGTGCCTGCCCCGCCTCCTTGTTTCCCTTAATCATTCCCAGCTGTTCCTGATCACTCCTTCCCTCATGTACCCTATTTAATCCCAGTGTGTTTGCTGTCTAGCGTGGCGTCGTTGTCTCCCCATGTTTCCTGTTTCTTCGTTTACCGGCTCATCCGGTTGGTTCGTGTTCCCTGGTTTGTTTATGCATAATGTTTCAGTTAATGTTTTCCCCCTCATGGGTTTTGAGTTCCTGTTATGTTGCTTTGTTACTTTGTAAATAAATCCTTTTCCCTTGCAATTGAGTCCTCCCCGTGTATCGTGTCGTGACAGGTTATGTCTGTATAAGTCTGGATACACCTTTAGCATGAAAGTGAAAGCTAGCACATGTCGGCAAAACAGTAGATCTATGGGTACAATATGAGTCATTATTTTTGATTACCTGAATTTTCACAGTAAAATTCGATTTTTACATTTTCACATTTATTCACTTGGGAGAGTACCTTCAAAAAGCTCAGCTTTCACAGGTCAAAAACACCATCTCAGTGTGGACGGAAAGTCATAGTCTGAAAAACTGAAAAAACTTCCAAGGACGTGAAGCTAACAGTGTTATAAGGAAAATGAAGAAACATGAGTTTATAGCTAGCGTTAGCAATATTTTTATGAGGGGGAAAAAGCAAGCTAAGCATGTTGCGTTTTAGTGCATTTTGACCAAACTAAATGTTAGGGAGCGCCTCACATGTTACATGTGCCGTAAAAGATTAAATGCTGCTAAACTTAACAGGAGATATAGTGAGTGTGAAACTGAGTCCACCTGGACTAGGCAGTCTTCCAGATTTAGATCATTTAGCTCTGTTGGTGGAGAGCTTCCAGCTGGTAAATCAAAGACTCAATGCTGGTTGTAATAGCGCTGATTTGGAGCGCATTTCATGCCTCAGTGGAAGAAAACACATCCACATCAGAGCTCAATGCATACAAATGATCCAATGGCTAGTTATTCTCCGCTAGCAATACGGTAAGTGGACTGCACCAGGAACTAATGTGTTTTTTTATGGAGTGTGCAGGGTAAAAAAAAATTAAGATAGATCAAACAGTCAGAAATAAGGCCTGGTGATTAGCGAGCAAGCTCTGATGTGTTGTGCAGTGGTGGTTCATATCTGACTCTACGAAGTGCCAGATGAATTCACTAGAAAACACAGCAGAGTTTGATTGGATGCTCAGCATTTGACATCAATATCAATGTATAATATCGACAATAAGGACTGCCTGATGATCAGGGGCATGCGTTAAAGACGCTCTGGTCATTTGATGAAATTGTCACTTTTTTGTACACATTTTGTCACTTGTATCACACACTGCATTTTGTGTCATTTGCATGTGTTTTTAAGCAGTGTAAGTTTAAAAATTCAAGTGCTTTTTGACCATTCAGATTCAAGAACAAGCAAAAGAAAACTCAATTCAGTTCTCGCAAGAAAGCATGAAAATTTGTATAAAAAGCATGAAAAGATTTTATGCATGTACTGTATGTGTGTGTATATATATATATATATATATATATATATATATATATATATATATATATATAGTGGAGTTCACTTATCTCGAGTCATGGTTAACTCGCTAATACTATTATGTCGACGTTTTTGAAGTGGAACCGCCAAACTCCCTATTTGTCTCAGTATTTTCGATTCTTTAACGTCGATTCGTTAATGTCACCGAAATCTAATATCTCGAGCACAAAAGAGGGACAAAGTCGCCACTTCACATGGTTATTTCGTGACTAATTTACATACCTAGTTCACTGCGCATGCGCAGAGTTTGCCTTGCACGTGGATCGCGGTCCACTCACGGTTCACTCCCTGTCATTGTTCTCGTCTGAGGGATAACACGCTGTAGCATCCCCCACTTTTTTTGTGATTTTGTGAGCAATCTTTGTGTTTGCATTGTTGGAGAATATAATTAAAGGTTTATATCAAGAATCGAAGGTGGTTTTATTGTGGTGGTTTTGCATATGCCTTTTGTTGTTAGCAAACATACACTATAGTTATTACTACTTATTTTAGATGAATGCCGATCGCTTCATCAAACAAATCGCGGCAACACTGTTGTGTAAAAAGACACCAAAAACACGAGCATGTACATTCTCTTTTAATAACTCACATCATGTACATCAATACATTTCATTTTACTTTCTTGCGAGGGTTGTTGTCTTTGGCGATCTGACAGTTCTCAGCTGGCTGCGCTTCCACTATCACTCTGACAACTGTGCTGATAGGCTGTCTGACCTGTCAATCAAGTAAGAAGACGTGATTGGCTGTGCTGCCATGAGGGCGTGCTCTTCTGATCAACACAAAATTCTTAAAGGGACAAGCGCAGTGGGAGAGATTGCTTTTCTGTTCTGAGTCTGACTTGTGTTTGTGTATTTATTGTGTGAATTTCGCGCAAAGCACTGTGTACTGAGCCTGAACAGTTATGGATAATTGAAGTCATGCGAGCAACATTTGAAATTTGAAATGTGATCTTACACAAAAAAGTTCATCAATCTATGGGTGCGGGTTATGCCAACGATTTTTTTACACTACACCCAAAAAACCCGCTGGCTATATGAGCATGTGGATTATCTGCGTCTGCGGGTTATTAGTGGGAAAATATGTTAATATATGTAATATGGGTTATCTCGCTAAACGGTTATCATGATGCTTTTTTGCAACCCCCGAGGCCGTCAACATTACCGAACTCCACTGTATATATATATATATATATATATATATATATATATAAATAGCACAAATCTACACAAATAGAAGAAATACAAATTTAACTTTACAAATTGTTCTTTATAATTAATATTTGTTCTTAGGGTTAGGATGCTTTTATTATTATTTTTAATGAGGTAAAACTTTATAATGAAAAAAATAGCATAACAATTATAAAAAAAAATTCAACATACTATTTTTCAAAGTATGTTGTTGTTGTTTTTTGTCCAGGAACATTGATGACACACACAGACAATCGATAACCATGCAAAACAAATAATCATATTCAATAGGCGAAGACTAAAACATGAGAGGTATGGGTTTACTACTTTAACTCCTGATTCCCTGGAGTTACACAAGTGCATCTATGCAGCTGGAATACATTAAGGAATACAATGCTCCCCGCTCAACATACCCCCGATTGTATATGATTAAAAATAAAGGAGGCTTGATTGGCAGGGCCAGAGTAAACTCCACAATTAGAAAAACCTTGTGATGCTAGTTGTTTTTGCAGCAGCAGTCAAGGAACGCAACATGATTTGCATACGATTACACTGAAGGGAAGGTGGAAGAGAGGAGTTAATGAGTAAAACAAACATGGTCAGGCTCACCGAAGCCATGTTTGTTTAGAATGTCAGACTGAAGACTAAAGAGCCATTTTATCCAGCTCATCTGATTATATAGGCTGCCTAATTTAATTTGGCATAATGGCATACTGGACATAACAATATCATTTGTTGCATATGCCTTTGTTTACAAAAGGTATATAGAAATATACAAATCATAAATGCAATAAATATTTAAAATACAAATGTAAATATGAGATTATCATGATTGAACTTGGAAGTTTTTCAAAACTGTCTTCAGACTGAGCAAAATGGCTGTCATGATGGCTAAAAAGGTTCAATAAACAGAATTTGAATGACATCCATTTGTCTTTTCATTCAAGTTTATACACAGTCCCTGGATGACTTCTTTTGCCAGGCACTTATGTATTAATTCAAAACGGCTGCACTCTTCAGAAAACAAGGTCTTCTGTCAGTGCAAATGTATGTGACTTTGTTTTAGGAATGTTAATCAAAGTATTACAGTTTTCTTGTAATAGGCTGGTATAAGCTGTTTTTTTTTTCAGCAGCAGCAGGAACACTAGTCCCAGAGGAAGAACACCAAGCTCTCGCAAACCAGAATGCATGTAGCAACGCCACAAAACAAGGACACACACATTCCATCATCTGAAGCAAAGATGTCTTCATGTCAGATGGCCTAGTACCATGACAAAATGGAGAAACATTCTCAAAAATCTTTAATCAACATCAGCTCCTGCCATCTGGTCTTCATTTCACGAGTTGCGCCCACAAATAAGAAAATCTAGGCTGATGTGTCCGCCCTCAGAAGCACAGCTCATATCGCTACCTCCATCTTCAAACTGTGACCCATGTGACCCCTGACCCCAAATGGATCAACAGCTCTCACAAACTGCTTAATCAGAGCCCGATTGTTCCCCTGGAGATCGAGGCGGGCAATGAGACATCCCTGTAGACTCATCTGGAGCTTTCAGGATTGTTGACAGTTGTGTCAGATGATATTTTCATCCTTCCATTCAATGGTGATACAATGGAGACCCTGGTAGAGCGGCTTTGATCAAGCTTCTGTTGAAAGCTTGAGGTTTCCTCTCTGTCCCTCCTGCCAGACCACTCAAAACACTTCAGGAGCAGAGGATCTGCATGGAGCTCCCGCCAGCATACTGATGCCATTCTACAATGTCTGTTGTAAACTTCACACTTGCAAATGTGAAAATGAAACCTCTTGTCGACTGGATCGGTTTAGCTGGATTTTAGAAAGTGACAAAGTGCTAAAAACAGAGAATGTACCTCAACCGCTATAAGAACGATCTTTTTTCTTGCCTCTAGGCTGAATTGTGAAAAACAAATGTTTATGGGAAAGCTGTCTAGATGGATTTCAGCACTTAATAATCACAATTCACGATGGCGATGTCTACGTGCACAAAATATTCCAATAATAATCAAAACTATATAAGTATCAAAAGCATTAACATGACAATCCTTGAGAAAAAGAGGTATTTTAGAGTGCTTTTTGACCACTTAAGTAGGGTATTTTTGAATAGTTCAAATTATAATCAAGTACTTTACATGTTCTTCAGTTAGTCAACATCAAAATAAAGAGTGACTTCTTCAAAGGGACGGTTCACAGAAAAATTACAATTCTGTCATCATTTACTCTTGAATAATATGGGGGGATGAAGTCAATGGTTATGACATTCTGCAAATTACCTTCTTTTGTGCACAGCAGAAGAAAGAAATTCATGTTTAACGTCATTTTTATCCCTCTGGTAATTAATGTACTCCATGCCTCACATGCAGAGATCAGTGTGTTCTGGCGTGCGGAATGCCTGTCAATAGCTGTTGAGCACACATTGTAATCAGGCCTTGTGTTTTATTGGCTTTATCTCAACTCTTCGCCTGGGCTAAACATTTTAACACACAACGGCAAGGGCAAGCTTATTTATACGCACATAAAAAGGAACCGTTTTTCCAGTTGCGCAATACTATGTTTTCCATAGCATATGATTTATAAACCAATACTGTATATTTTGATGTTTGCATCACATAACCAGCTCCATAAGACTGGCTTTTCTGAAGCTCTGAAGCTCACTTGGTAGTTGCGATGCAGAGCACTTGGATATGAGTCCCGTGAAACGTGAGTCAAGATAAAAGAGTTTAAAGATGCAAAGAAGCAAGCTAAAATTACACGATTGCTTCAACAAATGCCTTTATATCTCACGTTTGCTTTTGCTAACACTATCGGTTAGCACAGGGATGGGCAAACTAGGGCCCGCGGGCCATATCCGGCCCATTGGGCTTTTTAATCCAGCCCGCCGAACTCGCCGAACTTGTATTAAACCTCCTTCATTTTACATTTCCCTGTAATGTCACTCTGTCGCTGTCACGATTCGGGATGCTGGTGTGCGATGCGGGAACTGGACGCAGGCAGAGTTCAGGTAAACAAGGATTTATTCTGGAGAAAGGAAACATCCACACACGACAGCATAAACTGAAACCAGGAACATACAATAACCGACAACGTACAAAAGGACAGGATGGAGTATATAAGGAGACACAGGATGAGAAACAGCTGGTGAAACTTAATGACTAATTACAAGACTGGTGTAGGGAGTGAGACGATGACACAGACAGGAACACGTGTTACAGTCGCGGCTGAAAGCGGCAGTAGCGCTGAATCTTTGGTGGAGAGTAGACGCGTGTCGCAAACCCCTCTACACCCCTCCCCCCTCAACAATCGCGAGCCGCGCTCAACACCCCCCTCCTCTGTCAACAATCGCGAATTGCGAGTCGCGCTCACCACCCCTCCCCCCGTCAACAATCATGAGACCCGTGCACCCCCCGCCCCCCCCCCCCCAAATGTCAATTTTAAGAAACCAATGTGGCCCGCAAGACAAAAAGTTTGCCCACCCCTGGGTTAGCGTCATAGTACTGTATAAAGTGCATTTTTGTGTAAATGGAGCATTATTTTAAACGCAATGTAAAGTGGCATTAACTATTTACCGCACATTTCATTTCCGAACTACCGTGATGTACAACAACCAATGAATAAAACATTGGAAGATTCATGTGTAGCTTTTTTGTATTTTACCTCACTGTACATTTTACTTTGAAAAAGTAAGCAATGTAATATAATTTCGCAGAAATGTCATGTTATGTCACCATAGGTGACATACGTATTTCCAGTGAACTTGGGTTGGTTTGACAGTTGGCTTATCCATAGCTCCTTATGTTTAGCTATTCTGTCAGTCCATACTTACATTTCCTTGCAAATGTTTGGAAGCTGGTCTCTAAAATGGGAAACCAGTGTGCCAGTGAGTCCACCAGCCTGCTTAACAAATGCAAATCACAAGACTACCTTGTTTCCCCTACAACCAGATTTAAGACCATAAGGTACCAAATGAACAAATAAAGTAGTAGATTAGCCTAGAGGTCATGAAGCCTAGTGATTAAAGGTCTGGGCTGATAAGTAAAAGCTATCCCGTTTGAACCGATCCAGGAACTTCCATCAGGAACAAGGACAATCCTTTTGTTATGATTACATGTCCATGGTGTCTGACAATGTTGTTGTACAAAGCTGATATTTCCAGAAACAGAATCTCTTCAAGCCTGTACAACTGGTCAGCATTGATCGTGGCTCTTTAGCACATCGACAGCACATGAAAATCACTTTGACAGCTTGACTGAGAAAACAGATGAGGTGGAAAATCAAAGTATGATCCATTACCAAAGCAAGAGGCTTAAGCAAAACACAGGCTGATGAGTTAAGCACTTGTGCTGGGTTGCTATGACATCGCCTTGTCAAAATGTCTCAAGCTTTTCTTGAATTAGTGAATGAGGTATTTTTATAGGGCATTTCACATGTACTACTTTACACCCAAAGCAGGTCTACATCCACTTGGATGAGGAACGTTTGTGTTGAGGTTGTGTTTCATGTTCACTGTTGGAGATTTAGGGTGTTCATGTGTCAAACTCAATAACCTGTGATATGAACTTCTGCCAGTAAGTGTCAAGCCTGAACACAAGCATTTTAGTCCAAAAACGGTATAAACCAACATTTCCACCACCTTAGCTCACTGTGGTACAACATCTAAAATTGAAAATGTACTGTACCATTTACTCACTCTCAGTCCTTGCAAAGTCATTTCTAGGTTACTCGTCTTTTAAAATGGTGGCCATATATTGTAAACTGATTTTCAGTTCAATACAAAGTTCTGTCTTGAAACTCTAGGTGCAAGTTGATATCTCCTTAATTCAATTTGTTAGCAATCACGTCGTTATCTACATAGCCCAGTTCATTGACTCCTGTGGCATCAGCAGACAATGAGCTTGCTGCTCAAACATCAAATATCAGACATTGTTTGTTGTTAGCAGTCTGCAGACTCCAACATTCCCAGCTCCACCTGTATAAATCTGCTATGGGGGTTATTTCAAGTATGACATGTGCAGCAGCAGCATGTCTGTGAATGTATTGGCAGTAGCAAGGATGTGTACTTGCTCTGCTGCAGCTGCAACGTAGCAGATCTATTCCGCCAAGACCAAATACATTAACATTGCCATATCCATTACCATGCCAATCTTTCAGAGAGTTGTCATGATAGAACTGGGAATTATTGCAAACTTGATCATCATGAAATCTAATTTACAATGAGGAGAACCACATTTACCTCTAAATGGTCATTAATCTACACATAACAGAACCCAAATCCCAAAATTATGCTATAAACTGCTGAAATCATCTGGATTCAGTCAGATTTACTGAATGGAAACTGTTTTTTGTGCGCCTGTCACTACATGTGAAACCTTTTTCCAAACAATGGATGAGTAGTTCACTATATGCTGTTCTATGCTGCTTTCTACAAAAAAATTGCATTGATAAATGAACACGTTTTCTAGTGAGTTCCAACTCAGTTTAATTACAAGTGGACAATACATTCTTCAACATTTCAATTGTTATTGTTAAATATAACTAAAACTGTTTTAAAAAGTTTGCACTTGCTTCAACAATTCTATTGTTATTTCTAAAACTAAAACTATAAAACAATTATTTCATCAATTGAATTAAAGCTAAAATAAATGATTAGATTAACAAAAAAAACTTAGATGAAAATTAGAACTGTTTAATAAAACAAGTTGAAACTGAAGTATTACAATAAATAAATGTAAAAAATAAATTCCATTTTCAAAATATGAATGCATACAATAATGGTAAGTAAGAGATTAATGATAAAATACTCCTGTTCTTTTTGTGTATTTCAGTGGAAAAAAAGCAATTCAGGTCTGGAATAACATGATGTTAATTAAATGATGACCGAATTCCTATTTTATGGTGAATTGTTATAAAATGTTTGGTCTCCAGCCTTTTAGTAATAACATAAATCTGAAGATACATATTCTTTCCAGATGTTTATTCCATATTGAAGTATTGCATAATTTTGCCATAGTTTATAACGCATTGGTTAAAATTAATTCACACTATCTGTTATTGTAATCATTGCACACATGGATCCAGACACTTTAACTAAAGAGGAGCAGAATAACTCGAGTAGGCCACAGAACCATCTGGCATCAGGATCTAAGGGATCCAGAATAGATTATGGAAGGAACTACATGTATTTATACCTGCAACCTGAGTCCGCCAGTGACACAAATTAGCGAAATTTGTGTCAGTAGACTTTGCTGGCTCACTATGTACAAGATAAAATTGGGTTAGACAGAAAAATAAACCCTATCCATTACTTCTACCATACTAATAGAGGCCAGAGGAAGATGAGTCTAGCTAAATTTAATTGAGAATGTAAGTACAGTAGCTTCTGCTAAATATATTATAGCCGCATATGGCTGATGTAAAGCACAGAACAGCTGGTTTTAAACTGTTTGAAGATATTACATTTCTTACAAGCACAGTCTATAGTTATTTCAGTGTTTTGGCATTTTGCTGCTAAAAAGACTAACTCACTCGATAAATTTTTTTAAAAAGTGAGGACAAAATCATCTGAACAGGGTTTAGGAAACAGTTATTTGCCAGCAAGAAGAAATGAGTGGCTTTGTTGAAGTGCATAAAACAAAAGAATTCACATTCCTGCGGGAGTTTACGAGTCTTGGAAGAACGAGAAGTAAACACCTCCCATCTCTGAGCATCTCAGGACACTGGGCAATAGACTCCACGGGGCTAAATATAAATACAAAGTACTGAGGAGAACAAAATAAAATTCACTTTGAGACTTATGTTAGCAAACTTCAATAGTGCTTTTACCATTGGAGATCTTTCAGCAGTTCACAAGACCTTAACTCTTGTTACTCAAGAGACAGTTGCCAGTCACCGCCAGAATTTCCATAAAAAATATCATGGCCCCCAGAATATTTGTTGTAAGAATATCTGAAATAAAATGCAAATTTATCAAAATGAAAAGAGCTAGTCCTTTTAAAAAACTAACAAACAAACAAACTTCATGCAATCTTTTTTTAAATCAACACTTGAACATGGGTAAAGTCCATAGAAAAGCAACATTTTGAATAAAAAAATGCTGAGAAAATCGTGTTTTCCCCCTAAAGATTACAATATGCTTTTGAAATGCTTTTATCACTAGTTTCTGCTCCCTTTTTTTCCTGTATTTTTATCCAGAGATTCTCTACTCTTTCGGAAGATGTGTAATAGCGCCACTACCATATAACAGTAAAAACACAGAAAGCTGGAAAATTACATCAAGAGTTAAAGGTATAGTTTGCCCAAAAGTAAACCTTTTGTCAATGTTTACTCACTTATGTCTCGTTTCCAAATCTTTTTCATCTTTTTTCCCCAAACGATTAAAGTCAATGGGGTCCAAAAAAACTGATTGAACTGAAACATTAAAAAGAGCTTTTATGTTTCACACAAGTAAGTCACACGCGTCTGAGACAACATGGTGAGTAAATTATTGGTAAATTATTCCTTTAAAAACTGCTGCAGATGAACATGAATTTTGTACAAAATCTTGTCACGCTGGGAAACTTCCCCTCGGCCAAGCGCTGCTTTATGTTGCCGGAACCCTCCGTCTGCCAGAGCGGGCACCAATCATGCTGTTTCAAAGAAACGGACGGCCATACAACTTTCCAGTTTGCCAAACTGCTAATTTGTCATGCACCACACAACTTGCAAAAACCATAAAAAATATCTATCTATTTGGCATCCAAAACCTGGGGGTCTTTCCAGCGGATAACTGGTGTAATAAAACACGACACACAGATGAGGATGAAAAGGAATGAATTCCTGCATTAGGAGAATGAGGCCCTCACGGCAGGCTCTTGGGTTGCATTCAGCTCCCACATCACCACACGCTTACTTCCTCTTTTTCTCTCCTTTTTCTTCCCCACTCTCTCTCTCACTTTTTGTTAGAAACCAGACTCAACAGCAAACAGTTTATGTTTAAGTGAGAAAAGCTCATAGTTATGGGAGATATCTGTTTGGTTAAAGGATCTATCTGACCAACAAGGTGTGAGATGCAAAAACAATGTTCTTTATGTTTGTAATCTGGGATTAACTCAAGTAATGATAAAACTTTTAGATATTCTAGTACCAGATTAAATAAGGTGGCTACAAGAAGTGAAAATGAAGAATAATAAAATAAGAAATTATTCCTGTGAATTCATGGTTCTGAAGGAATAGTTCTTCCAAAAATTTATATTCTGTTATAATATACTCACACTCTACTGTATACTATACTCTATTTTATTCAGGTGAACACAAAAGTATCAACCTCCAAGAATGGCAAAGACACATAAAAAAGTAGTCACTTTTATTAATATAAATTCATAGAAGCTCTTAAGAATGTTTCTAATACAACGTTTAAAAAATATTTAAGCAAAAATATTTCGTATAGATGTTGTTAAGAATCCAACGAGTGCCTGACTGAATAATAGTTAATAGGTTTGCACTTTATGATAATTATTTCCAATTGAAAATGCATCAGATATGTTTGCTTAAAGAAATCATCTGAATCCAATAAACATTCAATAAACACCTTACCTTTTGGGATTTAAAATGATTTGAGGCAAACCTAAATTTAAGAGGTTAAGGATTTTTTTAAAGGAATTTCAATACTTCTTAATCTTTTTCTTCTTCAAAAAAAAGTCTTAAAAAAATAAGAATGTGGCCTACTGCATATTTAAGCTTTTAGGTTTTTTTTGGTATTTTAAATTCATATTTTATAGCAAGAGCTGAATATAGATTCTTTATTATGCCTAATTTACCATTCTAAAGAAATAAAAGTTTGGATTTTTAATCTTGTTGGCTGAAAGTACATAATTCATTCTATTTGGATCACTTAATACAATCTCTGTTTTTATCTACTTTGCATCTTCTCTTTTCCCTGGTGGCTCTCTGTGCCCCTTTCTCTCTGTCTTTCACTATTCACAGGAAGCTTGTCTGTAATACTAACCCTATGTGCCTTATGAACAGACACACTTCGCTCTGCTCCTGAAGTTCAGTCTTGTCAACACTTTCCAAAGATAACACCCCAGACCTCACCGCCAGGCTGAGGCCCCGCAGAGCGTCCCTCATGTGGCCAAACCCCACAACCCTGCAGGTCTGAGATCAGTGGCGTTTAATATACGAGCGGCTTACAGAATAGACTTTATGCGCTGCTTAAAATACGACCCTGTTCTGACTGATATGGGATGTAAACAGGGATTGAGGACTGTGTATGCAAGAAAAAAACTTAAATAAGCATTTCAAGTTGTTGCATTGAACTCACACGGTATATGTTGATATGTTCTTTTTTTAGTAAATCAACCAAGTGGCTCCCACTCAAATGCAGCAGAAATGTATATCAAGGAACTTGGAACAACTTTCTCAAGAATTTCCTCCTCTGTCTTTACAAGGAGCTGAACTCCAGATGAACAAAGTTTAAAAAGAAGTAGGTCTGAGAAAGATCACCATCCTGGTTTACTTTAGAAGGTAAATTGAGATTTCCAGGAAACAAAACGAGGCAGGCACAGTACTCAGAGAAGTATGAGAAATCTGCCGTGGAAGTATGCGGGATCACACACCGCATGACGCCCGCGCAAGAGAACATTCCTAGTGCTTTCATTTAGGTTCTTGCTTCCTGAAAGCCCATCTTTTCACTCAGAAGGTTGCTGAGAAATGGTGGGGGTGGAGGGAGTATTGGTTTTGAGAGCTATAGGGTCACCAAGTTAATGTAAAAGTTATGCTATAAAATGTCACTAGTGTGAGTGAGACAGAAGGCTTGTGGGAGACAGACAACAGATGAAAAATCATTCTTCGGGGCAGGAACTTTCCACAGGACACGTGAAATCGAATTCCACTTTACAAGCTTTGGCCGTTGAACCACAGAAATCTTCTAAAAGAAGCCTCATTTTAGAGACCAATTAAGGTGTTTTCCAAAAAACTTGGAACAGAGATGTCAATATAAGCTTGCTGCTCAAAAGCTAGGTTCACACGGCGCTCCTGTAAGCTGCTATAGGAACAAAACAATTTGAAAATCAAACCTGTTAGTAATAGGATCATCAATCCCAAACACTGATTTTTCCCTCTTCATGCTGCAAAAACCAGCATTTGGCATTTGCTCTGAGCTTGCATCTTTGAGAATCTTCTCTAAATAGGAACCATATCAGCTGCCCTGCTAATCAACAGCCAAGTTTAGTTTGAATTGAAGAAGCCGCTATAAACGGCATGATAAAAATAGTCCATATTTTCATCCTAGAATGTGTACCGCTAGCATTTCTGCAGATGTCCAAAAATAATCTAGACTTCTTTTCATCTGCATCTCCTGCACAAGCACCGATGACAAGCGGCGGCCAAGACTCACACCGGCCCCGTCCGCATCTCTTTTCAGCCACTGTGGGATATTCTCAAAGCGCTCTAACACGATCAACTCTATTCATAGAGTCGAGGTCTCCTTGAAGAAAAGTGAGGGATCGCAGGAGCAAGATGAAGAGAAGGAAAAAGAAAGCCCTTACAGTGTTCACAGGACTTGGGATTGTTTCTTGGGACCATCAATCAGGATGGAGTTGACAGGACGGGTCCACCCCCTCCAGCAGAGCCAGTCTAAGGGGGGGTTTGGCGGGGTCGGTGTGGAATGACAGCACGTCCCTCTGCTGGTCAATGGGACAATGGAGGAGCACCCAGCTCTCCCAGAGCCATGGAGACCACACCACACACACCAAAGGTCTTTCATCAGCACAACACCCCCAGCCCACACACACCATGATCTAAGAAAGGCTTCAAACACACTCGGACATGTTCCAGGACCCCTGGAGAGAGAAACCGCATGTGTGCGTGTGTGTGTATATGGGACAGTTTTACCTTTTCAAAACAGTATGAGTTTGTGAGTGTTTTGTGAATGTGAGTTTGAGTGGGAATTCTTTCAGCTATAGAATCTGATGGCTTTGTTTTTAACTGTTTACGTCATTAAACCTGAGAACAGTCTGAAAAACTGTTTCCAAACTATAAAAAAGATTGTAAGCTAGCAATGTAAACATAAACGAAAAAAGAAAATCTATAGCTTTCTGGTGTTAGTTCACTGTGAGCATGACAAACTGGGTTGCGGGACCATCTGTGATTGTTTATATGCTTAAGTGTGTCTGCCTGCAAGTATGTGTGTGCGTGTTTCACATACTCTCCGCAGAACAGTCTGTAGAGTCACCAGGAAGCATTTGGAGGTGAAAGGGTACAACCTTGCAGGATCACGGTTTTCTTTCAGAGAAGATCCACCTGTGACTTTTGACAATGAGTAAAACATTCAAGAAGTAAGCTGCTCTTTCTGTACGACAAAGAAGCCCAGTCCTGCTATGCTTAAATTCAGAGTAATTCAATCTCTATTGCCCAGAACTGAGAAGAAACAGTACAGGCAAATACCTAACCAAATTTATTTAATTATTTACCCTTTTAAAACTTCCAATACACTTGAAATTGAACCAAACCTCGTACATAACCATGAAAAATATTAGTGAATGATTTTTTTATATACAGTGGTACCTCGAGATACGAGTTTAATTCGTTCCAGAACCGAGCTCGTAAGTCAATCGGCTCGTATCTCAAACGAATTTCTCCCATTTAAAATAACTGAATTCGATTTAATCCGTCCTGGACCTATGAAAAATCCCCAAACCATTGTAAATTATGAATAAAGATATGTTTTTAAATAATAAATAAACATGTATAATTAACAAATACATAACAAAATATGAAATAAAGAAAGAGTTATTTAGCATAATAGTCTTACTTTGGAGACAGACGAGTGCGGCTAACGAAGGTGAACGGCGAGAAGGAGGGAGGGGGAAAGGGAAGTAGGCACTCTAGACCAGGGGTGGGCAAACAAACTACAGCCTGCGGGCAATATCCGGCCCGTTGGGCTTTTTAATCCAGCCCGCCGAACTCATCAAACTTGTATCAAACCTCTTTCATTTTACATTTCCGTGTAATGTCTCTCTGTCGCGGCTGCAAGCGGCAGTAGTGCTGAAGCTGTGGTCGAGAGTAGGTGTGTGTCGCAAACCCCTCTACACCCCCCTCCCCGTCAACAATCCCGAACTGCGCTCACACATGGGTAACACGTGCGAATGAGAGAGAGAGATGCTCTCGAATGATGCGCGCCAACTAGCGGGACGCTCCGGAAACATGGCTCATATCTCGGATTTGGGCTCGTATCTTGAACGAAAATATGGCCCGAGCTCCGGCTCGTATCTCAAAAAACTCGCATGTTAGGCTGCTATAAACACTGTACATATACAGTGGACTTCACTTATCTCGACTCATGGTTAACTCGCCAATCCTATTATGTCGACGTTTTTGAAGTGGAACCGTCACTCCCTATTTGTCTTAAGGGCCAGTCACCAGTCACTGCTTGTGCGTTGAGAAATTGACCAAAGTATTCCACGAACATTCGACGCACGAATCACTGACGGAGCGCGTCCAAACACGCACGCTTCGCGAACGTTCCACATACAAACACTTTCCGAATCCACATTGTCAGTGGATGTCAGAGGAATGAACGTGATACGTGTGCGGTTCATGCGTGACATGAAGCTGGGGGTGGACGTGCGCAGTTTCAAACCAGTTCCAATGCATTAGCACTAACGGATGACGCGTGTCCCGCGCATGGTCATGCATACTCGACGCATAACCTACGCATGGCAACTAATGAATGACGCACAATGGAAAATTTTGAACCGTTCAAAACTCAAAATCACGCACAAACCACCTTCGAAGCACATCCACGTTCGTTGCACCGATGAATTACGCATACGACGCACGCTCCGCACAGAAACGAAAATCTGTGAGTAATTCATGCGTGATTCATGCGTTTTCGCTGTGTGACTGGCCCTTAAGCATTTTCTTGTGGGTTATGTCGATTCAACAGCCAATAAAACTAAGTATCATTTATATTAAATTAAATGAAAGTTTATTTGGGTCTACTCTCATAGTTATTTTAATTCACCTTTAGCATCTCCCCTGCAGTCTGAGTACTGCCATTGTTTGATTCTAAATTAGACATGTCTTTAAAGTGAACACAGTAGTACTTTTACAACAAAAAAAACAATCTTCAGTTTTGCACATTCATTACTTCAGTGTATAAGTCTGACAGAAATAGTCAAAACAGCTCCTGCCATATGTCGACGGCACAGCACCTGACTGCCAACAAGAACCTCAGGCCTCCCTGCGAGTCTTCAGACGTGGACACTGTGGCCTGAGACGCTTGGCTCAAAGGTTCAGACATGCTATTTTAAGGAGTCCTACAGATGCTACAGCAGAAAGGTCACTCTCTCTCTCTTTCATCTCAAAGCTTTTTATGTCTTTTCTGCATTCTGACAAAGCAAACATTGTGAAATAGTTCCATTCTGCTCTGTTGTTTCTTACTTTTCTAAGAATTTTAACTTAATTTCAATATTAGAAACCTTGTGATAAGATTTGTGAAGTTAAGAGAAGGATACAATGAACTGTAAAAGCTCAGAAAAAAAGTCATACTGTATTTGAAAACAGCACTGACCTTTCTAAAGGGTCATGAGAGGAATTATTAGAGAGTGTTGAGGTGGACTCTATACTTTTTACATTAGCTATTGTCTGTTACCAAATTTGGTATTCCTGGTCATAAATAACCTTAGTTTTTGAGTGAGAAAAGTTCACAGAAGCTTATTCTCCTTAAAAACTGCATACGATCAGATCAATGAGGCATACGATCAATCAGCTGAACAAATAAATACAAATTTAATTGAAATTGAAATCTATGAATTGATCTAATCTCAACTATTTGAGATAACTGCATTCAAACACAAGTACTAAAGGTGTGTGGTGCCAGTCATTTTGGCCACATATAAAGCAGCACTCCATGTATCCACTTTGGTGGAAAAAAAAAACAATCCAAGATTGCAGACGAACCAAAACAATGTTTAAATAATAATCTACTTTATTTAACACTAAAATGAATCAATAAAACTAGTTTGTTGTAATATAAATTGAATATTTTCTTCAACATTTCATTGCGAGTTGATGGGTTTACCTCACCATTCTCATACTCAACATTAGCTTAGCAACATGCTAAACTGAAACTACTAAAAACAAGTATGCTATAGGTGTGGTGCATGAAATTGAAGTTCTATGACAACTAGAAGACATCTGTCTGTGTGGGCAAGTAGGAAGTGTACCAGTTCACAAGGTTTTGAGTGAGAAAACTGAGAAAGGAGCAACATAAACAGCAAAGTGGAGAGTCGAAACAGTTGTTGCGGTGGTAGGCAGCCCTGACCGGAAGATGGTATCTGAGAGACTGCAATTCAGTAACTATCTTCAGCTGCTGAACTCAATGCCAGAAACATTACCCACAACAAGGCCAATAAGTTCAGTTTGGGGAGTCAGTACTGAGAATTGACACTGTCTGTTGTTAAACAAGATTAGATATCTTCCTCCTTTCTATGGATGAATATTTTGTGAATTTGTGGGGAGGGATTCTTACAGCCACCTTTTAACAGACAAGGCCGAAGACATTGGAAATCATGGGCAAGAAGGGAAATGGGACATGACAATGGCTGGAAGTCTCCCACACCTACACTTGGGGTGTCTGGAGAATGAAAACTCAATGTGAAAATCATTTCTGACTGGCACCACACACCCTGTACTACGTGTACTGTACGTGTAAGTGTATGTGTACTGTAGTCCGTGTGTTTGAGCTTGAGCTGAGGGGGTCGTTACTGTCACCCTGCAATAAGAAAGCAACACTTAGCAGAAAGCAGAGCGCACACAAGTTACTTTAACACAGACACAGCCCCGACCTGATCCAAGACCCACTCCTGAATTACACTGATTCAGTTTGAATATTGAACATTCTGTTAAAAATATCTCTTCTAGGGTAGATTTTTTGTGACAGAATTTTTATGAATTAACCCTTCTGAGAACTTACACTGCACGAAAAGGATGTTTTTTCTGGTACAAATATATAAAGATTCTTAAATTAAAGTGGAATTCAGTGAATATATAAATTATGAATGCTTAATTCCCTTATTTTTACATTTAGAATACATTTTATATTACTTCATAACACTCACTGAAAGTTAATCTTTAAAATGGCAAGTTTTAATAATTTAATAAATTACATGTGACCTAATATCTATCAGCCATTTATCAATTATTACATATAAAATGTAAAAAAATTATTGGTACCAGCCAGAATTTTAATATTGATGCATTAATGGATTCATAAAAGTACCATAAAATGTCTGCACTATAGTTCAAGTACAGTAATCCCTCGCCACTTCGCGGTTCAAGTTTTACGACCTCAGTGCATCGCAGATTTCTTTTTAATATTTATCGAAAAAAGAAAAAAAATATCGCCATATCGGCAGCCATATTGCGGAAAGCAGCATTGTTTTATCGTGATGCGCGAGAGAAATGGTTTCCCAGGATGCCAGACAAAGAGAGAAACTCTCTCAGAGGCTTTGTACACACCCACAGGCACTCAGACAAGACATGTGATTGGTTCCCGGCACGAGATCGACGAATCAGAGCACGAGTGGATGTATCCTGTGAGCTGATTGGCTGATCCTACGTCGCGGTTTTTCACCTATCGCGGGGGGTTCCGGTCCACATTAACGGCAATAAACGAGGGATCACTGTATTCTGAAGTCATATAACTGAATTATGAACAAACAGACATTTTATTGACAGCAAAGCAACATTTAGCTGAAGGGAAGATTATCATTCAAATAATCACATAAAACTATCCCATGACCTTTGATGAGTTGAAATATAGTGCAGACGTTTTACCGACAAAACTTGTGTAGTTTGATAATCTTGTTTAGTGTTACATGGGGAAAAAAACAGGTTTGAAACAACATAAGTACATAAGTAGTAAGTTGTGGACTATTCACTTAAGACGTCTTAATACAAACACATCGCTGGGATTTCTCAAGTCTCAATAAAACGGAACGATGGAACATCTGTTCAGTGGTTGTGAAGCTCAATTGCTATTGATGTTTGACAATATATCTTTGCTGTAATGTCTACTGAGAGACAATGTTTGTGTGACTGGGCTGTAGTTGTTCTGCTTTGATACTCTAAAAGCCACAAATCCATAAATATATGATGCGGATGTCAGTATTCCAGAATTGTTGTTTAAAAAAGAACATCTTGTGGATATGCCTCTCAGTACCAAACTCGGAAACTGTGGGAAAAAAAAGTTTAAAATGATGATGCCACTGTGGGCAATTTTGGTAAACATGAATTCTGCGCTTTCTTACCATTGTTTACTTTTACAAACAAAGAATAAAAACTGCACTGAATAAAAAGCATATTATAACTCAACTTGGAAAACATTTTATGTCCTTAATCTATCCCGTCTTACCACAACCACAATATAAAACAACACAACAGATCCACAGCCACAATGAAAAAAACACTTGCCACATTGACTAACTGATGAGAAGTGGTCTGCCTCAGTCGTCTGTTTCATCTCCAACTCATGCTGACAGTTCCGGCATTATTCAATATGTGCAAACATGCTCTTTTTAAAACATTTCTGTCAAAGTCATACAAATGATTCTTTCTATTCGCCTTTGATTAGTTCACCCAAAAATATAAATTCTGTCATCTGACTATGTCACTTCTAAGGACCGCAAAAGAACGCAGAACAACACAAAAATCTGAAAGTAGTCCACACAACTTGTGCACAATATTTCAGGTTTTCGGAAGCCAAACAATAATGTTTTGTAAAAATGTACATTGAAAGTGAGTTTACAACAAGTAAATGTAAAAGGTAAAAATTAGGGAATATTAAACAGGCCAGTTTTATATATATATATATATATATATATATAAACATGTTTGCTATAGACGTTTATTCCCTTTGTGTGTATTGGAACAAAACAAAAAGAAGGGGGAAAAAAGCAAACTTGACATAATTTCACACAAAACACCAAAAATGGGCTGGACAAAATTATTTGTATTTATATTTTTTATCCAATATCAACTAAAACCAATCTAGATTTCAATAGGACGATCAGTTTATGAATCCGTCAAAATCTTTCATAATATTATATGCTTTTGCAGTTATATTTTTTTTAATAAATAGATTGAGGGATACTAGGAAGAGTCTTTAAAAAAAATGAAGAGGAGGGTAGTGAATGTCATCCCAGGTCAATAAAGTCAAGGGTTAATATTACTTTTACTTCCTTTTTGAATTGAAAGACTCAATCCCCATTCATTGTAACTGCAATGTTCTAAGAAAGAAAGTAAATGATACAGATTTGGAATGAAATGAAGGTGAGCAAATGATGGCAGAATATTCTTTTTTGAGTGAACTAATCCTTTAAAATGTAAACTAGTGACAACAAAACATAGGATTCAGACTGTCTTCTCAATGACATGGAAACAGGCTCTTTGCTTTTTCAAGTATTGTGGTACAAAGTGAAGTGATGGACTCTCATGACACCTTTCCTGCTCATGGAGCCGAGCGGGGAATAATGAAGTGATTCCTGAACAATGACCCAGCAGATTAAATGTGTCTCTTATCCATCATTCTCACAGGGCTGGGGCCTTTCTACACCCACCATCCTTTTATTCTCACTAGTGACGGCTAACAAAGCTTTCTCAATTTTCGACACCAAGGAAATGTTCAAAAGCATGGGTGGGACAAGGAGGGGTCCTGCTACACAGGCAAGGCCTTTATGTGGCCGAGTGCTTGTAACACTCAAAAACAGAAGAGTAAGAGCAGATCGAGAGATTGTGTGTGTCAGCTTCAATAGGTTACTGATCCTACTGCCATGAGAACACGATACAAGACACCTTTGTTTGGTCACAGTAAGGCATGATGATTCACAGACTATATTCATGACACAAAGCTCTTTTAAAAATCTTTTTTTGTTAAACGTGACAAGTTCTTGAAATTTATGTTGGTTTCATACTGTATGATTTAAACAAATCTTTTTCAAGAAAAAGCTTGATGGTCTAAATAAAATGTCATGAGGTGTAAGAGTGTAAGAGTCATTAATCAAGAGTGTACATATTAGGTTCAAAAATGTTTTTATTACTATAATAATAATGTTATTATTTATTACGTAATATAAAATGTCATTAAGTTTGTTTTTGTCTTTGACACCACATTACATTTTACAACATGATCTACCCTTGTCTTGTCATAAAAAGCTTTTATAAGGTTTTATCAAATACAAAAGTTATCTTAAATATAAGCAGTGAACCACTTTTTTGCATTTTTTTTCCTTAAAGATTATGCCAAACTACTTAATAAGGTTCTCTTTTAAAGAATTTCATTCCTTTAACTTTCTTTGAGACTTTTGTCCCCCTCACTATGGAACAGTTGTACCACCCTGACATTTGTGACTTTGTCAGTGTTATGTTATTTCTTATCTATATTTAAATCTCTTTGGCTTTGATATTTATTGAAGTTTTAGTTCTTTTTGTACCACCTTAAATTCTGTTAGTTGATTAAGTTTTCTTTTTATTTTATTTTAATTTCAGCTGTCTTTCAATTACCTAAGTGTCACGCTTGGTCCTGTCTTTCTGTGTCTTCTTTGTCACTTCCTGTCTGTCGGGTCTTCTTTGTCACTTCCTATCAGTAAGGTCATTGTACACTTCCTGTCTGGTGTGGCATTAGTCACGTCCTATCAATCGTGTCATGTGTTGGTTCACTTCCGGGTCCCTTCTGTGTATCCTCTCGCCCTTCCTGCATCTGTCTTGTCATCACTTACATCGTTAGTCTACCCAGGTGTTCGTCATTCCCTTGTGTATAAAACCTTCTTGTGTTTCCCTTGTCTTTGTTGGTTTTTGACGTTAACTGTGCCATTTCTGTCGTGTTGACATTGCATATTGTGTCCGTCTCCATGTTCCTAGTTTCCTAGTTCAAAGTAACTCTGAGATTTTTGCACTCTGTGTGCCATTTTGGTTTCATATTTAAAGTGTTTTGGTTTTCGTTGCTTTTAGAGAATAAAGGAAGTTCCGTTGGATTCTGCAACTGCCTCTGTGTTTTCTCTAATACAACGTTTAATAGTTTAGTCAATGATAACAACAATAATTCTTGTCCCTCAAAACAAATTTAAATTCAGAAACTGTATTGTATGTATGCATTTAACAGAATGTATGCATGTTGTACATAAACATACATAATGTACGTAATTTTTGAATGTATATTCAAAAATATACTACAAATGTATATTCGTAGATCAGTATTGTCATGACAGACTGGAGGACACAGAGGTTAGTGCACAATCACAGGTTTTATTGAAGTCATGACGCGAAACACAGGAACTGGTGAGTGGCTTAACTGAAGCGGTGAACACGGTGAACAGTCTTGTGGAACCTTGGAAGCATGGAGTAACTTTGCAGCTTGGAGACTATGGAGAGTCACAAGGCAGTCGGTGTAGCGTAATGCTAAGACCAGACATTGAGTGCAGGGTGAGGGCTTGTGATATAGGGCTCCAGTGATGGGAAACAGGTGCGGGTGCTCAGTACTCAGGTGACTGGGAACGAGTGGGCGGAGCGTGGGAGTCTGGTGCAGGGGGCGTGGCTGAGTCCGTGAAGTGTATAGTAAAAAGAGTATAATTTCATCGATTCTTCCATTTTGTCATAAAATAACCCCAAATCATTTTTCTGCTTCTATTTAAACTGTAGCAAAGATAGAAAGAGTATTTGAGGTGACTGACGCACTCCAGCTCTAAGTATAATCTCAAACCCTCAGTCAAGCCCATTACATTACGCCTAAAAACAGCAACTTGCCCTTCAACACAACAAATTCAGATAAATGGACACCCGATGGGAGAGTAATGGCTACAGTGTAACACATCGCCTTACACCACTGCCTGCTTTGCTTCAATTATTCCAGGTCACGTCTTGATAGCAAGACCAGAACTGCAAAGAAAACATTTTTTGCTAACTGCTTTTTCCCATTACTCAATGTTTTGGGGTTTATGTTTTACTTACATTTGAATTCATTGATGGATAGTGTTGGGTTAGTGGGCTAGTGGCCTGTTCATGGTAAGTTTGAATTTTCGAAATTAGTTTTTTTAACAGAAAACTGAAATGGTTAAGTAACTTATTTCATATCTGTTTGAATATGAACAATTCAATAAGGTTTTCAAACAATTACCAGACCAAACATTTTAATCATGTTATACTTGCTGTTGTTTTGTTGCATTAGAAGTGGTGTAAACCGGTCTGCAGTGTTTGAGTGCAAGGTCATTGAGGTAATTGAAGGCAATGCCTATAACTGAAGCACAGGAAAATGTTCCCATTCTATCTTTCTGCCAAGTCCCTTGGGCTGAGTATTTGTTTGGCTTGACAATGAAGCAACAGGAAATCAACAGCTGAGGAAATCAAATCAAATTGCCTAAAGAAATCTATTGTGCTGCCAAAGCCAGGTATGGTTAACAGAGTTCAACCTACCAACTTTGGACACTCAACAAACATAAGGCACCCAAAATAATTAGAATAGTTCATTGATTAATTCAACGACATTCAAACACATTTGGAGAGGTCATATGTCCAGCTATCACTTGGACTGAGTCCAATATACTGCATTTTAGCCAAATGACATATTTTCATAGTCTCTTCAACTGCTGTAAAGTCTGAGTCATTTAGACATTATTAATGTAAAGGAAGATTCGACTTCCCGTAAGAGGCTGGAGACATCAGAGGGGGAATAAATTGCTGCAGAAAAATAATTTAAAGTTAATTCATCAGGCTCTTTGAACAACTGCATGAGTAATCCACGTTTTTGGGCTAATCGTGGAAAATTCTATTTCAAACGTCAGGATAATTAGGCTAATACTGCAGAAGTGGGTGATTTTACCTTGGTGAACAGCCAACGACAAGATGTCTACACCTGTGAAAGCCCAGATATGAATTGCTGTAATTGCTGTTCATTTGTCATTCATTGGAACAACAGAGGGATTTAAAAACAACAAAAATAACATTTGCTGTGTCATCAAAAACATTCAAAGGCTTTACTGCTATAAAGAGAAATATACTAATAAATCAAAATGCTCATTTACGAAATTAAGTGAAAGGAAAATGTATCATTTACTCACCCTCATGTCATTCCAGACATTTTATACTTTTATTCACCAAGGAAGCATTACATTGTTCAAAAATGAGGGCATTTTATTCTGTTATAAAGAATTTATTTTTCAAATAAACACTGTTCTTTTAACTTTCTATACATCAAATTATCCTGTATATTGTTAATAATAAAGAAATATTTCTTGAGCAGCAAATCCTCATGTTAGAATGATTTTTGAAGGATCATGCAACACTGAAGACTGAAAATTCAGCTTTGCATCACAGAGATACATTTTATTCAAAAATATATTATAATAAAAATTGTTGTTTTAAATTATCTTTTTTTTTTAATGCAGACTTGGTGAGCATTAGAAACTTAATGCTGAAAAATACTGATATATTATTTATATAACATTGTATTTCAAAAATATTTTTTAAATAAATTACACAGTCTCCAAACATGGTATATTATTATAAAATGAGCATATGTAATTTTTTATTTTATTTTCAGATTTAAATTAAAATTTCAAAAAACATTTTTAGAAAATGCACTTTAATCTAGTTAAATTAAATCTTAATTATATAACTTCATTCATAAATTCAAAATTCAGGTACTGTGAGACTTTTATTATAAGGATCTAATTGGATTTTCATAAAGTGAAGACTGGGAAATTCTAGAGCCTGTAATACCCGGTTTCCTTCTTGGGGTTGGACATTTGGCTTGAACTTCTAACTCCGTTTTCCTTGATATTGTCTTTTTTTAAGGTCAGGGTTGGCCAAATAAGAATTACAATTAGTGTTAAGAAGTCTAAGAGGTCTAATGAGAGAATACCAGGTTTAGTTCTCCGAGAAACTGAGGGAGAGAGAGAAAAAAAACCTTGAGTGAGAGAATGACGAGAGAGAAAACGTGAGATAGGATGGAGACCAGTGAGACAAACAGAGTCAGGTTACTGCAGAACGCTCAGATAAAAATACCTCCGCGGATGAACATGTAGACAGTTTTAATCTTTTCCTCTTTAAGCAGTGAGGGACGCAGAGGGGGTTACAATGGAAACCAGATGGTCTGGTGGAGATGCTGTGAATGTGTCTGGACAAATATGTTTCCCTTTCATGGGAACTTCGAGCTGCGTCAGAAAACGCTAGGGGAAACCCTTGACGTCAGTCACGTGAAGATGTGTACAACCAATGGGAATTTTACGCGTGTGAATGCGAGTCACGGAAGTGACGTCATGAACAGAGCATAAAAGCGCGCCGGAACCCGGAAGTGACAGCTTTGAGTGTCTTCAGCGTGCGTGTGTCAGAGAGTTTGTGCTTGCGAGTTTCAAACCTCCCATTGGATTGCGTTGTGATTATGGCGGAGCAGACATTTAGATCGTGTGTTTCTCCTTGCACTCGTTTCATTACGGGAAAGGACACACACATTCAGTGCGTTGTCTGTCTGGGAGCGGAGCACGCTCGGTCAGCGCTTGAGGGCGGTGATTGTGAGAACTGCGAGAGGTTCTCATTGCGTACTCTCCGCTCCCGTCTGGCAGTATTTGCGGATACTAACCAGACTCGCGTTCTTCAAGGTTCGGGACCCGCTGCGGCTGAGGCTCGGCGGCGTTCTCAATCTTGGGGATCGCAAATGGATCTCACGGAAGGTTGCGGGGCGGGTGAGCCCGCCTCGCAGTTCGACTGTGCTGATCCCAGTTCCAGCCGGAGGTTGGAAGCACGCGTTTCAGGCGCGGTTTCTTCCAATCCGACTGGGACTTCGGTGCTGTCATTATCCTGCTCTGAGGAGGAGGAGGTGATTAGCATCGATCCGGTTGAGGAGGCTTCGCCACCCTCTTCACCGGCGTACGAGGAACTGATCGAGGTTGTGACACGAGCAGTCTCTCGTTTGGATATTGATTGGCCGGCAGAGACTAGGAACGCCCGTCCCAGCAAAAGTAAGTTGGATGAGCGTTACCTTCCGGCTCGTGTCGCTCCCCAGCGCCGGGCAATGCCTTTCTTCCAGGATCTCCATACTGAGGTGTCGAGATCTTGGAAGAAGCCAGCTTCCGATAGGGTGCATACATCGTCTAGTGCGATGTACGCTACTCTTACCGGAGCTCATCCTTACGGTTACGGAGGGATGCCGAAGGTGGACGAGGCTCTTGCGGGATACCTTGTGCCCCATTCGGCATCCACTATTAAAGCCCCGGCGCTCCCCACCAAACCGTTGCGAGTCACATCATCACTGGTGGGAAAAGCATATTCTGCCTCTAGTCAGGCTGCAGCGTGCCTGCACACCACGGCACTGCTGCAGGCCTACCAAGCAGATTTGCTGGGAGACCTCGATCAAGGTGGCGGTATTGGTCCCGAAGCAGTGGCAGAGCTGCGTCGGGCCATGGATTTGTCTCTCCGAGCCACTAGAGAAACGGCCTTCTCTGTCGGGCGCTCAATGGCAGCTCTGGTGGCTACGGAGAGGCATTTATGGCTCAATCTTTCAGCCATAAAGGATAAGGACAAGTTCGTTTTGTTGGACGCCCCTCTGTCCCCTTCGGGCTTGTTCGGCGACGCCGTAAAAAGCGTTGTCGATAAGTTTCAGGAGGCTGCACGACAGCAGGTGGCGTTCAGCAAAGTCCTTCCCCGCCACCCTTCACGTGAGCCCAGTAGCCAAACACGGGCTCGCAGTTCCTCGTACAGGGCCTCACAGAAGGAGAGTGTTGCATCTCGTTTACCTCCCCCTAATAAAGGGAGGTCGGGACAACACTCTCGGGCCCAGCCTTCTGGTAAAAGGATGGATCTGAGGAACGTCCTAAATGCCAAGAAGGCTACCTCTAAGCGTTCCTGACGCCAGAGGCAAGCCGCACCAAGGCGGTCAGCTCCGTGTCCGGTTCCCGAGGGAGCCCGTCTCGGAGGCACTGCCCCCTCTAAGGAGGGTCCTAGAGCATTCCACCAGTACGGTGTCCGGAAACCCCGGCCCTGTGGTGTCTCTGCTCGTATCAGAGATCAGTCTCGAGAGGCTGATTCCCTTAGTAGAGTTCCAGGCCGCATGGTTGCGTCTGCCGGGCATCTCTCAATGGGTCCTGCGCACAGTAACCTCCGGGTACAAAATTCAATTCGGGGCTTCACCACCCCGTTTTATGGGGATCCTATCGTCCGCGGTAGGGCCCCAGCAGGCTCTGATTATGGAACAGGAAGTAGACTCTCTGCTGGAGAAAGGGGCCATCGAGTATGTGCCCCTTACAGACAGACAGTCCGGTTTCTTCAGCCGATACTTCATAGTTCCGAAGAAGGATGGAGGGTTGCGGCCCATTCTGGATTTGCGTCTTCTAAATCGCACTATCTTGCGTCTAAAATTCAAAATGTTGACGCTCAGGCAGATTGTGACGCATATCAGGTCCGAGGACTGGTTCGTCACAATCGACCTAAAAGACGCATACTTCCACATCTCCATCCTTCCTCAGCATCGGAAGTTCCTACGGTTCGCCTTCGGGGGGAAGGCGTACCAGTATCGTGTACTTCCGTTCGGCCTATCGCTCTCACCCCGCACGTTCACGAAGGTCGTGGACGCTGCACTGGCTCCGTTGCGGTTACAGGGCATCCGTGTCCTCAATTATATAGACGATTGGCTAGTAATAGCCCAATCGTCTCAGTTAGCAGCACGTCATCGAGATGTCGTGCTTGCTCACATGCAAGAGCTGGGGTTAAGGTTGAACACCAAGAAGAGTGTGCTTTCTCCTGCTCAGAGAACCACCTTCTTGGGAGTCATTTGGGACTCGGAAACAATGTCTGCTCGGCTATCCCCCGGGCGCATTCATTCCATTCAATCAACTGTCGAGAGCATAAAATTAGGCCAGCTACGCACTGTCAAACACTTTCAGAGAGTGTTAGGGCTCATGGCAGCAGCGTCCAGCGTTATACCGCTCGGCCTGCTGCACATGAGACCCCTGCAGTGGTGGCTCAGGACCAAAGGGTTTTCCCCGAGGGGCAACCCGCTTCGCACAATCAAGGTCACGAGGCGATGCCTACGCACCTTGACCCTGTGGAAGAACATCTGGTTCCTGTCACAAGGCCCCGTGTTGGGGGCTCCGTCTCGACGAGTAACTCTGTCAACGGATGCCTCCCTCACAGGTTGGGGGGCGGTTCTGAGGGACCGCTCCTCACAAGGGCTTTGGAGCCTGCGGCACCAGTCCTGGCACATAAACCTGCTGGAGTTACTGGCGGTCCGCAGAGCGCTACTTGCTTTCCTCCCAGACCTAATTGGGCATCATGTCACTGTTTTCACAGACAGCATGACAGTGGTGGCTTACATCAATCACCAGGGAGGTCTTCGTTCTCGTCCGATGTACAAATTGGCGAGACAAGTTCTTCTCTGGGCCCAGGGCAAGCTGCTCTCACTCAGGGCAGCTCACATCCCTGGAGTCCAGAACATAGGAGCAGACTTCCTGTCGAGGCAGGGGCCGAGGCCCGGGGAATGGCGGCTCCACCCCGAGGTGGTGGAGCAGATTTGGAAGAGATTCGGGAAGGCACAGGTAGACCTGTTTGCCTCGGTCGAGAATACTCATTGCCCTCTATGGTTCTCCTTAACGTACCCAGCGCCGCTGGGGCAGGATGCCATGATGCAGGTGTGGCCGAGGCTACACCTGTACGCTTTTCCCCCGATTGTTCTGCTCCCGGGAGTTCTGGCCAAAGTTCGTCGGGACAGGGTCCGTCTCACGCTGGTGGCCCCCTTTTGGCCCAGCAGGATCTGGTTCTCGGACCTGATATCCCTCCTAGACGGAGTCCCCTGGGAGATTCCGGTCAGGGGGGATCTTCTGTCCCAGGCGGAGGGTTGTGTTATTCACCCCCGTCCAGAACTTCTGAAGCTGAAGGTCTGGCCCCTGAGGGGGTCCAGTTCTTCGAATCTGGTCTCACAGCCGAGGTTGTAGAGACCATCCTTCAGTCCAGAGCTCCCTCCACGAGGAAACTCTACGCTCTAAAGTGGAAACTCTTCTCTGCTTGGTGTAGCGTAAGGCAGTTAAACCCAGTAACCTGTCCCGTTGGCAAAGTGCTGGAGTTCCTGCAGGAGAAGTTTGCGACAGGGTTGGCCCCTTCTACCTTGAAGGTTTATGTGGCTGCCATAGCGGCTTGCCACATACCTTTGGGAGGGGTGTCCTTGGGCAGGGACCCCCTAGTCTCTCGTTTCCTTCGTGGCACTCTAAGGCTGAGACCTGTGGCACAGACCAGGGTTCCTGCCTGGGACTTGTCTTTGGTACTCCAAGGCCTGTCCCAGGCACCCTTTGAACCATTAGAGGAGCTTCCTATTAAACTCCTCTCCCTAAAGACCCTTCTTTTGCTGGCTATCACCTCGCTTAAGAGGGTCGGGGATCTTCAAGCTCTCTCGGTGGTTCCTTCTTGCCTCGAGTTTGCGCCCGGGATGACGAAGGTTTTTCTTCACCCGAGGCCAGGCTATGTCCCTAAGGTTCTTACGAACGTGGCTCGGTCTATCATGCTACAGGCCTTCTGTCCTCCCCCCTTTGACGATCATGAGCAGGAGCGAAAGAACAAGGTCTGTCCAGTACGAGTACTGGACGCTTACGTCCTCAGGACTGCTACCTGGCGTAAGTCAAACCAACTGTTCGTTTGTTTTGGGACCCCTGAGGGGGCTCCAGCTTCCAAACAAACCCTAAGCCGATGGATAGTCGAGGCTATCTGTCTGGCTTATGAGTCGGCCGGACATGCTTCTCCCCTGAGGGTCCGGGCCCACTCCACTAGGAGCGTGGCGACCTCCAAGGCGTTTCTCTCAGGAGTTTCCCTTGCTGATGTTTGTGCTGCGGCTGGCTGGTCCTCACCGCACACCTTTATGAGATTCTATCAGTTAGATCTCGATTCCGCTCCGGGAACGAGGGTGCTCTCTCAGTGAGCTGAGACACATCCGTAGGCCGGCGTCGCTGAGGTGACGTTGGTATAACGTTCCCCTAGCGTTTTCTGACGCAGCTCGAAGTTCCCATGAAAGGGAACGTCTCGGGTTACGTATGTAACCCTGGTTCCCTGAAGGGGAACGAGACGCTGCGTCTTCGCCTCAGCTCCTTGCGCCTCCGGGCCCGCTTCAGACACTCTTTTGCTGTCACTTCCGGGTTCCGGCGCGCTTTTATGCTCTGTTCATGACGTCACTTCCGTGACTCGCATTCACACGCGTAAAATTCCCATTGGTTGTACACATCTTCACGTGACTGACGTCAAGGGTTTCCCCTAGCGTTTTCTGACGCAGCGTCTCGTTCCCCTTCAGGGAACCAGGGTTACATACGTAACCCGAGACGTTTTTTATGTGTGTGTGTGTGTGGATAGGCCGTACACCATGTCATGTGTCTGTCATCATTTAACTGTTTGTAAGTCTCCGCTTCCCAGTCTGCGCTCTCGGAAAGGACATAATCCATCCATTGTTACACATGTTCAGACTAGAAGTCTGTGGCTATCAATCCAACAGACAAATCTTTAAAGACATTCACTTTCAAGTCACTTACAGAAGGTCAATGTGAGAGTAATAATAAATATACACACACATGTACACACAGACTAAAGCAAGTGAATCACACCAATTTGTAGCATTGTTAATTTGCTTAAAATTAAATAAAGACCAATTTATACGGTGAAAAATATGTCATGAGTATGAGAAAAATGTGAAAACAATTTTTTTCCTTTATTTTTTAATCTTATCTATCAATAAAACTAAATAATTTGTGATTTTCATTCATTTTAATCAACAGTGTTGACAAGCGTGTAGAAAGTAGGATGAAATCATGATAATTTCTGTACATTTTAGCTTTTTATATTGTATCATTCATTTAGTATTTTATTATATTTATTAATACTATTTTTTATTCTTTTATCCAGCCTTTATATCCCATTTACAAGCACCATGCATTATGTAATCAAATTACTTTTTTGATGTGACAAGACAGACATTATAATATTCAAGTTTTAGGTAATATAACTTGCAACGTTAAAAGATCTTTTATATTACATTATATAAATGAAGGTGTGTGTTAATAAGGCTATGTTGCTGAATGCATTAAGGGCTGTTCACACCAAGGACAGTAACTATAACGCTAAAGATTCAAGAAATAGTTCTAAACATAGAAGAATAGCAGAGTCCACACTACAGCAATAACAATAACAACACAGAGGAAAGAAATCATTGGAATTGCTTTCAGAGTGATTTTTTTCCAGCTGATGAACGATGAAAACATTGACAGCCAATCAGAATCCATCCTAGAGAAGAAACGTTACGTAAAGTAACACAAAAATAATGCAACGCTTTAAATAAAAGTAACTAAAATAAACAAACGTACATAAAAAGTAATGTTTTTTTTAGGGATTAACGCAATAATATATAGCATAACTTTTATAATTGTACTTGCCTCTCAGTTTGAATTTGAATTTTCCTCCTTTTCAAGTTTGAAAACCTGAAAAGGATCATTTCGTCTGATTATGGAATATTCTGATGGCAACCCTAGGCAACGTTTTGACTTCACCTCGCCAAGTCTTTTACCTTTACACAGAAAGTCTGCATGTTTTTGACATTCACCCTGTACATTCTGTTTTTTCCCCTCGCACACATAAGCTTATCCATCTCAATGAAAATATATTTAATCAACCCTAATCGCACATGCACTACACCCAGATGTCCATTCGATGTGTTTACATCTGGAAGATGTCATTTTTAGAGCATTTTCTCATTTGCAATACATCTCTAAAAAGTTCTCAGTCAGATGCAAGAATGATATTCAGCAGATGTTTTCATGGTTCATAATTTATAATCTGCTCTTTTGAAGACGTTTATAATATAGCAGTTAGCAATAAACAATAAGTCTTGGATAATGCGCTCTTTAAAGACGTGTACTTACTCTGAAATTACTGATTACTGTTGAGAGTTCAGAGTTGGGTCAGAGTTGACTTCATCAGCTGCAGGACTTCAGAAAATAGTAGTCTGAGGCTGTCAGAACACAGTAGTCCAGGTGAGGCAGAGAAGACATTACCTTTATGAGGCTTCTGTATTCCCCCTGTATTCCTTGCGCAAGTTTGACAATGCCAAGAATGCGATATGACTATGATAGAGACATTTTGTGAAAGATTGGACATGAATGTATTTCATTATCTCTTCAGTGTTCACGCTGAACATCTGGCTGGTGGAAACATTAGCACAGAATTTATATCGCTGATAATGTCTGGTGTAGACATCTGTCCACGGTGACTACCGTTTCCTGCTGACTTGAAACTGCGGACAGTTATCTCTAATTTCATAGCTTTATATCTGCACATCGTTTTGAGGAGGACATTGGGAATGATGCGGAATAATGTTTTTTCGAGAAATTCGACTTGCTTCAGTGCTAAGACTAATAAAGCTCAGGTTCTGGAAAATCTACACTTGAAGACAGATTCTGCAGGTTCCTTCACAAGCCCAGACTCAAGACTCAACGCAACCACGCTTTTATGACAATCCTGGAATGAAAAATTGAAAATTAAAATAGCAAAGGAAAAGTACACAGACCAGCGCAGCGTAATTAAAAAGCAGTAACCGCAATGACTGGCCCAAGAGCGGTGAACTCAGTTTAGGTCCTTAGATTGTCCCGCTTTTTCCTGCCCTAACATTGTTTACTTCTTGGAAAGGCACTAGGAATTATTTAAAATTTACAACTTAGAGAGTCTGCTCACACACAGTGTCTTTCAAAGCTTGCAAAGCCTCAAAAAAATGGGCCAACAGCGACAAATTCATCATGTAAAATTTAAAGGATCATAAATCACAACTCAAAGCTCACTGCAAATCACACAGGGTCAAGTGAAAGCTACCGTTTCTTCCAGAACAGACTAAACTCTCCAAGAGTTTGTCAACGGTAGGTTAAGGACTTCTGATTTTCATGGGTCATCTCTAGAACATCAGCCTGTCCTACCTGACCTCAGTGACTATATCCAGAAAAAACAGCAAATATTCACAGAGAGCCCAGAGAGATAGTCTTATGGGGACATGCACAAACTGTGGGCGGTTTAAGTGATCTCATCTGGTGCAATAACTGTAACTGTAAGAAAGACGTAAGCACTGATACCATTAGTTTCAATGTTTCATTATAAACAGTGGGAAGAATTCACTCAAAATGATTTCTGGCTATTCACAGCATCGTTGTTTTTCTTGCACGTGTTGCCTGTGTTCTGTTGTTTAAGAACTTGATTCAAGAATAGAATAATGCAAAATACATAATGGTACAAAACTTATAACATAAGCATGGTCAAATCTAGATGGATAAACATACAAAACATAAGTATAAAAACTCATGAAGAGGCATGAAGTCCATTGCTGTGAATGCTCCACATACCCAACCCAACTCAAACGAATTTACAGACTCGCTTATTAATATTAACACTAGAAAAGTCTTATCAATCCATTTTAAAAGCTATAAAACAATTCATAGTAAAGAGGTGTGATTTTACTGTAAGGTTGAAAATAATCAAATACATTAGAAAGTGAACAAAGACATTAGCTGTACTTTTTCAACACTGTCTCTCTTCCCACAAGGACCATTTGGAATTCCTAAAGACAAAGAGGTGTTGATAGTGGTCAAGGCCTGTAGGACAAGATGCGTGTATATTGGGGGTCTACAAATTGTCAAACCTTTAGTATAGTGGGGGAAGTTGTGATTTTATTGGACAGTTTAAAAGTCTCACATTTTGGGTTTCAATCACATGGTCAAGAAAAGGATAAAAGAGGACTGAACAGTTGTCCTGGCGCGTTTTTGCTCTGGCAGCTCTTCTCTCTGTTCTTTTCTTCTGAGGCCATCTCTTGGGTCCTTCTCTTTTCTCTCTCTCTTTCTTTCTCTCTCTCTCTCTCTCTCTCTCTCTCTATATATATATATATATATATATATATATATGTATAGGTGTGATTAATGGTATTTTGTCATCTTATACATTTTATTTTGTAACAACTTTGAGTGTAACCATAACCAGATATTGTCATTACACCCTTTCAATTTCCTACCATCTTGCTGATAACGTTTCTTTAGTCTTTCGTCAATTCTGCAGCCGAACCACTATAGGCAAACCACCCTTACAGTTTGATGCCGAAACCCGGAATCCATTGCAGAGAGTCTTCTGAAATTTACTTTGATCAGTTGTCAGAATTAGGACATTTTTTACACGGTTGACCTTCTGACCATGGAATGGAAACCACTTTCTAAGGTCAAAGATCAGCATTATAGGATGGTTAGCAGCATCATAGCAATGCGTTTAATAGTTAAACACCCAAATTCTGTTTGTAGTATCAAATTAGTAATTGTGCATAACACATTGAGCTCATTAACCACACTTTATAGTTGTTTGTACTACTACACATATAAACTAGCTGAGTTTATTCAGAAAAACATCAAAAGAAATTAAAACATGGTGAAATAATAAGTTGAACGCAGCTACGTGATATGACAAGACATCTAGTTTCAAGTGTAGATGCTAAATGTACAGAAGTGTGAGGCAAAGATTCAAGATCTTCAATCACAGCTTGATAATTTACTAGCTGAGCAGTTAGCCCTGAATGAAAAGTATAAAAAACACAAGGAGACCATTGCAGATAGGCTAAATGCTAAAAAGATAGGCTAAATGCTAAAAAGACAGGCTAAATGCTAAAAAGTTAGAGGAGACATGCTCTTATGAATCTGGAATGTTTTGTTCGGTGGCCACAGCTCAAGAAAGTGTGCGTATTCCAGGTCTTAAGCTGAGTCATGTACCAGAGTCATGAACATCATCAAACCCCAGGGGAACAAAGCAAGCAACCCTGTGTCATACAGAACAGGTTCGGCAGTTTCTGTCAGAGAATGGGCCATACAGTGGAAAAATGCTGGCCACTGGGAAGGGGTCGAACTCCACCTTATTTTAAGAAGAATAGGAAAAGACTTTCTAAGGCCAAAGATCAGCAATTTCACATACAGGTAAAACTCTTAGGGAATTAACTGTATTGTTCATGCAAGACCTTCAGCTATTGAGTTCACTTGCTAGTGGGTTAGCAGCGTCATAGCAAAGGCTTTAATAGTTAAACACCCAAATTGCAATGATCCCTTTGTAGTTTCAATTTTGTAACTCTGCATAACACATTGAGCTCATAGAACACACTTTATAGTTGCTCTACATGTACACATACACTAGCTGAATTTATTCTTTAAAACACTCTCTCTCTCTCAATATATATAGGGTGTGATTAATGGTATTTTATCGTCTCATACATTTTATTTAGTAACAACTTTGAGTGTAACCATAACCAGATATTGTCATTACACCCTGTCAATTTTCTACCATCTTGCTTGAGTCTTTCAGCAATTCTGCAGCCGAACCGCTGTAGGTAAACCACCCTTGCAGTACCGACATGTGTAAATTATTTTTTTGCCTCATTTGCTAACTGTACATCTTCTTAATTTTGAAACTAATAATATTTACATCCATTTTTCTAGACATTAACATTGGCCCTTGAAAAAAAAAACAGTTAAAGAACCTTTATTCATACCTTATTCAAAACCCAGACCTAATTTAGTGATTTACTCTGGAAGCTCACAAAACTAAGTAAACAACTCCAACCTCCATTAACTTATATGTCTATAATCTGGGCACAACCGCAATGCACTTTTAAATATTACTCTTGGGAAGGGATTGGGGTGAGTTTGCAAGTGAAAGTTTGCAACTCAAGTCAACTCACAATCAGGGCTGTTTAGGGTTCTGCTTGTTACTAATGCCTCCAGAACCTTGTGCGAGACCATTACCTCAGATTTATTTCGCATGTTTGAAAATTCATTATGCCTTTATTTGTAGTGAGGGCTAATGGTAATAAACGAAGACCATTTTTATTGGGACCACACGTTGGCATCGTTAAGTTTAATCAGGAGTCTGGCCTTGTTTTCACATTACAGAACCATGACTTCCAGACACGTTGATTATAGCAAATCAGTGTCAAGATCTACACCGACCCTGCAAACCTTAATAAACCATTAGCTCATCCAGCTGAAAAAAAACGAGAGCATCAGATCTCAGGCTCTCCATCATCCCAACAAGCATCTCCTCCACAGCCAAATGTTTGTGATAGTAAATGACTATGATTAAGACATCTGGATTATGCCATGTCGGAAAGCCACGGTTTACTCGCAGGCAGTGCGGGGGTTTCTGGGCTCTGAAAATTAGCCATCTGATGGTGATTGGTGCTTTTCACAACTGCTGCAGCAACCATGAGCTATGTTGTGTACATTACCACACCGCTAAATCTCACTGCCACTGACCGCTGAGGTTCTCCACAAACGTGCTAAATGACAGGCATTACATATAAGGGCCTAAAAGACTCATCATTCATGTTTATGAATAAACAGATTATTTATTTGCAACTTCCTCTGATGTTTAAAACTTGGACCTTAAAATCACCGCATTCAGGAAATCCTGTTTAAATTTGGACGATCATATGGTTGCAATTTGAAGAAAAGGTAGACAAACTTTTTTATCGGTTGCAACAAGAGAAAGAGAAACTACTCGTAAACACTAAGCCACTTTTCGGTGCAGTATTTCAGCACTAACCACCTACAGTTCAGTTTAACTAGATGCTAAATGTGCTGAAATAGCATTGTGTTGCATTTAAAATAAGCAATTATCATTTATGTCAACTATCTATGTATATTAGGCTAATATTAGGTTGACTATATATTGTTGTCCTTAGACAGAAACCATATTTTGTACGTTTACCCCCATAAATCATAACATGGAATCATAGAAAATATCTAACCAATGAAAAGAATTACAAATAGCTTGTGACTAAACCTCTTACCTCCATTGGAAACTTAACTATCAATCAAACATCATAATTCCAGAACACCTCTATTGTGATACTGGTTCTCTGACTAAATACAGCATTTTCTTTACTCAAGAAACAAATATATTTATTTCTTGAGTAAAGAAAATGTTGTACTTAGTTAAAGCCAACTGTGTAAATAGCCTCTGCGTAGCACTTAGTCTTTAATAACATGGGACTTTGGCCAAATTAAAGAAAACTGAAGAAGAGACGATTGATCAACATGTAATCTCTCAACCAGAAAGAGTTTTACCTCAGGCTCTAGAGAAGAGAAGAAACTTAACTTAGATTATAATTAAATTTAGAAGTGCAAAACCTGCCATTTGATTTTTTTTGTGTGCGTTTATTTGTCACGTTCACAGTCATTCCGGACTCTTATTTTGCCCTTTTATTGTCAGATGTTCCCTGTTCCTTAACTCACCGTCACTCATCAGTCCCATCATCACAGGTGTTTGTATTTAGGTTCATCACTGTCAGTATTTAAGTTCTCCGTGTTCACTCCCCAGTTGCCAGTTGTTTTAATGAAGTTTACGGGCAAGTGTGTGGATGGTCTGCCTGTCTTCCTGAGTTCCTGTTTAGTTCAGTTATATGCACATGTGTGCTTCTTTTGTTTTGTTATTTAAAGTGTTTTGTTTTCATTAATATTAAAGCTCAGTTTCAGTTTGGAAACCTGCCTTTGTTGCCTTGTTCGCACACCAGCACCCAATCGTGACATTATTATATCTAAAAATAAATAACTTAATTTAATATTCATTCAACATGAAAAGTCTTTGTTCAACTTTCTTTTCATAATATAAATAAATGCATAACTTTTATTCTTGTCCTGTAAGTTCATGAATAAAAATTAAAATGTGAACGAAAACAGAAGCTTTTAAATGTCAGGTAATAATAGATTATGATGGAATTTTTACGATCTGGACAAGATTGCAAGACTTCCGGGTTTTTTTTTTTGCGCTAACGCAAACTCTGATCTACCGTCAGATTATATTAATTAGAAAGAGAGACTTTACAGTTCTGTTTATTCCACCACGGCATAGACTGGAGGAAACATTCCAGTCAGGATCCATATTTTCAAGATGTCGAGACCCTTCATTTTAAAAGAGGTGAAATAAAGAAGCAACTGGAACAGAGCCACAAATGCCAGGCTTTCAAGCTGCTCAGATCAAATGTGGCCAGAGCTTTTTTATTGGTCAATTTATGGGTGTGATGAGTGTATTAGCACCATTTGATGGCCACATAAAACCTAATTGGAAGAACATCCACTCTGGACACCTTTTTCACAAGAACAGTAAATGTGAATGCCAAGAACATATTTTCATCCCAACAAACAAGCTAAAAACCTATATTATAGAAGTTATACCTATATTCTACCACCTCCTCCTTTTTTAAAACTTAAGCACGAAACTGAAAACGTATGCCTTTAAAAAGAATGTGGTCCCTGATAAGGGGTTGCACATTATATTTGGGGTCTTTGGCATGAAAATATTTGAAAACCCCTGGTCTAGAAGCCATTAGACTCATGCTTACATAGTTGACATATGTAACTTCCCATAATAATAATGATGGACAGTCAAAACATGGAGGTCATAGAAACCATACAGGGCACAGCAGTAGCCAACCACTCCTGTCATTTAATGAAGTGGTCAGCATGGACATGGAAAATATACATCAGGCTTAAAAGCACAAGTGCAACAGCTTTTACTAATGAGTCCAGACAAGTGCAGGAAAATAGTTCTCATGGCGTTGTGTCATCAGGTCTGTTGACAGCTCACTAGGGTGAGTTGGTTTATAGCGGAGTGGTGTGTAGAGTCCTGCTATGAATAGCAGCAGCATAGTGGTTTTGAATTCATTCCTTTCATTAAAATAGAGATAAAGGCCCCTGAATATATGACCAAAAGCACAGCCATACGTCATTGAAGATACTGCATACGGGTAATGTTCATGGTAAATGCATCTCTCTATACATGAAATTACTGTTACAAATAAATGTTGGGTGGAGACCCAGATTAGCTTTTCTTTTAGAATGCTAAAAATGTTGTGCAGGTGGTTGAAAGGCCCCGTTTCCCCAAAATATTGATAGACAACTGAGATTTGATACAAATTATGATATTTCACAGACTTCGTAAGTGCTTTCCTGTAGCAAGTTCATGAGTTTGAAAGCAAGAACGGAAAGCAAGAACGGATTAGAATGTCAATGTGTTTCTTGAATAAAAAAAGCGTCTTCCTAATGCATAAATGTACTTTGGTCAATTATTGCCTCAGCTGAAATTTTGCATGATTAACTCCAAAGGCATAACTGAGGTTAAGTAGATATCTAAAAATAACAATAAATGGAATTTAAAAAAGTGCAAAGCAATATTAAAACATGAACTAGAAATAAAATGTAAATGACAATAAAAAAAAAAACCTTAAGACATCGCTTAAATCATTGGTGGCTTTTCCCTCTCTTTCATCAACACAAAAACTGAGAGACACCTTTTAAGCCTAAAGACAAGCAGCTGTCATCTTGGGTCATCCGCTTAGGGAGTGAGAGAGAGTCTAACCCCACCCTTAACTCCCACACACAGGTCCCACCTTTGACCCAGACAGGCCTTCAAATCACACAAGCACAGTGATAGTCAGAAAAGCATTCCCACCATCGCTAAGAGGAATGCATCGTGGTTTAGAACAGGTCCCGGGACAGAGGATAGAATGGCAGGAAAACATTCAACAAGCTGTGGAGAGGCAAGGCAACATCTGCAGAGCATAGTGGTTCTCTTATCAAGCTGCTCTTTCCATACGGGCTTAAATCGTAGATACGGAACATTGATTCCACAGACACAAACAAAGCAGTCACTCAAAGCATGTTATCAAGACATAAATCAATGGCACGATTTGAAGCAACCGTTCAGAGCTGTTGATAGGCGAAGCTTCTCGGAAGGGGTTTGCTACAAGAGGCACTTATGCTAAGCTGCCGCCCTCTTTCACGGTTCGCAAATCGCGAAAAAGGCTTCCAACAGATGGCGAAACGACTCACGGGCAGGTGTCTGAGCAGGTCTGGTTCGTAAAATATCTCTCAACAGATTCTCAGACCTTGCCAGGAGTTTCAGCAACTTTATTTTTGGACCGAAATACCCCTAGCAGAACAGCTTTGGAGTTTCCAAATGGTTCCGCAATGCGCCAGGCATGCAGGATCAGTAAATAGTATCAACGCTTGAGTTGAATGCGAGAGATAACTGCACTTTTTGTCCCTGGTAGCCTTAAATAACACTTTTGCGAAATGTACAAATTAAAATCTGACAGTTCTGAGCTTAATGGCTTTTGCAGACTGACGGTTATATTTTCCTCTGCAGTCTGGAGAGGGAAAACCATACGAGCCACGTGTGCTTGGCTGTAGTGCAAGTTTATACGGCTCGCTACAGACACACACTTGTCTCAAACACTAACTACCAGTTCCAGTAGACAACGGCAGTGAATCACTAAGACATCTGACTGTCGGCATAAAGTCTGGTCTACAGAGAGTGGTTCAGGGATGACGTCAGAACCCGGAAGACTAAGGCGCAGTTCCTTCGAGATTTTCCAATGGGGTTTTATGATGGGGGTTTTCAGTTTCAGTAAAACAGAGCATATGGTAAACATAACTTGATAAGTTGACGTTTTATTTTACAATGCAACTGTCTCATCGAGTTGCTTTAAAAAAATATATACTTTTGTGATCTGCTTCAAACTTTGGGTTTTCAGTATGGGTGGGTGTAATTTACGTTATAGAACAAAGTGGCAAAGTATCGACAAGTTATGTTTATCACAAGCTTCATTTTACTCATAAACTGAAAAAAAAAACATTATAAAACCCCATAGCTCCACAATATAGCACATTATCCCAGCCAAGAACCGCCTATTTAAACAAGATAAAGCCACCGGATTGAATGTAAAGCTGCCAACAACAGTTCTAGAGGAAAAAATGTAAACTCAGATGATTTTAAAAGCTTAAAATACAGGTGTGTTCAAAGTACAGCTTTTACACTTGCTACAAAGTATCTCAAACAAAACTTTTTTCAAAGACTTGATGTCCAAAACTTGATCAAACTGCAGCGTCTCAGAGAGCGTTTAACAGTGAAAACTCTCAGACAACTAAACTACAACATACTGTGAGCATGTAAAGCATCGCTGCATTAAAGCGTATATAAAGTTCTATGTTATATGCGATTAATTAATTTGACAGCACAAATTTTGAAAGGTAATATGCATTTCATATAAATGTTGTTAAATAAATAAAAATAAACACACATTTACATTCACGAAATTTGATAATATTATTAAGGATTATTTCTTAGGCAATCACGTATGTTTTCATCCAAGTTACAAATTTAATTTAAGCAAAATAAATCTGAATACTGCATATTGCAATTTCTGAATAAAAGAGTAATTCTATGCCATATGCCAAAACTGTCTATGTCATGAACCAAAATATAACTATTCTTCCCTATATTTGGAGTTCAAAACACAATTTATTGTTTTCAAACTCTTAAAGTCGACAAGAAACATAAGTTGCAATAGACTTTTCTTCCCTTTTGGGGTCCAAGTGAAATGGCTTCTCAAGCATGAAAAAAAAAAGAGCGTACGAAGAGACTTTATAGCGATGCACTTATAACTGAGAATCACTATAGAGAAAAAGTCACAGTTTTCTAAGTTTTCTGTATCCCATTTTTCATACTTTTACAGTAAAACACTGGCGTATGGTTGGATACTGAGATGTCACATCATTATTGGGATATCACGATTCACAAAAAAACAAAACAATACATGGATGGAAACCCAGCTTTTGAAGTAGCCTGGTCAGTTTTATCTCCAACGTGCATCAGACGGTCCATATACAGTTCATGGTTGTGCTGTCTGAGACTAAGAGTCACAAAGGTAACATAAATCCTTGAAGTGAGTTACAGGCGTACTACACTTCCAGAGAATCTACATGGTTTATATGCTTAATGGGTTTTGAGGGTGCTGTCTGTGACACTTAATCCTTCGTGATACAGAGATAGCCATAGCCGTCCTGCTTCCACACAATGACACAGATGTTAATCTGGGATAAGGCTTATGGGGGTAATGAAGCCTGATTCTGTCAACAGGGTTTAGGGACATGAGATAATCAATGAGATTGTGAAGAAAGATACAGAAATTATGCAAGAAAATGAAAATGATAAATGCTAACATGCTAAATTTGTGTGTGCTTCTGAAACTGATCACACAAACTATAAATTAAGGGGTCATTTATACAACACCGTTTTCAACAAAATTTTGGCCATTAATTTACACGACATCAGCCTGCTTTTGAAAACAGGTTTAAAAAAGTGCAAGTTTCTGAAAACAACACCATTTTATTGTCTCTGTGTAAACAACAAAAACACAAATTTGTGGAAAACGGTCACGTATTATGTGTTAAGTGTCATCGCCAACTACTGGCCTGACAGCAGAAAACGCTTTAACGGATCCATGTGAGTGGAAATTGTTTTGACAACATAGTCTTTTCCGTTTTTAGAACATGATTGCCGTGTAAACGTACCCTCTTCAGGAAAAATTTAATTTTTAAATGTTTTAAACTTCAATATGCTTTACACAAGGTGAGATGTGTGTGTGTGTGTGTGTGTGTGTGTGTGTGTATCTAACCATAATCCTGGCATTCATATAAAGTTGCTGCAATAGCTGTTTTATATTGATTGAGAAATCAAGCATGGAACATGATTTAACTAAATCATAAACGTTGTGGCATGAAGAACAGGAAATCTTTAAAACACAGTCAAAATCAAGTAAGGGCGTCAGTGCATGTCATTTATACATATGTCATTCAACAAGAAAGAAAAATAATTTAAAATAATTCCTAAACAATCTGATGCAGCTAGAATCTGCTGACTGAGCCAGAAATCTTAATGGGTGAAGATGGAGTATAAAATGTTTTTTTCTCACCATTCATAGTTTATTTAAAGGGAAACAGCTTCTTGTTACTCACCTATGCAGGCGTGGACTCTGACAGACAGCTGTGTTCTCAGGACAATACTGTGCTTCTTTCCTCTCCTGAGGAACAAACACAAAAACAAATGATCATAATGCAGGAAGAAATGCTGCAAATATGGTAAAACTTTAAATATGTATTTGCCTTTTTAGTGAATCACTTTTGTCTCAATGCATAAAAAAATCATGTTGAAAAAGTATACTATTTCGTTTAATGAATCATAAACAATATGATTCATTTACTGAACAACAAACTGAATTGTTACATACAAAGAAGTAGAGCTACGTTACTTTGATGTTGTGATGTTTAAATTACTGGTTACATTGTGTTTTACTTTGTTTTCTTTGTTAAAAAACAAAGAAAGTAACTGAAAAATTTGGAATTAAATGTTTTCTCACTCTTTGACTCTTGGTTCTTTTGGTCCAGACCAAAAAAGAAAATGATACATTTAGACCTGGTTTGCTTAGCATTAACACTCTTATTTTTAACACTAAACCTAAAGATACAAAAAAAAAAAAAACACTTTTATACCATATTGTTTGAATTAACTTTATCCAGAACAATGCTGTGTTCTGGGCTAAATGTGCTTGTTGTATGTGTGTATACATGATGGAATTTTCAACCAGTTGTGAACTCACAAAGAGTTAAGAACAAGGAGTCAATTCAGCGGCAGGAATTCCAGCGTTACGAAGAGAAACGTAATTCTGATGCCTAAACCAAACTGTGATAGGTAACATCGCGACTATGTCTAGAAGAACCAGGTATGCTTGAGCATTCGGTCCTTTTTAGGTTGACATCTTGTGAAATCACATCCTGTTTTTGTTTTAGTTTAGATGTCTTAGGCCCATATTGAGTTCATATTTAAGTAGAATCGCACCAGAGATCATTTGGAACCGCACCGAGAGTCATCTTTTCAAGGGTTTCAGTCCGCTTGTTTGATGTGCACCAGGGTTCGGGTGGCAGCCCTCACACTTATTCAAATGAACACCAGAGTTCATTTTAAATCAAAACCTGCAAAGTGCGAACACACACTTATTTTGTTGAGGTCAACCAGCCCTAGTACTAAGTTATATGATAGCAATACAACAAAGGTTGAGTTAAAGAGAGGGAGTAATGCTAGATGAATTGTCACAGGAGTAAGCTAAATAGCCTTATGTTATGATTGAAGATTTAATAAACAAGCTTCTCCCAAGCTTTCATTTGGAATTCCATATACAGTATAGGAGAGCATTTTGATAGAGCACAATGCAACCAGCTGTATTTATATACACTTGTGGAGTTGAATGTTCCACAGCACCTCTGTTTACATCAGTAGCCTGATGCTGTGTGTTACATCTGCTCTTATATTTAGGTCAGGTGATTTAAGCTGCTAAAGTCTTGAGGGAGCGGAGCCATGTGTGGCCTTGAGCTCCAAAAGACAGTAAAGACCCAGCCGACTTCCTGTGGCCTACTACTAAGTGCTAGGAGACTCAGGGGAGGGAGAAACTGGACGGACTAAGGGGGCGAAGAGAGCCCTGTTGTGAAGAAAGGGTCAGAGAGTGTCCGGACTTCCCTGACCCCCAGAGAAGAGTTAGCTGCGGGAATGACATGTAGGTCACGCCGTCCATATAAAGAGTGACAGACGAGTACGGGCACAGACCCAACCCATAGTTTTCCATAGATTATCAGGCCAGATGAACAGAAGAACTGTCTGTCTCATGAATAACTGGAAGAAAACGCACAATGGAATGAGATGCAGCTGCATTTGAGTTGGAGGATAGATGAAGATGGATGGATGCATAAAGTTGAGCTTTAGAACAAGTCAACCAACCACAATCCGGATCAATAGCAACATCCACGTATCAGACAGGAGCTAAACACATGGAGTAGACAAGATGTAACACAATAAAGAAATGCAGACAAAACAAAAACTCATAGAGATGGGAGAAAGATATGATTTCTCAAGAAGATTCACTTCCTCAAACCTACAGCGTATGACAGTGTAGGTTTGTTTCCCGAAAGCAAGACGCAAACATGGAGACCTGTAAACAAATGCAGCATTGTGCGAGTAACACAATGAAAGTTTGATGGTCTGACTGGCAGCATGCCACAGATGGGGGCATCTCCATTACAGACTACCTACCAGCAGTCTTCAAAACCCCCTGTTACATACATAAAAACACTGTAGCGATAAAACATACAGACTTGAAGAGAACTGTTCAGGCCAGAGCAGACATGTAATCGGTAACAAAGTGTACCTCTACAATTAACATGTATGTTTGTGTCATTGTGGACACTTGAAAATACAGTATTTTCCACATATAACCCGTGGGTTATACCCGACTTTACAATCCCCGCAGTGGGGCGGGTTATATAAGGGTGCGGGCTATATCAAATTTATTTTACGTGTAATAATATTTCAATAAATTTGTTACGTCCCTAAAGGATGTAAGTTTTTTTTTTTGCTGTATTTTCTTTCTGTTTATCTTTCTTGCGAGGGTTGTTGTTTCTGGCACTTGTACGGTCACTCTGACAGCTGACGCTGATAGTCTGTCTGACCTGTCAATCATGCTTGAAGACGTGATTGGCTGTGCTGCATGAGGGCAGGCTCTTCTCATCTCATCCGATGATCAACACCTGTAGAATCGCTTCTTAAGGGACGTGCTGCTGCACAGCGGGAGAGACTGCTTTTTCTTTTTGTTCTGATTCGGACTTGTGTTTGTTTTCTTATTGTTTGAATTTCGTGCACAAGCACTGTGTACTGAACCTGAACAGTTAAGGATAATTGACGTCATGCGAGCAACATTTGAAATTCGAAATGTGATCCTACACAAAAAAGTTCATCAATCTATGGGTGCGGGTTATATAAGGGTGTGGGTTATGCCACCGATTTTTTACACAAAACCTCAAAACCCGCGGGCTATATGAGGGTGCGGATTATTTGCGTCTGCGGGTTATATGCAGGAAAAAAACGGTACTTTAGAAACTTCTCTAAAGTAAAATTTCTCTGATAGTAAGTATCATGAGACAGACTAGTAGCAATAGTGGAGAAGTAAGGTGCATATCAGAAAGTTCACAGAAATTCAAGTTTGAATCCGCCTTTTGACACGAAATTACCATTTCCACTTATATTAGATTTGATTTTATTTTTTACATGTTTTTCACACACAAATTTTTCGTCTGGAGCCTTGAATGTAGCTTTATTTTTAACGTTTCTGACACATGTAAGAAGGATGAGTGTGGCAAGGACGGGAATGAGGGCTGTGAGAAAACGGCATGAGGAGGGGGAGCATCAGAAGCATAAAAGGAGAAGCGATGACTGTGAAGGACGAGCGAGGACCAGGCCTGGAATAAATTAGGCTATGTTTTGTTTATGTACTTGCTTGTTTATGGATTATTAAAAATGTTAAATAATGGATGGTTCCTGCATCCTTATTCCCATCACATTTTGATACAATGATTCAAACTGAAAAAGCAATAGCAAACAAACTTCTTTCTGCTACATGGAAAACTTATTAGCAGCGATTTGATTTATATTTATTTTACATTAGTAGTCATATGATTTAAAGTTTATTTGTTGCCTTAAAAGTTATATATAATTCATCTTTAAGTCACTAACATTTGTCATCAAGATCAAGTTTACCTTTAACCTATTTTGTAATGTAATAAAACACCATGATAATACTGGGTCCTCGGATAAAGATATAACCAATTTGCCTAATACACCATATGGGCACATGCCTGGGCCAGAGACAGTCTGTGTCCGCATGGCTTTTACTAAAAGAACTTGACAGACAACATCATGCAACTTAATCTTCCTGCCGTTGAAGCTAATGAGTAACTGGATCTATTTCCTAATGAACTAGCGCCTTCCTCACCAGTAACATTAGCCAGGTTACTAACCCTAACCTTACTCTACATCACCTACATGCTCATTATTAAATTAAACATACCCAGAGGAATCCAGTTTTTCATTTCTGGAGCAATACATAGGAAAGTGCAGGAGAACTGGATTTTGAGGGTGAAGCTGTATGTCTTGGCTTTACGTCTTGGCTCAATACTGTGAGAATTTCAGTATGTGGGTGCCTGCCAGCGACTACATGGCTGTGGATGGTCTAGCACATACAGTACGGCTGACATAGAGTGTATCATCCTGCACTGGTGTCCACGCGTTTCCTTGAGTTCCGTTGGAGAGAAGATCTGCAGCCGGATGACTCAGTCTTTTTCCACAGCTCACGGCCCAATGATTTGAGTTACCCAGACAAACGTGCCCAGCTTTGTGAAACAGAATAGCCCCTGCAACCTGAGATCTGTTTGGGGCCAAAAGGAGAAAGTGTCTCCAACATTGGCCGCGTAACACTAGCAAAAGACACAGACAAGTCTCATTTTTCTTGTCCAAGACAAATTATCCTGACTTTACAATTTCACAACCATGAAGAGACCATTCGCAGCAGCTGTGTTACATAAGTACAAGAAGCACTGTTATATATATATATATATATATAATTATTTACAATAGTTAATTAATTAATCATTTAAAAAAACTGAAAAATACATAATTTATAAAAATGTGCAATCTATTATATTTCTTATAGTTCACTTTAAACGTTCTACTAACTATCAGTAACTTTCCAACTTCATGCCAACTAACTAATTTGAATTTTGTTAGTTTATGTTATTCAAATAAGTTGACAGCTATTTATAGTCAATAGAATGTCTGTTGGGGAGCATCAAAACGTATTAGCAACTATTAAGCAGACAATCTACAAAGATTCTGACTGGTAGTTTATGTGTAGTAGCTGTCACAGTCTTGTCGCGTCTGTCACATCCGGGTTCCCTTGTGTATCTTCCCAGTCTTTGTCGGTAATTGTCAGTGTTTCATGGATGTTTCCTCCCGTGTCTCCGCAAGTTAAGAGTTTTGCACCCTCTTGTGCCCTTTAAGTTTATAGTTAAAGTGTTTTTGGTTTTGAGAATGAAATGTTACTCCTGGCTCTCCATGCCTCGCTCCGCATCGCGCATGCCGCATACACGTAACAGTAGCAAAGTTATTCATAGTCAGCAGAATGACTAGAAGTAATGTCATAAGTTTTGGTTTCAACCTAGAGTCAAGTTCACTGCACATTTTAGACCCGTTTGAAATGATTTACTCATGTTTAAAAATCGTGTTAAACTCTAAGAAAAAATATATAATACCTCTTACATAAAGTGTCTTATCAACCACTCAAGAAATTATTTTGAGGGGAACCGATTATATGATTCCCCCACCTTCTAAATTCAAATTTGACCTCTGCTTCAATCCCTCACATCCTCATTTCCATTTGTGACTAATTAATACTGTATAGTGTCTATCCTGACTAAAGTTGTTGAACTCTGCTCTGGCAAATGAATGAACAAACCAAACCTCTGCAGGTTAATCATCACAACCCCTAAACCGACCATCATAACAAATGCTTGTCTGTAAGTTGAAGTTTAAAGCAGACTCGGAACTATGAGATGAACTAGCACATCGCTCTACTCTTTATTTACTCCCAAACGCTTTATAAACCCTGATCCCGGCCCCACGCAGTCTCTCCTGGGTCTGTGGAGTTTTGCCAGGCAGACTGTAACCAGCTTATTAATGAAATATCACACTATGAAGTCCCATAAAGACACAAAGGGAGAGAAAAATTGAGAGGGGAAAAAATTACAGAGAGAAGACCCATTGTCGACAGGTTGCGTTTACTTCCTTGCCCTGCATACTTGGACCCTTTTCAAAAACAACCATTTGCCTATAGTGCAATTAACAGCAGACTATACAGGGCCTCCTGGAAAAGACATGACTCAGCATATAAGCTAGAAATTAAAGTTTCTGAGCACCAAGTGTGGCTATGGACCAGCACTTCTCAGTGCAATAATGAAGGACATCTATTTCTCAAGAAAAAGGGAAACAGTTCTAGAATCTGACATAATTTACTTGCATTTACTTGTCATGCTTTTTCTTTGGAAATCGAAAATGGGAAAATGTCAACACCTTTTTCCATGATCTTTTCCATGTGATTACAATTAATGACTAAAGCTTTAAAAAAGAGACATTAGCACTATGGAAGTATCATGCTATCCATACAAGTCAATGGAAATCTTGGCATACCTGTATGATCTAGAACTCTTTGAGAGTTCATAATATAAGCAACAAATTATTATTCTAAATCAGACCTATTCAATGAATCAGTTAATGACAAATTAATTGTTTACAAAACTGTCACAGTCATGTCCAGTCTCCACTCTCTTCCCGTTTCCTTCTGTGTTCTTCCCAGTGTCATTTCCTTCACCTGTCATGTCAATCACTTATCTTGTTAGTCTTGTCACCTGTGTTCCATCATCCCTTGTGTATTTATTCCTTCATGTCTCCCTCAGTCCTCATCCATCGTTACAAATGTTGTCATGTTTCCTCCAGTAGGCATCCCGTTGAACTTGGCTTCTGTTTTTGCACAAGAAGTGCACTTTTGTTTTGTATTTAAAGTATTTTGAGTTTGATTAATAAAGTGAAGTTGCAGATATTGTTCTCCGCGTCTCCATCCTCCCGCACCCCACGTTTGACAACTAAAGCATACACTTAATTATTTTAATAATTGTTTTTGTAAAATGTGATGGTAAATATTCTTTACAAAACATAAAACACTACGCCTTACTTTTATAGTGTAGAATAAGTTTAGCTTACATAAAAAATGTAGTTGATATTTTTCCAGGTCTATTACAAGTTTCAACAAAATGTTACTAGAAAACACTAAATAACATTACCATACTGACAAGTTTAGATCAACTGAATTTGCAACAAGGTTTAAAGCAACACAGAACACCCTGGAAACCTGTTTGGAAACAATTATTTCTGCAGTTCCATTTCACACCACATGTGGCGCTGAAATGAAAAACTGCACTGTATTTTTAAAATTTTATTCATATGAACTGCACACTGGAATCATCCTAAATATATAAAAATATGCTGAAGTATTATCACCTGTCAATCTAATATTAAGTTTCTCTAAATACAGAGATCATAGAAACACATCCAGTGTTTCCACACTTTCGACCACAGCTCCTCTTTCTACCATTTACTTCAGCAATAAGGGAAAAATCCAGTGGTCCAGCTGAGCAGCCTCCTACCCCTCTATCCATGTAATCTGCACAAATATTTGAAGCGATTCCATTAAAGGAACTAGGCGTTTCTCCAGGGCCAGAGGCTAACCGAGCCCGACGACAGCTCCTCCGGCACATAGGCCAGGAAAAAAACGAGTTCAAGAAAAATATAAGTGGGCAGAGAAAGCAAAAGAGGGAGATAGAGAGAATGGGCGAGGTATTCACATATAAAGTAGTGATTTATATGATTTTAGACACATTTATTCATTACTGTCAAGTTATCTAAGGAGTAAAAACATCAAAGTTTTTAAAAAGTTTTGAGCCAAGTTTGATTTAGCTCACAGAAGTACTGTCCAAAAAATATTTAAAATAAATTGTACAAAAAATGTATAACTGTTCTTTATATGAAATAAATACATATTTTAAAATATATTGCAAAAAATTATATTAATTATTTTTGTGGTGGAGCAAGTAAAACTTTTGGCAAGGTAAATATAGATCAGACTGGACTACAAAATGATACTGTTGATCCCTGGTGTAAGAGAGAATTTTTTTGGTGGTTTGCCAGAACTGAGAGTCCACGCTAACAGCGAATGGGATTAAATTTGGGGCCCTGTGTCAAGCTCTGACAGCTTTTTCTGCATGAGGTGGTGTGGTAATGATTAGGACAGTTAAACCACTATGACACAGAGATATCCACCTTACAAAATGAGGTGTTAGAGGATCATTGCTCAGTCAGAGCCCAAAGTGACTTCATATGACTGAGGCACCTGTGGAATGCAACTTGTAATCTGTATCCATTTCTGATTGACCCTTTGGAATACAATCACAGGCCTCCAGGTTCCACATCGAGAAACAAATCTTCAAGGACATGGACAAGCAATGAGAATAAGTCCCAAGCAAAATAACATTATTTAACAATGTGCATCAAAGCAATGGAGTAAAGGTACTGTTGCAGTTGTTAGAACAGTTAATCTCGGTTTGAAAAGAACTGAAAGTCAAAAGAGGAGGGGAAAAAATGAATACTTTGAGAATTAAGAAGAGCCTGATAATTCGTTCCAGGCCTAATGTAAACAGTAAGAAGATACAGTAGCAACAATAAAGCAGCAACGGAGGTACCTCAAATTATTCCTCGAGCCAATTAGTCTACTTTTTGTGTTTTCAGCAATTGATGAAATGTAGGTCAGACACATCACATGAAGCAAGATAAAAAACCACAAAACAGGGAAGGAGGAGGAGATTGGGTTTGGTTTTAATCACGTACTTCGGCCAAGGATTTTAGAACCCATAATAAAGCACAACTTCAGTAAATGGAGGGGGCTGTGAACTTCAGCCCATCCAGGCCATAAAAGCCCACTATGCTGAATTACCCTGTTATTAACAGTAATGTTGTCCTCCATTCCTGCTTTCCACAGCCCACTCAGACACTCTGCATGGGTCTAATAATGCACACCCTTGATAGCCTCTTGGGAGGGAGGGGGGTTTGGTTCTTAAGACAGACAGAAGAGAGAAACAGCATGCCAGTTGGCACTACAATTCATCTCTCAGAGACCAGAAGAAGTGGTCCTTCAGCCTCTCACTCTTCCAAAAGACATCCATTCACTCACTATGCCTGTAACTATATTTTGAATTTGAGCCCAATCCAGTGGAAAGGAAATGGCACTGGACCTGCCTCCACATTTACACAAATACATCCCTAAATATTTGTGGCCTTGTCCAATAACAGCCTCAAATGCCAAAATCTAGCCTTCAATCACTGGCATTTGGCAGTTTCTGGAGACTATGTCAACTCGGAGGCTAGAAAAGATAGCAGTGTCATCTAATAAAACTGTGAGTCAAAAGCTACTCATTGAGGTTAAAGAAAAACTTGCTTGTTTTATTTGGTATGTTTACATCGGTTTGCACCAGTATCAGATTCATCTGAAATGAGAGTTCAGGCCCAGATTAAAATATAAAATGTTAATTGTGGGATAACATTTTAAAATTCTAAATTACAAAAATAAATTCACAGTGCAAGTTATAAAGTAACACTGTAACAAATATATTGTGTGATATAAAAGTGTAATTATGAGACAAATAAAATTGGTATTAAGATAAGTAAAGTCAGTTGTAAGATACAGTCACACAATATAAATGAGATATAAAACTAACATTGTGAAATATTAAGTCAGTTATAAGAAAGTCACAGTGTATGTAACTGATGAATTCACACACTGATGAGCCAGAACGTCTTAAGTTACGATTGTAACCCTTGTTCTCAGCAAAGGGAATGTGACACTGCGTCGAATGGCGCTTTTGGGGAACGCACTCAGTGTGAAAGTGTCTGAAGCATCTGTAAAACTAGTCTTGATTAGTGTCGCATGTTGATGTCGAATGTGACTTGACACGTGCTGGTGGAAGCGGAAGCTATAAAGAGATGCCAGTACACAGAGGAGCAGCTTTTGGTACTTGAAGCAAAGCACTCCAGGCATTGGGAGGTGTGGCAAGTAGACACAGCATCTCATTTCCTTCTCAGGGAACAAGGGTTACATTCCTTCAAGGGAACTCAAGCAATGTCGAATGGCACTTTTGGGGAACGTAACACCCACTAGCTGACACCAACTAAATGCCTGTCCCATTGTGAAGCTGAAAAGGCAGAGAGAAGGGAGATGCAGACTGTAAAACCATTTAAAAGTGTGAGGGGTGGCCCACCGAAAGAAGAGCCCTAGCAGACTCCATGCTTCTAGTAGAATGGGCATACCACGCACCTGATAGGCCAAGGAAATCGCTTGCACAATCCAGTTACTAACTGTTTGCTTGGTAGCGGGGGATCCCTTCCTGAGTGAGCCAAAGCACGCTAATAAATGGTCTGACTTTCCCCACTGGGAAGAACATAAGTTGAATTGAACTGAATACGAGTTCCCAGTGCCCTAATTGGGCAGCGAAGATGAACTCTCTCTTGGTCCGCTGACACATGCGGTGGAGGATAGACCGCCCCACTCAGGACAGCACTTTAGGCACATACCTAGCGTGCAAGATGACTTAAACCCTCCCAAGTGCAAACTCTAGGCAGGGAGAGAAAATAGAAAGGGCCTGAAGGTTCCCCACCCTTTTAAGGGAAGTAATAGAAAGCAAGAAAGCCTTCTTAAATGTGATATACTTGTCTGAAACTGACGCTAGAGGCTTGAAGGGGCACAGGGCTGGCCCTTCGAGGACCACCACCAGATCTCAAGGCGGGACTCTGGGACGAGGCATGGGACTAACGCTCCACAGATAAAACGTGCGACCGACTATTGCCATGTACACCTTATGTGTTGAGCCCAGCAGAGAATCGTTCTTGGAGGAACTCCAGCTCTGTCAACTGGGTTCAACCTACACTAAGTGGTGAACACATTTCATTTTAGGCCGTACAATCTAGAGTGGAGTACGGTCTCGACTACTTCAGATGATAGGCCAGCCTCTAGGTACTGGGCTCCCTCAGGGGCCAGAACCACAGTTTTCATGACTCAGGCCTGGGGTGGTATAATGAGCCCTGCCCTGAGAGAGCAGATCCCTCCTCAGAGGGACCTGCCAAGGAGGACCCGACAGGACAGCGATGATTTCTAAGAATCATACTCGGGTTGGCCAGAACGGAGCTACTAACAGGAGCCTCCACAGAACTCCCGTGAGCAGAGCGATGGGGGAAAATGCGTAAAGCCTTGGCCACTTCTGTACCATAGCATCGAGCCCCAAATGGGCTGGGTGTGAGAGGGAGAACCACAACGGGCAGTGGGTCTCTTGAGATGCGAACACATCCACATGAGCTGGACTAAACCTCCTCCATATCAACTCCACCATCTCAGAGTTGAGTCTCCATTCCCGGGCCTCAGCCCCTGCGTCGACAGGATGTCTGTTCTCAAATTCTGATTTCCAGGGATATGCATTGCCCTGAGGAACAGCAATTTCCCCTCAGAAGAATCCAGTGCGCCAGATTGCAAAGTGTGTGCGACCTCAGATCTCCTTGGTGGTTTATGTATAAAACCACCGCCATGTTGTCCATGGGAACTAAGACATGCTGGTTATGCTCCAGCACCCGACCCTTCTCTGGTTTGACTACAGTCCAGACCACCCCACTGAATTTCGGGTGAGTGGACCCAAACTGAAGTCTGTAACCCTGTTCTATAAAAGATAGGAACCACTGGGAAATACTGGGGAGGTTCTGCCAAGCCTCAGCAAACTCTTCTAGGGAAGCCAGTCTCGGGTGCAACTTTTTGGTTTTGAAGCCCTGAAGCAAAATATCGGCAAAGGACAACTGAATTTGAGTGACGTTGTGCGGATGCTAACACCACCTAGCCGCATCCTGATGTGAGGAAAGTGAGGTCTGCGTTCGCTGGAAACCAATGTGTCCTGAGGGCTTCGAGAAGGAGTGGTTATCATTAGCCCCTCCCTGGGGTGGCAGCCCTCTGAGACCTGACACTCATGTCAGGATCTATTCCCCGTAGCCTTTTTAACTTGAAGCACAGATCTCAGATCTGTCTCTTGCTAGTAGGCTTCGGATGGGAGGGATGCTTCAACCCCCAAGCTCTCTAATGGGGGGCTCTAGAGGCAACACACTCCTTTTGTTGTTGCCTATCTGAGAAAATTTCAGTTATGAGAAATGTGAGAAATCATATACTTTGAGATATAAAAGTAACATTGTGAGATACCACATCACAAATTCAAGAAATTAAGAGTGGTGGAGACTAATGCCATGGTTCTAAAACTGCAAGCTAAACAGATTCTGGTGGATAAATAGTGTTTTAAACCATGATTAATTTTAAAAGAAGCACCTACTCTTGGACTTTGTTCAAAAGACAATTAACTCTGCATCTTGCCAACTGTCTTAAGGCCAGAAGCTGACATCATCTGTGCCCTTGCCAATCAGTCAGGTATTTTGAGGGTTCGCTGAAAATAGGCTTGTCACAGAACGACTGTGGTATGAGCTCAAGACAAAAGAACATGTGCTGTGAGATGTTAAGGTCTTTCTGATAGCTTTAGATGGAATGTTTTATGGAATGCACATGACTAGATTGTGCTAATAGTTGTCTTCAATGTAACAACATGTGAAATAACCTATTCAATGACCATAATAAAGGTTTTGGTCACACTTTTGATTAGGGTGCAACTCTCACTATTAACTACCAACTCCTAATAACTCATCTATCAATTGATCTTCCAATCTACTACAAAGTAAGAACTCTCAATGTCAATAAAGTGAGACCAGGAGAAGTTGCTGCTCAAACTGATGAGCAATATCACTGCAATCTGTACTACACGTAATACAATTAACTTAAACTGTATAACAGCAAAAAAGAAAACAGGGGCCGTGGATTATCAGGAAAACAGACGTCATGGAAAAACAGGGTCATGGATTATCATCAGACACGGTATTAGAAGTGATTCAGTGATTCAGACTAACAAAGAGATAGTCAATATACATCTAGCATGTACTTGATGTCTAATATTAAACCTTGTATATGAAAACACACAAATGTGTGAGTAGCTTGTTTGCTTATTTTTGACCATTTGGAAATCAGAACATGGGATAAATATTTGAAGGAATACTTGGCCAAAACTGAAAAAATCTGTAATTATTTACTAACCCTCATGTTATTCCATACCGCTATGCTGTTATTTTTCCCATGGAAGATGAAGCAGGAAGCTTAATGCATCCCTTAAGCTCCAAAAATTACGACAAAACACCACAGACTGAAATGTAATCTATTATTCAATGACAAGTATAATTAATTGTGTCAAGAATAAATGTTGTGTATGGGATAGATTTTGGACCAACCATTTTTGGGTCAATGAAAAATATCTATTTTTTTGTTCCACAGGTTTGTAACAACATTAACGCAACTAAAAAATAAATACATTTCATTTTTTTTAATTTTCACTGTTGCTTACCCTCCATCCTCCTGAAATCCTTCAAGTTCATCTCTCTGCTCAGCCAAGGTGGATTCCAAGTCCAGATAACTGCCATTATGAGATAACTGTAAAGCACAGTCATCGATCTGACAGAGAAACAAAATGAAAAAGACGGATTAAAAAATCATAATCATAAATACACATTCAAGTAGACCATCATTTGATATGCATGACATCAGACTGATATCATGCTGAGCCTTGAATGTCAGCTATGTGCTTCACAGGAATGCACCATCATTTTTTTGTTCATAACATCACACAGCTTCATAAACTGTGATAAACCACACTCAAGCGGTCTTTTCATGCTCCGATTCATATTTCAACTTAATATCAACTCTTTGACATGGATACTGTAAAACACTGGGTGCCATTCAAGTTTAGAAGTACTTAAAGTCATTATGCTGTCATGTTTCAACACTACCTTCATTAATGGCCACATTTTGTCAGAACATTATTTCAAAAGGTGTCAGATTCATTTTAACATCTCAACTGAGGAATCAAAATAACTTGTCATAACTTTAACATACTCTTATTTAAAGCATTCAGGCTATCTGATTTACAGAAGTGTTCTGATAAGTCCGTCCACACCATTTGGAGATATGCAGCAGTCTTCAGAGATCTGCTCCGTTGGAGGCCTGCCTGTTTGTTGACACTCAATTACAGCCCAGCGATGGGACTTGAAACCTCCCAGGGGGCTGTTGCCGGGCAGCAGCGTGAACTGTCAATCAACATGTGAGCAGGGTCACCCGTGACTCTAAACATGCTAATTACACGCACTGTTCCCAGTTGGCTCCCCCCAGTCCCAGATCAGGCCTTTAAGCCCCTGCCTGGCTTACCGAGCTACATCCAGCCCCAGGGACAGGTACGAAAATTCTTCCTGTGTTGGTACCAAGCGGAGCTTACTTTTGCCAACATGTCTAGAATACCAAAGGGGTCTTTGCTGACAGTCTCTGTCCCCACCTGTAAGATCTTTGGAATCCCACTAGTTTTGAATATGCATCGCTATATGAAAACACATGCTTGGGCTTGGACATCTGATTTAGCATATATGACCATAAAGCTACTTGAGGAGTGCAAGAGTTACCATGTATATTTACTCAAATTCCTAAGGTTCAAGTCAAAATATAGGCTATGGGATACAATTTGGGCTGATTACAAAGTAGACTTGTACAATAAAGAAATCTATTTTAATAATTTTAAGATAACAATACTTCTACAGCAGATATTAATCTCAGTTCATGTTAATCTCACCATCTGATACATTAAAATTAAAATGATACATTATGTTGCATTTGTTAACATTAGTTCATGTACTGTGAACTAACATGAACAAGCAATGACTAGCTGGAATTGTTAACAAACATGAACAAAAACTGTAACAAATGTGCTGATGTTCATGTTAGTTAATACATTAATTAATGTTAACAAATCAAATCAGACCTTATTGTAAAGTGTTACCAATTGTAGCACCAAATGCCTTGCCATTTTAAAGTCAAAAGATCTGATTATTTTGGAGACATGCTGGCCTTGACTTGAAGTCATGATAGTCAATTTCTGTTTTTGTTTTTTTTTGGGGGGGGGGGGGGTTGCATTTTGGTCACAACACATGAGTTGTCAGAAAAAGGTTTTATTAAAAAAAATTATATAAGGCTTTATTTTAAATAATTTCTTTAGGAGCAATAGGAGCTCACTATGACCTTTTTACTGTCCCAAAAAAATTCTCACAATTAATTTTAATTCAAAACACTTTGAGTTTTTATATGAGGACTATATGTGAATTGTATATAAATTGTATTTTTGAATAAATTAATAAATCTAAAGAAATTAAAAAAAAAATTACCATCATGTCATTGACATTTATATTTTACGTTACCCTGAACAGAGCACCTTGCCCAAACCTGACTCTGTCGGGAAATAACTATAACCTCTGAAACGATTAATCCAGCCCAGAGCTTTGGGCTGTGTTTTCCATTAAGCCACTGTCTCTGTTTCTTCCTCTAAGTTGAGCAGCACTGAAATAAAGACAACAGATTTTCAAGCAGATTGCAAGTGGCCTGGTAACAGGATTACAGCTCTTCTCCACCTCCCAACACCTTTGACTACATGTCTGCTGCGAATTACACACCAGTCAACACCATTAGGTGTGGCAGCTAGAAACCTTAAGCCTCTTAAACACACAGATTCCAGAAAAGTTGTTCTGGTAAATATTCTTGTATATTGGGATTTATTCATTCACATTGAGAGAACTTTCTTATATTCTGTGCTTGCCAATTTGACCAGATTTAAAGTAATGTGAACATAAACTATTACAAGTTTTAAAAGATTTAAACCAAAAAAAATAAAGGATTTAAAGTTAAAAATAAATCAAAATTAGCATTTGAAAGTGTTTTTTTAGTTAGTTTTTTTACAGGATGTCTGGACAAAAATGTTTTCCAGAGAATATTAGGGCTGTGCATAGTGTCGTATTTTTAAACTGACTGTTCATTGCGGTGTCTAAATGGCTAGTCCAATAATCGTCTTAAGGAAGCTCTGTATAATTAGGATAGTTTAAGATTAAACTGAACCTGATTGGACGTGTTTCTTAAAGCCGTTTACATAAGACGTATTCCTGATGAAGCAAGACAAAATGAAAAATTATGCTCAAGACACATTCTTAATAATCAACCTATTTTAAACTTGACAAGGCTCAAGGGCGCTCATTAGACGATGTGGTTCAATCAACAAAATAGTCTTAATATTAATGCATATGACTATGGAGGCGGTACTTTTTTTAAGGACACTACTTTTCCTTGAATGCATTATCATGCAAATTGTCTACCAGCTAAAGTACACCATCAGCACACTAATTACGGAATGGAGCTAAAAGTGTCAAATTTATAAGTATACATAAGTACTTAATTACTGTCAAGTGAGTTTCTGGATGCAAATTTGCCAATAAAATGAATGGAACCAAGGACATAATTTGTCCAGGGACAATTGTCCCTTCTTAATGAAAGCCCCAGCTGGACGAAAGTGAACCCTCAAGAACAGTATGCGAACATAGTACACTGTAAAAAAAGATTTTCAAAAAGTTGTTAATGAAACAGATTATTGGAGTGTTTTACAAGAAAATATCATTTCAGTGTTTCTACTTTCAAAATTTCATGTTTATTTTAATGTTACTTTGCAATTTATTTTTAGTGCAAAGGTTCCTACGCCACATTTTTCAGCGTATATAGAAGTATGTCGTGTAGAAATTCCCGAAAACATTACAATGTGTCCTAACCATGACTGGTTTTCAGGTTATACATTAACAAGCTCTGTCATTCAATTCCCTGCCACAAATTACAGCACCTTAATTAAAAGTGGAGAAAGAGTGAGTAAAACAGAGAGAAGAGCAAGGATGCTACCGTAACTGGCAAAGGCATTAAGGGTTGAAAAGCTTTGATCCCATGGCCACTCTATTTATTTCAGAGCACTGGTGGTGCCCAAACATCATGTCATGTTGGAGAAACGACACGCATGTGGTCAACCATTACTACACTACCTCATCTTTCTACCTCAAGGGTAAACATTTCCTGTCAGCCCATGAAAGAAAGCCCAACCATGCTTCTGGAAACAAGCTCAGTGAGGCATGACATAGGACAGGGGACTAGAAGGTAAAGGATGAAGGTGGTTACAAATATAGAGGGTTTAATTTAACATGTCCTTAAGACAGAAAGAGTGCTATACAAGATTACAGCCCAGATCCAAAGCTCACAGGAAATCCAGACACAATCCAAAGTCAGACAATATTTAGAGCACCTGGTAGAGGTGGGGTGTGATATGATGTGAATGTAATCATGACAAATAAAAGAAAAGAGTCTTATTCTCCAGTTTCAAAGCCATTTAGTGCATGAAGAGGGCAAGACGTCAAAAATGTCCTGATATTATACAATGAAAAAAACAAAAATCCTCAAAAAGTAAAGCCTCCAAATTCTTTTTCTTGATGGTTTCACAACAATTATATTATTAAATTAAAATTGTATAATTCAAAAATGACTTTTAATTATTATTAATTATATAATTAATTATTATTTCTAAGAACTGTATGAAAAAACATGTTTGTCAAAGCAAGGTGGGGAAAAAGCAAGAGTAGTTAGAAGAGGTAGCACAGGTTTCTCACTGTCTGCCTTAAAGGGTTAGTTTATCTAAAAAATGAAAGTTCTGTCATCATTTGCTCAAACTGGAACAAGTTTGCTTTTGGAACAACTTGAGGGCGAGTAAATGATGACAGATCTGTCATTTTTAGATGAACTATCCATTAACGAGATGTCCTTGTGAAGAAAAGGCAAGGAATCCCAGGAATGTAGAGTGATAGTTTACCCAAAAATGAAAATTCTGTAATGTTTTACCCTTAAGTTATTCCAAACCTGTGTGATATTTTCAATTACTAAGTTTCAAACAATTAAAGTCAAATGGGGTCAAATGTTATTTGGATCTCAACATTCTTCACAATGTTGTCTTTTGGGTTGGAACAACTAGTTTTTCACATTTTCACTTCTGAGAGAACTTTAACTGACTTTATTCTTCCTAAAGTAACAAGAACTGATCCTCATAACGTCAGACTCGGTTGGCTTAAAATAACTCCGACTTAAATCCAAGACTAAACTCTTCCTTTCAAAACACTGCAAACATTAAAGTGCCTGATACCACTGGATATAAATCCTTAGTCAAATATTATATATAGCCCATTATGCTGTTATAAGACCCTTATGTTAGACCCTTAAACTAAAGTGTTGCACTTGGTTCTGGAGCCAGAACTCCCTCGTCTTGGCCCGAGAGTTGTAATGTATTTACAACTTCAAGAGGCAGAAAGTAGATTGCTTCCTAAAAACTTGGCAGAGTAATTGAGCGGGGAAAAAACATTTTTGGTTAATTTTTTTCTCCTCCTCGTGGTCTCCAGCTGTGCTCCATCTTTCCCAGTTTGACCCAGATATTTCATCGCGAGAGACCCAGTGCAGGTACTTTAGACTAGTCACCGTCCGGGAGCGAGTCAGGGACAGTGATAACCATCAGTCGTGTGCGGCCTCCAATGTGCTCGCTTCGGTCGGTGCTGGAGCTCCAGCGGTGGGCTCCGTTCCATGTGCTTTCATGTCAGCTGTACCGTGGATCAATCAGACTGCAGCAGCTAACAGCATTCTGCTCTGCCGCGGAGACGACTGCCAAGTGCCTTGCATTACTGTCAACAGACGGTGAGAAGGTGAGGGCCAGCTTTAACCGTAATGTGCGGGTGTTTCTTGGGAAATGGTCTTTGTCGTGTCAGTTCAATAACCTCACTCTCTCTGTGCCCTTCATCGAGTGTTTCATAAGGCTCACAGAGATGGTGTGAGATTCACCAGCCTTCCTTCAGAATGACATCAGCCCGTTTAAAAAGGGGGATGACTGTATCTGAAAACTCATTTACCACTCTTGTGACTGGAACACACAAACTAATAATAAGAAATAAATCAAGTAAAACAAAAGAAAACAATGTTATTAGCATTTTGTCTTTTTAGTATAATTGAAGTTCAGAGCTAAACCTAAAGTCCAAGTCGCAGAGCTGAAGAGAATTGTCTGTGTGGCTGGGGTATTATTTTATATCTATAAATGTACATTTCTATTTTTAAATGGATACTATTTGCATTTATGCATTTGGCAGACGCTTTTATCCAAAGTGACTGACGTTCTAAGAAGTTCTTGCTTTCCCTGGGTTCAAACACATGACCTTGGCGGTGCAAGCGCCTCACTCTATTGTTTGAGCAACAGGAATTTGCACACATATTTCAGCTGTATATCTTTTAAAAGATCTTTTTGCATAGTTTTACTAAAATGTTTTATTTTATTTTATGCGATTTTGTACTTTATGTGACTTGTACTTAAGTATAGATATAGGACATAAACATTATTATACTTTACTTAAATATATAATTCTTATACAAAAAAGAGAGAAAGCTGAAGATATGAAAAAAAAAAAATATATATATATATATATATATATAATTTTTTTTTTTTTTTAAATATATAAAAAAAATTATAACTTGAACTTCAAGACAGCCATAAATGTATATTCAGTTAAAAATTATACACAGTAAAACAAATAAATACTGACTGGTTTGTATTTTTCAAAACATTCACAATCACTAAAAAAATAATAAAAAATATTAATAACTAATATTTGTGGGTGTGGGTTCTGATTTTATCTTAAAGTTTAGCTATTTTAACACTTTTTTAAGTTGACACAAAGAAAATACACAAATGTAAGGTGTAGTGCTTACCTAATTGGGCAAGCGACTGTTCTGGCATGTGAATCACACTTACATGCTCAAATACCAAAATGCATTCACTTTTTAACAATGAGGTGACTAAATGGCCTTATATATGGAACTGTATGTATATATGCAAAATATAAAGGTATAGTTAAATAAACAAGCTCCAGATTAAACAGTAGTGCAAAGGATTAGAGCAGTAGCAAAGGCTGCCGGTCTGGGAGAGCAGCTAATCTGAGCGCAGAGCTCCTGGATTAACAGTAGAACTGACGGTTCCCCACCCAGCCACTGACCCGGTGACCCTGTGGTCATGAGGACGGAAAGCCGGGCCTGGCCTTCCGTCTTCCAACCACAGAATACAGCACTGGCAAGCAAGCACAGATCTGGGGATGTCCTAAAAATAAGAGTTCACTGGGAACTAGCATCCCTTTCCAAATCCACACACAAAATTTCATCCTCAATTTCATCTCCGAGCTCAGTTTTAGCCAGTGTAGGAAGGGAATAAACATTTCTCATTCAGAAAAGTTACTCTTTTTCAGTTGCCGCAGTCACCCTGTCTGAACTCCTCAGGTCATGGTGAATAAAATATAAAGCAACGTCCTCCTAACTGCAATGTAGCATATTAACCAAGCTGCTTTTATTAAATCCGTGAACTGTGAAACCAACAGCGGTCTGCATGTTCCAGAAAGTCTGGTTCTACATCAAAGGCGTAATTAAATGACATAACAATGTGCAGCGGCTAAATGAATCACTCGTTGACACGCTTCGGCCACTTGATGTGTGTTAGCAATAAGTATTTTTGTGTTTGTTTCCATTTTAAAATTACAACAGTGTCTGTGGCTGCGTTCTAAATACGCAGCGCCCAATTAGCAAACATGTTAAGAAGGGTTTGTCACATGTATGGGGACCACAACAGCAATCATTTGCGTTTCAGAGGCGTGCGAAGCCCACGAGAAACGTGGAGCTTTTTTTTGCAGACTCTGCCGAAAAATACAGAGAAAAAGTCACTGGCCTGCAAAAACCTCAACTCTGCATAACAATGTGTAAGGCTAATCCAGAGTTCAACCGCAGATGTGAAGGGCAAGCCTATATTTTACAGCATTTAGCATAACTTCTCATTACCAGACTCTGTAATTTCTGCAAAATTCATGCGCAGACAGAAAAGGCTTCCCGAAAAAAAGTAACAGTGAGAGATGCGTGTCTGTGTGTTTGCGTGTGTTTGTGAGGGATAAAACAGAAAGTGAGAAATGTCTATTTACATCAGATTATTGAAGAAAAGAAAGAAAACTTTCTTTCCTTGTCACAGTAACTCAACTTCATGGAAAATAATCTGACTATTAAAAGTACAGTGGAGTTCACTTATCTCGAGTCACAGTTAACTCGCCAATCCTATTACGTTGACATTTTGAAGTGGAAACGCCAAACTCCCTATTTCTCTTAGTATTTTCGATTCTTTAATGTCGATTCGTTAATGTCGCCGAAATCTAATATCTCAAGCACAAAAGAGGGACAAATTCGTCTCTTCACATGGTATTTTGTGACTAATTTGCATACCCAGTAAACTCTGCATGCGCTGAGTTTGCCTTGCACGTGGATCGCGGTCTGCTCATGGTTCACTCCCTGTCGTTGATCTTGTCTGAGGGATAACACGCTGTATCATCCCGCACGTTTTTTGTGATTTTGTGAGCAATCTTTGTGTTTGCATTGTTGGAGAATATAATTAAAGGTTTCTATCAAGAGTCGAAGGTGGTTTTTATTGTGGTGGTTTTACATATGCCTTTTGCTGTTAGCAAACATATACACAGTACAGTGTATGTACTTTTTTTAGATGAATGCCGATCGCTTCATCAAACAAATCGCGGCAACACTGTTGTGTAAAAAGACACCAAAAACTCGAGCATGTGCATTCTCATTTAATAACTCACATCAATGTACATCAATAAATTTTAATTTTTCTTTCTTGTGAGGGTTGTTGTCTTTGGCGCTTCCACTATCCCTCTGACAGCTGGCGCTGATAGGCTGTCTGACCTGTCAATCATGCAAGAAGACGTGATTGGCTGTGCTGCCATGAGGGCGGGCTCTTCTCATCTCATCCGTGCACAAGCACTGTGTACCGAGCCTGAACAGTTATGGGTAATTGACGTCATGCGAGCAACATTTGAAATTCGAAATGTGATAAGAAAAAAAGCACAAAAAAGTTCATCAATCTATGGGTGCGGGTTATGCAAACAAATTTTTTACACAAAACCCGCTGGCTTTATGAGCTTTACTTAAAATCTTAAGTGGCAGCTGTTTAAAAAAAAAAAAATGTAAATGTGCAAGTTTATACATAAGTATGTGTGGTTTGTCGATCTTCCAAACGACAGGGAGATCCACACGAACAACGTCGAGAATATGTGGATGCGTGCCAAACGCAAACTTAAAACACAGTTTGGCACGTCACGCATCCTATTTCCATCCTGCCTCACGAGTTTGTGTTCCGAAATCCATTTCGAAAGATGTAGATGTGTAGATGTTGGGTTAAAACTGTTTTGTAGCATTCCTTGACCATGTATGATTATCTTTAAGTCCCTATTGCTTATTTAGTGTTTTATAGGCACCTAAACTCCATGATTACCAGTTTTATAATGGCGCCGAATATTATATTCCTTAAGCACCGAAACTTGCTGCATGCACACCAGCACACGGGTTTCCCATTCACCTCCGTGAACATATAGGAAAAATCCGATACTTTGTGTCCACTTTTCTCTTTTTTGACAAAGAAATTTTGACGATGAGGGTGCCACGGCCAACAGGAAAGCGCGTAAACTGATAGAACTAAACGCCACTCAGACCCTGAAGCTCAGTGCTGCCATCTGCTGTTTGTTCCGCCAAAAATGAAAATCTTTTTTTTCATATTGCTGTTTCATCTCCCAGGCTGCACTGAACCCCCTGGCGGGCCGGTTCCGGCCCGCGGGCCGTACGTTTGACACCCCTGCAATAAACGGTTATCTCGATGCTTTTTTGCAACCCCAGAGGCCGTCGACATAACCGAAGTCCATTGTACTTTATATTATTATCTCAAAGGCAAAGAGAATTTTACTTATGTAATGTGTTATATTTCAGAGTAAAATAGGATATTCAAACTTTGAGACTTTACTTTATCAGTCAAGAATTGACTAAGAATTTACCCACCAAAATAATGCTTAACATTATCCAATCGCCTGCCCAGCAAGTGATATCAGCAGAAAGTCAAAGTCGTTTTAGAGGAAGAGCAAGTTACTACATTTAGATTAATGATTACAAATTGAAACTTTTTTTTCTTTTGGAATAATGTGCTGTGATAAATTGTTCACAATAAGCTCAAGAATGTGCTCTTTATTACTTTATCAGTTTGGTGGATGTTTTAATCTTCTGTAATAAAGTAGCACTTGGATCAGATGTTTTACAAATGGAGTGCATACTTAACTTAACTAATCAATCTAGAAACAGGATAACTAAACCATCTGAAAACACATTCTGTCCACTGAGGTCAGAACGCATCACAAACCATATCACTATAACTTGCTTAACACGGTTGACACGTCATTTCATGCTTCAACATAAATTATAAATTCTTCACCACAAAGTGACTCCAGCAGTGTCACACCATATGGTTCATGTTTCTCACTGCATCCTGGATAAACAATTTATAATGCTGCTTAAAACATGTCTGTGTATCTTCCATATAAATATTATAATTAGTCTTCAAGACAAAGACAAATATGTCCTAGGCATTTTATAAGCAAGTTCCAAATTCTTGATGGAATTGTTTGCAAACTTCAAAATACTCTACTAATGCACTTTTTGATTAACATAAGTTACGACAGCCTTGTATGACATGTAAAACATGTCAATCTGTTACTCTTTGCTTTGAAAACAACAATCAAGACAAAGATGGACTGTGTTCAACTGAACGAATCCAACTGGCTCATTTGCGAACTGATGTTAAACAGCATGCCAGCTCATCACATCCCCTTTCCTCCCTCTCTCTCGCGCTCTCTCTCTCTGTTTCGGACTTTCTCAGTCTCACTGGTCATCACACGGCTCTTTACTTCATTGATGCGCTTCACTTGACCTCTGTGGTTCCTTATACTGACTGCTTAATTGCAGTAAATCTGGGAAAACAAACTGTTTGTTCAATAAGAGCTTAAATCATATCTTATGTTGCTAAGCTGCCAACACTTTTAAACTGAAAATTGTGTGGATGAAAGTTGAGAAATGTGTTGGCCTGGGACATTCTGATGCACCAGAGAAAACCCCTGAGGATTCGTCCCTTGCTGGAAGCAAGTTAGAAATCATAATAAAGAAAACACTTGTATGAATCATAACAACTACATTTATTTTACTTTGGAAAAGTGTTGTGAACAAATTTGGCCCACAGTAATATTTAATTACTGTTGCTATCTCAGATTCCTGCACTGGGAACACCAATTGCAATGGTACTCTACCGAATCCAATATATGTGCAATACATATTTGAAATATATGGCAAACAGGGCACTGAAAAAAATGGTGCTCACTTTTACATTCAAAGTTCAATTACATTCAAAAATGAATCTTCCAGATCTGAGGTCTCATTTATAAAGCGTGCGTACGCACAAAACGGGACTGGAAACGTATGTACGCCAGTTTCCACGCAAAGGTTGTGATCTATAAAAAACAACTTGACGGGAGAATGTGTGCACATTTAAACAAACTTTGACCCATGACATCTGCGATTTATAAAGGGCGCACACACGGTTTTATAAATCTGAATATTTTTTGCCGAATGGCATTTTTGGCTTTTGGGCGCACGTAAACTTTTAGTAGTGATCCTACGCACAGTTTTATAAATGAGACCCCTGGTGCCTTCAGAAGTGTACCAGATCTTACATGATTAGACAGGTTTAGTTTCAAAATACAGTCATGAACTACCAATTTTAATTATACATGTTTAGATCTGTACTTCTGGCACAAATTATGAAAATATGATTGCTTAAACTTAACTTAATCGGCATGAACAATTTGATAATTACATTATTTATTTATTCATTTGATAAGAGTGAGACCTAATGATGGACGTTGTAAAATAAAATATGGTCAGTGACTGAATTGAATTGCATGCATGTGGTCAAGACAAGAAGTCTTGGTCACATGAGGGCAAAATACAACTGTTAATAGTGTAGCGATATATATGATGCACAGTTAACACAGAAGTCAACTTGCTGTTTGGTCAACACAGGAAATCCACATAACCAAATGGAACACGTTGCAAAATCTGCCTGAAGAAATCTTTCCCTCGCACGCAAAATTAGTCAGATTGTGAAGATTCCTATTGAAATTGTGATTCTTTTTAATAAGAAACTTCTCTGCAATTAAAAGTTCTAAATCTTAGCAACTAAAATAGCTTTTAATAGAGTTATTTGAATTATAAACATGCTATACAACTTAAAAGGGTTCTAGAGTTCAAGTGGAAGAGTGAACTCTGACGCATGAACAAAACGCCGGTCAGTTTAGAGGTCTAAAACAAGAATTTTTAAAGAGAAACATCAGAGGAATTTGAATTTGTTGCCAAGTCCTATTTGTTTGAACCATGATTGACGTGTACTTTCGCCTAAGTTTGCACTACTCCTACATTCAACGTCATACATCAGGTCAGAAGTCACTCTTCTACCATAACTCAAACAGTGTGCGGCCATTACCTGAAGCCAGTGATTATAGTTTCTAAAGTTATACAAATTTATTTTTTCAAATTTACAAACATGCATCCTTTCGCTTCAGAAGACCTTTATGAACCCCCTGGAACCGTATGGATCACTTTTAAGATGAATGGCTGCGATGTTTTGGGTTTCAAAATTCAAGTTATTCACTCCCATTATAAAGCTTAGAACCACCAGGATATTTTTTTATATAACATTGACTGTGTTTGGCTGAAAGAAGAAAGTCATACACCCAGGATGGCTTGAGGGTGAGTAAATTATATGGAATAATTTTCATTTTTGGGTGAACTAACCCTTTAAGATATTATGTTCAATATTCATTCCTTAATACAAAGGTTCTCAAATAGTGGGGCCTTTATTTAATTAATTTTTTCTAGGGAGTAGGTTTTCTTGCACTGAACAAGAGCAGCAGATATGAAGTTCAGATAACCGTCCCCTCATGCTTTGACGTGTACGATCACACCGGTGTTCATGTGTCACGTGATCAACCACTAAATTCACACGTGTTTTCACACGATATCTGGCACCAGGGGCGTCACTAGGCCCTTTTTAGGGGGGCTTCAGCCCCCCTAAACTTCTGCCCAGCCCCCCTAAAAAATATATTTGATTAATAAATTTTTGATCGCTTCCCCTTTAAAAAAAACTCATTTGAAACGGCGGCAAGCTGCGTCAAGTTTCGGCTCCTCCCCTTATCTGAGTCTGCTTGGTTTTAGCGCATTTTTCAATCTGCAGGGGCGCCGAGTAGAGTGAACATCAAGGTCTGTGTCGTGTGTGCGTGCATTTATTGATAGATTGCTAATGCTATGATATTACACCTGCATCGGTGCAGTTTTTTGTCATAAATGCATTGCAGTTTACATAATGTAATCATGGAATAGTGGACTGCAGTAAGGTTAGTAGCATACCACCCTACCCTAATAGTCAAATAATATTTTTTTAATCATACCCTTATTGGGGGCTGAGCCCCCCTAAAATCAAAATCCTAGAATCGCCCCTGTCTGGCACTGATCCAAAAAAAGACGCGCTCAGAGCTTGTCATTTATCACAACAATTCAGTGTTTTCAACCACATAAGATTTCTTTTAGGTTTCAACAAGTTGAGGCAACAAGTTGAGGCAACAAGTTGGCGACTATTTTGAATTATCTATTATACAACGCTTTTTGTGACTGCGGTATGTCACGTGACAAGCATGACGCGTTGCCATGGAAACAATAAGGCGAAAGTTCCAAAATGGGTGGAGGAGGGCGCGCGAAATTTGTACCTCTTCCTAGGGGGGCGTAACAGAAAATAATTGAGAAGCACTGCCTTAATAGAACATAGACTTATAAATCTTTATGAATTTTGTCCCATTTTGGACTACAATATCAACCTTTAAAAGCATGTTTCACAATAAATAATTAGGTTCATCAGAGAGTACGATTCAGAACAAAATTCTAATTGTAAAACAAAAGTCAAATAACTAATGAGCATCTGGACTTGTGTATCTATCTGCTGAAACTGTTTCACCATTTATTCAAGGGGCTTAAGGAACTGTCTTAATGATGGGGATTGAGTGTGAGTTGCAGAAATGCATGTTTGTTTTGGAAACGTTAGTACTTCAAATCACAGAAATGGTCCACACATAATGAAGCAGCTGTGGCGGTCTAAAAGTTCCACTGATGACTGGTCGTGAGTGAGTCATATAAACTTTTATCTGATGAACATTCACAAACCAAAAAATGGCAACACAGAGTTGGCATTCACCTGTTTGGAAACTACAGTCTAACTTGGAGTACATTACCATCCTATATAAACAACAATAGGACAAGCTACACCAAACAGAAAGGTATGGCCCCTTGGAGTACCACTTTTATTTGAACGGTCATCACTAACAGTGCCAATGACAGCTGAAGATTCCTGAGTATATGGACAAGGCATGCTTGCGCATTCAATCCACCCAAGTATGGCCCTCAGCTGCTGTGCATTCCTCTAAGACCACAATAACAGCACTCCTAAAACCTGCTTAAGGGATAACACTGTTTATGTGGTGGAAATGAACCAAGTTTAAGACAACAATTATATCTTCTACAGTTGGAGAAGAACCTTGATTGTTTTGGGTCTTGCCTGTAATGAAGGAGAGCTGGGTAATTTAAAGGTGAGGTTTATTACAGGCTGTGAAAAGAGACAGGATGTGAATATCCACGATATCAACACCAGCTACCTGTCAATCCTACACTGTAAAAAAAAATCTTGTAAAAAAACGGTAATTGACTGGCAGCTACGGCTGCCAAACAAAAACCATAAAATTAAAGTAAAATATCTTAATTCAAATAAAGTGCAAAAACAATAATTTTACAGACATTTTCATTAAAAATTGTAGTGAAAAAACATGTTATTTTACAGATTTTTCCCGTGTTTAAAGTAAGATATTTTACCTTTTTTTTACGGTTTTTGTTTGGCAGCCGTAGCTGCCAGTCATTTACCGTTTTTTTTATGATTTTTTGGATCTTTCCTAGATTATTATGATCAAAAACCTTCAATTAAATAACAGTGTTAACAGTTCTACGGATAAACACTGTTATTTTACAGGTATTTACTAAATTATTACAGTCAAACACCTTTAATTAAATGATATTGCTAAGAGTTCTATGGCTAAACACTGTTATTTTAAGGTATTTATTAAATTATTACAGTCAAACACCTTTAATTAAATGATATTGCTAAGAGTTCTACGGATAAACACTGTTATTTTACAGGTATTTACTAAATTATTACAGTCAAACACCTTTAATTAAATGATATTGGTTAGAGTTCTATGGATAAACACTGTTATTTTACAAGTATTTACTAAATTATTACAGTCAAACACCTTTAATTAAATGATATTGGTTAGAGTTCTATGGATAAACACTGTTATTTTACAGGTATTTACTAAATTATTACAGTCAAAAACTTTCAATTAACTGATATTGCTAAGAGTTCTATGGATAAACACTTGTTATTTTACAGGTATTTACTAAATGATTACAGTCAAACACCTTCAATAAAACGACAGTGTTAAGAGTTCTACAGATAAACACTTATTTTACAGATTTCCTAAATGATTACAGTCAAACAATAAATAGTCAAGACGTGCTCAATATTTAAAATTAAGTTTTATTTTGGTAGATAAAATAAGTATAAACAGTATAAAAAATAATTAAAATCATCTCAAACTTCAATTTGCAGCATTTGTTTACATATAATTTAATAGTGTTTAAATTATGTAAAACATGTAATCTAAAATCACAATTATTGAATAAATAAAATACAAAATTAAAATTACTTCAGTAATCAACAATAGTTTATCAAATTCTCAAACTAGGATTATGGTGACAATCTAAACATACTGAATACAAAACTGTAACAGTTTACAAAATGAACAGCACTTATACAGCGTTTATTAAAATTATACAGCATTTATTTATTAAATTTATGACTGGAGTAAAATGATGCTGAAAATTCACCTTTGCTAACAAGAATGAATTATATTTTTAAATATTTTCAAATAGAAAAGTTATTTTAAATTGTAATATTATTTCACAATATTACTGTTAGTATGAGTAATTAAATAAATGCAGCCTTGCAGGTGAGCAGACGAAACTTCTTTTAAAAACATAAAACATCTTACGATCCCAAACTTTTGAACAGTGTTTGTGTGTGTACACTACCGGTCAAATGTTTTGGAACAGTAATATTTTTGTATGTTTTTAAAGATGTCACTTCTGCTCACCAGGGCTGCATTTATGCTATTAAATTATAAAAAAAAAATAGAAAATAAGCTGTAATATTGTGAAATATTATTAAAATGCATATTAACTGTTTTCTATTTGAATATATTTTAAAATGTAATTTATTCCTGTGATGCAAAGCTGAATTTCCAGCATTACTCCAGCCTTCAGTTTCACATTCCTTCAGAAATCATTCTGATATGAGGATTTGCTGCTCAAGAAACATTTATTTTTATCTATTATCAATGTTGAAAACAGTTCTTTTTATGATTCTTTGATAAATAGAAAGTTCAAAAGAACAGTATTTATCTGAAATAGAAAGCTTTTGTGACATTGTATACCGTTCAAAAGTTTTGGGTTGGTAAGATTTTGTTTTTTGGGAAAGAACTTAAAGAAATTCATACATTTTTTTCAGCAAGGATGCATTAAAGTGACACTATAGATATTTATAATGTTGCAAAAGCTTTATATTTCAGATAAATGCTGTTCTTTTGAACTTTTTATTCATTAAATAATCCTGAAAAAAATGTACACAGCTTGTAACGAGTTATAGTGGGTACTGCTCCTTTAAGGCGGAGCGCTTTTTCCCTCTCAAGAGCAGTAATGAGGTCGTTCGAACGGTGTGCGAGCAGGGAAGCATCGCATGTATGGAGTGAGGTGTTTCACACAGTTTTCGTTTATGTTGCTCTTACTATTGTTTTGTTGTTGTTTAGTAACGCGATTGTGCGTGAAGCATTGTTTGCCAACTGCCCCGGTGTGTGTAGAATGGACAGTTCCTGTTAATAAAGGACCCCTCATGTGGAATATCAGAACTGATATTTGTGTCTTAGTGCTTTACTCTACGTTTAGGCAAGCTAACCGGCCTCTCCTAGAGAATAAACGCGTAACAAGCTGTTTTCAACATTAATAATAATAGTAAATGTTTCTTAAGCAGCATATCAGAATGATTTCTGAAGGATCATGTGACACTAAAGACTGGAGTAATGACGCTGAAAATTCAGCTTTCCTAATGTTAGTATGTCAATACTCACCGCTCCTGAAGATCATGTGGCTGGATTTTTTCTTCCTAAAATGTATTTTACACACACACACACACACACAGACACACATTAGCCATTTACTTACTAACAGGGATTTTCAAAAGAGCTTGTACAAGACTCCGTTCTCAGTTCACTCATTTACAAAGCTCTTATATAGATTTTTTTTTAAATCTTAATCCTAGTTTACAATATTAACACATGCTAACAACACAAAGTAACGTTAACGTTAGCTAGTACATTGAACTATGTAATGTCGTTATCGCGATTAGATTATTACTTAAACACATTACATCACAATGTAGCAGACTATATTTTTTTAATAAAAGCTAAATTATTTAACTTACCTTCTGTAGTTGTCCGGTAACGTTACGCGTTGGTAAAAGTCGTTGGCCATATTGTATTTTTTCTTGTTTGTTCTTCATTAACAACCCGCAACTTAAATTTGCCTAAAATATAAAATTTTGCAGTCCGACGTAAAATAATCAATGTAATAATCCATGCAAATCCGAGCTGAAGTAGTACTGTGCACTGCAGATGGCGAGCTGCAACGCACACAGACAGATACGCACGCGCGCACACTCGCTTTCCAACAAACGGATTCAAATTTGAAAAAAGGCGCGCACGCTGTAGAAGGCGCGGACATTTGTCATTGGCCAGATTCCTGGATGAAACTCAGCATAACCAATCATGCTCAAAGCAACACAGACATACAATAATGTGGCATTTGTAGGCTGTTGTATTAAATAATTGTTTAAATTGTGTTTTATTGGACATATATATGTGTATATTGTATATATATATAATAGTTTTTTTATTGCAGTAAAACACAATTTATTTACCTGACCTTTCCTTTAGAAATATTCTGCCTAATAATGTCAACTCTCATTTTCACTTTTACTGTGTGCCACTGTTACACAACCTGTTGGATTAGGTTTAATCTTCTGTCCAAAGCAACACTTGTTTGCTAACATTGCATAATCAGGCATAATATTATGACCTTCCTAATATTGTGTTGGTCCCCCTTTTGCTGGTAAAAAAAAGCCCTGACCCCCAATATGTTAGCAACAGATCCTTTAAGTCTTGTAAGCAATGTACACACACCTGGCCACCATGATGCAAAAGAAAATATGATTCATCGGAATCTGTGCTTCGTGGTCCAGTTCTGATGCTCACTGTTCCGATGCCCACTGTTGGCACTTTTGGCAGTGGACAGGAGTCCGCATGGACACCCTGACTGGTCAGCGGCTATGCCGCCCCATCTGCAATAAACTGAGAAGCTCTGTGTATTCTGACCGCTTTCTATCAGAACCAGTATTAACTTCTTGAGCAGTTTGAGCTCCAGTAGCTCATCTGTTAATCCTTACGCTTGCCCATTTTTCCTGCTTCTAACACATCAACTTTGAGCACAAAAACAGCTTGGGCTTTTGCATGGCTTTTTGTTTGTGGACTTCTCGTCTGCATTTAATCTTTTGCAGCCTGTTATTTTAGGACAAAAACTTCAGTTCCCTGTCAAGGGAACTCGCACTGCGTCGAGACGCGATTGGGAACCCTTCAGTGTATATGTCTCTTGAAGCACAATAAAACCAACGTGCGGGCGTGTACGTTGCCGAGATGACGTCATCACGTCATGACCAAGGAGTATAAAGGCACGTCACGACCCGGAAGCGGGTTAGCTTTCAGTGTCTTCACAGCGCTCTAAGCTCAACGTGTGTGTGTGTGTGTGTATGTATTTGCTGGTACGCGTGCCCCGAGTCTAGTTTAAAAGAAAAGGGATTTCACGTGTGATTGAGAACAGTGCGCAGATATGGCAAACTTACCAACTGCACCTTCACTAAGGCTTGGGCACTGCGCCTTCAAGATATCCATGTTCTGAGCCTCATCATGGCTCAGTCATGACAGTTAGCAGTTCGGCATCGAGGTGTCGTTCTCGCTCACTGGAATGTGCGGGGGAGGGCTAATCTTACATGGTCCACGCTCGAGGGCGTCGACTGTGTAGGTTTCCATTCCTGTCTGACAGTCTTTGAGGAGACTGTTCAGACTCGCGGTTTGGGTCCTGTTGCAGCTGAGGCTCAGCGGCGATCCCTATCGCGGGGACTTCTCAAGGTCCGGAAGCACGCCCTGTGCGGTTTCTTCCGACTTGAATAACAACAACCCGGCTCTGAGGAGTTGGGTGTTGTATATACTTTGTGCCATCAGTATGCTAACAACTGTGTTTGTTATTGATATTGTGTTTGCCTATCATGCTGGAAACCGGGGTTCGAGACCCGGTTGAGCGCACTTTTTCCAGCACCGAGGTAAATGGGTGAGGATGGGAATTCCCTCGAGGGTACTGATTGTGCAGATTGTTTTGCAAATGAATTTGCGAACGCTCCGATCCCGCCTGGCGGTTTTCGAGGAAACCGCCCAGGCTAGCGTTCCTCGTGGTTCCGGTCCCGCTGCGGCTGAGGCCCAGCGGCGGCTGCGATCATGGGGGTCGCAGATGGACTTGTCAGAGGGGTCGGAGATGGGCTTGGCCTTTTCTCCACCCTTACCTGGCAGGTCTGGCCTCGTTCAGGAACCGGAAGCACGCCCTGTGACGGTTTCTTCCGACCCTGACGAGGTGATACTGCAGCTATCCAGCTCCGAGGAACTGGACGTTGTTAGTATCGGCCGCTGATGAGGAGGAGGTCCTACGTGCATGGCGATCCCGCCTGGCATCTTTTGAGGAAGTCGCTCAGGCTCGCGGTCCCCGTGGTTCCGGTCCCGCTGTTGCTGAGGCTCAGCGGCTGTCTCGACCATGAGGATCGCAATTGGATTTGTCAGCCTAAGGGGATACTGCAGCTATCCAGTTCTGAGGAACTGGATGTTGTAAGTGTCACATTGATGAGGATCTTCCTCACCAGCGATTGGGGCATGCGTAGCCGGTGCGTGAGCGCACTGTGCTCGCTGTCGCACCACTCTCACCTGGCAGTCTCCTAGGGGACTGCCTGGGCAAGCACCCTTTAACGATTAACTGCGTGCCTGGTGTCCCGAGGGAACCAGGTCATGCACGTTTTAGGAATGACCAGTCACTCACTGAGCAGCTGAGGCTGCTGGGCGTCAAGGCAGAGTTTCCAGTGCTATGCACTCCGTCACCTGCACTTGTGTTCCCTTCACTAGTGGCTCGGAACCGTTCCCATGGGGAGGTTTTGTTGGACACTGTGCTGCGTTGGTATCCCGAGGGAGCCAGGCACTCAGGTCCGAGGCGGGACTCTCTAGTCGCCACCCATACTTCTGGTGGCGCTCGGGAGGTCGCCCCCTCTGAGGAGGGTCTTAGAGCGCTCACTCCAGGTTTCCCCTGCAAGCAGGGCCCTTTAGCGGATGTTCGAGAAATACCAGAGGCCAGCCTCGAGAGGCTGGTTACCTTATTGGAGTACGGTTTTGTCCCAATGGGTCCTGCAATAATATCCAGGGTGCCTGCCCGAGTGGTAGCCCCCAAGCAGGCTCTGGTTATGGAACAGAAGTGAACGCTCAGCTGGAGTTCCCAGCCAGAGTTTACGGGCTTCGGTCTGGTTCTTCTGTTCAGTCTAGCTTTTACCCGGCACCTTCAAGGTTTCTGATTTCATCAGATTTCATCAATGTTTGGTTGATTCTGGTAGCAGTTTGGCATCGAGATGTCGTTCTTGCTCACTGGAAGGAGCTGGGGCTCAGACTGTACGCAAGTAGGAAGGTGTTGTATCCTCATTTGGGAGCCACCTTCCGAAGCGTTGTTGGGATTCTGTGTCGTTGCCAGCACGGCTTTCACCCGTGCTCATCGACATCATCCCACCAGCAGTCAATAGCAAAAGCTAGACCAATCACTCACTGAGCAGTCGAGACTGCTGGGCATCATGGTAACAGCTTCCAGTGCGGTCCACTCGGTCGTCTGTACATGTGGCCCCTTCAGTGGTGGTTCAGAACCAGAAGGTTTTCCCAGAGGAAACTGCTTCCACACTATCAAGGTCACGAGGCAATGCCTACGCACTTCAGGTATGTGGGAGCAATTCTGGTTCTCGTCCCATAAAAGGCCCACACTGAGAGCATGCTGTCGACAGATACTTCTCTCATGGGTTTTGGGCGGTCCTGAGGGATCGCTCAGTATAAGGTCTGTTGGACTTTTCTCCCAGACATTAGGGACGTCATGCTGTTGTTCAGCTTCACTAGCTTCCCTAGCTCCACGATTCTGGGCTGTGTCTCATCAACGATCTGTTGATCCTTTTCTCAGTCACGGCAGGTAGCAGTCTGGCATCGAGATGTCACTCTCGCTTACATAGCATGCGGACGGCTCTTCCTCGTGCGCATTGCTACTGTTTTGCCCACAGTCCAGAATATCAAGCTAGGCCAGCTAGTCACTGTACAGACACTTCGAGAGAGTGTTGGGTCTTATGGCGGCAGCGTCCAGTGTTATCCCACTCGGCCTGCTCCACATGAGACCCTTGCAGTGGTGGCTCAAAACCAGAGGGTTTTCCCCGAGGGGCAACCCCTTCCGTCTGATCAGGGTTTCAAGGCGATGCCTTCGAGCCTTGCATCCGTGGAAGGAGAACTGGTTTCTTTCCCAGAAGCTCGCACTGGGGCCCATCTGTCACCGCACATGCTGTCGACAGATGCGTCCCGCTCGGGCTGGGGGGCGGACCTGAGGGACCGCTCGGCCCAAGGTCCATGGGACAGGCACATCTCTCCTGGCATATCAACGCCTTGGAAATGATGGCTGCCTGGATGGCGCTATGGGCGTTCTTCTCCGACCTCAGAGGCCATCATGTAGTAGTCTGAACCGACAATACGTCGGTGGTCTCCTACTTGAACCACCAGGGGGTTTCCGTTCTCGTTGACTTTCCAAGTTGGCGATCAGGATCCTCCTCTGGGCCCAAAGGGAACTGCTCTCTCTTCGAGCGATATATCCCGGGGGCCCAGAACCTGGGGGCAGACTTCCTGTCGAGGCAGGGGCCGAGGCCCGGGGAGTGGCGACTCCTCACTCAGGTGATGGAGCAGAATTGGGAGAGATTCGGCCAGGCTCAAGTGGATCTGTTTGCGTCTCGAGAGACGACTCACTGCCCACTCTGGTTCTCCCTTTATCTTCCAGCGCCTCTCGGCCTGGACGCCATGAGGCAGGGGTGGCCAAATCTACCCCTATATGCCTTCCCCCCCCCCCCCCCCCCCCCCCGGTCAGGAGGGACCTCCTGTCCCAGGCTCAGGGGAGGATTTTCCATCCTCACCCAGAACTGTGGAAACTATGGGTCTGGCCCCTGAGGGGGCCCAGCTCATAGAGTCTGGTCTCTCAACCGAGGTTGTAGAGACCATTCTCCACTCCAGAGCCCCGTCCACGAGGAAACTGTATGCTCAGAAGTGGAAGATTTTCACTTCTTGGTGTTGCGAAAAGCGGCTGAACCCAGTTACCTGCCAGATTGGCACCGTGCTGGAGTTCCTGCAAGAAAGGTTCGCAGCAGGGCTGTCCCCTTCCACACTAAAGGTTTACGTGGCTGCCATAGCTACTTACCACGTACCTTTGAGTGGTGCCTCTTTGGGCAGGGACCCCCTCATGGTTCGTTTCCTACGTGGCACTCAGAGGCTGAGTCCTGTGGTACGTGCAAGGGTGCCTCCTTAGGACCTGTCCCTGGTGCTCCAGGCCTTGTCCCAGATTCTCTTTGAACCGCTGGACGAAATTTCAGATAAGCACCTTGCCTTAAAACTCTCTTTCTACTCGCAATTTCTTCTCTCAAGAGGATTGGCGACATGCAGGCCCTCTCCGTGGCCCCTTCATGTTTAGAGTTTCACCCGGCTTGGCTAAAGCATTCCTTTACCCCAGGCCGGGTTATGTACCTAAAGTGCTTTCTAGTCCTATGCGCCACATAGTACTACAGGCCCTTTGTCCTCCTCCATTTATTGATCATGACCAGGAGTTAAAGAACAAGGTTTGTCCAGTGCGAGCACTGGACGCCTACGTCCACAGGACTGCCACGTGGCGTAGGTCAGACCAAATCTTTGGATGTTTCGGGGCCCCCAGGGGTTCCCCTGCTTCTAAGCCTACTATGAGCAGATGGATTTCGGAGTCTATTTCCTTAGCTTATGAGCTTGCAGAACAGCAGTGTCCACTGTCTGTCCGAGCTCATTCTACTCGGAGCATGGCTGCCTCGAAAACCTTTTTCGCAGGGGCTTCCCTCGCGGACATTTGTGATGCGGCTGGCTGGTCCTCACCGCATACCTTTATTAGGTTCCTACCAGTTAGACCTAAACCCCGCCTTGGGATCTTTGGCGTTATCGTAGTGAGCTACGTTTCGCTAAGGCGGCGTGGGTATTCCTCGTTCCCAATCGCGTCTCAACGCAGTGCGAGTTCCCTTGACAGGGAACGTCTCAGGTTACGTACGTAACCATAGTTCCCTAAGAGGGAACGAGACACTGCGTCGAGACGCGATTGGGAACCCTTCAGTGTATATGTCTCTTGAAGCACAATAAAACCAACGTTTTTACGTTGTTTTTACGTACACGTCAGCGTGTACGTTGCCGAGATGACGTCATCACGTCATGACCAAGGAGTATAAAGGCACGTCACGACCCGGAAGCGGGTTAGCTTGAACAGTGTCTGAACAGGCCTGCATGCCTAGGAGCTGAGGCTGCAAGACGCAGTGTCTCGTTCCCTCTTAGGGAACTATGGTTACGTACGTAACCTGAGACGTTTCATTTTAATCATGGTATAGTCTCATGAGACAGACTTTTTAGACAAACTTCGAGTGGTTGCCCCTGTTGCGTTTTAGGACAATTTGATGTTCTACAAATCATTATAAACTTTTGTGCCTGAGGCAATTCATTTATGTAACAAATGTGTCTTATTATTATTATTTATTTATTTTATTTTTGCCGTTTATCAAAGATACTTAAATGTATTGATTGAACTAAGGGCTAATCCTAGCTTAGTCTTAACCCTGTCTGTGAGACCAGGCCTGGGTTTGGGGTTAAGGTTAGGATTAGGCACCACAATGCTGTAAATATGAGTGGTAAGCTTGTAAGTCCTGATCTTTATGAGTAGAAGATGTGTCAGTTAGAAACATGTCAGAATACCACAATATTTAAAGGTATTTGGCATTGACATTGTCAAGGCTTTTAGGGTTAGGGTTAGGGTTAGTTAAGCTAATGCATAAAACTTAGCGTTAATCAAATGTATATGTGATATGTGTAAATAATTGAGTTTGATTTATTTGTATGTGATTGTTTTTTGTTGTTTGTTCGTTGTTCTTTGATATTAATATTGGTTGTAAATATATTGTGTTCTAGAATAGGTTATTCATTTCAAGTTAATCATTGTGTGATTGGTTGTACGTGTGACGTGCACGTCGCTGCGTGACGGGATGAAGGGATTTCTCGCGAGAGACTTCATTCACGTTATAAAGTTAAGTGAATGAACATGCGGGTGACTGAAAGATAGGTTTGAGTGTCATAAGTGTTTTGTCTAGCATATTCGAGTGTTGTGCGGGTTATGTGTTTTCAGTATCAACGTGTTCAGTTAACTCAAATGTACCGCGATAGCGCGCGCGCTGACGATGCCGCACCACACAGGAAGTGTTTGTTATATGAGCTTTAATGCTTTCGTTACTCGTTGTTTCTGTTAAGTGTAAAGCTATGTACTAGTTGTATATAATTTGTGTATGTGTCTGTTTCTGTTGTATTCACGTTATAAGGTTAAATGAATGAACATCGTGGGTGACTGAGTGTGATTTATAATCAACATATAGCACTCCCTTACTCCCTTACAGGAGTATTACATATATAAACAATAAAGTTTACTGCGGCTTCTTAAGAACACATCTGATGCACATTCTTGGATCTTCATTTTCTAGAAGTAGGCTAGAATTATTCAGTTACAGAAAAATATGGTATAAATAAAACAATGTATTAATTTATATATATTGTTCGTAATTTTACATGGATTTGTATGTATTGAATGAAAACAGAAAAGATAATAATAAGGTAATTTTCCTGTATTAAAACTGGAAATTACTGTAATTTGTCATTAATGATATAATCCTTAAAATAACAGTCAAGTTGTTAATTTACTGATATTTATTGTAATTTTACATGAATTTGTACGTAATGTATAAAAATAAAAAAAATACTGTATAAATAATACAGTAATTTTCTGTATAAAAATAAGAATTACTGTACTTTTTCATTTAATGATATAATCCTTAAAATAACAGTCAAGTTGTTAATTTACTGATATTTATTGTAATTTTACATGAATTTTTACGTAATGTATAAAAATAGAAAAAATACTGTATAAATAATACAGTAATTTTCTGTATAAAAAAATAAGAATTACTGTAATTTGTCATTAATGATATAATCCTTAAAATAACAGTCAATTTGTTAATTTACTGATATTTATTGTAATTTTACATGAATTTGTACGTAATGTATAAAAATAGAAAAATACTGTATAAATAATACAGTAATTTTCTGTTTAAAAAATAAGAATTACTGTAATTGGTCATTAATGATATAATCCTTAAAATAACAGTCAAATTGTTAATTTACTGATATTTATTGTAATTTGACAGTTTTAAACATAATTTAGATTTACAAAAAAATACTGTATAAATAATACAGTAATTTTCTGTTTAAAAAATAAGAATTACTGTAATTGGTCATTAATGATATAATCCTTAAAATAACAGTCAAATTGTTAATTTACTGATATTTATTGTAATTTGACATAGTTTTAAACATAATTTAGATTTACAAAAAAATACTGTAAAATATTTGAGTTATTTTCTGTAAAATTAGGATTTTTTTTTACAGTGTATTATGACATCAGCAAATGTATTATTCATGATTGCTAATAAACAATGCAGGTATAATAGTTTTGATATTAACGGTTTCAAAATAGAAAAGCATAACAAACTATTCCAGCCGGAAAAGATGTGTTTTGAAAGCAACGAAAATAACAATCAACCCCCTGGGTGCATCAGGACACCACCTTGGTGCAGTGCGGACCAAGACGCACTGAAGTACCCTGACATCATATCACTTCATCCTAGCGGTACCTTGGCACTGCATAAACGTTATGGCAAGTCATTTGTACATTAAATCTTTTACACTAACTAGGTCTATTTTGTTACTATTACATATTTTTATTACATTTTTTTTAAATTAAACTTCTAAACTAACTTAAAATTCATTCATGTTTAAATTATTATTTAATATTACTAAAACATTTTAAAAATACATCAAATTATCCAGACCCCCAAAAAAGCTCTTTAAAGTAACAATTGCAGTTTACCACTTTTTAGTGTACAAGTTAACCCAACAGTGACTAGTATCTATTTAAATGAGTCAGTATATACTTTAAGCCACTATTACAGTAGTGACAACAATCATTAAGTTCTGATAACCATTTGCTTTTTTATATGAATTTAAAACTGAATATGTGGTTTAAATAACTATTCAATTCAGACTTCAAATACCAGTTTTACTAGTAACTAGGCTATTAATTAAGTACTAGCATTTTTCTTTGTTACATGCAAATATTCAAATAGTTACTAGTGTCAAATAGTTACAGTGACATTCCTAGTCCATTACATTAGTTGTTGAATAGACTTAATAAATTACTATCCATTTATTAGACATTTGTATCTACCTAATTTGCTATTTCTTATTTCTTACATTTCTTATACAACTAATCACAATTGTTTTTTTCTAAATTAATACTCTAGTCACTATTAGAGCATTTACTACGAATTTTTCAAAATAACTAGTAGCATAAACATAGATGCTGCAAATGATAAGTTTTAGGGAATAAATGTTAAACAGGCTTGCCATATACCTGCATGATGCCCTACAGAATTACTGCAATAACATTAGTGCACTGCATCAGAAATAAATGTAAATAACTCTAATGAACAGTCATGTAAATAGAGTAAATAAAACTATGTTTCCCTAAGTGGTATCATACCTTGTGCGGTGCTTTCAGAAGTCTGTGAACTCCAGCGATCTGATTGATGAGCGGAATATCCTCTCTGAATGTGAAATGTGGGGGTCTGGTCGGTTCCGGAAAATTTGTGCTATTAAATGGATCAGTATCATCTAAGAACTGCACCCTGCATGCAAACGTAGCCATGGTACATCCATACACGTCGATTTGGGAAAAGTCGGTACAACAACAAAAAAGTATATACCGACTAAAAATCCTTTCAATCGCAGTGTAAAAGTGTCAAGAATCCAGGTACACTCCGTCCTGCTCCGCTGTCCTCTGTTAGTGTTTAGTGGTTTCTATATTTCTAAAGTAGTTTATAGCTAGAGAAGGGCCGGTAATATCCAAGGGCATGTCGGGCAGGCAAGGTGCTGAGGCAGACTCTGCTGCAGACGGAACGGGACAGATACAGCCTGTCTGAGGTCTACAGCGATGCAGTACGTGAGCGGGACTGGGGGACTCCCTCCAGCCACAACACTGACGGCCAGAGAGAAAGAGCCGGAGGTTTGGCGACACCTACAGGTGGAGTTTATATCAAGGCGCTTTTACACGCAATTATCTTTAAAATCGTCCACGTATTGTTTATTTCCTTGTGAAAACGCAGTGTTTAGCATAGGCCTACTTTTAAAAAGAACTTATTACGTAAATAATATATACAGTAATAAGTAGTGCAATGTAGCACCATGTCCTTGGTGTCTCTCTCCCACCCCTCCAGGACATCTATAACACCCGCCTCTCCCGAAAAGCCCTTGCTATTGCTAGGGACCCCACCCACCCATCCCACAGCCTCTTCAGTCTGCTGCCATCAGGGAGGAGACTACGCAGTCTCCAGGCACGGACCAACAGACTAAAGGACAGCTTCATACCCCAAGCTGTCAGGGCATTGAACTCTCTCCCGACTCTGCCACCTCTCCCCTCTTCTGCACCAAGGACCTGATCTCTGAATCCCCCCCCCCCACCCCCTACCCACCATCAGTTATTCTCTTATTCATCCACCTCATTATGTTGTCCTTGCATTTCTCTCCTATTACATTTGCACTGCCTTAATTTGTAATTGCACTATTACTATTTACTATTGTTTGCACTATTTGCCATCGCCACTTTACCTCCATAACTCACTTTATCCATCTAGTTTAATTTTATTGTATTTTATCTTCATCTTCTGTTGTTGTTGTTGTTACTGTTACTGTTAAATTATTGTTATTGTTAACTGTATTCGCCTTGGGTCTGAGAGTAACGGAATTTCAATTCTCTATATGTATGCACTGTATATATTGCAGAATTGACAATAAAGCTGACTTTGACTTTGACTTTGACTTTGATATACTTTAAAGAACATAATTATGAATGAACAATTTAATTATAAATAACATGCAAATAATTGTTTTACAACTTAAAACAATTATTTGCATGTTATTTACAATTAAATTAAATTATTTATATTGTCATTTCAATTATTTCAGAATTACATATTTTGTTTTTTAAATATGGTCAAACTGTAACCTGCTGTCAAATGTAATGCCAAGAATTTGGGAAACTATATATGGAATGTACCTCGTTTCACTTAAGGTACCTCGTAAGTGAAACTTTAAATGGATATTATTACAACGTTTTTTAGTGAAAGTAAAGAAAGCTTATTTTATCTAAGTACGTTTAAAAAGATAAGTCACCCAAAAATGAAAATTATGTCATCCTTTACTCGCCCTCTTGTTGTTCCAAACCTGTAGGAGTTTCTTTCTTCTGCAGAACACAAAAGAAAATGTTTTGAAGAATATTGGTAACTGAACAGTTGGGGCACCATTGACTTCCAGTGTATTTTTAATCTTACCATGGAAGTCAACGGTGCCCCATAACTGTTTAGTTACCAACATTCCTCAAAACATCTTCTTTTGTGTTCAGCAGAAGAAATAAACTCATACAGGTTTAGAGTTAGGGCGAGTTAATGATGATATAATTTTCTTTTTTGGCTAAACTATCCCTTTAACTGCTATTATATATATATATATATATATATATATATATATATATATATATATATATATATATATATATATATATATATATATATATATATATATATATATATATATATATATATATGATATTTCAGGGGGGACAAACACATCTAAGCCAAGGATTTCAGGAGGAACTGCAACACAAACAGTATATATAAATAATTTTTATTGTTAAATAAATTATTAAATAAGTTATTGTGGTTAAGTTTGTTGGTGTTTTTTTTGTATCTGAACTGTCTCAAAACATCTCACTCTCATTAGCTGTAAACATATGAGCTGTAAACATAACAAACATGAACTGTTTGCTTAGTATAACTGGCACCTGTTTCAGCATCAGACAAGGATGCAACAGTTTGAACACTTCATTCCTCTTGAATTTAACATATTGAATTACTATCTGATTGTGTCTGATTGTGTAAGCATCTTCCGAGAAAACAGACATAAATCCAATCTATTATTCTCGGCTTATAGGCAAATGTAACGGAACACCGGAACCGAAGTGTTATATACAATGCTCTTTTCTTCCCATCCTTCCGGGTTGCTCCAATCATGCTCCTTGCTCGTGAGGTGTGGCTGATGTGTTTGGGACAAGTTAACGCTTGGCCTGATTAACAATCAAATGTATTGATAAGACCTGTTTACCAGTTTCCAGTGGCTATTGTGATTCCACCGGCAACTAACGCTAGGTGGCAGTGTAAGCCAACAGAACATTTTTTGAAAACTGATTTTTTTATTGACAGAATAATATAATAACTCAAACATCATTATTACAGTTTTTACCAATTGCTTACACACAAAATCTTTTCATGTCACACAATTTTTGAAACCTCTCACTCAAAGTGCAAAACTACATGCCAAATCTTCAAAACCAAAAGCTATTTCTCAACCTTTTTGACTCTTTGACTCTCTCAACCTCAACCTTTGCTTTTTTCAAAACACTAAACACTATTCTCTACCTAAAACACAAAGATCTATCAGGAAGTGACTTGCTTTCCTTTTCCAAACCCTTTGCCCGCAGCCGCTTCTCCAGGCAATGGAGGACGCATGTGGGGACATAGAGGTTGCCTCTGTCCAAGGTTGGAAACAGCATGCTAGGAGATACTTCCCTCGATGTTTGGCAAGAGAAAACGTATCTTGTGATGTGGATGAAGTATTGTGGCCAGGCCAAGCTCGGAGAAGAGATGAAGCTTAGCACTGAGGACTGTGTGTAGAATTTTGAAAAAAGGAGTCTTAGTTTTGAAAACGTGTGTAAGTAATTGGTAAAAACTGTAAATTAAATGCAGCTGATCAGAGAAAGTACAGTAAAACCAGAATTTTTATGAATATATAGATGCTCCCATTATGTGAATATTTGAAATTGACTACATAATTAAAATGAAAAATCAAATGAAACACACACACACACACACACTGTTTTTTTGGTCCCCATGAGGAAAAGAGCTTATATATCATAAATCAAACGAATTATGTGTTTTGAAAATGTGTAATTCAGAAAGTTTTGTGTGATGGGTAAATGTAGGGGTACAGTTACTGTAATGGGATAAAGTATACAGTTTGCACAATATAAAATCATTACACATGAAAAGTCCCCATAAAATATGAAAAACGTGTGTGTGAGTGTGTGTGTGTGTGAGAGAGAGAGATAGAGAGAGAGAGTGAGAGAGAGACGGAGAGTGTATTTGTGTGTGTGTGTGTGTGTGTGTGTGTGTGTGTGTGTGTGTGTGTGCTGTGTGACGTAGTGTTTATCACTATATTCATAATCTTTCTTTTCACTTTATAACTAATTGGTAACCTATCTACAGCAGATAATTGATTATTTTGATTTTTTCCTAATGCTTAATCTTAACTCAAACAATATCTTTAGTTCCGCTTTGGCTGCACTATTCTCTTCATCTTATGGTAAAAGATCAAATCATCAGATAATGTTATTAATTCATATGATCTTACATCAACAATGTCAAACATAGTAACTGGTCATTTTCTGGCAGAGTATCATCTGTTATGTTTATGAGGACCTTTCCTGTATCCCAGCACAACACCATACATTGCATAATTCAAAATACAGGAAAACGGCTGCAAATCAATAGAAAATGACACTTTTTTTGTCCTTCACTCTTTGTAGTACACAGAGAGAGATATGTGTTTTAGATTTAGCCTATACGCATTAAAAACCTTCATGCAAATCAATAAAACATTTCATCAATGGTATAACATATTCCTATCACCCCAAACAAAAAGAAGTTGTCATGCCTCCTTCGTTTCTATAAAAAAAACGTGATCTGAAGGTTGCTGATAAATACAAACTGCTGTCCCAGCACTAGTACATGTGTTTTTCTCCTATTCCATGAATCACAGGAAACAATCACAAAAACATCATCCTTTATCAAGTGTGTTAAAGTGTGTTAAAGTGAACTGTTTTTAATGACTCATTGAAAACTACATACACTGAATACATATATTATCTGTAATGTGACTTTATTTCCACTCTTTGTGTGATGTAGGGACTGTTTAGGATCTTTGACACTGAAGGGGACTGACTTATCTCCATGTCATAAAGATTACTATCTTTAGTTATTAACCACAAGAGTGGGTATGAAGTGACGTGTGCTTGGAGTGGATGTGTAGGTCATCAGATTCTCAATCTCTGATAAGACATTAATTATTGCCATGCGCAGAGTCTCAGTCACAGCCCTTTTTCCTCGATATTCAGCTGACGGGACATTTTCCCCATCTCCAAGACATACTGTGACTCACTGGCCTGGTGGGATGATGCCAAAGTTCACTACATATATTCTCTCCATTTACTCAGAAAGTCCTTATCTCTGCACAGCTCCCTGCAGTCCACAGCATCAGAGATTAACCCATAGATACCCACTGCAAACCCGCAGGGAGCCGAGGAGATCATGAAGCTGAAGTTTCCTAACCCAGGCCTGGAAGATCGGATCCTGAGCCATGATGCGCTGGAACGGCTGGAGGTGGAAGAGGCTGGAGACAGACCCAAGTGGGACAACAAAGCCCAGTATATGCTTACCTGTGTGGGCTTCTGTGTGGGTTTGGGCAACGTCTGGCGCTTTCCCTACTTGTGTCAGAGTCATGGAGGAGGTGAGTGCTTACATGTCTTTCTGAGGGGTTTAATTATGGTGGACCTGCGCTCTAGCCATTTTCCATTCTCAGTGATCTTAAGGGCAAGCGTTCATCATGCTTAATGTTCATTTTGGTATCTGTTTTCAAGTCAATGAATCTTCTTCTGATTCCACTGACCAGTCTGACATTCCTGACTTCTTTAGCGAATATGAGAACAGTATGAGTACAGGTTTGTACTCATAACCTGGCTAAAATAAGTCCCTGGTTTTATACGATCCAGTATAAAATATTGTTTTCTTTTTATATTTTGAAATATTTTATATTGTTTTCTTACTACCGGTAGATGTTATGTGTGACAGTTATCACCGATTCCACATTTCGAATGCATCAATTTTCCTGCTCGGACTTTCTTAGTGTTCAGCTCTCACATCCAAACAACGTTGTGGGATAATGGGTTAAATTAAATGTGTTGGGCCAACTTAATATGTTAAGATAAGAACATTTTTTGATAATTCTCCTGTGATGCAATTAAACTGGTGAGAGTATGAAAGGTATGTTTTAAGGGAGAGGGTTTTTTTTTGCTTTCTATAGTAGAAGAAACAATAATTAGTTTTTACATTTTTGTAATGTGTGTTTATATGTAGTATATTTTATTTTTCCTCTTTTGCAAATTTAGCTACAAATATTTCGTATTGGCATCTCAAAAGAATAGAATAACATTTTCAACGATATAGCCATACAAATGTTAGTAGTAGCACAATAAGGTGATAATAATAAATATTGTTATGTATATATCAATGGAATCAGTTGCCACCTGACATTAAGAGTGGTCCTACTATTTCTGTTTTTAAATAGACAAGTCTTTACTCTCTAGTTTTTTACTCTCTAGTTTTTTATTTTATATTTTATTGTAATTTGTTTAAATTTTTGTGCAACAAAAGCTGAATTTAAATATGCTCTGTAAGTACAATTTACTGACTTACAATACTTTGGAGGAGGTAAAGATTTTAATAAGGATTCTGAAATCAACTTGGACTTTGTTCAACATCTATTTGCATTTCACTTTGTACACTAGAACAACTGTACATCTGTTGAAAATGCATATATGCAGATTTTTGTTATATGAACCTCACATTAAAAATGCCATTATAATGTGTCCATTTAAACAGTTAAAACTTTTCAAATTGCTTTTATGCAAATATTGCTGTTTTTCCAGTGTCCCAGACTCAGAGTTTCAGTCTTAAACTATGAAAAAAAAAACGAAAAATGCATAAGACTAAGATATGCAGTAACTACTTCAAAAATGATGTTCCTCAGTTGAGGTATCCGCCATAACCAACCATTAGTGTACTTGTTTACCAGAACATTGTTAATGAAGAGCACGGCAGAGATGAAATATCAGACATCTGATGTGTGAACATAGGAAAATGGCCAGTTTTAAAAACTTAGACCTTTGTCTAATTAAACAAGGTCTGTTTGTGTGATTTATTTTTCTTCCCATAGTTGAAATAACATAAAATAATTCAATCAATTACATATGGTTAATTCATTTTCCTTAGCCTCTCAATGGAATAAATTGTTCCAATTTACCCATAAAAGCAAACATCAGCTTTTAAAATACTTAATCAATAAAGTTATTGTTATTTAATCAGAAATAAACAGATTGAGATTCTAAAAGCATTTTAAGATGGGGATCCTTATAATGGCTTTACAGTAGTACAATAACTATAGTGACTTTGTAGCTATGTTCTTTGGCTACAAACTATGATTACTATAAATTGTATTGGATTTTCTTTTATGAGAAGTTATCAAAATTTAGACTCTTAAAGCATCATATTGATTTTCACAGGTTTCCGGTAAGTGCAATAAATGTATGTAACCTTTTTTTATCACAGAGCTGAGCTCAAGGTTAACTAAACGGTATGGTAAGGTCACTTCAAGTGAGAAAACCTCCAAGGGTCACTCAGCCAAACATTAACTCAACTACAGTGAGAATGGCTGACAATGGCATCTGGTCTGGAAATGACTTTGCTCCTTTTAAGTGTACATAAAAAAACCTGAATGGAAGTTTACAACAGAATGAGTAATTATATATTACATTTTACATGGTCTACAATTTTATAAAATCTATTAAGGCAATCTTAATTAAAATTTGTAAATTATATATATGATTACCTTTTTTCTCCCTTGAGATGACATAATGAAATATTAGGTTGTATAGAGATTGTTGAGATTGTGACACATTGGTAGTGGTGAAAACAAAGCCACTAGCACCAATGACACGCTGCATGAAAATAAAAGACCTTTTCTTTCAGGGGCCTTCATGATTCCCTTCTTAATCCTGCTGGTTTTTGAGGGAATCCCTCTTCTTCATCTGGAGTTTGCCATCGGTCAGCGGCTAAGGAAAGGCAGTGTGGGGGTGTGGAGAACTATTAACCCCTACATGCTTGGAGTTGGTGAGCAAAATAAATATAATCAAATAAATGATGAATGGATGGATGAATGGATGGATGGATGGATGAAATAGAAAACTGAACACCTTAAAAAATTGCTATCGACACAACAGACTCTTAAATGTCTGCAAACACTCAAATCTCAGTTAAGCTCATAAATGGCATAAATAAACCAATATATAAAAAAGGACTCTTCAAACAGCTGTTTGTTACACAATAACACAAGTTGTTGGCCTGTGTACAAGCTACTGTTACAGCATGTTCTTCTTCACAGGTATTGCGTCTATGTGTGTGTCCTTTCTGGTCAGTCTGTACTATAACACCATCATAGCCTGGGTCATGTGGTACTTCTTCAACTCCTTCCAGGATCCTCTGCCTTGGAGCCAGTGTCCTGTTAATGTTAACAGGACAGGTATGTGAACATCCTGAGGAGAAACTAAAAGTATTAGAGTTCATATTTTGTTCAAGTTTCAGTGATTGTTTTTTGTTGTCAGGACTCATTTCCGAGTGTGAGAGGAGCTCACCTGTGGATTACTTCTGGTATCGTAAGACTCTCAATACTTCTCCAGCCATAGATGAGACAGGGAATCTACAGTGGTGGATGATCCTCTGTCTGATCTCAGCCTGGGGAGTGCTGTATGTCTGCTGCATCCGTGGAATCGAAACCACTGGAAAGGTAGAGATGCTGAAATACTAGCACTGATGTAAAACCAAGAGTGTTTTACAATCGGAATCAGATTTCCACTGTTATTCAGAATGATTGCACATCCATAGTTTTTGTTGAAATGCTAATCCAGGGCAGGGGCGATTCTAGGATTTTGATTTTAGGGGGGCTCAGCCCCCAATAAGGGTATGATTAAAAAAATATTATTTGACTATTAGGGTAGGGTGGTATGCTATTAACCTTACTGCAATCCACTATTCCATTGTATTCCCTGTATTTCATATATGGGAGTAGGAGTACTGACTGAGCCATATACAACACTGTAATAAAAAAATAATTATTGGATGTGACCACTAGAAAATGGGGAATGTTGATTTTTTTTTTTTTTTTTTTACAATGAAGACCTCCTGATTCATTCACTGTACAAACACACGCACACGTTTCCAGTACAAACACAACATTTTACTGTTTGCATTTCTATGCTCACATACAAACCTCAGATAGGAATTTTTCTGACAAAATTAAATAACATTTTAACCAGGAAATAACATAAAAGCCATAAACTTTGATCATCCATATCAGCAATATAAACAACACAGGTATGAGGCTGGACAATGGATTAAGTGGGGGCTGTGGCATTTATGACAAAGAACTGCACCGATGCAGGTGTAATATCATAGCATTAGCAATCTATCAATAAATGCACGCACACACGACACACACCTTGATGTTCACTCTGCTCGGCGCCCCTGCAGATTGAAAAATGCGCTAAAACCAAGCAGACTCAGATAAGGGGAGGAGCCGAAACTTGACGCAGCTTGCCGCCGTTTCAAATTAGTTTTTTTTAAAGGGGACTGAAGCGATCAAAAATTTATTAATCAAATATATTTTTTAGGGGGGCTGGGCAGAAGTTTAAGGCTGAAGCCCCCCTAAAAAGGGCCTAGTGACGCCCCTGATCCAGGGTTTTCCAAATGGGTCTTGAAGGTTTGAAGACATAACTATAAGTATTGTAACTAAATATTGTGGTGCACGACTTTGAGACAGACACAACAATAACCAACTGGGATGAAATTAAATGTAGACCTAGATATACAAGGGATCGACAAAGGCAACTAAACCAGACACATGTGACGTAATGAGTAACTAATAAGGTTAAATCAAGAACTAAACTGCAATGAAACACAAGCAACAATAACTAAACTAAACTAAAAATGACCCTGACAACTATCAGGCATGATTTTTTATTCATTTTAATGACAATTGTAATTAACATCAGTAATATTTTTTACTGAATATCTTCATTTTTGTAGTACTGTAATGCAAATAAAACACACAAAAAAAAAAGATAAAAAAAAGATAAAATATTTTAACATGCAAATGTGATGTTAAATTATTGAAATGTTATCAATTGACTGAAAAGAGTTTAGACACCCCTGTGCAACTCTATAATCGTTCGCGCTCATGTCAGAGAGATCTACCAAAAACAATAATCAATACAGTTGTCAAAGGTTATACCGTTTTATATCACGAGAATAAAGATGTTGAAACAAAGAATAAAGATCACCGTGATATATCAAAAGGACACATGCTTGTAAAAATTACAGAACAGTTTTACAGTTTTACAACTCTTGTGAACAATTAAGCAGATGGTTTTGTTTCAACTGTTGCAATAAAAAGGTTTATAATTCCAGAATGTCCAAAGTGTTTATCTCTAAATCAAGAGCCATACAATGTCAAGCTTGAACTCGTTGTCCCATATGCAAAGTATTCACCATCATATTTTAATTCTCCTCAAAGGCTGTTTATGTGACGTCTACGTTGCCGTACGTAGTTCTTACGATCTTCCTGATCAGAGGACTGACTCTGAAAGGATCCGTCGACGGCATTAAGTTCCTCTTCACTCCAGACGTGAGTGACAAAGTCAAACAAATTCAAAAGATATGTACCTTCATAACATATCCAAGCTTCACATTCAGCACTACAAACAACTACATTTTTTGCTTGTGTACAGATAAAGGAGTTAGCGAACCCCACCACATGGTTGGATGCAGGTGCACAAGTGTTTTATTCCTTTTCTCTAGCTTTTGGAGGTCTCATCTCCTTCTCCAGCTATAACTCTGTGCAGTAAGTTCTGGTTGTTTTGGTGTTTTTCTGTGTGTTGAGGCTAAGAGTAATTGTTGGCTGTTGTTTTGTAGAATAAGGCTATTAATTGTGGTGTAAATGAACACATTTGTCTCTGGGAAGTTCTTACAGTCAATTATGAGTGGTTCAGAAAACCACGGCCAACGTTCTATCCAAAAACCTCAATGATTAACAATATGTATTCTCTCTCTTTCCATCAGCAATAACTGTGAGCAAGATGCGGTAATCATCTCCATTATTAACGCCTTTACCTCGATCTACGCAGCCACTGTCATCTACAGCATCATTGGTTTCAGAGCTACAGAGCGATTTGATGACTGTATAGATGGGTATGTGCATTTAAAAGTATAATTTTATACACTAAAAAGTGGGATTATTTAGCCCAAAGTAGTATTGAAACAGTACATTTACAAGTATACTTCTAGTACATTTATATTAGTATACCTACTTCATTTCATTAAATAGCTATACATTAAAATTAAGTATACTTATTTGTCGTGAGGGAGGGTGTAAGAATGTCACCAGTGTTCTGACTAAATAAAAGCTCAAAGATTTCATTATCCACATGGCAGCTCCTCTCACACTTGGAATTTAGTTCTACCAACAATTTAGTGCTATGTGCTTATTAGTGTTAAAACATTATCACTTGACCTTCTGTTTGGGAAAAAGGGATTCATGAAAATCCCACAGATACAGATAAGTTTAAAAGACACTCACTTGAGTGACTCATTTGTTGTTACCATGAGGGGGAGATCTGAATATTTTGCTATTTTACCATAGTAAATGCAATAAGCTAACATGTGAATATAAACTAACAAAAGGGTCATTCCTACAGTTTGGTGGATTTGGACTGACCAGGTTTGTCTTATCAGCAGGAGAAAATGTCTGTCTATCAGAAAAAAAACACTGGTCAAGCTCAAGTATAACCTAATAACCCTGACCACATATTTCACATGAAAATTACAACATTGACAACATTTTTACACTGCAGTACTGAATGTAATAGGGTGGACCTGTACAGAGTGGAGGATTTGAGCTAATGAAGATTTAATCGAGAAAAGAACAACATGCTTGCAGAAGATTATCATTTAGGATATATTTACATCCTAACATTTAGTATGATTCATTTCAATTAAAAAAATATAGAAACATGATCTGTCCAATACAGGGTGGACATGTTATGTTTTACTCTATTGGATAAGTCGGTTACCCTTTATTTTAAAGTGTCCCTGTTAGTTATACATTTAAGTACTGAGTAATAATAATTAAGTACATGTTACTACCTAATTTATTGTTATTACTATGGTAATAACCAACTAATAATTAACTAAGTAGTTAAATAGTTATAGTAACTATAGTAACTTATGAATAAGTAACGTGTAACAAGGAAATAAAATAAACTGTTACTGTCAGGGGGTGAAGGGAAACAAAACAACCAAAATTACCCCCCCCCCCTCCCTTTTTCACACAGGGGTCATGTAGGTTTGGATTTAGTTTTCCCTTAATAACAACAACCTTCATTCAAAAACTGCATTTCTTCACTAATATTTAAATTAGATTGATGATCTGAAACATTTAAGTCTGACAAACATGCAAAAAATATTTTTCACACCACTGTATATTTCACACCCAGATTAATAAATGTTGTCACCTAATGCATATGGAACTTTTGTTACATTTTTAAACTTTAGTGTAAGGTTTTGTAATGAATTTAAATTAGATTATAAATCACTCATCTTACCTCTGTAATGTAGGAACATCTTGACACTTCTGAATACATTTGACCTGCCAGAGGGAAATATCAATCAGAGCAACTATCAAGAGGTTCTCCAGAGCCTCAATACTACAAACACTGACATCATTGGGAGCCTCGCACTGAAGACCTGTGATCTAAACAGCTTCCTCAGTGAGGTACAGTATAGGAATGGGTGATGCAACTTTTTTATTCCAATATCAAATACTTTCAAGACAAATATCACAATATAGATTTAAATATACCTCTAATAATATCTTAAAAGCATTATTATTAACATTACTTGTGAACAACATTTGCATTGCGTTGTCCCTATAATAGTTGTCCCTATTATATAAATGTCTAATGTTAAGATGCATTTCAAACCTTGGAAATCTATTATATTAAATGTTACGTTTAAAATCAATTTTCTAAATGCATGTTATAAATATGATCACATTGTGAACGATTTATCCATTATCCATTCGTGTTTTTTTAAAGTTCTTTTAGCTCTAAATTTTTTATTAAAAATGTCTCTCTGGACTATTTAGTATTATAATAATTTATTATTATTATAGAATTAGCTTAGCTTTCTTACAATCAAGTGTAAGCTTTCACACCATTGCTTCGATTTCACACATGCTTCACGACGTAGTCACGCAAAGCGTTCCCTTAACGTTTACGACGCATCGTAAGATTCTTTTCTCACAGTATCTGAAGTGGTTTGATAAAGAATTCAGTCTCTCTAAACTCCTACAGGAGAGTGTTCTGATTGATGGCCCAGTCAATTGTGATAGTGATTACAGTGCATGTCAGAAATTAAAACGCTCATTACCATATCAGCTGATACGAACACTGATACAAACAGTTACGATGGCCGTGATTTTATATCAACTCGAGCCCGAGTCATCATCATTTTGAATTGCATACAAAGTGTTTTCACAGTGCAGAAAACACTGACTTCTCGACTTCTCAGAATATATAGAGCCGCTAAAGTTTCTAGGAGGAACGCAAAACATTTGTGAAAGAACGCATAAGAACCAGATAATTTTTCTTCCCATTTCATATTTTTTCCACCATCATGTCCCCTTAGGGGTTCCGAAAGAATCGGTTCTTTCTTTTGGGAGACAATAACTTCATTTATTATGCACTTTAAAGCTTTGTATACATTTCAGCTATATTGCACACTACATGAAAGGCGATATCCTAAAAAGCATAATAGAGGCACTTTAATTGCCAAAAATGAGATAAACATTGAAATAAACCAGTGATATTCACACTTTTACAGGGTGTGGAAGGAACAGGTCTGGCTTTCATTGTGTTCACTGAGGCCATCACTAAGATGCCACTGTCTCCGCTGTGGTCCGTCCTGTTCTTCATCATGCTCTTTTGCCTCGGCCTGTCCTCTATGTTTGGAAACATTGAGGGTGTTCTGGTTCCCCTGCAGGATCTGAATGTCTTTCCAAAAAGCTGGCCCAAGGAGGTCATTTCAGGTATAAAGTAGATTCAATTTATGATTAAAAACACTCTTAAAAATAAAGCTCCAACCCCCCTTTTGTTCCCCAAAGAATCTTTCATTGATCAGTTCTTGAAATAAAAAAATGTGTGTGTGTGAGGAACATTTTGATCATCCAAAGAATCTTTTTCCACATAAAGAACCTTTTGTACCATGGAAAGGTTCCATAAATGTTAAAGGGTTAATTCACCCAAAAATGAAAATTCTTTCATTAATTACTCAACCGCATCTCTTTCCAAACCCATGAGACTTTCGTTCATCTTCAGAACACAAATGAAGATCTTTTTTTTCATGAAATCTGAGCGCTTTCTGTCCTTCCATTAACATTTACGCAACTACCACTTTCAAGCCTCAGAAAGGCAGTAAAAACCATTAAAGTAATCCATGGGATTCCGGTGGCATCCCAGTGGAGTCACATGGATTACTTTAATGATGTTTTTACTACCTTTCTGGGGCTTGAAAGTGGTAGTTACGTAGGCTTATGGGTTTGAACAACATGGGGAGGGAACAATTTTCATTTTTGGGTGAACTAACCATTTAAAGGTTCATTATGCAACCATCAATGACATTACAGAACCTTTATTTTTAAGAGTGAAGAATGCGTTGCATATTTTACACACCAAGTGATGATTCTGTTTCAGAAGTAGCTTAAATTCCTCTCTCTGTTGTTGACGACAGGGCTGACATGCTTGGTCTGCTGCTTGGTTGGGCTTATATTTGTGCAGGGCTCAGGGAACTATTGGCTAGCCCTGTTCGACAGCTTTGCCGGCTCAATTCCACTCCTCATCATTGCCTTTTCTGAGATGATTGGAGTCGTGTACGTCTATGGAATAGATAGGTAGGTTAGAGCAGTTAAATGGTTTTTACAACACTCATTCAACACAAATGAGACCTGGTTATAGGGGCAGACGAGTTAAAGATGATAAATTGTTTTATAGTGTGTAGAACATTTTAATCATATATCAGCAATTCAAATTTGTTTTCACAGCGATTACTAGACAATGAGTTTATGACTTTATTGTTTAGATAAAGCTCACTGGAATCAGCTAAACATAATGGTATCTCCTGTTTATGAACAGGTTCAATGAAGACCTGATATTCATGATTGGACACAAGCCTAACATATTCTGGCAAGCCACATGGAGATTCATTAGTCCAATCATCATGTTAGCCATTTTCATCTTCTACTTTTCCACCGTTGTCACCAAGGAAATCTTCTACAGTGCCTGGGACCCTGAATCGGTGATTTCAATCATTTAACATAAGCTGATTCTCGTTACAAATACTGTAATATGCAAATCGCTACTTTTGGAATTGATTAAACAATATTGTTCTCATTTATAGGAAAATTTCCCAACACTAGAGAAGAAGCCATATCCATCGTGGATCTATGTAATAATCTTTCTCCTGGCTGGAATCCCTAGTTTGGCTGTACCTGGCACTGCTGTTTTCAGAGCCATACGAGATCACTGCTGCAAAAAACATCCCAGTGTCTCAGTTGAAGAACTTCATTCTGTGTCCTACAAAGTTGAATTGCAGGATGAAGAACTCAAGTTACAAAATTCACAGACCAAAGGTTCTACAAATGAAATCCAATTTAAAGCTCTATAGTTTTATAGGAGCACGCATACATTCAGAGTTTAAAAAGCTGCCTATTTGGGAACTGTTGGAATATTTCCATAATTTTTTGCCCTTTACAATATTTGTCTATTTGTCAAAGTATCATTAGTGGTTACAGCTTTGTTTCCAGATTTATACAACAACCACTTTACCAGCTGTGGATGAAATGAAGATATTAATTCAGAGCCTGCTGAATTGAGGAGATATATATATTACTAATGTGATGAGTAAAAGTAAACATAAAATACAAGTTATAAAACAAAATAATGATAATAAAATTCTGCGCCATATTTGGTAGTGGCATATGGCAGGCACTTATTTGTGTCTTTTTTGTAGATCAGTGTATTTATTCATTTGTTCATTAGAATTTTGACTATTGAGAAACTATATAGTATTTTTTTAATATTTGACCCAGTTTCTTTTCTGTAATGATGTTGAGAGGATTTTGCCCATGTTTCTAAGTGCATTAAATATTTATCTATAGTAATAAATAAGCCTCTTTGCCTCTTTGATTAATTTTTCAATGATCATTTGTTATAATAACTATTCATACTCATCGGAATCAGCTATTTGCCATTTACAGTTGGAGCACTTGCAATAGCATTACATCTTCTGCATTTAGAGTGTTGAGGAACACTTAATCTATAAATGAGTGATCTTTAACCTGAAAAACAGAACATTTGATAACAGATTGCTTCCTGGAAATTTTTTTACCACCAGCCAAAACAAATAAATAAACAACGAAACGGCAGGAAAGTAGTAACGTAATCAAATTTATAGATTAATACATAGTACTATGTAAGAACCACACATCTAAAATATCACTTTAATTATTATATTATATGAATATTAAATATGAATAAAAAACATTCTAAGTACCACATTGTTTAGACCAGTGTTTTTCAACCTTTTTTGAGCCAAGGTACATTTTTTCATTGGAAAAAAATAAATAAAATAATAATAATAATAATATCACAAGGCACACCACCAACCGAAAATGTACAAAAAAAAATGAAACTCTTTAGTCTATCAAAGTGTCTAATAACCCATTAAACATGAAAGCAATCAGTAAAGACATTTCTCCTTATATAGAACTTTGCTAACACTTTACAATAATGTCTAATTTGTTAACATTAGTTAATGTATTAACTAACAAATTAGCAATGAGCAGTACATTTGTTACAGTATTTGTTAATCTTTGTTCATTTTAGTTAATAAAAAATCCAGCTGTTCATTGTTTGCTTGTTACTTCACTTTTGAGTTTAATTATGTAATAGTAAATGCTGAACTGCAGTTAACTAATGTTAACTAATGAAACCTTATAATAAATCACTTTTTATTTCCTGTGTTGTATATAAAACACATTGAACTGGTGAGAGAAAGAGCATTCATTATATGTTGATTATATGTCATCCGAAGGGTTCAAGGTGCTGCATCTTGTTCAGTTGTTAAACAGTACTTTGTGAATGATGGCCATAAAACATCATGATATAACAATAAATTGATTCTAATTTAATATTAATTGATTACAAAACTGATTTGTGTCCGTGCACTGCAATTAAAGGTCTTTCTAATTATAATCGTCACTGTGTTGATGTTGTGTTGAATATGTTGAATGTTTTATTACAGTGTGAGTGTGAGATTTGAGTGACAGGGTGGTCTTTTTTTGTGATGTGGGGGGTGAACGGTGACATTGTCCCCCCTCGCTGTCACGTGCTGTGGAATATGCTGGCTGCCTTTGTCAGCCTGTGACTCGTTCTGCTTTTCTGGCAGTTTCATACAATGGTGCCCTCATGCACTATGATGTTATCAAGCCCCTCACAGTACGACTGCTGGACTTCAGGCCTGCATGGAAGCATCCTTACCTGGGACACATGGATAGCACAACCTTGAGACACAGCAAGCGCTCATAGCAAGGAGGACGTGAGGAGTCAAATATCAGGTGATTTTTTTTCATCTGTCTTTTCTGGCTTAAGTATTTGAATGTTATGTGTAAACTGGGGTCTGAAGATAGTAGGCCATGCTGAAAATCTGGTACTCCAAATTTATTTAAAATGAAAAAGAACATCAACAATGACAGAAAGTCGAAAAATTTAAAACTTGAGAAAGAAATATTTGCAATCTTAACCATTTCTTGGTCAGTCTAATTGATGAACATTGATGTCAGATGTTCTTGGTTCCATTGAAGCTCAAGATACTCTTCGGTTCATTTTAAATTAAACGATTATCAGGTTTTAAACAAACTTGTGATGTTTAAGTGTTGCTGTCATTAAAGCAAAAGGGAGACCACATACTAGGAAATTATGAAATGTATGGTGATTCACTCTAATAGTGACAATTTCAAGTAAAGCAGTTCGGAAGAAAAGTGATTTCATCATCTAGCTCAGATTCAGTTCTCATACAACATCAGTGCATTCAAAACAATAATATTGCTGAATATTAAATGTTCCCTGCTAGACGTTTTATTCCTACACATAATATATACATATAATGAATTACATTTAAAAGCATGTTTTTTTATTGATTTAAGTAAAATTATAAGACATATAATTAACACATACTACTGTTCAAAAGTTTTGGGACGTAAATTATTTTTTTTTTTGATTATTATTTTAAAGAAATTAATTCTTTTGTTCAGCAATAATGCATTAAATTGATCAAAACATGACATTAAAGGCACTTACAAAAATATGGCTATTACAAAAATATGGAGCAGCACAACTGTTTTCATCGTTGATGATATAATAAATGTTTCTTGAGCAACAAATCATCATATTAGAATGATTTCTGAAAAATCATGTGAGTAATAATGCTGAAAATTCAGCCTTTATATATTCAGTTCTTTTCTATTTTAAAATATATTAAAAGAGAAAACAATTACGCTAAATTGTACTAATATTTCACAACATTATTATTTCACTGCATTTTTGTGTATGAAAGAACAAGTAAATGTAGACAATTAGCTGAATATGATTAACAATTGACTAACAATTTCATACACGAATCATCACAATGTTGATTATTTTTATATTATTCATTATTTTTAGCATTATTATTACAGGTTTATATATAGGCCTCATTAGAGCATGACAACCAGGCCAGAAAAAGAACTGCAAAGAATGCAAAAATACCCTTAGAACTTAAAGTTGATTTATTTTATACATTTGAATGATTGCCACATTTACCATCTATTGACATGCTTGTAATTCAGTCATGCTGTTCATGCAGGATGTCTCTCAGAACAGAGGGGGCCCAGTGTGGTGGTGTTGCTGTGGAGTTTGACAATGATAATGACAGAGATTCCCCTGTGATCAAAGCCAGGAATATACCACGTATGATTCTTTACTATTTATACTGCTTTACATATACAGCAAAACATTCCAAGTTTTATCATTTCAAACATTCAAAGTTCATACTCTGAGCTTGTTCTTCAAACTATATATACATAAAACTAAACAGTGAAGTTTCTATAGAACCTAAATCAGGATGCTGGACAAAATATGCATTAAGAAACGGAAAGAAACCGCTTGACTTTCTTTCTACTGGTACATGAAAGAAAGGTTTGAAACCCAAGTATCAAAAAGCGTGATCCATTCGAATCATTCCAATTGTTATGAAGTCACATTATTTAAGAAAATATAGTGAAGCCTTCTTTGCTCTTGACAGTTCACAAGAAACCTAGCCTTTTTTAGTTTGATTCACTAAAAAATCATTCTAAATTGAATTTTTTCAAAGAACTGGTTAAACAAAAATAAAGTTTTTTTTTAAATTATGGTTGACAAGCTGAAAGAGCCATTCATTCAAGAGCCATTCTGATTTTTACTTTTTGTGCTCCATGGAAGAGAGTACGGTAACTGATGACAGAATTTTCAATTTTGGGTGAGCTATCCCTTTGAATTTTAAGGTAAGGCGGGAGACATTGTGTTTAATATACAGAATCATTATTCAACTTTTATTTTAGAAGATGGATGCTTACAATAAGTTTGCAGACCCTGCTTGTTTTTGCTGTCTGGCATAAAGCAGTCTATTATTCACAACAAATGTACATAAAAGACCCTAAATAATTTGAGACCCTTTATATCATAGGATCAGCTCTCATCTACCTCAAGGGTCCCAAGTTCCTCATCTATGTGAGCGGAGCATTATCTATGTGGGTAAGGGGTCTCGTTTTATATCTATCATGCTGGCACACTTTTACATGTTTTTTTTTTCTCACGATGCTTTCAGGACCACGCAATGTGAATTATTATTATATGTTAAGTATGATTTGTAGAGCTAAGCGTCCCTTTTCACAAACCAGGGTGATCGCATGTGGCATTTCGCCATCTCCGTCTTCTTGATTGAGCTGTATGGCCATAACCTGCTGTTAACTGGTATCTTTGGACTGGTGGTGGCCGGATCGGTGCTCTTACTAGGGGCTTTGATTGGAGACTGGGTTGACCGCAACCCAAGAAACAAAGGTGAACATAAAAAAAAAATCACTTTAAAAAAAGATCTTCTCTGTTATTTCAATAAAAAGACGTTAATTCGTTAGTAAAATAATACAAATTGTCATGGAATAATAGCAAAAAGAAAATAACAAAAGCAATAAAATAACAAACATGCTTTAAACGTCGTAAAACACGTGTTTATGTTTTTATGTCTTTTATTTAGTACTTTTCATAGTCATGTTTCATGTCCCTGTTTGTCATGGAATTCGCTTGGCCTCATATGATCTTTGATTCCTTGTCATGTTTTCTTTGGTTCCTTGTGTTCAGGGGCCAGTTGCATAAACATAGCCACCATGTTATGACTAGCAGTTAGTTAGCGGTAATCAGTCTTACTTTTCTGTATCAAATTAGACCAATGCATGTTTCTATGTAACTGACTTACGTTACGAAAAAAAAAGGTTATGAACAGTCTTGAAGAAGAAATCATTTATAATTATCTTTTAAGACTAGTCTTAGCAGTTTATGCAACTAGCCCCAGGTGTTTCTTGTTAGTCGTTAGTCCTTTTTGTATAAACAGCGCTCATGTTTCCATTGTTTGCTTGTGGTGTATTGATGAAATTGTCTATCAGTGAGTCTAGTTCATGTTTATATTCATATCTATGTTATGTTCTCATTCAAGTTTACTTCAGTCACTGTCTTGTTTTTTAAATAAACTGCACATAGGGGGCATTTTTTTCATGTCATTAAAATATATATTTTTCTATTATTTTAAGTATCATAATTTAATCTCTATCTCTCCTTACAGTGGCCCACGCATCCTTGTTCATTCAGAATATCTCAGTGACCGTCTGCAGCATCGTTCTCATGTTGGTGTTCTCGTACAAAAAACGGATTGAGGAAATCTGGGATGGGTGGCTAACCGTAAGTCCCTCTGTACCCTAAAATGTGTTATTATCAATACCTGCCCATTCAGAACGCAATCATGTGTTCAGCGTAGCCTTGTGTGTCTTCTGTCTCTGGCTAGTCATTGCTGAACATAAGCATTCCTGCTGTTATGACATAGCATAGTAACTTGTTGCATCACACAACTCACACAAGGTGGTTTGTTATACGGTGGTGATCGTCCTGGCAGATGTTGCGAACCTCGCCAGCACAGCTCTCACCATTGCCATCCAGAGGGATTGGATAGTGGTGATCACAGGCTACAACCGTGGTCACCTCGCAGGTATGACTTTTATCCCTGTTAGCATAATGCTAATCTGTGTATTAGAAATCATGTGTTTTAAAACTGTATCAGTTTAACATTAAATAAACTCAGCAAAAAAGAAACATCCTCTCACTTTCACCTGCCTTTTTCCAGCAAATCTCTTATATAGTATAACAGTAGAGCGTTGGCGCTTCAAACTCCAAGGTCATGGGTTCGATTCCCAGGAAAAGCAAGAACGTCAATGTGTATCTTGAATGCAATATAAGTCGCTTTGGATAAATAAATAAAAAGATTCACACATTTGATGAACAAATGGAATACTGAATCAGTTCTGGCTATGAGATGTTACCCCACTCGTGTCTTAAGGACTGTTGTGCAGGTGCAATTATCTTTTATGGTTCATCAACAAGCATGAAAAACATTGTTGAAACCCTTTCCAATATAGATCTGTAAAGCGTATATGGAATGGATTTTACAAATTTAACTTAATACTGTATCCTGAAAACGGTGTTTCTTTCTTTTTCAGTTTTGTCACTATGGTCTGGTTTCACAGAGAGGGCTTAGATTAAACAAGGACTAGTCCTTAGGCCAAAATAACAAAACAACTCTTTTTACAGAAACTAAATTACCACAAAAATACAACAAACTTCCCTAACTCCCTTTAACAAAACAAGTGAAAAATTAAGTACAAATAAAATGGCGTTAAACCCCTACCAACCTGAGACAAATTAATTAATTCCAAAAAAGGTATTTACAAATATACACAAAGTTTCAGCAAACAGTTCAGAATCGGATATCAAATCATGGTCAAACAGGCAATGATCAGAAAACAGAATTATCGGCTATAAAAACACTAACAAACTCACAATCTCTCTGCATAACACTCTGATTTATACGAACGACGCAGACACAAGCAACTATAACACGGTAACAACACTAGATCAACAAGGCTCAAAATGGCATGAAACCGGCATGGAGCAGAGAATGGATGTTTGGGGCGGTTCTTAAATGTGGATCAGGTGCTGGATAGGACCAATCACAGTCTTCAGATGATTAACAGAAGGAGGAAACCAATCTGCAACAAGTACTCAGAGAAAAAGAGAGGGAGAGAAAAACACACAATGTACACAAAGACAGATGATAAAACTCAGGATCTTAACATAGGACATTTAAGTAGCTTTTATAAATGTGCCTTAGAAAAGATCATTACTGGTGTGCATCTTGAGACAAAACAATGACACTGACATATTTTAGTGCAAGTTGATTTCAGTTAAAACAGTTTAAACATGTATATTAGTGTGGGACAAGACTTAAGCCTTGTCTGTGAAATCAGAAGTAGTATGCATTTTATTTGACCGAAACCAAGAAATATCATGGCCTATGTAGGCAGCTACTTTCTAACCTAAATGAGGGAGCAATTCCAGATGCTGCAAATAAGTACATAAATAAAAATACACACAGGAGAAACAACAGGAGAAAGTTTAGTGTTAGCATGTTGCTAAGCTATCAATGTAATAGTCTGATAAGCATACAAATACATATTCAAACACACTCACACACACACATTTCCTCCTGTTACAGGAATGAATGCTACAATGAGGCGTATCGATCAGGTGACCAACATCTTGGCTCCTCTGGCAGTGGGTCAGGTAATGACCCTGGCCTCGAATGTGGTTGGCTGTGGCTTCATCTTAGGATGGAATCTGGTGTCTCTCATTGTGGAGTTCGTCTTCCTCTCCAGAGTCTACCGTATTGTACCGGCTCTGTCTGTCAAACCACCAGCAATGGAGCATCAAAGCTGTTTAGAGAAGAAAAGAAAAAGAAAATGCTCAGGTAAGGGATTATGTGGTATGGTGTTTATATTTAGTCAATAGTATACTGATACTGACTCCTAGTGGTGTGGATATAACATTATACAGAAATTTTCAATACTGATGCAATTGTAGAAATGTGTTATTTGCTAGTCAGTTTCATCCAAATCCATCCTCTTTTGTTCAGGCAGGACATCAGCAAGTACAACTGGAGCGACCTCAGAGGAAAGCACCAGTAACCTGCCTTTACAAGAAATAAGCCGAATACCAATGTGCCTCCAACGCCTGCGTGGACTCCTCAGCACCTGTCGGGAAGGATGGGGGGCGTATTATAGACAGCCTGTTTTCCTTGCCGGTCTGGGCCTGGCCTTCCTTTACACCACAGTGCTGGGCTTTGACTGCATCACCACTGGCTATGCCTACACCCAGGGCGTGAGCGGCTCGCTGCTCAGCATACTGATGGGCGTGTCGGCTGTGGCGGGGCTTTTGGGTACTGTCCTTTTCACAAAGCTGCGGAAAGCATGTGGCCTGGTCAACACTGGGGTCATTTCTAGCGGTCTGCACCTAGTTTGCCTGTTGCTTTGTGTGTGCTCCGTGTTTGCCCCCGGTAGCCCCATGGACCTCAGCATACTAAATATAGGGAATGTGTCAGATGTGGGTGGAATGGCCGGAGGTCACCAGAGGCACGGATACCCACTGCGTGGAGGCAGCAACCAGCCTCTGCTGCCAGACCGTTCCTCCATTCACTGGACCAATAACACTGTGCTGTTTGAGAACGCGCCAGCAGGGACAGAACCTGAGTCTTACATTTCCATCATCCTGCTGTTCCTTGGAGTAATTACAGCTCGCGTTGGTGAGTAGATGACTGCTTTATCCTAGCTATTAATTCAAAACAATAGATTTGGGGTCGGTAAGATTTTATTAAATGCCCATCAAGGTTGCAATTACTTGAACAAAAACAGTAATAACCAGTAATGTAATTACTATTTAAAATAACTTTCTATTTGAATATATTTTTAAAATTAATTTATTCCTGTGATGGCAAAGTTGAATTTATGCTTGTTTTTATTTCATGTATTTCAAATTATTTAAAATGAATGAATTACATATTCAAGAAAATAATTAACTCTTAAAACATTATTAAGTATTTGGCATAATTTTTATTATTTCTTAGAAAAAACATTTTAACAAAGCAGTTTAATAATTTTTTTATTTATTTTATTTTATTTTTTTATAATCATAGTACAACCAACATGCAGTAAAATAAAATAGAAAACATAGAGAGGACCTTAATAAATGTCAATAAATGTCTTAATGCATCAAATAATTAGAACTTTTTATGGCAAGGTTAGTTCTGGTTGTAAAATGGCAAATGTGAAAAAATTTAACTTATGAATACTATGCTAATTGATTGTGCCACACTTTAAATCTGGGTCCAATTCTAAATATTATTTAGGACTTTTGCCTCAATAAACTTTTAATTACTGCTTATTAATAGTTAACAAGGAAGTTGTTAAATTTCGGTATTGTGGATTAAAGGATGTAGAATATGGTCATGCATAACAAAGCATTAATATGCTTTATACATGCTAATAAACGTTCAATATACTGGTAATATGCATGCTACTTTAATAGTGAGAATTGGACCCTCAACTAATAGAACCGTTGATTGTATTACAAGTAATATTATATCACCTTGAAGTGTTACCCAAAGTAATTTACTGCTCAAAGAAATTAGGGGAATCCGACATGTATGAAGTTCATGCATGATGGGCATGCTCCTGATGAGATGGTGAATGGTGTCCTGGGGGATCTCCTTCCAGACCTGGATCATGGCATCAGTAGCTTCTGGACAGTCTGTGATGCTACTTGGCTGCTTCAGATGATATATATATATACATTATTACCACATCATATCCCAGAGGTTCTCAATTGGATTCAGGTCTGGGGAATGTGAGGGTCAGTCAATGGCATCAATGCCTTCGTCATCTAAAAACAGCCTTCACACTTGACAGTTTGATTGCACACCAATATCCTGCTGGAGGTCACTGTGTAGGACTCTGGTAGTGCTCCTCCTGTTCCTCCTCACACAAAGGAGCAGACACCGGTTATGTCTCCCAGTATCTCCTCCATTCTCTTGAAACTGTGCTGGGAGACACACCAAATCTCCTTGCTATGACATGTATGGATGTGCCATCCTGGAGGAGCAGGACTGCCACTGTAACCTGACTGGGTTGCAGGTACTGCCTCATGCTACAGACAGTGACAAGGACCCTAACAAAACACAAAACTAAAGACAAATCAATCAGGAATATTGAGTAGAGAACACCTGCAAACTCATTCCCTTTTTTGTGTTGTCTTGCTGTTTGCTCTCTAGTGGACTTGTTGTGAGTTTAATTTTCACCAAAGCAGGTGAAATTACTTATGCTTCTGTAGCGAGCAGGGTGAGTGATAATGAGCGTCACTTGTGTGCCACACCAACCTTTTATCTCATGGAGTAGAGGAAGCATAAAAGGAGGAGCGATGACAGTGAAGGAAAAGAGAGGACCAGGCCTGGATTTTACGTTGTGTTTTGTTTGTGCATGTGAATGGCAGTCGTCCAGGGATTGCCGCCATTACTTTTACTGTTGTTGTCGGTTAAAATGTTCAAACGTTCACCAGATCCCGCCTCCTTCTTCTCTGAACAACGAACTGTATAACAGCTTCCTAACTGGACAGATATTCCTTAAATTGTATTGACTTGGTGTTATATTGTGATGATTAAGTTTTCATTTGTTTGAGCAGTGTGTATAAGATGTCCAATGTTTTACAGGTCTCTGGTCCTTCGACCTGACAGTGACTCAGCTCTTGCAGGAGACCATATGTGAGTCAGAGCGTGGGGTGGTGAACGGAGTCCAGAGTTCCATGAACTACCTGATGGACCTGCTACACTTCCTCATGGTCATCTCTGCACCCCAGCCACAACACTTCGGCATCCTTGTCATCATCTCCGTCCTGTTCATTTTCACGGGACACACCATGTACTTCCTGTATGCCAGGAAAGCCAAGAGGAAACCACGTACAAACACATAAGCAACACAAAGTTTTCTTTTGCTCACCAGCTTGTGAATGTGTCTCCATTCCTGCGCTGTGACGTGTGTTAAGTTGCACTAGCACAACTCACTATATCCATTATATTGAAAAAAAGTGCTGTCACTGTGATCTCTTCTAAGTGGACAGGGTTCGGCAGCAGCGCAGTACTCAGGTGAACATAATCAGGAAACAGCGCCTCCTGTTGACAATCAAAAGAAATACCATCACAGCTAGAGAGCCAAGCTCTCCTGGAAGTTAATAAGTGTCTTAAAATGCACAGCATTACAACAAGAACATAAATGAACATAGCTGACACGACATGTTTTCGTGGATTATTAGCTAAGCTAACACATTTTTTGTAAATCTTCTCACATTTGTCAGCTAACCAGAAATGGTACGCTGCCTCTAGTTTTTAATAAAACGCCAGTAAATCTTTTTCTTTTCTTCAAGATTACTAGGTTTTGGAATAAAGCACATGAACTATAATCTCGTCCAACAGACAGTAGCAGCTTTTTACAGCTTATAAGGGGAATACATATTTTTTATTATTTGTGCGTTTGGCTGACTGATTAATCTTTTAGTTTTATCCCTAACTTTTCAAGTGAAAAATTAGTGAGTATTAACAAGACTGTGGACTTTAATGTATCTGTTCCCTGTTTATATAAGTATCACGTCAAGGTCTTATAACTGACTACTTTAACTGAGTGTTTCTTTTGAGTTCAAAATGGATGAAGACAGAATCTTATACCTCAGCACTTAACTGTTATGTTCTGAACTCTAGCTTGAACTTATTTGTTGACGGTAACTACAGAAGTAATGGTTAACATTTATGTACAGTACACAGACTTCACTGCATCCGTTTCATTTGTGTTAATAATCTATTGTATGGATTATGAAACGCATTTTATTTCACAAATAATTTTTACTGCTGATGTGTTATGTTAAATGTTGTTTGAGGACCCTTTAAGTGTCAGACAGTTCAGTGACAACCAATAAAAGTGCTTTCAGAAAAAAATGCTTTGTTTTAACCAATTTACTTTTTAATAATTATTATATTTACATTTAAGCATTTGGCAGACGCTTTTATCCAAAGCGACTTGCATTGCATTCAAAGAACACATTGAATCAGCTCTTGCTTTACTTGGGATCGAACCTATGACCATGACGTTGAAAGCACCAATGCTCTACTGATAGAGCTATTAACAGCAAAAAAGTTGAATGTTACTAAAAATTTGAAGTAGTGACCAGTTGCATCACCTAAATTCCTGATTGATTCATTCATTAAAAAATACATTAAACATTCTATTTATACATACAATTACTTTAATTTAAATATACAGTATATATAAAAAGACAAGTTATTTAGGTCATTTTAGTCCAGAGATTGAAAATAAGACAAAAAGGTCAGGTTATTATGTATGTTCTTTTTACCCAAAATAATGTAATTGGCTGGTCTGTAAGTGTCCACCAGATGTCCACCAGATGTCACTAAAGACATCAAAAAAGAAGTTTCACATGCATGATAATTAAAACCCAAAAAATTAATATGTTTTGCTTAATCCATTACTAAGACAACAACCAACTTTTGACTATGATTTGTCTATGCAAAACCCGGCAGAACCATTTCACTGAGATTATAGTTTTTTAAATATTGTTCTTATTGTCGTTTTTCTGCTTGATGTATGGTGACCTTGGGTAATTTGAAAGGTGCCTAAATAAAATGTATTATTATTTATTATTATAGTTACTTAATTATTACTAAATTTGTTTGTACCATTCCTCAATCTCAGTCTCGTTTTACAATGTGATGTCAGTTTAAAGTATAAAATTGCAGGTTAAACTCAAAAATAATCAGAGCCTAATCCTAAAGGTTTGTTTTGTTGACTTTCTCTACATGTGTTTATTGTGTCAATACACAGCCTCATTAAACGTAGACTCACCTCTGTCCACTAATACTTACCGTCAGCAGATTATTAATAACACTGCCACAGTTAACAAGGTTGGGTTAACAAGGGCTGGGACATGGCAGCTGGAGACAGGGAGAAGACTGAGGTATCTTTGGGCATCATCTTAGAGCCGGGGTTTTCAAAGTGTGGGGCGCGCCTCCCCTGGGGGGCGCCAGAGCATGCCAGGGGAGGCGCGGAGAGTTGTAAAAAAAAGATAGTCTAATAATAACTCACTTGTATTAAACCTCCTTCATTTTACATTTCCCTATGATGTCATTCTGTTGCGGCTGCAAGCGCGTCGTTCAACCCTCGCCCCCCGTCAACGATCGCGCATCACGTCCACCCCCCCCCTCATCTCAACGATCGCACATCGCGTCCACCCCCCCCCCCCTCATCTCAACGATCGCGCATCACGTCCACCCCCCCCCCCCTCATCTCAACGATCGCACATCGCGTCCACCCCCCGCGCCTTTTGGAGGCTCAGAGTCTGTCTCAGACTTTGAAAACCTCTGTCTTAGAGGATCGCAATGATAGGACATGGAAAGCCTTGGACTGTTAAGTCCATGACAGGAACCTATGGCCACTGACAGTGACCCCTAGGACTATGCAGGGAACTCTCCAAAGCTGACTCTGGTGTTTTAAGATAGGGAGTTCAGTTACAGATTTGACAGTGACAGGAACATATGAAGCTGGCTTGAGACCACTAGAGACAACAAGCTTTGGGATTTAGGATACCATGGGCATGGCTTTGGCTAGGTCCATAACAGGAACCTATGGGGCGGTAGTGACAAGGACATCACTGGGCAGGGATCTCTGAAATAGGGGCAGTCTGAGAAAGGGAGATAAAGAACTAATCCATCCATGGATCTTACGATCCTTACACTAACTTCAGGAGAAGCTGTGAAAGACAGTTTTAAAATCGGAGTGGCAGGTCTTGTGGCAGAGCTATGGGCATGAGTGATACAAACCTCTGATACCCAGGAAGACCAAGATAACAGGGCAGCAAAATGCTCTCCAGCACTGGCTCTGGGGCAGGAATCTCTTGGGGAAAACACATGCCCTGGGACCAGGGCTGGCTGAAGATAGGAAGAAAACTGAGTCATCTTTGGGCACCACTTTAAAGATGGCAGTGATAAGACATGGAAGGCTTTGGGCTCTTAAATCTGCTACAGGAACCTATGGACAGTGACAGTAACCTATGGGTCTATGCAGGGAGCTCTACAGAGGGGGGACTGGGGTGGCCTGAGTAGCCACAAAAGGGAGCTATGGGCACCAGTGCAAACCTCTGATTCACTGGAAGCCTAAGATAGGGATCTATGGTCTGGGGTGAAGTCATCTTGTGTGTTGACTTCCCATGATAAGGGACTCTGTGGCTGGGGTGGCAGAGTCAGGAGCTCATGACTGAAGAGCCACTTCAGGGGTTTCCTTCTTTTTTCTTTATACTCTTTTCAGGTTCTTCACATCTGTGACCTAAAACAAAGACAGTTATTGGATTTTCAGAAGTTAATCACAAGAAATTATAATATTCTCTGAGCTCATTTCTATAGTCTTAAAGTCAAACTAAACAAAAAAAACCTCTTTAAACTCTTCACAAAACAAATGTTTTAGCTGAACCTAAGCTTAGTAAAGTACCTTAAACCAGTCGTAGAGAAGAATCTCGCTTAATCGAAGCCGCTTCTCTGGCTCTCACTGGAGACAAGAACTAATCAAATGGGAGCATTCGGTGAATATGGAATGGAAGAAACATTGATTTTTACCTTGATCATGTTTTTCTAAAACATCTCACTAGCTGTCTTTTTCCTGTCTTAAATTTTTGTTCTGTTTTGTATGATTCACAATTAAAATTAGCTTTCATCACTGAAGTTCACCTTCTAACAAGCCAGTTTTGGAGCAGTTTTTTGCATTGATCATGTGCAGGTCATCAGTGTTGGGAAGGTCCCGCACACCAATGCAAAAAGTAGAATACCAAGGGACCAGACCAGACTGTTGCTGGCTTCCCATTGTACTCACCCTTCTCCTCATACTATCAGTATTGATCAGTGCCTTGAGGAGAGAGATTTGCATTACTACAGCATATTTTTAGGAATCCATTTGACTTTGGTGATGACTCAGGTAATGACGTATATTATTCCCAACAGTCGTTCCCATTTTATGGCTTGCGGGATAATACATACCATTGAAAATATTAGGGTGATTAGCTTGACTTCATGGGTCTCCTTACTGATAAGCACCATAATATAATAGTCATGCTGGGCCTGCCAGTCCAGTAGCCGGATTATTTCTGGAACACCGGGGCCTCTATTGGCGAGAATGAGCAGTGCAACCTCTAGTGGGAGGGGCTTGTAATGACACAGCAAGAGGAAATACAATTTTTATTATGTTTAGATGGATTTTGTTACCTATATTAGGACCAAAATTTGTCTACTGAAAAATCAATAGTAATATGAGATGCTTTAAATTGAAAAATAAGAATAGAGCAAAGCATAGCCTACTTACAATACTGATGTATTACAAATACTCCATCTGTGTGAGAGTTTTCGCTGCCACCTAAAAAACAAAACAATAAACCAAGATTTGTTGGAGAAAGATTTGCAATTAATATTTACGTAATCTACAGGTAATGTTAATTTCATACAGATTAACATTCTGCAAGATTGTAAAAAAGTAAGCAAAAAAAGACACTTTCCAGCAGTCGACTTTCCTCATTCACAGCTCCGAAGGTCCCTTCACCCAGCACGTCTCTGATCACATAGTGTCGGGAATTAATGACTAGGAATTGATTAGCTTTTCATGAAAAATCAAGCACTGAATGTCCTGCAGGATGACGCTTTACTTCATCATAAAACTATTTTAAACAGCATATTTCCAATTCTTGCTTAAAGAATTGACAAGTGATATTAAAATGGATAGATATAGCATCACAAAAGTGTGTGTCTGTGTTGTATTATTGTGGCAGTAAACTTGCCCACAGTTTTCTTTTCATTATTCTCCAGTTGTCTTGTCAGAGGTGACAGAGACCTCTGTGGGATTAACTGGTGTTTGGCCAACATTGATGCTCCAGTCATGGAGCATGGAGTGGACATGGAGTGTACTGGAATCTGGTTGACATCAACACTCAAATCGGAAGGCGTGCGATGAACTGGAGTCTGGGTGATGTCAGACGCTTTGTGTACTGAAGTGTCTGTGATGTCAGACCTCTAGTTTGATTCAGTATGTACTGAAGTGTCTGTGATGTCAGACATCTAGTTTGATTCAGTGTGTACTGAACTCTCTGTGATGTCAGACCTCTTGTTTGATTCAGTATGTACTGAAGTGTCTGTGATGTCAGACCTCTAGTTTGATTCAGTGTGTACTGAACTTTCTGTGATGTCAGACCTCTAGTTTGATTCAGTGTGTACTGAAGTGTCTGTGATGTCAGTGTTCCAGTTTGATTCAGTGTGTACTGAAGTCTCTGTGATGTCAGTGTTCCAGTTTGATTCAGTGTGTACTGAAGTCTCTATGATGTCAGTATTCCAGTTTGATTCAGTATGTACTGAAGTGTCTGTGATGTCAGTGTTCCAGTTTGAGTCAGTGTGTACTGAAGTCTCTATGATGTCAGTGTTCCAGTTTGATTCAGTGTGTACTGAAGTCTCTGTGATGTCAGTGTTCCAGTTTGATTCAGTATGTACTGAAGTGTCTGTGATGTCAGTGTTCCAGTTTGATTCAGTGTGTACTGAAGTCTCTATGATGTCAGTGTTCCAGTTTGATTCAGTGTGTACTGAAGTCTCTGTGATGTCAGTGTTCCAGTTTGATTCAGTGTGTACTGAAGTCTCTATGATGTCAGTGTTCCAGTTTGATTCAGTATGTACTGAAGTGTCTGTGATGTCAGTGTTCCAGTTTGATTCAGTGTGTACTGAAGTCTCTATGATGTCAGTGTTCCAGTTTGATTCAGTGTGTACTGAAGTCTCTATGATGTCAGTGTTCCAGTTTGATTCAGTGTGTACTGAAGTCTCTATGATGTCAGTGTTCCACTTTGATTCAGTGTGTACTGAAGTCTCTATGATGTCAGTGTTCCAGTTTGATTCAGTGTGTACTGAAGTCTCTATGATGTCAGTGTTCCACTTTGATTCAGTGTGTACTGAAGTCTCTATGATGTCAGTGTTCCAGTTTGATTCAGTGTGTACTGAAGTCTCTGTGATGTCAGTGTTCCAGTTTGATTCAGTGTGTACTGAAGTCTCTGTGATGTCAGTGTTCCAGTTTGATTCAGTGTGTACTGAAGTCTCTGTGATGTCAGTGTTCCAGTTTGATTCAGTGTGTACTGAAGTCTCTATGATGTCAGTGTTCCAGTTTGATTCAGTGTGTACTGAAGTCTCTGTGATGTCAGTGTTCCAGTTTGATTCAGTGTGTACTGAAGTCTCTGTGATGTCAGTGTTCCAGTTTGATTCAGTGTGTACTAAAGTCACTGTGATGTCAGAGCTCTAGTTTGATTCAGTGAGCACTGAAGTCTCTGTGATATCAGTGTTTTTCAGTTTGATTCAGGATGTACTGAACTCTCTGTGATGTTAGAGCTCTAGTTTGATTCAGAGCGTACTGAAGTCTCTGTGATTTCAGTGCTTCAGTCTGACATGGTGCATGCTGGAGTCTGGGTGCAACATCAGCACACCAGTTTGATGCAGTGTTGACTGGAGTCTAAGCAACATACCAGGACCACTGGATGAAAGTTCCTGCGTGAAACTTTCAAGGTTCAAGGTTCCTGACGATTGCAGTTCTCCACTCTACAGATGACTTGCTGTCAAAAACTCTGAACGAATGAGAAATATGTCAGTTAAAATCAAATAACATTATTTATTATTTGCATATTCTTAGCAGTTAATTATTATTTGACTTGTTAGAGCCTTGTACTTTCTTTTAAAACGTGGTCATGCCATTTACCATCAGAAATTCTTCCAGGTGAAACTGCAGCTGCCTTAGTGCCTTGAGTTGACCTAGCATTCCTGCTGTATTTTTGACCAGCTCTCCAACAAAAGGTCCAGCTCCACAGCCTTAACCTCTTTTTCATTTTAGAGGTGTCCACGATCCTCGTCGTCTTCTTTTCCCCACTCACATTCAGTGGGTGTTGGAGAGGAGAATGTGGGTGGGCTTCCACCAAACAGGTGAAAGATTGTGGACAATGATGGAAATGAACTACGTTGACCCATCGGTATCGTGACTTATCTGCGGATTCAGTGAAATGAGAGCTGCCAGACTTGTTGCCAAAATTTACAGCAGAACTGTAATTTTTTTTTAAAAAATTTTATTGCATAATCTCACATAATTACAATACAAAATCAGGGAACATATTAAATCTTACATATTAAACAATCGTAACTACATACTAGGGAACACAAAAAAATAAAAAATAAAATAATAATAATAATAAATAAAATAGGTTTGCATACATTACATTTACAGAAAAAAGGAAAGTACAATAAAATGGTTAAATCATATTTTAAATACTTTGCCATAGTGCATTAAAAAGTTATTACTTTTTTTATTACTATTAATTAGTTCAAGGGATGAAATTACAACAGCAGAACTTGTCCACTGGCAAATCAAACATGACGTCATTCAAATATTGCTCCAGTTTCGACGTAGGTCACAAAGCGAACATTTATTCACTCTCTGATTTATGTATTAAACGCAATGCCATTTATCTAATTGTTTTTGAGACGAATAAATACAGAATTCACAAATACATTCGGTAGCATTTGCATCTTCTACGTTGTAAATAATGTCGCTATTATGTAAATCACGCGCGCGCGATGAACGTATACTGATTCAAAACACCGCATTCACATTCTTCCTTAAGCATTTAAGGACTTGTTTATGAAGACTCTATTATAAAGTTGCTTACCTCCTAAAACTCTTTCCAAAATTAAAACCGTTCATCAGTGGCAAATAAAAATTGAAAACAAAAATATTTATGATTGAATAATCTAATTTCATCAAACAATTTAGATTGAACACTGACAGCGCTCTGTGTCATCAGTGATCTCATAGGTACAGCCCACTCAAGTCACGTGGTTCACCTTTTTCAACTCCGCACCTATGTTTACTCACGTGTCTGCCATTGTCACGATGTATGCAGTCTGTAAACGAGCTTTGGGCTTTTGTTGGTAATAGAGAAGTATCGATTTCATATGCACACCTGTTGATCAACAACCGTCATCCTCCAACCTGTGTTGCTGACTTGTGCTGGACATGGACGTGGTGGATGAGAGTCCTGTTAAGGGTCTTCTGAATAAAGTGGTTGAAGATCACAGGAGCAGCAGAACTGAGCCTCCTCTCTTACTGAAGAATGGCTCTCAGTTTAAAAAGAATCTGGAAACTGTAAGTGTATTTTAAAACGGACTACACTGTGCTTGTGCCTGAGCTGTGGTACATGAAAGTGTGAAATTTGTTTAAAGACTGTTTTGCATATTGCTTTCACAATAGTGACTTTGACAAGCTGAAACTAATTCATTTCATTGGCCAGGCTGTAATATGAGATTGGTTAAAGGGAAACCTGTTGGGTGGGATTTTAAAACTTGAATGTGCTGAATGTTTGCAAGAATGAGATTGAGTCAATTGAATTAACATTTAAAATATGTATAAATATATAATGTATAGTTATAACTGTTTTCTTTTATAAAAATAAGTAACAAAATGTGTTTGTATGCACACACATACATATACACACACACACATATATATATATATATATATATATATATATATATGTCTCTCCCTATATATGTAACACAAACATGTGTGTGTTGTAGTTTTTGTGTCTTTGTGTAGCTTTTTTGTAGAATACACACATGGAATGATTAATTTTGATCAATTTGGGGTCATAAAACTGAATGTTTAATAATTATAGAATTACTGTGAAAAAAATATTATAAGTTTTAAGCAGTTTTTAAATTTTACTACACGAACACTAAATGAAATGCAGTATTATGTAAATGATGTCATATAAATATGGAAATTCTGCTTTTATTTAGACCACAGAAGCATTTTTACTAAAAAGTCAAATTTGTGAGAAAGTAAGAAAGCCGCTGAAAATAATGTACAAGTCACTTATAAAGTATTTTATCCAAAGATAAATAACTAAATTAGCCTTTAGTTCATCACGTGTTGCATTAAATATCATATTAATAAATGGCCTCTATTTTTTAGGAGGTTAAGAGCAGCTGTTTACATTAACTACAAAAATGACTTCACTGTGTGTTTCCCCAACATCCCACATGAGTCAATTAGCTGAAGTACACAATGAGTAATGGAGAATCAGGCTTTCACTACAGCTGCTTCACTTTGTTTAACTCTGGTTTCATTTGCGGCACATTGCTCTCAGCAACCTGTTTTGATAATAAAACATAGCTTTTATTGTTTATATGGTCATTTGATGTTTTGTTTTGGTTGAACTGGAAAAGCTAGATATGATGTTTATATGAATGAATGTTTCATGTAATGGTCATAGCTGCTGTTTTAAGATAAGAAACAACAGACATATCTATTGTCTCAGGACACAGAGTTGTATTGTTTAACCTTTTCTCTCCATGCTAGATCATATCTCAGAAGCAGCCACCTGAGTCCATCCGCTGTTCAAATGCGGGACAGACTAGACACAAGGTATATCAGGCTTTCATCTCCTGTCATTGCCCTCAGTCCTTCAGTGACTTGAAAATCAGGTTGTTTCAAAGTGTAAATCATTGGATGGATAGATTAGGGTTATTGTTAGCACTTATTTTAGGTTACGTAAGAGTTAAGAGTCAGCTTCCTGACCAACTGAGAGGTTGATACTATTAAAAACACATCATGAGAAACATATGTAGTCTTTCATATTTTGTTCTTCTTGAATTCTGACCATGTTTTTCTCCTGACAATTTTAAAATCTTTCCGCTTTATCGTGATTAAAAATGTTCTCTATGTGTTGTGAAGGCTTGCGTGAATAATGTGCCATGTGCCGGCCGAGCACTGAGGAATGCTTTCTTATCCAATGCCCAGGATAACTGGAAAGCACATATTAAACTGGCAAGAATCATCAGGTACGTTTCATTGCAATGTAGTATGTTTGGCAAGTATAGCCTTAAGAGCAATAACTGTCAAGCTTTAATAATCTAATTCTATAACAAAACTGGTATAACGATAACGCAACAGAGGAAAAATATTGTTGGAATCACTTTCAGAACAATTTTTTTCCAGTTGTTGATGGATAAAAAACAGCCAATTACAAATCCAACTGACTTTAAAGAGCTTGAGCACTGAAAGCAGCAGATTACATAATTGCATCTCATTTATAATAAACAGAACGTTATCGTCTGTTGGTGTGGAGTCTGTGGGCGATAATGTAGGTTATCGTTATCTTTATAGTAACCTCACTGTGAGGAATAGGGTTGAGTAGGTAACATATTAGTTAAAATAGTACGATTTGTGGGCCTGAAATTGCAAACTTTTAAAAACACGTTTCAAATTGAACATTTTTGAAAACGATGCTGTTATCGTCTCCATGTAAACAACAGAAACGTGAATTTGTGAAAACAGCGACATGCATGCGCATACATATTATGTGTTCAAACTATGACAGCGCCATCTTCTGGCTTGACAGCTGAAGACATTTGCAGATATGCGTAAATGGGAATCATATTGACAACTTGCGCAAAAGGAAAAACCTTTCCGGATTTAGTACATCATTGTAGAGTAAATAAACCCTTAGATATCACCTCTTTTTCATATAACATTCAAACCTGAAATGACATGAAAAAATGATCTCTGAGGTTTTTTTAATGAGCAATCATTATGGTGTAATTAAAGGTACATCTCCTCATTTGTAACCAGTGTTTACCGAGCTTTGATGACCGACTATTAAAAAGAACAGCTGCACATGTGTTCACAAATATTCATGAAATTTGTTACGTGATCTTATTTTGGAATTAAAAAAAGAAGCTTGAAGCACTTTAAATAAATAGTACATTAATTACATTATTAATCTAAAAGTACAAAAGAGAATTACATTGGTTTTTGTTTTCTTGATATTGTAAGTAGTTAATTTATTTTAGCTAAAAAATGTGTCAAGATTAAGCAGAACAGTACCATAAATTTAAATAAAAATGGACAGTGAGGACTTTGCTTCCTCATTTCAGATCACCACTGGATTGTATCACATACCACACTGAAAATCTGAAATGTAGTGTGAAATGAATAAAATATAAGGAATATAAAACATTTTTGTAATATTATGAGATAAAAAAGACACATTTCAGATTCTTCACTGTTATAAATATAACTCTATATATCACTAATTACATTTTGATGTACAGTACATCATATAATCATGAAATAATACATGAATTAGCATTAAATATTACATGAATTAAGATCAATATAACGTGAAATTAACTTTGTAACATGCATAATGTAACTATGCACTACTACACACATATACATTTGTTTTGATTAATAAAATCCATACTTGGCCTTCACAAAAAATAAACAAAGAAACATCAACCTGTAACAACATCTGTAACACCTTCTTCTTTTTCCTGTTCTCATCTGGCACATTCTCAGGAGGCCATGTACAGGTCTGGAGCTGGTGAAATGGCTGATGGATCGTTGTGAATTTATCCAGAACCGGGCAATAGCTGCTCAAATCTGGAACGTTCTCCTGGACTTGGGCATTCTGCTTTCAGGTACACTTATTGTGAATGATAAGATAGTAAGGATGAGGCGTTTTAAGGAATTAAATGCATTTGAATCCGCTTCCTGGCTAGAAAATAACATTTATATAAGCTTTGTCTAGACAGGTTTATGTCCGATGTTTAGCCCTGTTGTGCCCCTGTTGTGTCCAGTGGAGCAGAACAATGAATTTGAGGACTCCGGGTCTTTGTACCAGTTCACCTTTGAGGAATGTGAGGCGCAGAGCTGTGATTTCCGAAATCAGGTCAACTGGCTGAATGCAGTGCATCTGCTGCTTCAGCTGGTCCCGTACGTGCAGCCTCGCAGTGGAACCCACAGGCGGTGAGCATACGGTTACACATTAAGCTTAATGATAGGGTTTTTTCTTAGGTCAAAGGTCATTAAATATCTTGTCCCTCAGGCTTGTAAAACTTAATAGTTTTTAATTTACTATCCAAGATTATTGTGGTGGAGCTTAAAGTTTTACATTCTGTCTGTCAGTGGACCTCAATCTGGCCTTCTGGATTGGGTAATGTTCTGAATTCTTAAAATTCAATTCACGAGTGTTTGAAGTGAATTTGAATTTGAATTGGAGTGATAAGAATTGACATTTGTTGCAATTAATTAAAATTGAACAAGTAGGACTAAAACTGGGAAATGAAGAGTTCCATCCTTTCATCCTGTTCCATAAATATGTGTGTCTGTCTATAAACTTCCGACCTTTTAGACTTTTTGTTATATATTTGAATATTGCAAATACATTTACAAGTACAGTAATACCTCGGTTTACGAGTGACTTTGTATACAAGCAAATCGTGTATGAACGTTGTATCGGAGTGCGAGAAATATTTTCCCTCGCCCACATGCATTTTTTTGTGAAAAAGTCCTAACGTTCAGCATCTTCGCGCGCATTTTTGCTGGAAATATCCTAACGACAGCCTCTCACAAATCCTATCACTCCTTAACTCGTTCATTCTCTCAGTGTCGCTCGGTTTGGTTGCATCATTCACCACAGTGATACTTTTATAAGTGATTTACAGCGGGTTTTACCTCGTGTTATTAACATTAATTGTGATCACTATTGTTCACGTAGTGAAATATATAGTACAGTACAGCATATAGACAATGGCCCTCAAGATGAGTAAGAAAGAATGTACGAAATTCTCCCTCTAAGCAGTAAAACCCTCCTCTCGTCTCCTTCACGCCAGCAGCGACACTACTCAAAGCTAAAGTACGTGTTACAGTAAATTGTCAAGTATTTTTAGTTTAATTGTCAATTATTAATTAGTATTTATATGAGATCTTAATGGTTATAATTTTAACTGTAATTAATAGGGTAAAACCAAAAAATATATTAAAAATGGGCATTTATGGTCATGTGGAACGAATTGATTGATTTTTATTGCATTCTTATGGGGAAAATTGTTTTGGTGTACGAGCATTTTGGTTTACGAGCTCGCTCTTGGAACGAATTAAACTCTGAGGTATTACTGTAAGACAAAGGTACAAGACTGTGTACTTAACAGCTATAGTATGGGAAAGAACTACAATCTTATGGTGCGTTGTGAACAACATTATTAAAAATGATTTACAAATATAAAATCACTCAATTTAAAATTGATTACATCTATAGTTTATTGCAAAATATGCTTATACATAAAAATATTTAAGTATTTTGAGACTGTAGGGTGATTTGATTACTTCATTATGAGAGTAGGCGAAGCTAAATCGCTCATTTGGCTCAATTTCGATCATGAGAAATTTCACCATAGTTTTTCACCACAAATTCCACTTTTAAAAATTTTAAAATGTTTGGAAATAAACAATAAACTCATGGCTTTAACATAAGCATTTACCATTGATTAACAACCTCGTAGCTCACAGTAAGGCTGTCTAAAAAGGTTTCTAAATTAACTTTAAAAATGTATTTCCCTATGGAGAAAATGAATGGAGTTTTAAATTCTGGAACCCGAATGCTGAACTCTATAAGCAAACTTTGTCTTGAAGTTTGTCATCTTGTTAAAATTGACAGTTTTTGGGTTCATATGATTTTCTTTGAATTGTTTCCTGCTTCCTTAAATTCAAATGAGAGTTTTCAAATTCAAAACAAATGTGTTGCGGTCCTAAAACAACAGAAGCGAGTTAGCATGTTCGTACCTCTGGTTCCATCATCCTGTGGCCAATGTTTATTTTGAAAGTTTTTTTTTGTTTTTGTTAAATGCTTGAAATAAGATCTGTGGTTAAAACAAGCTGAAGATATTATATATTTTTTTCTATGACACACGATATATCAGAAATACCACATTCAGTTTTTTATGCTTTTATGTGTCTTGAAAAAGGCTATTGCTCACAAATAGCTAAATGGGACTAAAGAGGTTGTCAGGAATATTAAACATCATCATGTTGAACTGGAAAACGCGTAGTGAGTCGTGAACATGGTGTAGTTTGTTCATACAATAGCCTTTTTACTTCTGCCAATTGTATTTAGGCTTCAAAATTCATAAAGGTTGTGTTTGTGTACATATGTGAAAAGCATCTTGATAGACAAAAAATGTAAGAACAACTTTTGTTGAACACAGTGTCTTTTTTGGGATTATTTAAAAGCCACACACTATTTGTTTTTGTTGTTGTTGAGGGAACCAGTGTGATGCTAACTTATGGGTTGGCCTGCAAAAATACATCATCCCTGCAGCATTCTACGATGACTTTTGAATTATCATTTTTGGATGAATTATCCCCATTAAAATTTGGGTTTGATGTAATCCGCAAACCATGTTAAAAAAAAAAAAAATCAGGACCTTTAATCAGGACAGAGTTTGCAGATGAAGGCCAAATGTGGCAGGGAAATCTAATTTACAGCCATCATTCAGGATCTTTCCATGAAGTAACATCAGCTGCAGTTCCATCCGTCACCAGCAGATGTGTGTATTACTGTATGGGCAGGCAAATGATTTTGCTCCGGGCTCTGTCTGTCTCACTTTCAGATATTCAGACATGCCCAACCTGTTCAGTGTGCTGCCTCACTTGTTCTGACCTTCCACAGTCTGTCAAAGCACATCTCATCAGTTCACACACATGTCAGAATAAGATGCAAGCTATCCGTCTTTTCTCTGACTCCCTCTGCAGTTTTTGTTTGTGCACTTAAAGTCCCCCTGTAGTCAATAATTGTATCCCTTAAAACTCCAAATTGTTTTTTTTAACCTTCTTTAGGCCTTAAAATAGCTTGAATGTAACACTTCATCCTTGCATCATTTAGTATATGCCTGCCTCCACTCACTCACACCAGCTCAAAGATCCACTCGGTCAACTTTTACTCAAGTTACTGAAGTAAACCCTGCACAACGTCGAATACATAACGGTAATTGAATACGATTAGCTTTTTGCTTGACTGCATTCTCAAACAGCTAATAATGTGTTGCTAATATTACATAAACCCTGTTCCCTTTCTACATCTCCGAATTAGAGAGGTGCCTTTTAAAATTAGAAATACTTTGAACATCATAGAATGTGGAGAAAGGCATGTCGTTCATCATAACCTTGTAATATACATCATGTACATAATTCACCCGCTATATTGCTAAATCGAAACTTTGCACAAAACACTATGTAGACAAATAAACAACAATAAAAACTTGATTTTCACCATATATAGTGAAAATGTTTGCAGGGCTAGTTAAAATCACAAAAAGTCTTTACTGTTGCTGGCTTGACCTCTTATGAGCCACAAAGAATTTGTACAGGGCCTCACTTAATCAGATCAATGAGGTTTAACACTTTGGTACACAGTACGTAAGCAGGGGGTCAGTGGAAGTTTAGCTATAGGTTGTTCCTCTGCATCATTTCCTGTCTGCTGGGAAAGTCGGTCAGGGTCTGTCCTAGTGGCTTTGTGTAGGCAGGATGTGCATCTTTAGCGAGATCAGACCTGTTTTTAGGTCCTTCTGTCTGCACCTCCATATGGCCTGGTTAAGTTTTCGAGATGGAAGCTTTTGGAGTTTTGCTATTATAACCTGTCAGTGTCACCAGACTCTCTGTTTAAAGTTTAGTTTTACATATAAATAGATAGATAAATAGATTTAATTTTTAATTTATATTTCTCCATCCATCCAACCATGTGCAGTGTTACTTATTGTATAGTTAACAGATTGTCAAAAGGGCAACATCAAAATAGAGTAACGTTTATTGGATCATAAATGCATTAAAAACAGAAGTATTTTACTTTTTGTTTTACTGATGATTATTATTATTACTCAAAAATAATGTTATCATTCACCCATTACCATGTCCAACAACAAAAAAAGCATCAAAAAACATAAATTGACTGAGATTAATTTTTTTTTCAGTTTCAATTAATATTTATTTGTATAACGCTTTTCACAATACATCTGGTTTCAAAGCAGCTTTTCAGAAAATCTGCATCTACATTACAATTTATAATTATTTGTTATCAGAGGTGACTGTGTCTAAGTTATGTATTACAGAAATGTACATACACAAATCACACAATTATCTAACAATGTTTTTTTCTTAATTTAGGCAAGGCAAGGCAAGGCAAGTTTATTTGTATAGCACATTTCATACACAATGGTAATTCAAAGTGCTTTACATAAAGAAGAATGATAAAAAAATAAAACATTAAAATGATTAAAAGAATAAAAAGATAATATGTATAAAATAAAATGCAAACAGTTCGGACATAGCACAGTGCTCAATCTGCAAATGCATAGGTAAAAAGATGTGTTTTGAGTCTTGATTTGAATGTGAAGGCAGAAACAATGAGCTCATTGAATAAATGAAAACATATTAACAAATGATTTATGTTGTTCAATAGATATAAAGAAGATGCACCGAAATTATCTGATGCTTGCAACCCAGTTCTTCAAATGAGAGCGTTGGAGCATCTCACCTCAACAGTAAGACAACTGTATTTAATTCATTGCATTATCATGAGCCTTTTTCCAACCTAAACAAGCATCCAGCAACTAGTGAACCTGTCTTTATCTGTGTCTTTTAACCACAGTATTCAAAAGGTTTAGTATAGAGCACAGAAACTCTGTCACACCTGCGCTGTGTTCGTTTGAGAGCCAGTAGCTCTGTTTTAATGACTGAATCAGTACATTACTGTGGTCCTGCGGCACGTGCTTAGCTTCCAGCTATCAAGGTAATGTTGCAGAACCTCTCCTCAAGGTGGCCTGTGCACCTGCAGTCACCTTGGAAACAGAAATAAAATGCCACTTGCTAAGATTCGGAGAGGGTCGGCATCTGCATTAGACACCCTGGGGAAATGATGATGCTTACCTTTATATTGCTGTGTTCAGCTGCAAATCAGTACTGTATATTTAGCATGTAGCTTGTGGTTGTGTAGGATTTAGAAGAAGACCTAATAAATCCAGCAAAAACATAATTTACAGCATGGTCGTGTGTAGGAGAGGGAACGCACGGGGGCCTTAAGTGAGAGAACTTAAACCAAAAACACTTTAAATGTGAACGAACACTTCTTGTGCAAAACGTTAGTGACGGTACAAAGAGAATGAGAACAAGGACAACACAACTTACTATTGAGAAGAACTGACAAGTGCTGAAGGAATACACAGGATAGATATGCACAAGGGCTGAATGAGGGAACAAAACACAGCTGAAAGGACTAGCAAGGTGATTGATGATGAGACAGGTGAGTCGATAAAAACTGGGAGATCATGGGAGGAACCAGGAAGTAGATAGATGACACATGACTGACATGTAACAATGTTCACCAGATGCTTGCAAAGTATAAGATGATCATAAGATGATGTACTTAAGTGTTTTTTTAAATACAGTACTGTGCAAAAGTCTTAGGCACATTAGTATCCCCCCCCCACCCCCAACAATGGTTTTAAGCCAGGTATTTATATCATTTGCTGTAGTGTGTCTGTATGAAATATCAGTTTACATTTCCTATTCTTGCCATTAATTGTAATAATCCAGTGAGCGGATTGTATGTTTTAAACGATAATAGCCAGTGTGCTCCACAAAGAGATTTGATTACACCATCTTTGAGTCCATCTGGAATTGCATGAAGAAAAAAGAAAAAACTGAGACCAACTAAATTGAGAAGGACTGTGGTAGCTTCATTCGACTGTGGTCGATCACAGGCATGCATGGAGTATCGTAAAACAATGCAGCATCTCATTCTATCTTTAAGGAACCAGGGTTACAGGGTTTTCGAAAACCCTGTAACCCTGGGTTAACCCTGTAACACCGGGTTAACCAGGGTTTCGTTCATTCCCTTTCAACGAAACGTGAGCTGCGTCCAGACTCTGTGACCCCTATGGCCACACAGCCTACTAGCCAGTGCCTGCCCATGTGAAGTAGTTGCACACGCTGAGGGAAAGCACCCTGGACCCTGGAGTGGAACTCGGATCCAGGTTGTAAAACCTGACAAAGATGTGCAGAAAGGATCAGCCTGACGGGAATCTCCCAGGGAGAGCCACCAAGGAGTGACACTAGGTCCAAGAACCAGACTCTGGCCAGCCAAAACTGGGCTACCAGAAGAAGGTGAGTCCAGTCCCGACAAACTCTCTCCAGAACTCCCGGGAGCAGCGCAATAGAGGAAAATGTGTATAGACTTTGCCTCTGCCGCATCTGTAACAGCATCCAGCCCCTGAGGTGTATCGTCTCTCGGGATGCGAACAGGTCTATTTTCACCTGCCCGAACTTCTCCCACTGGAGCTCCGCAACTTCATGGTTGAGTTTCCATTCTTCCTTGTTTTGATGCCCCGAGACATAGACTAACCTTAGGAAGAGCAGCTTTCATTGGGCCAAAAGAAGGATCTGGTGAGCAAGTTTGCATATCAGACGTGAATGCAGACCCCCCCTGATGGTTTAGATATGAGACCATTGATGTGTTGTCTGTATGAACAAGCACATGATGGCCCCTTGGGTCTGGGAGGAAGTTTTTGCCTGCTCGGAACAACGGCAACATTTCTAGGCGATTTATGTGCAAGGAAAAATTATAATCCTGCCACAGATCATTAAGCGGAGCAACCACATCCGTCGTTATTGTTGCACGACAACAAGGAGCCCCCTGCACCGGAACTTGTGAAAGAAAACAAGTTTTTCTTTCTTTTCACAGAACCAAGGTATGTTGGTCAACCAAAGCATTGTGGTCGATTTCCAAAGCATACATAGGAAAGTGCTTCTTTAAGCTGGAAGGTGTGCACTCTTCTTGGCGTTGTTGGGTCTGAGGCTCACCTTTATGTGGGCAAGAATGACATCTCGATGCTGAGCTGCCAAATACTCTGACTGAACCAGAACTAGTCAATCGTCTATGTAATTCAGAACATGAATTACATTTCGTGAAAAAGTGCGGGATGATAAAGTTAGGCCAAATGGAAGAACTCGATATCGGTACGCTTCGCACTTGAAGGAGAAGCTCAGGAACTTCCTGTGACGTGCGAGTATTGTAGTGAAGCTTTGCAGGTAGGTTTCTTCAAATTTCTTGGAGATGTTGCCGCAGTTCTTCTGTCTCAGTTTTTTTCTCTTTCTTTATGTAATGAAGACTCCCTATGAATACACAAATTTGACTGAAGTATTACAATTAATGGCAAAATCAATATTTGGAAATATTACTGATATTTCCTACTGACACTTCAGCAAAAGATCTTAATAGCTGGCTTAAAACCATTTTTGGGTGAAAATACTGACATGCCTAAGATTTTTGCACAGTAGTGTATATTTGCAGATGTATCTGTCACCTATGATTACTTTATTTCACAAATGCAACTGTTCAATTATAAGCGGTGATGTCTCAACATGATAGCCACCCACTTTAAATTATATTAATACTATAATATTATTCTACAGCTGCTGTACAGGTTAGTTCATCAGTATTATATTGATGATATCCAACATGGTATCAATGCAATGTGCATCCCTAATATTAATGCTTTATATATTTTAAAGAATGGCTAAACTCATGTTTTTATGATTTGAATCAATCCATCCATTAGTCTTTCCATCTGTCTGTCTGTCCACCCATGGATATAACTAAGCATATAGCTAACTTGTGAAAATAGGGGGAGACATCAATCATGTTCCCACCTTAAATGATTCCAATGGTCATGTACGCCATTAATTTATTTAGGTTTTTAGTGGAAACAGTTACTTAGTGCGGACAATTCGATTTTGGCTTGTATGGGGTCACAGTGGAATAGATCCTAGTCCAGCTCAATTTATATTTGCCCTAAGTCTGTACACTCAGAGCAGGGGCTGCCACATCAGATGGCCCCATAGGACATGTTGATTTAATGGGCCACTAAGCACAGTTAAACCTCCCCACTACACACCTGGTTTACTGATGCACAGACCCCCAATGGTCAGACAGCAGATGGACTTCCCCTCATAAGTGAGAGATATTATCTTTCACAATCTTGATGGATCGGATAGATTTGTATTCATAATGTGCCGTGTGCTGTGGGATTTCAGTGTAGAGTGCCAGTACACATTGATTTTGTAAGTCTGCAGTCAGTCAGGAATAGATCACTTGAGATTTTTGAATCAAGATTTTATGGATCCTTAAAGGAATAAAACAACAACTGGGAAATCAAATGCAGTCATGCTAAAATAATAAGTAATTCAGTCTTCTTTTATACCCCTGCAAGAAAACAACACTTCCAAGGATGAATCAATCAAGAGAATTTAAACTTTTTTTATTTAAAAAAAAGAGATGATGTTTAGTTCTGAACTTGTCGATTCATAGCTTCAAAGCATTATAGATCTCTTCAGAGCACAGTCCCACAGAAAAGCTTCCCAAGCAGCAGGTTGTAAACAATAAAATATGCTTGCGTTAAATGGTTTCGAGCCCACTATGCCTACATATTTGAAAGAACTAACTAAACCATGATCTTCTGTTTTAATAGGTACAGAATGAACTGTTGGCAGCTCTGGCTCGCAAGGCACAGAATAAATCAAGTAAGGATTATTCTTCTTTATTCATTGTTAGATGGTTTGATTATGTGGTTTATTTTTCCCATAAACATGCACAATCAGTTTCCAGTGTTTCGCTTGTGTTTGAGTATTAAGCGTGTTTTAAAATAGCTGGAAAAAAGTTTGACCTATATTCTTCACTTGTCAGCTGGGAAACTTTCTCTGAGGAAAAGTTTGTTTGACTGAAATAATCAGTACAACAATAAAAAATATATAGAAATTTTGACTGAATAACATAAATCAATACTTTAACACTGTTCAACATCAACGCTAGTGGATAAAGTTTCAGAATAGGGGTAAAGGAATATAGGCAAAAAGTCACATGAGAGGAGGCAGTGTAATTAAGTAATTATTTTAACAAATTGAATGTTTTCTGCAATGAAGCAAAGTCGTAAAATTAAATGTAATATAGGCATATAGGCTACAGGTATCACTGTAACCCAGATTTGTTTATTCAATTGTTGTTGTTTTTTTCAAATAGGAATTTTAATTAATTTTAATAGTTAATAATATGTATTATGAAAAAACATGAATTAAATTAAATTTATACAACTTTAAAGGAAAAGTAGTTAAAGAAGTTAACATTAACCAAAATTATTAAATGTTGTGAAGTTTTTATTTTTAGTTCATCATACTTATTGCATTAACTTCAAGTTAAATACTTAAAGTTACATACAACTTACATACAGAATACAACTTATTTATAGTTTATTGCCATTGTTATTTACTGTTATTCATTAATATTGTTCTTGTTGTTTCTTCTTGATGTATGGTGACCTTGGGTGATTTTGAAAGGCGCCTAAAATAAAATGTATTATTATTAAGTTAAACTAAACAAAAATGAGAAATGTTTCATTGGCAGTTAGCGGGACTATAATAAATGTAAGGGTTTTCTTATATTATTATTATTATATTTCATTGAATGTATATTTTGTTCCAAGTAATGAAAACATTAAAAAAAGCATCAACCCAGACAGTCCACCACACTCCACTGATTCTCAGCTGTACATTTCTTGTTTTCTAGTGATGGAGCAGAGCAGTCCACAGCCCAATACTAACATGCCAGGACCATCTCCTACTCCTGCTGTGCACAAGGTAATGAGAAAACAGATTCTAGGGCAGCGGGCTTCACGTTGACAGTGTGTGTATGTGTTAGTGTTCATATACATTTTGCTGAGCTCAACGGCCGTGCCGGTTGCCCAGGGCTGTCCATACATCCCCTGATTGAGCACCGCTTTCCCGCAGCTCAGTCATCAGTAGAAAGCCCTTGAACTGGCAGAAAGAGAAAGAGCCTGTGATTGGAGATAGATGGATACTCTATACTGTATGTCAGGACAGAGAATTGTGCCTGTCTGTAAAACTCTCGGCTTTTCCAGTACGGTGTAATAGCCGGTGGTTCACTGCAGCACATCTGACAAAACTGTGATCAAGACAACAAAATAGCAGTGCTTCACAAGGACAAATTATGTTTCAAAGGGTGTATTGTACAGAGTAATACACAATCTTAGCTTCCTCTGGTTTGCTTTAAATTGGTTTTACTGTTACAACAGAATGCAAAGGGAAAAAAATAATAATCAGGAGGAAAATAATGCAGAAATGAGCTCTTGCCATAGATATTCTTGTCATACCACATCACATTAAAATACCAAATTATACATAATTCTCTGGAAGTCTGAACATGGGAACATTAAGGACATTTTACAGCTCATTTACAGTGGAACCCACTTATCTCGAGCTCGGTTATCTCGCCAACCCTGTTATGTTGACGTTTTTGAAATGGAACCGCCAAACTCCCTATTTTTCTTAGCATTTTCTTATCAGTTATGTCGATTATTTTATGTCGCCGAACCCTGATATCTCGAGCACAAAAGAGGGACAAAGTCGCCACTTAACATTAGTTATCTCGTTCCCCGTGACTAATGATAGAACCGAGTTCACTGCGCATGCACTGAGTTTGCGTCCGTATAGTCGCTCACTCCAATGACGCTTCACTCACTTGCAGTGCAGTGCAGCCGCAAAACCATAGCAACCACGTGTACAAAGCGTCTCAGAACTGTGTCCGAGCGAAATGACTGTGTTATGAGCGAATGTGTTTGTGTGTGTTGTGACTGTGTTTACGCTGTGAGCGAAATTGTGTTTGCAATGATGGAGAATATGATTAAAGGTTTGTGTCGAGAATCAAAGGTGTTTTTATTGTATACTTGTCTATAAGCCTTTATAGATGGGTTTCATACCAGCACACTCTTCTCAAACATGTAAAGAGCGCAAGTACAAACCAGGAAAAAGAAAAAACTCTGACAAACATTACAAATAAAACAAGGACAATAGAAACAGTAGATTATGCTATATAATAGTCAGCGGTAGAGCGGCCATCTCTCTCCTCACTCAAACACACTCTCCTCCTCACGCGCGCTCACACCAGAACAGCGCACACACAACAGCAAACGCCGTCTTAAAGGTATATTCCCAACATAAACATAAAGTAGCTGTTACAATGCTGTTATTTGGTGCACATATGCCTTTTGTTGTTAGCAAACATATAGAGTGTATGTACATTTTTATAGCATGCCGATCGCTTCATCAAACAAATTGCCATATTGGCTGTTGGTTATCTTGATCATCGGTTATCTCGACGCTTTTTTGCAACCCCCGAGGCCATCGACATAACATTCCACTGTAATCAACTGATGAATAATTTTCATTTTAATTATAGTCTTTTTGAGTGGAAATTTGACAAACTTTGTGTCACCCATAATCTAAAATGAAATAGGCTTGTTAGATAAAAGCCAGGGGTATTCAATTAAAGTTCCAAGAGGTCCAGTCTCTATATTGCCTTCCCAGTGGAGGTAAGGACAATACCTTTTTGAAATGGTTATATCAATTTCCATCTGGGCAGCAGTAGCACTTTGTAAGAGCGAGACAGAAAAATCTGAGCTAAAGCAGTGGTGTCTGAGAATTTAGCAAATTATGTGTGTATCTGTATTGTAAAAATACATAATATTTAGATACCCTATGTATGGCAAAAGGCCATGTGATGGAAAATATACTGGACATTTTTCTATTTTGCTTAAAATAAGTAGGGCCTATTTACTAAATTAAACTAACAAACAATGTACATAATGATCAAAATGCCCTCATCATGAGCAAAAAACAAACTTCGTTACTAACTACAGTACAAATGTTTTTCCAAATACATATTATCATGCCAATAAATAATGCTACGTGCAGATGATAAAAATTACACCGTCTTGTCAAAAAACCATTCATTATTTGAATGGTCGAAGTCATGTATACCTGTACACAAATTGTATTTGCTTCGTTCTCGTCTTCTGCTGTGTTTTTGCAAAAGCATTCATCTAATTTGCGGTTCACTATGTCTTTGCTACTGTTGTTAAAATAACCGCAACCTTAAAGTGGTGCTTTAGCATCTTAAACAGGAGAGAAAAACAGTGCACACGGAACGGGCGAGCTTGAATTAATCCTGTTTTTCTCTAGATAAAAATGTGAGGCTATTGCGGCAAACTATCATTACCATAAATGACCCTGAGCGCTTGTGGTGTGAACCACTCCATTGTTTAAAGCCCTGCTCACTTTAAACTGTAGAAACTGTCAAATGGTGCCACTGTTGTCATTATGTCTCACAGTCCGGTTGGAAGCAAACCCATAATTTCAAATATAAGGTTGTGTCTAACGATGCATGATTATGTGATTTAGTGGCATTCAGCATTGTGTTTGACCCGATCAGAATATGCTACAAAAGTTTAAGTTAGTTGAGAACTGCTGTTGTAGTTACTTTTGATAATTGCAGTGTGAGCTTTTGCTCTTGTAATATATTATGGATATGAAGTGATTTCCCGTCTTATTGTATTTTATAATGAAAGAAAACGTTCCATTAACATGGACATTAGTTTTGTTATGGTTGGATTGGATATGTTATCTTAATAGCTTATCATTAGGTCATTTTTCTGGTAATTCCCTCTTATCAGGTTTATGCTATTAGTTCAATCCAACTGTCCATTGTTTTCTATATTCATCCCTACACTGAAGTGCTGAAGAATGTCAGGGACACTGCTTGTGTTGATTTTGTCTAGCATGAGGTTTGATTCCTTATATAGCCAGCTGAGTTGATATGGAAATACTTGAGTATGTTCAGGACAAATTCCTCTCTCCTTCCCTTCGGAGAATGAGGTCACAGGTTTCTCCTCTGGACGTGTGCTATTATGCCATTATGTTTAAATGGAGAAGGAACTCTACACGGGATACATCCAAAATGACTGCATTTAGATTGTAGACCATTAGTTAATAACTTTGTGTACATCTGTGTCCTGATGCATTTGGTTGATCAGTGTTTTATTCTGCCTTTTTGAGGGGAACTGACTTTATATATCCACTAAAATTAATGTAAAATTAATTGCAAAAAAGTAAAAAGACATGTGAGAAATAGGATTGTCATTTGTTTGCTTTTTCTCCAAGGAAATGCATTATTAAGTGTCCAAACACTGTTTTGTGAGTCTATGACATGCAATTTTTGTCCAGATCCACCCCCCCCCCCCCCCCCAAAAAAAAAAAATATTATATATATATAATATTTTTTTTATGCTATTAGTATATATACTAATATAATATATATATATATATTAAAAAGGCAATTTATAATAAAGTGACTTCTTGGGGAATAAAGTGAAAAATGTGATACAATAATCTTGATATCATAATTTCATACAAATTCCTGAAAATAAACACTTCATTCATCTTAATCTTTAATGACAATTTCCTAGAAATGTTTTATTAAATACCAAAACTATTGCACTGTTAATATTTGAACCCCCATAATGAATATGAATATTGAATAATGAAACATGAATATTTGCAATGATCCCCCCAGACAATAACAACAACAACAACAAAAAACAGTCATGTGGTGCAAATAAACAGTCATATGTTTCAGCCAAGGAGACAAAAGATAAACACACAAACTAGATTATTAGTGCATCAAGATCAAGAAGTTTCTTAAAATATTTGCTCTTCTTATGAAAAGGGAAGATTAGTTCATGCTCTAAAATATCCTGTGGTGTGACCCATAAAACCCCCCCAAATATTTCATGATACTTGTAAAAAAATAAATTAAAAAAAGTTGAAAATAGTGTATATACTCGCATGTCTTCAGTGAAAATGTTATTACTTTTTTGATGGTAATATCATGACATTTTTGAGATATTGCATTGGAATGCAAGATTCTCTTTAATGCGGGAGTGCAGATACTCTTATTTGTCTTTTACTTGTATAATATTTGCAGGAAGGCAAGTGCTAGCACATGACCTTATGAATCTAAATCATTAATAAAACGATGTACAAACAGTGCACATGATCAGTAAACCCATCAGTAACCTGCCCTCTGAGACCTGGCCTTTCTCTCATTTTCTGGAGATTGTGATACTTCCTATTCGGGATTGGAGGGACTGCCAGATGTTTCCTGGTCGCCCCCACCCTGGCTATGTGCGTAAGACAGAGAGAGGGAGAGAGAGAGAGAGAAAAGTCAGGTTCGCTCTCCCCCTCAGGCAACACTGTCTCTGAGACTTCAGTTTTGAAAGCTTTCCTCCATACCGGCTGTGTGCTCCTGGAGCTCCCTAAACCCTCAGGACTACCGTGACCATCTTCGGTCTCACCTGAGTAAAGACACAGCTAGAGGAGACAGTGAGACAGGCTGTCAAACTCTCAGTGACTTTGAGAGCCCACTGCTCGCCTCTGTTGCAGTGTCATGGCGTGGGACTGTGGCCTGAGGTATGTGTTTTCTGTGTCCCCTGCACTGCAGCAGGGCCCCGGGGCTGGTCCACGCGATCGAGAGGATATCAGCCGATTGGAGATGGTCCAGAGACTGGCCAAGGACGGATGCCGGCTTTTACACAGCCCACTCAGAGCTACCGAAAGGCCTGCTGAGGTGAGATACAAACTCACGTTCATGTATGTATGAATCAATGTTTGAACAATTTATGTTTTTAATATAACTAAATTGTTAAAATAACAAGGTAAATTGTAGGTCCTGGTGGAAATTGTGCCACAATTTATTTGGATAAAGTAATGTACTTTTTGTACCACTTTAGTTTAGGGTTTAATTCTCACTATTAATTAGTTGCTGCTTATCATGCATATTACTAGTTTATTGACTGTTTACAAGCACATATTAATGCTTTATTCTGCATGACCATATTTTATATTCATAACAACTACCTTACTAACTATTAAAAGCAGTAATAAGGAGTTTATTGAGGCAAATGTTGTAGTTAATAGTGAAAATTGCACCCTAATCTGACGTGTGACTGTAATTTTTACATAATACAGTAGAGTTCACTTATCTCGACTCATTGTTAACTCGCCAATCCTATTATGTTGACGTTTTTGAAGTGGAACCACCAAACTCCCTATTTATCTTAGCTTTTTCGATTCTTTAATGTCGATTCTTTAATATCGCAGAACACTAATATCTCTGACAAATTCGCCACTTCACATGGTTATCTCGTGAGTCATGAGCGTACCGAGTATACTGCGCATGTGCTGAGTTTGCGTTGCACGTGGATCGCGCTCCTGGTCACTCTGTCAGTGACGCTTCTCTCTCAGCGCCGCGCAGCACTCTCTGAAGTGAAAGCACATTCACGTTCTTACTAGAGCTGCTGTGGGTCCACCCCCATCCCAAAGCCTCATCCGCTTCTGTGTGTATATAAAGCCCGCTGATTAGCTTCTCTGATTTGATTGGTTTTCTCAAATATTTTGACATTGGTCAGTAACGAGCGGTAACGACCAATGAGTATGAGGCTTAGATGAACGAACACGCACACGCACGCACGCACACACACACACACACAAACACATCCTGCTTTTGTTCTGACGCGTACTCTGCTCAGCGCCCTGCGGGAATACGGTTATCAAAAGACGGGACGAAACCGAATTTGTTGAGAAAGCACATTAAACGGGCAGAACGCAATAAAGTATGCAGTCTAGTACCGCGTGATGACCTCACGAATATGTTATGACTGTTTATGCTGTGAGCGAAATTGTGTTTCCAATGTTGGAGAATATAATTAAAGGTTTGTATCGAGAATTGAAGGTGTTTTTTTATTGTATACTGGTAAATCTCTGCTGTTAGTTGGTGCACATATGCCTTTTGTTGTTAGCAAACATATACAGTGTATGTACATTTTTATAGCATACCGATCGCTTCATCAATTAAATAGATATATTGGGTGTAGGTTATCTCGACAAACGGTTATCTCGATGCTTTTTTGCAACCCCCGAGGCCGTCGAGATAACCGTATTCCACTGTATTAAAATGTTTTCTGTTTATTTCACTCTTTGTTTACACTTTTATTTATGTAATGATTCCGATTTTTAAAATGGATCCTCATATTTTAATATTGAAAGTCTGGGTGAGGGATTAGGGTAAAACTATTAAATCTATATAAAGTTGAAAAAACACCCTATTATGAAAACATTAAAATGACATTTATAGTCAGTATCATACATGTTTGGTTGTGTCTTTTGGCCAGGATTTGATGTTTTTGTTTGTCATTTTTGTTGTGTGTATTTGTTTAGAAAAGGTATTCTTTTATATTATAATAACTTTTTGTTGTGATTTGTGAAGCAACATTTCATCATTATTTCCAAAGAAAAGTCATTGTTTGATGTCACTCTTTATCAATGATTCTCTATTCAATTCTAAAGCTGGTTCAGGAGAGACTTTCTAAAGCTGAAAAGGGCACCAATCTCATGCTAGTCTTTGATTGGTTGATCCCACAATAGTTTCAGTTTGCCTCTTCCTGATTGCGGGCGGCCACTCACAATGACAGGAAGAGTCGATGTGAGCGCCATACATTTTCTGGCAACCAATCACCACTCCTGCTCTGAGTGTCATGCCATTCAATTCTGAGGGAGATATTTCTTTGACCTTTCTGAGACAAAAGTAGAATTGTCCTTACTGACTTATTACCATGATAAGGAACTTTAAAGTTAATTTAAGAAAAGCCACTCTTGTAATGTGTTTTCATATTCAAAAGCTTTTTTGATCCAGACCGTTTTTGTTTCAGAAAATGTCACCGTAATTTGAGGCTGAGCTCAGAAGTTTTGTACTCCATATTATGTAATAATTTTCTATCTTAATCTATCTTCTATCTTAATTATTTTTTTCATATGATTTAAGGTGTAAATATACCAATTTTCAACCCTCTTTTTATTTTTAATGTTTGTCATATATTTACTATAAATTAGCAAGGTTTATGCTTTGTCTGTTACTTTGGGTCTATACCATTTTACATTTTTACTTTTTTTATGCTTTTGGCAGATGCTTTTATCCATGGATGCTTTTAGATGCATCCAAGGTAAACATTGACATTCTAATCAGTTCTTGCTTTCCCTGGGATCGAACCCATGACCTTTGGCATTGCAAGTGCCAAACGCTCTACTTGATTGAGCTACAGGAAAGCTATACCATGATGGTAGTTGAACAAACTCAGGGTTACAGGATTAGTTTCAAGTTCAGTCAGGCTTTGTTGGTACCATGACACTGATCCTAAATTTTCTCTGTCAACTTTGACTCCTCAGTTTGATTCTTGATTTGGTGTTCATCCAAAACAGGCTTTGATCCTGAGTTCATGGAGCGTGTGATATCAGTAGTGAACAACCAATCACATGCTTTGAAACCTAGAGAAACTCTGAATCACTTCTCATTCTAATGTTGAAGACTAAGACATTAAAGTAGATGAAGTACATAAATTCATTTACACAGGAAGAAGTGTAAAAATATATTGCTACAGCAGTGCAAGTGAAAGTTGTGAAGTTAGTTTACATAGTTGTTTTTTATATATATTTTTGGACAGCTCACATTTTAAAGCACTATCAAGATGACATCTTCAGAGCTTTTGTGAAAACCACGGGTTGTATTTCTGCGTATTTACAGTATATCACAGTCAGATCGCCAGAGGGTTATTAACAGAACAGTTATTGTAAGAGGAGGTTCATTTCTGAACATTGTATTGTACTTTGTCGTCTCTTTAAAAAGCATTATGTAAATATGGAACTAAATGGCAACAGCTTTCTTACTTGTCGTACGCGACAGTATTTTGCTTCGGTAGGTTGGGCAGAACTAACAGAATAGCAGTTTGTTTCAGCTTTTTTGCTCCGTTTGCTCATTGTCATCCAGTTTGAAATGTTGACTACAAACACAGAGGTTTTTCAGATTTTCCATTGTGACATATTTCATATCTTTGCAGACTTTAGCCACTGCCTGCAGCACTATGGATCCTTTACCGGAAACTAACTCAAAGTTACTCTAGCTATGCGTTTACTTTATGAATTCTTGCACCCAGGAACATTACAAGTTGGCACCATTGGGACTAAAAGTTTGCTAAGAGGTATTGCATACCCAGTTCCAAATCTAATATATCATATCATTATAATCCAGTCATGATTACATTGTTTAATTAAAACATTTTTTTTTGTTCATTCTGACATGTTTTCAGATTATGTTTACAATTATGCATCAGACTTAATTGCATAAAACTGATTACATTTGGTGTCAAAAAATAGTTTCTGAATATTTTTTATGCAGGTACTGTAGTTTACTTCAGGCTTGGCATGAGCATGCTTTAAGTCAACAGGCAGCTGTGAGAGTAAAGAGGGATGAGCTCTGCTGTTTGATTAAGAAACCCTTTTAAGTGCACACCACACTTTTAGCTTGTTCTCTGCTTTCACTCACGGTCACAGTGATGTAATCTTTTTTTTGTTTAACAGTTTGCGGCACCTCTTTGCAGTGTCAAACATGACTGGGATAGAATAAACTCAAGTTTCAAAGTATATGCTTTCTGTTGTCTGGTCTGTAAGTTAGTTTGTGTTGTTGCTGGTTTTGTTGGGAACCTAATGTATGAAATAACGCTACATTTTTCTTATTCTGTATTTATCATTATGATATTACGTGTCTGTTTCCTAGACACAGATTTAATGCATTTTCAATAGATTATTGTAAAACTTTTAGATTTTTTTATTTATTTTTAATCCAGTGGGTTTTGTTATAGATCAGTATCCTATATCCATGTAACTCTTAGGAGCTGTAAATGATACATATGGATAAAACATTTTTTTGTTTATTCCAGTAGGAATTTTGGAAGCCTTTGTGCAAAGTAATATCAACAGACCAGGACATGATTTAAAATATCACATTGTCTTTTTGTCACTTACATAAACATAGCACTCTACCAGAGGCTTCTGCTCTGTTTCTCAGTGACAAAAGAATTTGCAATTTACACAGCTGTGCTCCAAAAATTCCATGTTTTTTCACAGTGTTTTTCATTATATTATTATTTTTATTTATTTATTTAATTTTAAAAGAGGGGGTAGACAGATGGACAGGCCAACTAGCTTACCAGTAATTCATTGAATAGAAAGATCTCCACTTACAGTAGCATAAGGATCCACAGGCTATTTAGAGAATGATCTAAGCTCATGTGGTTTTGTTGCTTAGTGTTACAAAGCAAAAATGTGAAGTGGCGGCGTAAAACAAATACGCCACCAGGCTGATGTCACGCACACAATATGTTGTCTTTGAGAACTGTGGCATAAATAATGCAATACAATTACCCAAACCCATCATATGCAATATACTCAATAGAAGGTGACTGGCTTGTGAAGCTCAAAAAAAAGTGTTTCGTCGGCCCCTTTATAATCACAGAACTGGCCATCAAGATCCAATCATGACGCATGCAGTCACTTCAGAATGGAGCGAGGTGAGGAGCAGAGGAGCCTTTTAGTGTGATTGTAGTGTTTCTCTTAAGTTCACAATAACTTTTTTCTGGAATATGACATTTACTCAGTCGAGGGAGATTTTGTTGTTGATTTAATGGTTCTTCAACCCAGAAATGTCAGTTTAGAGTGAAGAGTATGTGGTTCCTTAAGTTTTCAAGCCAAATATATTTTAGATACAACTTCCAAAAATTGTTTCATGGTTATTGTCAGTAAAATCGTTTATTGTCCTTATATATTATGGGTCAATGACAAAAAAGTGATAAAGTAAAATAAAGAGAAATATAGCTTAAAACCATACTCATTCTTAGAAATGTACTCTTTGCTTTCATGTTGGTCATGTTTTTTTTTTTTTTTGTAATTTGTATCTTTTGCTGTAATCTGCCCATATGAGCTATCAGTTTACATTTCCAATTTTTTTTTTGCCATTAATTGTAATAATCCAGTGAGATTTTTGTATACACAAGGATTTTGACAACAGCCGGTGCTCCACACATAGATCTGCTCTCACCATCATCGAGTAAATCTGGGATTACATGAAGAAACAGAAAAAACTGAGACAGACTAAATCATGAATAACTACGATAACATCTCCAAGATGCTTGAAGAAACCGACCTGCAAAGCTTCAGTACTATGAACAGTTTTAGGTGGTAAAATGGTTTGGATGGTTTCAAAGAGTAATGTCAGAAATAGATTTCATTTATCAATTGACTTCTGTTAACTAAAATGAATTAATATTTGGTTGACAACCCTTTGCGTTTAAAACCGCTTTTGTCCCAGGTACACAACTTTGGAAGTCGGTTTCTTCAAGCATCTTGGAGATTGCCGCAGTTCTTCTATATTTATTCTGTCTTAGTTTTTTCTGTTTCTTCATGTAATCACAGACTTGATGATGTGGAGCACCGGCTGTTGGCAGACTCCCTGTGTATAGACAAATCTGACTGAATTATTACAATAAATTGTCAAAAAGAATGTTTGGAAATGTAAGCTGATAGCTCATATGGACAGATTACAGCAAAAGATACAAATTATTATTGTTTGGAAATATAAACTGATATTTCCTACTGACACTACAGCAAAATATATAAACAACTGGCTTAACTTTTTTTCCCCCTGATATCTTTGAACATGCCCTCGAAATTATGAATTTGAATGAAATTTTAATTGCATTTTTTATTATTCAGAAAACAAATCCTGAATGCTAAACGAAAAACGACAAGACTCAAGAAGACAAATTTAGTTTTTTATTAAAGGTGCGGACATATTTACCGTTGCTCTGTAAAATCCATTCATTTCAATAGGAATCCACGTAATTGGGAATTGCGTGAGTTTTTGTGAAAACGAGAAAAAGATTTTCACACATATATTTCACAGAAATTTCCACTGATTTGCAGGGTTGAGCAACAGAAAGCTGCTTGGAAATAAATCTGTTTGAAAGTGACTTTATACATGACTTCACTAGTGTAAATAGACATTTTCTCACCAAAATTTCTCTGATGTGGTACCTTTATGATGAAAAGTTTTTACATTTTCATTTGATCATTCAGTATGAATGAAACAGACTCATTGGAAAAACATGCCTCTAGCTACATTTTTGCATAGGTCAGAGCTAGAGGCAGTGTAGCTAATGACCTCAAAACACTTTTACCATAGTGTATAATTTGTAAACTAATACCAGCTCCATAAGATTGGCTTTTCTTGACATGATAAACTTGCTTGATGCTGTTTGCTCATCTACTACAGCATTGCACTTGTGATGCAGAGCGCTCAGTTACGAGTCCCATGTCACGATATAAGTACTCAAAGACTTGTAGAAGCAAACTAAAATGATATAGCTGCTTCGGCAAATGTGTTTTAATTTTGCTTTTGTTTTTGTTATCAGGTATGTTAAGGGCCTGTCACACAGCCGATCACGCACAAATCACGCGCAGATTGGGTTTGTGCATGCTTGTGCGTCGAGAAATTGACCAAAGTATTCCACTAACATTCGACACTTCGCGAACGTTCCACGTACAAGCACTTTCAGAATCTACATTGTCAGTGGAATGAACGTGATACGTGCGCGGTTCATGCGTGATATGAAGGTGGGGCATCAGTGGACGGACGTGGACATGCGCGGTTTCGAGCCAGTTCCGACGCATAAGCACTGACGGCATAGTCCACGCATAGTCACGCATAAACTACGCACACTGACTCATGAATAACGCACAACTGTGCGTCGGAAAAATTTTGAACCGTTCAAAGCTCAAAATCACGCACAAACCGCCTTCGACGCACATTCACTTACAATCATTGACGGTCCACATCCGAATTACGCATACGACGCACGCTCCGCGTAGAAACGAAAATCTGTGCGTAATTCGTGCGTAATTCGTGCGTGATTCATGCGTTTTCGCTATGTTTGACTGGCCCTTTAAAGGTTTAGTGTAGGTGGTATGTTATTTTAAAATAGCGCAACTCACCAGACATTTATTTTCAATAATGCAGTGACTACAAACAATGTAATAAAACGTTGCCAGATTCATGTTCATCTGTTTCAAATGGAACACGCTTACAATGTCTTATAGTAACTTGTCTATAGTAAGCTGCCATTAATGGAGCTTTTTGCCAGTCCAAAGCTAAGCAGAAACTTTTATTTGGGGAGATGAGTCTCAGATTGTGGCTTTTTAAATGCAGTTTGTTCTGATCGTCATGAGAGTATGTGGGGGTTGCAATGTGTACATGCGTGTGTGTGTGTGTGTTTGTGGAAGATCATTGAAGGTCTCTCAGTGTTTCAGTGCAATGGGCAATTAGAGCAGAAAAGTGCTGGTCCTTCCAGCCTGTCTGTCTGCCTAATTACGGGCGCACACGCGCCGCATTGACTGATGTGCTGTTTTCTGTAGTCTGAGGACAGAGAGAATAAAAATCAGCTCATTAAAACATGCGCACACACACACACAAACCCTGCATGATCTATCCATTGATTGCACTGTTCACTTGAAATGCACTTCTTTTAGTGCATCACTATAATGAGGGTGTTTTTCAAAGAGTGACGGTAAGATCCCAGTCCGTATGCTGTTGGCAGAAGCATTATGGAAGGCGTGAGATGCTCACACCCATATTTACACACACTAGTGAGTCACACCGTTCACATCCTGGCTAAACTACAGCAAACAGAACCTTTAATGGAGTTCAGAGTTCAGATCTGCATTCGAGTATTCATAACATAATTAGATACACACTCTCAAACTTTCTTTCCATTTCAGACAGAACATGAGGATCTTCCATAGCTGCTTTAGTTTGGTGTTTAAGACTAAATGAGCCATTTTGTAATGCAGAATATACTGCCTTGCATACAGCAACGGTTGTTGAGATGTTTGTGTTACTGATGTAGTGAATTGTGTTTGTAATTATAGGTTGAGTTTTGGGAGTACCGGTATATGAATATTGGATTGTTTAAGTGCTTTGTTCTCTCTCTCTCTCTATGTGTGTGTGTGTGTGTGTGTGTGTTCAGAGATCTGTGCAAGATTGATAACACACACAGGGAAAAGTGACAGGGCTTTTACAGGACAATAGCAGTGAAATTTTGGTTCAGAGCACCTTTCCTACACACACACACACACACACACACACACACACACACACACACACGTACTGTATTCGTACTATAGATACACGTCCACATAAACATAAACATATAGAATGGCCACAAGAAGTATTTTACACTAAAGCCACATTTCATTTTATGCAATTATATTTTTTTCTGCAACCCCCGCTTCACGCTAACGGGTGAACAGCCACTCATAAAATGCCGTTTTCCATATAGGCTGAGAAGTGCTATTTTATATTATTTTAATTAAATATAGTATATTATAGTACACCCTTATTTTTTAAAATGTTTTGCTTGGTCTGTGCTATCTTTAAATTATGCTTTGTTTGATATTCGCATATTTATGCGTTCAAATGTTTTCATTATACATTATGCATAGATGTACACACTGTATAAATCTATATTCAACCATCTACAACATAATATTTCAGTATAATTTGATTGCAATTCATGATTACGTGATCTCAAATGACTAGATTAGTTTAATTAATTCACCTTTGGTTTGAGCAGATGATTAAAATATAAATGCAGCCTTGCGCTGAGCAGTGTTACAGTAGCATTGTGTTGGGTCACGATAAAACGAACCCATTGATCGGCGCCATTTGATGTGGGATGTTTAATTTAAAAGTGTATTGTGATGGAAATTAGGGGAGCGAAACAGACAGGGAAGGAAAGACAGGGAATCTCCTTAGTGATAATGTAACCCCTCCCCCCACAGCCCCCCGGTGACGCAGCAGTCCGTGCGTGTGAGAGAGAGCGGAGCCACGAAGTGCTGCTGCCTCAGAGGACAACGTCACCGAGAGCTCCCTCCTCCTCCTCCTCCTCCTCCTGCTCCTGGACCGGGAGGTAAGCAGCCGCACGCCCGCTCTCACATGCGAGTGGAGCTTGAGAGTGCGCACACCCTTTCTCTCTCTCTTGTCATTCTGTCTTGCATGCAATCTGTCCAGCCCTGCCTCTTTATCACTTTATTTTTATCTCTCATCTCCCTGAAGTCATCTCCCCTTCTCTAACGCGCTCAATCACGCACACTCACTCATCTGAGGATGTGCTGCATTGGCGTGCGCTCTTTCGTATGGAGCCGTTTGGCTTCTGAGGGATCTTAAACCAGAAGACTCATAGTGCAAAAACGGGGGGCATCAGGCTTTTGAGTCCTTGATTCGTCCGGGTCAATGTGGTAAGTCGGCGCCGATGTCGACATGGGCAGCAGGCGTGCAGTGGCTCCGGACCCGCGCCTGGACGACAGGTTGATGCCGGCTGCTCTGGTGGAACAGGAGGAAGACGAGGATGAGGACGAGTCCTCCGATACCAGCAGCACAGACCGAGCTACCGTGCCCACATTCGACGTGCCGTATTTCCGTTATATTGATGAGGAGGGCACGGAGGAAGAGGGCGAGGAGGAAGGCTGGTGCAGCAGTCGCTCCCTGTCCTCCATCGAAGAGGAAGACTCCAGTGACTCTTCTGTCTCCCACAGGTACTCTGCCGTGCCTGCCGCCCCTGAAAAGGTTTTGGAGCATCTGCTGAGCCACCTGAGGCTGGATGATGAGCAGAAGAGCCCCCAGAGCAGAGAGACGGGTGAGCTGTCACCTTTCAACTCAGCCATGAGTAGACGCTTATATGTTTTCTGCAGACTTTCTCAACTGATTTTGAGGCGAAACCTAACAGGTGTTTTCCGATTGTGCGGCGATCTGCAGGTTTGATTATATTTCATATATCTTGTAACTTAGTAGGAGTGTTTTTTGCACTATAGAAGTATGAAACAGGGGCTGTTACAAACTATTCAAATAAACTAACATTTTGAAAAAAGCTGAAACAAAATATAAATATTGAACATTTTAAACTTATTTCAATTAAAATTTAAATAAATTAAACTAAAGGTAAAAAACTAATGGAAATGACAAAAGTTCATAACATTACTAAATCTTAAATTAAATTGAAAACTGAAAATATAGAAATAGTCTTTTTCAAAATATCAATAAATACTATTATAGTAATTGTAATATCAGTGACTAAACTAACACTGGTCAGAAATGTGAGATTGTCTTAAACATGATCATCCCATCTCTTAAACTTCACCCAAAAATGAAAATTCACAAACTTGTGTTGATCTAAACCTTTATGACTTCCATTCTGCTCTAAATCACCATATTTTGAAAAATGTCTCTCTCTCTCTCTTTTTTTTTTGTTGTTGTAAAAAAATCAAAATTCATACAATTCAAGTCAATGTTAACTCTGTTAACTCTCTTTAAATGGATAAAAACATTCTCCAAAATATATTCTTTTGTGTTTTACAGAAGAAAGTCATACAGTTTTGTCACTTTATGAGAAGGGATGATCATATTTTAGTTATAGTAGACCTGAATCTAGAACCCGTACCGGTTCAAAACCAGCTGCAAGTTTGAAAAACCTTCCGGAAACCTTCTAAAAATCAAGCAAATACTTTTTTCTATCAACTGTGCATTTTCAGTTTCATGGTACAAACCTCTATCAATATTGTCACCTGCTATTCCAAAAACGTAGTGGCATGTCCTTTAAACAGCAGTATATTTTTTGGTCCTGTTTTGGGCTGTAACGTAAATGATTTGATGGGGGTGATCTACTTTTAGCTGACTGCCCGACTATATTCTATCCTGCTGGTACTGAGTTATTATCTCCTGCTGGCTTCATTGCCCTTCCATCATGAATGGCCTGCTGCACTCCATGTTTAGCTGGCAACGGTTAAACAAGGTGGATAAAAGGGTGAAAGGCAGATTTTGGGATAGTTTCACCCACTGGGATGCACAGAATAATTTATCATTTAAATATGTTAAATGTTTGAATGATTATAGCTTAGTTATAGCTGGGTCACATGAGGAAAAACTATTCTACTAATGCAAGGATTCTTACATGCGAAGAGGTTATAGATATCCTGCCTTCCAGGCTTAAGTCATTCTGTTTTTCCAGCCAGAATGTTTGTAGTTAAAGTATTGATTTAGATTCTCCATGGGGAAGAGAACATCTCTGCAGCCCTAAAGCTATTAGGTCTGGGTCAAATCTGGAGTGAAACATGGGATTTGTGAGTCTTTTTAAACGGTTATGATTTAAAGCTGAACAGATTATTTTTCTAGCCATTATAAGTCGAATGAATACACTCTGCTTTGGTACTCTGAGTTGCTGAAGAAGTGCGCGTTAGATCTCTCAGACTAGATTAGAGGAATGAGTAATTGTTCTTTTCCCATTACAAAAAGCCTGACTTTGCGGTGGCTGTTCCCCCTCCCTCTGCATGGTGAGCCAGACCAGCGGAGTGAGTTCTAACCTCATTAAAGACATTGATAGCTAATCGCTATAGTTCAGCTCACTTCTCTGTTCTGCGCACACAGTCTGTCTGTTTAAGTCCTGCACTGCTGCAGTTTTTCTGTGTGCTTTCAGTGCAATTCCAGTGCTTTCTTCAATTGCTGAACAGAGGAAAATATGCCATTTGGATAAGCACACCACTTATACTCTTATTAATTAATAAAAAGAGTACATGTGGAGTGTAAATAGGTTTAAACAGAACAAAAATTAAGATTCAGCTTTGTTTGTTTTTTGGGTTCTGAAAACTCTTATTTACAGTTGGCATGTTTGGTTTGATTAAAATGAACCCTGGCTCTATTGCTCTGTTACTGTGTGAACACTGATGCTCACCAAACAAGTAGTGTCTACTCTTGTGCCCATCTTGTGTCTACAAGATGGGTCTCGGTCCACTTCCAAAAAAACTCTGGTGTGGTTCAAATGAAACGTGAATGCAACACTGACCAAAGACATGTGAATGAGATGAGATATGATGTCACAAGAAAAATGAGATATGATGTCACAAGATGCCATCCTAAAAAGGACAGAATGCTCAAGCATCTTTTTTTTCTAGTCATTGTCTCGATGTCCCCCATTACAGTTCGATATAGGCATCAGAACCGTGTCTTCTCGCAGCAGATATTCGTTGTGTGTGTGTGACGGATATATACATACACATACATGCATACATACATGCACACACACACACACACACACACACACACACACACACACACACACACACACACACACACACACACACATATATATACACAATAATACCTTGAGATACGACATTCTGAGATGTGAACAAGCCTTCAAGCAATTTTTTTGCTTTGAGATACGAGTAAATATTTGAGATACGAGCACGCTTACAGACGCCGACGCTCAGTGGTCAAGCACTTGTCATTTATGGGGTAATGGCATATGATCTCCACTAGAGGTCAACTTTGGTTTTACATCTGTGGTTACTGGGGATGACGAGTGATTCAGGAGTATTATGCTGAGAGCAGCACGATTTATGTGTGTTCAATAATAATAAATATAAGATTCTGAGGCTATCCCAGGGGTGGGCAAACTATTTGTCTCGCGGGCCACATTGGTTTCTTAAAATTGACAGAGGGGCCGGGGTGAAGGTCGTACCTGTGCATTTACTTATAAGAATACCTGTATAAAGTATAGTTTGGTCTTAAATCACTCGACTGGGACATGTGAAATTATAACAAAACAATATTAATAAAATTTAATCGACAGAAAAACCATAATATGCAATGTGACTGAATCGTATATTTACCTCAGCTCTAGATTGACAATCACAGGCGTCCAATCACAACTGACCTCTGGAAAAAAGGGAACTAACCAGTGACGTTTGATGTTACTATTACAAGAGCAAGTCCCGCCCCTCGACTGACAAAAATAAAAGTGCTCGCGCGAGCAAAAACAGCAGTGAGTGATTAAAATGAGCTTGCGGGTACCTGTATTTACGTGTAGCTCTGTTTTCCGCTCGCGGATGTAATTTACTCGTTGCGTTGATGCGATGCGTGAATGTTGGGGGGGGCGGTGGACGCGATGAGCGATTGTTGACGGGAGGGGGGGGATTGAACGACACGCCTACTCTCCACCATAGCTTCAGCACCACTGCCGCTTGCAGCCGCGACAGAATGACATCACAGGGAAATGGAGGAGGTTTAATACAAGTTCGGCGAGTTATTATTAGACTATAATTTTTAACAACTCTCCCCCACACTTTGAAAACCCCTGATCTACGATATCCCTCCCTCCTCCTCTTCCTCCTTACATGCCGCTACTGTATCGTCTGTCTCGAAGTTAAGAACTCCTACTTAAAACCTCTTTTGATTTTATATCAGAGAAATCCTTATATACTATAATTTATTTTGTGTGTGTATGTCTCTATAGCAATTACTAATAAGTACTAATAAGGGAGTTTTTTATAGGGCCAGAACGGATAAATTTTTTCCTGTTATTTCTTATGGGGGAAATGATTTGAGATGCAAACAATTCGAGTTACGAACTCGGTCCTGGAACGGATTATGCTCGTATCTCAAGGTATTACTATATATATATATATATATATATATATATAAAATATTGTATGTGTTGTCAGGGTGAACAGTGATATAGTGGTGAGAGAAAAGGTCACCATGATCTGTGAACCGTCAGATGAAGTGCTTCACTCCTAACTGCCTGGTAAGCTCTATTCAACTGGGAGGGTTTTGTCCACACTATGAATCTGTTATAGTTTAAATGGTATGACAGACAATAAATGAGTTTTTAGTAACGCTATTTTTGAAATGCATCCATAACTGCATGAACTGCTCGCTGATTCATACATAGTTTTCCAATGCGTTGTATCTGTCTGTCTATGTGGATGTTTCTTTGTATTGGTATAAAATGTGTGTTCTGGTATACTGAGAGAGACAAAGAAAGAATTAGACAGACAGAAGGAGAGACAGCGATTCCCAGAGGACAGGTCTCGGGGGACGTGAATCTTGCTGGTGTGTTATTTGGGATTGTCATGCTTGCACACCCCTCACATGTGTAGGGAGTTTGATAGGGCTGAGTATTGATTTCATACGGCTTCTGAAGTATCCATCAGCTGATCCCGTATGAATTCCGTGTTTACATCCTGCAGGACAGGCAGCTTCTGCACACAAAGGGATTTAAATGTTTGTTGTTTAACGCATGATGCCGAAGGGAAGCGTGCAGGAAAGGTATTGATTCGCTTATGGAGAGCAGAGGTTGTTTTATTGTTTTTCTAAATGAAAGGTATCCAGCCAACTGTATCTCCCTACAGAGCTGGAGAGCTTGGCATCTCTTAATGCTAATAAACACAGAAGCAAGACAGTGTGCAAAGAAAGAAAGAGGAAAGATTACTCTGTAGTGGTTTGGTACTTTTATGTGTTTGCCTGTGGTTTTGTTTATTAAAAATTATGTTTTATGGTATGTCAAGCATGCAAGAAATGTTAACATTTTACAATAGGGGTTCATTCAGAATACTGTTTAGCTTTGTAATGTCAGGTTTTCTCTGCATTCAGTCAGTGTATGTTTGTTTGAGGATTCCAGGAGACTTGCAAAGAAACAAATGGGATGAGGAAGAAATCTGATCAATTTAATTGCCAATTCGTCTTTGATTATTTTGCCGATAATGTTTATTGATCCTCAAGCCTTGAGGGTATATCGGATTATTGTATTTTTGGAATCTAGCATGTGTTCGATAAATGTAATGTTTCCTTTGTCCAATACCAAGCGTTTTCTCCAGTAATGAACATGTCTTTTCCAATTTTCACTGCTGTGTATTTAATAGAGAAAGTCCATTTACCGATTATTGATGATAAAAGATTCTATAGGAACTGCAGGTAAAAATGTTTATAATGTTCATACAATGCTAAACAGAAACTCATAGCGTTCAGTGTGGCCCAAAAGTCTAAGACTGCTTAAGAATTTACAATAAAACCTGAACCTTTTAAGACTTTTGAATTTAAAAATCAAAAGCAAAAGGGGACCAAATGTTAAGAAATTCAAAAATACACTACTGTTCAAAAAATGTAATACTTTTATTCAGCTAGGACACATTGAATTTTTCAAAAGTGATACTTCTATCATGAAACTTCTAGCAATTTCTTTTGTTCTTTTAGCACCAACTCTTTGCCAGGGTCACAGTTGTCAGTTATTTATTTTTTATTTATAATTTTGCAAAAGATTTCAAAGAAATGTTGTTCTTTCCATTCATCAAAGGGTCCTGGGAAAAAAGCTGTATTACGGTTTTCACAAAAATATTAAGCAGCACAATTGTTTTCAGCAATAAAAATTATAATAAATGTTTTTTGAGGTGCAAATCATCATATTAGAATGATTTCTGAAGGGTCATGTGACAGGAGTAATGATGCTGAAAATTATAAACCATAAATTACATTTTAAAATGGTAAAATAGAAAAGTATTTTAAATTGTAGTAATATTTCACTAATATTTAGCTGTATTTAACTAATAAATGCAGCTTTAGTGAGCTTTAGCATTGGGTGGGTTGTGTCAAAAGGGAGGCCCACTGTCTCGGACTTTGAAAACCTCTGCTCTATATCAACTTGTTCTTTAAAAATCCAAGCCTCAGGCGATATTGATCAACTATGATAAAGGACGAGACCATGTGTTTCTGTAACGGATGTGAATTTGTTTTGCTCCCCTGATCCAATATAGTCTATTTCTGCCATAAATGAAGTCAATCACCTGAACAGCGCTCTGATCCGATCTCAGTTAAAGGCCCGCTGAGGGTAAATGGCGAGAGTGACTGTATATGTGTGCTTTTCAAGAATGCTGATAAATTTGCTGCAAACCCTTAATGAGATGAAGTTGTTTAAAGTCAGTCATGTGTCACATCGTCTCATTAACTGTAACAGTCTCATTTTCCTTTTTCTGCATGCTTGGGTTTCTTGTATGCGTCTGTTAATGTCATAAGCAGCTGACCGGGCCTGTGTCTGCCGGACATGAACTGTGGTATCCCTCAGTTGTCCATCAAAGCATCAGACAGCAGCTTATTTGACCTCCAGGGTTTGCCGCTGTCATTAACTCGTTGCTTTTTCAAGTCAAGCTGACACACTTTGTCTGATCGTTCCTGCAGTGTGGGTGGAAGAGCTTGAAAGAGCTCGAAAGAGCTCGGAAGATGCAAGAGATGCCGAGAATATAGTTAGACCTACTTTTTCACTAAAAAATTGTTTCTGCTATCGCTCAGACAAGATTTTTTTTAAACACTTTCCTATATAATAAGAGTTTCTAGTATTCCAGGATGCCTCAGTATTGATAGTGATTGTAAATGGCATCTTCATCAACCAATTGTATTTTGGAATATAGCAGGATAGCAAGCTTTTCAGAGACTTTTAGAACCGTTATGCTGAAATTTTCGCCAATTAATTCATTTTTAAATGAATTATTTTAAAATAATTTAAATTTACATTTAAATATTTATTTAAATCAAAAAAAATTAAAGCGAGTACCACAATAAATTATACATTTATAATTTTTTATTTATATGTGTGTAATGAGAATGAGATTTACGGTAATTTATTTTGTGTTACAGAAATGTGAATGAGATTTATTTTTCTGTGTGTTACGATGAGGAGAATTTGGTGCAGACATATGCTTTATAGTCATAAAAAAAGTGTCAAAAATCATTAAGGTTATAACAATATAGTGTAGCAAAATTGGATTTATAATTTCTGTATTTTATTATTTTCACGTGAAATATGGCCCTGCACTTCGCAGGCCTTGTGTGAGTCAGCTGTGAGTTATTTCACTGCAGGCTTTATGCCTTATAGAAGTCTGATTCTAAACTCTAAACTACACTCTTAGTCATGGTCAGTTAAATAGTTTGCTACATGCACAATTAGCATGGATTTAAAATGTAGTTTTTCTCTCTCTTGGGAAGTCAAGTATGTCTAATCTTTTGCTGGTCTCGCACTTTCTCATCACAGAACAGCAGTCTGAGGTTTATTCCAGGAAAAGTGACACATTGAGCTTCAGTTTTTTCAAATACTGAAAAATGCATCCTAAATTGGCTGTAGCAAAAACAAAAAAAAGAGCTGAAGTGAAGAACAGAACAAGTGAAGAGTGAGTCAGGTTTATCTGCTGCTGCAGAGTAATGAGGGTTCTTGTGAAAGTGTCTCTGCAAAGTGTGTGTGTGTGTGCGCTCGCAAGTGCAACTGCTGATTGGATGATTAGATTTAGTTTAACTAGTTTTGAGTGGCACAGCACATGAAGATGTACACTTGCAGTGTAGACTGTTTCAATGATTACAGTAGAACTGATCAAGCTCTGTGTTCCTTCGTTCCTTTTGTGTGCAACACTGGAGAGAATGTCTTTGGTGAGACTGCAGCTTTTCCTGTCAAAAGGCTTTCAGAGTGTCAATTTGGGCTGTTTATAATTTACAAATCTCTGACTGCGTCTGAATTCCCGTTTTTTCATAGTATGTACTGAAGAACTTTCGAAGAACATACTGTATGTTTGCAGGTGTAGTATAAGTACACAGAAATACTATATTCGCCATGTTGGCATTGTTTTTTTGTGTACGATGAAATGCAACAAATATGAAACCAATTTACTACAAAGAGCAATTTAGTCATGAAAAGCAACTTTTTAGTTTTTTTAGCACCAACTCTTAGAAAAAGCTGCCAGAGTCACAGTTGTCAGTAATTGTTTTTAAAAAAAATTTAACTTCTCAAATTTGACAGCTTTAATGGAACGCAAAGTGTCCAGTTATTGTACACACTATTTTTTTTTTCCAAAACGGGGACTATATTGGACCAAATTTGGAGCAAACTTCCCTCATTGGTCTAAAATGTCTAGCATAGCAGCGATTAATTTAAAACGGATGGACAACAGCTCTAAAGGCTTGATTACACTACAAATCAAACTGAACAAACAAACCTTTTTCAGACAATTTTGCTATAAGCGATAATGAATAGTGGAGCAACTTTTCATCTCCAAGTTCAGAATTTAAAACTTGCAATTGCAAAAAAAAGTCAGTTTATAAACTCGCAAAGTCGCAGTTGTGAGATATACACTAACCTAAAGAATTATTAGGAACAGCATACTAATACTGTGTTTGACCCAGTTTCACCTTCAGAACTGCCTTGAACTGCCGTGGCATTGATTCAACAAGGTGCTGAAAGCATTCTTTAGAAATATTGGCCCATATTGATGGTATAAAATTTTGCAGTTGGAGATTTGGGGGATGCACATCCAGGGCATGAAGCTCCCGTTCCACCACATCCAAAAGATGCTCTATTGGGTTGAGATCTGGTGACTGTGGGGGCCATTTTTGTACAGTGAACTCATTGTCATGTTCAAGAAACCAATTTGAAATGATTCAAGCTTTGTGACATGGTGCATTATCCTGCTGGAAGTAGCCATCAGAGAATGGGTACATGGTGGGCATAAAGGGATGGATATGGTCAGAAACAATGCTCAGGTAGTTCGTGGCATTTAAACGATGTCCAATTGGCACTAACGGGCCTAAAGTGTGCCCAGCAAACATCCCCCACACCATTACACCACCATCACCAGCCTGCACAGTGGTAACTGCACAGTGGTCCAGGGAGTATGGATCCATGTTCTTATTCTGTTTATGCCAAATTCTGACTACCATCTGAATGTCTCAATAGAAATCGAGACTCATCAGACCAGGCAACATTTTTCAGTCTTCAACGGTCCAGTTTTGGTGAGCTCATGCAAATTGTAGACTCTCTTTCCTATTTGTAGTGGAGATAAGTGGTAACCAATGGGGTCTTCTGCTGTTGTAGCCCATCCGCCTCAAGGTTGTGTGTCTTGTGGCTCCACCAACAACCATGCCACGCTCAAAATGGCTTAAATCACCTTTCTTTCCCATTCTGACATTCAGTTTGGAGTTCAGGAGATTGTCTTGACCAGGACCAACCCTAATACATTGAAGCAACTGCCGTGTGATTAGTTGATTAGATAATTGCATTAATGAGAAATTGAACAGGTGTTCCTAATAATCCTTTAGGTGAGTGTATAATTCCCATTGTGAGGAAAACAACTGTGAGATATAAACTCAATTAAAAATGATTAAAATTAATTTCAAAACATTGTAATTGCCTTTTTAGCTCACAATTGTGAGCTTATTTCTTGCCATTCTGACTTAATTTCTCTGACCTTTTTCTCTGAACTGTGAGATTTGAATGCGCAATTACAAGTTATAAAGTCCGAAGTGCAAGATATAAACTCACAATTGCAAGACAGAAAGTCAGAGTCGCAATTACCCAATTCGATTTTTTTCTATTAAAACAAGCTTCTATAGAATTTCAGCACATGCAGCACAACATCATGTATGTGTTTTGGAAGTCATACTCATTTGCCTCACTGTGTTGGAAAGCACACTGCATGTTCGGACACAGTGTCTGTATGTGTGAGTAAGCAAGCACCATTGGCGGCGGCGTGTACATCTGCTAGCTGCAGATTACCATAATGATGCGAGCAGATCAGTAGAGCAGAACGCACAAAGCTCAAGGAAGTGAGTGTGAAATTAAGAGAGAATTTACAACAGTGCCAGTGCAGCACACTCACACCGCAGCCCGCAGGAAGAGTGTCACTAATTGGATTTACAGCTTATGGAGGAATCCCTCTGTCACCATACACTGCTTCAGAAAACACTCAACTCATTCATTATTCTCTCGTTCTCTCCCTTCCTCCCTTTGACCCCCCCCCCAACCCCCCCCCCCCCCCCCTGATTTTTCTTTGGGTTGCATAAGTCACGTTTAGTGGTAATTGGAATAAACATCGGAGTGGCTTAAAATCTGACTGCGAGAAATTGCTGTAATGTTTATGCAGTTTGGCTTTATTTAATTACAGTTTCAGGGATCCTTAAGACCTACATTTATATTTGCCGTGTACTTGGCATTTATACACAGTCACTAACGCTGTGTACGTACCTTCTCTAATTTTTAATTGCAAAATCAGGTCTCATTTTATTTTAAGGTGTTGCCATGTTGCAGTTTAATTATACATTGAAATACTGAGTATTAACTAATAACTTACTACATGTACTTATAAAGTTAGGTTTATGATTTGGTTTAGGGTTAGTTGCACGTAATTATGCAAAATTTATGTGTGTGTGTGTGCGCGCATGTGTGTATGTGTAATAAACCCACTTATCTCTACGTTTGAAGTGGAACCGCCAAACTCCCTATTTTTCGTAGCATTTTCTTATCAGGTATGTTGATTCTTTTATGTCGCCGAACCCTGATTTCTCGAGCACAAAAGAGGGACAAATTCGCCACTTAACATCGGTTATCTCGATCCCCGTGACTAATGATAGAACCGAGTTCACTGCGCATGCGCTGAGTTCGCGTTGCATGTGCATCACGGTCTGTAGTCGCTCACTCCAATGACACTTCACTCACTCTTGCGGCGCTGTGCCAAAATCAAGCTTTATGGATGCTATCTTGGAAGAGGAGGCACAGGAGTTCCAGGAATTCCCAGATTACATTGACATCAACAAAGACGTCATTATTGATAGAAGCATTTGTTTTCAAGCAGACTGTTAAAGACAAAAAGCAACAAAGCATTTTAGACTTCGTAAAGAAACCATAGTAACGGCTGTCAGAGTGGCTGACGACTGCGCAGATGTTAAATGGAAATGAAAGAAAGTTCGAGGTGATTAAACTGGTCACACAAGTTTTATAGATGGGTTTCCTACCAGCACACTCTTCTCAAACATGAAAAGAACGCAAGTACAAACCAGGAAAATAAAACACTCTGTCAAACATCACAAATAAAAGAAGGAAAATAGAAACAGTAGATTATGCCATATAACAGTCAACGGTAGAGCGGCCATCTCTCTCCTCACTCAAACACACTCTCCTCCCTGTGCACATGCGCTCACGCCAGAACAGCACGCACTCAACAGCATACGCCGTCTTAAAGGTATATTCCCAACATAAACATAAAGTAGCTGTTCTACTTCTCAATCTACAATCTCTGCTGTTAGTTGGTGCACATATGCCTTTTGTTGTTAGCAAACATATAGAGTGTATGTACATTTTTATAGCATGCCGATCGCTTCATCAAACAAATCGCCATATTGGCTGTTGGTTATCTCGATCATCGATCTCAACGCTTAGAAATATATATGCATATATGTGTGCATGTATGTATGTATGTATATGTGTGTGTGTGTGTGTGTGTGTGTGCGTGTGTGTGTGTGTGTGTATATGCATGTGTATATATATATGTATATGTGTACGTTCCCACAAAAATGTAAAGCAGCACAACTTGTCTTGTTAGAATTATTTCTGAAGGATCATGTGACATTGAAGGCTGCAGTAATATTCTGCTGAAAAATCAGCTGTCAACACCGGAATTTTAAAATATATAAAAATATGAAATAGTTAATTTAAATAGTATTAATATTTCACAATATTACAGGTTTTTACTGTATTATTGATGCAGTCTTAATCGAAAACATTTTAAAAAATCTTACCAATCCTATTTTTTTTAAAGATAATGTAATTGAGAGAGAATTGCATAAGATACTAAGTCTTAAGAAGTTTAATTTCCTAACACTAAAAGAATATTTGTGTTTCTTCTAAAGGCTTATAAATTATTCACAGTGAGGGGTTGAGGGACAAATCTGATCAATTTAATTTCCAGTTTGTCTTTGATTTTGGCGATAATGTTTATTGATACTAGCCAAGAGGGTGATTTGTTTATTGTATTTTTTTTTGTTTGGGTATGTGTTCAGTGAATGTAATGTTTCCCCTGTATCATATTTTGAGCCATTTCTCCAATAACAAGGATAACTTCTATGTAGAGTGCCAAAATCACTTTGAAAATCATTATGTAAATCAGTGATAAAGGTTTGAATACAGAACCTCTGTACAGATTGGCCACTTATGAAAATGCGTTCACTTTAATACAATTAATTACAAATTATATTATCAGCTTGATAGTTTGAGTAAAATGTCTATTTGAAAAACACACAATTTCAGAATGTCTTATTATTTAGTTTGCACTCCTGTGGCTTTAATGCCAGCAGCATTCAAAACTCCACAAGCTGACGATCCAGCGTGATTTAAGAAGGATCCAAAGACCGTCAACATCAATGGAAGGAAGAACATCTTCCCATCTGTACAAAGGGGTTCACATGATTAGTATCACAAATGTACTTATGTGTTTAAATATTAGTGACCTGATAATCATTGTTGGGTGTGATGCATCACCGAGTAATTCATTACTGTATATAAAAAAAGAAAAGTAAGGGATGTTTCTGTAATTTAAATACAGCTACTTCTGATAAAATTACTTTGAGGCACAAGTGAGGTACAACATTAGGTATTGCTCAATGTTTTTTGGAGTTAAATTACTCACAAGCCGAAATCCAAGAGATTCTGATGGTCTGTAGATCAGAAACTATCGATTGATGTCTGTGAGAGTGAATGGTGAAATTTAGATTCCTGCAGAGTAAATTAAATCGGAATGAAAAGCGAATGCATATCAGTCATTACGGCCTTATCAGAGTAATGGATTCATTATGAGAGTAATACTGTGTTCAGCAGGATCAGCAGAGAGGTCAGGCGTATTAAGGGCCATTTAATGTCCTGCTATCCCTTTCTCTTCTTGGTCACAGTATAACGTCTCTTTCTTTGAGTAGTGGTGAGGCCTTACCCATAAACCATCAGCACTGCATCCTATAGCAAGGCAGATCAGTTCAAGTAGATTACATTAACTATGGGCATTACTTTATATCTATTGTTGTATCATTAGAAACCTAACTTAATAATTTTGCTTGAATGGTCTGCTGATTGTACCGTTTTACCATTTAAAAATATTAGAAGGACTTTGAAAGATAAAGGGTTCCTAATCTTTTCCAGAATTAAATGAATCTCTTTCACAAAGGTTAAACCGCATAAGTTTAAATGTGACCCATCACTGTACACAGAGGAAACGTTCTGTCACTCACTGCATGGCAGATAAGGATTGCCGCCATCTCTGCGGGTTGGGATTAAAAACATTAGCAGTCTTGCTCAAGGTGACCGAGTGCTCTTTTCTTCAAAAATACTTTCACAGCGAGATGATGTATGAACAGCGGCACCGAACGCTTCCAGGCAAACACAACTCTAATTAAAGTGGTGCAGTAGCAAAGTGTGATAATGCTGGAGAAAGGAGGTCAGGAGGAAAGAGAGAGAACAGAAGAAAACAAACAAGAGCACATGTAAACTGCCTGTTGGGTCTAAATCAGCTGTGCTGAATTTTTCATGACGCTACAGTCACCAGAGTCTAAACGTTTACAGGCTTCGTGTAGCTGCAGTATTCGGCATTATAAAAACATCAGGTTTTAAGGAATATCCTGATTTAACCCTCTGGTGCCGTTCGGCCATTTTTAACCGGAAAATTTTCTTTTGGATTTTTTGAAATGTATCCTTATTCAAAATGGTACAAAACTTGGTAAAGGTTTTGGTATTTGCTATGCGAACACACACACACACACACACACACACACACACACACACACACACACACACACACACACACACACACACACACACACACACACACACACACACACACACACACACAGAGTCATGGACATGATTTGAAATGGTTAAATAATCCTGAAAAGAAAAATACTCACACTTTTGTTGTCCATAGTCATTCATTTCCATCACCACATTGGAAATTGAGGGATGAATTTCATCTAGAGGAAACATTTGGTACTGCGCCCAAACAAAATCTTACTGAAAGCAAGAGCACAACTTGCTTAGATTTATGGGTTTGATTTTCTCACAGTTTTAGAGTTTCATATAAAATGTGAAAATTTTACTGTTGTATTTATAAACTTTTTAGTTTAACTTTTTTGAAAAATTAATTAAAAAATTTATAAAAAAAAGAAGAAAAAAAAAGACCAAACCTAAGTCTGTGCTCAAACCTAAGTCTGTGCTCAAACCTAAGTTGTCAACAAGTTGCAAGTCTTGCACAAAACTTACAGAAGACAATATAGCAATTGTACAAAATAATTATATGTTTCTTTTATGGTACTATTTTGTCCTTTTTTGGACAACAGTCCCTTGTTCCCATCTACTATCACTGTATGTAAAAGAGCAGCGTGAGCATTTTTCAAAATGTCGTCTTTTTGTTCCACAGAAATTTAAAACAGGTGAAAAGAAAAGAGTAATTGCTAACAGAATTCTCTGAAATCTTAAAAACATTCTTAATTATAATCTGTTTCTCCAATAGTTTTTCATTATTCTCAGTTGTTTGCTTCCTAAATGTCTAATACGTATTGCATGTTCTTATTTATTTTCAGAGAGTCTGCTGGATGACTTCCTCCTGACATATCCTGTGTTCATGTCCACCAGTGACCTGTGTCAAGCACTGCTTGGTCAATATCCTTCTCATGGCATACATACATGCTCTTATATACGTCATTGCTGTTGTTGCTTTTGCTATAATAGCTGCCTATTTTTTTTAAAAGTGAAGTGTGTTTATTACAATATTATACCTTGCGAAGGTATGATACTGTATTGTAATAAACACACTTCACTTTCGTGCAAAATTTGCCATTTTGACTTGAAATATGTCATTTATGTAAATTGTGTAGATTGGAAGAGCTTTTTTTAAACACAAAAGAAGATATTTTGAAGAATATGGGTAACCAAACAGTTTATGGGCCCCATTGACTTTCTTTTTCTCATGCTGTGGAAGTCAAAGGGGTCCACCAACTATTTTTTTTACCCATATTCTTTCAAATATTTTCTTTTGTATGATCAATGTTGAGAACAGGATGGCTGCATAATTTGAAATAGATTTATTTGTAACAACATAAATGTGTTTACTGTTGCTTTATATGGATGTGTCTGTGTGTGTGCATATTTTAAATGTGCATATATATAGTTTCAAATAGTGTAGTGTGGCACTTGCAACGCCAAGATCCCGATTCCCTGGGAAAACAAGAACTGATTAGAATGTTAATGTGTTACTTGAATGCAAAAATAAGTCGCTTTGGATAAAAGTGTCTGCCAAATGGATAAATGTAACATACAGTATTTTTTACAATACTTTACAATGCAATATATTACTAGATAAGTCATTAGTTAATATATCATTTTAATAGTATTCTGTAGTTCACACATTTATTATCAATAATAAACTTAATATATACATTTTAGTTTTGAAAACAAATGAAATTGTAAGAACAGTTAATCTTTGTCTACAAAACAGCTTTCGAGCCCATATCAAAATACTTTCATTCAATTATTTGATCATTGAGTAAAGTGTTAAAGCTTTTGATGAGTAGTTTATATTGTCGATATACATTAATGTTTTGTAAATTCTAAGTTATACGTTCTATTCCCTGTGTTCTGGAGTCTCAGTTAACTAATGAAAGATGATCTTTGCCTCCCATGAAGCAATAGAACTGTATTATGACCAAGAAGCACTGTGTTCTACATGTTCTTAACAACACGTTCTGTCTGCCGTTAAACCACTTAACAAATCCTACGCCATGTAGCCAAGGGCGCGCAATTAATTCTCTCGATCTGAACCTCTGTTAATTTAATACAGTGAATTCCACCTCAGGCATTTCCTCCTTCCTCTGAACTGTGCTTTTGAGCAGTCTAGCGTGCTGGAATAGATTTGATGCCTTAACTGCTCCTGGTCCACCTATTGTTCAAAGAAAGGACGGATGAAAGAGGAGGGGAGAGACACTCTGCTTAGGAAACGAAAAGTGCTGCACCTGCTCTCCCAGTGGAACTCGCTGTGCACAGACCTGCCGCAGGACGGCGAGCACGCCAAACTATTCCTCAAGGTACGGATGGAGAGAGGGAGGGAATTATTTTTGGAAATACAAAAATGCCACCACCCCTACAGCTTTGATTTCCTAATGAGGATGAGATTGTGAGATTATGGCTGGCTTCAGAGGATTTTTAAATGCCTTCAGACCTTTAAATTATCATACATCGTATGTACATGTATTGCACTGAAATTGGTGCATGCTTTTTATTTGGCTACGCTTTATTTTAAAGTGTCCTTGTTACAGTGTAATTATACAATATAAGCCTGTAATATTATAGGCTGTTTATACGACACTGTTTTCAACTAGAAACAGGAACTTTTTAATGCGTTTGGTCATTCACTTTGGGGGCCTCAAAAAAACAATGGACAATGATTCCGTTATTTTCTCTGCGTAAACTACAAAAACATGAATTTCTGAAAGCTGTGACACACGTATTACATTTTCAGTCTATAGACATTTAGTGTTACAAATGTGACATCGCCAACTACTGGCCTGGCAGCATAATACACCTTTTATTAGTCGTTCTTACAGATCCAGGTGAACGGAGATCATTTTGGCAACGTTGTCGAAAAACACAAAGGGAAAATGTTTCATTAGATGTAATTATGTAGTTATTACTGCAGTAAGTACATGTAACATTTGTAGCAAGGACACTATAAAAAGAAAAGCGCTACCCTTTTTATAATTTAAATCAAATCCGATCCATTTGTTCAGACAATAAATTTACAACACATTTACAACCTGAAATTTCAATCTTGCGTTCGTTTCATATTTGCAGACTCTGTACAGATACGTTCTGGATGATCTCTATGAGTTTCCCATCCTGGAGAAAGATCTCAAAGAACTTCAAAAACTTCTACGGATGCAAAGGAGACAGTGAGTCAGTTCATCATCATAACCACATCTGATTTTTATACACTGAATTTTATAATAATCTTAAATTATACATGTCTTGATCACAACTGATTTCTGGGAAGCTCTTTGTTATGATAGATATTTGAAGATGGATTAATTATATTCATAATGTCCCTTGGAAAAAGATGAAAAAAGACAAAAAGGGATGCCCTGTAAACTCGTCTTTTGAATGCTGTTAAGGAGAAGGTTTTTTTTCTTCATTCAACAAGGCATACTTTCCTTGAAATTCTCTCTTTCCCTTCTGGGAGACATGATGAGAAATAGAGCAACAGAGATGATAAAGGAGTGAAATGATGTTACAAAGAAGATTTGTTGTGTTGACAGTTGAGATCCTCATCAGTCGGTCCCCAGGTGACAGACATTCTGCTGTGGGTGATAACTGAGCTTTAATTAGTTTTAAAGGATTTAAAAGACTGCAGTTGAATGACTCTCAACATATTGTTTCATCAGAAATTGACTGTTACAAGCCTCATTACTCTGGGAGTTTAAAACAAATCATGCCAATTCAAACTGAGAAACATGTGCCCCTTCAGATTTTTGATTCGATGCATCTTTCAAACTTCTAATTATGTTAGGTTACAATTGTGTCTTTAACTACAGTAATGCCTTGAGATACGAGTGTCCTGACATATGAGTATTCCGAGATATGAGCAAGCCTTCTAGCAATTTTTTGCTTTGAGATACGAGTAAATATTTGAGATACGAGCACGCTTACAGACGGCTTTCAGTGGTCGAGCACTTGGAGCAGCTCATTTATGGGTAATTGCATATGATCTCCACTAGAGGGCTACCTTGATTTTACAGCGGGAGGTTACCGTGGGCGACGAGTGATTCACAAGTATTAAGATGGGAGCAGCACGAGTTGTGTGTGTGCAATAATAATAAATATGAGGTTCTGAGGCTATCCAATACACTACACTGGAAGAAACACTATACTTCCGTATTGTGTTTGCATTATCTACGTTATCCCTCCTCCTCCTCTTCCGCACATGCTGCCATTAGCCGCTACTGTATCGTCTGTCTTGAAGATAAGAACTCATAATTAAAAACACATTTTATATCACAGGAATCCTTATATGCTATAATTTTCTGTGTGATATGCATGTCTCTATAGCAATTAAAAACATGTTTTTTCCATTGTTATTAGCACTAATAAGGGAGCTTTTTAGAGGGCCGGAACGGATTAATATTTTTTCTGTTATTTCTTATGGGAAAAAAATTATTTGAGATGCGAGCAATTTAAATCAGTTTACCGTAACCCACTACACCAAGACGTCTTATGCTGTCCCTATATAAGGAACTAAAAAATCTTTTACTTTTCTTTGGTCATGTTTCACCTCACCATGTTTTTTGAAGAGTGGAATGTAGATTCAATAAGGTCAGGGTCAGGTTTTTTGGGTGCACGAGCCCTACTACGTTATTAACAGGATTAGGAAAATGGCCTTGTAATATTCCTGTTATACATATGCAGACAGATCAGGACTGAGCAGAATGAATGAATTTCGCCAGGCCAAAGAGCTTTGCACATCCAATATTTCTGTTTAGTAAGCAGCGCTCCTGGCGTTGACCTCTCAGCTATACATCACACGGCTGCTGGAGCTTCATGAAAGGCCAATGATTAATTAGAGAGGCATCAGATGGGGAATATGGAGACTATAAAGCTCTCTCCGATTGCCCGTTTTTATCAGGCTGTTTAATCAGAATGAGGTGTGCATGGATGAAAACGTTGTGCGCTTTCATTTAGATGAGGCAATCAGTAAATCATGTCATGTCAGACTTTAATGTTAGCGCTGATGATTCAGGCCTGATCTGAATGAGAAAAGGCTTTTTACGAGCGCTCCTCGCAGCGCGCGGGAGATGCCATCTTGCAGTATTGATATAATGGCACATTTATATTTCAAGTGATCCCTTTAGCTCATTCTTCTTTATTTCTTTCTCTCTCATCTTCTTCTGCTCTCATCTTTCAGCACGGTGGATGAATCGTCTCCGCAGAAGAAGGTATGAGTTAAGACCATCTATTATATTACCTGCACACAATCTCTATGAAACACTTTGATTGAACTTTTTGTGATTTGAAGTGGACATATCATGGCTTGTTCATAACTTGTTCATAAATCCTCATGATATTGATGACTGAACCATGTCAATGCTAAAAATATGTCTACCCTTGTTTATATATCGATGAAAAACATTGATAGATATCAGAAAATAGCTCATTATAAAAAGACAACTGCGGTCACATTAGACTTTGAAATTTTTACTTTACATGTTGTCAACTCTTGAGCAAAATCAATGTAAGGCCTTTACACCTAGTATTAAGATTGCGTTTTGGTCGATCAGATCACAAATAGACAAAGGAGACACATTTCCATTTACACCAGGTGTCTCTTTTGTCCACTTTCAACCACTTTCTGATTTCTTCGAGGGGAGAGTTATATGTTTCGATCTAATGAACGAATAATAAGACGACGGAAAAACATACTGTAAGGGAATTACAGTTAAGACCCTAGGACCAGATATGTTGAATGAAGACTAGGAGTCAGAAGTGCAGTCAATAGAAGACATTTTAGTGAAGTTTAGTTTGCAGTTTCATCAGCAGAAGCCAGTTTCAAGTCTCACAAAGAGTTCGTAGGCCGCCCCACATACAATAACATTGTTACAGCAATTATACTCTAACAGAGGCTACTAACTACATCAATGATGCCGGTTAAGTGATTCTGATTAGCTAAGAAAGAAAGAAAGATAAACAAAACTAGTAATTTTCCACATAAGTTCAGACAGCCTGAAGCATATCTTCGTTGGCCACATGGTTGACAGGTTAGTGACCTTCCACGTGGCTTGTCGAGAACAAGTCATTCCGCCTCCTTATGGTGCCAGTTAATCACCTCATCAATACAGACCATATTAACACACACACACACACACACACACACACACACACACACACACACACACACAGATACACAGCTTCTCCAAGGCTGAATTCGGCTCATGCTCCAACTATCAACAGAGAGACTCTCAAAACATTCTGATAACATGTTCTATCTGCTGAGAATATTCATCACTATTCTATGGAAAACTACAGAAAAGCAAAGAAAGGCTTTTACTAATAAAAATCCCTAACTTCATTATAAATAACTCTTTACAAATCATTCAAATAAGAAAAAGAAAAGAATATATGAAGAAATAAGAAAAAGAAAAGAATATATGAAGAAGCGGCATGGATTTCTAAATCGTCCCCATACGGATAGCAGCAGCTTTCGTTTCTGTTCTAGCCCCAAGAAAATGCTGAATGCAGTGTGTTAGAAATCAAGAATGGTCAGAGAACATTGTTCTTGAAATGTTTTTCGTCTTCAAACCAAACTTGGGTCTTCAGCCGACAAAGTTTAATTCTTGTCAGGCTAGCGTGTTTCCCATAATGTTTATGGCTTATGTAAGTAGGCAAAGAGTCTATTTGTGGCTTTTCAAACACATTTGACCACATGAACAATCCAATCTAATGAGTTTATGAATGACTACGTCTGGATACGGTGGAAAGTGGATAAGCTCAAAATGTTTTAAACCCAGTTTACACCTGTATTTAGCATCGTCCAATCGTGATCGTCCACTTACTTGACTAGTGCAAACCATCTTCATGGTTCATACTCTCCTCCCATCTTTAACAACAGCAAAACGTTGCTTGTAAGCTAAGAGAAGTTCTACAGCGTGAGTCTTTCTTTGCTGCTTTAAGTTGTGTTTTTGTGTTAGCATGTGTATTTCTCATAAGCAATAATATTCTCAATGGCATATGTTTACTGCCTTCCAGAATAAAGCGCTCGTCCACCAGCTGAGTCTGAAGGAGAACTGGTACCCTGTGAGAGGAGCTCAGAGGGAGAGGAAGGAAGGTAATCTCATAAAATATTCCCTCATATTTCTCTCCTACACTCTCATAGAGGTCTGACTGCCTGTGGTGCTGCTCGAGACCCATGGCAGGTTGTTTATGTATAACAGCATGTGAGAATCTTTTTATGTGAATTGGTAGCTGATTGATGTGTGTGTCTTCAGTGCTGTGTCGCGTGTACGTGACCATAGATTCATACGTGAGCATGAGGACACACAGTGAGGTGTCCGTGCAGGAACTGCTGAGGGCTGTGGCTGAAAGGCTTGACTGTGCTGACGACGACATGGTGTTGATGGCCGTCACGTATCCTGGAGGTCTGAACAAGTTCATACGTCTTTATGATTTCATTTTGATTGGCATTGCTGCATCTTTGAGACATCACTGTCTGCAGATCTGCAGGGGTGCTATTATACTTTTAAACTAGTCTTTAGGGTACAGCAAGGCTAAAATCCCACTCTTCTGACCCTAGTGAAACTTCATTTGTCTATCAAGAAAAGGTTTTAAAATAGGAGAATAAAAATGCTAAGGCAGCTAGTGGGGCTTCGACACTTGGGGCAGAAGGCAATAGGGCAGAGGTGTCCAAACCTGCTCCTGGAGGTCCACTGTCCAGCAGAATTTAGCTCTAGCCCTAATTAAACACACCTGAAACGGTGAATCAAGAACTCTAGACTCACTAGAAACAGAGATGTTCTTATTATTGGGAGTTACAAGAGTCCGTGGCTCTACTATTGAAGAAAATTTGGCTCACTTGGATCATGTGTGCCTTGATAACCAATCACATTACAGCCTTGACATAACTTTCGAGCTGTGCGACAGTTAATCACTGTTTTGCAGATACATAGAAATTAATGAGAAGTGCAGTAAACTGAGTCATAACTGTTTTAAAACAGCATTTTCCCCCCTATGTAAATTCTAAAAATAGATCAATCCAAAACCAATGTTTAAGAGCGAACATGTTGAAAATTAGCTAATGGCTGTCGGTTCATTAAATAAGCCGTTTTACCACAAGAGCGAATGTTTGTTCAGAAGCCTCTCCTCCATTGACATTCATTCGAGAGAGGAAAACAAAACAACATCTTGTCTCCTCTGTGTACCACATACCACAGCTCTAGGAGATATTACGCTTTTTTCGGCTAAGGTTGCAGGCTTGCCTTCAAGTGGCTTTGGTTTGGTTTAGCTCCAGCGCGAAATAAACACAGCTGAACTAGCTAATCAAGGTCTTCAGACTCACTAGAAACATCCAGGCAGATGTGTTGGAGCTAAACTCTGCAAGGCCTTCAGGAGCAGAATTGGACACCCCTGGAATAAGGGCAATAGGGATATGGTGAAAATGCTTTTCATATAGCAAAATAATTTTGGAATAAGAATTAAAAAAATTGGCAAATGGTGTTCTATTGTACTGTAGTCATCCTGATTCTGAAAATTAATTTATTGTATTTCAATTATTCTAAATATTCCTCCTTTTAGAGTGTTGATGGTGTCTTGGTATTTTGTAAAATACAAATTTTTTTTTTGTCTATAAAATTGAAGTCAATGGGTTCCAGTGTTGTTTGCTTCCCACTGTACAAAATATATATAAACAGTAAAGTTTTACAATAAGGTTTCATTTGTTAACATCAGTTAATGCATTAACTAACATGAACTAGCAATGACCAATACGTTTTAGTATTTATTAATCTTTGTTAATGTTAATTTCACTCATTCATTGTTTGTTCATGTTAGTTCACCCTGTGTATACTAATGTCAACCAGTACACATGATTAATAAACGCTGTAGAAGTATTGTCCATTGTTGGTTCATGTTAACAAATGGAACCATATTATAAAGTGTTACCATTTTTACTCTAAATCCATATTTTCACCTCAACTTGATGAAACAGGAGAAGGTCTTTAGGGCCATTGTATCCTAAACACCAAATGGCTCTAATGGTCCAAACTAATTATTTTTAAATAAATGTTTGATACCTCATTTCTGTTGTACCTCACCATTTACCCTTTCTCTGACATTGATGCTTTCTCGTCATCCTTCTTCCTCTCTTTTTCTCTTTCTCCAGAGAAGGTTCTGCTTCAGTCGGATCAGTGTGTGTTCTCGTCTTCACTCAATGCTGCTGAGAGGCTGCTTGTCTGCAGAAGAGACCTGACCGAGATCATGGTGAGAGTCAGAATGCTGCTTTTTTGAACCGCTCTTAAAAGAAACCCCCTTTCCGCACCATTAGTTCAGGCCTGAACACAACTATGCAACCTTACATTTTCTTTCTTTTCTGCCAGTATTTTATGTCAAAAAAAGTTACGCCAGAATTTGATTGACCCACTTTAACTTGTTTTTGCAAACAGATGAATAATAATGGGAGTGTCTGTGTTCTGTTTTCCCAGGGTCCCTTCACTGATAATGGGCAGCAGCGCTCAGTAAAGATGCTGAGCATGAACACATGGGATGTAGCCGTGTCGCTCACCAACTGTGACTGGGGTCTCTTTAGTAACATCCATGAGGTAAAGTCTTCACATTTCATTTGCACTAGAAGTCATAGCCCAGAAATACAAACCAAAGCAAAGTTTAAATTTAAAATCAAGCAATGAGGTAGTTACAAGGAATTGACATAAAGAACCATTTGAAACCAGTTTTTCTTTGTTTATTTCAAATAGAGATCACGATTCTGAACAAACTAAACATAATCAATACTAGAGTTTCTGACATTTCTGCTTGCTAACTTATTTTCAAAAGTAAATTTTGATCGCTTTCAAAGACATTATATCCAAACTATAAACGTCCCAGTAGTCCCCAAAACGTCCCCAAAATATGAAAATTCTGTGATAAATTTCTCACGCCGTGTCATTTGACATTCATAAGAGTTTTGTTCATTATTGAAAAACACAAACAAAATAGAAATCTGAGAGATTTTTGTCCCCCCCTCCCCCATTAAAAGTCCATTTACCCCAAATGTTGAGGTTTGTTGTCACGGTGCTCAGGCAAGTATTGTGCTGTTCATCATATTTGATGTGCTTTATGAATGTTTATATGCAAAAACAATAAAATAGTTAAAAAATTTAAATGAAGTAAATCTGTTCATCAAATATCATGTCTGAAGGATTAAGACGATTCATATGTATTAATAGGGATTACGTTTCCTATGTCTTTGTGAAATTTGGGTGGAACTTCTGGGGAATTCAGTGGAATATACAAGTACTGAGCCTCTGGATCTGAAATGTTGAAACTGTAATAAACATCAATCACAACACACTGGACCATCTGAGCAGTCGTAACACAGTAGGATCTTAGAAAGGAGGGGTTTAGAGAGACTGGAATCCTTGATTGAGCTGTTTCAGGATCTGTGAGAAAAGTGGTGATGCTGCAATGTACAGGGAGTGCAGAATTATTAGGCAAATGAGTATTTTGACCACATCATCCTCGTTATGCATGTTGTCTTACTCCAAGCTGTATAGGCTGGAAAGCCTACTACCAATTAAGCATATTAGGTGATGTGCATCTCTGTAATGAGAAGGGGTGTGGTCTAATGACATCAACACCCTATATCAGGTGTGCATAATTATTAGGCAACTTCCTTTCCTTTGGCAAAATGGGTCAAAAGAAGGACTTGACAGGCTCAGAAAAGTCAAAAATAGTGAGATATATTGCAGAGGGATGCAGCAGTCTTAAAATAGCCAAGCTTCTGAAGCGTGATCATCGAACAATCAAGCGTTTCATTCAAAATAGTCAACAGGGTCGCAAGAAGCGTTCGGAAAAACCAAGGCGCAAAATAACTGCCCGTGAACTGAGAAAAGTCAAGCGTGCAGCTGCCAAGATGCCACTTGCCACCAGTTTGGCCATATTTCAGAGCTGCAACATCACTGGAGTGCCCAAAAGCACAAGGTGTGCAATACTCAGAGACATGGCCAAGGTAAGAAAGGCAGAAAGTCGACCACCACTGAACAAGACACACAAGCTGAAACGTCAAGACTGGGCCAAGAAATATCTCAAGACTGATTTTTGTAAGGTTTTATGGACTGATGAAATGAGAGTGAGTCTTGATGGGCCCGTGGCTGGATTGGTAAAGGGCAGAGAGCTCCAGTCCGACTCAGACGCCAGAAAGGTGGAGGTGGAGTACTGGTTTGGGCTGGTATCATCAAAGATGAGCTTGTGGGGCCTTTTCGGGTTGAGGATGGAGTCAAGCTCAACTCCCAGTCCTACTGCCAGTTTCTGGAAGACACCTTCTTCAAGCAGTGGTACAGGAAGAAGTCTGCATCCTTCAAGAAAAACATGATTTTCATGCAGGACAATGCTCCATCACACGCGTCCAAGTACTCCACAGCGTGGCTGGCAAGAAAGGGTATAAAAGAAGAAAATCTAATGATATGGCCTCCTTGTTCACCTGATCTGAACCCCATTGAGAACCTGTGGTCCATCATCAAATGTGCGATTTACAAGGAGGGAAAACAGTACACCTCTCTGAACAGCTGCTGCACGCAATGTTGATGGTGAACAGATCAAAACACTGACAGAATCCATGGATGGCAGGCTTTTGAGTGTCCTTGCAAAGAAAGGTGGCTATATTGGTCACTGATTTGTTTTTGTTTGGTTTTTGAATGTCAGAAATGTATATTTGTGGATGTTGAGATGTTATATTGGTTTCACTGGTAAAAATAAATAATTGAAATGGGTATAAATTTGTTTTTTGTTAAGTTGCCTAATAATTATGCACAGTAATAGTCACCTGCACACACAGATATCCCCCTAAAATAGCTAAAACTAAAAACTACTTAAAATATTGATACAAAAATATTCAGCTTTGATATTAATGAGTTTTTTGTGTTCAGTGAGAACATGGTTGTTGTTCAATAATAAAATTAATCCTCAAAAATACAACTTGCCTAATAATTCTGCACTCCCTGTATATTATGGATGCATGTAAACTTGTAGGAAAATTGGGAACTTGAAAAAAAGCATGATAGGGCACTTTAAGAATACAGCTGGTTTGTAAATCACACTCAATAGTCTTGATTCAACATTTACATCTCCATGTCATTTTCCTTACTGTTGTGCAGCAAGAGATGGTGCACTTTACGATGAGCCGCGATGCGAGCACTGGAAACACGGTGGCGCTGGAGCAGCTCTTGCAGCGCTGTAATGAGACTCAACAGTGGGTGATGACCGAAGTGCTTCTGTGCCCAACCCTCTGCAAACGTGTGCAGCTCTTCAAAAAATTCATCAAGGTCGCAGCACAGTGAGTACACATGCACAAACACATGTTCACCGACTGACATACCGTATTTTCCTGCATATAACCCGCGGGTTATACCAGATTTTACAGGTGCAGGTTATATAAGGGTGCGGGCTATATCACACATTTTTAACACGTAATAATAGTCCCTAAGGACGTAAGGTTTTTTTTGCTGTATTTTCTTTCTGTTTTTCTTTCTTGCGAGGGTTGTTGTCTCTGGCGCTCTGACAGCTGGCGCTGATAGGCTATCTGACCTGTCAATCATGCAAGAAGACGTGGTTGGCTGTGCTGCCATCTCATCCGATGATCAACACCTGTAGAATCACTGCTTAAGGGACGAGCTGCTGCACAGCGGGAGAGACTGCTTTTTCTTTTTGTTCTGATTCTGACTTGTGTTTGTTTTCTTATTGTGTGAATTTCACGCACAAGCACTGTGTACCGAGCCTGAACAGTTATGAATAACTAGTATGTGAAATGTGAACTTACACAAAAAATGTGAACTTACACAAAAAAGTTCATCAATCTATGGGTGCGGGTTATATACGGGTGCGGGTTATACCAGAAATGTTTTGCCCAAACTCCCAAAAGCCATATGAGGGTGCTGATTATCTTGCGTCTGCGGGTTATATGCGGGAAAATACGGTAGTCCTATAAACTCTGGAAGGACCTGAGCCATATCTAAGCATACATAAGAATACCATAAGCGTTTTGATTTGGACCAGTTATTGTCCACCTAACAAGCCAAAACACCTTGGCAATCATATAGCAACTCACTGAAATAGCATGTGGTTGTGTTTCTTCCTACTCAAATAATGGTGTATAAACTCTCCTCCTTTCTTTTTGTCTCTCTTCCTCTTCTATAGCTGCAAAGCACAGAAGAACCTGAACTCATTCTTTGCGATTATTATGGGACTAAACAGTCCTGCTGTCAGTCGACTCACTCAGACATGGGAGGTAGGAAGACAACAACTCCAATACACAGAAATACCCTACTATATATGTGGAATGAATGTTGCTGTCAGATTTTCATGAATCTTTGTTTGTAAGAAATTATATTTTTAGAAGCAAGAAACTGGATTGCGTTGGCTTCAATTCTTTAGTTTTTTTGTTTTTTTTACTGTCCTAATTTCAGAAAGTCCCTGGGAAGTTCAGGAAGTTGTTCTCCGAGCTGGAGAGTCTGACGGTAAGTGATTATCTCATCACAATCTTAAGTTACCTCCTGCCAGTTCACCTCCTGCTAGAGCATTTTGTACTGTTTACGGCTCGTTAGGATGTAATATATGAAGCCGTAATCATATCAGAGACTCTGGCCTCCAGGGAGGAAACAGCAGGAGGCGCTACAGAGGAAGAGATTTGAGACAAACCAGATGCTTTCAGTGTAAAATAATACAAATATGTACACATGAATGCTTTTTCATAACCCACAGGACCCTTCTTTAAACCACAAAGCCTACAGAGATGCCTTCAGGAAGATGAAGTCTCCCAAGATCCCTTTCCTACCTCTGCTTCTGAAAGGTACAGCAAGTCAAAACATACAAAATATCATTCTCTACTATCTGCTGAGATAGTAGAGAAACCAGCAGGTTTGGACCTGGAAACCGTATTCCTAACATCATGAATTAGCAAGCAGTTTGAACGAAAGAATTAGCATTTATCGCTACTTTCTTTATCACAATGTATCGGGTTAAGGCCACGTCCACACGAAGCTGGTGCATTCCCTATCCAATCTTTTTTTTCCTCGTTCTAAAAAAAAATTACGTAAACACTGCGTCGTCTCAAGAAATATCAGCGTACACACAAAACCACTGAAACCGACTGAAAATGGTATAGTATATATGCCAGACCAGTATGAGGCACTGTAATTCTGCCACAGATATACACTATACACATGACGCAGCTGACACGTGATGTGATGACATAATCGTTTCACAAAATATACGGATTGGCTGTACACACGAAACCGCAAGGGTGTCGTTTTCAGATTTATCCACTTTAGGACCCGGTTTCAAAAATTAGCGGATTCAGTCTCTCAAAACGCCGGATCCGTGTGGACGAAACGGCAATACGATAAAAAATGTATACATATACAGTGATGCTCCGTGTGGACGTGTGCACTAAGACATGGTGAGAGTCTCTTCGAAAGATTTTTGTCCATTTCTGCAACAGCAATGCATGTAGTAAAATTTGAACAAACATTCTGTTTGAACAGACATTACCTTCATTCATGAGGGCAACAAAACGTTTCTCGACAACCTGGTCAACTTCGATAAGCTAGTAAGTCAATAATTGGGTCTTATATTATTTGTTTGTGTTTTAGTTAAAGGGATAGTTCACCCAAAAATGAAAATTTTGTCAGTTTATTCACTCTCAACATAAAATAAGATATTTTGAAGAATGTTGGACACCAAATTGTTTTCAATTGTATGGGGGAAATCATATAAGCTTGAAATGACGCGAGGGTGAATAAATGTTGACAGGTGAACTATCCCTTTAATATGACATACAGTACCACCAAGTGAACAACAAAAGCTTACATGAGATGTATTTTGTGTGCAGCACATGATAGCAGACACAGTGCGGATTATCAGGCAGTGTCGGACAGATCACATGGGTAAGTGCTCAAAATGCACAGACTTACAACAGAGTATAAAATAAGGTGTCCTTGCTGTGTTTAATTTCTGCCCCACTCCCACATCCAAATGTAATTGCAAAAAAATACATGTTTCCCAAACACTTAACCCACAATCTCCTATTGGACAGGTAAACCGATAACCACGCCCCAAACTCATGCCATTGGTTGAGCTAATGTTGCTTTTGCTGTTGCTGGTCGGACTACTCAAACATCCAAAACGTTTTGATAGTGCCACAGTGTTTTCACTTCTCAGGAAAATCAGCCTACACATACTTTACTTAGTTGGCTTTTCATATTAAGCCTAGATAGCAGGACATTTTTCAGTATTTAAAACAGTGACACTTCCACTTGTGTTTGAACACATGGGTCTGTATATATTACTTCATAACCCAAATCGGTCAGTACACTAAAAAAAAGAAAAGATAATTAGTTTGTCCCAGTTTAGTGGTCTCAAGTACAGTGAAAGTCACCCTCACTCTTGTTGTGTTTATTCTATAGTTATAATAATTGTTTTTGGCTGTTGTCCATCAGGAAACATGTTGTCCCAGAAGGACAGCGTGGAAGTGAGAACGTACATCAATTACCTGCACGTCATCGACAATCAACAGACTCTATTTGAGCTCTCACACAGACTTGAGCCCAGGACATAGAAGAACATGCATCCTAAATCCACGACTGAACGAGACAAGACAACATTCTCCCTCTTACAGAAGACTGTCATGAGTAAATCCTCCACTAGGAGGAGACAAACTCACACAAACCACATCGAGCAGATACAGTGTATCGCACAGCCAAAGAAATCTCTACAAGATCAATGTCATGAAAGGAGGAAAGAAGCTTAATCATGCAAAACTGTGAAATAAATTGGCTTCTAAAATCTATAGAACAGTTGTAACAGGAATAAAACATTACAGTGATCCAGTATTCTGTAAGTTACAGTACAGAAACATTGTGTTGAGAATCAGCAGACTCAGTAGTGTAGGTCAGAGTTTTTACTTGTTTTGAGACAGTTTACCACTGCAAAATAGTTTCACAAATAGAGCCAGTGGATGGTTTTTAACATCTGCATTTATGAGAGAATCATTTTCATTCCTATATAGTCCAATTAGTATGAAATTTGAGCTACATGCACAAATCTTAAAACAAGTCGATGTCTTTTTAGATCATCTCCTACAAACTATTTGTAGACAATCAGAAAAATGTCAAGACAGTAAGTACACTGTATTTTAGGTACAGTATTGCTGCTAGAAGCAAGAAGTAGAACTCTAGATTAAAGCGATCATTAGTTGAACTTGCTCACACTATACGGACGTCTTTAAATAATGCATATCTTTAAGAAAAGATATGCAATTTATTTTACAGACTTTTACAGAAATAATTGGATAGAAATTCTGGACTAACTTCATTGGAAAGGCCCTGTTTGAAAACAACTGTGAGCAATGCTTCTGTAATGGCTTACACTAGATGGTGCTTGAAAATAGCTAATGTATAGATTTCTTGTGAGAGAATTAAGATATTTATTAAACGACTAAGTTCTCCCTGATTCAGAAGGGAAGACAAGATCTAGGTTTTAAATACAACGAAATGATGCAATGTAAATGTGATCAGACGGTCTGAAGGATTTGGCAACGCCATTGATTGACCAGCCTGATAATGAGGTTCATGTGTGAACTCTGTAAATACTAAGACTTTTTTAAAAATAAATAATAAATACAGGCCATAAAGCAATAGAAAGGTGTACGTCTCACCTTTAGAAGAAAATTGTTAGCAGTGACTGACTGTAGCTGCTGTTTGCACTAGTTCTATACCAAGATCCTGACATTAAAGAAGAAAAAAAAATCTTAGCCACTGTCTTTTTCTTTTTCGTGTGCCCATGCTGTAAAATACATATTTTGCCTAATACTTTACCTAAAGTTGTATATTTCAACTTTTCAAAATATAAAGTAGATACTTACCACCCCCTAGTGGAAAGAATGTGAACTGACTGACATTCCTGTTAAAGATGGTGTCATTTTTAATTTTCAGTTTTTTTTAACTGAACAAAAGCATTTACAAAATAATGTTTGCATTTTTATAAATTAGTTATCCGTGCACATAATTTAAATAATAATGTAAAATCTACTTCCCCCTCAACAATATCTCGTCTTCTCTAAAAAAAACGTCACTTTAAGGAATAAAGCACTAGTCGCAACTTTTTGTGTGTGCTAGCATTTCCTATTGAAATTGAACTTTGAGAATGAAGGGAATTTTAATGGCTCAAGCTTTTTTGTTGAAAAGGACATGTAGTTTTTAATTTGCAGTTGTGAACCTTATTGTTTGTACAAGTACCCAGTAAACACAGAACGTTCCCATATAGTTCCTGTTTGGTTATTTTTGGGGGGAATAATGCACCATGTCACAAAGCTTGAATCATTTCAAATTGGTTTCTTGAACATGACAATGAGTTCACTGTACTAAAATGGCCCCACAGTCACCAGATCTCAACCCAATAGAGCATCTTTGGGATGAGGTGGAACGGGAGCTTTGTGCCCTGGATGTGCATCCCACAAATCTCCATCAACTACAAGATGCTATCCAATCACTATGGGCCAACATTTCTGAAGAATGCTTTCAGCACTTTGTTGAATCAATGCCACGTAGAATTAAGGCAGTTCTGAAGGCGAAAAGGGGTCAAACTTCCAGTATAGCATTTTGTAACGGGATCTCAACTCCCATATGACCATAACTTATTATCAGGGCTCTCAAGTCTCACGCATACACTTTGTGTGTGTGTGTGTGTAACTGATCTTTACTTGGTGCACTCCGATTGGCTGAAGAGCGCAGGCGCTTGTGTCAGTCACATGGCCAAGTGTATTTATACAGAAGCCAGGGTGAAAAAAAAAACTATATTTAAATTAAAAAAGAGACATGGTAGTGTATCCATATTGAATCATTCTTATCCAACACCAAGCATGAATATTATGAAGCGCTAACACTCTTGTGTGGCTAAAGTGCTTAATTCATACTGGGCGCCAGAGGGCGCTCTCTCACAGAAAGACCAAACCGATTAGTAAAGTAATCAGATAGGCGTATGAGCGTCCCTACATACGAGTATTCCGAGAGCAAGCCTTCAAGAATTTTTTTGCTTTGAGATACGAGCAGCTTAGAGACGGCGATCCTACGTGTTCGAGCACTAGGAGCAGCCCAAGCTTCCTCACTCGTTCATCGACTTCCATACACATCTCCCGCGAGTCGTCTTGTGGTGTATTTTTTATACATTTATTTGGTAACTGCATATGATCTCCACTAGAGGGCCACCTTGGTTTTACAGCGGTGGTTACCGGGAGCGACGAGTGATTCTCAAGGATTATGCTGGGAGCAGCACGAGTTTTGTGTGTTCAATAATAATAAATATAAGGTTCTGAGTCTATCCAATACACTACAAGGAAAGAAACACTATATGTCGGTATTGTGTTTGCATTATCTACGTACGTTTCCCTCCTCCTCTTCCGCACATGCTGCTACTGTATCGTCTGTCTCCAAGGTAAGAACTCATAATTAAAACCTCATTTTATTTTATATCTGAGGAATCCTTATTTCTTTCGTCTCTATGGCAATTAAAACATGTATTTTCCATTGTTATTAGCACTAACGAGTCTTTTAGAGGGCCATTTATTTACTAATTTATTCACGTGATCAAAGCTGAATTTTGAGCAGCCATTATTCCAGTCTTCAGTGTCACGTGATCTTTCAGAAATCATTCTAATATGATGATTTACTGCTCACTTATGATGATTATCAATGTGGTGTCAAACAGTTGTGCTTCTTAAAACTGTGATCAATTTTAGCAGATTTGGAAGGCTGTGTAAGATTGTCAAACTGGTTTTAGTTGTTGAATGCAGATGCAGAGAGCGTTCTCCATGTTGGGAGAACTAGTATCGGTTTTTGTTCTGGATGAAATGCTGTCATCCATCTTGACTGAAAATAGCTGGCCTTTAGCCACAGAGCCTTAAATTGGATGATGTGGATGATTTTGTCTTATCTTTGTCTTCTCTTTCTATTTGTGCGGGTCGATTATAAACAATAAGTAGAATTGAACAGGTAGCAATAACTTGAAAAAAATCAGGTGTGTATCAGGATGAAATCAGACCTTATGCTGGTGTAGTGGCGCTGGGCTCCTTCTGGTGCATGACAAGTTGATTTCATATTTTTAAAATGCATTTAAAATCACCTTTCATTTGGTAATATTCTTCAAGTTTTAATGTTTCATGCAATCTGCTTAATTACACGTTATTATTTAGTAGTTTTAAGTTTTTTGTTGGAATCTACCCGAACAAATTAAGTAAAATTTCCTAAATGATTTTGTCTATGGTATATGATTAAATTAATATTATTGTGGAATGTGCCAGATAGGAGAACAGCAGATTTAAATCTGTAGTCTTATTTATACATTAAAATAAAGAACTGATAGCCAGTAAAGTTAAGAGCTTATTGTCCTAAGCTTTTCAGACATAAAGGTAACACACAATTAACTCTGAATACATCTTGCTTGCACATTTTTCTATAATTTCATCAAAATGTGTTTAATATGATATTAATATGGATGCCTGATTTGTAAGGACTGAAGGACTTACTGATTTGTTTGAATTTGTAAGGAAATTTTCATCTTTTTAACATCTTTGCTTTTGTCCATCTTTCCATCCATTGTTCTGTTTTTGAGCGGTTAAGGTCATGCGTTGACGAAGGAGTGTACTCACATTCACTTCTTACTTTCTGTCATCTCACAGATCTTAATTGTACTTTACTACCAAGATTATTAGTTAAAGCGTTCATGTATTTTATATATAAAAAAACAGTGTCCTGGGCCCATATCCCAGTAACGGCATGTAACTATCAGTAACTATCCATCTAAAATATAGTAAACATAATATATTAAAAATAATGTTTTATAGTGATGAGTTGCAGAGGTTTTAAATACCTTTTAGTGTAATTTTGTTAACTTTAAACCGTGGCTTAATAAACCCCAGCTCTCGTCAGTATGAGTGTGAAAAATTGGCATCACAGCTGTCTCAGTGAGAACGAGGATGAATTGTCTAAACAGTTACTGATCCATCCTGTTCTGGGCCATCATTACCTGCTGTGAGGCCGCTGCTGGACTCACTGAGAGGGGAGGGACAGCTTGTGCTAACCTCTCATTTCCCTCTCTGGGACAGATGTATCATTTTCTTGTCTCCTGACACGGTCTGCGTCATAGCAAGGGACTACACATACAAACACAGCAGCAGATGTGTGTTTTGTGATTGTGTTCTCTGTAGATGTTCTTATGTTTAATACCTTCTAAAATAACAAAATCACATTGGTACAGCTCAGCAATACACTGAAGAAGTTATTAAATCACACTGAGGGACACATGAGGGGAAAGAAAGGATAAGACCAAGCATGTCATTCAAAGATGACAACAAATTGATTCCTGTACCGACATGAGATGGAGCATACTGATTGATCTGTATTCATCAGGAGAGGAAGGTCAAACACACCTCAAATGAACATCAGTATCAGTCTGGTTCATAATCTACTGGGACTCTCATTGTGTGGCACTTGAGGAGATTGTGTCATTCACTGGACACTGAGCTTGTTTTAAATTTAATTAAGCAAATAACTATATCAATATAGTGTTATTACTTACAGTACAATACATATTACAATGGTTACATTTTCTATTGTATTTTGGTTATGTGTACAATTTTGAACAGTTACATTTGTATGGGTGTCAGACCAGGGTGAAAACATGAAAAAGGAAGAAAAATATCAAAATGACTAAACCAATAATAATAAACTATTAGTATTATAACCAAATGTTATTACGTTTTAAATAAACTATTAGAATAAGTACAAAAACAGTAAAACTACAAAGTCTTAATGCAATTTTCTGTTATACTGTAGGGGGTGCTGTGATAAATTTTCTGAAGAGAGAATCTCAGGCTCAAAACAAGTGAAGAAGAAGCAGAAACAAGCAATAGCATATGTAAGCAGATGCTTGCGTAAAATAACATGACATTGTCGACATTAAACAGCTTATAAATCAAAACTGCCCAATAAAATGTCGACCGAGAACGAGCTATAACAAAACTATCAATTTCTGTTTTATTTCAGTTAATCGTGGAGCCCTGGATCAGACAAATTAAAACAAATTGAAACACTGATTAAAATAAAATCTTATATGCATTTAACTTTACATTAGCTAGGTTTTCATCAACCAATTTTTATGTAAATTTAGGGATTTCGCATTAAAAAAAAGTACTGGATGGAACCAATGCGAATATTCCAAAGTGTGTAATTTTTGGAAAATAGTTATGATGGAAAATAAATCCCACAATGTGCAGCAAAAGGTGACTTTTCCTCTAGACGGCAGAACTGGACCAACGAGTGGACCAGTTTCTTTGCACAGCATCAGAAACGGTTTTATGTGAAACTCCAATTTTGCGTAAATAGGTTAAATTTGCAACTTTAGATGGAAACAAAACTAATGAGATAAAAAAAAAAGAGCTTTAATTTTTTTTTTAGCTAAACATTATTGTTCCATCAACACCATGCTGTTTATATAATAACAACCTCTATGGACAAAATGAAGTTGTCGTTTCATTTACACCGACAGAAGCAGGGCCACTCCTGCCAGAACCCACTTTGAAGGTGGTTGGCGTGTTTTGAGAGGGAAGCTCCAGATATAGGTGGGGCCGCGGAGTTTAGTGCGATACACTGGGCACTCGTAGGTGTTCTTCACATCCTGCTGATCGGCGGGTACCGCACGTACATACAGTACTGGCATGGCCGGAGTCAGCTCCTTCAGAACAGCTTCTGATAACAGACCTGAGGAGCTATCCCAGCGAGCACCTGTGGGACGCATCCAGAATCCAGAGAGCCGTATATCATTCCTCCACACAAACATGAAATTCACTTCAGAATAGAGCTTACACTCACCCTCTATGTACAGTCCATGGATGTATGCTCCCTCTCGAGGAGGATGCCCATAATCATCCTTGGTCTTCTTGGTGACGTCCACAGACAGTTTCATCCTATCTAAAGGCCACTTGTTTTTTCGAGCTATACTCTGCAGAATCGCTGAAAGGCAGAACATTTTCAGCCCAAATATAGTATGAGCCCTTTTTGCAAGTGTTTATTTGTGCCTTTGTCTCACCTGTGAGAAACGATTGAGGACTAAAGAGTCCTGAGATCCAAACCACAGCAGGAAACACAAAGTCTTGAGTCCATGTATCCAACTCCCGACACTGAGCTCGAATGTCACTAAACCTGCAGAACATGATTTTGCAGACCTCATCACTCCAGCCTACCCTATGTGATATTGTTCAGTTTCAGAATTTTTTTCTATAACATGAAGGTTACTATACCACAGAGCCAGTGTTTTGGTTGAAGGGTATGCCAGCCTGCTCCAGCTCTCTGGAACGCTATCATAGAACAGAGCCGTCTGGAGCAGCTCCATGTCTGAAGAAAGACTCAGTTCACCCTGTAACATCACGTCAGAGAACACTGATTCAGTTAACGCTGGTTGTAAAATTAATTAATACATAAAAGATGCATATATAAGTGAGCACAGGTAGATTTTTAGCAAAAGTGCTTTACTTTTCTCACACGCAAAACAAATATAAGAAATATACCTTAAAATAAATAATGCACAGCAACTTAAATAATATATCACACTTTATGGACTAGTGGAATGTAAATGTGAGTTTTATTTAAAATTAATTTGTAATTATATGTGTTAGTTATAGTTTGTGTGTGTAACTTATAATACGCACAATTATAAAATATTAAAACGTTTTTTTACATTTATTAAAAAAAAACATTTTTATACATATATTAACATTTCTGGTTTACGATTTAGTGGTTTTTGAGGCTTAGTGAATTGCATGACATTACATCATTCATGTTTACAGGCACAAGGAATGAAGTGATAGCAATGACACTTTCTTTGTGGTTTCTTTTTAAATGGTAAAGTTCTTTGAATGCAGCACAGAATGTCTCATAGAAATAATAAAAACAAAAATAAAACTCCATGGAGAACGCTTGATTCATTAAATATTACTTAAAGGGATAGGTCACCCAAAAATAAAACTTCTGTCATCATTCACTCATCCTCAATTTGTTCCAAACCTGAGTTTCTTTCCCTAAAATGCCTAGATTTTTTAAAAGTGAAGTGTGTTTATTACAATATCCTGCAAAGGTATGATATTATATTGTAATTAACACTTCACTTTTAGTGCCAAATTTGCCGTTTTGACTCAAAATATGTCATTTAGTTGAATTGTGTAGATTGAAAGAGTTTGTTTTTTTTAACACAAAAGAAGATATTTTGAAGAATATGGGTAATCAAACAGTTGACTGACTGATGAACCCCATTGACTTCCATGGTATGGTAAAAAATAATTGAATGGAAGTCAACTGTTTAGTTACCAATATTCTTCAAAATATCTTCTTTTGTGTACTGCAGAAGAAAGAAATTCATACAGGTTAGGAACAACTTGACGGTGAGTAAATGATAACAGACTATTTATTTTTTAGAGGATACATAGAAGCAAAATCAATGATACTTAATCATTATTCATGATACCTTTACCATAGGAAGATTAAATAATTTGGTGGCCACCTTTTCACATGACTTGGTTTAATTAAAAATGACAAAAATCTCCCAGAAAGGAAAGCAAATGTTAAGAAATTCATGCAGCACAGTATTCAAATTCAAATGCTTCTGAATAATCAAGAATCTACTGCACTGATGGTTCTGTCTGGATATCGTTTGTCCGGCTCCTACCTTCAGTCCCAGGTCCAGCTCTTTTAAGGATCTGTGTATCTCTGCCAGCAGCAGATTCATCCGCTCACACTCCTGCAGGCACACCAGGATGTAAGGGCTCCTCTCAACCGTCTTAGACATGAGCTCTGACAGATTGTACTCCTCAGGTAACTTCTCCAGCATGTCATCCAGAACACTCTTCACCTGAACAAGGCAGAAGAAATAACGGTGCATCAATAGCTACAATAAACTGCACATTTCTATTCATCAAAATAAAATAAGTAATTCAGCTTTGCAATCACAAGAATATTTAAAAAAAATAAAATAAAATAGAAAAGAAATTAAAATAAATAGAAATTAAAATATTTATAATATTTTAAATTATAAATGTCACAATATTTCTGTTTTACTGCATTTATCGACTAATGCAGCCTTGACAAGAAGCATTTCAAAAAAAGAACACCAGCCTTTGAAAAGCAGCATATATCTACATAATAGTTTGCAAATTGCAATGTTGCACATAGCTTTACCTTGTCCTCTATGCACTGTGATGCGCCTTCTCCTGTTGATGAGTCTCTAGGTTGCAGTTCCAGTAAAGTTTTGAAGAGGGCATCAGATGTGGCTGTCATAAACTCAATCTCAGCATTAGGGTGCATGCTGTAGAGACCAGGGCTCTCCGAGGGCAATCTCTTGTCTACATAGTTGTGATACCCAGTGTAGTCCAGATCAGGAGGCGCTGGAAAGCCAGGACACAAGAACAGCTCCCCTTCAAACTGGAGAGAGAGTTTAAGTCACTCTAGAGATCATGGAGTAACTTATGGCTAAAATCTAATGGTTAGAATCATCTGGTAGCCAAAAGACTTGTGTCACTTCATGGATCATGTTTGGGAGCAACAAGATTTTTGGTTGTAAATATGATAAAATGTTTGTTTTTTTTATATATATTTTGTCCCGATCAGCCTTGTAACATTTCACCATGCAAACCCTTTAGTGCTCACTAAACTGATGTGTGTGGTAATCGATAGCAGGGCTGGTGCTGGGCACTGGGAGAGTAATGCAGCTCTGTGGAAAGGCTAAAGGATAAACTCTGTGATTGATGGCTGCTCATCCTGGGGCCTAATGAGACTCTGTGAGGAAACATTGGGCTGCATGCCTGACTACTGCTGGAAAACAGCCTTAAATCTCTGCACACAGACACCGCTTTAGAACAGACATGCTTAAGAGCTCATACAACTTGTGCATTAAACAAATGAAGTACAGACATAATGTACACCTGAACACACAAACAGTAAGTGGGAACCAAAAGACATTTAAGCCTGATGTTCTGCATGATTCCCGTTCTTTCTGACATCAAAGCACTTGAATGATTTCACAACTTCAGAAGTGGGAAGTAGGAAATTTCCGTTATCACACGAAGGCAGCATTAATGCAATGCAATACAACGACGACTGTGAGATCAAAAGCATGTTGTATCATATTTGTATGGATTATCAAGTAAACCAAAGTTATTTCAGTCCAGTAAATCTTCATCTTGAAATATTACAAGAAAAAAAAAATTAAACCCATCCTAAAGTTTTTACAAACATTTTAACAATTAAACTAAAAGGCCTTTTTTAAAAAAAATAAATCAACATGAAGATTGCATTCAACAGGTGTTTAAGCAAAGTTTTGATCAGGGATTAGGTTGATAATTTAGAGGAAATTTGCATATCTAATATGATACATTAATGTCTACAGTGTTAATACATTCATCTTTTTTGTCATCTGTGCTTTAATACAGTATCACAAGGAAAAACTGTATGATGTAATGTAGATCCTGACCACTAGAGAGCCCCATACAGCTACAGTATTTACATGTACAAACCTGATTTAAGTTCAGTGGCTGAGGTCAACAAACAAGCATTTTATTATCTTATTTTTAACACGATTGTGTCTGCAGAACATAAAAGCACTTAGATCTGGATTTAACTGATTTTAGAATGCATTTAGAAATCTACATTCCCACAAAAAAAAATCTGCAGAAAACTTTATGTAATCTGGATTTCACCACTGTGGAAACCATTTGAAAAGGTTATTCTGACTTTATATTACTCGCAACTTCCACACTGTATCTCATAGTAAGACAAAGTTGCCATGAATTCAAATTTCACCCTATCTATTGGATAATAATTTGTTACATTTATATAGCACTTTTCTCAGCAATCATATATTTAACTTTTTTTAACCTTGTAATCTTTAATCAAAATGTCATAAGTGGATCTTCCCGATGAAACGACTTCTCCATTGAGCCCACACCTACATGCTCACATTCATCTGCCTCCACTTTTGAGTGAAATGCCCACATCTTAAAATCCAATTCATTCAAGTTCCCCCATGCACACATTTTTTCCTTACATTTATGCATTTGGCAGACGTTTTTATCCAAAGCTACTTACATTGCATTCAAGGAACACATTGACATTTTAATCAGTTCTTACTTTCCCTGAGAATCGAACCCATGACCTTGGTGTTGCAAACATACTCAACTCTTTTTCAGAAATCCGTTTTACTCCTATGTTTGCTATAATATCAGAAAATATGACGATTCCTTGCTATTGCAGTGATTTCTTACTACTGTACTGCATTTAGACTTAAAAAACAATATGCTCTCTCTGTTACTCCCCTGTCTCCCCTGTCTTATCTCCATACCAGCTACTGGTTTACATTTTCTGAACAAAGCTTGAACTTTGTGGCACCTCATATTACTGTTCCAACTACAAATCATTGACAGATATTTGTTCTTGCTTTAAGCATAAACTTTTAATTTTGTTCAGTTTTGCATTGTACATTAGCACCTCAAATAAATGCATCTTAATTTAAAGAGGTTTAGCTATCTGTACTGATACACAGGACAAAAATACTGAGGAAGAACAGTTTCACAGGGAAGGCTTAAGCCTAGTCCCAGTTTTAACTGAAAGCAACTTTTAATATATGTGCACCAGTAATGTTTTTTTCTAAGGCATGTTTATAAAAGCTACTTAAATGTCCTAATTGAACTAAGGCTTAATCCTGGCTTAATCTAAGCCCTGTTTGTGAAACCAGGACTAAAACTTTCTGCTCTGATTTAAGCAGGCGAATTAAGGCTTTTTTGAAAACCCACAGAAACTATGCTTGAGTAAATTCAAATTCTATCCCTTAAACATCAGCTATATAGCTTTGTATTGTACATTAATTCTGTCTTGAAACTAAATCAGATATAGTGTATAGATATAATAGTGTTATGTGTTGCAGTACATTGCAGTGCTCTGAATGTCTTTACCATCTTGGGATTGATGAACTCCTGGAGGTATGTACGGCAAAGCTTCCTGTCCCACTCATCAGTGATGTGACCTCCATATATGATCTCTCCGAACAGATAACACAGATCCTCCCATGGTACCTGAATCACACATATTAGCACACCAAAATGTCAAATCTCCAGCTCAAACTGATCCCTCAGCATCCTGCGTTTAAAGCACTATTTTTAGCCAGGTTTGCAGGATCCGTCATAAAAAAAAAACATGGTTAAAACTGCTATTAGGGTTTTCTGTCAAATGGTGGAACATGGATTCATGGTCTTGCTCACAAGTGCGAGGTGAGGGACTGATGTTGTATGATAGAAACATCCTGTAGTGATACTTTTCATCTGAAAAAGTTATCTTATACTATACCAGACAAAAAAGACAATCCACTTAATGTATAATTCAAGCAAAGATCAAGCTCTTCCTGAACTCATGCTGTGCTCGGCCTGGGTCTGACCTGAGAAAAGAGTATGATGTGTAATTGTAAAGGAGAGAAGAACAAGTAAGTGTGTGTCTTATAATGACAGACGCTAGAGGTTCACCATCATTTGTACCTGTATTGTTTTGCAAATTGCTTCTTTCATCAGCTCTAATTGCAGTGATCACTTATAAAGCGTTGTAAGGTGTCACGCACAACGCGTGTAATTACATTTAGCATGACGCTTCATTTGCCGCCTAATGAATCCTCAGTGTACGCACATACAGGTTACTGTTTTGTTAGCATAATGAAGGACATTCGTTTTTTGGAGGGGAGGGGCGAAATCTACAGCCGCCATAATTGGTTGTAACCGGAGTAATGTTGGAAAGGAAAAACACAATGAGATCGTGACTGTTCGCTTTGTGTTATGAACTTATACAGCACTGTGGGAAAAGAGATGGCAGTGAGTGACAAAGAAATGTAATTTAAATGACAAACAGCTCAGAGTTTGTCACTTAAACTCTACACAGAATGCTCCAGGTTCAAAGTAGAATTTGAGATTAAAATGTTTATTATTTGAGCTTGGACATAGCAACGTGTGCTTGCATATCTTATAATACATCAGTAACGTTTTTTCTAATCTTGGCTTAATCTAAGCCGTCAGTGAAACCAGGCCTAAATATACTTTTTAGTTGAGACTGTAAAGTCGGTAAGATCTTTTAACTCTTTTAACTCAGCGGTTGCATTCCGGGGTCCATCTTTTCAGCTAAAACCATATTGTATCTGATCGGAAACTTTTCATCAATGATTTATTGTGCTACATTTTTTACGTTTTACCCCCCTTTCTGTGTTTTGACTGTCCTAACACAAAATTTGAATTGCTGTACTTAAAACTATGGATTTAAAAATATATATATATTGATGTTATCTTCTTCCAAATGTATTAGGAGGGTTAAATGTTTCTGAAAAACGTCTCAGTCATGTATGTAACCAATGTATCAATTGGACACTGTGGGAGCGCTCTGCGTGATTGTGTTATGAAGCACATGTGAAATCGAAACACTGTTGTGAAAGGACGTCAGAGGCTGTTGACCTCATGAACCAGGAAACTGTAAGAAGCATGCCAAACAAAGCAGAGGCAGCATCTAAGTGGCTGAATTGCCACATAGAAGGAAAATCACGGCATCAAATTGTCGCAGCATCTCGTTCCCTCTTCAGGGAACCAAGAAACATAACCGAAACATTCCCTTTCAAGGAAACTTGCGCTGCGGCAATTTGGCAATACGGACAAGTGAATATCTGGTGTGAATCGCACGAGGATCATAACACCTGAGCCCCTGGTATAGAGCCAAGGCTACATCTATGTATATGTGTGGTAAGGGCCAGCTTGCCACACCACAAACAACCTGAAGGGAGACTCCTGACAAGAGGGCTTTAGAAGTAGCTATACTACTAGTTGAGTGGGCTCGAGTTGCCAAAGGGGTAGGCCACTGGCAGGGCTTGCAGATCTGCAACTCTCTTAGGAGATGTAATAGCATGGGTGAACAACGCTTTAGAGTTGAAAGAAAATTACTAGAACCTCTTAGTCTGCCAAATGCATAAATGTAAATGTTAGATAGGCTCACAGGGAGCCAGGGATAGGCCAAATTCCAGGCTGGTATCCTTGTGCATACTGCAGGCCTCAGCCTCAAATGCCACAGAGGAAACGTGTTATCAGTAAGTCTTTCCCTAAAGACTTTCTACCCAAAGGAATGTGGTAAGCCCAAACTCTCTCCAGAACTCCCGAGAGCAGAGCGATTGTGGAAAAAGCTTACAGACACAGCCTCATCACGTCTGAACCACAGTACCCAGTCCCATAGTCGCTAGCTGCTGCAACTAAGCCTCAGGACGCAATATGCTTTGAAGATGCAACATGCTAGTGTTGTGTCCATGCATTCAGTGACATTGCGTGTTGATAAGCTAGATTGAAGGAAAGACTGGACTGGAGCCTGATATTGGTATACCTTGCCTCCATAGGCGAACCTCAGGAACTTCCTGCATTGTGGAAGGATGGGTATATGGAATATGCATCCTTGAGATCTATCGTAACAAACCAGTCCTCAGACCTGATCTGTGATATGCTCTGCCTCAAGGTTAACATCTTGAATCTGAGCTGCATTACTGATATACTCAGATGGCGGAGATCCAAAATGGGCCGCAACACCCCCATCCTTCTCTTAATGAGCGCCAGGAGGGAGCGAAGCATTCGTAATTATGTAACGCACATAGCTAGCACCCACAAGCGCTTACTGTGTGCACTCTGCTCCCAAACAAACAGCACATATGTCATGTGTATCCCTGTTTGATGTAGGGACGAACGCACAATCTAAAATGCTACTTGCTCGCCATATCTACTTTTCTCTCTCAGATGGTAGACTAACAACACCAAATAAGACAAACAATTCACACATAGTAAAACCGAAGACACAGAAGCTGCCGCTGTTTTGTTTGGCATGCCTCGTATAGTTTCCTGGTTCATGACTTCACCCTACTCCGATGTCCTTTCACACCACTGGTTCGATTTCACATGTGCTTCATGAAGCAATCACGCAGAGTGTTCCCATATTGTCAAATTGAAAGGGAAAGTCTTTTCAGTTTATTTGACTAAAAACATATTAAAATATTTATTTTTCTATTTTAATACATTTGAAAATGTAATTTATTTCTGTTGTCAAAGCTGAATTTTCAGCATTATTCCATCATGTCACATGATCCTTCAGAAATCATTCTAATACACAGATTTTCTGCTCAAGTAACATTATCAATTATCAGTTTTGAAAACATTTGAGCTGCTTAATATTTTTGGGGAAACAGTGACATTTTTCCAGGATTCTTTTAAGAATGAAAAGGCGTTGATCAATTTAATGCAGCCTTTAAAACATTTTTTAAAAAGTCACTAATATTCTAATATAATTTTTATATTTTTTCTCATCTGGGTAATGAAAACTATTATCTTACTTTAGTATTGGCTTCTAGGTAGTTGTACAGGACACTGGCAGAGATAGTCAGATCTCCATAGTTGAATGGGTATCTTCGGTTCCAACCTAGTGGCCCAAACTTCCTCCTCTCACTCACACAGGCATGGAAGTAACACAGCGAGAACATGAGTCTTTTAAACTCCAGCTCACAAGAACACATTTCCAGAGTATCCTGTAGGACAAAAATGAGGAGATGAGAAACATTTACATTACACCAAGTCAAAAGTTTGGACCCCTCATTCTAAGTTACTACAAGCTACAAAAAATAATAAAAGTAAAGTCAAAGCAAAACATCGGATTAGTTCACAAGTGAATTTCTTGATTTCGTCTGTGTGGAAAGACCTGGGTGAAGTTGTCCAGAGCTGCATGCAGGCTGGAGTTCATGCCAGTCGGGAGTTCAGTAGTGAGTTTGAGGCTATTCTCCAGGATGGTGCGAGGGATCAGGTGCTCATGAGGGCTTGGGACCGGTTCTCCGCTCATAAACACTCTGTAGTTTGAGTGAGCATTGCTGCCTGTGTTCTCTAACAGTTCCTCCAGACGACTCAACCACCGCGGCAACAGGTGAACATTCTGAAACAGAAAAATGTATAACTATACAAAACCATATAAAGCCATTATAAAGGCCTGTTCACACCAAGAAAGAAAACAAACACAAATGCACACGTAAAATATAACGATAAGTTATAAGCACAAAGAAACAATATTATTGCAATTACTTTCAAAACAATTTTTTCCAAGTGATGAATGATACCATTGTTATCCATATGTATAAGAGGCATTTTTGGAAATACACTCTTTATTTTTATGTACTATTCCTTGGAATACTTCTGTATTCTATATGAAAAATATTTCTGAATAATGACCTGTCTACTTGCCTTGCATAGGTATATATATATACACACACACACACACACACACACACAAGAGCTCAAGTACAAACTACACAAGACAAGTACAAACTGCTAAAAAATAACTTAAGGGAACACTTAATCATCACAGCATAACACCAAGTCACTTAAACTTCACGGATATCAATCAGGAAGCAGAGGTGATTGTGAATCGGTTTCACCTGAAATGAAAGTGAAAAAAGGTGCATTGGCGAGGCAACAGTACAACAACCCCCAAAAAGGAAATGAGTTTGCAGGTGGTGAGCATAGACAATTGTTCTTTCCTTATTCTTCCTGACTGATTTGTCTTTAGTGTTTTGTTTTATTAAGGTCCTTGTCACTGTCTGTATATATATGGCTCTTTTGATGGCTGTATATGGCTCTTTTGACGCCATCATCTTTTGGCTCTACACAGCTTCATGTTCAATAAAAATTTGGGTATATGGCTCTTTCAGACAAAAAGGTTCCAGACCCCTGCTATATAGCATATCACAACTGCTTGATTGCATGCATCGTCTCAAAATGTAAACTATATTATCTCCCAGCTCTGATCTGCTAATATAAATGAAATAATAATGAATAGAGACATTAAGGAATTGTAAACATTAACAACATGATGATTTTCTGTAAAGCTGGTTTTTAACAATGTATATTGTGAAAAGCACTATTTACATACATTTGACTTGACTTTATTCTATTTGTAGTTTTATAGTTTTGTCCAAGTTAGTATGTAGGTTGGTTTAATATGAAATGTCCAAAACGTCTTCTACCTGCAGTATGAGCCAGTGTCCTCTATCAGCTGTGGCCTCCAACACTCTCTCAGCCACAATCTCTTGCCCTTGACCCAAGGACACATTTTGGAGGTTCCCCTGGTCTGTGGTAAAGCCAAGCTTTAGCCCTAGTAAATAGATATGACTGAGTTAATACTCTGATTACATTACAATTTAGGCTAAGTGTCTTATGAAAAATGGATTTTATGTGTACCAAGTGCTTCTACATCCTTGACAGGGTTGTCTCCAGGAGAAAGGATGAAGAATACTGGTATAGTGGGACTGCATTCCTCAAAACACTTTTCAAACTCCATTCGACCAACATCCATATACTTGGAGCCCAGACTGTCCTCAATAACATTTCTGTTATGGTGTAAAATACAGAAGTACAATATTTAAGACAAAACATTGCTGCTTCAAAACTTTCCAGCAACAGCTGATTTAAAATTTTAGACTTTCTGAAGCACACTCATTACTGGAGAGCGTAGGTCATCCTGTCTGGCCGAATGGCTCTGAGAATGATGAGTCTCTGGAGAGGGCTCTTATTCTTCCAGTCCTGAGGGAGAAGTTCTCTTTCTGGACACTCCGACTCCACCAGCTTCCTCCAACGTTTGGCAGAACCTTCAACATCTCTGTCCAGACCCCTGAATGCATCCAGCATGGACAAGCTCTGCAGAGAAACGAGATTTAGTACTTAAATGAACAATCTTCAAAAATTCGGCAGTATACAAATTTTTAAATGCATTTTAAAACATTGTAATATTAGCTGTATTTATAGCACATCTTGATTTTTTTAAATATAAATATTCAAAATATGCATGCGTGATCATAAAGGAATAGTTTACACAAAAATGGAAATTCTAATGAACCTCATCTTTATAACACTTAATATTTTTTCAAAGTATAAATGTAGCTTAATTTCATTTTTAGGAAAGGTCTCTCACATATACTGTATTTGGGGGTCCTTTACATTAAATAGATAGAAACCCCCATGGTTAGATGAGTTGACTTATTTAGAGGTTGAATAGGTGCTTCTGACTGATCATTTTCTAAAAGGCAATGTTAAATGACATCAGAACACATGAAAGATAGTGATTTCCAGGCACAGGCAGTTCTTACCCTAATGGCACCCCAGGACTGTGGAGACAGGAAGCTGACGGGACTGCTCTGACAAACTTCCACAGGAAATCGCAACAGAAGTTCCAGGTCCTGAGCCTCAATGGAGCCCCTCGTCAGAAGAATCTAAATAAAAGACCAGATGCGCAAAGTAATGATGACATTAGACCTCAATTCTGTTGAATACAGATGTCTCCATCCATCAGAGAAGGACAAGCAAGTCCCGGAACAGCTTTACTCTGTTTGATGTGGACGTGTGAAGGACAGGCAGTGGAGACAGACAGCAGCAGGGAAAACAGGTGCGGTCCTGACAGGTATTTGCATTCTGCCACTGCAGCCCACCCTCCTGTCAGAGCTGACCAGTTGAGAAAGAGGGGTGCGAGGGCTGTGAGAGTTAATCAATAGGAACAAACCCGACTCCACTGACAGGGCCTAATGGAACTTAATGTAAGGGCAGAAATGTGGAGTGATTGATGTGAATGACAAAGTGCAGGAGGAGGAAGGGAGGAGATGGTGGTGGGAGGATGGGAGGTGTTTCTATTCCGCTAGCATCCAGTCCCACTCACCTGGAGAGCGGTATGGGTGAGGAAGGTGAGTCGGTCCCGCTGGAAGAGCCCCTGGCAGGTGTACTGAAGGGCCGACTGTGTGATGACCTCGGTCAGAGATGAAACACGCACTGACACATCTTCATCACATGGAGCTCTCGCAATGGCTTTGAGGAACACTTTACTGAAGGCCTTACATGTAAAAGATTATTTAAAATAACAGTATTACTCAAACACAATCTTTAAACAGAAGGAGCAGCATGAAAAGTGTGTAATGATATCAACTTGTGATACAGTCTGGACTCACAAATCATACCATTTTCATTAAATCATCTTGTTTTTCCTTTGATTTAAGTTTATTTTTCTGTCCCCATTGGCAGATAGCTTTTCTTGTTTAAAGCTTAAACTCAAGCTTAAACTTGTTTGAAGCTTAAAACTGCCTTTTTGCTTCTCAATTAAATGTATCTTGATTTAAGAATGTTTATAGACATTTGTACTGAAACACTAGACAAAAAAACTCAGGAAGATACATTTTTGCAATGTGTTCGAATATTTGCGGTCAGGTAGACTTTCAGCAAGGATGCATAAAATTAAATCTCAGCACAAACGTTTTCAATATTGAAAATAATCAAACACTATCAGTGGTAATGATTTCTGAAGGTTGGAGTAATGGTGGCTAAAAAAAAACAACAACTTTGCAGTCATAGCAAATTATATTAAAAAATGTATTCAATTAGAGAAGAGTTGTTTTAAATTGTGACAACATTTAACAAATGTTACTGTTTTTACTGTACTTTTGTTCAAATAAATGCACTGCCGGTGAGCACAAGAGACTTCTTTCAAGAATTATAAGAAAACTTCACTGACCTCAAATTTTTGAAAGGTACTGTGCAGGAAATAACTGTACATTTTTACTTTTTATACTGTAGTTTGTTACCTTGAGGGAGTATTGGTACATGGGGTTAATGTTGTGGAGTTCTTTAACAGTGAAGTAGAGTAGGGCGGCTCTCTCAGCCGCTGGCCGGTAGAGATCTCGTGCCTCATTGGTCTTTATCTCATTTTCTTGAGCCGTGATAGCCTTTGTAAACATAAACTTTTTAATTCAATTTAATTTCAACCAAAAACAATTAAACCATTTATGAAATCATTCAATCGGAATGGGCACTGAGTTTCTTTCCATTTATTCAGTGTTGTGATTACAGTTGTCAGTTTTAAATACAACCATGTCAGTTTTAGACCTGAACAAAGAACAACAATATGAGTTAAACGGACAGTAAGTATCATACCTTGTTATGGATGTGTCTGGCTGTGTTCTTAGTATATTCTAGCTGTTCCACTAAGGCTGTATCTCGCAGGAAGTTTCCCTCTGCTGCAGACAATTTGCTCAAGAGCTCGTCCTCTAGTCTTTTCAGCTCAATCTGACACAAGTTCTGCTGAGTGCTCAACTCCAACTAAAGTAATCAAAGACGGACAAAGAAGACATTACATTTAGTATTCAATGGGAATAATTGGAGACTTTCACAAATATTACTATTTATCATAATTTAAGATTTAAGTTAGAAAATCTCTTTACAGAGCCCCAAAGGGGACATAGTAATGGGGAAAAACAAAAAAATGGGAAGAATTATATTGATTATATTTAGAAACTTTTGCATTCTAAATCGTGTTTGGACTTTTCTTCCTTGCATACATTTAAACTCTTCATGCATGCAGTTTTCATGTTTCATAGAGACATTCTATAGACATAATGATTTTAACACTGTACACTCCACACTCCACTCCACACTTACACACTGTACACTTCTCCTTCCTGCCTCTGTACAGTGCAGACGTGTTTTCCCTCTGCTCTCGCTCCCTCACGCTATTTTGTCTTGTCTTTTTTCCTCTGACCTGCTGCTCGCTGGACTCCTGGAGATTGGGAGGCCTGCCTGATAGCTTGGTCTGCTATCTTTCCCTGTGCACCGCTATCTCCCTTCATCCGTCTGCCTGTCCCTATCCTTATCTATCTCCAATCCCACTCCATAGAAAATGTGAAACATGTGACTACGTGTAATGTGTGATGTACAGTGTGATGTTATATTTATGTTTTGTTGTGTTTGCTATGCAATGCTTGCTAAACTGCATTCTTGTATTTCTGGAGAAAAGATGGCGCCGCAAACGCCTGCCTCGGTGTTGAGCTCATCAGTGATTGTTAAATGTGCACTGGAAGCTTCAGCACTAAGACAAATTCCTTGTGTGTGCAAGCACACTTAGCAATAAAGCTCTTTCTGATTCTGATTCTGATTTCATGCCCTACCCCTTCCCCTAAACACATCACAGAAAACTTTTTTACATTTTCTGAAAACATAACTTAGTATGACTTATAAGATGCTTTCCTCACGGAGACTGAATTTTTTTTTCAGATATTTCATTACCATAACATAGGGTATACCTGAACCACACACACATTATATTTCATCTCTGCATTTCTCAACTTCTCTGGCTTATCTCCTAATATAGATGTCTAAACTTGGAAATTTATATTATGAACATTGTTGGCTCTTTGATGCATTGGTTTTGTTGCTCACATTGGATAAGAGTCTGGTAAATGCATAAATGTAAATATTTAAATGGGTAGTTCACCCAAAAAACGCTCCCCCATGTCGTTCCAAACCCATAAGACTTAAGAGGGACTCTTGTCCCTCCATTGGCAGCTACACAACTGTTCAGTTGAGCTTCTGTTTATGTTCACTGTTCAACGTTTATATGTGGATAAAAGCCTGAATTCAATCTGTTCATCATATAAAGTGATCTTGTCTCCAGAAAATTATGACAAAATCACTCAAGTTTTACGATCTTTATGAACTTTTTGAAATGTCAAAATGGTATTTGGGTAGCCATGAAGAATACATAACTGGCTCAGATTTTATTTAAAAATCCTAATTTGTGAATGATGAATGAAAGTCTTACAACACAAGGGTGAAATGACAGAATTAGTTTAATTTTTGGTTGAACTAATCCTATAACCATTAGCAAAAATAACACTATTACGCCTTGTAAATCCTGTTATTACCTTAGGGCAGTGCTGTTCAATTATTTTCTGTCGCGCCCCCCCAGTAAGAAGTAAACATTTTGCGCGCCCCCCTCCCCCTATTTTAGAACTTTCGCTTTCTTGTTTCCATGGTGACGCGTCATGCTTGTCACGTGACAGACCGCAGTCACAAAAAGCGCTGTATGACAGATGTTTCACATTTATTTAGTTTTTTTCTTTTTTATTCAAAAGAGTCACCAACTTGTTGGCTCTGTCATCAACTACCTGATATTCAGATTCTCAGATATGTGGAAGTGAATGTTTGTCGCTTAAAAACCTTTATAATGATATGTTCTCTGAGCGCGTCTTTTTTTGGATCAGTGCCAGATATCGCGTGAAAACGTGTGAATTTAGCGATTTATCACGTAACACATGAACACCGGTGTGATCGTACACGTCAACGGGTGAAGGGTTTGTTATCTGAACTTCATATCTGCTGCTCTTGTTCAGTGCAAGAAAACCTACTCCCTGACAAAAAAAAGCATGTTCCCCACAGTCACGCGCGCCCCCCCTGGCATCGCCCCACTATTTGAGAACCACTGCCTTAGGGCAAAGCAAATGTAGTTTATTTATCTCTTTATATATTATGAGTGACTTCTGTGACTGACCTTCATCATCTCCAGCTCCAGTCTTTCATGCATGACCACCTGCCCCAAGAGCTGTTCCTCCAGGCCAGTGCGTGTCACTGTGAAGTTTATAAGTGTGGTCTGGGCCTGAAGCTCCGGAGGGAAGTGAGGGTTGGCTTTCTTAGTGTGTAAAAGGAGGCGGAAACCGCTGTTATATTCACACTCCTTATCACCCAGTCTGATGTACCTGTGGAAACACCTCATTGTGATATGGATTCAGGACATGCCTACATTACATTTTATAAAACAGCACTCTGAAAAACAACTTGATATCTACGTAAAGAGTCAGAAAGCACATTCCACCTGCACCAGACACCAGTTTCAGCAACCGCCTAATTGAAGCAAACAGAAAAGAATGACAAATGCTCCCAATAGCCACCACAGGCAAAGGCGTAAAATAAAACTGGAAGATGATATTCCCAACAGCCAATATTTATCCCAATCTGCATTTCAATTAAATCAGGCCTGGCTGGCCAAACGTGGCGGCTTTTAATTTTTCCCTAATTACCCTGTGCCTGTCAGCCAGCGGTAACAACTCTCATGCCAAAGGTTCCGTCAAGGCCCGGGTCCGATCCAGCTCTATATCTTCAAAAGATTGAATTAATGTACTATTGATAGAACCATTACTTCACCAAATTAAAGTCCCAGCTGATGGATTGGCTCATGCTCCTCTGTCAGACATGAAAGGAATAATTAGTATTCATTACTTCACACTTCTGCAACATTCCAATTATTAATGAACTTCAGCCGAGAAGCTGCACCAGATCCATCATGGCTGCCGTGGCTGGGCCGGATTAATCATGGGAATGGACTGGTGTGTGGGTCAGGCGCTGGAATAAACTTGTAATCAAATTAAACATCGGGCAACAGTTATGGTCAAAAGAGTGGGACTGCAGGTGTCCTCGTAGTACAATGAGGTGAGAAATTAATAACTCAGAAAACTGAAGAATAAGAAAAACAGATGAGGTGTTGAATCTATTTACACGTACTAGAAATGCATAAAAAAGCATACTGATTATTTTAAGTGATTCTGATGATGGATTTAAATGTGAATAAAGTCAACAATATCTTCTATATTCCATTTACATTCTAGAAACCCAAATCCATAGAGATTCTAAAAATTGCTGTGTTAATTGCTGTTATTTGATTACTGAGTTAAAACAAATTTATGTTTTTCCCCAAAAACTAGATAGGACCCCATGTTATTTAGTTGTCTTTCCTGTTAATTATGTTTGATACAACATTATTTTATAATTATAATATATTTATTATATATAATATATTACAATTTAATACAATATGCAATACTAAATACTGTCATTCTCCAAGAGTTAAAATAAAACACTCTAGCTGCCTAAAACTGATCCGTATTCAACATGCATAAAGAAAAAGAGCAAACAAACGCACATTTATCAGCTTCTGTGAGTGCAGAATCAATACTGCTGCCTCCACCTCTATTCAAATTACACAACCACAATTCATCTTCCATTCTAGTTTTCATACTGCACACAACAAAAATGGAGCTCTTAGAGCTCAGCATAAAATCCTAAAATATCTATGCCAAAAAGCACTTTTCTAAGTAATGTTTACTGGTATACACTCAGGGAGAAAATAATTGGTATAAAATGTGTAAAAATTAGAGAAATTGTTAAACTTGCCTTCCTTTCTTTAAGGTTTGTCTTCCAAGCAGTGCCTCCAGGAGAGGGTCTACTCTCTCCTTGATGTTTTCAATAAGGACCACCTCACCACAGGCCAAAGCCTGCTCTATAACATCCAGATACCTATACGATAACATAACAGTGAAGTCTAGGGTAAGACAAATCAGCCTCAAGACTAGTAGCCTTTTATGTTTCTTTTTATTATTTAATATAAAAAATTATTTGACCAAACTAAAATTACTTTACCCTTTCTGGCCATATTGCAGCACCCTCAATTTGGGGCCATACAAGTTTCGGATCCACTTGCTGGCCTGTTGCTGAGGATCCACCATCAGAGGCCAGCGCTGGCTGGACATCAGGATGGCTGCATTTTCAACAGACAGCCGATCAGCTGGCAGGCCCTGGTTCTGCCATCCTGCCATGGTGGCCTGGTCAGTCAGCGTAAGTACAGGGTCCAGACCATCTGTCAGCGGGATAGGGGTCTGGATCACAGGGTGTGAGGAGAGGAAGACAGACAGTGATGCTATTCAATTCAACGCTCCATTGGAGTGCAGACACAGTAGTACAGTAACAGGATTTTACAGTAGACAGCTCAGGAAGAAAAAAAAGACTATAAAAAATTAGAAGTTGGAAAATAAGCCATAAAATCAAATAAACTAGTCCAAGTCCTGTTATTTAATGTGACTAACAAAAAAAGAAATAAATGCAAAACACTATATAATTGAAATAATGGAAATGCTGATCAGGAATCATACTTTGAGTTCTCGGAGGAAAGGAATCAGAATGCCGTGAAGGAGCTGGTGACGGTACGGCTGTGTGAAGTATCCAGCATAAGAGACAAAAGCAGCAGCTACAAGCACGTCACCACACAAAGTCTTCAGTTGAGACTCCAGCTCCAGCTGTCCCTCCGACCAACGAACGTTTTCTGCCTGAAGTGAGAGAATAACTGGGTGAATCATGATCACAATATTACATTCTGGAGAAAGAAAATAAACACTAACCCTGCACATCAACGAAACAGTAGTGAAATTACAAAAGACATAATTGTGGTTTTCTTTCTATTGATGTAATGAGCACATTCATTTTTGTTTTTTGTTTCTCAACGAACAAAAATATTTACATTACTATTCAACATTTTAGGTCAGTATGTCAAGTATTTTAATGATGCAATGTTGAATTGAAATCAAAAGCAGATCAAAAGTGACAAAGACATTTAAAATGTTATGTTTGTTATATGACATTTAAAATATAACATTTTGAACAATGTTATATTTTTATTTCAAATAAATGCTTTTTTTATATTTCTAATCATGAAACCCCCAAAAAATCTCTCAGCACAACCGTTTTCAACATTGCTAATAATCAATGTTTCTTTAGCACTAAATCGTCATATCAGCAGCAATGATTTCTGAAGGATCGTGTGACACTGAAGAATGGAGTAATGGCTGCTGAAAATTCAGCTTTGCCGTCACAGACATAACTTTTTTTAAATACACTGAAATAAAATTTTAATAATATTTCACAATGTTACTGTTTTCACTGTATTTTTTAATCAAATAAATGCAGCCTTGGTGAAACACCTAAAGTTCTGAATGGCAAATGATATATTTGCAAATACAACCCAGCAATAACAAGACAAAATGATTGAGAGAAAGAAGAATAAACTAAAGGTGTGTTATAACCTAAAATCTAACCTTCAGACCCAGATAAAAAAAAACGTAACCCATCTGCAATGAATCAAACACAGACAATGCATGAGTGATAATGTATACTGTCACAATTCACCTAAACTAGCTTTGAAAGTTTAGTTACATTTTCACTCAGCATCAATTTAGCACTCATTTAAGACTTCAATAATATCGCAGCAATGCTCCTGCAATGATAAATCTTGTCTGACATTGCCTTTGCAGGGGCCGAGCTTCTAGAACATGTCGCATAATAAATTCCCAGACAGTTAAAAATCACTATAATTTTAGCCTAATGCATTATGGATTGCTTGGAATATCACTCAGTCCTGGGTGAAGCGTTTTTAATTTCCAACAGCTGTTAAGGCTTTGAGTTAAGTTAATGATTACATATAGACGGGCTGATTTATTAGTCTAAACACTATTGCTTCCAGGTCAATGGCATAAAGACAAATCATTTGTCTTGATATGTTTAAAAGCCAAGCTGTCCCATTGTAGCCCTATTCATTTCTCTGAATAAGAAAGTCGAACATTTTAAATAAAAGCGCTAAAAGAAACATTATGTTATTATTTTTTGCATTACCACTGTTAAAGATTTTAGATAATCTCACGTGGACATGATCATAGCTACAGGGAGTGAGAAAAAAGAAAACCATTTAAAGTCGGGTATGTACATACAAATACAGTTCATCCCTCATAAACCAATTATCCTGATCGCCCCCATTCAGGAAAATAGATTGAAGATGAATATGTGCCCCTCTTGTTTCACTGTCTAGAACTGGCCAAGGGCCATCTAGCCCCTTGCCCAGATCAATGGTGCATTTGCCGTGGTGCACCCCTTCCTTCCGAGTGCTCAATCTCAGCGTCTGGCCAAACATTTAAGCCATGGTCACCTCCCCTTTGAATGAAGCCAAACTCATGTTGAGATTAGGTCTGCTGGTGCACTCTCCTATAACCCCAGACCCTCTCCTCTCACAGCCGGCCAGTACCTGCAGGCCTCCCACTAGCCGATTGGCCAGCTCAATGGTCTGGCTGGTGCGTGTCACTTCCTCCTGGCAGCGCAGTTTCTCAGTCGCCGCCTTCTCAAACTGAGCTGTTAGGTTTTGCAGATGATTGTCCAGATCCTGTCAGCACAAAGCAACCATGATCTAATGATACTTTATATCTTAATATTAAGTTTTATTGAATGGCTATGGTGCATGGATGACTATTTTTAATTTTACTGGATCTAATAGAGAACACTTACTTCCAGTTTCTTTCTAACACTGAGCAGTTTTGCAGTAGCAGCTTCTAGTTCAGTATTGGCTTGTGCCAGAGCCAGACGCTTTGGTGCAACCTCACAATAAACCTTAAAAACCCAACAAACACTTGCTTTCTTTACATGGACACATGAAAAATAAAATCATGAAATAACGGATTGTAATACAGTAATAGCTGTAACTTTAATTCAAAGTGTTTTTTTATGGATGCACCGATATGAACATTTTGGCCGATACCAATGTATATGTATATATATGATGACATGATATGATATGTGATGTGTATATATATATATATATATATATATATATATATATATATATATATATATATACACACACATACACACACACACCAATATATTGACTGATAAATTTAAATCCAAATTTTGATATGTTTTGAGAGCCTGGTTACGAACACTTCAACATAAATCAAACATGTACAATACAGTTAACTATATTAAACCAGTGTAAGATTCCTTAAATTTTAAAATTAATTTTACACTTTACACTATGGCCAACTTTCTTTATAATAAAACAAATGTTAACTAATCCTAACAAAAATAAACAAAGTGTTATCATAAACCATAAATGAATGAACAATATTTACAACAATAACAATAATGTATTAATCCAAATTAATGTTAATCTCAAAATTGTATAAGAAATTTTTTGAAGATACAAAATCGGTAAAGTGTTTAAATAAATAAAATATGTATGTCATATTTAATATCAAACAAGTCATTGGACTACATTACTCAGGATACATATGAAGAAACAATACAGGTGACAGTAATTATAATAACGCATCAATGTTTTTGAATTTTTATTAATGTAATAGTAAACACCTTTAATTTAATAATTGAGCATTTATCTACCTATACCAATATGGTAGCCGATATATCGTGCATCCCTAGAGTTGAGCAATTCAATAAAAATGCACTGAATTTTAATTCATGAAACTGCATTCATATTTATATTTGAATACTTTCATGTGTCATTAGTTTTCAGTACGTCACACTTCCTCACCTCATAGTAGCGCACTATGTTGATGGCCCATGCACAGAGGCCTGCAGCTGCGTAGGATTTGGTCCTGATGTGATCGGGATGAAACTCTGGGTTAATCAGGTATTCCTGTTTCAATATACTTAGACACGACTGAGGGATGTGCTCTTTATCATAAGAAAGTAGAGCCTGCAGAAAGTCATCCACCTACAAAATATAAGACATTATAACATTATATTAAAATTTGCATATTAAGGCTTTATTTGTCTGCAAAAGGTTGCTGGTGTGCGATGCAGAGACACGAGGAGACTGAAGATCCAAACTGAAATACTTTATTTCTCAAACACAAAAACAAAAGACTTTAAACAGAAACCAAATGGCACTCATTGTGCGAACCTGGATCATACTTGGGAGAACACGGAGACGGCATCCACACACAGAGAGACAACATCCAATTAAGTCACATACAACGATCGACCAAGACAAGAGAACACAGGAGGGTATAAATAACAAGATGGGATGGGAAACAGCTGACGAGACTTAATAAGGTAAGTGATTAGACACGGAAAGGTGCAGGAATTAATTTTCAGCATCGTTACAGTCTTCAGTATCACATGATCATGCAGAAATCATTCTAATATGATGATTTGGTGCACGCGAAACATTTCTTATAAATATCAATGTTGAAAACAATTGTGCTGCTTAATATTCTTGTGGAAACTGCAATGTTTTTTTTTTTCCGGATTCTTTGATGACTAGGAAGTTCAAAAGAGCAGTATTTATTTGAAATCAAAACATTTGTAACATTATACAGGTCTTTACTGTCACTTATGATCAATTTAATTCCTTGATGAATTAAGGAATTACTAACCACAAACTTTTGAATTGCAGTGTATATATAGTTCAGTGCATTAAGGTACAAAAATACAAAACTAATTTAGATTGATTAGATAAATAAGTTATATCAGTTATGACGCTATTAGCTGTGATGCTTTAATAAATATATTATTAAACATATTAAATACATACTAAATTATATTTATTTTCACACATTTTATTCAAAGCATCTTAAAGTAGAGTAAATGCACATACAGTGGACCTGGAACAATCTAGGATAAAATGTTGCACTGAAGGACACAGTAGTAATAAAGCACAGTTATGACCTTTTTCACTCCTGGGTCATTCCTACTAGGACTCAACCTGCAACCTCTGAATATGCATCCTGTTATTTATCCACCTGATATATCACACAACACACTTTCAACAGCTCTCTCCCCCCTGTCATGCTGACCTCATAAATCAACCTTTCCTTAATATTTCCATTTCTACCTCATGTGCCTTGTATTTAATATTCTCTTCCACAGAAGTGCTGTATTGTGGTGTATTCATGACTCTGTACCAGGTTTGTGGGGTCTGCGGGTCAAGGGCTGGTTGTGGATTACACTTGCATGAATCAGACAGCACTGGGTGTGTTGTTGTCATAGCAATGCCTTTACCTTGCCCATGAAGACTCTGGCGGCCTTCCATCCGCGGTCTTTTGGAATTCGCCCGCATGGAGCCAGCAGTACCATCACAGCCGCGGTGACGTTAATCACAGCCTCCGGGGGATTCGGGAACGTCTTTAGCTCTGTCAGATTTACCTAAAAGATTAAAAAAAAAGGATTACTGCTAATTAAGTAAGTGTTACCCTTTAAACAATCAAATTCAGCTGACACAAATATTCAAACAGATGGGGGATGGAGGGGAGGTGGCTGTAATGTATGAGGCAATAAAACACTTCCCACAAATTCACCTGCAATTACTTTTTAAAATAGCAACATTTCAAAATTACGGTAGTCAGAAAAGATTACTAGATTTTCTTAACACAAATGTAGTGTACCATTTCATTTAGTCATTATCTGTCACTATTGCTAAATTCATAGGACTTATAACATAACTCAATATTTAATAAAAATGTAAAATGTTTACAAAAAAAAACAGAAATATGAATATATAGAAACATAACTTTTTAATTTTTAATGCATGCTTATTTTAAAGTTGTGTGCTTACTTTTTAACACCATCATATATTTATGAAATATGGATGCATCAAACAATAGACATACATATATACATACACAAACACACAATGCTCAAAATGTTCAAAATAACAATTCCCTATCAGAATGGAGCTGACAAATTGGGATCTCGCATCATGCACTATAACCCACAAAACGGGTATATAAGGAAGAGTGCGTGCTATTGCACATTCAGGTTTTTGCTTCGGAGCCCAGAGGTTCTTCTCTTCTACTCAGTGATTGTTGATGTTGGTGTTTGTGTGACAGAACTTCATCAGTGGTTGCGATCACTTCCTGCTTCAACTAAAAGAGAATTTCTGCACACAAAAGGAATATTCCAAACCTGCACTTAATAGAGAGCATTTCCCTGAAAGAGCAAATACGGATGTGACAAAGATGTCATTCCACCCATGTCTTTCAGGATGCAGTCATTACCTGGCCCTGTCTGACAGTTCTGATCAATGCCTCACATGTCTGGGCATAAAGCACGCTGAGGTGGCATTCATGGATGAGTCATGTACCCACTGCAGGTAGATTGCCATCTCGGTGCTGCGGTCAAGACTCCAATATCTTCTATTCTACTTCGGTGAATAGGCAGGGTTGCCTGAGGATTAGAGTGGGGGAAAACCTGGCAGATTAGATTGCTGGTCCTTCTCATCGGAGACTCAGCATTTAATTTGGGGCTCAAGCGGAGGATCGGATGTCGATCGCTGCATCGGATGGTGGACTAGAGTCCTATGTGCATGAAGACTCAGTTGCGTTGCCCCTTCTAGGACGATAGCATGGTTCAAGTCTGACCCGGAACTGATGACCATGCTTTTCAGGGCTGCTGAGAGTGTCAGTCTGAAGTAGAGGCCTCCACCGTGTCCTGAACGCTCAAGGTTGGACAACTGGCTAGTTCTCAGTGCTCAGCCCCAGTGCCATTCTTTCTGGAAGTGCATGATCAGGTTACAAGTTTGTGGAAGAAACCTTTCTCTCCCCCACTGTGGCTTCCTCCGCTCCCGCACAACTTCAGTAATAGCCTCCACCTAAGCTGCAGCATGGAGCTTGCTGCAGGAAAGCAGCACAAGGCCATGCTAGACCTTCCAAGGGCCAGACCAAGCAGTGTACCAGAGATTGACAACCCAGAGATTTAGGTGACAACTCTTCAGGAGATAGTAGCAGCACATCCCAAACTCACCTCTGGCCTACAAGCGAGAGCAGGTGTGTGAACACAGGGACCTGGTGCTTCGGGTCAACTGGGAAGAGATGAAACTCACCTTCATCTGCAGAAGACCTCGTTTCTTGATATGGAGGTAGACTCTGTCAACCTCAACATGCTCAGTCAGTGCTTAATTGCCTAAACTGCCTTCAAGGGCAGGATGGCGGCCCCACTGAACCTTTTTCAGAGGCTCCTGGGGCATATGGCATCTGCAGTGACATCACATGGATTGCTTCACATGAGGCCACTTCAGCACTGGCTTCACAGCCGAGTCCTGAGATGGACGTGGCAATGCGGCACACTCTAAGTGACAATCACCACATCCTGTCACCAAACCCCGAGCCCATGGCCAGGCCTTGTGTTTCTATGGGCAGGATTTCCCCTAAAACACGTGCCTAGGAACGCTGTTGTCTCCATGGATGCCTCCAACACCAGCTGGAGTGCCACGTACAACAGGAATGCAGCCTCGGGTGTTTAGACCTGACCCCAACTCCATTGGCATATCAACAGCCTTGAGTTGCTAGCAGTACATCATGTGCTGGGCCGCTTCAAAACACAGCTACTCGAAAGGCACGTACTGCTTCGTACAGACAGCACTGTGGCTGCTATATCAATTATCAAGGTGGTCTACGCTCCCACTGTAACTCACCCGCCATCCCCTCCTCTGGAGTCATCTCCTCCTTCATTCCATTCACCTCCCGGACAAGTTCAGTCGTGCAGCAGATGAGCTCTCACAGCAGCCTCCACATCCAGTGGAATGGAGACTCCATCCCCAGGTTGTCCAGCTGATCTGAAGACCTGTTTGCCTCTCCGGACACGTCCCTTTGCCAGTTGTTTTATTCCCTGAATTAGGGGACTCTTGGCACAGGGCTTATGCAAGTATGCATTTCCCCAAATGAGCCTACTCGCACAGACTCTGTGCAAAGTCAGGTAAGACAAGGAGCAGTTCTTGCTAGTTGTCAGTTCTTGCTAGATGCCAGCTGCGCGTCGTCTTTGTCTCGTCAATGTGTAACCCTCCCACCTTGTTTCCTTGCTTTAGTTTGATTTGTTCCCAGCTGTGTCTCATTCAATTACCGTCCCTCATGTGTGTATTTAATCCATCCGTGTCTGTTGTCTTGTGCTGGTTTCTCGTCGTTTTATGGTTGTGTTCTCGTAGTCTTAGTGAATGTCAGTTTCTAGTCAAGTCTGGTCTAGCTCATGCGCGTGTCTTGTTTTCCCCCCTCGAGGTGGTTTTTGTTCAGTTTTTATTTTTGTTTTATTATGAATAAATCCCCATTCTCCTTGCAATATTGAGTCCTCGAACCTTCCCTTCAACACACCTGACAGAAGGAACTTGTCGATTGGAATTGTTGTCTCTGCGTAAATCCCTGTCCCATCCTCCACCCCAACAGGTGGAGGGCAGCAATAGTGGTGCTTTGGTAGGGATCCCAATTCTTCAGCTGATGTAACATTGAACGTGACTGACTAAAAAGGAACCAATGAGCAGCCGAGCCACCAACTAGGCTCCAAAGCGATAACCTGAATTATATACCTGCTTCGTGGGGTGGAGCGCATAACATCTCACATGGCTCGTTTAGTGTACACTTGTCAGCTCTGTTCTGATGTAGCGTCTCCATTACCTTCTTCAGCGAACGGGATTACAATACTAACCTAGACGTTTTCTATTAAAAATGTTTAAATATAATTTATATTTATGATGGCAAAGCTCAATATTCAGCATCATTACTCCAGTCTTCAGTGTCATTTAATCATTTATGTGTTGAAAATCTTGATTTTTTTGGATTCTTTGATGAATGGTAAATTTAAAAGAATGGCATTCATTTGAAATCGTAAAAACATGTATAATCTTAAAAACGTTTCTCTATTTTTATCAAGTTAATGTGCCCTTTCTGTCTTTTTCTTACTGACCCTAAACATTTCAAATAGTAGTGTATAAAACGTACATTTACACATACATTGCACTGATGTTTTATTTTATTTTATTTCTTTTAAAAATTACCTTGTTGAGTGTTTGGAGAGCAGTTGTAGCCGCCTCTAAAGCAGGCTCAGCTTTAGCCAGATCACGTTCACATTCCCTTAGTCTTCGTGACACCTCTTCTTGCATGGCAGCTACCTGCAGATGAACACACAATCTCAAAAGTAATGTGGAAATATTAAAGCATCATCTTGATGTTCAGTAAAGACACATCTCAAATCCTCCAACTGTAAGGCTCTGGTTTCTCTACCCTTTGCTCCTCTAGATCAGCGTGTTTTCTCTTCTGGGTCACTCTTTCTGCCTGGAGGCCAATCCTGGACATTAGAGCCTCAGCAGCCTGGTTCTTCAGCGTCAGCTCCACTTCCTGTGAGTTCAGCTTGAAGGTCAGATCCTCAACCTGATGTGAATATATGATATTTAGTATGAGATAGTCTCAAAATTATTCACATTTTATAAGCACTGGTTTATACAGGAAGCAGAATTCTGTTTGTAATCAACAATACAACATTCAAATCGTGTGGTCAGAAAGACTTTTTTAAAGATATTAATATTTGTTTTCTGCAAGGACACATTAAAATGATCTAATGTGACAGTAAAAACATGTACAGGGAGTGCAGAATTATTAGGCAAGTTGTATTTTTGAGGATTAATTTTATTATTGAACAACAACCATGTTCTCACTGAACACAAAAAACTCAATATCAAAGCTGAATATTTTTGTATCAATATTTTAAGTAGTTTTTAGTTTTAGTTATTTTAGGGGGATATCTGTGTGTGCAGGTGACTATTACTGTGCATAATTATTAGGCAACTTAACAAAAAACTAATTTATACCCCTTTTCAATTATTTATTTTTACCAGTGAAACCAATATAACATTTCAACATTCACAAATATACATTTCTGACATTCAAAAACCAAACAAAAACAAATCAGTGACCAATATAGCCACCTTTCTTTGCAAGGACACTCAAAAGCCTGTCATCCATGGATTCTGTCAGTGTTTTGATCTGTTCACCATCAACATTGCGTGCAGCAGCAACCACAGCCTCCCAGACACTGTTCAGAGAGGTGTACTGTTTTCCCTCCTTGTAAATCGCACATTTGATGATGGGGTTTCTCAATGGGGTTCAGATCAGGTGAACAAGGAGGCCATATCATTAGATTTTCTTCTTTTATACCCTTTCTTGCCAGCCACGCTGTGGAGTACTTGGACGCGTGTGATGGAGCATTGTCCTGCATGAAAATCATGTGTTTCTTGAAGGATGCAGACTTCTTCCTGTACCACTGCTTGAAGAAGGTGTCTTCCAGAAACTGGCAGTAGGACTGGGAGTTGAGCTTGACTCCATCCTCAACCCGAAAAGGCCCCACAAGCTCATCTTTGATGATACCAGCCCAAACCAGTACTCCACCTCCACCTTGCTGGCGTCTGAGTCGGACTGGAGCTCTCTGCCCTTTACCAATCCAGCCACGGGCCCATCCATCTGGCCCATCAAGACTCACTCTCATTTCATCAGTCAATAGTCCTGTTGACTATTTTGAATGAAACGCTTGATTGTTCGATGATCACGCTTCAGAAGCTTGGCTATTTTAAGACTGCTGCATCCCTCTGCAATATATCTCACTATTTTTGACTTTTCTGAGCCTGTCAAGTCCTTCTTTTGACCCATTTTGCCAAAGGAAAGGAAGTTGCCTAATAATTATGCACACCTGATATAGGGTGTTGATGTCATTAGACCACACCCCTTCTCATTACAGAGATGCACATCACCTAATATGCTTAATTGGTAGTAGGCTTTCCAGCCTATACAGCTTGGAGTAAGACAACATGCATAACGAGGATGATGTGGTCAAAATACTCATTTGCCTAATAATTCTGCACTCCCTGTATAATATAATTAAATTTTTTTTTCAAATAAACACTGTTCTTTTGAATTTCTATTACACAAAGAATCTTGAAAAAATGCATCACAGTTTCCAAATCGATATTAAACAACACAACTGTTTTCAACAATAATAAAAATGATAAGATAATAAATAAATTTATTTAAAATATAAATAATAATAATAAAAATAAATGTTTCTTGTGTCTTTCAGCTTTGCCATTACAGGAAGAAAATTAATTGTATATAACATACTAAAACCAATCATTTATTTCATTAAGTGTATTTTACAGTATTAAAATGGAATATTTTTTAAGACTTCTTTCAAAAAAACAAACATCAACACTTTTTTTTTTAAGTGTTATCATTTAATATTCGTTTTCACAAATTTCCTTTAGAGTGCTTTCATCTAACACAATCAAATTTACTCTCAAAATCAAAGCTCTCCAAGACCTCGCAAAAAGCTTTTTACGACTTGCAGAAAGTTGTAAAAGCAACTTGTTTTTTTAATCTAGATTCCATTATCAGATAAAACCTCAGCAACATTTGAATACTAAACACTATATCACAAAGGCAAGCAATCATCAGACTATCAGACTCAAGGTTTATGAGTCCCTCAGCCTTCAGTGAGTGATATTGGGCATATTAACTAGGAGTAACTACATTCCTTCACAATTCCACGACTCCAGCCTTGAGGAGTCTACATGGGTTGGCTGGGTACTGCGGTGCCGATGAGTTCTACACACCTGAGAGGCAGTCGTCTTGAGCTTCTGAAGGCCAGACTGAAGCCTGCTGTGTCTCAGATGCAGTTCCCTCTCTCTCTTTCCCAGCAAACTCTCGTAAAGTCTCAGCTGCTCCAGGAAGCTCTTGGGCGTGCTGTAGTTGTGCCTCCTCTTATTGCAGCAGTAACGCCCGCTAACCTGCTTGACACTCACGTGAGCGTGGGCCATGAAAAGACTGATGGATTCCCGAATAGTTGGCTGTAAAGACGAGAAGTAAGAGTGGGGAGAGAGGGTAAGAGAGGGACCTGTTCGGATTAAATGCTCTTTAACATCCTCGGCTGTCAAGGGCCCTGAAATATCATCTTCATAAATCCTGAATTCATCTCCAAGTTTGTATGTCTTTTGCCGGCTTCTGGACTTACTCAATCTGAAATTTAAGTGCAGGACGCAAGAGGGAAGATTAAGCTGGTAGAGGGCTGGAAAAATAATGGCCCGAGGCTGGTGACTCCCTGTATAAAGTAGGGCAAGTGTTTGTCACATGGCCTCTAACTTTCTGAGACTGCACGTTGTGTTTTGTTTATTGGTTATTTATGATGCGCACTGCTGTCTGATGACTGATTCATTTATCAGACTGTTAAAGATCAATTCACACAAAGGCAAATGCATTTTAAAAGATGCAAGAACACAGATCATAATTCACTGAAAAGCAATAAAACATGAACATGTAACTGGCTGGCAAAAAAAAAGAGAAAAAAAAGGTGGTTATAAATGAACACCTGACAAAATGCTATTTGATAAACAGCATATTGAGTTAAATGCATGTAAATAATCCATCAATCTCTTAAACTCAAAGGTTACTTACCTGTGTCAGAAATAAAGCACTTTTAAACTTATAAACGCATTAAGATAAAAAAAATGTTGTACAGAGGTGGGATTTAGTAATCTAAAAAAAACTAATTAAAAATCTAAATATTTATACAAATAGTTGTATTGATTTTAAGAGCTGAAGTTTTCACAGAGATGTAATTGCAAAAGTTTTGAAGTTACATTTCAAATAGTACAAACAATACCATCCTTAGTAACTAAATTAAAAATAAAACCTTTTAACATAGGTAAAGTCATTTGGATTGTTTGTATAGTGAAACTAAATTGTCATCAATGCTCATCAAGTGAAATTCAACCGGTTCAATGGGGGGGGGGGGGGGGGGGGGGGGGGGGGGGGGTATAGGGAAAGTTGTTTTATTGCTCAATTCTTCTTATAATTCTTATTAATATTTTTTTATTTAGAACTCATTTTTGCAAGTTCCTGGTTTTATTTAAAAAATAAAATGTAAACTATGTATTTTGATGCAGTTTGTAAAGTAAAGATGATTTTTTTTGAGGAAGTGAGTTGTTCAAATTGCTGAGTTACACAAAGGTCTAGCAACTAAATGCGCTATCTACAAACATTATGAGATTAATTGTGATTACATATTTTAATTGACTGACAGTCCTAAATTCAATACTCCAGTATTATAATCCAGCTCTGAGTGAAATGCACAAATAGGAACCAAACCCACAGCTGGCCACAAGTCAACACACACACACACACACACACACACACACACACACACACCCCTGTACAAACTCCAGCACACGCACACAGTCTGGCTGAAACAGCTGTGGCTTCTCTGAGGGTCAGTCTGTGTGTATTAATCACTGTTGCTTTATTAGCATAAATGATCCTGCTTAGTGATCGTTCCACTGGTGCAGGGAAAACAACAATACAGAGAAAGAGAGAAAACTGCGTCTGTCATTGAGCTCACTGTGCATGTGATCAGCCATTTGTCTTCACTTCAGAGTCAAGCTAATGATGAGGAATCTAGTGCACATGTAAATGTGAGAAGAGAACACTCATCGAAAGAATTACAGCGTCTTTTAGCCTTTTATATTTTTCTGTGTGAAATGATAAATTAAACCTCTTTTTCCTAAGCCTATTGAAAAATTAATTTTATGAAATATCAATTCCTGTAAACTATAAATCACTATGGCATTCAAAAACTAACAGAAACAAGAGGATTAAACGTATTTTTATTAAATACTAAAAACAGAAAAACGACAAACACCTGTTTCAACACTGTTCACACAATAGTTTAAATTATTTCATGACCTTGCTCTTTGCTTTTATATGCTTTTATATGCTTGTCATATGGGATTGAAACAACATGAAGTAGATTATTTAATTTTAGTTTTGGATGAACTATGCCTTTCAGACCAAAAACAAATTTAAAATGAAATCAAGCCAAAGCTAAGGAGTTCATTTGGGAGTAAAATAGTTTGAAAATAGTCTGTGGCGATTACATAATAAGTATGTTGTCTCCTACTTTTTTGACGTGAAAATATTCTCTATTTCTTCAGTTTTGTCTGTCAAGGTCAGAGATGAGTAAATGAATACACTGGAGAGCTGCTTTATAGTAGAAAATGAAGTTGTAATTTTAACTGAAAGCAACACTGACAATTTTTTAATGTTTAATACTGTAAAGCTGCTTTGCTTTAAAGCAATCTATTTTATAAAGTGCTATCTAAATAAAAGTGTCCTGATGTGACTTGACTGGAGTGTCAAATTGAAGAGCCAGAGCAAACATAACCTCTACATTCACCATGACCAGATGCTTTCTTGACTGCTGTTTTCTCACACATTTTAGTTGTGTTATTAAGACGAAAGCACACAGCACTTCTTTGCCAACAACAAAGAATGAAAAATAACTTTACCCTGAGTATATTGGGGCCTTTGGGATATCCCATGACTATGCAAAAGCTGTAGCCAAAGCTTTTACAGACAAGGAGACCATTTATAGATGAAGTACTGGTGTGGAAATCCAATGAAGCTACCACTTCCACTGAGTGACTGTAGCTCAGGTTTACCTGAATACTTGGGATGTCCTGCAAGAACTTCAAGCTGACAGACTGGAGGGCCTCCAGGGACCATTCCTGGAACCAGTCCAGAGTGGTGCAGTTCAGCAGAGCTGGGAAATGCCGGGCACGTACACGCAGACTATTACCTACTGGAGACATGCAGAGCACCACCTACACACACACAAACATTATGCACAAACTGTAGAAACGTATCCATGATCCAAACAAGATATGCAAAATAGATCAGACATAAAATAAAAGACACAATCAATGCAGTGAGACCTTGAGTTGTTGTCGTACTCGATTCATAAAAAAGCTCCAGCAGTTCTCATAGTTGTCCAGAAGGCCCTGCTCCCGCACCTCACTTCTTACAGCTTTCCTAACACCATCCACCTCCTCTTCACTCAATAGATCAGGGATCTCGCCTGGAGTCAGACAGCCGTAGAACACATTCTTTACACTTATATGAATGTATTTACACAGCTTTGTATTGAGCAAGTAACATTTAGGTACTAGTTAATGTTACTAGGTATCATATCTTTATAATATCTTTAATGTTATTGAAGAAATCTTTCATTTTCAACAGAAGGTCTAGTTATGACATTTTGATCAAGCATTATGAAGTCAAAATGTAAAAACGAAAAGAAAAAAAGTGCATAGCAAAATTAATAAAATAAACATTAATTAAAAGGAAAATCTAAAAGCTCATTCAAATTGTATATATATATATATATATATATATATATATATATATATATATATATATTAACAATTAAACTATATAAAGAATAAAACTAATATGGTATAAGCCATTCATTTATAACATTAATCATAACCATTTTAAAATTGCAAACAACATTTTTCGAAAGTAGTTAAATATGTAAATTACTTGAAGCCTCAACATGCAAATTCTGTGTCTCTAGTGGGGTCACAGTCTCGTCGTGTTGTTGTCACGGTCTCGTCATTTTCCACTTCTGGGTCCTGTCTGTGTATCCTTCCAATCCCCTTGTTTCACCTGTCTTGTCAATCACTTATCTTGTTAGTCGTGTCAGCTGTTACCAATCCCGTCTTGTATAAAACCCTCTCGTGTTCCCCTTGTCTTTGTCGGATATTGTCCCTGTTTAGTGGATGCATCTTGGTGTGTGGATGTCGTTCCCGTGTTTCCGCGTTCTCTGAGTTTTTGCACATGAGTGCCGTTTCTGTTTACCTTTAATGCCTTTTTGTTTTCCGAGTTATAAAGAGTTACTGCTGCAGTCCTGGATCTCCGTGTCTCTCCGCATTGCACACCAGCACCCCATTAGTGTAACAAGCGGTTAGTTTGTTTGAGTGGCCTGACGTTACATAGGCTCGACCAATCTGTTTGAATGAACATTGCAGATGGAGGGGGGCAGCGGGGAAACTTGCTTGAAATTCGTTATCATTAACATGTACATGTAATTTAATATTAAAACATATTTATAAATAAAAGTCATTTTTTGTGTAATTGGAATTACTACACTGACAAATACATTTTTATTCAAACAAATTTTTCATGGTACGTAGGAATAAAGTCCAGTGCATTTAAGCATTAACAATTACACACACATCAGTTAAATTATGCTACATTTGTTAAATCAGATATTCTGATGCTTTATTCTGGTTCAAGCACTAAGCGAGTGCTCGACCTCTGCGCTTGACATCAGTGACAGATGAGAGCCACCATCTGTGTTCTAGGGTCTTGATCCAATGACATGCAAGCTTGTTCCAGTCACCCTTAATCTACTTCACTGGCCACACTCCATTTACATATGTTTCCCATTCATCAGACCAACACACAATGATTCCTCCCCCCCCCCCCCCCCCCCCCCCCCCCCCCCCCCCCCCCCGGCGTGTATAAATGTGTGCGTGCACGGGAGAGTCTGACCTGACGAGATCAGGGTGCTGATGATGACAAAAAATATGTCCTCTGGGATCTGAGTGTCTGTTAGGAGCAGAATTGTGGGTATGTTTTTCACCCCCGTCTTTATGTACAGTCCAGCCAAATCCACCTGAAAATATAAGAGAGATAGTTGAGCACACTAACAACATGGGAGATTAAAACAAACTTCAGAATCAGTTTGAGCCGTGGCTTAGCAATTAAAACATTAAGTTACATTGAGTTGTGGTACTCATGTGGGAGATTTGAGTTTGAAACTGTTCCACGATCCTGTTTCACCTTCTACTTCCAATAATTTTCTGTCACCTTTCCAATTTTTGACTTAAGAAATAAATTGACAAAGCTGTCAAAATCCCTACAAATAATTCTATATTACTACAAGGATGCAGTTAAAAAAAATTTTTATCGGAAACAAAAGAAGAACTTCCCACACCAAGAATTATAACTATAAAGATAACTATAACAAAAATTATTTTAAGTAGTTTATTATAAGCACATCGCCTGCAGGGTAAAATGCTCGGGCCCTTTAAAGATGATGACGTGATTACGTAATTCATGAAGCACATGTGAAATCGAACCAATGGTGTGAATGAACATCAGAGGCTGGTGACGTCATGAATCAGGAAACTGTAAAAGGCATGCCAAACAAAGCAGTGTCAGCTTCTAAATGGCTAAAGTAGTCAGTGACAGGAGCACAGGAGATATGGCAAGGTGACACAACTCTTCAGGGAACAAAGGTTACAAACGTAATCGAGAAATTGACGCGTTGCATCGAAGACGCTGTGGGAACACCAATGCCCACTGCGCCAAAAAGACAAGTGACTGTGTGAAATTGTACTAAAACAATAACACCCGAGCCCCAGGTTTAGAGACAAGTCCAGGACCTCTAGGACCAAGTCAAGTCTATAGAACCTTATGAATGTGTGCCGTAAGGACCAGCCCGCAACACCACAACCGTGACAAGGAGACTCCTTACAAGAGGGCTTTAGATGCAGCCACAATTCTAGCTGAGTGGGCTAGAAAAGGGTAGACAACCTGGCCGACTCAGAAGTGATTGAAATAGCGTCGACTACATCATCCCAGCGCCGCTACATTTCCGGGTGGACACTGAGATACGGACTCACTGGAGACAGGTGTATCCCGGAGCATACAAGGTATAATAATGTGGAGTAAACCATGTCCCATCCGGAGGGGACTACCCTCAGAGGCCTGGCGCCATCCCTGCACCTTCAGAAAGGTCCTACCCCTCAGGAGCTGCATTTGAGAGCGCCTCCCCAATCCCCCTTCTCTTGGAGGCAACTCAGGGAGTGACACTGCGTTCTGGGTGGCACGATGTGAGGAGCTGGTTGTATGATGTTTGGGGCTGCTCCTACTCAGCAGCCCCCCCGAGACCTGAGAGCAATGGGGGAGGAGTTTTTTCAATCCGCCATTTCTACTAGGTGGCTTCTTGAAATGGTAAGACATTTCACCCTCAACCACATCCAGGTCTCCTAACAGTGCTATTTTATGGTCTACTAACGAGGAATAGTGTGATTGTGACCTAGATCATTACCATGCATCGGCAACAGTAGGACCCAGGTATTATGAGCCCGGGTCTCCCTCCTCAAAGAGTATCTGGTGGGAGTGGAGCGTCTTTTACGGACGCAATGTACACAGCCAGTGTCCTCGAGCGCCAAATGTGCATGCTCTGCTCCCAAACAAACAACACAAACAACACAACCGTGTGTATCCCAACCCGAGAGATAACGTGAGCCGGGATGTAAACACAATCTGCATTGCTGATTGTTCGCCATCTCTCACAGAAAACAATAAATAAGACAAACGATAACATAAAGCACTACTGAAGACACAAACTTTGTTTGGGATGCATTTTATAGTTTCCTGGTTCATGACGTCATCCGCCTCTGACGTCCTTTCACACCAATTGTTCAATTTCACATGTGCTTCATGATGCAAATCACACAGAGCACTCTCAAAGCGTTTTCGACGCAGCACAAGTTCCCTTGAAAGGGAACTACATGTTTGTCAAAACTACAAAACAAAAAGAGAAGTATTTGGAAAACCGGAGCAAAAACTATTATTCTTTCATTTCCATTTGGTGCTGCTAGTGGCAAACTTAAACTTTAAATGTAAATATTATTGTTTTGTGAATTTTTTGTGGGCAAGATCCAGTCAATTCAACATGAATCCATGTGATTGGGGATTTCACCATGCTAATTTTGCAAGTTGCTTTGAAAGTGACATCTGTGTGGGCCATCCTTCATACATATCAACAGACAATGAACATACATATATACAGAGGTGTGAAAAAGTGTTTGCCCCCTTCCTGATTTCTTCTTTTTTTGCATGTTTGTCACACTTAAATGTTTCAGATCATCAAAAAAATTTAAATATTAGTCAGTTTTTAAATGTAGGTTGTTGTTATTAAGGGAAAACAAAATCCAAACCTATATTTATATAGGCCAAATTGTAAAACGTTACACATATACATATATGCATAGAATCAGGATGAGACCCAGACGAAGTGTCTTTTCATGATTATGTGTAGAGGGCATCAAACAGTGAGTGTTCAGTGTATAGAGATCAATGCAGCTCAGCCAACTAGCCTCAGATTTACCACACACTGATGAATGAAATGATAGCAGCGGCCTCATCAATAGGGCATTGAAATATTTGCCTTGGTTCTTTAATAGGATCTGGCAATTACTCCCCATTGCATCCGGGCAGGACTAAATGAGATCGATGGAGCCGGACGGGATATTGATTAGGGAAAGTGTCGTCTAAAAGAAAGCTTGATCTCTGGTAATGAATCACCACTATTTTAGATTTATCCTCACCTAACAGCAGTGATGGGTACTATGATTTGGACAGCTGATGTGGGTTATGACGGTTTGGCACATTATCATAGTCGCATTTGTTGTATGTGGTTTTCTATTTTCATCTTAACTGACGTTGATTGTATTTTGCAATCTATTGGAGTGAACTCTACGGACAATGTTACCTTTAGGTCTTGTATGCTGTATCCCTTGCTGAGAGTAGGCTGGAACACATCCATGTTGGAGAGGTGGGCGGCAAGGCGGGTCAGGCTTTGTTTGCCACTGCCACCCACACCTACAAGCAGGGCGTGGCCTCTAGGACATGCCAGGATGCGACTGATCCGACACCTGCAGAAGCCAGTCAAAACAACCATGTGTGTGTAATTACAGTTAAATCTGTATTCGCTAAAGAACATACTGCAGACGTAGCACTCACACATGCTGCATGGCTTCCTGGAACAGCACCAGGTTCATAGCAGGGTGGAGCTCATTGTAGCTTTCCAAAGCCTCATTGAGGATACAGCTGAGTTGCTCCCATCCAGCTACGGGCATGTACGAAGGTTCTGCAGATCCCACACTGCTGTGCAGGTATATTAGTGGCTCCTGCAACACTGCCTCTTCCTCCATTTCCTATAAGAGACACGCAGAAGGTCACTACATTTTAAGCGAAAAAAAATATTAACTAATATATTTTTAAATCTGATAAATTAGAGTGTCTGGAGTTTTAATAGCTAAGTGGAGCACCAATCAGAATAGTTGGCACATACTAACCATGATCTTGCCATCACCTTGTTTTAAAAAGCAGACTTATCTATTTCAGGTGATTAGGAGTCGGTGTGCCTTTCTGTTTATATTTATCAACCAGTAAAAACGCAAAAATCAAGCAGTAAAAATGCCCTTCCCACACCCAAAACAAGGCATCTGTGGAGGAGAGTCTGAAGCAAAGGACGACATTGTCCTACAGCACTTAACAGATGACAGGAATGGGAATTTTTATTACACTATATTCAGCAACAACAACTCATTCTGTGCATCATACATCATTACGATATTTATTAGGGTCTATGAAAAGGGCGTATATATGTATTGTTATTTATTTTTGTGTTATATTATTATTTTCAATATATATTTATAATTTATTTAAAGTAATTATAAGTACATTGTTCTTAATGTAGTACTTTTAAATATATTTATTGATTTTATAATTTTTTATATTAATTTGATTAAATTGTTTTGGTGTATTTCTTACTGCACAATATGTGTGTGAGGCCATTTGTAACTTGAATGTGTTATTTTATCTGTACAAAAATAGTCTGTTATGTTACTTCATGTTGTAAACTGGTATTTGTCATCATGTTTTAATTCATTGCAATCAAAAAAACAATGGTTTGTAGTACAATTAGTTTTACTGTATTTACTTTACAATTTTGTTATTCTTCTAGTTTTTCTAACTTACCTACAGCTAATAAATCAGAAGTCAAGCCGGTTCACAGAAAACAGCTTTACTTCCGCATTCCAAAATGAGGTGGATTCCACTGCATAATATTTTTCATATTAAAACAAAAATCTTTTAAAATTGCATTTAAAATATAATAATATTATGCTTTATTTAAAATAATTACTTTATTTACATTTTGATGTATTCCTTATTCTACTGCAGAATATTTTTCATATTCAAAACCACCAAAATAAAAATATGAGAATTGCATGGGCTGCATTTACATTGCTACAAAAAAATCAGATTTTTTCGTTCACACCTGATACAGAATGGAATTTGTTTCACACGGGTAAACACAAAAATCTGATTTCTTTACATTGTTCTGAGCTACTTGCTAATGTGGTTTTAAGATGTAAGAAACATGCATAGTTTGGAAATAAATAAACTTAAGAGTACTTTAAAAGCAGTAAACGAGTCTTGTTTTGCTGGTTTACCTCTGAGATTTGTCGTGCGATATCCGTCTGCAACCGACAGAATAGCTGAAGGTCGGATGGTTCAGAAAAGCAATCTGAATATACTCTTCTGGATTCATGGATCCAAAGTCGAACCAGATCCGCACCCTGTCTAACACACTCTGGCATGGAGAAGAGGAGACCCTAGGAGCACATAAATACACAGGTAAAAGGTTTTGGCTAATTCAACATATTTACAGTTTAAATTATTGAGCGCAGAGTGCTTACCTGGAACAGCCGAGAGAGATCCCAAAGATTGAACAGATAGTAAAACTTGTTGGAGGTGGGGAGGAAGTGCTGGATCACCCGGTCATGGAGGGCTACAGCCATTTTCACTACTGCTGGACCACTGTTCACCACAGATGGGCTGAACGGCAACCTCTGCAGGTGGAAGCCCAGGATAGAGCCAAAGATGGCGCTGAGGGTCTCACGGCTGGGTGTGCTGATCGCGAACACTGTGAAATGCCTCTGATGAAGAAAGGTGAGGACTTGTCAGTTGTTTTAATATTGTAGAGCATATACAATAAACATACAAACTGTTTTTATTACACTTTATTTCTACCACAATATATTTTAATATAATTCAACATTTTGTATGAGTGCATTATGTCCAGAAGAATCACAGTTCAGAATTTAAAACTGTCTCCCTTTGAATTAATGAGTTTGAATTAAATTGGCCACTGCCCACAGGATACTGAATAAAAAAAAGAGAAAATGTTCTTACTTCAACAAATAATTATTTCTAACTAAGTATGCCTATTTCCCTGATATGCATAATTCATGTTAAGCATACTAGTTAAAAAAAATATATTTAATTTAATTGTAATATATTGGACATTAGTAGTTGAGTTAGTAGTATTAAATGATATATATCAATATGTTCAATTAATATTCAAACAATGTTCAAAACTGTAAAAATACAGCACAACAAATCTTCCACAACATTTTATCCAGATAAGTATTAATATTGACAATTTATTGCATTATTTATTGCATTATATATAAAAAATAAATTTTATTAATTTTATTATTTATTATATTTAATTATTATTATTTATTAAATTAGATTTCAATAGAAATACAAAATATGTGGTGCATATGACAATAGGTCTATGTTTAGTATAATTTATACTAAAATGTTTCGTTAAAATTATACTTAAAGCAAGATTCATTTCATTATTTCCTTTTTCAAGATTATATTTAGCTCATTCCATTTTAATTCTATAATATAATAATTTTCAATTAAATTATCCATGCTGCACAGTCCTGGTAAACATGCACTGTACATGTGCAATAAAGAGAAGGAAAAGGAGAAATTCAAATACCTGCAGTCTGGGGTTAATTGTGAAACTCCCTGATGTTGGATTCATACAACAGACATAATGGGTGTTGTGTACGTCTTTTATTGTTAACTTTTGGCTGTCGTACCTAAAAACCAAGTGAGCAAATGCTGTTATAGAGTATTTTGACAAATAATATTTGTATTATTTTGACAATTTATAAAGAAACATCAATGCCACATAACCAGTGCTTGTAATCCAGATGCTGGCGAATGAGAGCGTGCGGCTGAGAGGTCCCAAAACTGTCCACAGCTGCCATGTTCATGTCATCAATGAAATAGATGAGTCTCTTATTTCCAGGGGGTGCGTAATTCCTACCAGCCTTCCTTTCAAGAGGTTTCTCCATTGCCTCTGATAATAATGACAATATAAAGTGTAGTTTAAAAATAATTGTGACCACAAAATATAGGATTTCTTTGAAAATCATGCTTTATGCAAGTGAGCCGTAAACCGTACAAACTGTAATTAATAACAGAAATGTCCTTTTTAGGTGAACTTTCCCTTTAAATCTTAACATATAAATAGGTATGATTTGATATATATGAACAAAATCCATCTGTGCCGTGCTCTCCAGACCTAAAAAAGTCAGGTTTTGTTTTTTCAGATTTAAAGCAAACATATATTAAACATCTATTAAAAGTACACTCTGAGCACTTGGTTGGAATTACTGGATTAACTCCTTGTATCATTACAATTGCCAGACGAAGTAAAATTTTGCAGATGGACCACAAGGAGGTGCTGTTCAACATATTTGAAAACGTATTCTCTTTAGTGAAATGTGAAGAAATCCAGTCACACTTACTTTGCAACATTGACGCAGTGGTATAAAAGTGAAGTGGAACTTTTGCAGTTATAAAGTTCTCTGGTAGTGTTTCCAGAAGGTTCCTGACCAGAGCAGACTTCCCAGTGCCCGCTCCGCCAACCAGCATAAGAGGCTGAGACGTCTTCAGCAACATCCCCATGAAATACTGGAGTCTGACAGTCTCGACTGTTGGGACTAACACAGCCTGTTGACAAAGTGAGAGGGAAAAATGACATATCATCACTCGCAACATTTATTTAGCTAATCTAAATCAAGTATAAGTATAAATCAAGGGTTCTTAATCCTGGCCATCAATGTCCACATCAATGCAGTTTAGCTCCAACCCTAATCAAACACACCTGAACAAGCTAAGATAGGTCTTCAGGAATACTAAAAAGTTATAGGCCGGTGAGTTTGATCAAGGTTGGAGGTAAACGCCGCAGGAACCCCTGCCATAGATAATGCTGTTACATAGAAATAATGAAATAAAGGAACCCTCATATTAATAATAAAAAATTTTTTAAATAATTATATTTCATTCATTTTAAAACTTTTCAAAAGTCTTCAAATATTGAGCAGCAACAATTTCTGAAGGTTAATGTAACACTAAAAACTGGAGTAATGGCTGCTGAACATTCAACTTTGCCATCACTGGAATAAGTTAGATTTTTTTTTCAAGTAGAAATGTAAACTATTTCACAATATTACTACTTAAGACTTTTCATTTAAAAAACATATTTTTGTTTTGTATGCTAGTGCATATACTATTGTTTAATCAGTAATCAGAAATAAAAAAATTTTTTTTATTTTTTTATGTACAAACGCTATTCAAACATAAATACTTTTTTACATAATGTTTTAAATACTTGTATTTTAGGAAAATCAGTGGGATACTTTGTAAGAGCACTTTTATGAACTTTTGTAACATAGTTCTTGAGTGAGACATGGCAAACCTGTAGGTCCGGTTCATCACTATGACTACTCTATTATCAACATTAAGGTATTCATCTTTCAATTATAAAAACAGAGACAATGGCCTCACACACGCATGCATGATTCTGATTACTTGGAATTGTAATCAGATCCAAAACTCCTCTAACTGCAGGTTCAGCTCATGATGGAGGGAGGTTGTTTTCTCTGTATCTGTTCACTGACCCACTCTAATGCACTAACTGCACTAAATTAGCATGCCATTATTCTGAAATTAAAGTGGCTCTCTGTGAGAGTGAAATTTCTCAGGAGAATTTTCTCAGAGGATCACAAAGAAAAATATTGTGCAGTAAAGCATATGTTCAAGCCATGTTATTCTGTCTGTAAAAGGAAGTATTAGTGCATTAGTGTCACCTGCACAGGTGTATCAGGGTCCATCTCAAACGCGGGCATCCTGTCGGTCCATGGCAGGAAACGTCTGGAAAGAGGATCTAAGTAGTAGTCAAAAACAGAACCCTGGACAGGAAACTTTACAGTCTTCATCTCTTTGATCCACCACTGGCTGAACTTGGCCCGGTAGTCATGGAGCTGGGAGATCAAAAAAGACAACAAATAATAACTTAAACAGACATTAGATTTTAAATATTTGTTTAATGGCATCTTTTTATGAATGAAGGAAAGAATCACTGATCCTAATACTAATTTTTATATGAGACATTTAACAATACAGTATAACTGAAAACTATCAATATTTATTAAGCTTTATTTAAAGAAAAAAGTAAATATATAATTAGTCATCTATTCAAACGTTGCTGTTTTGGAAGCATAATGTGTACTTGGAGTCAATTGTTTTATTTGTGATAACGCAATGAAGCATGACAGATTATCCAGATATCATTGTTTGGCCAGGCTGTCATACAAAGAAATTATGGTAGCACTTTACAACTTAAAGTGTAAAGAGATCATTGTTAGTTCAAGTTTGCTCACAGTTAATTAACTAATGTTAACAAATACAAATTTTGATTTTAATAATGTATCAGGGTATTTTAGGTTATGTTAACTAAAGTAGTTAACTAATGAAACCTTATTGTAAAGTGTTACTGAAATTAACAAGCAAAAATAAGAGAGAACCGACAAAATATTTATAACTGATTATGATTTTTCCTGTGAGCTTTTATTTCTTTTATAAAGAAGTTTATAAAGCTTTAATAACAAAGTGTAGTGTTTTGTTCTTCCCTCATATTTATAAAATAATTATAATATAATAATACAATTAATATAATCTATATTTTTTAATCAAACTTTGGCGACTACTGTGTATATTTTATGTTTGGAATAATCTTAGAGTCAATTTTCTTCAATTTTCTTTCTTTCAAACATTTTCTTCAACTGACAAATTCCAGCAGAGCAGAACAAAGCAAACACACCTGATCCTGAAATGTGGCTCCACCAAATGCCCACACACAGGCGAACACAAAGTATGTCTCATAGATCTCTCGTGGAGAGTCTGCCGGAATTATCTCAGGAGTTAACAGGCAATCCAACAGGGAACACAGAGTCTGAGAGAGAGAGAGAGATTTCGATCTAAAGATTTAAACCAAAGTATAGGCCTATATGAATGAGTGTATCTGCGAGAATGGCATACCTGAACCATGCTGTTCTCAGGAAGAAGAATGATTGTCTTAAAGGAGCTTCTCTTTTTTTCTATACACCGAGGAACGTATTTGTCAAACAGAATGGTCAGGTGTGCTCTCTCGGTTTGTCTCTCCCTCCGATCAATCCAACTAGTAACAAACCTAGACATGGATGAAAAAGTCTAATCCTTTACAAATAGTATGGTATTAGATGATATACATTTTGAATTCTTGCGCAGAAAACGCAATAGTCCTACAATTCTAAGAAAGTGAATTGAGTGAATTTCTCACAGGTTCCAGCTAAGCTCTTGAGGATTGATGTACAGGATGCCAGCTCGGGAAACGGTGGCAGGAGTGGCATGTTTCAGGTGGCTGATCTCAAACAGTAATTTCATCGAGGGGTTGAATGGGATACGTTCATTATTGGCAAGAGTAAGAACCTGGACAGACATGCTCAACATTAGTACACCATTGCCAATATTCATAATTCATCATTTGCTGCAACAACTTTGTCAAATTGTGTGTGGTTTTGTTCAGTGGTGTGTTTAAATATTTCAAAATGTAAAGTTAGTGCTTCAAATTAATCAGCTGAATGCAAATGTCCCTATAAAAAAACATGCATAAACTGTGCAAGGTACCTTGTTGTCATCCATTACAGTGTTGAGAGATTCAATCCACATGGGGTCAATGTCTCCATCCAGAACAATCCACTTCGGCCCCGTGTGAGAGTTACTGGCTTGATCTCGCATGAAATGTGACAATAAACCTGCCACATGAAAAGATTTACAATCTCAAAGTCTTACCGGGGAGAATGGATCTCATGTCTAAACAGTAAGTTATGTACTGTGAATTGGACAGGATCAGCTCTACACAACACTGGAAGCTGATGTACCATCTTTCCATTCCCGAGTTGCTGGATGAAAAGATCCAAACAGTTCACCGCTGCTTATTGCTTTTGGGTTCAGATCGTTCCAGAAAGGCTTCCTTCCCATGTTGAAGTATGTTTTGTGAAGAGTTTTCAGGATCTGTTTAGGGACAGAGTAGGCCTGTCACATTTATTACATAATCATCTGATCATTATTATTTGCATGTTACACACACACACACACACACACACAGTATATCAATCTTAAGTTCTTAAATATCTTAAGTTTAAGATATTTATATCTAATCAGTTTACATTTCCAAACATTAATTTTGCCATTAACTGTAATAATCCAGTGAGATTTTTGTATATACAAGGCGACTGACCATCATTGGATCTGTCTGTGACTACATGAAGAAAGTCAAACACTGAGACAGACAACAGTTTGTATTCATGTGGAGTGTCTACTGACCTGGCTTTTTCCAGTCCCAGCATCACCAACCACAAACACTGACTGATGAACAGATAAAAGCTTCTCAAGCTGAACAACCTTTAAATATCATCATTAAAAAGGAAAATAAAATAAGAAGTTAACAAAGGATCTAAAACATTACAATAACACACGAGGATGTAATGCGGATAGACATTCTTACTTTCAAAATGAATGTGTCCTCAGGTTGAAGTTTTAACTCTAGACTCGTCTGTCGGACTAAATGCTCAAACTCTGGATCAGTCTGCCTTTCCACTTCCAAACCAGGGAACAAATCTCTAATCAGACCAAGGAACACCGGAATGTCTTCTGAAACAATCTTTGGCATGTTGAAATCTCTCAAAGCCTGCATCAACACCTTCATAATGCAGCAGAGTGTTAAAACCTATGGCTGCTGAATGTACAGAGCTAAATATCAATCACATAAACACATTTCCATCACCTGATCTTCTGGTCTAGACCGATCTGCTCTTTTGAGAGCTCCAGCAACCACCAGGACTGGTTTGACAGAACGCAAACCCCAGTTGTAGTGGTCCTACAGCAGAAAATAAATGTAATTTATAAGCAGACACAAACAGGACAAAAGTGGTTTTCCTGTACCGTACCTTCATGTGTCAGTGTACCTGTTTAGAGAGCAGCTCCTTACAGAGCTTGTAGAGGGTGATGAACTTGTTGCCCAGAGTCTGAGCGTTCTGAAATCCCTCAGACATCAGCATGATCTCACAGATCAGCTCCATGTCAGGAACCACCATGGCACATGGCCTGCAAAACACAGCAATCATACGCCATTCATGAACTCCTCCATACACTGCTGACACAGCATTTAGAGAGAGGACCTCATAGTTTTTACACAACATATGACATTAAACACAATTTGACAAAATGTGTGCTAGTTCATCATTTGTTGCACAGCTGATACAGACATCTCCAATTCATGCTTTTACAGTTATTCGCTTCATATTCATTCATATTAATGCATTATGATTTGACTAACATTTCATTTGTCCACAATTGTTATATTAACTGATAATTATAACATTAACAATATTCTAATAAACAAATAAAAAAGTATAAACATGTATTAACTTGTATTAAGCTGATTAATAGTGATAAGACATTTACATTAAAACAACAACAACTAAAAAAATCATTGCTCTTCTTTTGAATTTTCTATTTATCAAAGAGACGCTGCATTGAAATGCTAGGGGAACGCCTAAGCGTGATTGTCTCGTAAAGCACAATAGAATTTTATCGCGTGAATGCACGTCGCGGGATGATGATATCATGAACAAGGAGGATAAAGGTGCGCCGGAAACCGGAAGCGTCAGCTTAGACAGTGTCTGAAGCAAGGTGCCAAGCAGGCACGTAGGAGATTTGGCAGCGTCTCGTTGAAAACAAATAGAAAACAGTTATTTTAATATATGTACATACCAGTGGCGTAGCCACGAGGGTTTTCCAATTGGTTATGTGTGTAAACCCTCAGATTTCCAATTGGTTATGTGTGTGTGTGTGTGTGTGTGTGTGTGTGTGTGTATATATATATATATATATATATATATATATATATATATGTATATATGAGTTGCCCCCTCATTTTAAGCTGGGACCCCCCAAAAATAAAATTCTGGCTACGCCCCTGGTACATGAATTTCCATATTTTTTAGGGATTTTCCATAGACAATGATTTTTATACTGAACAAACTGTATATTTATTCTCAAAAACCTTAATTTTTACATTTTCAAAGAAAAAAATGTTTTTGTATGATTTATAAGCTTTTTTCCTAATAGGGTAAAAAAAAACTCCCCACAATGTAGGGTTTACCACACACACGCATGCACGCACGCACGCACACACGCACACACGCACACACGCACACACACACACTCTTGAAAATGTAGTACTCTCCATAGACACTATGGTTTGTTTATATTGTACAAACTGTATACTCCATCCCCTTACACGAACCCTACCCTTAACACAGAAAACTTTCTGCATTAGGAGTATTTTCCATCTTATTGACGAAAAAAAAAATCTACCAAATTTTTTATATGCATTTTCACTCCATAAAACACTTTAGCTAATTTCTTTTCTGGTTTGGTAATAGGTTTCTAAACATAAACCTTTATTCAGATCAAGTTATACCTGAAAAGAGCTTTGAGGTTCTCTGGTAGTTCAGTTCGTCCAGCATATCCAGGGTTCATTGTGATGAAGATCCCAACAGAGGGTTTCAAGCTAATCTCTTCATCTAGGAAGAGAAACCTGCAGAGGACAATGGGTAAAATGGGAAAATCATGCAAACAAGACATGTTAAACATTCAGAAGATTTAAAAATGAATTAAAAACACAACCTATTCCTCTTGTTGCGAATGGCATCCTGTATGGTCTTCACCTGAACTGCCACCACAGACAGCACTTCCACAGCTATTCGATTAAATTCATCAAAGCAGCCCCAAGCTCCAGTTTGTGCCAGGCCTTTAAAAATGTTCCCTAAGGACTGAATGACAAAACAAGTCAGGGAAACACTTCACTGTGTCCTCTGTTACAGACCTAACACAACTAAACCAACAGTAGTTAAGGAGAAGAACTTGCAAAATATCAGCCAACTGTGATAAAGTTTGAAACAGAACAGTCATTGATTTCTTTCAATTAAGAGGCACAATCCTATTCGGCAAAGTAATTATATGCATTAGGAGCTCATCTGAACTGAGAATACATTCGTAATTGTGCTGTGGTGGCTGAGTCCCATATCTACTGGTGTGTCTACCTTATAGTCCATCTGCGCAGAGCAGTTGAAGACGTACACCATAACCCCCAGAGCTCTGCCCAGGTCTTTAGTGGTTTCAGTCTTCCCTGTGCCAGCCGGCCCCGCTGGAGCACTGCTCATAGTCAAGTGCAGTGACTGAGTCAGTGTTATATAGCACCTGCAATTAAAATGATCAAAATCAAACAACGAATAAAAACGGTATGGTAAGGCAGCTTTATAACAATATCCATTAGTATCATTAAACATGATGACATTTGGTGTTGGAGGAAACACATTACAAGTAATGTGCCTTATGTAATTACTGTCTGATGTAACAAGTAAGGTAATGCATTACCTTGTACATTTATTTCAGCTAATACTAATGCTAAGTTACTTTTTTTGCTTATTAAAATTCTCAGTCACACTTTAGTTTAGGGTCCAATTCTTGCAAGTAACTAAATAATAACTACGACTTTGGCCTCAGAAAACGAAAATGTTAACCAATGAAACCTTATAGTAAAGTGTTACGAAATTAGTTACTTTTTTAGGGAGTAACGCAATAATGTAATATATTACTTTTAAAAGCAACTTTCCGCAAAAACAATACATGATTAATAGTAGTTAAATTCAAAATGCGATACATGCCATGAGACATGAGACATTGATTCATGTTTCAAGGTTCTATTAAAGTTAATTACGTCTTTAACATTATATGTTTATAAGTTATATGGTCTTTAACATTCTCATAAAACGCTAAGCTTATATACACATTTTATGTAATTTTTTTGTCATTTGTGGTAGTTGGAGAACTAAGTCATGATATATTTATAAGAAATAAACAACGAATGGAAGTTGTGTAGGAAATATACAGGCAAGCAGATATAATATATTTTAGTGGAGAAAAAAACCATTCTTTTCACATTCACTTTTTCACAAGTCAAACATTTCCATCATAATGTAATTTCCATCTCATATCTCTGTATGTATTGTGATTAACAGCATTCTGTGCTGGAAATTATGCAGGTGGAAATAACATTTCAAACATTTCTGTATGGCAGTCTCTTTTCACTTAATGAAGCTAATTTCATAGCTAGCATGGTATGTATGCACACTTAAGAGTTTCACACTTGTGTTGCATAATTTGACAATTACAGCTGAACTGAAAAATGATGCATAGTAAAAAAAAAAAAGAAGATATTTAAACATTTTGTGTTTTCATGTTTTCACATCTTCATTCCCCCTATCCACTTTTTTTTTTAAATGAAAAACTTTATTAAGGGCCTAATTTTTTTATCGTGGATCATATAGTCCTGAGAAACTTTAATTTGTGTGTAAATAACTATGATTATTTAAATCGTTAAAATACTAAATATGTGATGACATATTTTAAGAGTCTGGGACAATGGTAAAACAATAAAATCTACATTAACATCATTTGAAATGCAACAAAAGCAAAAGATTAAGGCCTGGTAAAAGTCTGTTTAAATAATCTATTTATTAAAACAATTTAAGAAATGAGTTTTCATATGCATATCTGAATGTACATTAACTACTAATCTGTTTAGCAATGGCTTATTATTATTGTTCTATTCATTTATTTTTCCCCCTGTATTTTCTTTACAAAACTTTTTTCTTGATAAACTTTTTCTTGAAAATGTAATTATTTAAAAAATAAAAATGAGCAATGCTAATATAAGTGTTATCAAAAGTTAGTTCATATTAGATAAATATTCCAGTCAATAAATCAATTAAAAATAAGTTCTTGACTTCTTCAGAGATCATTAGCTGATGAGGTACCTGTCTGTGAGAGGTGTGATGACCAGACGAGGGGTGTTGCCCAGGTATTCATAGGAATAACAAAACCGGGCATCGCAGATATTGATGAAGCAATGGTTTCGCTCCTCATCCCAGCTGTGGCGGAGCTGCGAAACCCAGGCGAATGCCTGAGCACTGCTCACCTGGGTAAAGACAGCCTCAAACATTTCATAAACTACTCTGAAAAAGCCAGTCTAAATGCTCCCAACTCAATTAATTAATCAATTACTGCTTGTCAATTTAAAGCCCATTAAAATAATGACTGATGAACTAAGAGTACCAAACACAACTAAATGATTTAAAACAAGGAAACAGAGTATCCTTTAGTCAACATTATCATTATTTACGAACTGCAGTAAACATGACCCAACCTTCTGAGCGATGAGTTTGGAGACCACATCTCTGGCGTGAACATCTATGGTGCACAGGGTCATGATCTTCTGCCTGTCACCCGGGTTCAGTTCCCCCAATAACATGTTAATCAAGGAGTTTAGCTGGGCAATCTGGAGAAGTAGGGCAGATATTTTAGAGTTTCAGGGGGCACAATGATGGCTTGTGAGAGCATACAGTGAGCTTTGTGGCCCCTGCTTATAGTAATTATATCAATTTACATGCCAGAGAGAAGTGGATGGTAATAACTGTGCTGACAGGGGCTCAGGGTCATGTGTTCATCAGAGAAATCCCCCCACGTTTATGGAGCAAGGTCATATATTCCAGTGGGGAGGCCAAATAAGCACAGAGCTCATTTATCAATGCTGGGGGGTACTGCAAGTGTGTAAGACTGTTTGACTATGAATAAGAGAGGCCAGCTGGTGTGTGTGTGACAATGAATGAGAGTGCTGGGTCAATATGTGTGTGTATGAGTTGGGGGGAGGCAGTTAATAGGCGATACCGTGGATCCCTGTCACAGACAGGCAAATGAGATGTAATCTTCCTGCCTGTATTTGGTGTAAAAGCAGCTTAGGTTGTACTGCATTTATCACACCATGCTGTCTGACAGCAACTCCAATCAGGGGCTTGAAGGGAAAGAGGCAGATTATTCAAACGGCAGCCAAGGACGCGCTAACCTTCCCTCCGTTTGATGACAGATACTGACGCTGCAGAGATGATATGGACGTGCTCATGGCGGTCTACACAGATCAGCACTATTCGCTTCATCATACTTACAATGAAGGAGTGGAGTGGGTTTTCAACAGCTTCATCATTGCCTAGTTCATACTACAGATGTGCTCTATCTATGGTTGAAAATAGGAAGTCTAGCACTACCTAGAAAGGTAACAGTTCTATTTACAGTTGGAGGAAGTGACTTGTAATTCTTGACTGTAACACTATAAAGTCCTGTTCAATTTTAAAGTGTTTTGAATAGGGATTCACTAATATTAAAACATTGGCGAAATTATAACCGATAATTATTTTATATTTGAAAGTTGATAAACCTAACTTTGACAGACAGATTACAAAAACAAAAGGCTCACCATTAAAAGCAATGTCCCAAACACTTCAACATAAATCAGACATGTACAGTACAGTCAACTAGTTTGAACCGGTGTAAGATTCCTTAACTTTTACAATTAATTTAAAATGTATTCTTCAATTTTTCAAAATTATAAATGTGTAGTAAAGTGTGCAATATTGTACAGACCTGTTTCTTGTTGTAGTCTCTGAGTGCCATCTCAAAACCCTCAGCCAAACGCTCGAATGCTAGATTCATGTCGGCGGACCACCAGATCTGAGAGGCAGTGAGGACCACTTGAGCTGGCAGCTCCAAGACCCAATGTTCCCGCGAGCGTTCCTCGTACACAACCACGGCCTCGGCTATGTGTCTCCTCAATCCCTCCCTCATTACATCCTCCAGACAGTTCAGCCAGAGCTCAACCTGACAAAAAAACCCTTGATCTGTAAATAATAATCTGACAGTATCAATGACAAATTACTATTAAATCAGGGCCAATTATTTACATATAATACATATATTTTTAAAAACAGACCTATAAAAAATACCGTGTTTCATAAATACTGCGAGATCCTAATTGTTACAATTATTTTTACTTGCATGTATATTCCAGAGTGGTGGCCGTAATAATATAAACATTTATTATTATTATTATTGCATCAATTATGGTTGCATTAAAACTGCATATACTGGAGTGTGTATATATATATATATATATATATATATATATATATATATATATATATATAGTTTTAATGCAGCCATAATTGATGCAATAATAATAATAATATATTTTTATTTAATTAAAACTATTTTACTGTATTTTAGACAATCTAATACTTATATTAATAATTTATTGAATATTTTATCATATTTTTTAAAAAGTTTGCTTTTATGTTTGTAAAAAAGTTTTCACTTTTTAATTTCCATGTTAGATTTAATAAGATGTGGGTTTTACCGGTCCAACACAGTCACAAGGCGAAAAGAATGAAACATATTCTCTCTCTCTGCTGAACATTCCCACTGCTGATGTGGCCTTTCCCCCCTCCTTGTCAGAAAACTCCAGATCAGTCATACTGTCAAACAGCTTACCTAGGTGACAGGTAACCTAAAAAGCAATGAACCATAAAGCATTACTTTCACAGAACAATAAATTGTCGGCAGTAACTCTGTGTATAAATGAATCAATCTGTGTCGTTATGTGCGGTTAAGTATGGGCATATCCATAGATAATGATATGATTGTGGACATACAGTATGTGCAATTCTGATTATAACCGAGGTACAATGAGAATGAGACGGAGGACTTTGACCCTGTTCTGGTTGAACTGTTCAGGAGAAAACCTGCATATATGTGGGAGGATCGGCTCAAAGAAGGAGGTGGCCAGGGTTAGAATCAATCCAACTGTAGAACTTTCTTCTTTTTTTATCATAATGATATTTCACAGAGAAGCACTGCCCTTGGAATTATCACAGTGATGATGAAAAAGTTTAATCACAGAGATAAAGGTTACTCTACGCAAATGAGAAGAGAGATGGGGTAGTATGGTACAATGTAAAATATGTTTCCGTAAATCTGAGTCACATTATTACAAATACCAGGAGAGACTGCATACTTTATAGTTGACCTGTTTATAGATTACTGTAATACTGAAACGAGCTGTATAATTAGAGAAATCTGAAACTAATTAAACTTCAAACTAATTTAAACTAATAGACAGACTTGTATAGAGTTGAATCAAGTTCAACTTAATTCCTGACTATTACAGCAGTACCTGTCTGGGCTGTCTTCCCTTGGAAAGGATGTCCAGTAAGTCCACCGAAGAGAGGAAATAGAATCGCGGGAAAGCCATTCTCTTGGTCTCCAGGTATTTTGCTAGAGCTTTCTCACATACAGAAAGTCTAGGATGGATAATAGGAAATCAACAGAATTGTTTATGCATCTCTCTTGAGACAATGCTTAACCTTGCAAACTTTTTAAAAATAGAGTTTACTTAAGAGCAAACTTTAAATTTCACAGACCTCCTTTGCAGATCTTCAAGCATCGGTAGAAGATCGGGCTTGTTGGTGGCCGTAATTACGTTTTTTGTTTTGCCACTTTTGAGCATAAGGACCTTCACAGATAAACATAAGAGTAAATACACATATATTTACATACTGTAAATCTGTATGCATCACTATAACTGTCACGGTCTTTGGCTGTAATAAAAAGCACAAAGAATATTAAAATATTAAACTGGAGAATAACACAAAGGGAACACACCACAAACATTGACATTAAACAATACAAAACAAAGAACTGACAGAAACTGAGAGCTTAAATTCATAGGGCAAACAAAGGAGCTGCCGAGATTATTAATAAGACACGCCTGAACAGAATACTCAAATCAATCTGAACAGGTGGGGGAAACTGAGGGAACAGAACTAATAAACAGACAAGAAGATTATCAAATAAACTCAGACATGACTAGGACAGAGAAATAGGTTGACAACCAACTCCAAACGTGAAAATAACAAATTTATTTTAATTAATTTAATGTGATTAAATGTAAAACGTACAATATACACAATAAGCTAATTGTATCAAATGATTTATTTAAATGTTAGTGCATATTAATTAAAGACACTTAATACAAAGTGTGTCCATTTAATTACATTTAAGTATATTAACGTACAATTTACTCCAAGATACCCATATTCTTGATCAGAAGTTAATGAACTTCATTGCAAGTTAACTTTGTAACATTGAAGTTTACTTTTATATTAATAATAATTCATATAATTTGTACCCACTATAAACCTATAATTTCAGTTTATATAAATATATATATATATATAAAACAATTATATAGAGCTTATAATTAAACCCCTGAGCTTGGCATTGCAACAGGCTTTGACACTAATTTATAACAACAATTTATTAATCTGTACAGAAAAGTTTTTGTTTTATTATGTAGTACATTTCATTTATTTCAGTACAACATCTTAAAATGAGCTTAACTAAAGAATATATAGACCCATATACTTATGATTCTGAATCTCCTCTGTGTTGGACAAACCTTTACAGAAAGCAGATGAAATCAAGCATACCTTAAAGTCAGAATCAATGGAGCTGAACTGATGTGCCTCCTCCGGCAGTTGGTGTTGAATGTCTTCGGAGCCCACAAAGATGCTCTCCAGGTGGGCCCAGGTTCTCTGCACCTCCAGCCACAGCAACAGCACCGAGTCAGCTCGAGTCAACTGGGCCTGTAGTGCCAACACCTGTCCATGGAAGAACGTCGCCTGCTTACTGTGCAGCAACACCTGCAGCTGCACCTGAGAGAGAAACAGACATACACATAGAGAGTCGGCAGTCTCTTGTACAGTTTTTTGTTGTTAAATCTTATGATCTTGTGTTTCATATTCATCTAAATCGTTCCTCCTTAACAGCTTACAGTCATCTGGGAAGGCTTCTCACGAGATGTATGAGGGAGAAATTGGAGGCACATTCTCTAGAATGGCACTGTATGCATTAGCCTTCATAGGAATTACTGAAACAGCCAAATCAGTTCTTATGCTTTTTTTGGTAAGTTATGTATTTGTGAGACTTTATGAGACTTTATGAGAATTTTATGAGAATTTATGAGACTGTTGTCATCAGATTTCATTGGTGATTTAAAATAGGTAATTTAATCATAAGCTTGATAAACCAATTTTGATGTTTCCCATTCAAAGGGCACTTAGGTGACTGAAATAACTAGCTGAAAGATGTTTCAAAGATGGTCTCAGAGTGAAATGACTTGCGTTAAAGGGACTTCGCATATAGGCAGTAGAATGTCTGTTGGTAAATATTAAGCAGACAGCCTACTAATATTTTAATGACTGTTAGTTGAAAAGTAGTTGCAAAGTTATTTATAGTCAACAGAATGTTTAAAGAGGACTACTAACTACAGTATTACTGTTTTTTAGAGAAAATTTAAGCATCGCAATCAGTGTAAATAAAAATGGGGGAAAAATATCTTAGACAGAAATTAGTAGAAATCGTTTTTATTTAATTTTAACTTCTTAAATCTTTTTTTCTTATTTTATTAAATGTAATTCCGTAATGAAGTTTGCACAATTGAGTGGATGTTAATGGATGGGGAAAGAAATATAGCTCGTTTGTGATGTTGATCTTCCTGTGTTTATGACCAATTAAAAAAATTAAAACAGAAAGTTGAATAACATTTACAGCCTAAAGTTCAGATCACATTTGGAGGGAATCAGGCTTGTCTCTTGTCTTGTCAGTTTTGCAAAAATAATTTTTATTTTGATGACTCCATTGTAATGTGCCAAGTTGTTTTTGTGTCCACATTGTTAGTGCCCTTCTGTTGGCTTTAATGTTTTCAGACATGTGGGTGTAAATGGGCTGGTTTCGCACAGACGGCAGACTTATTGTCAACAGTGATGTGTTTGGCTAGATTTCGGCCCCTACACATACAGCGTGATAAAGCTAGCAATGTGTGGTCTCTATAAATCAGATGTGTGAATACAGGCGGCTGACAATGAAAGATCGTTCTCTCTGTATAGTAGGATGTTCTTAGAGAAGGAGATAAAGACCCTGACCACACCAAGCTCACTATGCCATGCAAGAGCTTTGCTAACATTTCTGATAAGCTAAGAAAACACGCATCTATAAATGTTTTATAACAAACCACCCATGTGTTTACATGTGCCATTCTAGAGATGTTTTTATACCTGACTCTCCTCTAGTCTCTCTAGAAGTTCATCACTGCATTTCAGCATTGGTGTAGCAGTGCGGTAATGCTCTTCATGAGAAAACTCCATCCGTGTCCACATCTGGCTGATTTCAGTCAAAACCTTCAAAATAATGAAAGAAATATTGCCATCATTTTCAGAGCATGTATCGCAGTGAACAGAGGCTTGAGAGAGATACTGTACGAGATGGTACCTTCTCAGTAGACATCTCTTTTACTGCTCTCCCAACTGTGTAGTGTACCACATCTTCATATTTGTGCAGCTGTAAAGCCAGTAAATCCTTAAGAGTTGTGTCTTCATTTAGGGTGAAATCAACCTAAGAGAATAGTGTAAATGTGAGAACTAGTATTTGAACATGTGTAATAATTAATTAAAGAAAATGTATTTGTCATTTATCATTAATTTATCTATCATGTCAAACACATACATACACAATTTCCATAAAAAATATCCAAGCGTCCATAAAACAATATACAATTATTTGAGATAATTGCAAAAAGAGATTATAAAGTAGGTGTGCACAGAGAAATCACAGTGGTTTGAAAAAAGTTTGCCCACTTCCTGATTTCTTTTTTTTGTTGCATTTTTTCACACTTAAATGTTTCAGATCATCAAACTAATTTAAATATTATTTAAAGTTAACACAAGTATACACAAAATCCAGTTTTTAAATGAAGGTTGTTATTATTAAGATAAAACAAAATCCCAAAAAAATGGCCCTGTGTGAAAAAGTGATTGCCCCCTAAACCTGTTTAAATAAATTAACTGTGGTTTATCACACCTGAGTTCAACTTCTCTATCCACACCTTCAAAAGCTAGACATCATGCCGAGATCCAAAGAAATTTAGGAACAAATGAGAAAGTAGGTAATTGAAATCTATCAGTACGGAAAAGGTTATAAACCACAATGAGAGCCATTATCCACAAATTGCAAAAACACGGAACAATGGTGAACCTTCCCAGGAGTGGCCAGCTGACCCCACAAGAGCAGCGACGACTCATCCAAGAAGTAACAAAAGATTGCACAACAACATCCAAAGAACTGCCTCATTTACCTCAGTTAAGTTCAGTGTTTATGACTCTGGGCAAAAATGGCCTGCATGGCAGAGTTCCAAGACGAAGAACACTGCTGAGCAAAAAGAACATTAAGGCTCGTCTCATTTTTTCCAGAAAACATCTTAAAGATCCCCAAGACCTTTGAGAAAATACTGACGAGAAAAAAAGTTGAACTTTTTGGAAGGCGTGTGTCCCATTTCATCTGGCATAAAAGTAACACCACATTTCAGAAAAAGAATATCATACCAACAGTAACATATGGTGGTGGTGGTGTGATGGTCTGGGGCTGTTTTGCTGCTTCAGGACCTGGAAGACCTACTGTGATAAATAGAACCATGCATTCTGCTGTCTTGCAAAAAAACCTAAAGGAGTTTCTTCGGCCATCTGTTCGTGACCTCAAGCTAAAGAGAACTTGGGTTCTGGAGAAGGACAATGATTCAAAACACTCCCGTAAGTCTACCTCTGAATGGCTGAAGAAAAACAAAATGAAGACTTTGGAGTGGCTTAGTCAAAGTCCTGACCTGAATCCTATTGAGATGCTGTGGCATGACCTTAAAAAGGCAGTTCATGCTCGAAAACCCTCCAATGTGGCTGAATTACATTGTGGCGAGCAAGGGGTCGAGGGACGTGAGTGTGTCACGATAGCCGATGGCAAAATTGGTAATGAATGCCCACCTGTGAGCCACCGGTCTCGTATCTCACAGAGGAGCAGAGGCATAAAAGGAGGAGCGACGACATTGAAGGACGAGAGAGGACCAGGCCTGGACTTATGTTGTGTGCTTGTGTGGGCAGCAGTTGTCCGCGTGGGGCTGCCACCAGTACTTTTATGTTGTATTTATTTTTATTTCATAATTAAATTGTTACATACAACAATTCTGCAAATATGAGTGGGCCAAAATTCTTCCAAAGCATTGTAAAAGACACATTGCAAGTTTTTGCAAACACTTGATTGCAGTTGTTGCTACTAAGAGTGGCCCAGCCAGTTATTAGGTTTAGGGGGCAAACACTTTTTTACACAGGGCCAAGTAGTTTTGGATTTTGTTTTCCATTAATAATAACTTTCATTAAAAACTGCATTTTGTGTTTATTCTGTGTTTATTTTTGACTAATATTAAAATTAGTTTGATGATCTGAAACATTTAAGTGTAACATGCAAAAAAAAAGAAGAAGAAAGAAATCAGGAAGGGGCCAAACAATTCACACCGCTGTATATTGATACAGTGATACATCTACCACCCTCTTTCTCACCCCAGTAATCCTGACCAGCTGGGCCCAATGTCTGTCTCTCATGGCCGGATTCAGTAGTTCCGTCATAGCCCTGAGAGAAACCAACAGATCCCGGAGCACACATTCCAGACCTACATACACGTCCCAAACACGGGCCTCTTTATCAAGAAGCAGCATTTCCTGTCCGGACAAGAAATCAGTATTATGAACAATAGTACAAAAACCTTCCAAAATGTGTTTGGGTTGGTGGTTGATATTGGTTAGTGGTTCTTACTTCTGTAAACCTCCCCAGCGCAGTCTCTATGTGTTCTACATTGATCTTTCTCCATTTTGTCCCTGTCCAGACAGCTATACTGCACTATGAAGACACAACATTACATTCAGAGGAAGTTCAAGCAAAGCCAAAAGCTCAAATTTTAAAAAGGATGCTGTGAAGTATGATCCACCTGAGCGCATATCCGCAGATCCCAGAGCTGTTTCAAAACAGCAATGTCTCTCCGACAGATCCTGAGTTGCTTAGAATCAGGGCTGCTCACTTCAAACAGCTTACAGGACTCCTGGAGATCTGCATTCTCATCTTCTAACACCAGAATCTCTCTGTGAAACTAACAAACACATAGTATAACACAAAATCTCTAAGTATGTTAATAATTTAAATTAATGTGGTTTGACGGTTTGTTTGTTTAAATTAGAAGGAATAAACATTCACTTTATCCAGACGAGCATATGGTTTCTCTGAATTGTACTGCAGAGGAGCTTCTGTTTTGAACCTCCCTCGAAATTGAGTCAGCTTTTTCTATGTAGAGAGACATGAATCAGCAAAAACATATTTATACTGAATTTGCAATAAAAGGTTTCAGACATCCAAACCTAAAAATATTTAATTTTATTTAGTTTAATCTTTTATTATTAAGACACCAGCAAACGAGAACCTCACCTCAAAAGCCAGACACTTCCTGCGGATAACAACCACCTCTGCAGTATGAAGAGGAGCAACCTCATGTTTTACTGTCCAGGCCAACTTCTTCATGTTGTTCCACTTCTCTGGCAATTCCTGATACAGTTTAATATATTATGTAAAATATGTCTCATCCAGAACAGTTTATATATTATATATATAATATGAATATATTATACTAAATGGAATTTATTAAGTCTTCAGTGTCACGTGATCCAAGTAACATTTCATATTATCAATGTTGAAACGGCTGTACTGCTAAATATTTGTGCAGAAGTGATACACCTTTTCAAGAATCTTTGATGTATGTAATTTTAAAAGTTGACCAAAATTTTATACATTTAATGCATCCTTGATGAAAAAAAAATGTGTGGCTGCTGTCAAATACTCTCACCTCGAGTTGCATATGAGCACACTTGGGTAGTGTTTCTCCATACTGTTCCAAAAGAGTGACCACTTCACTTACAGGTTTAAAAAGCTGGTCTGTACTAGACTGCCTGTTTTTGATAGCCAGCAGGAAACCCATCACCTGCACTAGAGCCTGGTAGTCTCCACTGCATACCGGCTCTTTAAGCCTAGATTCCGCCTGAAGCATGAACTCCTCTAGTTCAGCAATACTGAAGACGTCAAGATTACAAACCAGCAGAAATCAATTACTTTTATTGATTGAGTACAGCATTTGAAGTTTGGAGGAAAATGGGGCATTAAAGTGATTTTTTTCTGCGTAATTACAGAAAGGTCTCTCACCTGCCGGTAACATAAGACATCAGGTGCTCCTTAAACATCCAGCTCCATTTTTTGATTATGTTTAAAAGACTCATCTTGAACGAACGAATATCCACTCTAAACCAACCGTCAAATACCTGCCAGTCCTCCAAACGGCTGACCTCTGCATGCACTTCTTCATAATGACTCATCTGTTGTGAAAGGAGACATCTCATTAAATGACAAACCCTTCATACTGCTCTTAAAACGGTTTATGACATTTAGACAGATATATGTTTGTATCAAATTAGTAACTCTGTTTCAAAATCTGATATAGTATAGTTAAAAGCAGTATAGTTTCACCTGCTCTTTGAATTGTTCTGTGGTGGGAGGATTTTCTGGAAATGCATCCTCTCCATATGCTTCCACCTCTTCAGCTGTCAGTGCATGACCATAAAGGAGAAACTGCCTAAGAAATTCAACCCTGTCATCAAGCCACAGGGGACTGTATCGGGTAAATGTGTCCTGGTGTTGTAAGGCTTTCTTCATGACTTCATCAACTCTTTCCATTACGTCCTGCCGGAGATCTAAGAGGTCAGACATGTCCTTGACGTCAACCTAAACAATGCATAAAGTCAAAAATGTTATTTGTATATGGACTAAAACAAAAACACCACTGCAAGCATTTAGATTAGACAGCAATAGAGAGACAGATTAGATATAAAATGGGGATCCAAAAGTGTGGGGAAAAATCTTCCAACCTCCAAAAAACCTCCAGCACAAAATTAACTAGTGAGAGAGAAAATATTATGCAATGACAATTACATGTTTTAAATTTGTATAAATCATAAAACTTTCAATTTATTATTTATTTCAAGGTTTCAATTTTACTTTAAATCCCAGATTTTCAATGTGACCTCAGACTGTAAATTCACCTGGTAGTCTTCCGCATTTAGGTGAGGTGCAACCCTCTTCACCTGAGCAGACATCATGAACACATCATCTAGTAACTCTTCCACCAGTTTGTAAAGTCCATCACCACCATCTCGATCCAGAGATGGTTTAAACTTAATCTCAGATCCCATCAGCAGCATTTGAGACTCAAACAGGGGAGCCTGCCTCACTGAACCATCCATATTTTCAATGAAATACACTAGAGAAGTTGAGATGGCACTGAAAAATCCCTCCACCACCAAATCGTCTACATACTCCAAATAAGCCTTCCATGCATCTGAAGAATTATCCGCTGCAAAAAGGACCATGTTCTCCTATGAAAGACACAAAAAATAAATGTCAGAGGTAAAAGAAAGCCTTGCAAAAAGAATCAATAAAAAAATACACTCCCTCACCTGTAACAAAGCATGGATCATTTCTCCATCTTTCCTGAGGTTGTTGTAGGTTTTTGCCACTCTTGTTGCTCGATCTTCCAGTTGTAATATCGAGTCTTTCTTATAGTCTTTTCTGCAGAACATCAGCTGTTTGCTCCATCCATTCATCAGATTGTCAATCATCTCAACATTGTCTTTAGTTTTCTGAAGTCGTCTCTCCAGCTGATAGACTGTGTCCTGAAGTGTGCAGATGTAGTCCCAGCAGTTCTGGTTTTGCCATGTAAGCTCACTTTCTGCTTGATGAAGTTGCCGGTCAACAGTCTCCATCTCCTCTTTTATAAGAGCAGCCTCCACTTCTAGAGTTGTCTGTTTCACCTTATTGTACCACTGCACCAGTAAATGTAGGCTCCCAAGGTTCTAGTGGAGATCAGATAAAGTACCTTTTAATGTTCAAATCCAAATTTAACTAATAACAGACCATTTGAGCATTCACTAACCTTAAAGAACATCTTTCTATTTTCATACACCTTCATAGCAGCAGAAGGGATGTGCATCTGATTAAGGATTTTTAGGTGTTTCACGTCCTTGAGCACAGCAATCAGCTAAGGTGAAGAAGTTCAATATTATGCAGATGAATGCATTTAACAAAATGTTAAAATTAGATGCTCTAACGTTTCAAATTAATGCCTTATGCTGTAATACATTTTATATTTATGTTCTTCACCTCTTGATTGACGTTAACTGACAGTAGGTCAGTGCTGGGATCTCTTATGATTAGAGGCTGACCCAAGTTCATCTGGCAGACCTGGCTAATGTCACTACACCAGCTCAAATAGACCTGCTTTTTGTACTCATCTAAATGAGAGGACATCTCCAGGTATTTATGATTGACCAGCTCCATCTCTTCTCCTTCCATATTCCTGTAATACAAATGACCCAACCTCTTCAGATTCATTTATATCATTAAAAAAATATGAACATAATAAAATTTACTTACATCTCCATAACAAATTGAAGATTGTGCCAAGGGATTTGAATTCTGTCTCTAAGCATTTTTGCCCATTTCAGAGCCCCTGTCATAGCAGGCATGTTCTTGCACAAATGTATTTTATTCCTCTTTTTCTGGAATTGCATGATGAATTACACAAGGTCCTTTTTGTAGAAGAACAGCAATTTATTAAAAAAAACCTGCTTTACCTGCTCAAGATGAGAATCAAACAGATGTTTGCATCTGTCCAGCTCCTCTTCAAAAAGTTCAATGACTTTGGAGAAATTAGGAATTAAAGTTTCCTTTATGATGTCTCTGTCCAAGAGGGGCTTGACCACAGCAACCAGCTTCAAACATATGCAGATTAAAAGGTGGGTTATATATGGGTTAAGCTATTTTCTGCTTTTCCTAATCATTTTAACCAAATCAGAATTGCTTACTTTAAAAACTGATTCCAGTCCTGAACAATCTTGGAAGGCAAGGCACAAAATACTGGACAGTTGTCGATCTAAATCTGCAACTTTCCCTTGGAAACTTGAAAAATCTTTTTCAAAATCCTTTTAACAAAATGTAAAATTGTATAACTGTAATTAAGTCATTAACAAGCATGTATTAGAATGTACATGAATATATTATTTCTTCAACAATGGATAGGCTGAAATGCATGATAATTATTGTCAATGACATATTATGTTTTAAACTATAAAGGGTTACCAAAAAGTTACATTGAAACAGAACAAAAATGATGAGGAAAATAACACCTTTGAGGATTAAAAAGAAGGTTGACTGAGTATCAGGCTCTGATTAGAAAGAAGTGATTAGAATCTCAATGTGTATCTTGAATGCAATGTATGTCGCTTTGGATGAAACGTCTGCCAAATGCAGAAATGTAAATGTAACCCATTTCTATATAATCAGGTATTATTCTGTATCCAAACATACACTTTATAAGAAAGCTAAATAAAAAGCTGTCACCATGAGACCAGTATACAGTATATTTCACAGAAGAACTACAGCAACAGCGAAAGATATATCTGCTATAAACACTCATATATCAGGTTATCTACACTAATATACTCTGTGAGGCATTATTATTGTCCTACAAGAAATTAAGCTATTTTAGATAAAAATTTGTTTTTCTATTACTTACAAGGAGTGTTGGTATGTTATGGCTGATTCTAATCTATCTCAAGCAAGGAATATATTCCATAAATCCATACCTGAGAAGTCAAATCAAGTGGATTGTATTCTTGATCCCTTATAACTTTGCAGAGCTGTTTAAACTCTGTATGTAGCCGAGAGACCTGCTCAGTGTAAACTCTTCCTCTGATACCTCCAAAACACAGCTTCTCCAACCTTTGGAACTCCAGCATAGTAGAGAAAAGGGCCTGGAAAACATTTTTGAAAAAATTACTGTCCTAAAACAAATAGTAATATAAAAAATGAATCTTTTTACTCATATCAAATGAATTGTAACTGTAAGTGAAAGTACATATTATCAACTTAAAACAAGTACTGCTTACCTTCAACTGTAAAACACGAGCCAAGAAGCCATCAAATCGAGTAAAAACAAGAGCTGAAGGGAAATCCCAGCACTTTGATGAGGAATAATGACTGGCCAAAGCAGCCACTTTCAATCTGTATGTCTTGAATGTTTCCCTGACACACCTAAAAACTCCCACCACAGTCTGTAACTTCCCCAAAGCATCTTCAGTCTCTGCTCTGAGCAGTTCTTCCGCACTCAGATATGAAGTGGCCTGGTTAGAGGAAAGAACAATATTTTAATCTCTATTCTAACAATATTATTCCAAAGAATTTACTTGAATGTAAGAAACTGACCAATTAATACATGGTTGTTCTTCCAAATTGATTGACTGACTGACTGACTGATCCATAAAGGATGGATAAATTGGCCCGGTACTATTTCATCCGCGTACCGGGGGTTGGGGACCACTGGTTTACACAACATAGTTTTCAACAAAATAAACACTGAACACTTTATATGCATTTTGGCCATTCATTTACATGACAACAGCATTTTGGGGTCTGAAAATGCAAACGATACCGTTATCATGTAAACAACAGCAACAATTGTGAAAACAGCGAAATTGTGGAGATGTGAATTACATGTTCAGTCTATAAACACTAGATGAAAGCCTTGGCATGTGGTCTCATGAAGCACTATGAAATCGATCGATCAAACGAACGAGTGTGAATGAACCTCATGGGCCAGTGACATCATGAACCAGGATGACAAAGGTGTGCCAAAGACCGGAAGCGGCAGCTTTGAGTGTCTTCAGCAAAGCGCTGTGTCGGTTGTGTATGTTAAAGCTGAATGCACTTGTGTATGTGTGAGAAAATATAAATACCTAGTTAATTTAAAAAAAACAGGGCTCTCCACATTTCACTTCTTAAAAAAAGAGAATATTATGGCGGAACAGACAATCAGAGCGTGTGCTTCTCCCTGCCCTCCCTACATCACGGGCAGGGATACACACACCTCTTTCACGGGCCACCTCTCTCCTCAATCAGTCTTGTCCCTTAAAGCTTGGATGCTGCCCACCAAGCCAATGAGAGTCACATCACATCTCTAACATCAGAGAAGGCGTACTCCGCCTCCAGCCAAGCAGCAGCGTGTCTACACACCACAGCGCTGCTGCAGGCTTATCAGTCGGAGTTAATGGGGGACCTCGACGTGGGTATTGGCCCAGAGGCAATAGCTGAACTTCGCCAGGCCACAGATCTCTCTCTCAGGATATCTGTGGCTCTACTTAACGGCAATAAAACAAAAACTTCCTCCTGGATGCCCCTCTGACACTTCTTCGGCAAAGCCGTAAAATCAATTATCGAAAGGTTTCAGGGGGCTGCTAAACAGCAGGCAGCATTCAGAAAGCTACTGCCTCGCCGCCCTCAAGCTGAATCTATGAGCCAGGCGCAGCCTAAGTACTCCTCTCACAGGGCCACTCAAAAACAGTGTAGCTACCCCCCAACCACCCCAAAAAAACAGGGGATTAGGCCACAGGCAGGAGAACGGATCTGGGGACCATCCTCCTTGTTAAGATGCTACTATTAAGAGGTCCTGAGCATTAGACCTGGCACTGGCGACCTTTCCCAGTTGCCACCCATGTGTCAGTTTGCTCTGGGGGGGTGGGTTCGCCCCCTCCGAGGAAGGTCCTAGAGCAGTCACTCCAGGAATTCCCTGAGGTGGTTGTTTGTCAAATACCAGAGAACAGCTTCGAGAGGCTGTTTCCCTTAGTAGAGTTTTCGGTTGCGTGTATGCACGTAACAGATGTCTCTCAACAGGTCCTCCGCACAATATCTTAAATTCTTATTCCATTCAGTTTGGGTCTCTCCCGCCCTGTTTCTGCGGGGTCCCACACACCATGGAGGGCCCTGAGCAGGCTCTGGTAATGGAACAAGAAGTAACACTCTGCTGAGGAAAGGGGCCATGGAACATGTACCCCTCTTGAACATAGATTACAGCTGTACGGCCGTCTCTTCATTGTTCCAAGTAAGGATGGGGGGTTATGGCCCATTTTAGATCTGCATTTTTTCAACCTCTCAGTAATGCGAGGAGAACCATCTTTTCGATGACTGGCTATTCTCCCCAGTCGTCACAGTTAGCGGTTCAACATTGAGATGTCGTTTTCACACACATGAAAGACTTGGAGTTGAGGGTGAATGCAAGAATAGTGTGGTCTCTCCTCTAGAACCACTAGAACCTTCCTATGTGTTTTTGGGATTCAGTGTTGATGTCAGCATGGCTTCCCCATGCACATAGATGCCATCCTTTCAGCTGTCAAGAGCATATAAAATAGACTAGACACTCACTGCAAGTGCTTGGTTTCAGTGCACGCCTTCCAGTGCTGTCCCACTCGGGTTGCTGTACTTGTGGCCACTGTAGTGGTGGTTCAGAACCAGAGGGTTTTTCCCAAGAGGGCAACTCTTCCTGGACTATTAAGTTCATGATGCGCTGCCTACGCACCTTAGGTATGTAGAAGAAACCCTGGTTCCTGTCTCTAGGACCCGTACCGGCAGCTCCTTGTCAACTAATTGCTATCGACGGATGCGTCCCTTACGGGTTTGGGATCACTCTGCCCAAGTTCTGTAGAGCAGACACCACCGACCCTAGCAAATAATCCTTTTAGAGACAGCAACAGTTCATCCGCGCACCAAACATTCTGTACCAAATCTAGGTGCCATCATGTTGTTCCCCATAATCCAGCAACACAGCGATGGTCACTAACTCAAATCATCAAAGGAGTCTGCGCAACCAAATTGTAAACTGGCATGACGGACCCCCCTTCGGTTCCAGTAGAGACTGCTCCTTCTCCGAGCAGTTCACATCCCAGAGGCCCAGAATTTGGGAGTAGGCATTCTGTCAAGGCAGGGGCCGAGGCCTGGGGAATAAAGGCCACACCCTGTTTCAGTGGAGCACAAGTATTCCTGCTCATGCCCCCTAAGCATCCACAGTCCTCCGTGGATTCTCTCTCTCTCATCCAGTCCTTCTTAAGCTGGATACTATGTTCCAGACATGGTCATTCCAGACAGTCTGTGCTTTTTCCCAGATCGCCCTGCTCCCGTGAGTTCTGGAGAGTTTGCCGGGACAAAGTCTATCTCACCTTTATTGCCTCATGCTATCCGGACTGGGTGGGTTTGTACCCAGCACCTTGCTCTCAATGGAGTCCCCTTGGATACTCCAATCAGGGAAGTCCTCCTTCCCAGGCAGGAGGGAGGGGGGATGGGTGTTGTATAGGCCTTCCCTACCCAGAACTGTGTTTTCCAAGGGGGCTTAACACATTGTTTCTGGTTTCTCAATCAAGATTGTTGAGACCACTCTCCTCTCCAGAGCTCCTGCCACAAGGAAACCGTACACCCTGAAGTGGAAACTTTTCAGACAAGCAGACGAACTCAGTTACCTGTCAGTATGGCACCGTGCAGGAGATCCTGCAGAATAGTTTCACTGCAGGGTTATCCCCGCTCACCTGGAAGGTTTACATGGCTGCCTTAGGCTTACCACGTACCTCCGGGTGGCATGTCTTTGGTACACTTTTCCTTGTGGCACTCTGAGGCTTAGGCTTTTCTCTCTCTAAGACTTTTCAATTTCTAGCTACACCACGCTAAGGTTAGGGGTCTACAGCTTCGTTTTTCATGTTTTTAGTTTGTGCCTCGGGTGGCTTTACCCACCCCAGGCCAAACTTCTCACTCTAAGTCTTTGGCACTTTTGTTTTACTGCAGGTGTTCAGTCCTCTACCCCCTTCAGAGATCATAACCAGGACATAGAACAAAGTCTATCCAGTGTGAGCTCTGGACCCCTATGTCCACAGGGCCTCACGGTGGCATAGGATTGACCAACTGTTCTTCTACTCGGGACCCTCGAGGGGGCTTCAACATCCTAACCTACCATGAGCCAAGGGATAGTCGAGGAATATATCTCTCTACCTACAAGTCGTCCAGACAACCTACGATGGTGTGTGCCCTCTCCATTAGGAGGTCCTCTAGAACCCCCTAGAAGGGGTCTCCCTTGCTAAAGTCTGTGATGCGACAGGCTGGTCCTCCCCGCTCACTTTCTGAGGTTCCACCAGCTTGACCTCGACTCTGCTCCGGGGATGCAGTTGGTCTTGTAATGAGCTGCGACACAATTGTTGGCCTTCGTCACTGAGGTGCTGTTGGTACATCATTCCCCTAGAGTTTTGACGCAGAGCGACTTCCCTTGGAAGGGAACGTCTCAGGTTACGTATGTAACATAATTCCCTGAAGAGGGAACAAGACGCTGTGGCTTCGGCCTCAGCTCCTCGTATCTCCGGCTTGCTTCAGACACTCCCTAAGCTGCCGCTTTCAGTTTCCGGCGCACTTTTATGATTCTTGTTCATGACGTGCATTCATACTAGTTCATTCAATCAATTTTATAGTGCTTCGCGAAACAAGATGCCAAAGCATTCCTCTTCAGGGAACTATGGTTACATAAGTAGCCTGAGACGATTTTCTTTACAAAGTGACATCGTCAGCAACTGGTATGGATAACAAAGCATTTTTAGTCGTTATTATTTTTTGTTGTATTAACGTACCCTATCACACATGCCCCAAATGTTTTCAATCTTCATTTTTTTGTATTCATGTTGTTTTTATATGGTTATGATACTATTTGCTAAAATATTTTTAATGTAATAATTATTTAGACATTAAGTAAACTAATGTCTAAATAATTACTCATGTAAAGAAATACTAATGTATGTACTAAAATATTTTCTTAACACATTGGATACAATGTATACATTTTAATCATTATTTTCAACAAAAAAAATGTAATATATTTTTACTTTTACAAAGTAAAATGTTTTTGGTTTTTTGTTAAATACCATGAATTATCTATTCATAAATGTAAATATATTTTTAGGGAGTCTCAACATATGGCACTTCCCAACTAAAACTAACCCTGCCTTGAAATAAAATGTTAAATTATCTGTTATTTTAAGAGAGATATTGGCCTTAAAGTTATGAATGTGACGCACCACATGACTTTTATTTGGAAAAGTATCTGAAAAGTTTTTCAGATAATAAACCAAGCATATTCGAAGACTTGTCACATAAGTAATACCTGCTGAATGAGGAGGTTGCAGAGCTCCTGCAGCAGAGCAACAATGCGTGCAGGTGAGCGATAGAAAGAACAGTGAGTCCAGACCAGAAATATGACATGGAAGATTGACGGAATAAGTGCATGGAAGTATGAGAACTCATCCTCCTCCAGTTGAGAAAGCAATGATCCAAGAGGCTGAATGTGAAGATCTATAGCTCTGGCTTCCTGCAAAGCTGAGGGACAAATACACATAAATGATAACTGGGCAGGGTGTTAACAGAACGGCATTAAAGGGATAGTTCACCTAAAAATGAAAACTCTGTTATCATTTGCTCAAGTTGATCCAAACCAGTATGAATTTATTTCTTCTGCTGAACACAAAAGACAATATTTTGAAGAATGTCGGTAACCAAACAGTTGATGGACAGTTGATTGACTTCCACAATATTAGTCAATGGGGCCAATGAACTGTTCTTGATTACCAATATTCTTCAAAATATGTTATTTTGTGTTCAGCAGAACTAAAGAAACTCATACAGGTTTGGAACAACTTTAGTGTGAGTAAATGATAACAGAATTAAAAATGTTAAATTAACTATTCCATTAAGTAGTAGAATGAACAGTAAAAAAAAAACTTTAACTGCATTCATCGAATGTGGTGGAAACATCACGTCTTACCATCAAAAACTGCCTCTGTCAAAGCTTTGAATGGTGGGAAATAACTGCTGTCTATTATTTCCAGAATCCTCATCATTTTCTGAACACAAGGATTCTGTAGCTGGGAATTACAAAAGACATAGTATATTATTAACTATTCCTGTTTGCTTATATACTATAAAACACTTGTTGCCGGACAAACCTGTTCATGAATACACTGTATGTTTGTTTTCCTGGACCTCCAGAAGTCAAGTTCAGCTTTTGGTCCAGGGTTCAACCCCTTCACAATCAATTCAGCAGACTCTGCTCTTAAGACTTTATGGATCATGTGCGTCCAGCTGATGACCATGGACTCGACTACATGTATCATGGCTCTGTTGCGACTGCTGTGCCTTGTTTGCAAATGAGAAATTGATTTTTGTTTTAGACAAAATGTAGACAATTGATTCTTTTTAATCTTACTCTGTGTGCTTGAAGATTAATAAATCAGATTACAAGACAATAACTTGAAAGAAGACAACATGTTAGTTGATATATTATATATACAATATATATATATATATATATATATATATATATATATATATATATATATATATATATATATATATATATATATAATATTGGTACAGTATATATTATATATATACCAATATTTTAGACAGAACTAGGATATGATTGCTGACTTTAGTGATCAAACACTTCTTTAAGAGAAGTATCTACACTATTGTTGGAAAGTTTTTTTTAATGTTTTTAAAAAGAAGTATCTTATGCTCACCAAAGCTGCATTTATTTGACCAAAAATTCAATAAAAATAGTAACATTGTGAACTATTATTAGCAATTACAATAACTTTTATATCTTAAAATTTATTTTTAATGGAAAATCTGAATTTTCAGCTACTCCAGTTTTCAATGTCACATGATCCTTTAGAAATCATTAACATGCTGATTAGCTATTCAATAATTATTTATTATCAACAACAATGTTGAAAAGTTGTGCTGCTTAACATTTTTTTCTGTAAACCATGATTTTTGTTTTATGGATGATTTTTTTTTGATGAATGCAATAGAAGAAAGCATTTATTTGAAAAAACAAAACAAATTTAAAGTCTTTACTGTCACTTTCAATCAATTTAATGCATCCTTGCTGAATAAAAATATAAATTTCTTCCTTTCAAGATAAAACATACCGACCACAAACCTTTGAACAGTAACTATGCAAAGCAATGTATCAAAAATACTCATACAGTGTGATGGTTGCCTCTTGACATTGGTCTATCCATTCTCTGATGCCGGGAATGGGAAGAACGGTTTTGCTATAATACTCTCCTCTCACCACGGTGACCTTGTTTTGCAAATTCTCAATATGTTGAGACACATCCTGTGATATTACATTCGGCCACATTTGGTGATTCTTCTTGCTTGACAGAAGTGGCAGACAGACCTTGATGCAAAATATTGACACATTTCTCAAGCATTTAACACTTGATTGGAAATCATTAGGCCTATACACTCAAGATATAGTTATAAAATAAAACAATCTACATTTGATGGTGGAAGTACCTGCTAATATTCAATTTCATTGTGCATTTATTTACTTTTTTCAAGCAGTTGTGGACCTGAGAGTCTACAAGCGTTCATTACCTTCTCCATGGTGTCTGACAGCTGTGGCAGAAAGGAGGGTGACAGACTCCCGAAGAGTAAAGAACTCCTATAGTTTTGTGGGAGGATGGGGGCATTTCCTTTTTTGAGAATGTAAACTTCCTTGTCTTGACAGAGATGACAAGCCTAAAGTGTACATGAAAAAAACGGGTAATTGTTGCTGTAAAATAGCTATTAAACCTGTGATTTATGATTTAGCATGCATGCACTGAGTAGGCCTAGGATTATATTAATTTTAGACAGAAATGTAAACACACAAGGCCTTTACGGTCACTTACCTCTGTGGAAACAGCGAGAGTATTGGACGCTGTGACGCTGAAAAATAGCAATTTAACAGGCGTGTCGAAAAACGTTGTAAAAAGTATTTTATTTTTTTCAGCGTTAACAAATTTCTTCCAAGTATCAGTTTCGAGTCTGAGAATCCGACAAAGTGTCTCGCCTAAATACTGCACCCTGAGGTCTTCCGAGAAAGCAGTTTCTTCCTCTTCTGACATGTTTGTTTGTTTCCGTGTGGAACTGACGCAAACGGTCCAAAACATATGATAATAAAAAAAAAGCTGACGCGTGTTTTCTAACTATAGCATTTGGATGGGATCCATGTCAAGTGTTTACATATCGCGTTTCATGCACGCTGTAGAGATTTAATTCACAGATTGTGCAAAAAGAGGCGGTAGAGCGTTCAGTTTCCTTGGTTACATCCTAACATGCCACATGCACTCCCACCCAGGCCACAAGTCAGTCAGACGAACCAAAAAGTTGGTCCCATTTTTACACATCAGCGATTCAAATAGTCTTACTTCAAAACAAAGAATACTTTATTCACCATGAGACCAAACACACTTCCACCATTTCAGAACTAGATCATTTATTTCACGCAGTAGGCTACCATACTCAATAACATTGATGAAAATGTTTTATCTTTCACTGTAATGCTATGGCACTTAAACCTTTTTTAAACTTGAAAAAATGAATGAAAAAAATGAATGAACAAAAAGGATGGAAAACATCAGGACAAAAAGCGTGAGAGGTTGCGTTTAGAGCATTAGATTGCATGACTGTGTCAATTCAATTAATTATGTTTTTTCTTCTTTTTTTTCCATTCTATGATAGTTTGATAATATAGGTCACAGATTTGGAATGAGAGACGAGTCATCACAGATGTCACAAAATCCACTGCAAACACTTATTTATTTGTGTAATGTTGTTTGCCCTAAGTAAAACAATCCCAAGTTTTAAGGAAAATTATGTTCGATATGTCACACAGGAAAATAAAATAAAGATGAAACATGTCCCTTAATAAATATATATATATTTTTTTAATTATTATTCATTTAGTTCGTCATGGTATGGCAATAATGGTAACGTCTGGGCTAGTTAGATCTGAAAATGTTTCAAATTCACCTCTTTAAAAATCTTCTCTCAATATCCTAGACTCTAAAAAAAATGCTGGGTTAAAAACAACCCAATTCGCATGGGTTATTTTTGACACCTAAATTGTTGTTTTAACCTAAATTTTGATGCAAAATTACTGCATTGCTGGATTAATGAACACAAAATTGGGTTCGAAATTAATCCCAGAAATGTTGGACATTATAAAACCACTTTTACATACAGAATGACTATCAAAAGTTAAAAATGTATTAAAAAGGAGAATAAGGGCAAACAGTCAAAAGGAACAATGTGCATGTGAGAAGAAAAGCAAACAATAATGACAAATCAACATCTACATAGTTTTCACAGTTAAACAAAATAGCTTTCAACACTTCATTTTTATAACACTTTTTGCGTTATCTGCCACAAAAACAAAAAACACTATTTATTAACCAGGATGCATATTTATTGTCATTCTTCTTAAGAATTCAAAACATCCTTAGAAAATAAAATCAATATTTTCTAAAGAATTGAAAGTGTATCACTCTTAATTTGTCAAATTATACAATTTCCATTAAAAAAAAACAATAAATCTTCAAAACTGATGATTACATGCACGTGTTACATCCTTGAATAATACCACTGCACTACAGCACGCCTCTCACATTCTTTCATTGTTGCACAACTGCAGATTCCCAGTCCACAAGTTGTGTGACTGTGTGAGGTGTGTTAAATGAATTCTTCAGAGGGCCTCTGCTGACTTTCACGCGAGTGCACCAATAATGCCCTCTAGGGGCCTGGGCCATTGAAACACACTAATGAGCGCAGCGCCTGATCACACTGCCCGATGAGCTCTGCAAGCTCCTTACAATTCTGCCTCCTTTTGAGAAGAACCGTTCCCACATGATTGGTAGTTTCTAACTAAACATAAGGAACATATTTAAGTATGAGGAGTCAATATTAAAACTAGCGGAGATAATAATATATCTTGCTCTGTTGCTAGCTTAAAAAATATTATGCATATTATATTTTCCTGCGATTTCGCCTTATATAAAATATACACTGTATAATTTAGACTATTCATCTGTTTGTAAGCTCGCTCAATCGCTTTCGCTATTCATTCCGTATTAACTAGTGAGCGACTTCCAGTCGGTGTTTGTGGCAAGTGTTATGAGACTTACATGCTTCCAATGGAAGTCGCTCGCTCTTGGAAACCATGGGAATGCCGTTTGAACTGAACAGAATGCGATATCCGGCCACATGCGGGCCCTCCTATGAGTGGCCCTGCGGTGTTATGCAAGCTTCATAAAAGAACAAATTTGTTATCCTCCACCCGAGGGCATCTGTTGATGGATACGTCCTCCCAGGGGTCGAGAGGAAGTAACCATTCAACAGCCGCCGCTTATCTTGCTTTACTTGTTTTAAGTGTTCCTCACTTATGAAATGACAGACTGAAGTGCTCCACTTGGATGGTAATAAACGCCATTTTTGTTTATTTTGGATGGCGACTTGTCACGGATTCTTCTGTTCGCGTTAGGTATGAGAAACTGTACGATAATTTCTGGAACATTCCCTTAAGGCTGGAAAGGAATTCCAGGAGTTTCAAATTTGAATAAAATATAAAAGTGGAAGAAGCATATTATTATTAGCGCATGCTAACATGACGCATAATGTTGTTGTTATTAACCCCACAGGGCAAATAGCGTTAGCGTTTGTATGTGTAGATAGAGGGTGGAGAGAGAGATTCTGAGCGTTCCCACAGGAAAGGCATTAGCCACATGTGTCTAGTGGGACGCTTTATCCTTTTTAATAAACCCCCTAAAAGACTGGTGGTACCCTGTTGACCTTAAAGAAGATTAAAACAGGATACTGTTCCTCATAAACCAAGTGCATTATCACAATATGTAATGTGACATAGTGTCCAACCTTTCCATTTATTCTCACCTTTAGCGTGATTGTTTTAACCTGATGAAACACTTTAGTAGTAGTAGTTATAATAAGTTAAATAAAATATTAATATAGGCTATATATTACAATTATATAAAAAATGATTATTCTTACACACACATACACATTTATACATATAATATGTATTTTATATATATATATATATATATATATATGTGTGTGTGTGTGTGTCTGTATATATATATATATATATATATATATATATATATATATATATATATATATATATATATATATATATATATATTGTTTATATCTTTGCATTAACTTTTTTTAATGTATGTATATGCAGATGCCCCATAGACCCATCTGCCAGCTAACCCCTTTGGGATGACAGAGTGTGGGGTGCAGGGTCTGTGACGTTGAAGCGTTTTGTCTGAGATTTCTCAGGGGTCTGTGTGGCATTAGTCTATACGTGGCCTTTTGATTCCTTAATCCCAGTGCAGGCGGTGCAACACTGGCAGCCGATGAGATATTCCTCTCACAGCTCGTGATTTACGACCTTGCAGCCCAGCACTTAGTACAGAGAGATCACAGGTGCTTCTGAGGCCAGTATAAAAGTTTTAATATGCACACCCTGTGATCTCAACACATTCTGCACACTGGCTTTACTGCCCAAAGAGGATGGGTCAATAAATGCTTAAAAAAATCATCTAAGGCTGCAAAGTTAGACTCGGCTAGATCCAAGCACAGCTGAAAAGTCTGTTTTAACATTATGAAGAAATCTAACTCAAAGTGTTTGCTGAATGAAAAACATCTTCTCAAATAACTCTTCTGGCTTGGACATGTTTTTCAGATGTGTAATTTGAATCATTGTTATGTTAAGCTGTTCTCAGATTTCGGATTATTTTAAAACAGGAAATACTCAACAAGAAATACTTGTTAACAAACATTAAGCCTTATCATGGAGAAAAAATGAGCAGACCAAAGTAACTCAATGATTTGTGTAAGCCAGTATTTATAATTAATGTGAATTTATTTCATTTGAATCCATTTAGCCGAGTATTAGTAAGAATTAGCGCACACATATGTGCTAACAATTAAGAGACTATCACTGCAATGGAGCACACATACATATAATTTTTAATTGAAAGCATCATGCAGTTTAAATAGCCTTAATGTCTCTTGACCTGTCCTAACCACAAGCTCTAAAAAAAACTAATAGTCCAACAGTCAAAATTGCTTTGGTATGTCTTACTCAAACAAACACTTAAATTATATTTTATTAAGGTAGCATAGTGATTTTTTTATCGTCATATTCACAAAGGCACTAAACTATGTTTTGGAGTTCATCTGAGTGGTAATTTAATGCTGTTGACTGTTTGCTTTCCTCTTCAGTATGCACTTCCCGCCATGGTGTCCACTTTACAAGAGGACTAAAGTCTCAAGTGCACATCTTTTGTGAGTGTAAAGCCAGACTTTGCCAGCAGCATATAAAGTTCTGCCTGAGGATTGTGAATTGAAGATGTGTTTAAAGCCGTAGCCACATAGTTGTGTAAGATTTACCAGCAAGGTTGTGAATCAAACAGTTTGGCATCGATGACTACATTCTAAGTTATGTCCCTACATGAAAAGACATAAATCTCATCCTAACATAAACTAGTTTTGAAACCTCCTGCCTAACTTAGAAAAACAACATTGTACTTTTGTATTGCCACAGGCTGAGAATCAGTAGAATGTTTTCTCAAAGATACATAGAAAAAAAAATGCTTACTGTACCTAATTTTTATATCTGAATAGAGTTTATTGAATTCATACATATGGATTATATACATATTATAAGTCTATACTAGGGATCAAGAGGATGTCAGAAAGACATAGAATAGTAACTTCAAAATTAATAACATTGATAAAGTGATTTTAATGTTTAAAATGATCACACAATGATGAATCTTTTCAAATATTATTACAGTGTTAGCTTTATAAATGAAAATTGCTTAGTGTCATTTTAAAACACATTTTGCAAATCAGAAATTCAAAATGTTTAGAGTACCAGTAACAATAAAAAATTATTCCAGTTTTTCCAAGGTCCATGTTAATGTTACACTTTCTGACCAAGATGTCGGATATAAAGTTTTGTTGTGTGTCACAAGCAAGTAAATGTATTTATTCAAATGATTTTGGGCAAAAACACTTTTTTTGTTGCTTTTTTTTTGCCATTCTGAGAAAATGAGTGTTGGATCATTAAAAATCACTTCCTCAGAATGGCAAAAAAAAGTCTCATCGCCAACATGGTCAACTACTTTTATTGTACATAGAGGTTGTAGTAAACGAGATAAAAATAATTTTACAAATCACACAATGCATATTTGTTATATGGAAACTATGAATGTAAAAAAGTCACATCTAAAGATTTGCATTTATTTAAGTGTTACACACTTCTAGTTTAGACTATAACAGCATTATATCCGAAAACATATACCAAAATGTTTCAGATTCCATGTTTTGATTACAGATATATATATATATATATATATATATATATATATATATATATATATATATATATTTTTTTTTTTTTTTCCACTTGCTGGTTTTGCATAATTTTAAAGACTGCCAAATCAATGTTTTCAACGCACTGTCATGATGTGATCCAAACAGTCTGATTTGCATTCACAGCCCCTCGCTCTGATTTAGTAACATTGATATCAGAGCTTGTCTTCCCCTTTCCCTCCCCTCAATCCTCCCTCCTTTTTTCTCTCAATTTCTGTCTGTATGCCAGGGGGTGTGCGGTAAATGGCAATACCAATTCACCTGGACTTCACTAGCTTGTAATGGGCGCATTACTGCTCCAGCCCCCCATCCTGTGCCTAGCATAAGCGACAGAGGTCAGCTCTCTACTCCGTGCTCCTGATTGAAGGCATTTATGCCAATTATGGGAAACAGCCTTTCTAGGCTAATGACCCCAGGAACCTTGGACTTTTTCTCCTAGTTGGCCTTGGTGACCAAACAGCCTAAGGTCACCGTCTCTTTATGGGCCCTCTCTCTTTTTGGGTCCACTGAATTGAGACACATTTGCATTTTTCTGTATTCCAATGCAATACACACAGCTGGTCTTTGTTATGCATATTCATCATGGATATGTATGTAATTGTGCTGCCTTACATTGTTTGCAACAATTACAATCTCCCATTCTGATGAAGTTGAGCATCTGAATACTCAAATATGTGCATTTCTATATATTTGTAATGGCTAAACTAACCTAAAGAAACACGGAAAATCGTTTTTTAAAACAGTTTTCTAACAGGTGTGTTGCCATATACAGATGACACCAAAACTAAAACCTCAAAACACAGTGAGCATGAGTCAAATCAATATCCTGCATTCTATTGAATTTCCTCTATAAAATTAAAAGAGGTTTTTAACTTTTTCCATTAAATATAATTGCAGTTCATGTAGTTTCATAAAAACTAATGATGAAAAAGGCCTGTGGTTAAAATTTGGGTTGAAGTAAATGATGGGGCAGGAGTTTGCTTATAGGGCCCCATCATTACTGTGATTAGCCTCTGTTTGCAGGACAGAAACGGCAGACTATTACTGAAGCGCCATATCACTGATATTTCATTGGGTCAGTTTGGGTGAGGAAAACATGACAATTTTTCGGGTTTTTCTTGTCATTAATTTGTTATTATTAAACATAAAACATTTAATAAAAATTGTGAAATCAATTAATCGCATGTAACAAAGGTTTGTGTGTGTGTATATATATATATATATATATATATATATATATATGCATCTACAGTGGAATATGGTTATGTCGACGGTCTCGGGGGTTGCAAAAAAGCGTCGAAATAACCGATGATTGAGATAATCAACATCCAATATGGCGATTTATTTGATGAAGCGATCGGCATGCTATAAAAATTTACATACATATACATGTACGTACATATGTTTAATAACAACAAAAAAGCATATGTGCACCAACTAACAGCAGAGATTTACCAGTATACAATAAAAAACACCTTCGATTCTCGATACAAACCTTTAATTATATTCTCCAACATTGCAAACACAATGATCGAGGTCATCACGCTGTACTATATTGCATACTTTCTTGCGTTCTGCCTGTCTAATGTGCTTTCTCAATAAATTCGTCCCGTCTTTTAGTAACCGGGTTCTTCAATCCGCAGCGCCGGTGAGCAGAGCCTGTGTCAGAACAGAAGTTCTTCTGCGGCTGCGCGGCACTGTGAGACAAGCGTCACTGGAGATTCATGTGTGATCCACGTGCAACGCGAACTCAGTGAACTAGGTACGATCTTAGTCTCGAGATAATGTGAAGTGGTGAATTTGTCCCTCTTTTGGGCTCGAGATTAAAGCAACATTAAAGAATCGACGTAACTGAGGGAGAAAGGGCTTAGACAAATAGGGAGTTTGGTGGTTCCACTTCAAAAACGTCGACATAATAGGATTGGCGAGTTAACCATGAGTCGAGATAAGCGAACTCCACTGTATATATATATATAAATAAAAACACACACACATCTATATATATATATATATATATATATATATATATATATATATATATATATATATATATATATATATATATATATATATATATATATATATATATATATAACTCAGACAAGGCACGTGATTGGTTCCTTGCGAGAGATCGACGAATGAGAGCACGAGTGGAGTGGGAGCCTCTTCGCCTCTCTCAGAAGCAAATGTTGACGATCCAGCGCCGATATCTGACGATATATATATATATATATATATATATTCAGTGGAGTTCACTTATCTCGAGTCACGGTTAACTCGCCAATACTATTATGTCGACATTTTTGAAGAGGAACCGCCAAACTCCCTATTTGTCTTATTATTTTCTTGTGGGTTATGTCGATTCTGTTATGTTGAGTCCCTGTCTGAGTTCGCGTTGCACGTGGATTGCGGTCAGTGTTGCCAACTTGGCGTCTTTGTTGCTATATTTAGCGAGTATTCAGACCACATTTTCAAAAAAGCCACTAGCGACAAATCTAACGACTTTATCTGGAGTTATTGGAGACTTTTGGAGACTCTCTGAAGTGAAAGCACATATCGTTCTTACTCTTCTCAAGGAGCAGCAAGAGCTGCCCCATCCCCATCCCAAAGCACTCACAGGCGGCCCGGTCCTCGTGCAGCAGATCCGCCCAGATGCAGGCAGAGCAGATGTTGTTCACTCAAATGACTTGCCCATGTCCGGCAAGCCGCCACTGGCTGATTACACAATGGCAGTACAGGATGTCAAATGTTCTTTGTCTGAAAAATAATTCAATCACTGCACAAATATAAATTGCTGCATTTGTTTGACTCACACAGCCTCAGTCACGTACTTTCGTCCCCTGTGTGTGTGTGCCTGCTTGTGACAAAAGCTAACTAGCTGGCTTGCTTATGTCTCAGTCAAAACTGTATACCCAAAAATACAGGAAGGAGTGGGAATCAAACCCTGAATTCCAAGGCTGGTTAAAGCCGTTTATTGGTGATAATACGCGGGCATACTTGTTAGACAGACAGAACGCAAGAAAGTATGCAATCTAGTACGGCCACACAACGCGCACGCACGCACACAAATGCATCCCTGATGTAAGTTCTGCTCAGCGCCGCTGCAGATTGAAGAACGGATTGAAGGTTATTAAAATACGGGACAAAGCCGAATTTGTTGAGAAAGCACATTAGGCAGGCAGAACGCAAGAAAGTATGCAGTCTAGTACAGCGTGATGACCTCATGAATATGTTATGATTGTTTACGCTGTGAGCGAAATTGTGTTTGCAATGTTGGAGAATATGATTAAAGGTATGTATCGAGAATCGAAGGTGTTTTTTTATTGTATACTGGTAAATCTCTGCTGTTAGTTGGTGCACATATGCCTTTTGTTGTTAGCAAACATATACAGTGTATGTATATTTTTATAGCATGCCGATCCCTTCATCAAATAAATCGCCATATTGGGTGTTGGTTATCTCGCTAAACGGTTATCTCAACGCTTTTTTGCAACCCCTGAGGCCATCGACATAACCGAACTCCACTGTATATATATATATATATATATATATATATATATATATATATACTGTATACACATAGACACACACTGCTCAAGTTCATTGTAGTTCATTCAAGTTCATTGAAGTCTCAATTAAATATTCAATATTAAAATATTTATTTATATATATTCTGTAATTTCTTAACAACATAATCATGTGACAACAAATGGTTGTCAATTGGATTCAAGTCTAGGGAATGTGAGGGCCAGTCAATGACATCAATGCCTTCCTTCCTTCCAATAGTTTGCAGTTTCATCAGCAGAAGCCAGCTTAAAGTCTCACAAGGAGTTTGTTAGTTTGCCCCAGTTACAATCACATTGTCACAGCAATTATACTGTAACAAAAGCTACTAACTACATCAGTACTTAAATGAATCTCATTGGATAAGAAAGAAAGAAAGAAAGAAAGAAAGAAAGAAAGAAAGAAAGAAGGATAAAAAACCTAGTAATTTTCCACACAAGAGCAAATAGTCAGAAGCATATCTTCGTTGATCAAGGCCTCTGGTTTACACGTTAAGTGACCTTCCAGGTTGCAGAAATGCATTTCTAGGCATCAGATTGTCGAGAACAACAAGTCATTCCATCTCCTTATGGTGCCAGTTGATCACCTCACCAATATGGAGGACTTGCCAATTCTGGTGTTCTTTGGCAAATGCCAGTAGATCTGCATGGTGCTGAGCTGTGAACACTGGTCCCACGTCTGTTTCTAAGAGTTTGGTCACTGGCAGTGCTCCTTTTCCTCCTTGCACAAAGGAGCAGATACCGGACCTGCAGCTGGGTTTTTGACTTTCTATGTCCCTGTCCAGTTCTCCTTAATTATATGAGTCTCACAGTATTTCCTCCATGCTCTTGAAATTGTGCTGCGAAACACAATAAACATCCTTGTAACGGCACATATGAATCCATCCTGGAGGAGCAGGACTGCCTGTGCAACCTGATTGTGTTGCAGGTACTGCCTCATGTTACAGACAGTGGCAAGGACCCTAAAAAAACACAAAACTAAAGACAAATCAATCAGGAAGAATAAGGAGAGAGCAATTGTCTATGGCCACCACCTGTAAACTCATTCAGTGTTTGGGGGTTGTCTTGATGTTGCCTCTCCAGTGCACCTGTTGCCACTTTCACCAAAGCAAGTGATTCACAATCACTACATATATAAAATGAACTCGGTTCATTTTGGTATATATATATATATATATATACACACATTTGCAAACATTTATTTAATTAGATGTGATTATTCGCAATTAATCGATTTGACTACATAGTTTACTTATTTAACTATATATTTTTTACATAATATTATCACATTTTTTGATAAGATCAGATTTACATTTCTAAACAATCATTGAACTAAACATTTTAGCCACTACATCAACCCTTCTGAACAAGGGGGTTAGGGGTCCCACTTGGGGTCTTCTGCAAACTTCCAAAGGGGGCCAGAGTGACTTCAAATTAATTAATTGTTTGTAAAAAACAACAACTTAAAAACGGATTATTTATTTTCCCCCCTCAGTAATGCTGTTTTTATTGAAGAACAAGAATCAGAATCTTGAATACTATGGAGAACACAACATTAATTGTGATTAAATTATTTAATATATCAACATGTTTATGTTAATAAAACACCAGAAGTAATAACTAAGCTAATTTAAATGGGTTTTCAAATATTCGTGTGAAAAAGGTTGAGAACCACTACACTAGATCAAGGTGGTAACTGACCTCCTTTAAAAGTCTTCAAATATGTTGCTCTTAAATTTAGACTTGCGGAATGTTTGTTTGGGTGAGAAACACTGAAAACTCTAAAAACCCTGATGCTGGGAAGTTTTTGTTCCCATAGGAACCAGGCCGAATCGTTTAATCCTCCCTGTTCCTCCGTATCTCTCCCCTGCTCCCCCTTAAAAACACTCTCTCACAAACTTGGCAGCCTAATCGAGCAGCACCTATTGCGCTCCCACTGTGAGATTATTAAGTAAATTATTTTAAGATCAAACGACCAGCAGTAACAATGAAGCCCAGTGCAAAAGCTTCTGAGGTCTTCAACCCTACCCCCCAATCCACCATCCCCACCTCCCCTTTCCTCACAAATTGAAGCTCTGTGGGGATCTCTCCACACCTCTCAGGTGAATTCCCTCAGTGCCCTACATCCTCCCATTAGTAGCCTTTTAGCTGCAGGCTAAGGTAGGGCTCGCTAATTGGCCTTGGGAACAAAACTAACTCACTGACAGGCACAAACTCGCAAGGAGCTAAAATGGGCAAATTGCCCCACTCCCGGGCAGCTGCTGTGTGACCGGTGTGGCCAGAGGCAGACTGGACATTCCCAGATCACAAAACTGTATCAGGAGGCAGTTTAACGTGGCTGGGATGGAGTTTAATAACAGTGTTTCTGTTCAGTGAGCGGCAGAGAAAGACAGTTAGAGCTCTTAGAGATGTTCTAGGTATGATGCATTTGCATTTGATGCAAACGTTATCACAAACAAATATCTTTGGTTAAGCTTTTTTACATGTAGGCTAGTTTCAAGAATAATATTACAGAGCAGAAGGTCTCTGAATGTCATTTGAAAAAGATCAATAGGGAAAAGCATTCAGTGTTGACAACAAAAGTTTGTCCTTCCATTGTGATGCAATGCTAATGCTAATTAGCTAAACTAAAGAATCACAATGCCTTTTGAACCTGCTGCTGCTGCTGGTCACAAAATCTGGCGTCATTCCTGTCACATCTTTATTCCTTTGTCAATCTTATGAATTCTGACTAAAATTCAGACTGATATTTTAATCCTTCAATAACTTACTCTCAGGATATTTGTGGTAGCTAAACATAAAAAGTCCTGGGCTACAAGGCTACAATTTTTGTAAAATTGTTGTCTAGCTTAATATAAATGTGTACAATCTCATTCGTTTTCTTAAGATCTGATTACACCACACTGACAGGTTTAGGAGTGGACGTTAATGCTTACTTTTTTCTAAAAAATCTTAGTTTTCGTACAAATCTCATGTACAAATTCATATAAATTGCCAGTATGTAAAATAGTTGAGATTGGATTGAGTTACTCATAATTCATAATTTAAAGGAGTTAAGCAACAGTTAAGATAACCTGCTTAAAACAAATACTATGCTTTACCAATACTGTACTTTAACTGCCATGCTAATAAAGATTTACTGAATTGAATTGATAGTATAAAGAAAATGTTTGATTACAATCTACACAGATTGTGTGAAATAAAATGTGACATAAAAAATGTTTTACTTAAAAAGCTACAGTGTTTTGATAGCTGTTGAAAAATATAATAAAATTAGTAGCATTGTAAGTTACCCCCCAACATTATAGTACTAATAATATGGGAATATCTGTTTTCTCGGTTGCCTAAAACAACGCTTAGTGTGTGTAAGAGATGAACAGAGATAAAGAGAAAAAATATGTGCCATTAGGTAAGTTCTCAAGTCATTACACAGTGATTACCCAAAAGCTTATGAAAGGTTGCTTTGAGAGTATGTCTTTAAATGGGTCAAAGAAAGCTCCTCTCAGCTCAGGGTAATTGGAACTTGAATCAATTGTTTGTAATGTATGTCAGCATCACACATCAAAGTTATTAATTTCTCTCCATCTGAAAGAGATCTGTGGAATGTGAAGGTGTTTGTGGGGAAATAGAGGGAAATTATTGGTACAGAATTCCTGTAATGTAACAAAAAAACAACATAAAATAACAATAAAAGCAAAAATGGTTCATTTAACTCTATATTCATTAGCATAAAAAACAAGAAGAATATTTTCCACAGAGCAGGAGGAGATACACCAGTGTATTTCGTCAGATTTTTGGGAGGCAATGTCATCCATCACATGCTCTAATTCGCGATGGCCTCCCATTGAGAGTTTGAAATGTGCATGTAATTTCATTTGAAGCCCCCTGGTCACTCTCGGCATCCTCCCTGCATGTTTGTCAATGTGCTGTAATCTCATGCACAGTGGGACCTTAAGTGCTGATGAAATCAGATTGTCGAGTATCATGTCGTTAAGGAACACTGCAAATCAAATGGTCAGTGAAGTGTTCAACACATTTCATCACTTTGTATTTCAGCACCTTGTTGCATTCTGCATTCTTCCCAAAAGTGAAAAAAAAAAAACATTATTTACTCCTTATCATGTCCCAATCTTTTATGGTGTTTAGTGGTACACAAAATTTGATTTGTTTTTAAAGAATACCGTTGTAGCTCATGATGTAGTTCTTGTTGTACAATTGAGATCGAGATATATAGACATTTTTATGATACTTTAAATTCTTTTGAGTGTTTTTTTTTTGTTGTTTTTTTTACATGAAAGGCCATGGTCACTATTACCTGTCATAGATGTTTTTATTTGTTCCATGCAAAAACAAAGCATGTGGGCTTTGAAAAATTTGTACGCAATAATAATAAACACCTTTACACCTTTTATTATGTAGCGGGACAATTTGACCCATTTTGGTTTTGGAGTTGTCAGAAATACTGGTTAACCTATGTGGTGTTAACATATGTTGACTTTTGTTGTCATTTAAGGTCATGACCATACCTGTAAAGTGCAGAAACTGTTGTGTAAGTGCGTTCAAAAAGACCTGTTACGATTATGATATTTGGTCAGTTTGATTACATGAGTAAAGGCAGCTTGAAGCACAGACTTGAAGTAGAATTTAAAAATAAAAATGTGTCAAGGTATGTCATTATATCAGTTTCTCCAACTATCCTCTTAGGGTATTTACATTTACATTTGACAAATGCATTTATCTGAAGAAAAATCATTGTATTGAAGGCATATATTTTAATCAGTTCATGCATGTTCAGGTTACTGGAAATCATACCCATGATCTTACTGTTGCAAATTCCATTCTGTACTGTTTGAGCATCAGGAAAACACACTAAAGTGTCTTTATTCACTTTTTCGGTATAGAATGCTATAACAATAATAAAAAAAATAGTGAAAATATTTTCGGTGAATTGTATTGAATCCAGTCAGGGTCAATTTGACCCGACCATAATGATCTTACACAGATTTGAAACCTAATACAATATTAAATACTCTAAACCAGGGGTGTCCAAATTCTGTCCTGGAGGGCCACTGTCCTGCAGAGTTTAGCTCCAACGTGCCTCAACACACCAGCCTGGAAGTTTTTACTATGCCTAGTAAGACCTGGATTAGCTGGTTCAGGTGCTTAATTGGGATTGGAGCTGAAATCTGCAGCACGGTCAGTGGCCCCGCGGGAACTTTTGTGACCAGCTTTAATCTCATTCACCTTCCGACATTCGCATTTAAAGCAATACGGGACCACAACGGTGCCACCACAACATGGTGGCTTTTCACACATGATTAGTTCTGCCATCAGCAGCAGGTCTGAGACAGGAGCACCAGCTTTCCTAAGCAGATTTTGTCCTGTAGCTGACCCCATCATTAGGCACTAATAATCTAGTCTTCCATGAGACCTGCAGCTGAGTCCGCCAAACCACGACTGAGTCTAGTCTTGACGACAGCAGGGCTGCAGGAGGTCGTGATAAATAGCGACGGGAGTCATATTTGGGACACAATGACAAGTTGTCCTCTATCATTAGTGCCGTGTGGGTGCCGGTAGGTGCAGAGTCGGGGAGTGGGGCACACAGATGGTACTGCCAGCACCTCTCTCTGTAGAAACGGCAGTGAGAGGACCCTGTTGCTGCGTATTGTAGCTCATCAGCCCTGAACACCTGATCATATTATACTGTGCCATTATGGCAAAGCATTTCTAATCCAAAAGCTATTTTATTCAACTATCACGTTCTTTCAAATAAAAACACGTTTTTCATTATATTTATTTTTAAAACTGCAATATAAACATACAAGGACTTGAATACACCTAGTATTGTTAATTTGTGTATCCTATTAAAAGAATTACATTTTTTTGGGGGAAAAACTTAACCTTTAAATGCATGAATGTTCTGCCAATCATTATTACATATTCTGTATCTATCTATAGCTAACATGAATGGATCTCTACCTGTCTCAACAATATTCATTTCTCCTGATATTTGATTAACAAATACAGAATAATAAAATAAAACTTAAAAATAAAATATAGAGCTTGAAAAGGTTCAATTTGAGCAGATGTTTTATACCATCACCACCGTCCTCGTCAGAGCTCATTTCCCAGTACATTCAGCATCTGGCTCATTTTAGCGATCATTTTCAACATTTTCAAAATAAATATTGACAGCGCTGACAGCTTCTTCCACCACCAAGTGACACTAATATTTGATTGCACACAGTACTTGGTTTGCAGTAAATTTTTGCTGATGATACTTCCTATTCTTTTGTTTTCTGTTATGAGTGAAACGTCACTTCATCATTGTGTACCAGACGTTGCAACCTTGTGGAATAAAGGTGATTTGCACTTATTCAGTCATGAGAGATTCAATTATTTTTGTGCAGAAAAAAAAAATACTTTCACTGTTACACACATTAGGTTGTTAGAGCTACCCAATTTTTAAAAAAAAATGACTGGGAAAACACGCATTCTTTTATAATTGTTTTTCTTGTTATATTGTTTATAAAGATTTAATTGAAGAATACTAAAACCCCTTGTGTATATCCTCCCTGTGTTTCTTTCAGTCTTGGTTGGTTGTCGTCAAGTTAACGTCGATGTAATGTCTGAGGTACAATATGTGAAATTTTTGTTGTAGTTTGCAAATGCTTTTGAGTTTTCATTATTAAAGTCGATTTAAGTTTAGTTTCTTTCCTCCTTACCACAGAGGGTTCAGAGGGTAGTGAATGTATATTATATTAATATATCATATGATATATTTTATCATATATTCCATTATCTTTTATCATTCCATTTTATCTTTTCTCTCATAAAAAAACAAAAATACAAAACCATCTCAGTGCCTATTAACAATTTGTATGTATTGTGAACACTGAATATTGTTAGTCTAATCAGTCATGTGGTGTGGACAAAATACTGTAGAACCTCAAGATACGAAAGGCTCAACTTACGAAAAATCCAAGTTATGAAAGTAAAGATCCTTCATGCATCTTCTATACGTATGTGCTGGCGTGCTTTAGCTCAGCCACTCCGCACCCGAAACTTTACATTTTTTATGTGTTTTCGTAAAGTTAAGTGTACGTACGTACGTACGTTATCTGCCGTTTGTCCTCCTCCTCTGCCGCCACTTTCGGAGATAGCCTCACTCGAAAGGTAAGCTTCGACATTTTACGTTATTTCATTGTTTATAGGTCAATTTAGCTTTATTATGAAATTTAATGGGGTGTTTTTGGAGGACTTGGAACGGATTAGCCATTTTACATGTAAAATGTGTTCCAAGATACGAAAAACTCATTATACGAAGGCCGCCTCGGAACAGATTAATTTCGTATCTCGAGGTACCACTGTATTATTAATGATTAATATTATTTAAAAAAAATAATGAAAATATAACTTAATGTTTTACTTTATGGTAACCCAGCATGACTTCTTTAGAGTCAATAAATAGAATTTTTTTTTTTTTTTTTTTTTTTTGAAAATGGTATAAAAAATGGTTTAAAAGTTTAAAATCATTTGTAATCAACATGAATAGAAAGATTGTGTTTCTATGAACTTGGCAAATGTTTTTAAACAATTTATCATTTCCATTATTGAGCACATCAAATACTGAACCTTGTTTCCATCATGTAATGAAAAAGTAAGTTTTTATCTCTCAAAAATCTCACTTTATTTCTCAAAATTCTGAAATTATATCTCGTAATTATGAAAAAAAGCCTGAATTTCAAGTTGATATTCTAACAGAGAAAAAAAGTCTGAATTGTGAGATTTTTTTTAATTCTGTGGTGGAAACAAGCTTCCATACCAAAAAGGGTATGATATCCATAATGAAATGCGTGATAAAATGTATACTTTAAATTAACTTGGTCGCTAGGTATGAAAGTATTTTCCAACTGAATAAATTACATAAAATAAATGTAATAAAATAAAAAAAGAAGAATGTAAACTCTTATTATTATTTCCCCAGTAACTGTTCTCACACACTGCGTACACAGCTCTTCCTGTCATTTGGCTACACATAGCAAGTCGCTAGTCAGCGAGACAGCATCTCCGTTATCTTCACTTTGACACCTTTGAAAGTAATCCATTAAAATAACAATAAACGGATGCAAAAACAAAACAAAAAAGAGCCAAATGTCTTTGATTTACAAAAGCAAGACTTCTTGTCCTTAATTTTAATGTTGGGACCTTTGATTTCCTCTTGAATGGAAGGCTTAACTGATGCTAAGAGTATAGGGCAGTAACTGAAGACAATGAGAGCTTTCAAAGTTTAAGTGCCCATTCAAATGCTAAGAAAGCAATGGCTAATTATATAGTTCTAAGACGCTTGAAAGTCTCTTATCTGTCTTACATTAATGCCGAGTCACTGATGTGCTGTTTATTTCCCAGCAGTCATCTGGTTTCCTGCCCAATGAATGACAAGAGAGGAAGAAGGAGGTCCAAGCCTCTAATGATTCCAGTGAATTTAGATTTCAATAGGGCACTGGTCTTAATGACAGTCTTCACAGCTAGGCTGGGAGAAACGGCAGAACACTGCACTCTTCTCTTTCTTTTCATCTGCTGTCATTTTATAAATCTCGTTTAATCGTATAGACATGTTAATCAAAGAGTTCTGGATTCTTATGCAGTTTCTGTTTTGATACCGTCAACCCAAAATCAATCCAAAAATGTGTCAATGTTTGCCTTGACTATCTAAATGAGTGTTTGGCACTCATACATGAATGAAGTCATTTATCTCAACCATTATCTCAGTATCCTCTCAATAATATTAGTCAAAAGACTCGAAAAAGTTGTTTTTAAAGCAGCTTTCAATCTTTGTCTATGCTTCACAATCACACTTCCTATCACTACAGAGCCTTATAAGACAGTTTGTTCATTCTTGTCCTCCAAATTCCCTTTTCTTCTTTTTTACACTCTTAAAATCTAAAGAATGGCTCATTTTGAACCCCTCCGGCTTCCCGAATCCCTTGTGAGGTCTCCCCAGGGATGCGGATGTGCAAAACAATTTTCCCTTTTTCCAACCAAATAAAAAAAGTACCATATCACACAAAGCCAGCTTAAATTAGTTGTTGCCAAGCAACCAGCATCAAAAGGTCCATTGCTTTGGGTTGAGGATGCCTGTAATTTAACACTTTGTGGGCACACTGAAATCACAATCAGCTAGCCAGAGTTTTCCGCAATTAGCCCATCCCTGCACCCCAATTTACCACCACTGCCTATAGAAAGTGTTCTGTAGGCACTCAGGCTGAAAGCGTTTCATGCTCTGAATAACAGAAAGAAAAGTACTGATGGTCAAATTTTTCAATGTGATACCTTTTCATAATTTTTTTTGAGTAATTTCTTGTGTCATTGGGTTTAATGCCTATTATTACTTAAGGTACGTTTACACTACTGTACAGTGATGCACTTAAAACAGAAAGGTTTTTCCTTTGCTTTTTGGAAAACATTGTCATTGTCAAACAAAACTGAATTGACCGCTTTCAAATTAACGCATAATACATATATACATATATCACCCTTTACACAAAGTGGAGCTTACATGAAGACAATAATTGTATAATTTTAAAAACTTGCACTATCAAAAGCTTGTTTTCACGACGCCAAGACGGCATTGTCGAGTAAATGAACAGCCAAAACTCATTAAAAATCTTCTCTTTTTTTTCTGCGAAAATGGTGTTGCGTAAATGGACCCTTAGAATCAATTGCAAGGTAATTATCCTAAAAGGGGGAAAAAGGTTAATTGGGTTTCTATATAGAACCCTAGGGTACTTTCCTAAATTTGAAATAACGCTTTATGCCAAAATAGTTCTATATAAGGAGAAATGTCTTAAATGATTGCATAATGCTGCCACGCTTAATTTAATTTTTTTTTGATAAAGTGTTTATGAGCTGTTTAATTATGTTCATTCATAAAGGGTAATTAAGACCGGCATCAAGAGTCTACAGCGAACAATCCGGACAGCTGAGAAGATTATTGGTTCGCTCCAGCCCACCCTCCATGATCCTTACCCCTCCAGAGTGAGAAAAGGGGCTAAGAAAATCACTTTGAACCCCAAATACCCATCCCATTCTATCTTTGAACCTTTGCCCTCTGGCGGGCACTACACTTATATTTATTTCTACTTTGCAATACGTCCACACTATGTATGTCTACACTATTAAGCGACAAGGTTGTTAATCAACGGTCTTTGCTTCTGTTGCATTATTTCAACTTTGTGAATTTCAACTGTGAATTACATAATCATGTCAGCCTCCCTACTCTCTCAAAACACTTTTTTTTAATATGCATATTTTTCACTAAACAAACAAAAACATTTATTTTAATCATTTATAATTTTTCTTTGTTTTTATTTTGATTATGTCATTCTCAATGCTTCATGAAATTGTAGATCTTTTCCTCACAAAAGGGAATTTTTGCTGGTTGGTTTGGTTTATTGCTTATAACGCTTAACAATAACTTTTTTCTTTATCCCTATGGGAGAAAAGAATGGAAAAAATACTTCCGGAACATACACCGCGGAAAACGGGGACGGGCACTAATGCGTTCTATTGACATTTGTTATGGCATTCTTCTCAACTTTCGTTAACTCTACAATAAGTAAATCAAAATTCACCAGCTATTTGCTCTTCAATAGTGATGGCATAGAAATATACAAAGCTACTGTAAAAACGGAAGCTCAAACATACAATTGAGCGGTTGTTTCACTGAAGATCTATACTAAAACAACAACAATACAACAAATATATTGTCATTTGCATGGTATAAAATGTTTCTGTTCTGATGCAAATCCTAATTTGCATCTCTCGCAAAACATGTGATCATTTGTTCTATGATATCCTAATTTTTTTTGTAAAGTTCAGCATGGTGATTATTCTCCTGCTGCCCAGATGAAGATTGTTTGCTGATTGCGCTCAGTATTTACGTCTGTCCTGTCTGATGATGGTAGATGAGGCCTTGAGCTCAGGCTGGGACGAAGACGTTTGCCGCAATCACAGCCTTTTACTCTCCTTATGAAAATTCAGTTTTTGCAGTGACCAGCCTGCTAAGCCAGACTGGGCAGACATGTATGGAGGTGGTCTGGAGGTACACCGGAGACTGGAGTGCTTTTCTTTCCCCCTGTTGATTGACTCATCAAATCCCAACAGTTATCTAGCTGTCTGGTGGGACTTGTTTGCTATTGATTGATTTGATGGGAGAAAGAAATCATTAGGACATTCAAAGCAGAGAAGGAAATCTTGTGATTCACTGAAGTGGTCTGAGTGAGTTGATGATACACAGACATTTACAGCATATTTTATGGGCTGCTCTTTGACAGAAACACCTTACCGTAGCTGGCTGCGCTTTTACAAAATGCTTTACAATAGACATGAACGCTGAATTTGATATTGTCGTCCGTTAAGCAGAAGTGTTGTGCTTTCTCAGATTTTTAAGCCAAATGAGTTAGAGCATGTTAAAAAATGTTACCGAAATTACATATTTGCAAAGACAAATTTAATCAGTGCGAGCATTAATATATTCAGACCCTCTTAAATGTGTCACTCTTTGTTATATTGCAGCCATTTGCTAAAATCACTTAGGTTCATTTTTTCCTCATCAATGTACACACAGCACGCCATATTGACAGAAAAACACAGAATTGTTGACATTTTTCAGATTTATAAAAAATAAAAAAATAAAAACTTAAATATCTCATGGTCCTAAGTATTCAGACACTTTGCTTAGAGCAAAAGGTTCTTCTACTAAATACTAATACAGCCATGAGACTTTTTGGGAAAGATGCAACAAGTTTTTCACACCTGGATTTGGGGATCCTCTGCCATTCCTCCTTGCAGATCCTCTGCAGTTCTGTCAGGTTGGATGGTAAATGTTGGTGGACAGGCATTTTTAGGTCTCGTCAGAGATGCTCAGTTGGGTTTAAGTCAGGGCTCTGGCTGGGCCATTTATGTCATGGAGTTGTTGTGAAGCTACTCCTTCGTTATTTTAGTTGTGTGCTTAGGGTCATGTGTCTTGTTAAAAGGTAAACCTTCAGCCCAGTCTGAGGTCCTGAGCACTCTGGCGTAGGTTTCCATCCAGGATATCCCTGTACTTGTCTGCATTCATCTTTCCCTCGATTGCAACCAGTCGTCCTGCAGCTGAAAAACACCCCCACAGCTGATGCTGCACCGCCATGCTTCACTGTTGGGACTGTTGGACAGGTGATGAGCAGTGCTTTGTTTTCTCCACACATACCGCTTAGAATTAAGGCCAAAAATCTTTTTTTATCTTTTTATCTTGGTCTCATCAGACCAGAGAATATTATTTCTCACCATCTTCGAGTTCTTCAGGTGTTTTTTAGCAATCTCCATGCGGGCTTTCATGCGTCTTGCACTGAGGAGAGGCTTCCGTCTGGCCACTCTGCCATAAAGCCCCGACTGGTGGAGGGCTGCAGTGATGGTTGACTTTCTACCACTTTCTCCCATCTCCCGACTTGCATCTCTGGAGCTCAGCCACAGTGATCTTTGGGTTCTTCTTTACCTCTCCCACCAAGGCTCTTCTCCCCCGATAGCTCAGTTTAGCTGGACGGAAAGCTCTAGGAAGGGTTCTGGTCGTGCCAAATATCTTTCATTTAAGGATTATGGAGGCCACTGTCCTCTTAGGAACCTTAAGTGCAGCAGAATTTTTTTTTGTAACCTTGGCCAGATCTGTGCCTTGCCACAATTCTGTCTCTTCAGGCAGTTCCTCTGACCTCATGATTCTCATTTGCTCTAACATGCACTGTGAGCTGTAAGGTCTTATATAGACAGGTGTGTGGCTTTCCTAATCAAGTCCAATCAGTATAATCAAACACAGCTGTACTCAAATGAAGGTGTATAACCATCTCAAGAGTGATCAAAAGAAGTGTCACAGCAAAGGGTCTGAATACTTAAAACCATGAGATATTTCAGTTTTCTTTTTTAATAAATCTGCAAAAATGTCAACAATTTTGTGTTTTTCTATCAATATGGGTTGAAAAAAATTAACTTAGTTTGCTAATGATTTTAGCTAATGGTTGCAATATAACAAAGAGTGAAAAATTTAAGAGGGTCTGAATACTTTCCGTACCCACTGTAAATTCCAGCTAACGAAAATATGTTCTAAGAATGCTTTGTTATATTTAAAATTCACCAGGACTGCACTATTAAAATATAGATACATGACATTCTTGTGTTAAGTCTGTACACAGAGCAAAAAGCCCTTTAACACGTTTAACATGTTTTCGTGGGTGTGCCATTTCTCAAGTTCCTGTTTGAAGACCATATTCTGAGTCACTGCGCTTCACCAGAAGGAAATTTACTGGGCTGTAAGTGGTAGGTAGCTAGCAGGAAAAATTACAGGAAAGGAAAAAAGACAAATGAAGCAGAGGAGCATGTTTTGGCATGTGTCTGTGGAGTGTGGAAATGCGGTACACTACATCTGGGAGAGACAGATCCTTGACGCCAACCTCACTTTTCAGTTGATAGCTGCAGAAAAAAAAGCCTACTAGTTGGAAGACTAAGATGAATAAAATGAACACAACTGAAAATAAAGATCTTGTGTGAAAAATCAGGGCACAGACAGGTACTTCCTACAGGTGATGCATCTCTCTCTCTCAGACTTTTTGACTGCCGTAGAGAATGATCACAGGGGCCGCCAGTACACACAGACCTCTGACCCCAGCTTCAAATGGAGAACGGCAGTAAATCATGCCACAGCAGATGCCCTTAAATATTCCCATTAAGCAGCCAACTCCCCTCGGGCCAAGCTTACAGGAATGTCAACCAACTACTTCAACAGAGCCTGAGGTGAGAGACCAGAGAGCAAAACTGTACACATTTTAAAGTGAATTATTGTATATTAGTTGTTGTATTTTCACAGTCATGTTTCCAGTAGTAGCTCTACAATTTATAAAAAAATAAGTTATAAATGTATATCATTTCACATTGAACAGGAGCAGGAAGTGACTGTGGTGTCATAAAATACTAATTATTATCTGTGTCTGGCTTACAGTAATCTCTGTATTATGTTGTTTTATTCCCTGACCGAGGGGATCCTCGGCCCAGATGTGCTGGCACTGGCTTACTCAATATACGTCTCACTCAATGAGCCTTCTTGCACAGATTCTATATGAAGAAAGGGAACCATTGGCACATGGAGGTCTGAGTGACCCTTCAAGGATATTCCTCCCCAGACATTTCTGACCCACCACCAAACTGATCATGCTGGATGATGTTGCACGCAGCATATCATTCCCCACAGCATCTCCAGACTTTTTCATACATCTTTCACGTGTGCTCAGTGTGAACCTGTTCACATCTGTGAAGGGAACGGGGTGCCAGTGGCGGACTTGAATTCTGGTGTTTTTTGTTAAATGCCAATTGAGCTGCACGGTGCTGAGCTGTGAGGACAGGTCCCAGTAGAGGACGTCAGGCCCTCAGGCCACCCTCATGAAGTCTGTTTGGGCAGAAACATGCACACCAGTTGCCTGCTGAAGGTCAATTTCCAGGCCTCTGGTAGTGCACCTCACACAATGGAGCAGATACATGTCCTGCTGCTGGTTTGTTGCCCTTCTTTGTCCCTGTACAGCTCTCCTCATTTAACGGCCTGTCTCCTAATATCTCCTCTATACTCTTGACACTGTGCTTGGAAACACACAACCCTCCTTGCAACAGCACCTATGGATGTGCCATCGTAGAGGAGCAGGACTGCCTGTGCAACCTGATTGCTACAGACAAATGTCAAGGACTGTAACAAAATAGAAAGATCACATAGGAAGAATAAGGAGAGAACAATTGTCTATGGCCACCATGCAGAAAATCATTCCCGTTTTGGAGGTTTTCTTGCTGTGCCTCTCCAGTGCACCTGCTGTCACTTTCATTTGCACAAAAGTAGGTGAAACCGATTCCCAATCACTTATGCTTCCTAACTGAACAGATTGACATCCAGATTGAAGTTTATTTGACTTAGTGTTATTCTGTGATGGTTAAGTGTTCACTTAATTTTTTTGAGCAGTGCATTTAAAAACATAATTTATTATTGTAATAGCAAAACTGAAATTTCAGCATAATTACTCCAGTCTTCAGAAATCATTCTAAAATGATGGTTTGGTGCTCAAGATTCAACAATAATTTCAAAATTGGAAACAGCTGTGCTCCAAAAACAACAGGTCTTACTAGGCAAAATCACGATGAAACTAGCCAATTCACTGACATAGTGTATAATATTGACAAACAATATTTTTACTTTTGTTTATTCTGTTGAAATATTTAACATATAATATTTAAAATATAAATATTTATATTTTAAGTTAAATATTTATAGTTAAGTTAGCTGACCATTAAAAATATTTTACATCACAATTTTAACGCAGTTCCCCTTGTGTCCTAAACAAGAACAGCACTAGACTAACAATCACATTTTTTTTAAAGTACAGTGAAATGCAAATGCTTGGGGACAGAGTGAAATTCAGGAGTGTAACATGTTTGGAGAAAATGCATTGAAAGCAAATAGTTAATAAACATCAAATTCCTTATCGCCTATAGCTAAATCACAATAACATAATATATGTACCCTTTTCCCATTTCCGGGGTTCAGCAGAAATCATCATAGGTAAACTTCAATAGTGGTGTAAAGAGGTGGCAGCAAATCAAATTTTCATACATGCCTTCATACTTGCCCATGATAGCCTTTCAACAACTTTCCAAAAGAAAGGAAAACATCTTTGTTGATCCAGCAACAACATTCCAATCAACCAATAAGATTTGAAGGACACGTTTACATTCAAGTTGAGGCTTACAACCAGCCTAAGCACCCAAGTGATTCTACATCAGTTATTCTCTTATCATTTCCCTCTAATTTCAGGGATAAGTTATGGGTAGAGTTAAGTTTAGAGGTAGGGATCTGGTTAAGATTAAATTTCCGGACAAGAATGATGTTCCAAGATAAACAAATATGTTGCCCCAGGAACACATCTAACTATGCAAAATCAGGTTCTGTGTGAAAACGGGTCACCACAGTCTGTGAAAAGGTCAAATAACTCATTTTTTATGCAATAATGTTAAATTTGCTTACGTTTTTTTTTTTTTTTTTACAAAAAATTAGCTATCCTGCAGCGTTTACAGTTTTGCAGTGATTACATTCAGAATATTTTACTGTAATAAACTACTGTTAAATCTTAGCATTTTTCAACAGTAAACTGTAAGAGTGTTTGCACTGGTTTACAGTGTACACAGTGTTGTCCTTTAATAATTTCCAAGAAATAGGCTCTTATACCTAACAGTGGAGGCACTGTTTTTAGCCTTATTGATGTTGCCATGGATAAAAGATGCAACAACATGACCAGCACCTCTTACACTTAAACTCACTCAAACGCAGGTTGTCATGATGGTTTAGGCCTCGGCTCCACTGTCATGTCTGTGGATGCTTCACTCACCGCCCATCATTCAAAGAGCCAAGGTCATCAAGAGTCCTCTGCTTTACATAACCGCATAGCAAATGAAGGCCTTTCAATCAGATGGGAGAGTGCGCGCCTGACCACAAACAGGCCCGCCATGACAGATGAAGGGATAAATCAGTAAAGCTTTAAGAGAGGGCGCGAGCTGTCACATTCACACTCGCTATGTAAAGTCTGTTGTACACAGTACTTTCATTAACATATTGCAGCCATAACATTTATTAAAAGTGATATTGCGATTCTCACATACATGCACACGGCAACTGTCTAATACAATCTGCAGCATAACTGCCAAAGCGATTTACATATCGGATAGAAAAATTAGGCAATTTTGTGGTACTTATCAATTCAGCGATGTGCAAATTGTAGTCTTGCTTTCTCATTTGTCAAAAGTTTGCTCAATTTTTATACTGCACAAGAGGCCAGCCAGCGCACACAAGTCATTCAACGATCAATACATTATCTCCAGCCAAGCTTTGATAAGCAAGGTCCTAATATCCTTGTTTTTTTCTTTCCTTTTGCTCAAACTGAGTAAAACAAATTAAAAACACAAGTCAGTAAAAGACCAATTCATAAAGGCACAGCAGCCTAAGGCCCATGACAGGATGTCGAGGTGAAAAATCAGCGCTGACCTCTCCCCCTGCTCATCTATCTCCTCTTACTGTCCACCAAAGGGGCTTCACAACACTGATTTATGAGCCAAAGAAAAATGCCACGCTGGAATGGGCTTTTGATAAAATTGTTCAAGAGATTCCAGGCTATAAATCCTGATCTTTTACGTCCAGGTCGCTAGCTACTTTCACATTCTTCTGTCATCAATAAGAGGACTCTGGACATGACAACTAATCCATAACGCTACAATATTCCTGGCACTTTAGGAAAACAGTAACATTTATATTTCTCTTGCAAGGATTCAGTGCTTATGGATCGAGATAGATGTCTGATTTAAAGCTGAAATAATACACAGTAAGATATATATTCTATATATTATTTAAGAATAGAAAGTTAACATGTTTTGTCTGCACAAAAGAAACTGCATTTTAAATGGTTTATATTACTAATTTAAATTAGTTTACGATATTATTACTGTACAGTATATCATATCTTTTGCCTTGCCAGACATCCTTCGCCAACAGAAAGAATAAAACAGTACACTAAAACTAAACAACTTGCAAATTGTAATGCTTGAGAGGATGCTTTAATGTCAGAAACCTGTCGGTCTGTGTAACTGAAGTGCAGTTCACATATTTGCGGTTGCCCCAAGCCAAACCTGTTGAATTTATGGTGACAGGTACGATTAGCATCTGGAAACTCAAGTCCTCTGCATCACATGACCAGCTTTTTTAAGTGGTGGCAGGAAGCATACCGTCAGCAAGCTGGCGCCAGAAAGGAGGAATGAGTCAGTGAGAGCCTCCTGCTGTCGCTTCTTTGGTCTCTCAATCTTTATGAGCGAAGGATGAGAAAAACAATGAGACAACCACTGAGCACAGGTGTTTCGAGGAAGGAGGGGACGTGTAAAAACAGGTAGCTGCGTATCTGCACCACGATTCATTGTCTCTCATAAAAGAGAGGGGGGTAAAAAGAACAAAAACAGCTCTTCCAAGAGAGCTCGGTGCTGGCTGTTTTCCCAGGGTAATTGCAGTTGTAAGGGATTGTAATTTAGTTCTGCTGGGCTATGTTGAGTTACAGTATGCAAATGAAATTTCCCTCCATCATCAGCACAGGGGGACAGTGGAGACTGATGCAGTTAGCTTAGGCTTCAGTGATAAACATTGGCAGGAAGGCAACCGATCATCACTAGGGAATCATGTGCCACTTCCAATGAGATGTTTTCTTAAGAGCCATTTTAAAAGACAATGACTTGGGCAAACGCACTGGGAGGATGACAAACACAGCAGGGCTGGACTTGAGTGGCTCAGCAGAGCTTGGCGAATAGGCACAGAATAACTTCCCGGGATGCAGAGGAGGGGGGACAACAGTGTCCTCAATGAGAAGAGGAAGATGAAGTGGCTAATCTACAAAAGTGAGTTTGTATTTCAGATTAGGGGCCCTGCCAACAAGCACAGGGCAAAGACACTACTGACAGGACAAGGAAATGAAATGTTTACTGATGGGAGGGGGGTGAGGACGACACACGTCCCAGCTCTGGCTGTGCTAAAGCCCTCTGCTATCACTGAGAAAAAGTGGAGAAGAGGAAGGGGGGTGGGGGTGGCCGTGAAGAAAACAGGTGTTACAGGAAGAGTGGGGGACTGTTATAAGTAGAAGATTCTTACTTGAAATTGACTAATTTAATGACTGAAGAATGAAGTAAAAGGAAAAAAGGTTTAAATAAGTTTAAAAATAAAGAATTGTGACTCAAAAAAGAGAGAAATAAACAGAATTGCCTTTATGGAAAAAAGTACTAAAAAAAAAGTATGCTAAAAAATACTTTTAAAGGAAATATAAGAATAATATTTATACATTTAAAATAATTATATTATATTTCTATTATAAGAATATATTTGAATGAAATGAAAATGTATTATAGTTTAAAGTTTTAATGTCTTGCAATATAGTACAGTGGAATGCGGTTCTGTCGACGGCCTCGGGGTTGCAAAAAAAGCATTAACCGATGATCAAGATAACCAACAGTCAATATGGCAATTTATTTGATGAAGCGATCGGCATGCTATAAAAATGAACATACACTGTATATGTTTAATAACAACAAAAGGCATATGTGCACCAACTAACAGCAGAGATTTACCAGTATACAATAAAAAACACATTCGATTCTCGATACAAACCTTTAATTATATTCTCCAACATTGCAAACACAATTTCGCTCACAGCATAAACAGTCACAACACACAACAACTGAAACACCAATGTGCTGGCGTGCGATGCGGAGACACAAAAGGAGCAGACTCGGAGATCAACTGAAACACTTTAATTGAAACAAAAGCGGCACTATTGTGCAGAAACTCGGAAACAGGAACATCCACACGCGGACACATAAAACGTTCACAATCGACAAGGACAATGGAGCACATGACGGTATAAATAGCTGAGGCAAACACGGAAAACCTGGCAACAAACAAGGGGGTGACAAGCAACAGTCATTTCGCTCTGACAAAGTATTGCACACGCTGATACTATGGTTTCTTTAAAGTCTAAAATGTTTTGTTGCGTTTTACTTTAAGGGTCTTGAAAACAAATGCTTCTAAGCTTCTTTCAGTAACGTCGTCTTTGTCGATGTCAATGTAATCTGCGTTCTGTAATTTCGTAATCACTCTTGAACACCAGCATTCATCCCATCAAAAACAAATAAATAAAATAAACGAAACATTGTGTCTATCACAAAAGTGCTTGAAGTCACAATTATATAACATTAAATCATATTTACACAACATACAGCCCTTATGAAATGACCGCACAAACTAAAGCGACATACCGCTGTAAAATCACAATCTGACTGGGCAAATGTAAAGCGGACAGAAGGACCGGAAATACCAAAAATGGTCATGCATGCACATGGTGTTGATCATCGGATGAGAGGAGAAGAGCACGCCCTCATGGCAGCATAGCCAATCACGTCTTCCTGCATGATTGACAGGTCAGACAGCCTATCAGAGTGTCAGAGTGATACTACAAGGGCCAGAGAAAACAAACCTCGCAAGAAAGAAAAACAGAAAGAAAATAGAGCAAAAAAAACCTTACGTTGTCCTTAAGGACGTAACAAATATATTGAAATATTATTACGTGTAAAAAGTTTGTGATATAGCCCGCACCCTTATATAACCCGCACCCCTCTGCGGGGTTTGTAAAATCTGGTATAACCATAACTGGTTATATGCGGGAAAATATGGTAAGTTTTGAAAAACATATATTTTAAAGATTTGAAGTACACTTCAAGTGCACCCGTTTTGCAAACTCTAGCTTTATTCTGTATTCAAACTGCAAACTGTGTTTTCCAAATTTTGTAGAAATTTGGTAAAAACATGGACTAAAACAGTGTTGCCAGACTAAGGTATGAGTGTCAAGGAAAGTGAGATATTTTCTTAAGGCTCTCTTGAATGTTCACTGAAGATAGAAAAGCAATGTTAATTTCATCTCCCTCGGCCCTGAGCACAGTGCCAGTGCTCTGCGTGGAAAACATCAAGTGCTCTGAAGGCGTCTTTGTAATCACAGTACTGAGAGCAGAGGCCAGACGTCCCCTGTGTCTCATCTCCACACTAATCTTTCATTTCCGAGCTTGCTGCACCATATCAAACAGCCCCCTCACACACACACACACACACACACACACTCAAACGACTCAATTTGCATGGCAGAGGGGGATTTGTAGCAGGGGCAAATGTGGTGTCAGCCTCGATTAAATGTTACACCGGTGTGCTATCATAATCAGGCAACTAATGAGCGACATGAAGCACGGTGGCTTGACATCAATGGAGGGAATTCTGCATGCTGGAGTTTGGGATTAAACCTTGTCAGTTTTCACCACGAAGCTCTTCGTTTGACAAGGAACCATGTCCTGTTAAGATTATGACCTTGAGGCGAAATATTCACAAACTGCAAAATGGTAAGATTTCTGGTCACTTAGCCAGTCTTGTATACAAATTTGTTGTGTGTATTAAATCAAAAAAATTAACTACAGTATTGGTGGAAGAAGTGACATCATCCCATGTCTGTCATAATATGAAAAAAAGTTAAAAATGTACTCTCATTCTAGTATAGTAGGAGCTTTCTAAATAAACGTGTGCATGTATGTGTATAGTGGTGTGAAAAAGAGTTTGCCCCCTTCCTAAATTTTTTACTTTTTGCCATGTTTGTTAAAATGTGTGCCATTTTAAGGTCATGCCACAGCATCTCAACAGGATTCAAGTCAGGACTTTGACTAGGCCACTCCAAAGTCTTCAGCCATTTAGAGGTGGACTTTCTGGTGGATTTTGGAGGTCCATCCATTTTTGCCAGGTTTCTTTCTTATGGTGGAGTCATGAATGCTGACCTAAACTGAGGCTATCAGTTCTTTGGATGTTGTTGTGGGGTATTTTGTGACCTCTTGGATGAGTCTTTGTTACACTCTTGGGATAATCTTGGTCAGCGGGCCACTCCTGGGAATGTTAACAGCCACCACTGTTTTAGCCATTTGTGGACAATGGCTCTTACTGCCATTTAGCTTTAGAAATGGCTTTATAACCTTTTCCAGACTGATGGATATCAATTACTTTCTCATTTGTTCCTGAATTTCTTAGGATCTCAGCATGGTGTCTAGCTTTTGAAGATCTTTTTGGTCTACGTCACTTTGTCATGCAGGTCCTATTTAAGTGATTTCTTGACTGAGAACAGGTAATCAGTAATCAGGCCTGGGCGTAGCTAGAGAAATTTAACTCAGGTGTGATAAACCACAGTTACATTATTATTTTAACAGGGGGGGGGGGCACACTTTTTTAAACAGGGCCATGAAGGTTTGGATTTTATTTTACCCTTAATAATAACATCCTTCTTTTAAAAACTGGATTTTGGGTTTGCTTGTGTTATCTTTGACTAATATTTAAATTCATTTGATTGGCAAAAAAAAAGAAATCAGGAAGAGGGTAAACTTTTTCACACCACTGTAAACACACACACACACATACATAAATACATATATACATATACATATATACATATATAATATATACACAAAGTCTAGATTGGAGACTCACAATCATTGCAAGAGCACCTGACTGACATGTGGATCTAATGTGCCACAGGATTCTAGCTTCCTACTGGAGGACACAAATCTCAAATTAGAAAAGATTGCAGTGTTTAAAAAATAATGTGTACTTGAGATCAAAACACTTAATTAATCTAATGAGTAAAACTAATTGAATTTAATTGACTCATCCTGAAGTACCTCACCTGTATTGACTCAACTAGAGGGTGAAATGTGAAGAAAGAGGAGGTGAAGACTTTCTTTTCAGGGAATTCCCAACATCCTGTCTTCCCTTTCCCTTTCACCTACCTCCAACTAATGTACGCTAACGTGTGTTTCGCCTGTCTCCTCGCATCTCAATGCTGAATCTAAACTGAAGCTAATATCCCCAGAAACCAGTTTTGATCCCTAGTCCACATGCCCCTTTTTGTCTCTTGCCAGCGATGCACCACACTCCTGCATTACTTAGATGACCTCTGCACACTGTACCGAGGGTCCCTCGCAACACAGAATCTGTCACCGGCCCCCTTCCCTTCCCATGAGTGGCCCACACAATGGAGAAAGGGTCCCGACTGCGGAGTTCAGTCGCCATTAACCCCCACCAGCTGTTCCTGCTGGGGCCATTGGCCGCTCAATACGCCCCCCCAAGGGGGGCCCTCACGTTGCCTAATCTAGCCATTGTTGGCTAGGAATGCTGACAGAAAGAAAAGAGTTTTTTCTACTTTTCCTTGTGTCCATGCAAGCGTGTGTAGCCAAGTGTGAGAGCGCAGAGAAGGCAAGGGCTAATTTCTATAGTTGCCCGTGAAGGAAGGGGGCTGCCATGGAGAATAGGCCTGTTTAGCTGCTTGACAAAATTCTTTTTCTCGGTCTTTTTTTCTTTCTCCCTCTCTCTCTCTTGCAAATGCAGCGTGATTGTTGGATGCAGATTCACCCCCCACCGTCCGTATCTCGTAATTCCTTTTAGGGACTTTTAGCAATTGAATTAGATTAAATGTATTAAAAGGTGTTTTTCCCCCTTTAACAAAAGATTTTATTTGAGCAAAAAAAAAAGAAAAAAAGATCAGGAATCCAGAGATCTTCCCCCCCCCAAAAAAATCTTGCAGAAAATAAAAAATATTTAATTTATCAGGAATCGTGGAATATGTAGTTCAGTCACCTCAACAGCTGGGCAGTGCTTGTATTCCAATTTTAATCAATTTTAATAAAACTGGATATTTTTTTTGTAATTTACTGATTGTTATTTGCCACATAGAGGCAATATGATTTCAATAGAAATCAAAATCCCATTTTAGTTTGGTACTTTCGCCTTGTGAATATATTAACAATTAGTCCATTTCAATTAACATGAAAATTAAAACAGCATTTTCCACTCAATTTAACCTCGAAGCAGTTAGGCTGCCATTATAATGAGCACAGGCAGAGGCCTCTGCAGGGTTTGAACATGTGTGCCACAGCCATTTGTGCTCAGCAGAACAAAAAACAAGCTCTCAACACTTTCGGAAAATCATTAGATGGGAGATTTTCCCACTTTTTCATTTTTAATTACCCAATTCGGAGATCGGAAAGAAGAGTCAAAATAAAACTTCATAGACGCATAGCCAGCATGGTCAACGGATTCATATTCTGTGATGCTTTAATTTCCCAGATGGAACGAACACAAGCATTTCAGAACACTAAAGACAAAAATGTAGGCAAGAGGCTTGCAAGCTATCCGCTACGGTTTCATCTCAATCTACGAACATCAACGCCACTGGGTAAAACGGCTGTTGTGACTGAAGCACTTATATCAGGATCTGGGAGGAAAAGCTGCGAGCGAATGGAGGAAAAAGCGCAAACTGTTAATGGAATGTGATGGGATGTGTTTGTATCATGTCGTTGAAGGTGGAGGGGTGGGGATGGGGTGTACCGTGTGTGTGCCGCTCTCAAGGAACTGTTGTGACAGACTCTGGGGGAGTGATAGTTGAATCTGCCTCAGTCAATTATCTGTCGGCGCTAGACGTTTTTGTGCTAATGAGCTCGCTGGGTCCCGTGGGCAGACTTCCCCTGTCTCGCGGCTAAAGATCACTTTCATTGCTTTTGCAGAACTAATTCAGGCCCACAAAAAGTGGGAGCTTCACCGGCGCTGCCCCCTTTTACTGCTCCTTTTGTGGAGCTTTTAGAGGCGTGCTGAAGAGTGTGAGGGCTCTAACGCTGCCTCCTCTTCATCCCCACTCCATTGCCTGCCATTACCATACATATCCATATGAAAAGTCAGGCAAGGCCTGAACAGCTGTCCAGCAAAAGCGCCTGCAAAGAATGCCAGGTCCTGTGGCCCCTCCTCTCCCACAGGCCTCACGGAGGATCACTTTAGCCCTCAGTGGGCAATAATAAACCACAACCATTTAAACAGTCTTTGAGCCTGAGAGAGGGAGAGAGAGTGATGGGACCAGAATGCAATATTTCACAGGCCGGCAAAGAGCCCTCATTGGCCGGTTCCGACCTCTGGTCAGCCCCCACAGAAGTCAAGAGAGTGAGGGAGGGACAGCCCAATTGCCCACACAATACTAAATCCCCCTATCTCTTTAGAGAGAGAGCAAAATCCCCCCATCCTTTAAGAGAGAGAGCATCATGAATGGCAATTGTGTCCCATTAATCCCTTGTTTTTGAAAACCTCTCAACAAAGAGAGGAAATGTTTCATATCTTATCTATAATTGCTGAATGACAACATTTATGAGTTGTTGAACTACACAATTTGTTTAGCAAAGTCTAGTTTATCAAACATGTGGGTGTTCCTTAAGAGTATTCATTTTTTACAAATTTGCCAGTGCACTTTGAATTCATGCTGGCTTTGGCAAAAAAATATTTTCAAGAAAAGTGACAAAAGATTCAGAAAAGACAAAAGATCGAGTAAAAAAAAAAAATCTCATCTCTCAAAGATATGCGCTAACACATACACAAACCACATCTATATATACCCCTCATTTGTTATTCCACAGAGATGCCATTCATGAGGGATTTCCCAGCTCACATATTTTAGCTCTTCTCTCCTACAGAGCTCAATGAAGTGGTCTGAGTGGGACCCCAAAAGTGCATCAAGCGTTGAAATCCCCTGTGTTACCAGGGCTTGCAGGCACAGTGAGGGGTTAAATGAGTGGCCTGGGGTCACTCGGGGAGTCTTTTAGCAAGACAGGATTTGAGCACCTCGCCCCGCAAAGGTCTCCTTCATGCTGGGCTGATGAGGAGGGTGATTCCTGCATATGAGCTTGTGCAGTAAAGCATCCCACTGTGATGGGTGATGTTAAGTCCTGAGTGATGTCATGCGAGGAAACCCAAGACAAATTATGGGTAATTGTAAATGATTACTGATCGTTATTGGTCTAAATGCCCATGTGAGATCCTAACATTTATTTTAATGCCTGTCCTGAAGTCTGCCATTTATAATATTTGGTTTCGCAAAATCAGCTACGTGAATTTGGTTTGATTCAGGTGTGCTCGCTTACTTTGAGAGGGAACAAAGGGAAAAGAAGGATAGAACACTAGGATACACTAGGATAGAACATATAAGTGTGCATGCTAAAGTGGAGGTCCTGTCCCATAAATCCGAACACTCTACACCCCCATCCTCCACAAAGCGATTGACCCCAGAGTCATTACAAACAAAGCCCTGCACCTTCTCCCTCTGAATGTTCATTTTAAAACGAGGAGCAGTGAATTTGAGTCCATTATAATGGCTTTGACATGCACCTGATTATGGTGAGCTTCCCGCCCAATAGGCTTACAGACCACTCTCCATTCCAGCCATCGTTTCCACCAAGATCTGTTGAGTTCTCCCAGGATGTTTCTCCATGCGTCGCCCCCGACACTTACCTACTCCACCTCCTCAACCAAAACTGCATTCAACCTACAACCCTGTTCGTTGTCTTTGTATAACTGTGCAACTCAATAAAAGGAAAAGGAGGGTGAGCGATAGAGGGACGGGGTGTAGGAAATGGACTCGAGGGGGTGTGTGGGATCAGAATGACTTCTTGAACGCATCTCTCCCTTTGGCTTCAATTAAACAAAGTACGGTGGTGATTAGTTCAGCGCAAGGAGCATAGAAAGAGACACTCTTGAATCCAAATGGAGGGACCTGACTGGCCTTTCTAGGCGGACAATGGACTGAGTTTATTGCAGAAACCTGCTTACCCTCCTGCATGGCAAACCATGGGAACTCCAGTCAGGTGGAAACTTTTCTCTCTCTCTCGCCTTCTCACCCCCCCACACACACACATCCCACCCCTCCTCCTCCAGTGACTATGGATATTCTCAAAGGCCACAAGGGTGAGGGGGTAATGCCATCCCCCCCACCCTACACACACACACACACACACAGTTGGATTGATTTTTTTTTCTATTTTGGTGTAATCTCACTTTGTTTCCTGTGTCTTTCTCTCTCTCCATCCAACTCTCTATTATTGTTTGTGCAAAGCTAGTTAATTATTAGCCTTCCCATCATGTTTTCTCTCTCAAAACCATTTTTTCTCTCATTCTGCGGGCTGAGAGCTTGTTTAAGTGAAATTTCTCTTTTTGGATCCTGTGGGAAGCTCTCGCATAGCCTGCGTGTGAACACATAATGAAAACAATTTTACGCTGCTGAGGCAAGTGGGGACCAATTACAGACCTAACAGCCACCTGCAGAATCAAACCCCCTTGTACCCTTCCTCCCTCCTGTCCTTAACCTCATGAATATTTAATAGGCTGATGATGTAATGAATGGCCTGGGCCAGGTGAGGAGGGGTGGGAGTAATAAGTCTCCCAGCTGGAGGTGATGTAGTGGGCCCCCATTTCCCTGCGCCAGTCCTTGTAGCTGGCGCTCTGGGATAGCTGACCCTGGGGCGGGTGTAGAGAGTCAGGAGAGGGGGAGTGAAGTGACAGGGGCGTGCGATGGCTTGTGGTGCTCCCTATCCCTAACCAGCACCACCCCAAATCTCTTGTTGGCCGATTTTACACATGCTGGCCTGTCCTAAAGGAACAGCCGTCATTCCTGACAGAACCCCCCCACTTTAATTTGATAAGAAGCACACCCAATGGGAATTAAACAAGTATTACAAGCTGCAGCTTTCGCTCACTCACCATTTATCCACATCCCTCTCTCTTACTTTCTCTCTCTCTCTCTTCACAAACTCTTAAGGAGGCTTGTCCTTGTGATTAACACATGCTGGTGATGGTCATAAATAATCTACTGAACACAAGCACCAATTGTTACAAGATTATGAGAGAGTACAAGAGGGAATTACATTTTTACTTGATCTGCATTCCCTGGAGACAAGTTTAAAAGCACAAAAGCACAAACTTCTACCTAGAAAGTAGATCATTTTCCAGGTGTAAATACCAGGTATTCACTATTCACTTGTCAATCAATTCTGAAACTGAAAGAAAATAAACTTATAGCATTTTCACACGGTCATGAATGTCTAATTTATGTTCTGACAATGCTGAAGAATTCTGTCAGTAATATTTCCACCAATGTCCTTTCCATTTCCATCTCAAATGTGTTTAATGGCATGACATGATGGAAAAAACATTTCAAATTAAAAAAACTAAAAAAACTAAGTAACTGAAGATTAATATCATCGCTAGCATTTTAAGTATTTTATAAATATACACAATTAAATGCATATTGTTGTATAATTTGACAAATTTTCAACTTGATAGAAAATTATACAAACGAAAATATTCCATAAACATTCTATTACTTTTAAAGACAATGATTTTTTTCTGAAAATTATAAATAATCTTCATACAATTTTCAAAAACGTATATTTTATGTTGCTTTTTCACATTTTAAGATCGAAAGCCTGCATATGAGACAAAGTTAAAGCAAAAAAAAAAAAATGAATAAAGGCCAGTTTAAGAAGAAAATTTTATTTAGTTTATTTAATAAATAAAAATAGCTGAAAGACTTTGATTTAGGTATTGCACTTTTTTTTCTTTTGAATAAGATTCATAGCAGATCTACTTTATCAGGGGTCCTGCACTGTTAAGCTGCCCTGAAGAATGTCTGTATATTTCTCATGATTCAAAGCATAACAAGTGTCACTCTGTAATAAGAAGAAATGGAAAATATTGACGAAAGGAAAAATGAAAGGCCAGACTTTCATTAAGAAATTAAGTTCATTCAAATTTATATGTGTATTTATTATCAAATATTTTGTTGAATAAATTCCAATCCAATTATCAAGAAAATTTAAAAAGAAACTCCTAAATCAAGATAAGTGAAGGCCCATCCATGTGGAACATCAGGGAGATTTACACATACACTTGTCATTGTATATTCCATACGCATGCGTGTATTAATATTTGATAAATGAGCGATACCCTTCCAAACACACACTCCCACACAAACACACTCCCTAGATGAGTCCACATAAGAAGAACCAGCAGAGGCAATGGATGAAAAATGGTCTGGAAAAAGTTGAGATTATGCAATGGTTTTCTTCCACCATCAATAAAGCGAAGGCATGACGAGTGCGTTTAGCACGCGCACACCGAGTGGAGGTGCGCTGTAATAGATGAGCCGATGAAGGTTAAACAGGGGCCCGTGAGAGAGCGTGGCGCATCTCCGACGCAGCAATACAAGAGGCGACAGAGCAGACAGAGAGCGGAAGAGGAGAGAGATGAGAGGCACTATATTAATCTTCTCCTAATCTCAGCCTCGCCGACAGCCGAAAAGCACTGCTAACTTTATTCCTTGTAACAACCGGAGAAAAATGAGCATGCTCGTTACATTAGTTCTGATAAAGGACGTGCGAGAAAGACAATGGCCCTCAATTTTTTGATTTAATCAACCCCTCTGTGTGATGTATTTCCGAAAATGATAAAACAGATCAATCAAGATGGATCAGACACAAGAGGGGAAAAGGGGCAAATATTTGATTTTAGCATGTCGGCTGATACAGATGAAATATACACAGTATAACGAAGAGGCCTCTGCTCACGGTGCACAGGTTCGGGCTGATACAGCACACAAGAGATTGAAGCCGGCTGCAGGTTCTGCTAGACGAAACCGGGCAAGGCGGGATTGATGAAAGAGAGGCAGGGTGAGATCTGTGGAGTCTTAATCTATCTCCTCAGAGCAGCTCATTCGTTACAAAAATGACAGTGTCTTCTTATCGATTTTACACTGAGAGATCAATCAGCTTCTATCCCGCAGCAGGCAAAATTTACAGTCTAGGCTCTGAAGACCAGACACACATTCACACACACACACACCCTGTCTGAAAACAAATCAAAATTAGCTAATCTGAGCAAAGGAATCTGTTGCTCTGGGATTCAGCCTGCAGGAATACACACATGCGCAGCCAGCCCCTCTATCAATCACACAAACTCACAAATAGATACACACACAGCATATTGTTTGTGCCGCTGCAGCATAGTTATTGAAGCACTCATCTCTTCTCTTTATTTATTATGTCTTCAAGCCTCAGCTTCAGCCTTCTGCAAACATCAACAAAAATGCGTTTTTAACATGTGCAATGGCATGTTTTTTTTTCTTCCCCTTCTGTGCCTAGACACAATTTAATTCTGAAGTTTGGACAACATAGAAACTAATTAAGTTAACCTCACTTTAAAAAAAGTGTCAACCTATAACAATCTATTTTTGAAATTGACTCAACTAAGAACTTAAATACTTATGTTCATTAATGAATAACAGTTTTCTAAAATCAAAAGCTCTTGTCAAGGCAACTAAAGATTTAGTAATTCAAGGAACTACAAACCTTTTACATTTGATAGTCAAAGCCCACTGCAATATATGGGCATTATTTGCTTATAAACCCCAAAATCACAACCAATTTAATTATGAGAGAATTATTGCTGTCATAAAATTAAGGTTGCAAATTTTCTTCTTTTTTATTGTTGTGTTAATTCAAGGCTCTGCCATCATTTACTATCATGTTTTGAACCCCAATGACTTTGTTTGAGCAACACACAATGAAACATTTTTCTAAATATCTTATGTGCTCCACAGAAACCATAAATGTTTGTAACGACATGAAAAGTAAAGAATTTTTAGTTGAACTTCTCCCTTCTGCTTGATGACAGTCTCTGATAAATAATAGTCATCTATGGATGCTGTGCAATGACACAATGAAAAGGTCAAATGTGCTACTGTCTTGAATTGACCAATCAGCAACAAGAACCATTACTATTCGTTTCATAAAACGTAATTAGCCATTTATATCCAAATATATGCTTATTCTGAGTTGACTGGACAGAAGCATTCCATCAGGCTGCCAACACACCGTGACTTTTGCAAACCGAATTTAGATTCATATCTTTATTGCATTCAAGTTCAGGGTTTAGGGTAGAGCCATCTTGTTTCTTACCACAAAAAAACAAGTGCATCTTTGGTCTAATGATAATATTTGCACTTTAATATCTAACTAATTAGGGGTCTTTGTTTTCAGAAAGTCCTTTTTCACAACATACATAAGCGAGATACGCAGCAGTCAGAATGTTGAGAAGATAAGATGGACGTTTTACCATAGATAAAGCATTCATTTGAATCCTAAGCTAATATACTTGTTTTCAAGAATCTGACAAAATATTTCACCAGCTGAGGCCGTAATTGGGCTCCGGCATGGGAAAGCGGTGCTAAATGAGGGGTCAGTCAAAAGCAGGGCATGACTTTGTGGCTTTAGCGCCTCCATTTGCTTTGACAGTCTCAGCCTCAAAGAGCTTTCAAATGCAACATCATAGCAAACAAATGACTCTTTATCCTCCATCAGTTATATAAAGAAATAATTGGAATCTGAAAGTTCATTTACAAAGGACTAGCCATCGCAATCACAACTATAATGTACGGGTGTGGGGCGAGAAAAAAAGGCATAATTGGTTTGGTAAAGATCGCTTTCCATTACACCATAAAGCACTACACAATAGAAAAGGTCACCAATTAAGCAATCATGAATACCAAGTACTGTGGCTGATGAAAATAGGCCAGTGGTTTAAATAGATTTGCAAGCAATTTACCTTTTCACAATGTTGGCAATCTGATGCAATTTGCTTGCAATTTTGCCGGCTTTCAGTAGCACTCCAAGCTGACACTACACGGACCAAATGGCCGATCGGCGCTCACAGAGAAAATGTAAAACTATCTTGGCTGCATCAAGGTATCAGGACGCCGCTTCATCAGGAAAATTACAACAATTAGCATAAGTGGTTAGGAAGCAACATTTTAAATGTCAGCCACTGAGGCAGTGGCGGAGGTTTGGGCCAGGGACAGACGAGAGAGCACCGTGTCCTCTCCGATGGACTCGCGGGAAACACATGAGGCAATCACCCATCATGCAGCAGCACTGATGGGCCCGCAATTGCCGTGACATTCTACTCATAGCTGGCTGTCATTCTCACTTTTTTTTCCTCACACGTCTTCCTTTCTGACTTTCTAGCTGCCGCTTTCCTGTTTTCCTTTGCTGCAGAATTACCCAACACAATTGTGAATGTGCACAAGAAGCCTTTTCTCACATTTCTGGCTATAAACTTCTAGTGCTATGTGTGAAACTTCAAAACTTTTGTTCTTCAGGAAACAATGCAGAATCTAAACTTCATAGTGACACTGGTTTAGTGGTGTGCTGCTTTTCTGGAGTAATATTAAACAATTAAGCATTTAAACTCATTTTTACAATACGTTTCTAAAATGTCATTATTGTAGCTTTATACAATCCCCAATATGCAACATTCCCTTGTTTTGCAGTTAATTTATTTGATCAATATACACTCCAATGAACTCCAAAGAGTTACATTTGGTAGAAATAGATTTTGCAGTTTGAACAATTTTATTCTGCTGTTTTGTATGAAACAACAAAATATTGTAATGACAATGGTACTCATGAAGGTCAATAACACACTATACTAACTAGTTAGTATCCATGAATGCATACATACTTGGCATCTTCAGCTCTTTTTAGAGTTTACAGTCTTTGAAAGTTTGGAGAACTCTGTCCTCTGTAAACCCTGTATCAACACATTGAATCATAAATCGCCAGGACCAAGGTTGAAAACCACTGCTTTGTTAACAGCATTCGAACTAACATTCGCAAACAGCATCGCAAAGTTGTGTGGTTGGAACTACAGCTCTCGACCTGAGGTTAGAATCATAGTTTTATGTTAGTATGACGTGGACTCTACGCAAGCAAGATGCAGTTTTCCAAATATACACAAATTCTATTGTATGTCTTTTAATTTGTCAAGAGAACTAGGGCAGGATCACACAGAAAACCTTTTTGTTGTTAAAACCGCAAGATGCAGGTCAGTGGAAACAAAAAAAATGAATTTTTAAAAACTTGAACGCTGCATTACTAGATTCCTTCGTGGTTAAAGACATCTGTCTAAAAATAACGACAGATGTGCGACATGGGCTGTCTGAAATGTCCCCTATACCCTTAAATAGGGCACTATTTGAGGGAAAAACCATTTATAGTGGAGTACAAAAATATAGCGGACGTTATCGGGTGCACTCATTCAATCCCACAATGTACTGCAATAAAAAGTATACAATGATTGTGGCGAGCAGGGCGGGGTCGAGGGACCATGAGAGCGTCACGAGAGCCGGTGGCGTGATTGAGTATGAGCGACACCTGCGAGCCACCGGTGTCTCTCGTCTCACGGAGGAGCGGAGACTTAAAAGGAGGAGCGACGACAGTGAAAGCGAGAGAGGACCAGGCCTGGATTTTGTGTTGTGTTTTGTGTGGGCGGCAGTCGACCGCGAGGGGCTGCCGCCATTACTTTCGTTTTGAGTTTATGTTTTATTTGTCATTAAAAGTGTTTAAATGTCTGCAGGGTTCCGCCTCCTTCCTCCCTGAACGTTCAACATGGTTACACTGGTGCCGAAACCCGGGAGGTCGGAGGGACACGCTCTCAAAGAGCCATCGCTGCCGGGAGGGCTCGCGGTGCTGCGGAGGTCAGGCAGCACGAGAGAAGATGTGAGGATCGTCAGATGCTGCCCGCGGCGGTGGCGCTGGAGCGCCGAAGGATCGCGTGGGACGGAGAGCCCTGCCGTGCTCCTGGGTCGAGGTGGGAGGCTGCCGTCAATGAGGGAACGGAGGAGTCACCCGTTCGCCAGAGCGCCGGAGCCCGCTGCCTTCCGCCGTGAACGGGGAGGAGCGGGGAACGGGGGCTCGCTGCCGGCTGCCCTCGCAAGGAGTCGTCGTCGCCGGCCGCCAGGAGGCGGAGGAATGTCGGATCGTCCACGGATCCGCATCCAGTGCCATCGCACGGCACCGCGAGGAAGAGCCTCTCGGGCGGTCGAGGACCGGGAACCGGACCAAGATTTTTTTTTTTTCTTTTTCCTCTCTCCCCTCTCTCGTCGCTGTCGCTCCTCTTGTCTCAGTTTCCTTTTCCCTCGCCTCGTCTGTCCTTACCCCCTTACCGCGGTCGCTGTGATCGGGCCCCCCCGGAGTAGAGCGCAGTCTCGGGAGTACCCCCCGGCCTGCGAAGGGCGTTGGGGGTATGTGGCGAGCAGGGCGGGGTCGAGGGACCATGAGAGCGTCACGAGAGCCGGTGGCGTGATGGATAATGAGCGACACCTGCGAGCCACCGGTGTCTCTCGATTCTCACGGAGGAGCGGAGACTTAAAAGGAGGAGCGACGACAGTGAAAGCGAGAGAGGACCAGGCCTGGATTTTATGTTGTGTTTTGTGTGGGCGGCAGTCAACCGCGAGGGGCTGCCGCCATTACTTTCGTTTTGAGTTTATGTTTATTTTGAGTCATTAAAGTGTGTTAAATGTTTGCCGGTTCCCGCCTCCTTCCTCCCTGAACGTTTAACTCCGTTACAATGATATACACGCAATGCTTAGAGAATACCCATAATCCACTGTGTCACGTTCCAAATGAATTCCACACCTGACCATGAATTCCTGAATTCCTTTTTAATTGATTATTAAATTAAGGTTTATACATAGTTTCCATGACACAGTTCAAGATATATACAGTACAGTATTTTAATCTTACTACAGGAGCTACCAGTTTGCTAAGATTCATATATTTTTTAAACAGCAAGCACAAACTATGCAAAAGCGGCAGCCCATCCAGCGCACTCAGTGTCTGAATTCACGTGTCTGTCTCGTTTTCCTTCACTCCATCAAGTGAACTATTCTAGTCGAGTAATGTAGGGAATAGTGAATGAGGGTATAAGGGTAATTTCCTTAGACTTGTACAAATTGGACTCATGCAACAACAACAAAAATATTTGGTCCAAATAGACCTATTGGATTTGTGAGAATAAGCACATGTACATTAAACAAATTTGAATTTGAAATCTCTTTTAGGTAAATCTTCTTAGATGTCATCAAAATAGGCTACTTTTAAAATGAAATTTTTTGTCATTGCAACCTAATGATTTAACGTCAAAGAACACACTTCATCATTTTAAAAAACATTCAAATGGATACACTGTAAATCACCTAGTTAGTTACAGTCCATGTACCATAACATCAAGAACAATGAAGGAAAAGACATTGTATAAACTGTAAAGTACATTATTTCAGATGCCAGAGATGGCATCATCTCAGTTTTTTATGGGATAAGGTAACATCTTTAACATATCTCCATGGACTGATTATGGTCTGTCAATCAGTGCGCAGAGGTGCCACGAAAACCTGTCCATCACGCCAGCAGCATAGCCAAAGTTTAAAACCTGTTACAAATGATTACGGTGAAGATGTACACAATATTGTGACATAAATTTAGTATTTACGCTCGTGCATATCCTCATCCATGTGCGAGTCAGATCTGTGTGACACGAACCTTGAAGCTTCAAATGCGTTCCTATTGACATTCTCCACAGTGCCAGCACAGAGCATAAATGCCTAAGATGGCCCTAATAGCTTTGCTGTAATTATGTTTCAGCGGTTAGAGATTCAAACCTAACGTGAGCCAAGTAGGAGGTCTTGACTCGTATCATGGTGAGTTTAAAAGCAAGCGTGGGCAGTGCTACAATTACAGAACAACAGTTCTCTTCATCAACCAATCCAACAGCTAGTCGAGGATTATCAGTGTGTATTGCTTGCGGGGGCTAGTGGTCCACTTGCCCCTTGCTAGAGAAATCTGCCTATGCAGGGTCCTTAATTAAACCATATGGATTTATAGTAAGAATCAAGAGTCATCAATAGAAGGAGGTATGTTTGTGTGTTTAAAATAATGAATTATGGCAGAAAATACAAACCTGCTATACTGGAGTGTTACACAAGTGACACACGTGTCCACAGTAAAGAAAAGAAAAAATCTTGTTTAAAACAAGACACGTTATTAGAAATGCACTCTGTGTTCACACTGGTTTCATATTGTTCTGTAAAACAATGCGACTACTTGCAAGAAAAGTTTTACTTTAGTTTATATGCATGTGATTACATTTTTGGTGAAATCACACCACATAAAGAACAACCAGCTAGCCGTACCTTGTCATAAGAAGGTCAAATTATCATATTTTTTCAAGAAACTTGAGAAACTTTTAAGGCCCGATTTACGAACAGTCAGAGCAAACAATCTTTTGCCGTTACCAATCTGCTGTCAGGATTTCCTAAAGACACAAAGTGAAAAACTTGTACTGAAACATGTGGTCATAGTTATATTTGACCGTATTGCATTTGAATTTGTATGAATTTTCCTTTTAGATGCCAAATTTATGGGATGAGAGTATTTAAACGAATCGGATAAGTAGATTTACTAAGGTTTGCACTAATCAATTTACTGGTATTTGCAGCATGTTTTATTTAGCGCCCAAAAAAAGCATGTCTTGAACCAGACACTAATTTGTGCTGCTCTTACTAGATAGGGTTGGTCATTATGTAAATGAGCCGGCTGTGTGTTTTCTTTCATTCATGCGTCGTCAGTAGATCACAAGCTGAACTTTCCACTCCCATCATTGCTTTTTTGGAATTGCTCTCTCACGCTAATTTGCCCTGTTTAGTAAATCTGGCCCTTAATGTATTTTGGAAAAAAATTATTCAAACTTACGCCATTTGTAATAAATGAGAATAATTTGTTCAATTCAATTCTTAAATACCAAGATACAACTAAGGAAATAATGCAAGAGTTGTGATGGGCTAAGATGGTACCCACAGTTCCCATGTTTCAGGGTTAGTATGTGACTGTGTGCGTGTGTACAGATGGACGTAGCTTGTTCCCCTCCATTCTACTCTTTTGTGTCAGCGTTCTCCATAATTACTTCTGATGAGTGGTGGTTGCAGGGGGAGGGAGGACCCGGGCAATCGGGCAGGTGACGGGATGGGGGAGAGGAACCTGTGGCAGCCCCCTGCGCCATCCGGTACACCGTATCCCCGTCTGACAGCTAATTAGGACAGACACGGATTTCTCCCCAATGTAACAGATGTTGCCTAATCAGTCCAGCTTCGGAGCTCCCCGCGCCAGCTACATTTCATGCACAATTTAACTATCTAAAAGGAACGAGAGACTTAATGCATTGTAAGGCCAGCACAGCTGTTTTGCTTAGAAGAGACATAGAGGAGAGAAAGACACAGTGAGAGAGAGGGAGAAATAGAGAGAAACTCATTGTCTAAAGCAAAGTGTGCTTTATTTAATTCAAACAGGGTGTTTATAATGTCATAATGCTATAGTGTGGTAATAACAGCACTGCAGGTGCCAAAGATTTCACTACTGTTGTTCACTCTTACCAAACACGGGATAATAGAGCTGTTGAACACGGTTCAATTTATTTCTGTTTTTTTATATATATATAATTCAGTGGGCTTTTGGACAAAGTACTGGATTTACATTTAGCAAAATTCAAATACACATGTAGTCTAAAAATGTATTACATCCAACAAACGTAATATAAATGTTTCCCTATTCAGTGTCTTAGATATAAAGAAGTGTGAAAATGTAAAATTGTGTTTAAAACCGTGTACACTCACATGAGATGAAGACTACAGTCACATCAGTGGCCTAATAAAAGCTATTTCATTTTACATAAAATGGGTCACCTGATGGAGGCAGCCATTTTGAGATCACATGAACAGCTTTGTATTACCAAAATCCCTTTAAGACATTTAACTCCTCTTTGAAATGCAAAGACTCGGACATTTCATATCTCTTTGATATGATACAAACATTAAACTCCCCAAAACTGTTCGCCAAGCTTACAATTAAATTCCACATTTGAAAACACCAATGAAATCTGAAATGAAAGCTTCAATCATGACAACAACAACAACAACAAAATAATTTTTTAAGCTGGACCAAGCTAATGTGCATAGATAGTCCTAAATGTACCGGAGCATCTAACAGCAGCTGCAGTGACACCATGTCTTTACTAATCGCCGATTGGCTATTATTTAGAAGGCGGGACTTATTCCGCCATATTGCCCGCCATATTTCCCCATTCATAGTAATACAAGTGCTCCGTCTTTCTGTATATACAGTCTTTGGTACAACTGGCATTATATCTTTCTGTAATTGGACAATTTCATTAATGTAATAATCAAGTCTCACTAGAAATATATTTTAACAACAACATCAGAATCTGAAAGTGTTTGCTTTTAAGAAGTACATCCACACCACTAGGTGTCAGTATAACATCCCCCAGATGATTATCATATCAGCTAACGCAACAACAACAAAAATAAATAAATACTGAGTGCACCTTTGAGCAGAAGACATGCAAGGCACATCGTATTTGACAAATGTGACTCTCTGACCAACCTCCACTTCCTTGACTGCCACATCACAACCACTGGTGTTTTCTTGCTTGTTTATCTGATGTGTCTGACAGCTAATCTCTCTCCAACTTCTAACAATTGCACTTGTGGAGTGTAAAAAAGGGCAGGGGGGAAACTCTGACTGATGAAATCAGTTAGTAGTTATCATGCTAACCATTACCTGTCTGTTCCTCTGCTTCAATTTAAAAGGGCATCAATTTCTGAAGAAGAAACCAAGGGCAAGAAGAGAAAAGGCAGCCAGATAAACAATGACAACGGCCTTATATTTTTCTTTTTCTTTCTGATGAAATGTTTAGAGTAAGTGAGCGCTGGGGGAAACCTCTTAACCTTGTGGATACACAATAAAAAAGAAAGTACTTATTTCACTGCTTATGGATGTTTTTAGTCTTGGTATTGAACTGAAAGAACATTCACTCATATATGTAATAAAATTAAAATAAAGTGTCAATGTGTATTTTTAGCAGGGCTATTAATCAAATTAAATGACTAATTAAATAATTAATTATTTTAAATCACATTAATAATATTAGGATTTACTGGTAAAAGCTGCTAAATGAAAATAACACAGAGACATTGCATTTTCGTGGCAGACAAGTCATTAAACAAAGTAAAAAGTGAATATTAATAATATACTGTTTATTAATATTCATTATTAATAAAACTTAAACCTTGCTGCTTCAAGGGTTGAATTTCACTAACGATAGGGAAATACCTAATATCAGTAATAAACAATAAATGTATAATGTTTTACTATTTTTTGTATAATTGTAGTCAATTAACATCTCATGCTGACGGGCCAATTTTATTGTACATATTTCAGTAGAAACATTTGAGTCCTGAAGATGATATTTAGATAATATAGCTAAATATAAATCTATATTTTACTTCTGCTGTTAAAATGATAAAAAAAAATAATACGTATACTAATAATAATTAATATAATTACATTTTAATAAATATTGTTTATCATTCTTGTGCACAAAAGTGGTACATTTCCTTGTCTAGCAGTATAATTTATGTTTAACTAAATTTACTCTCTTTAACTTGCATGAAAACGTTTTACAACCATTTTGCATTTTGCACATATGCCCTGTGAATACAATTCCAATACAAATGCTCTTTGCAGGACATTTATAATTTTGCAGTCTCTGGGTCCTTGCCTGTAAGCTTAAATAAATAATTATTTTTTATCCTAATACCTTGAAATGTACAAAGCACTTTCATGTCTAACGTTACAAGGCAGATTTGCAAATCACTAAACTAAAAACCCCTTCACTTTCTTCTCTGATTCGAGTTGTTATGGAAAGACACTGGAAATCCCCACAACACGAACACAGATTCCACTTAGGAAGAGGAAGAGCGGTAATTACATGCTATGCTGCAGTCTGACAAGATGAGGTGTTTATACCTGAAAAAACATGCTGCCAATTATGTTTGCTACCAGGACCAGCCACGTAAACCAGCATGACCTTAACCTCTCTCACCGCCCCGCTGAGACATACACGATAATGCATGCAATATATAGAGCATCAAACCAGTCACATGCCACAACAGGAAAAATCAACGTGCTTTTTGCTTTGCTTTTCCTGTGTAGGAATTATGAAGAGTATCACAGGAAATGCAATCCAGGTAGAGTGTGTTTCATAACCTATAGATTTAGACCTGCTCCACCATTATCTTGAGTTACTTATACTCTCAAAGCTGTTTTTTCTTTCACTTTCCATATTATTGATAACAGCAGCGAGCTCTCGGTTAGTCAGAGCTTTTGACGCTTGACCCCGCTCAGTAGTTGCTCTCTATTCATAGCCACTGATAGCTTTTTGTTTGTTATAACCACCCAATTTATGCCTCTCTGGATAACCGAGAGCATTGATTGACTGACAGAGGGTTCAACGCAGATTGCTGAAGGTGAGGAGTGCCTGTAATGGTTCTGCTCCTCCATGCATTAAAAACTGCAACACATCATCCAAATCATCTCGAATCTCAAATCGCACATTATTAAGTGCTCTGTCTATACTATGAGGAATCGATGGTATAATAATTGCATTTGTTTTCGCCCCAAAATAAAAAAGGTTCATTATGTCTCGGCTCTCGGTGTGATGTTGTGAGCAGATTATAGTACACCGTTCACTCTTTCAGTTTTGTTTCTTACTCTCTTCTGAATGTTCGCTAATCGTGAAGTTTTGTAGCACTGCATGCAGCTGTCAGATGAACTGAACACATCCTCCTACACTCTAATTGACCCAATCTCAGTTTCTCTTGACAAACAACATGACCCCATGGCCTCTGAAATTACTACTTTGACTGTGAAACCTAAAAAAAGAACTAATTGCTACTTTAATCCACTTATGCCATGCTCATGAAGTTTGACTTTAATTTCATTGACACAACAAAAAGTTGCCAGCATTAGTTTGGCAACAACAGTTCAAGATCTAAACGAGTGTAAAGTGAAAGCGTCCTGAATAATTAACTCATTTTTGATGGCTAATATTTTTGTTCTTGATTGAATTTCAAAGTAATCTATATTGCTGAGTGGCAATGATGTCCACAGTCTTTACAAAAAAATATTTAAAAACACATGCAAAGTAGGTTAGTGTATGTCTTAATGTAGACTTTGTGTTCATGTGGTTTTGAAAAACTTATATCACTTTCAAGAAAAGTTTCAATTTAATGACTAAAAATGTCATGTGGTGTAACCAACAAGTAAAAAGTAATAATATATTTTCGTTAAACCTTGAACAGGTGTGTATGCACATCTTGATAATTTATATAAAGGTTTTTAATAAAAAAAAATTAAATCAAGACTAAAAATGTATTCAACAATAATAGTAATAATAATCTTTTGGGGAGTTGAATTACAGCCTGAAGTAACTATGCCTTGTCATTAAAGGTCAAATTAAGCCATTTTTAGGAGACTTGTTGACCTTGACAAACAGCTGTAAGGGTCGGCAGGGAATCTCTCTATGATATGACATCCAGTTAAAAAATTGCCAGCATTTTTGTTGCATAACGTGATTACAGTGATTTGAATAGTTTTTTTATTTTTTATATTTATAATATTTTAACAAAACGTAGCTTTACTGACTTCCAAAAAAACAGCATCACAGCACTGGTCCTAAAATCAAACATAAATGCCCAGTTATATCTTATTCAAACAAAAATCATTTAAATATGCACTTTTGCCCCCATATTCATCTTTGTCCATAATGCACTTGTTAGTTTATGTGTGTGTGTGTGTCTGTCTGTTTGTCTTACTGGGACCACCCCTCCACTCCCCCTGGCTGTGTGTCACACTTAACAAGATTATCCCTGTGGGCTCCCGACACCCCTAACACCCCTGACCGCTCCCGCTGAGCCAATCACCCATGGTCCCATTCACACAAGCAGCCCTCTCTACGCCTCACACGGGGGCCACTCAGATCACAGACCGTACGCATCTTGGTTACCGTCAAAGTCAATATGGAGCTCCTGTCTAACCTCTTAGCCAGAGTGCTTTAACCAAAGTCACCTCTTTAAAGAGAGAGGATGATGGGTAATAGATTCTCTGGAGACATGTGAGGGGCTGCAAACGGTCAGCAGGGCAGTGCTCTAACCATTAACCTCCACACAATCACAGCTTGTTACGAGCTATTTCAGGTCAAATAAACTCATCCGTTCTTCTGCTGACATCCGAGATTCCATCCAAGACTCTCACTTCAAAACACTTGCCTACTGGCAAGCTTGTTCGCCTATATGCGTAACGACGGATCCTCCAGCCCTGCGTTATTCCTTCTCTGTGCTGATGTGAAGAGTCGTGCATAAAATGGAAGCGATTTATTAACGAACCATTAGGGGCTGCTTTATAAATGCCCCTTCCCAGCATGCTCGGCGGGTGGTGTGGCCAGGCGGATTAGGCCATGCCGGTTTCGGTGACATGAGAAAGGAAGTTCCCTGCCGTGCGTGTGAAGAGCGGCAAGGGAAACACAAAGCAGGGGCCGCCCTTTCCCCCTGCTCGCTACAGGGCCCTGGGTTCCAGGGGCCTCACAATGGTCTGAAGGGACATGAATGAGCTGGCCAGGCCGGTGGCAGTGGAGGTGGCTGGGTGACAGGGTGTGAAAGGGGCCAAGGAAGAAGAATAGCACAATGGGCCAGATAATGAGGTAGATTCCACGGGTCAGCAAAGCATTGCATTCACCTTCAGAGGTTCACACACACACACACACACAGAGATACACATGCATACCTGTGGGACTCTTGCTGCCCGTTCTCCATTCACAAAAATCAGCCATGAGGTTTGTGAGAAAGTCTCCCAAAAAAAAAGATCGGCCTACATGTTCTGGCAGCTTGTTTTCCAGTCCTGAATAAAGGTTCTTCATTGGCATCGATGAATACATAAAAAAATATTCCATTGCACTAAAGCTTCTTCGTAGTGCAATAAGGTTCTTTAGATTATTTAAATGTAATAAACACTAAAGGTTCTTTGGGGAACCCAAAAATAGTTCTTCTATACAGAATCTCTGCAAAACCATCTTTTGGACTCTTTGTTTTTAAGAGTGAAGATGCACTTTATTATGAACAAACTCACTGTATCGTAACCAAATGCAATAAAAACAAGTAGTGACTTGCAGAACAAGCCAACATGACATGTACCTGCAATTTGTGAAAGGAAAAACAAAATTTTGGACTGCTTTTCTGCACTGACAGATTGCCATCACGCTGTTTAGGACAAAGTGTGGCAGATCCAGTTTAACCGACAAATCAGGCCGCAGTCTAAGCATAAGGGGAAGGATTAGCCAAACTGAATGGCTGAAAGAAACTCAAGGCTATCAAATAGCACATGTTCGTGCAGAGCTGTGCAAAATAGCCACATTAAGGGCTTTAGACAGGGGAATTGGCGCTTATAATGCTTTTAGTATGGAGCTTTTGTCATTCAGTTCAGTTCAGGTGATTCCAAACAAGCGCTGAGCAGCCACATAAGAGCCGGGCGTTAAAATGGTTGTCATCCAACCGCCCTCATCGGCCTACTTCAGATAACCGATTCATAGTAAGTGCAACCCATCAAAATTAGACTCGGTCACTAGGAAGCGCCTGCCATCGGTATCATCATAATCCTCCTCAGAAACACAAGGAATGTGGCGGAGATTGTCCAGACATTGTGCACTCCGGCTGGAGGGGCCGTGAGATAATATGGACAGACAAGATACGCCTCCTCAATCTAGACGGGGGCCTTTACAGCGCTCTTAATCTAATTAAGTAAATAACTTTATAAGTGATCACCTCTGTGACAAAACACTACTGAGAAAGCTAATTTGCTTCTTCCCTAGCGCAACAGATAATGCTGTTTTATTACACAAAGGTCACAAGGGAAATTAACTTCTCCCCAACAAGCAGATAAAAAGAGAATGCACAGGCACCCGGAATAATAAGTGCATACTGATTACATTCAACCTGGAGAGTCCCAGATGGGTTACAACAAGTGACCTTTCTCTAAGCTCCAACGAAAATGCAAACGTCAACTCACCAGCAGTGCATGCGAGTCGGTGTTTATGGGTAAAGTAATAAGGAAAGGCAAGAACCACAAGGTAGAGTGTAGGGATTGTTCATTTGTTTGTATTTGACCACCTTTTGGGGAGGAAATAAGAAAAAAGATTTTGTTTTCGCACAGAAAACACCTGAATGAATTGGATGAGTGCATGGAATGCTCAACACGTTTTCTGCTCATTTTTGTTGCGTTGAGCTTGTCTGATGTTCAGACTGAGATAAATCTATGGTGGTTAAGTTATTTTCTCTGTTCACCTTAAAATGAAACATTTAAACTAGAGTAAGCAACTGTTTTCTTCTTTTCTTTCTATTTGTGAAAATGTTCACACATTAACTCATTGGTTAAAAACTGCTGATAGATGTGCTTGAAATGGGTGTAAAATCTGTCTATATAGATGAAATGTCCTCCTTTATTATGGATTATATACATCAACCCAAAAACACTTGTCTTTGAAAGGTCTCTTATACTCCCCAAGTCTGCATTTATTTGATCAAATATACAGTAAAACGATAATATTTTGAAATATTACAATTTAAAATGTTAAATTTATACATATAAATAGATATATTTATATATATCTATATATATGGAATGTATTCATGTTATGGCAAAGCTGAATAATCTTTCAGAAATTATTCTTATTATTTTGCCCCCTTTCTTAAAATTATCAATGAAATAAAAAATTGTGCTACTTATAATTCGTGTGGAAACTGTGATATGGAAAGTTCAAAAGAACAACTTTTATTTTGAAAATATATTTTGATCAGATCAGAGCATCTTTGCTGATTTCTTTAAAACAAAAATCTAAATAAAAATATTTTAGTTGGTTGTCTATGTTCTTATACTAATTTCAAATAAAATTACATATTCATGCTATGTATATATTCTTATGGATTTTAGTCTGTGTTCAAGATTTTACCCTGTCAGAATTAGAGGGCAGACATATTTTTTATACATAACTCTGACCATATATAAATCGAAAAGGGAGCTTTTGGGGCTTTGATTGTGAAACTTTGCAGTCATGACAATATCTTCTTGAACTATTGCATGTTTCAATCAATGCAGGCTGGAGTAAATAAAAAAGCAGGGGGGAAGATTCACCGTCATTGATCGCGGCTCAACACAGACCCTGCTGACAATCTAGGGTTTGCGCCAGTAATGTCCGCAGTCATCGACAAAATCAATGAAACTCATCCTTTCAATAGCATCCAATTATTAGCACAAAGTAAAGGCAGCCATCCCTGATAAATCACAAATACTTCATTGAGAAGACACTGACAAGATAAATGTTAATTGAAATGCAAATAATCTTCAGCCTACAAACAAGCTGCACTGCGAACGGTGAAAGTCAAAAGAAATTCTCAAATATGAAATGAAGAGTTTCCTTAAGTATCTATTCAAGAACGTCAATTAAATTATTATAAATTAAAATTCTTTCAAGACTAAAATAATGAAAATATCCTTCTCTAACTATTGTATGTACGCCAATTATTACTAAGCTGCGATTCTGGCAGGTGTGCAGTGAAATTCCACCCTTCACCACAAGTGATCTTGATAACACAGTACATCTCCCATTCTAATCATCATTAATATCTCATCACGGTTTGTGTTAATTAAAAAAGCTACAAGGCTGATGAGTGTTAAATGTGATGTGGCTGGATCTTATATTCATTGGTTTGGCTCATCCCATCAAGTAATTTTATAAATGTGCCTAACGTAATCAGGTAAAGCAGGATAACTTTGTCTGGCAACTCTTTTTGTTTTTTATAGAACCATTACAGAACTATCCTGAAGAACATACACAGAAAAAAACTGTTCAGATATGACAAGATCATCATTATTATCTACACTTTCTTGAGCTGCACTTGATTGATCTGCACTGCAGTCCTAATAGATCTTAGATCAATTTAAAATATAAAGATCCAAAGTTTAATTACACTGCCTACAAGAAAGCATAAGGATTAAGAACATATGTAACAATAATTTAAGTTCAGATTTTAACATCGGTATGATTAAAACAAATGATTCAACGAAAAAAATTCAACACATGCAGTTGGAATATTTCATTCCTTCCACTTTTATTGAATAAATGCTGGGCAAAAATCAATCGTTTACCTTGTAAGTCATTACTATTATAGATTGCATTATAAAATGTGTATATATTCCAACTAAAATAATATTTAATCATTTTTTCCCCATTTCTATTGGTACTATGACTTATTATCAGGGTTAAATTCCCACCTTTGCAAAGGTACTTACACGATTTGGTGATTTAAATTAATATACAGTCATAACATTATAAAAATCACTGACAAGAAATTAACCCTCCAAATTCTCCAGGAAATTCAATGCTTTTGTCAAAAAGCCCCAACATTAGACTCGGTAAGACTCCATATCAACAGCGTGAAAACATTTCTCCTGCATCTTCGCTAATGTTAAATATAGAGAAACTGTTTGTCTAACATTTTTGGCTAATGAGCCATGAAACACATTTGCTACTGTTGACCTAGTAATTTTAAGTAATATGGCTATTAAAAGCCATTATGTGTCAGTCAGCTGGAACAGAATGAGGTTGAACTGTTCTCAGAGGGGTTTGAAGTGCACTGGTAAATTAGATCGACCGAAGCAGCCTTGCTGTTAGCACAGTGTGATAACCTGTCTGAAGGTGTGCAGGCTGACCAGGGCTGGACGTTTTTATCCACATGCCACACATTAGGGGAGAAAGTTACCCACCAAGATCACCTCACCCATTTGTTTGCAGGAAAAGACAGCAAGACGAATAACAATCCATCCATTTTGAAAGCAAATACCGTGAGCTCAAAATATTGTACACATTTACCATATTCTTCTCTCGATTCTCCTTCATAAATGCAGACTCCCTTGAGAACCATCAGACGTTCCAAGAACTAATTCTCTTCCATATGCATGAACCTCGACCACACACACACACACACACACACACACACTAATATCCTCCCAGACCTCATTAATACAGTGTTGTGGATGACTGCTCTACAGGGCCTGACTTAGAATCACAGTGGAAGGCAAGAAAATCAGATTAAACAATTAGTGTCAATTAGCCCCGGCCAAATCATTCCACAAACAATTGGTCTCTAGTGCCCCGCTTAATTACGAGCGACTCTCAGCGCCTTATCAAGAGCCTCGTCTGGCCCGTGATTCATGTCCGACTCTCCACTGTCCCGCAGGCACCATCAATTATCCTCCTGTAAACAAATCCTTGATAATAAATGACATGCCTTGCCGAGCTCTATTAGCATAGCCTTATTTATGCTTGCTTGCTAGTCCCACTGCAAAACTGCAAGTGATCATGAGGCCCTCCTGATTAGAGAAGGCCGGACACTGGGGGAAACTGTGATACGATGAGGATGTTAATAGAAACACTAGGCAGAAATGATGTAGTGCACGTGTTTGTCACTGTTTTTATCTTCTGTTCAGCTATCAAAGTGATTAAGTTGTTCGCAATATTAAAGATTCAAAAATTTGTATCCCTTCCCTCGCTAATTTCCCTCCGACTAGTTCACTCGTATGTACGTCATCGCTTACGTTGCACGAGTGCCCACTACTGGTGGATTCCTTGATATGTGTTTAAATGGAGCCCTAAGCCCTTTTAAAATCATTTAAAATCTACTATAGAGCTGATTACTTCAATAAGATTAATTCTATAGTCTATTAATTCTATAAGCCTGTATGTATGCTTGGACTTAAGGTAGCTACAAGAATTATGTTAAAAGTCAAAATAACTCCAATATCATATACTGTGTTCTGTGTAGTGGGGGTAAATTAAGTGTGACCTGCTGTGACATCACAATCATGGTACATTGTGGTCTATGGATCTTCCTGAAGTGTACGTTCAAAATCAAGGGGTCAAGGGTCTTTCCAAATCAACTTCACTCATCCACTTGAGGAAGTTGAACGCACTTCAAAATGGCGGTGGGATTCCCCAGGGGGGAAGTGCTTAGGGAAGTTCTGGAGTGTATGTCTTAAAGTGGAGTTACACATATGTGTCCTATATGGGCCCTTTTGTGACAAGAAAAGATTATTTTTATTAAACTGATCAATTTAAGTTAAGTTTTTATATGAATTCCACATAAAAATTTTTTTATCATTTTAAAATAATGTATTATGTGATAGGCTATTCTTTTATATAGACAGGGAGCAAAACATTTTTTTAATTCATGACAATAAATCACAAACCACAGAGGGTAATTTGTGCAGCTGTTTTATATATATATATATATATATATATATATATATATATATATATATATATATATATATATAAAGATAGATAGATAGAATAAATATGATTGATTATAAATAAAATATTTTAATCAATTTTTTGAGTTTTATTACACATTCATTGGTTTCATATGGATTACATAATTAATTTAGATTTTATTAGCTCATTTAAAGTTCACATTTCAAGCTTTCTATATCATTCTTATTGTGACGGAGGAACGTATGTATACCTACATATAAGTGTCGGTTCAAACTTAATTCAAAATAATCACAAAATCCAACTCCTGTCAACATAAACAAGTCTGTTAATATTGATACGATTTTTTTGTGAGGGTCCTGTAAAATACGATGACACGGTGCTCTGAATCATTTTCACTAGTATTCATGTTGAAATTGATTGTTGTGTGACTTCTGTGTTTTGTGACAATAAGAAAACCCGACATTGGATTAAATCCACAGGAACAGGATCGTAACTTAAAAGCTCACCGTTTCTCTCATCACTAGATGCACCGACAGTCAAATTCCATTTCTGATTTTATTGTTGTTAAAATGTGCGTGTTGACGCGTTTTAATTAGTTATATATTATTTAAAGTCTTTATTTTAGATATTTGATATGGCCTATTAGTGAAGCAGCATTGATCACTGCTGAGGGGCACGAAAATAATTCAGCAGAAAAATAAAGCTACAATAACTAGTGTTGCGTATATTTGAACTAATCTTGCTAACTCTGTGGGATTGCCAATTGTCAAAACAAAGACACCTTAAACTGCGAAGAGCCAACAAGTGAAAGTGACCCAAAGCGCATAGAGGTAGATATACTTACTTGCTCTGATGACTTTTTTTCTTGAATAAGTTTGTACAAAATTACAGTGAGGCTTGATAAAGCGTGACAAAATGACCCGCTCAGATCACAGGTAACGATTCATCCGCGCATCAGTGCCGAAGCACAACTCACATAAAAGAGCTACTGCGCAAGTAACATGCAATGTAATTTAAAACATAGATGTTGATAGAGAGGTAAAGGTTCCGTTTCAAAAACGATAATATTCTGTTCTGTAATAGGCCGATAAATGTTTATATAATTTAGGGAATCATCACGAACACACTCAAACGATGTGCACTAGATTACCAAAGAGAGGCCTACAAAAAACTGACAAATCAGTTTAAAATAAATAAACAAATCATTAAATGTCACTTGTTTCCATTATATTTCGTGTCATTTTCAATTAAGTTGTGTTATAAGATTTAAAAAAAAAAAAAAATCTAAAATGTCTCCATCGGAGAAAAGTAAACAAAATACATAATTTTAGACTTTCAGAAAAATAAAAACAAATTACAGAATTCACCAGCGATGTATTATATGCACTGTTGATCTTAGACACATTAACTGAGTGAGAATCTGAAAAACTGTGTTTTGTGAGAGTTATTTGTGAAAAGTTCACAGGGCCACAGCGCCCACAGAACAACCATGTGTGAGTTACCCTTCCATATCACTTCTTACCCGTCATGCACTTCCTCTGTTGGCTTTTACAAACTCTAAATGAGGGGAGGAGCATAGCAATTACTGTTATTTCATTACAGCTTGGTATAATGCTGCATATCATTCCTCGCAAAATAAGATCCGTGGACACTGATTCTCTGATGTACAGTGGAACCATGACAAAAAGCACACACAATCTCACACCCCCACGCACACATAAATACACGTGTTGCAGGGGGAGACAGCAGGCGTGATGACATGTTAAATTACCCTAGTGATGTATGGTTTAATGAACCCCCTTGTGTTGATCATGCTTCACATTAATCAGCCGGCTCCAGCAGATTCCCTTATTTTCTCAATGCTCCCCTGATAAACTGCAATTTCATTTAACCTTGGACAGCAACTTTAATAGCTTCCACAGGACAACTGTCAATACTTGCCTGGGTATACAGTGATTAAATTGCATGGCGAGAAGTCTGTCCTGACTTCCTTTATCAAGCCCCACCCTCATCTCTACATTCCTCAATTCTCTCATTTTACCTGTTCCTCAACATGATTTTTACTTAAGGAGGTAAATGCACATTGATGGACTATAAATGCACAAAGATGGACTATTTTATTTTATATATATATATATATATATATATATATACACAGTAATACCTCGAGATACGAGCATAATCCGTTCCAGGGCAGAGCTCGTAACTTGAATTACTCGTATCTAGAATCATGTTTTCCCATAAGAAATAATAGAAAACAAATTAATCTGTTCCAGATCCGTAACAACGGAAGAAAACATGATTTTTATTGGTATACACACACACACAATCACACACAGTTATAGTACATGTATACAGTATAAGGATTTGTGTGATATCAAATAAAATGTGGTTTTAATTATACGTGGACAGTAGATAGACATTAGCGGCAGGTGCGGAGGAGGGAGGAGGGGGTTGGTATGTCGACATTTGATTCCGTATCGTACCTTACACGAACACTACGAAACTTACGTGAACTTAAATTAACATAATAGAACTTAGCTTTTCTTTTACATTATTGTTTTGTTTGTTTTCTTCCCTTTTTTCGCCTGACTACCCTCACTTTCACTTTCACTTGGCGCAGACCTTTTAACGGAATACCTATCGAGGAAGATTTGTTTCTGTCTCCCTTTAAAAATAAGTAAGGTACGCGTCGTCAAAAAGCGCCGAAGCACAACCAGTACACAATTTATCTGTGAGTGTTTATTTTCAATGCTGAGCTCTTGCAACACCTGCATATCATCTGTAGATCGATAAACTCCTCAGTCGACAGTTCCTCCTGATGCTCCTGATCACTCACGCAGCACCGTGCCCATATTTATCGACAATTTCATGCTTCATTTCCATGGTCATCATGCGCTTCTTCTTCTCACTACCATCCTTACCACTCATGAATGAACAAAATTATTCGGGCGACGCGTAGGCTACAAGTCAGTGAACACTGAAGTGAAAGTGCGTCGGCATCGGTGTCGGTACGTGTGCTCGTATCTCGAATATTTACTCGTATCTAGAAGCAAAAATCTGCCCGAAGGCTTGCTCGTATCTTGGAATACTCGTATGTAGGGACGCTCGTATCTCGAGGTATTACTGTATCATGATCTTTCTTTGTATTTGGGCATATATAAATCCAATGGCAGATTTAGGCAGCTGGAGCTTGGGGAGGTGGAGGGTTCCTGGAAACTTTGATAATGGTAAGACTAGCCTGCAACGAATATTTACACATAATTTCTCATCAGACATCTTTATTTCCCCTAAAGTGTCTCAGACTTGCAGAACATGGTTGTGTGACTACTGCCAAAAGTGCGTTTGTGCATATTATTCATCTTGTAGCGTTCTTGTTCAGCTTTTTCAGATCAAGCAATGCGGCGAACATCTGATCCAGGTGATTCAAAAGGAACAGATACCAAATTTGAGACCTTGGCATCTGATGGCACAAGATGATTTGGATATCTCTAAGGTCTCAGTGGCATCTTTCTGCAGGTTTTCTGAAAAAAAAGAAAAAAATAAGAAATAGAATATATATATATATATATATATATATATATATATATATATATATATATATAATTTGAGACAAAAAAGATTCACTGGCATTAGTTACTGTAGATTAAAAAAGGAGCAGAATCAAACTATAACTCTTAGTATTTAGAGTTATTTTGTACAATGTAACTTGTAGTTTTTTTTCGAGTACAAGAACATCTTTTTGCTGCAAAGACATGCTGCCAGATATCTCTAGAGTCTAGTTCTGCAGGTGCCTGCTGACCTCAGCACAGTTACAGCGGCTTTCTGTCTGTGACATCTAAATTCTCTTCGTGTCAACTGAGCACAAATTATAAGCCAAGAGACATCAGCTGACTGATTAAAAACAAGTGTCAGGCTACGGAAGGACAAAGGAATGTCTGTGAATAAAAAAAATAATCAATACACCTCCCTCCCCAAGTGAGCAGTGTATGAAGAATACCTTACTTTGGAGGGCATCAACTATAACATCAACACATTTTATAAACATAGTCTAAATGTAATAACTTAGATGACTGCATAAGTTTGTATGAACACAATAGTATCAACGTTCACTCTGCAGCTGAGTCTTGCCCAAATCTGTCCCATCATGAAAAACATGTTCCTGGATCAATATCTTTGTTGATCCTGGAGCAACATTACAATCAATAAATCAGATTTGAATGAAAAATGTACAGTTACGACATATTTAGGGTTACATCCAGTGTTAGGTGCTATCATTCTTAGGAATAAGTTATGGGTAGCGTAAGATTTAGGGGAACGGATCTATCTATCTATCTATCTATCTATCTATCTATCTATCTATCTATCTATCTATCTATCTATCTATCTATCTATCTATCTATCTATCTATCTATCTAGCTATATATATATTCACACAGCAGTATTGTGAAATATTAGGACTGTTTAAAATAAGTGTTTTTTATTTTAATCTAGTTTCAAATGTATTGTTTGAATATTCAAAAAGCTGAATTTTCAACATCATTACTCATACTGATTACAGAAATTATTCTAATATGCTCATTTTGGTGCATGCCTTATCAAAAGCAACATTATCAATTATTATTAGCAATGTTGAAAACAGCTGAAAACAAATCATTTGGTTGTTTAAAAGTCTAAAAGGTCCATAAAACACTTCACAAAGTTGAACTAATCGGAAAAAACCAATGGCAATAATGCAGAGCCCGTCTCGAAATGAGTTTGCTAACTTAAATGTTTTGTCACAATGACAAAAGAAAAAAAGAAGTTGCTATTGTGTCACCGCAATGACATAATGAGGTAGGCAAATACTTGTCTCTCCGCCCTGTCTCTCCCCTGTCCCTTCCCTCCCTTTCTGTAGTGGTGACAGGCACACGCTCTGGTCTCCATTATGGCTGTGGATGGACAGAATGGGCAGTTGTAGATAATTACTGAAACTGTAGGAGTCAGGGCTGACTCTCAGCACTTTACTCAGTGCCACTGGCTCTATGGCTGTCCCTCACACTGACAAACTTGCACACACCCACTGGAGTAATGTAGGGGACAGAAAAGTCTGTGAATAAACTGTACATTAAATGACTGTAAGGATGATCGGACTCTAATTGGATGATCGATGATTGTGGGATCAGTTTGAAGAGTTTAGAGATTGATCATCTGACCAGTTTGAAAAAATGTGTTTGCATGATTGAATACTTTAACTATTGTGTTGGATCAAATGCTGCAACTAAAAGTCCAACAGCAATTTTATGAGCGATTGTACATCTATCTATCTATCTATCTATCTATCTATCTATCTATCTATCTATCTATCTATCTATCTATCTATCTATCTATCTATCTATCTATCTATCTATCTATCTATATATCTATCTATCTATCTATCTATCTATCTATCTATATTTAATAGTTTTAAGTTGATGTACTAGAGTTAAAATTAACTTAATGTAGATATTACTTTTATTTAATGGCATGCACGCATTAGCAGCTCGGTTACGGTAACTGTTTCACTCAAAGGCATTTTTTCCATTTTGTCCACATACTTTTAATCTTTAAAATAAAGATTATTACCTAATTAACTAGACTGAACTACAACTTAAAGGTTGTGAAAGCCTTTTAAAAAGAAGCAACACCCATCTCTCTCACACACACACACACACACACACACACACACACACACAGACTCAGACACACATAAACTGCTACCCATCCCTCTCAGCCAAAGGGGCTTCCATCCAGGCTGACAATAACCCAGTGGCAGCTGGTCGATCGATACCCGACAAAAGCTCTGAGGTTGGGGCAGTCAAAAGATTGTTAACTAGCCATTTCATCTCACAGACATTTAGATGATTGTTTGTGCTTCACTGCACTCCTTCAGCAAAGGCTGCTGCCACACCTGTGCAGGGGCCCTTACAAAGCCTACTTACCCTCTCCTGATGACCTCACGGGACAGTAAATAGCCCGACAAACCCTCTCACACAAAAGCATTGCTCATCATACTTAACCACGTTTTCATGCATGACTGAAGGAACACAAGTGATAGGTACTGTATTTGGCAATACCAATTTGTAATTACAGTAGTAGCTACCTATTATTGATAAAAAAGCACATATGCAAAGGCACGGGATATATGTTAAATTTGACATTTATTTATTTAAAACTTATTATAAATGTATAATTTATCTGTCTATCTATCTATCTATCTATCTATCTATCTATCTATCTATCTATCTATCTATCTATCTATCTATCTATCGTATCTACTTATAGTATTCTATTTTTTTAATTTATTTATCCGTTTTATTGTTCCTAGGACTATATCTTCGTGATTATATTGAAGAAATTCATGTCATTTTTTTTGTCTCCTTATTTCTCAAGCAACTGTAATAGACATAATGCAACTTCTGGTTCAAATCATATTTCAATCCAAAGGATCAACTTTTGAAACATCAAAATGTCCCATATAACCCTATAAATAAAGTTTTTGATCAAAACAAGTGACTTGTTGTCATATTTAAAACCTAAGAAAATTTACATCTGTCATGTATTAAGTGCATTGGCTTCTGTATATTGTTACATTAGCATGTGATTTGTTGGTTAATTAGAGGGCTTATGATAATGATAATGACCACATAGCACATGATGCTACGTTTCCAGGTGTTTAGCTTTGGTGATTAGCCACTGGATGCCTCCTCCTCCCCCATCTAGTGTCCACACAACGCTGATTAAATCAGATGAATGAGTTATTGGACATAGGACACATAGAAGTGATGTAAGCTGATAAATATCACCTTATCCTGTTGCTGTGAGTTCATTAATTACCCAAATGCAGCTTATATCCGGAGCTAGCAGGGTGTTTAAAATACACAGCTTAGAATAACGTCATAAAATGACATTATAAATGTGTGGGGTTTTTTTGTTTGGGGGGGGGGGGGGGGTCTGTGAATGTGAATGTACTTGCACACTTGTCCTCTAGTGATCATATGTCAGCGTTTACACTCCTGTGATCATGTCTATGGTTGTGTGATCCAGCAAAAAGTCAGCACATGGTCTGCGGCCTTGCTCTAGTAGTTCAATGGGGTTGTGGGACGTGGGCCGAGGGTTGAGGATCATCCAGGCAGAGCCAGGCTTCCTGCTCCTCCTTTGTCACACCATTTGGGCTCTTGTGTCTCGGGCTTCACTGCTCTAGCCTCACTTGGCAGCCCTGCACACACAGGGACATCTGGTCTCTCTGTCCCTCCTCCAGATGAAAAGAAAGAGTCCGGTCATGGCCCCACATTTATGATATTTTACAAAGGCATTACATTGATCTATAGTAACAATTCATAACGCTTAATATATACATATACATATATGTGTGTGTGTGTGTGTGTGTGTGTGTGTGTGTGTGTGTGTGTGTGTATATATATATAGACACACACACACACACACACACACACACACACACACACACACACACACACACAGTATATATATACGCACTCAATTTTCTGCTCTATAAACAACTACAGACATAAACGATTTTTTTTCTTTCTTTTTTTTTGTTAGAGTACATTGAACCGAAAAAACATATTCTTAGTAAATAAACTCATACTTGTTTAGTCTTATTTAACAAGAAAATCTGGATTTCGATAGATATGCATGTCTACATTTTTTTTAATACGATATATAATTGTTTTTTTATATAAAAGTATGGCTTTTTTATTTTTTATCGACGCTTTCAAAGTAGTGCTTTATTACTAGTTTCGAATTCCGTCAATTAGTCTACCGATGTTCCGCAGCACTCGAACAGGTAGACCACTGGATTATCAGTTTTCCTGGATAATCATAAGATTAAAGAGGAAAGTGCTCCCACCATCTCCGGGACACAGCCGCTGACTTCCCTTCTTTTCTTTTCGCAAAATTATTGAGAGCACGCAATATTAAACCCATTTTGTTCGTGCGCACTGGGCCAGAATAACGCGATGATTAGGGCCACGAATGGGACAGGTTTCTTCAGCTTGATTTCATGACGGTAATGTAGCCCAGAAGAAAGGCAGAGATGGGGACATCTGTTCAATGCAGGCCAAAGGGAACCTCAGTGGCCTATATGGCATCTTGGGAAAGAAAGCAACAGGATATTACAAGCACGAACGTTTTGTTGTTGCTTCTGACTCCTGGTATTTTTTATTTGTTTTGATCGTTATTTTCTTTACTTTGATGATTTACTGTATTAGGCCCCTGCTCTGATATGAATTAGCCTAATCAAAATCATACGAATGTAATGATTTATTTTTTTATAAAGGCCTATATTTATTTGCACATTTTGCCCCTGTGCGTTGTAACCTTTTATTGATTTGATTTTCATTTGAAAAATAATTAAATTGTTGATAGTGTTCTCAGTATTTAAAAAGCGCTTCCATCTAATCCAGATCACACAGCTCTCGCGCTGTCTTGTCAGAGGACATGAACACATGTTTTGATTACACCACCGGTGGCCGAGCGGCTCCTCCGTTATTCGTAATTAAACTCAATTCCCAAAGTAACATTTATCTTCCAGGGTCTGCGCGTTCCCTGTGCGCGAGCGCCACTACCTTCTGCTGTGCGAGAGGAGATGCGCGCGGGGTCAATCAATAAACCGAGGACACAGACACGGTATGTGCATCATGCATCTGTTGCAATCGAACAATGCTGCAGTTTGTGTGTGTGTGTGTGTGTGTGTGTGACATTTGTATTTTGGCAGGTTGAGGTTATTTCATGCACGTTGAGTTATGGATACATATTGCTGTTTAGTTTTAGGCTAAACTTATTTCTCTGATGCTTTGGTATGGAATTGTTTTGGTGTAAGTTTGAGATTCATAGTTGGACATTTTAAGGTTGTTGTTTTTTTCTTATTATTTTGTAGTTACAAACCTTCTGCAAAACAAAACAAAAGTCTATAAAATCATCTGAGAGAAAAGTTAAATGTTATTGTGACGTGGGGGGAAACTGAAGCAAAAGTCATGTTGAATTGTTAGTCTCAGTTTGTAGTCAGTCTGTAATTAACCTTACAAACTTTACATATCTTGTTTCACAAATACGATTGAAATTTCACATTGTCGCAAATGATTCCCTTTTATTCCGGTATGTCTTGGTTAATTTTAGTTTTGTATTTTATTATCTCCACTTTGAGTTCAACTGCTTCTTGGTCTCTGAATTAAAAAGGGTAAGAGGAAACAACAGAAGTGTTGTGCAAATCGAAGAAACAGAGAAATGAATCTGATCAGCCATCTATCACTTCCCGCAATAAAGGAGGCGACGCGGCGGAGGCAGATGATTTGATGAATAATCTTCGGTCGTTTTAATTAACTTTTTGCTGTCCTATAATGACCAAGTTGGTCAACGGAGCCGGTCAATAAGAATGTTAATATCAAACAAATAAAACTTCTCATGATTAAAAACCTCCTGCTTTATTAAATTTGAAATTCAAATGAAATTTATGCCTCCGGTCCACGGCGCATGTAAATAGAGTAGCCAGGGCTACATCATTATCCTGAGAGCATTTCTGCATTCATCGTCCTGATATCAATTGCTCGCCACTGTATTGCTGTCGAGAGTTAATCGAACACAAAAGCCATATTCCACCTTGTGAAGACGTTTACATGCATTATGTTTTTTTGTGTTTTTTTTTTTTTGCACTAACAAACATAAGTTAACAAGTTCACCGAGTTTCCAAATGCTCGAATTCATACGCAATAACAACAACAATATATATCGAAAAACACACCAGCACTAAAATGCCTTGTTTGTTGCTTGTCGTTATTGTATGGAGAGAGGGAGAGAAGGAGAGAGAGTACGTCATGATTCTATAAAGTTATGAGAATTTATAACCCTGTCAATTTAACCCGCAATGCATGCATATTTCAAATGTAACTTTCGTTCAAAATATCAATCAAAGTTGTTTTGAAAGGAGAGTTTGATTGTTCTCCATATGGTCAAAATGTGAAGATCTGTTAAAATTACAACCGGCTCGTTTTGTCTTTTTGATCTGTGCATAATTTCTTTAAAATAGTTTGAGAATCTACAAAACAACCTGTAAGACAAATACAATAAGAGTGTATAAAGAGTGATATGACATTTGCTCTTTTACCATTATCTCAACTTGTAGTAGACATTGCATAATAATTAATAATAATAATAATAATACAACTAATAATAATAATTCAAAACAGATCAGGAGGTCCGGTAAACTTATTAACCTCTTTACAAAAGAATAAAGAAAAAGTTTCCCCCAAAACTTCCAGTCTTTCTCATCTAAGTTGAGTTTTATTATGAGGGGGGTGTTGGAAGGGGTGGAGATCTTGTCTGAAGTGCTCTATCGATGACCTCACGCTAGAATGTGGCCGCGTGAAGGTACGGCTCTTCCTGATTGGTCGCCCGTGTCACAGCGGCACTTCAAAGCCGTGAGAGGAGCTACAATTGTGCTGGAATGGGCGGACCACATCATTGTATTGCACACCTCTAAAAAAACAGTGCTCTGATTCATAAATATAAAAAGATCCTCTGAGGAGGGCACTTTTGTGATGGCAACTTCACTTCTAGGGGTGAGTCTAAGGAGTTTCGTGCTGGTTTAATTAGTTTCCTTTATTGTCCTGCCGTGGGGATTAAAATTTCTTGGGTCAGCCGGGGAGAGTCACTTGATTATGTTTTAAGCGAGAGAAACGAGCAGGAGATCCATTTCTCAACTACGACATTGTATGTATAACATTCATTGGTATTTATATGCTGCGTTTCTCTTTTGTTTTATGTTTGCGACTGGTTGCACTTCAGTAGCTAGACATTTGTTTACTGCCACTCTTCAGGTATGTCGAGGTTGTCGGATAAAAGACAGCAAGTCAAAACTGTTCTCCTAACATCGCGCACAGTTCTCCAAGTATAGCATCGTTACTTACCTTCTAAATCATTTTGTTCCAGGAGGAGCCGAGATTGGGGTCGACTCCTTTAGCCATGTTGGCTGCGACGTGCAACAAAATCGGGAGCCCGAGTCCTTCACCTTCCTCTATTTCGGATAACTCCTCTTCGTTCGGAAAAGGATTCCATCCGTGGAAACGAGCGGCGGCCAGCAGCTGTAGTTTAGGATCCAGTTTATCCTCTTTCACTCGGAATGGTGGTGGTTTATGCGACTCTTTTGGCACGAACACTTCCACGGGATCCAGTGCCTTTTCCTTAACTTCTGGTACGTCACCCAACTCCCACTTCGGAAACGACTACTCCGTTTTCCAGGCTTCTGTTTCCAACAACTCCCAAGAGCCCAGCCACCAGCCCATGTTTATTTCCAAGGTGCACACGTCCGTGGACAGTTTGCAAAGCATTTACCCGAGAATGAGCGTGGCGCATCCCTACGAGTCGTGGTTCAAGTCCTCGCACCCTGGCATACCCACGGGGGATGTGGGCACCACGGGCGCATCCGCGTGGTGGGACGTGGGAGCCGGCTGGATTGACGTGCAGAACCCGAATGGGGCCGCGCTCCAGACGTCCCTTCACTCCGGCGGGCTACAGACTTCTTTACACTCTCCTCTGGGCGGATACAACTCAGACTACTCGAGTTTAAGCCACTCTGCCTTTAGCACCAGCGCGTCCCCGCATCTCCTGACCACCGGTCAGCACCTCATGGACGGATTCAAACCCGTGCTCTCCTCTTACCCGGACTCCAGTCCTTCTCCCCTGGGCGGAGCGGGAGGCTCAATGTTGACAGGGGGTCCGACGGCCTCGCTGGCGGGATCTCCGCGGTCCTCAGCGCGGCGCTACTCGGGCAGAGCGACGTGCGACTGCCCGAACTGTCAAGAGGCGGAACGGCTGGGTCCGGCTGGCGCGAGCCTCCGCAGAAAGGGGCTGCACAGCTGTCACATCCCCGGTTGTGGGAAAGTATACGGCAAAACATCGCACCTCAAGGCTCATTTGAGGTGGCACACCGGAGAAAGGCCGTTTGTGTGTAACTGGTTGTTCTGTGGGAAGAGGTTCACGCGCTCCGACGAGCTTCAGCGACATTTACGCACGCACACCGGCGAGAAGCGCTTCGCTTGTCCCGTGTGCAACAAGAGGTTCATGCGAAGCGACCACCTCAGTAAACATGTCAAAACGCACAGTGCCGGAGGCTCGTCAGGGTCGGGGTCTGGGGCGAGTGGAGGGAAACGAGGCAGTGACACCGACAGCGAGCACAGTGTGCCCGGTAGCCCCTCGTGCCACTCACCGGACCTGTTGCAACCTCCAGAGTCTGTCCCGACGACGGGCATGAACGGCCGAGCAAACTCCATCGATTAATCCACCTCAAAATGCACGTAACACGAATCTCGAACGGACTAGAAACTTATTTGACGGTTCACACAAGGTTGTGTTGTTCGTTCGGTAACACTTTATAAAAACTTTCAACCATTCAAGTCGTTAACAAACGTTGCGAAACGATCGACAGATAATGCACATTCAATTGTGGATATCCTGTATGAAACGATATAAACCAAAGTTTCATTCCTTTTCTGCTAGTTGAATGTACATTAACTCATTTCTATTAAGCTCAATGGCTACTATCTGTTAAGGTCAACAGTAAAAGTTATTATAAAGTGTCACCTGGTGTTCCTTGAGAAATAACCGTGTGGCCATTTCACTTGGATGTTGTAAATTGATTCAATTCACGATTAAAATGTCATTTAGTAAGAAATGAAGTAAGACTGTTTTGGTCTGCACGGATTCTACGCGACATGAATTTGGTCAAATAAGGGAATATTACAAAGGACATCATCTGACATGTTCATTCTGGTGGGGATTTGTCGAATATTCTTATTTCACTTACTCAGAAAACAAAAATGTATTTTACCCATCAGTGAAGTGGCCTGTCAATGCTAACTTTTTTTCTCCAAACCAAACTGTGGCACTTTATTCATGAACACTACTAAAATCCAATTTCGTAAGGATAAATTGCCGTAGTGTTGATAGACTTTTTTTTTGTCATTTACAAATTCATTTCTTTAATATTCGAAAACATTGTCTATATATCGCACATTGGTCTTTGTCGAAACTACAGACTACAAATCCTAAGTTGTATGAAATGTACTTATTTCCTGTTACTGCAAAAAAATAAGAGAAAACAACAAAAAAACTGTACATATTGAAAATAAAATAGTATAGACTAGAAGGTTATTTCACACTGATGTAAAAGTTTGGTATGTGTTTGTTCAAGACGCAAATTTTGAATAGTATTTTTAGTTGCTTATATATTGACTCTAGTAAATATCCAAACCTGTACGGGAGTGTTTTTTTTTTTTTTTTTTTGTGAAGAAAAACGTCATATTTATCCACGAGTTGGACTTGATTTTTATTTTTGGAGGTCTGTCATAGACGCACTTTGAAATGATTTGTAAGATTTTAAATTCAGAATTCAGTGTTTAATCACGTTTTCTAATTTATGTAAGCATGCACATGTAAGGTGAGCGTTTATTTCACATCATTTATTTGAGAAATTGGCTTTCTAATTTAAGCCACTCAATAAAGTCAACATGGATTCAGCCACAGTGAACGATTTGCCGTTGATATTATTACTGCAATGTCCAACTTCTGTAAATTAAACTGTGATCAAGTGCAGGACCTGTTACGATATTTCATTACCAACTGGAAAGAAAATATGTGTTCAAATGTTAAAACCGCAGTTGTTGTGAAACCCACGAAATATAGCATCTTTAGTAAATTGTCGGATAATATTTGCTCTACAGTTATAGTACATATTTTCAGTCTAACCTATAAGTCGTGCACATTCCTTCAGTATTGCTCATAGAGACAATAAACAAACCTGTGCTTCTGAGATCATTTAATCTTAAAGTCTGTGGCGTGTAAATGATTCAGTCACTCAAATGTTGAATTGTGTGAGAATTTAAAAAGGTGACTATAATTGTAAGTTGTTTCATAAGCTACTTCACGGAAAATAAACTTCTGCAGTCACTATAAAATTAAAAGTTATTCCAATTAATCTCAGAACACACCGATCAAATAACATAAATTATTCCGTTATTCAGTAACCACTAAAACATAATATAATGTACAAGGATTTTTGTGTTTTTCCCCCGAGAAAAACAAACAACGTATGCAGAACATTATCAGCGCATTATTTTGTATATGGAAAAATAGAAGAATGTACCAAGCAAAATGCAGAGAATAAAAAAAATACATGCACAAGGAATAAAAACAGGCTGATCCAGACAAGAGGTTACATTAAACAAGATAGTTTTACTTTAAATAAATAATTTTATTTAAACATTTCAGAGGAAGGAACGAAAGCAGAGAATGATAATTAATTTGATAAAAATCGAAAAATAAACAGTACATAACATCATCAGACATAATACACGAATAAAGTAGCCGTTTCTATCCGAGATTCTGTAAAGTTAGCTTTTGCGGAGAAAAAGGTCCAACGTGTTGAAGACTCAAACCACGATCACATTGCGCCCCCATGCGCTGAGGTCACATAAACAAAATACAATACAATATTCACATTCAAAGGGTTATTTGTGCCCACTGTACAAACTCAAAAGCTGCAAAACATCAGGTAAAAGTGTACGATTGCCTGTTGAAAAACGTGTCGAGGGAGTTATAAATAAAATAACACTACTTATAATATTTACAATTCATATAACAAACAATATTTGTATATACAAATTGAGAAAAATAAACCTATAGATTTATGACATTTTTCCTTTTATATAAGAAAATAGTGTATTTTCAATGAGCTGTAACAAAGTAACAAAAAGAAAGTGTACAAGCAACAAATAAACCAATTTTTTGTTTTGTTTCCCCTATTAATGTCTGGCCACAAGGCAGGTTAAGTATTTAAATGCTGTTTTTCAATTTCAATAATATGTAGAAATTGATAGTAAGCTTCTTTAAACGAGTTCACGCAACATTTAGTCCTAAAACCAAGGCATTTTGTGACAGATAAAAATCAACTGTAATTTGAATTTAAATGTAAGGTTTAATTTAAATGTTAGGTTAAATGTAAGTGCACTGCACTGTTGCATTCATTATTTTTTCCCTTCATTTTAGATGTACAAACACAAGAATAAATCAAAGGAGGTTTAAGTTACTCCGCAGACACTTGTGCGTTCACCAGAGCATAGTAGGCCCCTTGTTTGGCCATGAGTTGGGCATGTGTTCCCTGCTCCGCCACCTTGCCATTCTGAACGACCACGATGATGTCAGCATTGTGAATAGTGGACAAGCGGTGGGCAATAACGATACAAGTGCGGCCAAGCCGAGCGTCATCAAGAGCTTTCTGTACAACCTGTATAACAGGAAAGAAAGAAGCGAACAGAAGTGTTTTATGTGCATGACTGTTTTGTGGTCTGCAAAGATTTACTATGGAGAGCACATAACAGTAAATGCACATTTAAAGCAGCGCTTTATGAATGAAATCTCTTGACTTGATTCATTGGCTTGATCATCTTTTGTTTCCTTTTCTAAATGCGATAAGACAATATAACAGAATGTAAATCCATGATTTTCAAAGCAACAGAATCACAGGCACACAAGTTCAAACCGCCAAAAGTGTACCATCTGCTGGATGAAGACAGAAGTACATATTGTCCTCACAACCTCTTTAAGGAATCAAATTTGACCAAATCAAATGAATTTGATGATGACATACTCTTAAATAGTTTTGCAACAGACTTTACATGTGTTACAAACCTTCTCGCTCTCTGTGTCGAGGGCTGATGTGGCCTCGTCCAGAAGCAGAAGTTTGGGATTGCGGACCAGAGCTCGAGCGATGGCTATCCTTTGCTTCTGTCCTCCAGACAGCTGAGTGCCTTTATCTCCAACTCTAGTGTTGTATTTCTGAAGGAATTACATATGTATATAGATGATGAAAACAGTTTTTCTTGATGCTTTATAACATAATACTGTAATATAATATAATATAATATAACATAACATAACATAACATAACATAACATAACATAACATAACATAACATAATATAATATAATAGTAACACTTTACAATAATATCCCACTATTTAACAGGTTTAGGTTTGTTATGGTATTTATTAAGGTTTGTTAATAAAAATACAACTGTTCATTGTTAGCAATTGAACAATATTACATTTTATTTTTATAAAGTAATAGCAAACGTTGAAATTTAAAAAAATAAATAATAGCCTTAGAAGAATTTTTCATTGTTAGTTCATATTAATTAACTTTATTGTAAAGTGTTATAAAATACCATTCTTTTGTTCAGCAATAATGCGTTAAATTGATCCAAAGTGACAGTGAAGACATTTATAATGTTGTCATACTAATAATATTTTGAATAAATACTTTTCTTTGGAACATTATAATCAACAAATAATCCTGAAGAAAAATGTCCAAAAATATAAATTAATATACAATTATAATATTGTTATATTATATATTATATAATATTACAATATTGCCACCTTTTGAAGGGTTGTATGGTTTACCAGGCCACACACACACACACACACACACACACACACATACACACACATTAATGGAGACATCATGCATACCTCTGGAAGGCTGAGGATAAAATTATGTATGTTGGCCTTCTTCGCAGCTTCCTCAATCTCCTCCTGGGTGACAACACGGTCATTGTCCCCATACTGAATGTTCTCAGCAATGGTGCAATCAAACAGGATTGGCTCCTGAGACACCAGTCCCATCTGCGTGCGCAGCCATGCCAGGTTCAGAGTTTTGCTGTCATTACCATCTACAAGCTGTGCAACAAGCAAAAATCAGGCATAAATTGATCGCTTGAGCCAAAATAATGGTTGAGACCTCTAGGCACATCAATTCCACCTGATGAACTCACCACTTGGCCTGCCGCAGGGTCATAGAAACGTTCTAGAAGCTGAATGGTAGTGCTCTTGCCACAGCCACTGCTGCCCACCAGGGCCAGAGTCTGTCCCTGAGACACTGACACATTCAGGCCCTGTAGGACTTTCACATTCTGACGGGTTGGATAGGAGAATTCCACCTCTCGGAATTCAATCTGCCCTGAAAAATTTGTCTGGAAAAAGGACAAAGATATTATTTTATTGACTTTGACTTTGACCTCTTGGATGACCTCTTCTGACAACTTTAGAGGTTCACACTTACTGGTCGGTCTCCAGACTCATCATAGATATCAATGGCTGGTTTCTGATCTAGTAGCAGTAAGATCCGCCCAGCTGCTGCTTTGGCTTTGGCAAAGTCAGGAGCGAATGATGAGGACTGGCCAATGTTCATTGCAGCAAAGACAATCACAGAAAATACCCTGAGGAGGAGGAAGCAACACAGCAATAAGGTAAATAGTATGTGTGAGATTTTCATTCAAACTGTACTTAAGCCATTCATACAAACTGTACTTACAGGAATACATTTTCGTATTCTGTGTAACAACGTGCAATAAGCCAGGCACCAAAGCGGAAGATTGCAGCATTGACCAGGTAAGGAATGGCTTGGGCAAGAGCAAAGGTGATTCCGTAGATGGGTGCTTTACACAAGCTAGATCTGGAATATCACATATTGCTTTTTGTAAGATTTGGCAGAATCAGATTTGATGTTTGCTGAGAGTGCATTAAGGCAGGGGTTTTCAAAGTCTTTGAAAATGTATATTTATTATCAAATAAAATTAGTCATTTGCAATTTTATATTTAAAAACATAATGATTCTCTGGTGAGTAGTGTCATTTTAGTATTTATATACAATAATATTATTATATTACTATTATTATTTACTATATTTACAGTTTACATTCTTCTATTTTCATATGTCTCCATTTTTAGTTTAAGTTTCAGTAATTTTGCTATGCACGTTTGTCATATGTGTGAGTGTGTGTTAAACATATATAAAACATATTACGAGCGAAAAAGAAAAAAATGAATTTAAAAATGAAATAATCAAATATATATTGTCACTGCACTGAAGTATTAAATATATTAACATTTATTATATATTAAAATATTAATAAAGCAAAATATATATCAAATATATAATTGTATGTTTTTGCATAAATATATTTTAAAAAGAAATAATTTTAACTAAAATATTTGAAGCTTGTAATCAGTTATTATCATGAACTAAAACTAAATATAAATTTATGAAAAACATTTCTGTTAATTGAAATAAAACTGAAATAAAATAAAATATAAATATTAGTTGAAAATGGGATTAGTTGAAATGTTGCCTTGGAAAAAACTGAAATAAGTTGAAGTTGAAACATTAAAATTATTGACTGGAAATAAATAAAAACTAAAATAAAACAGAAATATAAAAAAATGATTAAACACAAATAGCAATATTTAAAGTAAAATATAAAATGACAAAAACACAATGAAATTAGTAGAAATTAAACTAAAATTAGCATGAAAACAAAACACGTATAATATTAATTATAAATAGGAATATAATTATAGTAAAACTAAAATAACACTTTAACTTTTAAACTTTTCCATGGTCCCCCTTGCACCCCTTGTGGTCCCTGGATCTCCGTTTGAAAACCCCTGTATTAAGGTTTAGTTTTTAGACTTTTAGACTTACCGATAAGGCCCGCTCAGGCTGTCAATAAACTTTCGGAAGAAGACATTTTCACGGGTTAATGCAACAACTGTCTTGAAGTTTTCAACAGTTTCTGTGGATATCTGAGTGGAAGAGTTAGAAAAATGATACCATTAGCTACCAATTCTTTTTCCATAAACATTTACTGGATAAACTGGATAAATCACATTGCTCTCAAACAAAACCAAAAAAAGGTCAATGACCAGTGTACCGTACCTTGCCAGACATCTCCAGTGCACTCTGGTCTTTGGAGGTGTGTCCTGCCATGGCTCTCATCTGGATGAAATTTGCCCCAGTGAGGAAGGGTACGCAGGCAAGGATAAGCAAGGTGAGCTGCCAGCTATGGATGAACGCCACAATGACAGCGATGCCAAGAGCACAGAGAGTGTTTGTGGCTAGTCCTAATCTGGATCCTGCTGCCTAGACATGAGAGAAAATAGAGAAGCAAATGAGACACTACACAACTAAACAAGTTATTTTGACATCGGATCTCAAGTTACAGTATTGGAGTGAACTTTCTATTCATTAAAGAATCTGGCTTCTACCCCCCCCCCCCCCCCCCCCCCCCAAAAAAAAAAAAGCAGCACAATTGTTTTCAACATATATAATAAGAAGAAATGGTACACTTTATTCCAGTGTTCCACTTTGGATATACTACTGACTTTAAGTGATATGACCAAGTGATATGACCAGCCAAAGACTGGTTGCCCACTGAAGCTAAGTAGATTTGAGCCTTGTCAGTGCCTGGATGGGAAACCTCCTTGGAAAAACTAGGTTGCTGCTAGAAGATGTGTTATTGAGGCCAGCAGGAGGTGCTCACCTCCTGAGGTGTGGGTCCTAATACCCCAGTAGTCATGGGGACACCATACCATCAAAAAAGCACCGTCATAAGCATTAAGCCAAGGTCCTGACTCTCTGTGGTCATTAAAAATCCCAGGAAGTCCTTTGAAAAAAGAGGTTTAACTCCGGAATCCTGGTCAAATTTGCCCATTTGTTGACATCACCTCCTAATCATCCCTATATATACTGATTGTCTTCATCACTCTGTCTCTTCTCAACCAAAAGCTGTTGTGTGGTGGGCGTTCTGGTAACAAATGATTATTCTACTAAACCTAACCCTAACCTAAAAGTCTTCTAATACTGTAATGAGAGTTAGTTGGCATGTAGTTGTTTACAAATTACTTGTAAGTTACTTATAGTTGGATCTAAAGAAGACCAACGAAATAAAGTGTAACCGAAGAAATGTTTCTTGGGCACCAAATCACCAAATTAGAATGATTTCTGAAAATTCAGCTCAGCCATCACAGGAATAAATTACATTATAAAACATATTAAAATAGAAAACAGTTATTTTAATTTGCAGTAACAACTATATTTACTGTGCTTTTGATTAAATAAATGCAGCCATTGTGTGACTTTTAAATTTAAATTTTTTTTTACCGACCCTAAGCATTTGAATGGCAGTGTACCTGTAAAATCAAATAAGTTGCACTATTAATACCAGAAGCTGAAGTCATATGTATTAAGTCGCACATAAATAAAACTGAGAAATAGACTCAGCTAGGCCTATAACGGTTTAAAGAGATGGATGTAATGAACCAAAGCCAAAAACACAGGCTGTATCCACAGTGAAAGCTTAATTACTGGTTCTGATGGCAAATCACTGTGTTCCACTCACCCCTTTAACCAGAGACGCATCTGTGGCTAATTTCGTGGTCAGGACTCCCACTGCATTGTTGTTGTCATCAAACCAGGCAATCTCCTGTTAAGAGAAACAGGATTGAGGATGAAGCACCCATCATTTCAATAGCCATGTGTTTGTGCCAGATTAGCTCTCCACTGTACTACTACTGTATAGTAATGGAGTGAGAGATGCAGGAAATCTACCTGTCTCATCATGGCATTGAAAGCCTGCCTTCTCAATCTCATGGTTAGAAGCTCCCCAGATTTACCAAACATGAAGCCCTAGAAGAGGAAAGAGTATGAAACTGACATATAGCAATAAAATGGTATTGTTTTATGATTTTAGAGCCAATAACCCAAGTATAAAGCAATAGACTGCTAGTGAACGCCACTAATAACCCAACAAAAACTCACCTGTAAGAAATAAGTGACAAAGGCTACTCCTCCAACTAACAGAAAGAGGAGTGAGAACATCATAGTCTTCTGTCGCTTTATTTCAAGGTCGGGCTCTGCAAACACCTACAAACAGAGAAGGTTCTATTGAATTGAACATCCTAGTTAAATCACTATAAATGCTATGTGCTTATAGGACTGATATAATATGCAATACATAATTTTCATGTCAATTATTTTAAAACAATAATGGGGAGATGAGTAGGAAACCAAAATATACACATTAGAGGTTTTATTCAGATGGACGAATAAAGACAAAGGACACTCACACCAATAATTTTGGCAAACAGAATGGCCACACAGGGATAAACAGCTCCACCCACAAGACTGGCCACGACCCCCACCATCAGGTAAGGCCATTCCGGCTTGTTCAGAGCCAGAATTTTAGTGAAAGGAATGTCTGGAACGTTTTCTTCTTCCTACAAGATATTTCTTTTAATTATCCAATTACTCCATGGGTTGATTCAATTCAAGTTTGGCCCAACCAATGGGTTTAAAGGTTTTATTACAAATATTTTGTTCGAATTTAACCCAAAAATGAGTTGAAACAACCCAGCATTTTTTTGAGTGTATGTTCACTCTCAATAGCATCAAATCAGAGGAGATTGTGGTACATGTACAGTACCTTTTTGTCTTTTTTGGATTTCTTGCCCTTCCTCTTTGAAGACTTCCTTCTTGAGGACCGTCTCTCACTGCCACGTCTTAAGCTTCTTCTAAGAGTTCCACTCTCCATTTTTATTTCCTCTTCTCCTTCAGCAATCTCTGTGTCTGAAAATTCCTCACCGGTGTCTCCCTCAGAAACATCCAGAATGTCATCTTCATTGGCATCAAGATCATCACTTGTTCTCCCTGAGGTCTGTTAATGTGAATGAATGGGAAAAAAAATTTTTATGGCAAAGAAAATGAGACTCCTCTTGTGAGAGAAACTTTATAATGGATTATGGAAGTTTACAAGGAGAATAATCTACATTTTTACATTTAAATACATTTATACTGTGTAGCATAGGCATTAAGATATATTGACAGGGATATTATGATGGTAACATATTGTTTCAGATATAATAATAACTTTTATATTGTCATGGCACTGCAAACAATACACACAAGCACACACAAGCACACATGCGCAAACACACACACACACAATTATTCAAAAGTTTGGGATCTGTGATAATATTTTTTAAAGAGAGTAAACATTTTTTCGGAAAGGTTTTGTTAAACTGATCAAAATTGAAAGTAAAGGCCTTGATAATGTTACTAAAGAGTTCTATTTCAAATCATTTTAAAGAAGTAAATAAAAAAGAATATTAAACAGCTTTCTGAAGAATCGTGTGACACTGAAGACTAATGTAAATGTCTTGCTGCCACAGGAATAAATTGATATTGACTTTTTTTTAACTGCAATAAATAGTTCACAATAATCCTGTTTTGACTGCATTTTTATCCAAAAAAATGCAGACTTGGTGAGCAGAGGAGACTTTAAGAAACATTAAAACATTTCTGACCCCAAACTTCTGAAAGGTAATTACATCTTATTTTATTTTAGATTTTAATGATGTATAATTATCATATGAATGTATATTTGTTGACACATTTTTTTCTTATAGCTATAAGAATAATATAAGATGTATAAACCTTTCAAGTAATGAGAAAAAGTGTACTGTTCCTTACTGGTATTACTGTTAAAAATACAGGCTGTCAATAGAATAAAATAAAGGGGATTATTTTCATGAGTTTGAAAAACCCTGATTAGGGATCAACTGCAGAGAAATTCATGAAGTTGATTCTGTCCTGTCCCATTGTCAGATAGCTCTCATGTAGAGCGATATGTACCTGTTGCATTACGAGAGAATAATACACTCCTTTCTTGGCCATGAGTTCACTGTGACTGCCCTGTTCCACCACCTTGCCGTCGCTGAATCCTGCAATGATATCTGCTGAACGAATAGTTGACAGGCGATGTGCAATCACAATGGTAGTACGTCCTGCTCTAGCCTAAGAGACAACACACAATAATTTATCGCTTGTTTACTGAAGTGTTGATTTTGTTAGTCGAAAACTCGAATAAAAGACATTCGTATTTGCAAGCAGCAACTATAATTATATCTTTGCAAATATATATATATATATATATATATGTATATATATATATATATATATATATATATATATATATGCAAATGATTCTCACCCATGCATTCATGTGCTGCATGTTTTGCATTACCTTGTCCAAAGCTTCCTGAACAATGGACTCGCTCTGTGTGTCCAGGGCTGATGTGGCTTCATCCAACAGCAGGATTTTAGGGTTTTTGACGAGAGCTCGAGCAATAGCGACCCTCTGCTTTTGGCCCCCGCTCAGTTGAGCCCCTCTCTCTCCAACCATAGTGTTTAGCTTCTGTCTCACAGAAAAACAATTACCGTAAAAAAAAATGTTTAAGACTTTCAGAGTAGTGAACGTGAGCTAAGTCTTAAGGGAGTATTGGATGATGGAAAGGGTTTTCCAATTCTTAGACACTGTAATATAATGATATGAAAATGAAATCTTTGGTTTGACAATATGAAGTAACTTTAGGGTCAAAAGCTTTTATAAAATGTTATACTACTCACATCTGGTAATTTGGAAATGAAATCATAGGCATTGGCCTCTTTGATGGCTCGTTCAATATCCTCATCAGTGGCGTCTTCTCTGCCGTAACGTATATTCTCTGCGATTGTGGTTCCAAACAGAACAGGCTCTTGACTCACAATCCCCATGTTCTCCCTCAGCCAGCACACATTTAGAGTACGGATATCATGACCATCCAGAGTCACCTGCAAACGTACAGATTTCATAAGCTAATCAGCTCTTCATTCCTGAAATGTACAGCTGTTAACTGAATTGCAACATATTTTGCGTGATGTTAAGTATTGGGGGAATGCAGCTTTAAGTGAGAGGTGAAATGATTTATGGTTGATTCTTGGCATGTCAGTGTTACCTCTCCTGAATCCGGGTCATAGAACCTCTGCAGAAGCTGAATTGTTGTGCTTTTCCCACAGCCACTGGCTCCAACCAAAGCTATGGTCTTTCCATGTGGCACTTTCAGATTCACTCCATCTAGAATCTGCAATGGGACAGATTGAATCAGTCCTCAGCGTGTCACCATTTCTGGACAATATATCATCACAAATAATGATAATAAGTTAGTTTTACAGACATAAAATTGACCAGTATTGCTCAATAAAAAACACTTTAGTTTGGGATCCAATTCTCCCCATTAACCAACTATTAATTACAACTTTTGCCTCAATAAACTCCTTATTACAGCTTATTAATAGTTAGTAAGGTAGTTCTTAGGTTAAGGTATTTGGTGTGATTAAGGGATCTAGAATATGGCCATGCAGAATAAAGCATTAATATGTTATCTCATATATATATATATATATATATATATATATATATATATATATATATATATATATATATATATATATATATATATATATATATATATATATATATATATATATATTACTGTATATGTATAGGCTTTCCTGTAGCTCAAACAGTAGAGCATGAATAGTGATGCAATAAGATTATTATTTTTTTAAATAATAATAAAATTATGAATTTGAACGAATAAAAAAATGTATTTAAAAAGTCATATTGCATCACTAATCATTTCAACAGATAATATTATATAATAATTCAATAGATACAATAGTATGTATAATCAAATTCCTAACAAAGAAACTGTGGGAAAATATGCTGCTGTACCTTCACATCTTTTCTGGAGGGATAGCTGAAGTGGATGTTCTTGAATTCAATATCTCCTTTCACATGGTCTGGTTTGTGACCTTCTTTTGAACTGCTGTCAATGGGACGAGGCTGCAACAGGTAACAGTCATCCAGAATAACAATATGGGCATACATATAATAAAAATTAACTTTATTATGAAGAAGAAACACAGGTCGAAAATGTATACCATGTCAATTGTTTTGTAGACCTCATAGGCCGCACCGCGGGCCTTGGCAATGCTCTCCAGGTTTGGAGCTCCCTGACCTAAAGAGAATGCGCCAATCATCACAGAAAAGAAAACCTGCGATCAAAAGTAAGAAAGCAGGTGGTTATTAAGAAATGTCTCCTGCTGTATCTTTAGTCAGAAGCGTATAAAGTCTTTAAAAACTCACAATGATGACTCTTCCAATGCTGTAATTCTCTGGTTCGTCTACAGACAGTTTTGTCCCATACCAAAATGCCAGCGCATAAGCGCCAAATATGACAAACTGTGTAAACCCCATGGACACATTAGTGGTAATGGCTTTCTTTACCCCAAAGTTCTTTGCGTCCACCAAGTTTTTCTCGTACCTAACATATAGAAAGTAGTTAGTCACATGCAAAAAGTTTGGTTGCATTCTTTCCATTTAGAAGAGACCTATCTTATCTCTCTAATTTAATCATTGAAGTGACACATTTGCTGTGAAATTGATAAATGAAAGGTACAGAATGTGCTCACTTTTCCACTGCTTTCTTCTGTCCATTAAATGCCACAACAGTCCTGATAGCGACCAGAATCTCTTCAGCTACTGCTCCTGCTTTAGCATAAGCTGAAAGCTCCTTACTTGTCAAGGTGGCAAGAATCTACAGGCGACAGAAATGTAAGATGTTAAGTTGGGCCCTACAACTTAATTTGATAGTTACCAATATAGCCTACATCAAAATCAGGCAAAAATCGAATTATTACATCAATAAATATGAATTACTGTAATAAAATATAATAATTAGGGATGTAACGATCCACAATGTGGTCGTCAAGTGTCACATACGGTCATCGTGCAACATGTTCCTGGATCAACATTCCTGTCTGAAAATGTAGTCCTAAACCTATCCCTACTCTTGAACTTAAGCCTATCCATAACTTACCCCTAAAATCAGAGGGAAATGATGTAGAAGCACCTATGCCTGTTTGGAAACCTCAACTTCTAAACTTGTCTATCAAATCTGATTGGTTGATTGGAGTATTGAACCTGTTGCACTTGGTGAACTGTCAAATACATATGGTTCATGTCTTTGGGTTCAAGAAGCATGACCACAAGACAAATACATCGTTTACATCATACGCATTTAACCACCATTAATCGCAATACTCTAAAAAAAAACCAAAGCATTATCTTTCAAATGCGTTTCGACACTCTTTGATGTGGCTTGACAGATCGCTATAGGCACCTCAGTGAACTGTAATAAACCTTGAATGAACATCTGAAGGTGTTGAAAGATACAGTACATCTTATCGAAACAGATCATGTGTCGTGTAATTGCTCAATCAATGTTTCAAACCTGCGAACAATACGGCACATTGCATTATAGCTCAGGTGAGTCAATCAGTGTCCATACTCTAGTTCAACTAGAGAGGATTATTTATCGGAATATGTGCACTATATCCGCATATACATTAATTATCTAATTTGTCTGTTAGAAACGTCTTATGGAATGTATGTTTCAATAATTTTGTCATGAAAACAGGTGCTGATGTTTCCATACAATTTGTTAAATGAGTGTTGATTATTATGTAAAAAAAAAAAACAGCAACTGAACTTAAGTTTTTCATAGTTCTTAATTGCAACCTTTGATGTGCAAGGGCTCCCTATATCTGTTACCCTTAGTCCTGTTTGTTGTGTCACCTGTGCACTTCCTGTGTGTAAGGTCATTTGCCACTTCCTGTCTGTCATGTCAATGTTTCACTTCTCGTGCGTAAGGCTAGTTGTTAGGGTACTTCCTGTTGGGTCCCTTTTGCGTATCTTCCTGTGCCCTTGTCGAGTGTCTTGTCAATCACTTTCGTCGTTAGTCTACCCAGGTGTTCGTCATTCCCTTTTGTTTAAAACCCTCTTGTGTTTCCCTTGTCTTTGTCGGTTGTTGTAATAATGTTAATGAAGTAATGGTCTTGTGTGTGGATGTTGTCTCTGTGTTTTCTCTTGCTCTTGCATCCCAGGTTTTTGCACAAGTGTGCTTTTTTGATGTTGTATTTAAAGTGTTTCGGTTTGCGTTTATATTAAAGTGATTTTGAGTTGGAAACCTGCTCTCCCTCTCCCGCATCGCAAACGCATTGTCCTCGCTTCGTGACAATATCCCTTATCTTTAAGTGAATTTTAATTATTGCATGTATTTAATGGACATAATATGTTCAGGAAAACAATGTATGTTTATATATATATATATATATATATATATATATATATATATATATATATATAAAATAAAATATACACCACACAAAATATTGTATATAAAGTTAATAAGACCATTTTATCTAAAGAAAAAGACAAAGAAACTCTATGCCACATACTTTAGACCAAACAGCAGCTGATCCTGCAAGTAAGGGGCTGACGGCAAGAATGACCAGTGTCAGTTTCCAGCCGTAGATAAAACCAATGATGAAACCAGTGAGAAATGTGCAGAAGAACTGGACAAACACACAGATCTTGTCCCCAAGGCCATCGTTGATTGTGTTTATATCACTGCGTTGAATGGAAGAAAAACAAAGATTCTTAAATTTTGAGATTAAACACCTGAAATGTAACCCAAGCAGATATCAGGTGACAGAAACAAGAGTCTGGAACATGGTTGCACTTCACTTACTCTGTGAGCCTGATGTTCAGCTCTCCGATCGGATGCGTGTCGAACCATGACATCTGCTGGTGGAGGATGGCGTGGAAGTACTTCTCCCGGATCCTCTTTGTTTGCTTGGCGGCAGTTAGCAGGAAAAGCATTACCTGGAAGGTTCCCAGGACCAGGACCGCAGCTCCGATAGCAACAAAGTAATAAGCATATCTGTGAAAACACCACTGGCTTAAGTCAAGAATCAACAAAGACGTAAATCAAAGATTCTGACAGTAAATTTGTCTGAAGTTAAAGCTAATTAAGACACGTCATTAAATTATTCATGAGTGAACTGAATGAAAATGAATCTGACACCAGATGGCTTCTCACGTTGTCATTTTAGCTTCGATGTCTATTTCAGGAGAACCTGCCAAACACGTTGAATTGGTGGTGAAGTTGCCTGTAAACATTCAGCAGAAACATTTCTTGAAACTAGTTGTTCCAGACCATCTCATTAAAGTAAATATTTATAAAATGATTGCTGAACTGTAACACAAGGGGTAAAGTTTACATACAATTTTCCATAGTGACAGAGTTTAATATTTGAGAACGACTTATGTCATTAGTTTACATGTTTCCTTATGTTTGAAAATGATGGGGGTTGAACTGTTAAATATACCTGTTATGTTTTTCTGCCCACTCAATACAAAGCTGTCAGTCATTTGTCCGAACACCACGCACATGAGAGGCAATGCAACGCCATGGGCAGCTGCGCACAGCAGGCCAATCAGCATGAGCAACACCTCCGGACAGGTGGCATATCGAAACTGCAAACATGTGAGTCAAACACATGACTTCTTCCCTCAAGGCTTATCACTGCATGTTACATCAATGCTTACAAAAGGTATGAATGAATTATGTTATGAAGAAGAGATGCGCATTCTCACCAACTGAAAAAATCCAACTGATTTCACCGGCTCTTTCTTTGTTTTGGCCTTTTTTCCCTTTTTGCTATTTAAACAGAACAAGAAAAGGCACACTTGAGAAAAAAGCTGACCTCTAGTTTTTTACAGCAATTGTTTGTTTTTTTCAGTCTGGGTATATTAATTTCACTGAATTAATAAATGAATAGAGTCAAAGTGGTGCCTAAAGCATAAGCAGAATAGAATAGAATATTTTTAATAAAGTATATGAAATTAAATGTTAGATTGTGGGTTTACAAACTTCCTAAAATATGAGGGCCGCTGTCTATAAAGACCAATTTACACTAAAATAATGGTAAAATTGATTGCCTGGATATCAGTAAAATAATGGCTTGGATATCATGTTTTTTTTTTTTTAATTATTATTTGTCATTGTATACTATAACCTTAAGAATTATCATATGACTGTTATAATTGTTGAATTAAACTCAAATACTCTTCACAATATTTATGTCTAAAGGGGTTTTCCAGAGAATACTGACAGAAAATAGTAAGTTGGCGACAATGGCATAGAGAGATTAGAAGAATACAACACAAGTACAACCTTTTCTTAAAAAGTCTGTAAATACCAAGCAACACTTCTAAGTAATTTTAAGATTTAGATTTATTTATGTTATTGTACCATTGCTATTGAAAGTTTAATACCACGCAAATCTAACTTTAGAAAACCAAGGAAGTTCAATATTCTAACTAAAATCCTAATGGACTTCTTTACTCACCTAAAGGATTATTAGGAACACCTGTTCAGTTTCTCATTAATGCAATTATCTAATCAATCAATCAATCAATCAATCAATCAATCAATCAATCAATCACATGACAGTTGCTTCAATGCATTTAGGGTTTGGTCCTGGTCAAGACAATCTCCTGAACTCCAAACTGAATGCCAGAATGGGAAAGAAAGGTGATTTAAGCAATTTTGAGCGTGGCATGGTTGTTGGTGCCAGGCGGGCCGGTCTGAGTATTTCACAATCTGCTCAGTTACTGGGATATTCACGCACAACCATTTCTAGGGTTTACAAAGAAGGGCGTAAAAATGGAAAAACATCCAGTATGTGGCAGTCCTGTGGGCGAAAATGCTTTGTTGATGCTAGAGGTCAGAGGAAAATGGGCCGACTGATTCAAGCTGATAGAAGAGCAACTTTGACTGAAATAACCACTCGTTACAACCGAGGTATGCAGCAAAAGCATTTGTGAAGCCACAACACGCACAACCTTGAGGCGGATGGGCTACAACAGCAGAAGACCCCACTGGTTACCACTCATCTCCACTACAAATAGGAAAAACACGCTACAATTTGCACGATCTCACCAAAATTGGACAGTTGAAGACTGGAAAAATGTTGCCTGGTCTGATGAGTCTCGATTTCCGTTATTATTCCAGCAGAATTTGGCATTAAACAGAATGAGAACATGGATCCATCATGCCTTGTTACCAATGTGCAGGCTGGTGGTGGTGTAATGGTGTGGGGATTTTTTCATGGCATTTCATGGTGGGGAGCCCCACCCCCACCCCCCGCGCAACCTTTACTGATAATTTTGACACTTTTTGTGAAATGTTTGCCACAATCTGGTTCATTTCTGACACTGGCTTACATGTTTCTTTATTTTATAAATGAATCCACTAGCAGATCACAAAACCTTGTAAAACTCAACATACATTTAATATGCAGTTTTTCTTTCTGGACAAAAGGTTTCTCACAAAATAAATAAATAAATAAAAATCTTCTTCTACCTGGATTTGTCCGAGGACTCGTCCTTGGGTGTATTTTCCTGAGGTTTCTCATCCTGGGTGTAAGCTAGGTTTACAAAACCCTCCGGTATCACCTCTGCAGAAAAGGGGTTCATGTTTACTTAAGGAACAAGCTTAAGGTGTCGGTAGAATCTAAATAATTAATTCCATCTGATCCAATACTTTGCAGATTAGACTAGCTATGCTAATAGATATTATACAGAATGTATTAAGTTCTATTATTTAAGCTTGCCATTCTTAACTGCAAATATTATTGACTCTTATGATGAGTAATTTACACAATTGTAAGTTGCTTGGGAAAAAATGTTTGCCAAATGATTTAATGCAAATATAAAATGTGATAATGCAGATAACACACCATGGGAGTAAGGTGGAGGGTCTGTCGATTGACTGCTTGGCTCTTCTTTCATTGTGACAGCACAGTGTTTGTGTTGCTGAGATAGAGAGAACAGTCACTCTGAGCAATGCTGGTTCAAAAGGAGGCGCACATTTCAACAATCAAGTTTGCAATTACAGTCAGAGGGGTTTTATATCCTGGTTTCACAGGAAAATACTTTAATATAACTTACCTCAAAAAATAAAGTACCTCAAAACCATCTGAAGAACTTATACAGAGCACCAAAACATTTTATACCTATACTATAAAAGGTAAAAGCTAAAACGGTTCTGTCGGGTAGATTGCCATCATGGGATTATTTTATGGATTTTTAATGACATTTTATAAGCTTGTAAATTGAATTTAATGTATCCTTAAATAGAACCCTTTTTATCTATCAAATAAAAGTTTTGTAAATTGAGTCAAGAACCCCAGTGTTCCATATAGAACCCTACTGAACCTTTATATTATTCCTTTTCAAAAATTTCAGTCATGTAAATGTCTGTCATGAGGTGCAAGATTTATAACAGCACAACTATATTATCGCACTCATCCATTCGTATAAATACAGGGCCTGTGAAATACCCTTAAAAAGACCTTTACTTATTATGTAGCATGGCGTTATTATTACATAAGCTCATGATTCATCCCGCCTCCATGTTACTTAACCAGTAATAACATTAACGGAAGTGTAGTAGTCTACAATTTAAATATGTTGCGGTATGATCGGATATAAATAGATATAAATCGCATAAAATAGCCAACATATTTCCTACAAATGATAATAATCCAAAACGTAAACTGTCACATATACTCACATTTATACAGGGAAAATATATTTTAACGCTTTGTAATATTTCCCAGATTGCACAGATTAAACAATATGGTAAGCAAACAAGAATATCATATATGAATAAAACACTTTTCTCCCGGCTTACCCCATGGGAAGATCACAAATGCTCCAAGCGGACAGGCAATATGAGCGTTTAGAAGACGCCTGGAGTTTTATAGCGCATTGTTCACCTGGACGCGCCTCCTATTGACAAAAAGAAAGAAAGAACAAGTGGGCGTGTTAAAACTGGAGAGAAAAAAACTGTGACTTTTGCCCTGATAGCGGAAAAATATGAGGCTGAAAAGTGATGAACTGATTAAAAGGTGAGAACTTTGTTCTTCATAAGATTTAAAGATTGGAGAGCAGAAAAATGTTTTTTAGTTAAATCTATTATTTGTATTATTATATGTCAGTTGCTATAGAGATGATTATATGGCGCGAGTTTATCAGTGCTCATAAAAGGAGCGGGGTGGGGAGGTGGGGGGGGGGGGGGGAACATATAAAAATATGTTTTACTGTATATGCAGAAACATCTTGGCTTTATAACAATGGAATATAAGTCGGACCGCGGGGACAACTAACTTATAGACGTTGTGTTGTTGTTTTTTTTCATATTTAGCATTATTAATCAGGATATTAAGAGCATTTCATAATAAATAATGGTAGAAATTGGAGGGCAAGGCAAGACAACAAATCTGAAATGACGAATTAACTTTAACTCAACTTTGATCATGTTGAGAGATTTGATTATTAGATTAAGAAAGTTGTTTATTACTTTGAGTAAAATATCAAAATGGCCCATACTTTTCTTAAAAGGTAAACCCTGTGCCGCCAGGATGTTTTTTCAGTCTCAAAACATCCCATACATATCTAAAATAAAAGAAGGGGGAAAAGTATAACGTATAAAAATAGCCTGAAAAAAAAAAAAAACATCTGTTCCAACCTTATATATTCATATCCAGTTAAGAGAAATATATACATTTTTTTGGTAAATATTGGTGATGATTCTCGGACGTCATTGCTTTGACTCTTGGGGCCCAGGGTTCTCATATTTAATGACTGATTTAAGTGTTAAGCTTTTTTCTTTCACAAAGTCATATGATGGATAATATGAATAACTGAAACGACACTCCTTGTTGGTGTAATTGGGGAAAAGTTCGTCTCACTTCATGTTGTACTTATAAGGCCTTGGCTTGAGTTTTAAACACAGTTTAATATAATATATGACAGGTGTGTCTGTTTGTCATCAACATTACATCATCAGCATTATAAAGCAGTTTCTGACCATTCGGCTGAGAATGACCCATAGACAGTGCCAGCAGTGTGGTTTGCATTTTATTGTGTTGTGTTGTGTTGTATTGTGTTGTGTTTTATTGTTTTGTACTGTGTTGTGTTGTGCTGTGTTGTATTGTACTGTATTGTGTTGGGTTGTACTATATTGTGTTGTATTTTACTGTATTGTACTGTGTTGTGTGTACTGTACTGTACTGTGTTGTGCTGTGTTGTGTTGCATTTTACTGTACTGTATTGTGCTGTACTGTATTGTGCTGTATTGTGTTGTGTTGTGTTGTGTTGTGTTTTGTTGTGTTGAGTTGTGTTGTATTCTACTGTACTGTATTGTATTGTGCTGTATTGTGTTGTGTTGTGCTGTGTTGTGTTGTATTTTACTGTACTGTATTGTGCTGTACTGTATTGTGTTGTGTTTTGTTGTGTTGTATTCTACTGTACTGTATTGTGCTGTATTGTGTTGTGTTGTGCTGTGTTGTGTTGTATTTTACGCTACTGTATTGTACTGTATTGTATTGTGCTGTACTGTGTTGTGTTGTGTTGTACTGTACTGTACTGTACTGTATTGTGCTGTGTTGTGTTGTGTTGTGTTGTACTGTATTGTACTGTATTGTATTGTGCTGTGTTGTGTTGTACTGTATTGTGTTGTGTTGTACTGTGTTGTGTTGTGTTGTACTGTATTGTGTTGTACTGTATTGTGTTGTGGTGTGTTGTGTTGTATTGTGTTGTGTTTTATTGTTTTGCACTGTGTTGTGCTGTGTTGTGTTGTGTTGTGTTGTATTGTACTGTATTGTGTTGGGTTGTACTCTATTGTGTTGTATTTTACTGTATTGTACTGTGTTGTGTGCACTGTACTGTACTGTGTTGTGCTGTGTTGTGTTGCATTTTACTGTACTGTATTGTGCTGTGTTGTGTTTTGTTTTGTTTTGTTGTGTTGTGTTGTGTTGTGTTGTATTCTACTGTACTGTATTGTGCTGTACTGTATTGTGTTGTGTTTTGTTGTGTTGTATTCTACTGTACTGTATTTTATTGTGCTGTATTGTGTTGTGTTGTATTTTACGCTACTGTATTGTACTGTATTGTATTGTGCTGTATTGTGTTGTGTTGTATTGTGCTGTACTGTGTTGTGTTGTGTTGTACTGTACTGTACTGTACTGTACTGTACTGTATTGTGCTGTGTTGTGTTGTGTTGTATTGTGTTGTGTTGTATTGTGTTGTGTTGTACTGTACTGTACTGTACTGTACTGCATTGTATTGTGCTGTGTTGTGTTGTGTTGTGTTGTGTTGTACTGTATTGTGTTGTGGTGTGCTGTGTTGTGTTGTACTGTGTTGTGTTGTGTTGTACTGTATTGTGTTGTGTTGTACTGTATTGTGTTGTGGTGTGTTGTGTTGTGTTGTACTGTATTGTGTTGTACTGTACTGTATTGTGTTGTACTGTACTGTGTTGTGGTGTGCTGTGTTGTGTTGTGTTGTGTTGTACTGTATTGTGTTGTACTGTACTGTGTTGTGTTGTGCTGTGTTGTGTTGTAGTGTTATAGGATGTTTAATGATCTGCTATAAGCCACTCAAAACCTCTGATCAGATGAATGTATGCGTAAACAGCACAGCAAGTCACACCACGGTTGATGGACTGGATATAAGCGGAGCAGAGTCGAAATAACTTCAAGTGTGAGAAATCTAGAATGTCTTTGTCAATAAAGTAAAATAATAAAATAAACAAAGATCCAATCTTTAAAAAGGGTTATTTCAAATCTACAATGTGCAAGTTTTGAATTACATCAGCCTCTACCTCTGCCATAATTCACATACAATACAAGATCATGTTTCTCAGCTTTGCTCTTCAAATTCACAAAGTTTCCGATAGCAAACAAACAGTAGCTTGTTGCTTTCACCGACAATATCTAAGATCTTTCAAGAGTTGTTTTCAGAGCTGTGTTGACTTCTAACACATATTAACTAAAAATCATGTGCTGAACCCAGTCTTAGCATGACTCAGTCCATATTGTGGCGCCACATACAGACCAGTATTTCTAGTATATTTATATAATAGTGTCTCACGGATAAACTTAGTTGCACTACTGAACTTTATGAAATGATCTAAGAAATTATTCACATATTTGCGTCCTCTGATGGCACGCAGTCAGCATACAGGTTCAATGATTTTCTCAAGATTGTTAGTGAACCCGCAGAAGAAAGAACGCTCTGGGGAACATTCCTCCCTTTTAAATATGCATGACACCTGTACAACAGGTTACTCATTGAACACAAAAGTTATTCCACAATGCATAAACATGAATGTTTCGATAACAAGAAAAGTTGACTTCTGTGCAGGGTTACACATCAAGACTATGAATGGTATTTGAGGAAAAGGTTTTACCTTTGTCCTTTATACTTTACATTCAGATATTGTGCACAGAAGAAAAGAAAAAAAAACATTTGAACATTCTGTTTTGAGATTTATGTTTGGTTCAAACTGTAATAAATTTATAATTAATGACACTTGGATTCTCACTTCAAGGAAGTATCACAATTGACTGTTTTTAATGTTACATAATGCTATCTGTTTTTGATCAATTGTTTTGTAGGTACCAGTGTTCAAGAAATAAACACATTCTTTCTTATGACATGCCGGCTTATCTGATCACCTGAAGTTCCTCCTGATGGTGGCATGAACCCAGTGGCCACAGATGTTATTACTCGTGAGCATTAGGACATGGTTATAAGTGTTGATCTTAAAAAGTAGCCTAAAGGTCTTTGGTTGCATGAGATTTATTTATCTATTTTGACTTTTTTTAAAATATAATTCTACTTTTTAAATCTTATTTTCATGAAACAAATGTGTCATGCACAGTTTTCAGTTTGCGTTAGTATGTGATACTGTCTTTAAATCTTCAGTTTTTCCCACCTTGCAGGCAGTTCAACATAATTTGCAAATAATCATAAAAATGATTTGCATCAGGAAGAATGGAAAAGCTGTTTAGCACACTCTGCGGCGCATAACAGATGGCTAAAAATATCGTGCAAGTGAACTTTTTCTGTTTTAAGATTCAGAATAAAATTCAAATGTTTGATTTAGGTTAAATTTGTTAAATATTTAGAACTAATGAACTGTAATTTCACAACATTCATAATGATTTTTTATAAAACATGTGAATGTATTTGTCTTATGAACGAAAAGGAATTGACGCTGAACACTGATTACAATAAAATTGGTAAACCTGCTAATGCATGCATTAAAAAGATTTGTTAGATCAACGAAATGGTTCCTATGAATTGAGAGCTGAAGTAACTACAGTTAATCACTAGAGGGAGGTCACACACCGACAGAAATATAATTTCATGCGATGCATATCACTGACACTTCAGTCAATCCTTTCTTGAATCTAAACTTATCAAATAAAGAGAGAAACTTGAAATGAAGGCATATCTGGTGTGGAATCTGCAGAAAAGATGACCAAAAACTTGATGTTGGAGCTCACAAAAGTTTGGGAAAAATGCGCTTTCAATGTGGTATTGATGTGAATAGTTAAATAAATAATAATAAAAAATGCGTAGTTATGATTAAGCATATGTTTTTCCCCCAGCCAACCACACAAAAAACCGACCTGAGAATTAAGTGAACATTTAAAAGCATATTCATGATAAATGCATGATTCGTGTGAATAGGTCACTTTAGTGACATCATAGTGATGTCATAAAAAGTTATAAACAAACAATCCCTTATGAACAACTTTTATTACGATCTTAATTGTTGAATTTCATATACGTATAGATGTATATTTAGGTAAAACTTTGGTAAACCCTTCTCTTTGTGTTTGCTTTGTTATTAATAAGAGATTAAAAGGTGATACTTTATAATTGGAATTTGAAGTGGTGCAGTTTATTTTATTTATACACTTTCAACAGTGTTTTTCCTCTCATGAATTTGCATACCGAAACCACTTTTTCCACGGAGTTTCAGGTGTTGCAACGCTCTGCGCGAACAGGATTAAGAAGAGGATTATGGGTGGTGGAGTCTAAACTAGAATCTTCACACGACGTTCAATGCATGACACTTGTCTGCACGGAACTACATGTCCCAGCATGCACTTCTCCACCATTCAAGCAAATAGAGGCGCACAGAAGCCTAAGGTGTACAGTTGGTGTCACTCTCCGGAGATGAAAAAATTCGCATAAGGACTGAGTGGGAAAACTACCATGGTTCAAGTAAGTGTTTTAAGTTTAAACAAGTTTAAACTATTTCAACATAGTGCAACCGAAGCACGAATAAGTAAGCAAGACGTAGGCTATTTGATTTTGATCTCACTTTCACGTGTTTTGATTGAAATAGATGTTGCATGCGTATTAGAGGACAGCGTGTCTTGTGTTTACGATTTATTAATCCTTAAATGATTCTATGTAAGCTATATATAGAAACGGATATATATTTAATATAGACGCGTAGAGAAGAATAGAGCGCTTATGTTTTTAATGCGGGATGACGTCCGCGTGCGCCACAGGACAAACAGGTGTATTGTGACGTGGCTGGTGCAGGGCGTGTTTGCGCGTGTGGATTTGAATAGAGCGCTGAGCCTTTGCCGTGCACTGACACAAAGCTTTGTATAAGAGACTGATATTTAGACAAGACAGACCTGTTTCCATGCGTTTAATGAGTCATTCCCGGAGACGGGACAGAGAGGATACTGGACAGTGATTCAGAGACTCATGACAGAAGAAATGTTTCAAAACAACGAGAGAACTTTCACTGACTGACTCAACGACTGTTTATGCAGAAAGTTATTTATTTGTGAATGCCTGTTGTTGAATATTTACTATACTGCATAATTAGAAGTAATAATATGAAGTTATTCATTAATTCTCTTAAAAAACAAATTTTGTGTAGTTTTATTTATTTATATATGCATACATGTGTGTTGTTGTTATTAGTGTTTTAGTTATGTTATTATGTTTAGTCTTTTTCATTGTGTGTATTGTTAAAAGTTTAGTTTCAATGAATTTACAAGGTGTTTTCACTCTTGATTTTCTATTCTCTTTAAATGAACCAATCTCAGACTCCTTTAAGCCATAAATACTTTTCTTCAGCTCCCTAAGTACAATCTAAACAGAGTATCTGTTATCCGAACTCCAAATTGAATAACTTAAACTTGGACTTTTCTTCACAAACTGTTTATACCTGGTAAAATGAAAGAATTCCTTTTCAAAATTGTTCAGAGATTGCAAGTTATTTTTGAGCAGGGTTTCTGAGAATACATCTCATTATGTTCTATTGTAATATTGAAGAAGAATCAGTTCTACATCAGTATTATCATTGCCCATTCCTTAAGAATTTTTGTGAGAAGTTGCCATGTTCGTATTCTCCTGCTGTAACAAACTGGCGAAATTTATAGAACCTATAATTTTTCTTTAGTCTGATTTTCATTCTAAGGATGTTAATCTTGATCATACTGTATTATTTCTTTGTCTTCTCTGTAATTTTCACCTTCTCAAAGCCAAATCAATTCGTTGTAACCTCAATTTTATAATTGTTGCTGAGAATTATTTTTAAGAAAGGGTCAAAACCTTTGAACTCAAAGACAAACACAATCCTTGTTGTAAGGAACTTTGAATTTTTTATGTTGACAAAATGTTATAGTGTTGAATTGTGTAATTCTTACAACCTTTTATGATGATGTCCGTACACTCCTTAATGTTAACATCTGTATCCTTCTTTTGCAATAAATACACAGACTCCTTTAACCAAGTGATAAAGGACCTAGTTCTCTTTACGTTCACACTGTCCCGTCCCTGAAAAAGGGCTGAGATTCTTTTTTTTTTGTCTCAGTGTGGTCTCAGATTAGAGAGCTACATTTGGACTAGGTTCTTACGGGACCTAATGCAAATCACGAGCGGCGGTTTTACATATTCCTGTTGTCCTGATTTTTATATTAGGCTGCTGTCACTTTAAGAACTACAGTAATGGATCCAATATACTAATACACATACATGATTTCTTTCCCAGATGTTTACATTTACTTAAGACATAATCAGCTGTTTATATGAACCTTATGTGTTTTTGACACTTTAACGCAGAAAGACTCTAAAGAGAATTTTAGGTGTGTGCACTCGTAAAACCGTATAAAATGTTTCAACTGGCAAGGCTCTCTTACAGTTTGTAAGAAGTTGAAATTATAATCAACAAGTGTGCATTGTGAACTAATAATTTGTAGAGACCCAGCAAACTACATTGGGACTTGTGAATGGAAAAATCAAGTGAGTCCGGATTCATTTGTCTTTACAATGGACAAATGAACACAATGGACCCTGAAAAGGGTCAAGTGTGAAAACACCTTAAGACTGTTCTAGATTGAAATGGGTTTCCTTTACAAGGGCTTCTATATGCGGTTTCAAATCAACACTTTCCTGAAGAACCTGAAATAAAATGTCAAGCAAATAATTCAATAACCATATAGCCAACTCCAGAACACAACTGAGCAAAAATTGTCTAGATAAGAAGAATGTAACATCAGATATATTATGTTAATTAGTTTTTTCTTTCTCAATAGTTTTGACATTAGATCTAGAGAGATTTGATCTTGGATATACAAAATGGCAGCTGCAAAGTTAAAATCAAACAGTCGTCCAGGAAATCTGCTTCGTAGTAGATCGGAGGGAACGCTGATAGATATAGATGAGAATGTGACCATCAACAACAACAACCTTCATGGTAATTATGCGCGCTCTCTTTCTCTTCACTATTTTATTCAGCCATTGTATTTTTATTGCATTTGTTAAGTGAGCATTTAACAAAGAGAAGATTTAACTGTCATAACAAATACATGTAGTATAATTTTGTTTCTCAGCCCTCCTGTGACATTTGAAATCTCTTCTCTCAGGGGGTTATGCTTATGAGGGAGTTCAAGACTCTGAGTGGCCTGTCGTACCGAAAGAAATGGAAAATCCAAAACAAACTACCAACCCCTTCTGGAGTCAGATGGGCAGGTCAAATCCATTTTTAAATGATATTGTCCTCACCAGCACCTACGATTCTGGAGTGTCCATGCTGAAAGAGGATCCCTTATCTCTGTTTGACAGTATTAATGAGGACTCTCTCAGCACTTCATCAGATGAAACAAATTTTGCCCATCTTTTAGCACCCAGACAAAACAATTTAAATCGATCTGGGCGGTGGAGAAGTGCCTCAGATATACTTGACAGTCTTGAGAAGAAGGACGACAAAAGGTCAATGAAACTCAGCTCTCAACAATCATTCCTGAATCCTGATTTTGAGTGGCTGAAGAATGACAGAGAAGCTTACAAAATGGCTTGGTTAAGTCATAGGCAGCTAACCCGGTCCTGTTTGGATCTGAGCCTAATGAAACAAAGTCTTGGATGGGCCCAGACTCAGGCCACAGACATTCAAATCTGCTGCAAGATTGACCACGCTGGAGGTTCTGTGCAGTTGCCAGACTCTGATATTACTGCTCATGTTCCCCAGGGACATGTCCCCCCAGGTGAGATCCAAGAAATTGGTCTCAAAGTTCTCCTTGATCCTCCCAGTGGAATAAACAACAACTACACTACAACTCTGGGCCCTCTTTTAGAGGTCAACCTCAGTAACCGGAATTTTTCGGGGGGGATCTCGCTGGAAATGAGAATGGCTGCTAGAGTAAAAAATGACCCCACAAGCCAAGTCTTGACCTCCTTAGTGGGTCTAGTCTCTCAAAGGAAAGAGGGACCGTATCAGATTATAAAAGACTATTACATCTACAATGATGTGTTACAGATGAAGCTCCTTGATCTAAAACCACACATGTATGTCATAACTGCTGCTGAAGCCACTGTTCTGGAGCAGCCTGCAACGTCAGTATGGGATTACTTGGATCGCCATATGACAGTAGCCGTCTACGGTCCCAAGCACATACACCCATCTCTCAAAGTAGTGCTAGTCATACTGAACCATAATAATATTCCATCCAGGCTCCCTTTCTCTGATATCCAGAGGGGTAATAGGAACCTGCCTCCTGTTGTCTTGGAGCTTTGGGGAAAGCATCAATTCAACCCACAGGGTCTTAAAGATCTTCACATTGTTTCTACAGTGTTGGATCCAAACTTCGACGTGAAACTAGAGGATCGGAATAAAGAGATTAAGCAGGAGCAGCTTAAATCTGGAAAATTGCTCCATCTACCATTAGATCTGGTCAAGGTGGGTGGAGGTGAAATGAGTCCATTTAAGCTCCGCATTGAGGTGAAGGATCCAAAGAATCTCACTTTGGGAGACTTCTATGTCAGCTCACCTGAGGCTGCCCCTCTGAGGTCGGAAAAACACAACCACAGGTGGGCAGATCGGCAGAGGGAAGTGACTCGTTCCATGCCCATTCCAGAGGAATCAATCCCAGAGGAATCAATCCCAGAAATCCTCACCCAGAAGTTTCAAGACAGACCTGTGGATTTGTATTGGTATGGGGTAGCGATAAAATCGATTCTCAGACAACCAAGAGTGGAATATCTCCTGGAATACTTTAAAGGAGATACAATTGCTTTGCTTTCTAAGGAAACTGTTAAGTCTGTAGGTCAGATGAAAGTTAAGGAATGGTACATCGGCTTTCTTCGAGGAAGAGTCGGCTTGGTGCACTACAAGAACCTGAAGGTCATAACCAAGGATCAAGTCATCGACTTCACTGGAATTAAGCTCACCACACCTGTCCTCTTGGATAATATGACAATTCCTTTTAAAAAGCTTACTTACATGTACTCTGCTATTCAGACCCTGGTCACGGAGCACGTAAAATCCTGGAGAACTTTTGCTGAGGCTCTTGGTTACTCCGAGGTCTCAGTTGACACCATCTCCAGAACACATGCTGAAACTGAGGCAGAGAAGGTGGCCTGTGTTTTAGAAAAGCTCAAGGAAGACTGTCATGCAGAGAAGATTAAGAAAAAGTTCCAGCATGAGCTTCTCGTTGTATGTGTCCTTTGTTCGGTCATACATTTTCTACAAACCTTTGAGGAAACCTTTGAAGGTTTTATTAATCATTCACTGTCCTTACACAGGGGTTGTTAAAGATGGATGTTCAAGGTGCAGTAGCCCATCTCATCCAGGATATAGTGATTCTGTCTACAGCAGTAGAGCTTGGAGTGCGATGGCGGGAACTCGCAGAGCGACTGGGGAAGCTCTCCAGTGCCCAGATTGCTGCTTATGAGGCTCCACACAAAGGGAAAAATGGAGAAGTTAGTGCCCAGGTGAGCTAAAATAAAAAAGTTTAAAAAAAGTAGTATATATTTTTATTATTTCCTAGTTATGCCATGTCATATCAAGTTGAATCATTGTATTATAATTAATATTGTCCAAGTCAATATTGGCCATGTTTTATTTTTTGTTCTTTATTGATAGTCAATGTGGAAGCCTGCATATGACTTCCTGTATGCCTGGAGCAAGCGATATGGGGACGGCTACAGGGATATGATTCAGGACCTTCACCTGGCACTGGATAAGATGAAGAGCCCAGTGACCAAGCAGTGGAGACAGATTACTGGAGCTCTCATCACTGTCAATTGCATGGAGGTCCTAAGGGCATCTGCTTTCCTCAGAGGTTAGGGGTCAACTCTTGGAGCACCTATGCTTCATATTGAGGTGATCATGTTGAGGTCATGCTGATAGCTGTGCCATGTTTTTAGATGTCATAAATCTCTACTTTTGGTGGCATCTACCATTTGGTGACATCCATTCTTTGAAAAGTACTGAATATTTGTTACTGTATATGTGTCTGAATATTGTGTTGTATTTTGTAGACACTTTTACTGTCACTGCAGTTTCATATTGAATTCATTGACAAACTTGTGAAAACTTGTCTAATTTTTAAAAGACTCTTGAGTCGCTACTAATTCCCTTAAGCAATATTAGGTTGCAAGGGTTGTTGGTGGAAAAAGAAATAGGGAAATGTGCCTATAGGTCATCAGTTTTCTTTGTTTAATTTAAACAATTTTGAAATGTAAATGTCTATATGAGTATGTTTTAATATTTGAAGCTGTATGTGAAAATTTCTGGTGAGTGTTACATGCATTTTAGCCCTCTTGGAATGTGACTAATTGTATTAGTATATCTAAAATTTCACTATCCTAGGATGTACTGTTTTACGTGGTATAAGATCTAACGCCATATATTTGTTATACTTAAGTATATTACTGACAAATTGTATTTATCTATTTTGTGTTTTTCTAGTTGGAATGTGTTTAAGAGTTAGGGTCCTTGTATAATTGCAAACTATTCCTGTGTTAGAATAGTCTTAATCTATTTTGTAATGTTGTATTTTTTTATGCTAATACAATCTGAGTTTTGTTATAATATTTACAATATAACCACTTCTGTCGTGAAGGAGCTCTATAATAACGGGCAAAGATAATAATAAAAATGTTTTTAAGTATTTAATCTCAAAATGACTTTAATGGGAAATGTACAATGGGCAACATATCATAACCGCACATGATGCTATATTTTATATGCGCTCCTTTCTGGCTAGTGTAGCGATGTGCTGCTCAGCCTCTCTTCCATTCAATGATGACATTATTTTGACACCAATGGGTTCTTCAGTGACCTCAATGTCACAACCTCATTTACAATACATTATACTTATAAATCTCATTAGTCTCTTCAGTCACGCTAGACTCTGAACTATTTCAAATGGAAGTGCGGTCCGTTGCTTAGTGATCTCAGGCCTTCTCAGTCACGTATCAGCACAGTCTCTTAATTTCCAACCTTTCATAAACATGTTAGCTCACTCAAATGTACTTCACCCTTTTCTGTGGTATCTGTTGCCTATTTAACTTGCATGTTTACCTAGACCTTATCCTGCTAAGAGTTTCATTGTTCAGTGTCACCCTCCAAACGTTCAGCTCAGCTAAGCTGTATTGGCCTTTTACCAAGTCGTGATTATGTACTAAAAAATAATGACATAAAAGTCCAGGAAAAGTGTGCTGAATTAATGGGCTACAATAAAGTCAATCTTTAAGAAATAGATGATTTTTGAACTAATGGATAGTTCATCCAAAAATCATTTATTCACCATCATGCATTCCAAACTTGCATGACTGACTTTCTTATGTGAAACGTTTTTATTTATATATATTTACACACACACACACACACACACACACGTTTCACATAAGTCTGTCAAACAAGTCTCAGTTTCTGTCCATACAATCTTATTCAGTATTGTTTGGACCCATTGTCATTAAGTGTATGGACAAAAATAGTTCTTCTTTTGTGTGCTCAGTCAGGTTTGGATCGACCTGAGGGTGAGTAATCAATGACAAAAGTTAAATTTTGGATAAATGAACAATCTCTTTGACTATGATTGAGCAATTGCAAACCATCTCACATCTTTTAATATTAATGTGACTGATATCTAATACTCTGGACTTAATTGAATGGTCCTAAGTCTCACAGCCCACAGGGGCTGTTAGTGTGGTGGTTTAGATAACACTGAACACAGTCTAAATCTCCGCATGCGATGAGGACAGACTAGAGCTCTTTCATTTGTTATACAGAGAAGTTTGCAAACGGAAGATCATGTTAAAATCTAAGCACAACTGACCCAAAAAAAAGTTTTTTTGAGAAAGTTCTGTGTACTATTGTTGCACCATCAGTTTCTTGATTTTTCATAAATTGTATATGAAAGGAGAGCTACAATATTTTCTAAGTACATACGTTTACATATTTACGCGCTCTTTTCATTTCATATGCTGCTCAAACAAATTAAAGAAACTGGTCTGACAATGGCTCTGAGGATTTCATCCCAGTACCTAACAGCCGTAAAAGGAACCATTGGCTAGCACATGGAGGTCTGTTTGACCCACCAAGGATATTCCTCCCCAGACCTTTACTGACCCACTGTGCTCAGTGTGAACCTGCTCTCATTTGTGAAGATAACTGGGCAGCAATGGCGGACTTGAAGGCCCATTCTGGTGTTCTCTGGTCAATACCAATTGAGCTGCACGGTGCTGAGCTGTGAGCATAGGTCCCACTAGAAGGTGTTGGTTCAAAACATGCACACAAGTCCTCCTGTGCCTCCTCGCACCAAGGTGCAGATACCAATCCTGCTGCTGGATTTTTGACCTTCTACATCCGTGTCCAGCTCTCCTCATGTAACAGCCTGTCTCCCAGTATCCCATCTGTGCTCTTGAAACTGTGCTGGGAGACACAGCAAACCTCCTTGTGACGGCACATATGAATGTGCCATCCTGGAGGAGCAGGACTGCCTGTGCAACCTGATTGTGTTGCAGGTACTGCCTCATGCTACAGTGACAAGGACCCTAACAAAACACAAATCTAAAGACAAATCAGATAGGAAGAATAAGGAGAGAACAATTGTCTATGGCCACCACCTGCAAAATCTTTCCCTTTTTAGAGGTTGTCTTGCTGTTGCTCTCCAGTGCACCTGTTGTAGTTTTTATTTGCAAAAAAGCAGGTGAAATTGATTCACAATCACTTATGCTTCCTAGTTTGACAGATTGTTATCCCTGAAGTTGAATTGACTTGGTGTTAAACTGTGATGATTAAGTGTACATGAAGAATACTGAATATTACATAAGCAAGCTTAGTTTGCATGCAATTCTTGATGTCACTGTCACTTATCACAACTTTTGATTTATTAGATCTTTTGATAGTACCTAGTTTCATTCTTGCATGTGGTTCTCCTAGTTACTTTTTGGGTAGGGTAGAAATAACCTTTACCAGACCATCTGCATTACCTTTGAAGGAGTAATAAAGGACTAGGGACTATCTGGTGACCCTTAGATTAGTGTCTTTTGCCTTTGACATCCATTGAAGGGGGCGCATGAGTGGTCCCCAGAGTAAAGGAGTGATTGAGGAGATAGTATCTAAACTTTATGATCGTTTTCCACCTCGTCATACCTTGTGTCTGCTGATGTTAGCTTTCAGCTGATATATGGTAGGTCATATCACCTTTGATGGCTTCAGACAGAACAGCTCCCTGTTCCATATCAGATCCATCCATCTGCTGGATGAAGGACAACAAGAAGTCCGGAGCGTGCAGTCCATAAAGTCTGTTTACAGCTATCAGATGGCTCTTTTTGCCACTGGGCTCCAGTACACCTTATCTAGATAGCCCTTCATGATCAAGTCTGCAAATGGGAAAGCCAGTGCTTAAGACCATGCCTACCCCAGAAAGGTGAGTGCCTGTTTTTTGGTGGTAGGGCTGAGAGCAGCCTCAAACAGCCAAACAAGAAAACCACAGTGTACTGTTGATGAGTTTGTAGGATCATATCTAAAAGCCTCTGGAATGTTGCCAGCGGCCCATGGAGCCCGAAGGGAAAGATCCAGAACTGCCAGTTTTCTTGCAGGGCATTGAAAGCTGTTTCGTTCTTAGATTGAGGGGAAAAGTAGACCTGCCAGTACCTCTTTGTAAGGTCTAAGGTGGAAATATTTCAGGCCTTTCCAAGTTGGTTGATCAGTTCATTCAAGTTCCACAACAGGTTTTTATTTTTCCGTCAGAATGGCAGAGCAGTGTTCTGGGACCCAGTTATGATTTTTTCTTTTAGAAAAGCTTTTTAATTATTTATGCAAGAAACATGTCTAAACACAATTATGAGATGTTTAAATCTGAATGCATTCCAAAAGAGACAATTGATGGGTGTTGCTTTTTCTCATGTGCTGCGCCTATTTGTAAACTGTGTTGGAACAACTTGAAGGTTAGAGTAAATTATGACAGAATGTTCATATTTAGTAAACCATCCCTTTAATAAAATGCAAAAGTTTTGCAGGTTATTGTAATATTCTGAGTTGCATTTGACTGTTTTCATTTCATTTTGAAGGACAATTAATCTGTTTTTGAGAAAACCTCAATGATGTTCTGAATGTACTCTTTATTTTTTCTTCCTTTAACTTTTAGTTCCATGCCACTTTACTTCAGCAGCTCTACTAAAAGTATGGGAGGCCCAGTTAAGGCTTGATAAAGCTGGGGATAATAGAGCATTTTTCAGCCTGAGAGCATTGAAAAACAGTCAGTGTCATACTAGCAACTGTGCCTTGCCAAAACATCATTAACTGCTCTTTGAATTTTTGGTGAGCTGTTGTTTTCATACTGTATGGAGTTACATCATATTGTCTGGTATGTGAGGAAATGGTAATGTTTTACCTCACAAAGCAGCTAAGAGATTTCCAAGGACTGGTTTGTTCCATTCTGCAAGCAGCTCACCGTTGGGATCCATTGAGCAATAGAGCAAAGCCAATTCAGCTTTAAGAATTAAGGTCATTACCTACAATGAAATAGGGAAGAATAAAAGTCTTTTATTAAGTTTTGGCTAGTTAGGTTTTCATTATTTAGACCTAAACGTTAAGATGAATATTATTTTGTAAGCACAAGTGATCCATTTAGCTGCATTAAGAGTTTACAGTTCTGCCTGAAAATCAAAATCAAAAGATTATCATATTATGACTCTTATGGCAAAAACATTGGTCAATAATGTGAGATTAAATACATAAAAATATTTTTGTTTAACATTTAAGGTTTGTACTTAATTTTTTGTTCATTTTGATGAACAGTGAATATTTTTTGTGCAAGTGAGATTAGTAAATGCTCACATTTAGACTAAATCTTCAACAACCATCATGTTTGCACACAACAACTCTGGCTTATGATTTTCTCAACATTGGGACAAGAGAGCTATCAGTAAATAAATGGAAAACAAAGTAACTTGCTTTACTCTTTTTTTTCTTTTTTTTTTTTTTACAAAAAAGTAACTCTTGATATTTTGTAGTAATTTTAAAAGTAATGTGTTACTTAACTAGTTACTTCAATGAAGATTATTTCAAGTTACCTGATAATAATTTTCTCTGATAATATTTAAGATGTCAAGTCTGCTGTTTTCTCTGTCAGCTGTTTAGAATCAGAATTAGCGATACTAGATTTGCAACAAAAAAATCACTCTTTTAATCTAATCGGTCAAACAGGTTTGCAAAAGAGACCAGAGACCATGTTCACTATTTCAGCTACAATTTATATTATTTATGTGGCTGTTGTTTTTGAAAATTCTTCACCCATAGTAACAGTTTTGGTTACAAAAAATAAATGTATTTGTATTATTAGAATGTAATTTGCAGTTACATAAAAAAATAATAACCTGATTACGTAATGCATGTTACTTACAATGTGTTACTTTACTTGTTACATGAAAAGTAATCTTATGTTATGCATGTTTCCTTTAATGTGTTACTCTCCATGCTAAGTATTGTGTGGGTAAGATTTTCTGTATGTCCACCCAGTTTAGAACTTACAGGCCACCATGGTGCCTCTGACGCCACATGTTAATGAGGAAAAACAAGAGTAATGACCGGAAAAAACACCGGCTTCACACTTCACAGGCACAAACAAGAAAAAAAAGGGCAGGCTTCACATTGCACTGCTTCAACACAATGACCTCCATCATAGTGCAGTTATTGTTTCTTTCCTAGCTTGCAAAATAAAACGTTTTTATAATATAGTTATTAAAAAAGTTACATTACTAATACTGAATGAGTGTGTATGGCCATATTTTGTTTTATATTAGAACTACACTGTATAATTTTTACTACCTTTTTTGCTTGCATGCTTTGTCTTAAAAAAAACTATTTAACAAATTTTTTAAAGAAGGTTTTCAGGTGGATAGATCTCATCCTGTGCTGCAGATCTCAGAGAGTGAGTGAGAGTGTGCCTGGAGGTAGATCAGCACAGAGCGGCCATACTCGGCAGTGTCAGAGCCCCTTTTTTCATGAGCACTGAGGCACATCAACTGAGATTAATGGGATGTGACTGCCTTTATCGTAGGACCCTTTCACCGGATCACATGGAGAGGATGGCCGAGCAGTGTTACACTCACTGAGGGGCATCTGAGCACATCATCGAAGATAGTGGGCCATGTATCTGAAGTTTATGTAATGAGGAAAGATAAAAATATCTCTTTCACCCCTCACTGAGCTATTTCAGAGCCATGGCAGTCATAATGCATTTGTTAAACTATATTTATATTATGGAAACAGTGAGTTTCCTCCAGACGTCATCTTGCCATAAAGGGACTAAGAAGGTAAAGTTTGGCAAAAGAAGGTATCTGAATTATTGAGGTATATAGACTTGTTAAACCAAAAATTCTGTTAGGATCCCATGAACTTAATTCTATGCAGGACTTTACATTATCACTCGCCAACCCGCAAGTGACGTGTAACAAAGTTACACTGCTGGCCACTTTGGCTGGTTGAATTTTATATATATATTATAGGGCTGTAAGACTACATTTTAAATTTTAGTCTTTTAAAAAGGCATCTGAAATGATAAGCTATGTGCAGAAATATAAATGTTTCGATACATATCGATACTGAAATAACGCTTCCGACACTCATTTTCTGCATATGCGCTTTCTCTCTCACTAATCTCTTCATCAGTGAGTTGACACACAAACTCACTCCTTCCATTTGCTTTAGATGAATATTGATTGTGTTTCAGAGTTTGATTTTCGGCATGGGATTGTGTGTATGCGCATACTTTTACTTATTCCCACAGACTTTGTGCTCACACTCAAAGTGTGCACACATGGAGCCGCCTCTCACTACTAAATTTAATTCTGTTTCGCTGATTATTGCACTTAAACAGTCAAAAGAAAGCCCACTAAATAATATTAAAATGCCGGTATTGATGAGTATTCACATAAACACAGTCAGTTGTTTTAAGTCAACATAAACATGTGACAGTATAATGGACCCGTGTGTCAGGTCTTAAAGTGACTGCAGCCTAATAAACTTGCTGTTAAATTATGAGAGTTAATTAAAAATATCTATATGGCAGTTTTCCCCCATGGTATCGATGTCAAAATTGTTGCTAGTGTAATAGAAATTGTATTATTTACTTGCTTGCCTATTAATCCTTATCTTTAGAAGTAGGGGAGCCTATCAGAAAACTAGATGTTTTGTCCCAAACGCATAGGAACAGAATAGGATAGGATTCATTGTGTTTAGTCACCAAGAGATTCTAATGAATGTCTGAATAAAAGAAGTATGCGTGGGTGTATATGCCAACGGGAAAACATCTAGTGCAGCTGAGAAATCAACGGAACTGTGCACACATTTTTCGTACTTTCGACTCATACGATACTTCTGTAACTATAACTCATGTAACTGTTTGATAAGGATATAAGCTGCATGAGAAGCGCTGCTCTTGGTACTTTACCACTTTTTTATACAAAATATTAAATCTCCACCTCAAGTTCACGATAGCAAGAGAACAAGCTTCGGGGATTAATATTTATATTAATATTATATTATTACTATTAAAAGTGGTGAATTATGTTTTAATTATCACTTTAATGATGTCTATACCTTTCTGGGGCTTGAGTGTCTTACGGGTTTGGAATGACATGAGGTTGATCAATTAATGAAAGCATTTTAATTTTAATCTCTTTAAGTACTCAGTTTTAATAAGTCTTCAAGAAAGGAGGCTACTAGAAAGCTGTGTGTGTTTCTGGTTTGTGTGTTAAAGATGAGGTAGTCATGTGACCTATGTGGTCAAACTATGCTTATAAGAGATCTGAAATCAGAGAAACTGAGAAAGGCAGGAGCAGAACACAGAGTATATTTTGGATTTGCATATTTTAGGAGATGTATTTATAACCAAAACATACAAAACTTACACTTAAGGTAAAAACTTAAAAACTAAACAGTTCAGTTTTTTCTTAAAGCTGGAATGTGTAGCAGAAGATCTGTAATAGCTGGTTGGCGAAGTGAGAGAGGGATTTTCTCCCTCTGACTCTTTCTCGCAGTCTGAGGAATGATGCCCAGAGTAACATGTGCACCAAGCGAGCACTTGTTTGGAGTTTGCTTGTCCTCTCTGTCTTTCACATGGGACTCGGGGTGTCCTGCATTTCTCTGGGTGTGCTGGGGATCACACAAGCCCTGTGGCCACAGAAGAGCCAAACCTCCCTTTCTACACCACCAGTATGGAGCGGCACGTGTGTAAGTTAGATTGTTCATTTATCTTCTGCATGAGATTAATATATTACATGACTCTTTTTGAATCTGACAAATACAATTGACATGAAAATGAAATATATATGTTAATTCTCATCAAAGTGATTTCTACACTCATTTCTCTTAATCTTGACATTAGTACTATTTTGAAGTTCTGCGTGTCAACAAATATTCTACTCTGTTCTCAACCCTAGAGGACAAGCGATTTGTCGAATGGATAGATGCATATTATATTATTCTGTTAAATACTTTGTTGAATTTATTACCATTTGTTCAATTATTGTGAATCAGTTATTCACTAATTGTCATTCACATGAACTCTGTCCTAAATAAGGTATTGTATTAATTAATACTTTATATTATTGATTAATATATATATATATATATATATATGATATATTATTGTATATATCAATTTGTAAAATAATTTATTGTCTTTATTTTTTTTGCTAATATTATAAATCTATTTATTCAATTATAATAATGTACATTAGTACTTAAAGACCCCCTGTGGTGAAAATGTGGTTTATATGTCTATGTGGTGTTTTTAATATAATGTAGTAGACAAGCCATATGCAAATTCATCAGTCAACACTCGGTACAGTGGAGCAGGGATGATGTCAGAACCCAGAAGACTAATTCACCCCTGGTTTCCTAGGAGATTTTCAATTTGACAAAAAAAAGAAAAATGAAAAGCTTTCCTGTAGCTCAAACATTAGAGCATTGCGCTTGCACCGCCAAGGTCATGGGTTCATATCCCAGAGAAAGCAGGAACTGATTAGAATGTCAGTGTGTTCCATGAATGCAATGCAAGTTGTTTTGGATAAAAGCGTCTGCCAAATACATAAATTTTAAATGTAAGAAATCATTTTCACAGGAAACAAAACTTTGTTTTAGGGTTAAAATTGAGATTAAGACTTTTTATACTTTAAATAAGGTTCATTATAATATTATATTATACATTTTATGCACACTTTAAATACTGTAATTATTCTTATTTTTAAGCATGGAGTTAATTAGAGTGATTTTTACTTTCACAATGCCCAATGTGCAACTAAAATATAATGTAGAATATGAAGTTCTTGTACTAGAATTTGATTTAGATTCAGTAACAGATCTCTGTTTTTCAGTTTCTTGTCTGTGGACTATGTGGGATTCTGTGTGCGAAGAAGAGAACGGGACCAACTGTAAGAGGAAATTGACAAAAGGCCCAACAATATAAATACTTCTTATCTAATCTATACACACATTCACAGAGATAACAACCACTGTAAGCCACCAACATCAGCTTGTAAACATTGTCTATAATCTCTGCTTTATCACTCTTATGATATTGTGTCATAAGAAACTTTGTTAATAATGCTGTGTAATTATTGTTATCACATACTTGTTTTGTTCCGCCTCACATCACAGATGATCCTGTTTTCAGCCTGTTGCATCTGTGGACTTATTGGGGGGATTCTCCACGTCCAGTTTGTGCGTGCGATGGTGAAACGGGCAAACAGCCTATACTCTCTGCACCTGGCCTTCCTCTGCCTGGCCAGCCTGGGCATCGTGGGCTGCACCATCTCCACCTGGATCACCTGCAGACTCGCCAGCAGTGAACAGAAAAGACTGTTTCTGGAAAGGGATCTGTCTCTGCATCATTCCATGGAGATGGGTGAGAAGGTGAAAGCGGTGTGCGAGTGATCCGTTTAAGGACTTTGAGATCTATTTTGCTTTTATTGAAAATGTAAAAGTCCCTTAAAGACTTGGGGTTCATCTTTAAAACGCCTCTCAGGAAGCTATTTCAGTCATGCAAATGCAGCTACTATCTCTTTGAATGGGGGAAGCATCAAGTTCTCCAAGCTCATTATTAAATTTCATATTAGAAAACAACTGACAAACAACTGTCTCATAAATTTTGTTTGTAAATCATGACAAAACCTGAATTTTTCAGGTTTGTACATTGCAATTTCTCCTATATGAGCTTTATACTGTATGAAGTCTATGGTAGAATTACTTGATTATGTTTATTTGTCTTTCATGAGCTATTCCATTTCGGTTAAAGTTATTAAAAAAAATCCAAAAAAAAAAAAATCCTCCAATATGACCAGTCTAAATGATGTGTGTTTGTGACATAAATATACACCGTTAATGTAATGTTTAGTGGCATCTTTTGTTGAGTCTACTTTACTCCTGGTTTTCTGATCAGGGACACAATCATGAATAAATTACACATTTCCAAACATATTTTAACATCATTGGATGTCATTGGATGAAGACTTAGTTTGCAGTAATGAACAATACAATATATGTCACACCCGTGAAAGGTTAAAAGGTATTTTAATGTTGACCTTGTAAAGCATGACACATGAAATAGTAGTCAGAAAAATCTTTTGTCCAAATTGAGAAAAATTAGCAGTTTAGCGGTTGCTGACATTATGAATATTATTACTATGTGACAAAAATGAAGACAAAATTGATAGCTTGTAATATAATTATTGTTATATCTTAACAATATAGCCGTTTACTTTCATAAAATGCTTGTAAATAACAGTTGTCACTCTATATCTCTATATGTCTTGGTAGAACTAGTAGAACAAAGTAGATTATGCAAAACATGGTTTTTAGAAATTTGTGTATTAAATATGATACATTAGACTTCATAGGGAATAAAAATAACCACCATAGGCAAATTCTTAATGTGTGTATGTTTGATGGAGAGAAAGGAAATGTTCACACTGACTGTTTTCTCTGGCCTGTCAGGAAGTTCCAGTGAACCATGCTACGCACAACAGGAGCACCTCACTACCATAAAGCTTCCTACCTTCGGATTTGCATCCACATTTTCTCAGAAAGACTCATTTTGAACCTTGTTCCATTAGGGTTTGGTACTCTGTCTACTGAAAAATATTGCAGTCACAGAAGCAAAATTCAATGCAGTTACTTAATAACTAAGGACGAGCATGTCGGTCAATGACCCTGCGAATGGCTGCTAATCGTCGAATTTTACAATGCAACAGCGACATCTGCTGGTGAAACACGTCAGCGTCCGAGTTGAGCACGATGTCCCTAACAGCAGAAGAAAACAATCAGGGATCACAGAAGATGTAAATCCACAGGTATTTTCAGGCAGTGTTCGAATTACATAATGACTTTTTAGCGTCTGCTGAATTACCTTACCTACGTCTGTCGAACTTTCATACTTACTGACAACACTGACAACCTATTGTATGAAACCAAAGGATTATGCGGGTTTACCTTTTGTTTTGACCCCTTCCCTCAAGAAATGGGCCATCATAACTGTTTGTGTTTAGCTTATGTTTCAAAGTAATTAGGCCTAACTGAACCGAAGCATAAATATATATATATATATATGTACCACATAGCTATGCAAATAAATATTTTTAAACAAAACGTTGTTTTTCTGCCCATAAGAACTGTATTTCCAATACTAGAAAAGCTGATTTCTCAATTTAAAGTGTTGAAGTTTAGCAATGGCCTACTAAGGCAATAACCTTGCAGATATAGCCTGTTTTATAAAAGCTTGTTATTTTGAAACGGATAGTGCACCTCTAAAAATGTGAATTTCCATTCTATGGAAGTCAGTGCTGTTTGGTGACCCATAGTCTTCAAAATATCTTCTTCTATGTTCAGCAGAAGAGAGAAATTCTTACTGGTTTGAACAACTTTTGAACAAAAGTTCAACCTTTGAACAAAATAACTTTTGAACAACTTAAAGTTGCATTTCACCCGAAAATGAAAATTGTGTCATCATTTACTCACCCTCAAGATGCATAACATAGTAACTATACATTACTGGACATATGAATGCAGAAATCCTTTTGAAAATGGACCCCATGTGACAGGTGAAATATCTGAACGGTGTCTCTGTGAGGCTCTTAGAGGGCGCTGTTCCCATATATAACTCAACCCCTGCTGCCCCCTTTCTCAAGTCTTCCACTGTGTCTCTGAAGCTGACAGCTCCTGAACCCTTCACAAATCATGGTTACGAACAGAAGCATTCCTTTTCCTTTGGGTGTATAGGGCTTCATTTGGTTCATTCCCATGATATATGCTAAGGGCAAGAAGTCGTTTAACACACAATTTATTAACTTTCTGATTTATAACCCATGTAAAATAAATGTGGTTTCTCCACTTCCCCCTTTTTTCTCTAATAATTGTGTGACTGATGATGTGAATAAGGAAGAAAGTATAATAATAGAATATAATATAATACAGATAAGAAAACAAATGCAAGGTTTGCCTTTTCCTTGACCTTTAGACTATCCTGGTCATCCATAAGCGCATTCATAAAGAACACGCATGAATGAATATATATAAAAAAATTCTGCAAAGCTAAATTATTTATAATACGGCAATATTCCATAAAAAATATGAATGATCAAAATTGATTTAATTTCATTTTAAGCACCATGATATATATCGTCATAACCATTCCACTGACACCAATGAAAATTAACTGCTAAAAGTGGCAATATTAGTAGATAAAACTTAATTAAATCTTCCAAGACTGTGAATCTAAATTCTTGAATGAGGGATTGAAGTAAAATTTGAATCTAAAATTTAATTTTATAATTTAGAATTTATAAAAATTAAATGTAAAGTAAACAATTTAAATTAATTTTAAACCCATTGGGGTTGCAAAAAAAGAAAATAAATCAAATTTAATGTTCTGCCATGGCGCATTACGTCAACTAGTTGCTGATCATGTGATTTTGACACTAACAACATGGCTATCTTACAGAAGAAAACTCTCAGACTGATCTGTCTTAGTATGCTATAATTTTTCAAACCGATTTTCATTTTTCAAATTACGTTCTAAACTCAAATTTACATTGACTAAGAAATCTTTGAAGTACTCTTTTACGCTCCGTTTCCATCAGTTAAAATAACAATAAATGCATACTCCGAAAGTGTTCCACGAGATGTGTTTGTTTACCATCTGGATATTTTTAATAATCGGGTGAATGTACATTTTAAACAGTCCTGCTGCGTCAGTAGCCAATGAGCTCGCTGCTTAACCTTCAAAAACTCTGTCGACATTTGCTGTAGCAGTTACAGCGTGCTTTCAGAAACCCTCCACCTTCCCCAGCTCCACCTGTATAAATCTGCTACGGATAATTTGTACGCTATATTGTACAGCAGTAGCATGTCTTTCTCACAGCAGTGTGTTGTGTATGTATCGTTAGTAGCAAGCCCCGTACTTGCTCTGCACCAGCAATAACAGCAGCAGCAGTGTAGCAGATTTATTCCGCCAAGACCAAATATATCAACATTGTCATAGCCAGACACTTTGGTAGTTGTCATGACAGAAATATAATGACCCATACATAAAATAACTGATAAGAATAATCTGTTATGCTGGAGCAATAGCCTTGTGGGCACAAGCTGACCTGAGTTTGAATCTTGGCTCGACAACATAAAAGTTCATTCGCAAACTGTAGACACTAGTTGCAAATTGTGGCATGTTGCAGAGCATTCTCAACTCTTGTGTTTTAATTAATGACGTCGTCGGCAAATAGTTACATAAAGCATTTACGCTGACTCTTAGCTTCTAGTTTATGTTTTCTCTTGTTTGCCATCTTTCATGGTATGAAAGTTTAGTATATTATCATTAAAAAGTAATTTCTCTATTGAGAAAATGAATGGGGTTTTCCGACCGTTGGACTTTGTTCCCTTCATCTCACTAACATTTTAAAACTTCCCCCATTTTATCTTAGATAAACATAAACACGCCCTGTTGAGATGGAAAACGTTTTATGGATAGTTATCAGAGGACAGCTTGCTCAATCAGCTGGAACAATGTTTCTTTAAATCAGTCCGTTTGTTTCTTTTGCTGGTCGCTTTCCACATTCGCTCGTCTGGATGAGCGGCGACCTTGTTCCACTGACTCATACGAGCAAAGATTTTGTGACTCACTGTTGGCGATGTCTTAGAGATGAGCTGTGTAAATCATCTCTGCTCTTCTCCCCTCCCAGAGCCACTGAGAACTTGGGGTAACCTGGATCAGTGGGACATTCTCTCCATAATTACCTCTCTGAGCATGAAACCACACGGCAATCACAATATGAGTGAGTATTCGGAGGAAACTAGTGGAGACAGGAAGTAGTCCTCTCATATCGTTTGCTGGCTCATCACTCTGGCAGAAGATGCTTGGAAATTTAAATGTCATTGTGTGGTTCATTTCAGAGGTGCCGCTGAGTTGATTTTGAGTGCAGAAAGTTCTACTGACTGAAGTTCAAAAATAACTGTTGCCCTTGGCTATCACACTCTGTTGAGCTGAACTTATACATTACCGTATATATACGGCATAGAGCAGCTTTTGTTGTTATGACCACTCAAATAGTGGGCTCTAGCAGCGTGTGTGGCGAGTGCTGTATGGAGAAGATGAAGGGAATTCTCTTGTGACAGGTCACATTGACGCTGTAGCAGCTGAAGTCTGCCAACCCCGCCTTTAATGGAGAACACAGACATGGAGAAGTGCACTGAAGGATGTGGTTAGAGGGAGACCAGGCTTACCGACTTTATTAATGACGCATTAATTGTCTGTAATTGTTAGAGGTGATTTCCCATAGTACACCCTTTAGTACACTTCGTCTGATCATAGATCAGAGTGGAAATTTGATGGAGCTTTTCACTGATTAAGCATGTGTATCCAGCAACTACCCGGAGTTAAATCGCAGTAACATTGATATCTAGTTTGGGAATTATAATTGAATCTAGGACCAGATCACAAAAGATGGGTTTGAATCACTGGAGTTTAAGGTAATGATAACAGGTGATAAAACAACCCAAACTCCTAGATAGCTCAATTTCAAAACTTAAATTTATTATTAATTGATTTAAATGAATAACTTCAACTCAAAATTAGGGAATGTTGGAAATTCTGGGAAGCCTTGTTATGAGGTTACCTATTATTATATATTCATAATCTTAATTACGTTTTATGCTGCAAAAAGAACATTTTGAATGATTATTTCTGTCTTGTTTTCGAGTAAACATTCTTAAAACAAGATGAAAACTCTATGATTTTAACCCCAGGTTTCACTGATAATACTTAAGCCTAGACTATAATATTTGAGCTGATTTAACGGAAAGCAACTTGCAGTAAAACAATACTGGTCAGTGCCATTGTTTTGTCTCAAGATTCACACACCAGTAATGTACTATTTTAAGGCACATTTATAAAAGCTACTTAAATGTAAACTGAGGTCTAATCCTGGCTTAATCTAAGCCCTTTCTGTGAAAGCATTTCTGAAGACTTTTTTCAGAAAATATATCTTTAAGTTTGCCTTTCTTACACAATTACTTTCTTTGGAAATAAATAAATAAGCCATAATCGTCATTTGAAGATCTTACCATTTCTAAATATTTGTACTAGTTTGATAACTGTATATGTATGATTCAGTATATAGTTTATTGTTGTCTGAGTGAATCATTCAGCCTCTCCCTATTTCACCATTAAACACAAGCCCCACATGTACAGAGAGTGAGAGTCAGTTTTATCCCGAACAGACAAACAGCGTCCCGCAGTCACCTCTCTAATGTCCAGCAGATGGCTATTATAGGCGTGAACTGCAGGTGCACATACAAATACCTGCTCTAACACACACACACACACACACACACACACACACACACACACACACACACACACACACACACACACGCACACACACACATATACATAAGTGCACACATATAAACTTGCAAGCCTTTTTTTTTTTTGACAAAGGCTGCACAAAGACCTCATTCTGTTTCTGGTATAAACACACTATATTTCAAATGATAATTTGTAGGTTATATGGAAATATGCACAACTTAACAAGTAAAATATAGCATTAATCATGTAACCTGTCACAGTAGATATTGTTCTCCCCTCACCATGATTACTAAAGTTTGGTCTGCCCAACTCGGGAACTCGGTTATCAAAATCATACCCGAGCTTCTCACTGGTAAATATGACTTGCAAATATGAGGGTGCTCATATCTCGTTTTTAATTAGGAAACGTGTATTTAAGATAATTTGGATGTGAAGGCAGCATGAACCATTGGTGTCGCATACATCCACCATACTTTTTGTAATTTTGACAAAGTCTAACGTTTACAGACAATTCACATCACATTTTGTAATATAAATGGAGTGAGTACTATGTTCACACCAAAAAATTACGAACAGAAAAAAAGTGCTCTTCAAATACCCTCATGATGCATTTTAGGCTCTGATGTTGGATGACAAATTAGCCTTATGAAATTGAATAGATAGTGTATTGTATATCACACAACTATAAACTGGTGTCCATTTGTTCTTGATGATTGTTCTGCCTTATTTTAAGTATATTTGACAGGGCGTAGGAACACTCCTAAACAGTGGCTGTAGTAGTCTTTCTTTTTTGTTGAGCAGAACCCTACATATCTCAGGAGAAAGCTTCTATAGGGCAGCACTAAAAAGTTCAAAGTGGCGTTTCCAGGAACCGTGGCCTGGAGATCACTCAGGAGGGGTGTAGTTTTCAGCGTCCTGCAGGGAAGGGCTGAAGGGTGGCGGAGTTCTCACTGCTCACTTTGCACCTCTTTCCTCGTAGACTTTCTCTCTCACGCTGCCTGTTCCTCTAACTCACCGTTTGTATCTCTCAAGCTGTTCGTCTCACTCTCACACTCTGACTTCCGTGAAGTATTTGACTTTCCCCAACTCTATTTGCCTGTCTTGCAAACTCTTTGCTTTTCTCCCTCTCACACTCTGTCTTCATGGTTATGTCCGTCGGTCTGTCTCCCTTGAGCAATTCACACTGGCTGAGATGGGAAGTTCATAGTCGTGCCATTAAGTCACTTCATTAAAGTTAAACAAACAGGCCGCCAGAAGCTCTGAGAGGTAATATGATATTCAGCCCAATATCATGAATTCAGATTATTCTTTGGGTTAAAGTGAGTTTTCACCACACATTTCTGCCAATGCATAATAAAGAAACTGTGGCTGTCTGCGGATTGTTCCAAGAAAAACATTGTTTAGCAGGCCAGTGATTGTGTACTGACAGGCAGGAGTAGTTCCCTGGGAAAACTACGCTTGTAGGTGAATTGAATAGTTGGTGTGATGGAAAAATTGTGATGGTGCAGACAAGAGGAGAGATATTGTCGTCGCTCCCACACATTTTTGGAGATCTCCTGTTTCTAAAAACCGAAGAATTTATTGTCAGTGGAACGCGAGGCCTTAAAGCTGACAAAACCAAAAATATTCAGATGTCTGTGGCTCTAAGTACCCCACTTGAATCGAAAGGGTCACACAAATTTTAATACCTCGACAACTAGTGCATGACCCCTAAACACAATCTCTCCCTTTCTATATCTTTCTCCCTCGCTTCCCCCAGCTGCAGAGTTGAGGAGTGTTGGTGGGAGGACGTTGTGGCTAAGCTTCCCTTGAGTGCAGGCTGCAGAGCCAGCAGGAGCATCCGTCCCCTTTCTCTGTTGTTTTTGGCACGGGACGCCCGGTCCCTCCCCTGCTTGCACTCCCTCAGCCTACAACCCCCAACCTCTGCCTGTTACCCCAACGTCCCATATTCATCCCCACACACAGCTGTAGCACTCTATGTGACCCTGACTGTCATCTCACACACATCAACAAACACGCATGCAGTAATATAACTCAAGTTCAAATAGATAGTCAAGTATGCTGATAACAAAATATTTTACTTTGATTCATAGCATGCTGGTACACACCAAAAGTCTGTCTCCCATACAACAACGTAAGTTGCTGCTTAAGTTATGATGCATCTCTGGAGAAATGAACTAGCTTGTTGCGATTGTTTCCCAAACTGTAATAATATGGTCATGCCTCTGTCTTTTGAACCATGTTGTTTCAACAATAGGGGCTTTCACACCTGAGGAATGTTTTCATAGTTCCTATAACTATTTTAACTATAGTTCAGAGTAGGGTCTAATCCAAAACAATAGATACTCCCAGTGGCACAATTGTACACTGATTGGAAAAGTGCATGCCATAGAAAATCGGCACCTGCCTTTTTTAAAAAGACAAGTAAACTCACAGTTTACGTATACTTACGTACCACGAACATGAAAAACAGTGATAGAAGTCCAGGCACTTCTCAATCAATCATTGCATCCTCCATCCTACTGGTTTTGATGTAAAATGCCATGATTAAATTAAGTCGCTCTCTGACAGCTTACATCACTTCATATTTCTTACTGGCGGTGCAAATGGAACCAGGAAAATGGCCCTAGGAAAAAATGTAGGTCTTTGTTGACCGCCCAGGTGTCTAGTTCCTATCACTAAACGAAGCCAAAGCACTGATATAGGACTGTTGTTAATGATGTCACATGCAAGTGGTGGAGTAATAACTCTTTGTCACACCATTGGCACTCCTCAAAAATTACGCTAAAATATACTGACATGGTAAACACATTGACACGGTATGATGACACTGTATATATACAGTTGAACACGGTTATGTCGACGGCCTCGAAGTTGCAAAAAAGTGTGGAATCGATATAACCAAAAGTCAATATGGCGATTTGTTTGATGAAGCGATCGGCATGCTATAAAAATGTACATACACTGTATATGTTTGCTAACAACAAAAGGCATATGTGCACCAACTAAAAGCATTGTAACAGCTACTTTGTTTATGTTGGGAATATACCTTTAAAATGCCGTATGTGGTTCTGTGCACGCAGTTCTGGCGGGGAGGATAGTGTGTTTGACTGAGGAGAGAGATGGCCGCTCTACCGCTGACTATTATATAGCATAATCTACTGTTTCTATTGTCCTTGTTTTATTTGTGATGTTTTTCAGAGTGTTTTCTTATTCCAGGTTTGTACTTGCGCTCTTTACATGTTTGAGAAGAGTGTGCTGGTACGAAACCCATCTATAAAGCTCATAATCTGGGCAGTCATCAACCACTCTGATAGCTGGTGCAAGATTTACCAGTATACAACAAAAAACACCTTCGATTCTCGACACAAACCTTTAATCATAGTCTCCAACATTGCAAACACAATTTCGCTCACAGCATAAACACAGTCACAACACACATGAACACATTCACTCATAACACAGTCATTTTGCTCTGACACAGTTCTGAGAAGTATTGCTAAGTAAGCGTCATTGGAGTGAGCAACCGTGATGCACTTGCAACGTGAACTCAGCGCAGGTACAGTGAACTCGGTACGATCATTAGTCACGGGGATCGAAATAACCAATGTAAAGTGGCAACTTTGTCCCTCTTTTGTGCTCCAGATATCAGGGTTCGGCGACATAAAAGAATCAACATACCCGATAAGAAAATGCTAAGAAAAATAGGGAGTTTGGCAGTTCCACTTCGAAAACGTCGACATAACAGGGTTGGCGAGTTAACCGAGGTCGAGATAAGTGGGTTCCACTGTATATATATATATATATATATATATATATTGAATAAAAGATATGTAGGCCTATACTGTATGTTAGCTTGCTTAATTACAATTATAAGATTAGCTTACTATTAGAAGTATGGAAAAAAATACTAATGACTACCCATTCTTCAAAAGATCTGGTAACAGTTTAAAGAAACTCATACAAGTTTTAAACAAGTTGAGGGTGAGTAAATGATGACAGAATTTTTATTTTTGGGTTAACTATCCCATCAAGGGAAATAAAAAAATATTTTCTAAATTACAAAGCACTGTGTGTGTGTGTGTGTGTGTGTTCTCTGCCTTGACATTCTGAGTAATGATTTGGACTGGTATGGAGCAGCTCAGTGGTCCCCAAGAACATTAAAACAGTGGAACAGTGACCAATCTAAAAACAATAGCAGATTGTGGACCTCAAGTAGATTTAATTTCTAAATATAAGTTCAGTAGTTTTACAGAAATTCGATTGAAAATAGTTGTGAATTTAAAACAAGTCTTGAAAAGTTAGAGCTGTCAGAGTAGTCTCTGGTAAAAAGGGGAAAAACATTCAATTACTTGACTATGTGAACAATGTATATTTTATAGGCTGGGCATACAATGTGTATTACTATACAATGTAGGCCTACAATACAATATATTTGGTCAGTGTATGGAATATGTATTATAAATCTGTCACGGTTCTGTCATCCCTGTCTTTGTGGTTGTCATGGTTACCTGTTATCTGTCTCCTCTTCCTGACTCCAGACACTTCAGACGTGTTTTCCTAAGCTCCTGCTCTGACCTGCTTTGCCCTTGCGCAGCATTCTATCTGTTTTTTTTCTCTGACCCGCTGCTACTGGACTCCTGACAATATTGAAATGGAATTGATCAACTGGTCAATCAGCGCGATCGACAAGATTTTTTCACAAAGAAAGGCAGCTCCGGGAGAGCCCACCTGCCCGGACGGGACGTTTGCTGCTGGGTATGTGATGGACCGATGGAACAACTGGCAGGTCCTGTGCCTAGAGGCACTATCGATTGAAGATGCAGAAGATTTATATATGATTGGATTACTGATAGCGGGATTCCTATTCTTTGGCTTCGGAATTTTCCTGACTTATCGGAAGATTGGGAAGACAGCTGCGAGCAAATTCACCGAGCCGCTGTCTGTGGATATGAAGAATTGCCTCGAGGCCGTGTCTGACCGTGTGAAGGAATTAGATCTGCGAGTGGTTAAGATTGAGGAACTGACTCGTAACCTATGTGAACTGTACCGCAACAACACAGTCGGGACAGCGAGACAGTTTGGTGATCTTTCACGGATGGTATCTGGTCTAGCTATAAGGTTGGACACGGTGCTGAGGACCAGAACTGAACTTGACTGAACTGATTATGATCCGGACAAATTACCGAAGATCGAAAATGGATTATTAAAAAAAAAGGGACTTTAAGACTTTTCTGCCTCTATTTCTCTGTTGGGAATCCAGCATGATGACGTCAGCCTGGTCGCCCTTATCTTCCTTCAGGGACAAAGCCACAGAGCTGTTCTCATAACATCTGATGCTGTGACTAACTAACTCTCTCCCTCTCAACCGTCTGAGTGTCCTGCCTATCTGTTCTTATCTATTCCGCCCCCAAAACTCCAAAAAAAAAATTCCTACACGTGACCTCGTGGACTGTGTGTGTAAAAATTGCATTATTATGTTTCCTATGTGTAATGTATGTAACGCTTGCTAATCTGCATTCTGTAATTTCTGGAAAAGTATGGCGGCGCGTGCACACGCAGCGGCTAGGAGACTTGACTCCAAGTTTAATTTCGTTACACTGTACTTGTACATGTGAAATGACAATAAATTATCTATCTATCTATCTATCTATCTGTTAACTCCCCTTTTGTTCACTCCTCATGTCATCTCTCTCACTTGTTTCTGCACTGATTACCTCATTAGTCTTGTCAGCTGCTCCCGCTTCCCCAATTATCCTCTGTGTATTTAAGTCTTGTGTTGGTCTTAGTCTGTGTCTGTTCTCGTTGTTACTGTGTTGTGTGTAGCCTAGACTCATCTTGTTGTTTAATAAATATAACGTATCTACTTTCGGCGTCTTCGTGTCTTTCTCCTGCACGCACGCATGACAAAATCATGTTAATAGTGTTTTGATAAAAATGTAATTTAAAAATAAAATGTTTTTGTGTATCCTTTACACGTTGATGTTATGAACAACCAGTCAGGTTGTCTTATTAATGGCTAATAAGATGGAAAGTCTAATAAAAAAGGCCTACATAAAAATTGTTACAAGACAGACATCACTGAAAGCTGTGATAAGCCAAATGCTAATTCAGTTAAAGATGCCACACAATGTAGACCTTATGTAGCCCCCCCCCCTTTTCAGCGCTGTGCTTGTTGTGTTTTGTCATGGCCTTCTTAAAATTGTTTATTGATATGCACTATATTTTAAACAATCATTGTTTTCTTGTTTGACTCAGGTCTCATTAATCCATCAATTGTGCAATGCAAACTGCATTTATGATACTCAAACACTCCATATGTTTCTTCTCTGTTGGCAATCTAACTACATCTTAGTCTTGTGTGGCCAGACCTTCAGACTGATGGCAGAAGATGTGGACCGCATAGCAGCTTTCATTGAACTAGGACCGCCCAAGAGGCCATGAACCAATAAATAATTAATTTAAGCATGTCATGCAAATTTAATGCATCAATGGAACATCAGTTTCCAAAAACTAAGAAAATCAACCATTAATTTGATCTTGATAAACACTCATTGTCAAAGCTGTAAACACGACGGCCATGAGGAGGTTCAGCCTTGTTTCCAAGCTGACTGTCAAAGAGCACGACACAAGCTTTCCCTGGAAATCCTGTAGAATGTAACCAATCAGATAACAACTCTGAAACTCCTGAAGTATTTTCCGTTTTCAGTGCTACACGTATCAGACGTTCATCCAACGGTCTGTGAGCATGACATTTGAGGCTGAGACTAGCCACATCCAGACCAGCACAGTCCTCTACACTGAAAGCACTCATTCATTGTGCAGTCCTCAGATCCAAACAGACTAGATCTGTTTATATTCATCCTCACCTCTCTAATCTTCACCCATATCCTCTCTCTTTTTTTGTCCAGACAGGTCCTATCAATAGCCGATATGATGTCTGGAGTCTGCTTCTCATTGTGGCGTTAGTTCACTGAGGGCCTTAATATAATGAGAATAAACTACTAAAGAAAAAATGATGAAATCTTCAGTGGCCTATTGCTCAAAATATTCCACTTATAAATGACTTAGAGGCCTATTCAATGTAAGCTGGTCAAACAACATGAGAAAGGGATGGATATGCATGAGCAGAACTCCCCACTTCCCCAGTGATCCTTCAACATTTTGAAATCAAAGCTTATGCCTCCCCTTCAAGAACAGTTGCTGATGAGGTAGCGGTGAATTCAAAACTAGTCCATATAGTAATACATGCAGACATACAATGTTGATGGCTAGTTTCAGCACTTGAGAGGAGTAAAGGCCCAAAGAGACTAGGATGTTCCTTTCATGGTGTGGCTAATACATAATAATGCAGTCATTGGTCTGGCTCTGGAGCAGTGCTGGAGCTGGCCTTGCACTCTGTGCAGCAGGAAGAGCTGTAAAATATCAGGTTCTTGGAAGTCTCGATATTTGAGTCAGAGTGTGAATCATCATCATCACATACTTAGTGCAAGTCAAAATCCTCACTCACTCAGCAGTCCTGTGCAGGGAAATCGATTATCTGCCACGTGTGTGGTGTTAGATGTATAATGTGAATCCAGGATACAAATTTTAAGAGACCCAGGGAGCTGAAACAGGACTGCACAAACATTGGACTGAGCTGAACCAAAATCCCCTAACATGTTTATCAATCCCCCGCCCTAGCAGCACAAATTGTGCAACGACTTTAAATTATGCAAGAGGTGAATATTGGACATTACAGAATTTATGTCCCCTTGGTAGGGCTGTAACCCAAGTGTTATCGGGGTTATCGGCTGGTTGCTGAAAGACCTTCAGATATACAAATGTGTGTTGTTCTCTGTAATGCTGTCCCTGGATTAGAACATGAAGCATCACAGGGTGGAAATGTAAGACAGGAGTAGATCTTTCTGCCTTCAAATTGGATGATTTGGCATTATTATCAGGCAAGCTGTGAAAGTGTATGGCTACATGACTGCTACCAGCCAGTCTTCCAGATCAGTGTGGTTTCTCATTAATTTCAAGATAATGTGTGTCTATTCTGGTTTAGTTCAATTAAATTTCAGTAGCCAATTAAATTCAAGCTCTTGTAACTCTACTACGTATTATGAATTTGCAGAACATCACGACCCCTGGTGGAGAACGTTTTTCAGTTCACTTTATATAAACAAAACTATAAAAATACAAAATATGTGCAGTGTTACAATGGATCGTACTTTATGTGTATACTGATCATTTGCACTTGACATGTTTAGGTCGTATGTCTTGGTTTGGGTTTCAAATTGTTTTTGAAACAATCAAGGTGGGGTATGTAATATATATTTAATGTAAATTCCTGTACCACTCAAAAAAATATTTTTTTTTTTTAAATGCTAGGTTGTTTCAACCCATGTGTGGGTCAAACCGTTGGGTTAAAAAACTGGGTTGGGTTTGTCAGTATTTGACCCAAACATGAGTTGAAACAACCCAGCCCCTTCTCTTTTTTGGGGCGTACAGTCTGAATTACACTTAAATTATTATTTTGAATCAGATATAATATTTTCAGACAAAGTTCTGGATGTATACATTTATAAATACAAATCAAACCGAACCTGTAGCCTACTTCATATTGTTTTTAAAGGTTTCTTCAGATATGTTATTGAACGTTATTGACATCAGGTTTAGTTTATTTTTCTTTTAGGGTTTACTCAGAAACGAAAGGTTGTCGAGGTCGTTCTGATTTTGGTTCAAATAAAATATTTCCGTGTGATCAAAGAAGACCCAACAACCGAATTAAGTGAAGGTTATAATTTCACAGGAAATGCCGAACCGACGGTGCATTGTTTTAAAATCCAATCAAAGCACAGCGAATCCTTTCAGTTGAGCATGCAATCGCTATTTTCTTTTCTTCAATTTACCAAATAACTGTCAGACTTGACAAGGAAAATATCTTGAGTTCCCCCACCCTCCTACTCGCGTCTTAAGCCTTCTTGGCCAATCATCTCTCTTCTCACCAACACTTTACCAGACTATAAGAACTCCCCAACTTTTGTCCTTTCAACCTAACTCAAAGTGGCTTGGAATCCTGGATCCCTAGTTATTTCCTACAGAATAAGAAGCGTACGCTTGGACTTGTATTTCACCCTCATGAGGGAATAACGTCTCTCTTCGCACGCGCTTTCAGCAGATTTAAAGCGAGATGCCCGAAGAGCCCGCGCGAGACTCCTCCAGCTCCCCTGTGTCTCCCGCGGACAGCCTCAGCAACAGCGACGGAGAGCCCGACAGGCCACCGAAAAGGAGCGGGAGAAAAAGACGCTCGAGCAGGAAAAACGGGGAGGATTCCGATAGCTCGACCCTTGGGAAAAGGGGGAAAAAGTCCAGCAACAGCAGCAACAGCCCTCAGTCTTTCGAGGAGCTGCAGACGCAGCGCGTGATGGCGAACGTGCGCGAGCGGCAGAGGACGCAGTCGCTCAACGAAGCGTTTGCGGCTTTGCGCAAAATCATCCCAACTTTACCCTCCGATAAACTGAGCAAAATACAGACGCTGAAACTCGCCGCCAGGTACATCGATTTTCTCTGTCAGGTTCTACAGAGTGACGAGCTGGACTCCAAGATGGCAAGTTGTAGTTATGTTGCTCACGAGCGCTTGAGCTACGCGTTCTCGGTTTGGAGGATGGAGGGCGCTTGGTCCATGTCTGCATCTCACTAGTGTGCAGGGAAACGTTTCTTGTTTTTGTTTTCAGATGGTACGCTTTCACAATATCCCTCGCCTTTAATGATATAGCATTAGAAACAATTCAGTCAAAATTCTACACGTTATCGCATGAAATTCACACCGGCTGGATTTGTTTACTAGCAGTTTGTTTACTAGCAGTTTAGCTTTATTTTGACGATCTTTCTCTCTGTTTTGGAGACAGTAATGGCGCAAATCAGTAGTAAAGATGGGTCAAAATGTAGCTTACATTTAAAAAAAAAGTTGCTGAATGCTAATTTCAGGCTAATGCGACTGAATTTGTTTGGCCTACCATCAGCACGGCATCACTTCCACAATCCATTCGAATTTTCTCAGAACAAGGGCTTTCTCTAAATATTGTTTTTGCCTGTAGCAAATATTGTCCCGCCTAAATCATGCTATTATTCGCAGGTGAAAGCCACGAACTTGGAAAACACGAGGACCAACGCGCCGACACAATGCTAGATTCCTTCCTAATCTTGGGGAAAACGGCAAATGTTCCAACAGAGGTCATGGCTATTATCGAGAGAAGGCCACGGACAGCGATTTATTGCGCGTGCGCTGCTTATGGACTTCCTCGCGAGTGTTATTATTGACGACGAATGTTGGAAATGTGTGCATATGCATGTTTTTTTTTTTTTTGGGTAGTTGTTTGAAGATTCAGTTGTGCATAGCTTTCTTGGAGAAAGTGAAATTGCATCACAAGGACTGTCGATGAGAAGACGGGGAATGAAGCCTCTAGTTCGAATCCTGTGCAAAATACAAAGTTTTAGTACAATTCTATTTATTTATTGATGACACACTTTTTGAAATGAAGGCAAATGTATCCCGTGTCGAAATGCATTTTTTTTCCTGTTTCCTTTTTTTTAACTTTTGTAAATAAATGTGTATTTCTGCAATAAAGATGAAGAACTTTTAAGAAATAATTCACGTTAGTGTACGAATTCATTCACTTTATTCCGATTCAGGAAACATTTAGGAGGGGGGAATACAGTAAACACACGTTATTATAATTCCCTTTGTCTTTATAGGACGAATGAGTTTAATAGTCGTTTTCTAAAATAATTATATGAGTTGGTTGACTGGCAAGAAAAGCAAACCAGAGACAAAATACGTCTAATAAAATTGAAAGATTAAAAATCAAATTCTTATTAAAACAGTAAGGTAGGCCTATTAGTTTAGCCTTTAGTTAAATAAACGACAGTGTGCCAATTTTTTTATCAATGCAATGTAGATTATATGGTAACATAAAATCATATGCAAAATGGAGAGTAAGAGAAAATGGTACATGATCACATGAGAATACATTATATATGTAATTTGTTTCTATCTTGAATGGTCCTTAACGAATTCGTAAGACTGCGGTGGAACATTTAGTTTTATTCCAGTAAGTCTGACTAATTCTGGCTTGTATGACTTTTTGGCTGACATTCATCTAAACTTTCTCTAAGCGTTGCGAGCGTATAGGTCCAGCAACATGTAGCCTAATGTCAGTTCATCTGAAAGAAGACAAAAAGAAGGAGAGAACAGGTTTGGATCCATGGCTACATTTTAAAGTCTAAACTCTTTTTTACAGTTGCACTAAATATCATCGGTTGCTTCACAAAAACACACGTGCGTCATAGGGTCAAATCCACAGAGACTGAAATGGATGTATAGCCACAGGCTCCTCCAAAAATACTGTGTGCTGGACAAAAAAGCATGCTAGTTTTGTCTGGGTTGTGTTATGCTATTTTTAAGTTTCATTAAATACACAAATAAAAAAGAGAGCAATGCAGTTCATAAAAGTGTCATTGAATTCTCTTGGTGAAATCGAGTGATTAAAGAATAAAGCTTCAGCGAAAGGCCTAGGATATTTTTCGTTGTGCCCGTGGTTTGTGTTTGGCGTTTAATAATATATAGTAGCGCACATTTGGTTTTATATGAAGTCTGGGAAAGTATTTTGGAAACATGGAATATCTGAAATAAAAGCACGTGCACGTTTGAAGGTGTGTAATTGGATTTTGAGGCATGTGTGGAATTCCCAGATGTCTATGAAACTTAAGCTGCCTTCAGCGGGACACGGGAAGGTGGGGTGGATGAAGCTGGCCTGTAATGTTAACCTAAATAACATCCCCTCGAGAGACATACAAACAAATGACATTCAAAAAAAAAAAAATGTATACCGCTTTTTTTGTACTCTAATATGGGTTTAAGTCGGTGCACATTTCTCATCTCTCCATAAACGTCATACAAATTCTAGTGAACTTCAGGAGAAAAACCGGAGCAAACTTTGAGTTCATTTCCACTTGTAAGGCGTTTGGCAGATGGATGTTAGAGGCACACGAATGAAACTTATTTTGAACAGATGTTAGCATTTTAGAGTCACGTGAATTGAACAGATGTTCGGATGTTGAGGTCCGCCTTTAAAAAGACTATACGGGAAAAATCTTAGAAACAAAGCGTTGGCTTTTCTTGACGGAATAGAGCGCGTGGAGTGACGCTGCGTGTCCTCGGAGATTCGAGGTCTATACGGTGATTTCAGATTTTTGCTCTAAATCACGGCCCGTGGGATCCAGTGTCGAGAAGAACGCGCGTGGGAGTTTCCCAAATAAAGAATCCCGATTAGAATTGCTGTCCCAACAGGTACTGTACACGACGGAGCTGCTTCTCCAACACCATTGTGCATATGTTTGACTTTTGTTTGTTTGTTTGTTTGTTTTTTGCACGTTCGATCTAATCGCGAATGAGTTTGTGGCCTATGCTTGTCTAGAACGACAGAAATAAGAACATATTAATAAACGGTGCGTAATACTTTTATCTGAACTGTTGAGATAATTCTAAAGTGGTGTCACATTTACTTTTATCGGGATCGTGATCTTTTGATCAAGCGTATCCTGTTTGATCAGCTTCCCTAAACCTGACGAAATAATATACCAATATTATGTAGCATTATTTTTAATGTTAATTGTAACATTATCAGGTCCATTAGGTCACTTATAAATGTGGAATTTCAAATCTTATTTGCTGCAGAAACAAAAGTTATTTTATTATCCTAATTCTTTCCTGGATTGCAAAGTTCTTAAAAATCTGTGATCTTCATTGAAAAGTGGTTCTTTCTTCTATTATCTAAATATTAGTTTTTTTTTTTTAAAGCAAAACGAACTTTTATGTATAGGGGAAAAAAGTGAAGATGGAAGTCAAGCGAGCACTTGTTCATTTGCACAGCTGGCGCGCTAAAGCTACAGCTCAACAACTGCTGGCCTTTCACTTTACGAAGGGAAATCATTTTCCACTAAAACGACAAGCTGATCTTCTGTTCGCGAAACAGGTGCAACTAGAAGTAGCTGCAATCATTTTGAAATCACACGCAAAATATCAATAATCACCTTTAAAAACCGATGCCACCAATTTAATGTTTACTGGATGCGCTGATAATAGGCCTACTTCATCTTTCAATAAAGTAGTACCTTTTTACTGTAAAAAAATACGGTGTTATGCAGATACGGTGCTATTTTATTACTCCATGTTTTACCCTAGCTAAATAATTACTATTCCCAAATAGCCTATAACTGTTTATTTCCCTTGAATTTCTGCATTGCAAACCACTTTATATTTTTATGTTTTGATTTAGAATTAATTTCACATGCTATAACACCTGTCAGTTAGCATTATTCATGATCACCTTTGAACCCATTTGTATTTGTTAAACATTTGTGATTATACTTGAGCTCGTAAATAAATAAAAGTACTTCTGGAAAATAAATATTCGTCATCTGACATGGAATTTCTGCATTAAAGGTTTGTGCTCTTTAGACAGAGGGACTGTAGAGCGGTAATAATCTGGAGATGGTGCAGGGTTACAGTTGTGCTCAGGTCAAGGTTTGTTCCTGGGTTTGGTGAGAGTAAGGGTTATATCAAACAGAAACATAGGCCTACACCCTAAATCCCAACATCCGATTTCCTATCAGGACAAAGTGAACAATTCAATTTCAAAAGGTTACTATTTTAACAACTTAAGAGCAAAACATCAGATGATCAACCTTAAAAGCTGTATGCTGGTTGTCAAGATTATTTTAGACATTTTTTAAATTTAGATAAAAAAACACAACTGTTTACAATTAGTTGTAACACAACTGCTCTAAAATAACTAAAAGAAAAACTTACTTTGAATCGATTTTATCATTTACAAAAAATGTGAAATAAACAATACATGGTAGTTCATGATTTGTTCATCCAGATATGAACAATGGATAAAAAGGTAAAAATATTTCACTGTGTAATATAGATAGATAGATAGATAGATAGATAGATAGATAGATAGATAGATAGATAGATGGCCTAAGGTGTACGCCTGTTTTTTTAGCTTGTTAAAAAAATCACGGTTAATTATTATGAATTGATTATGCTCACAAATGATAAATTAATCGTTACATATGTTATTTGTGTGATTTCATACTGTAGGGCAAAAACCTACAGCTCTATGGGTCTTTTCATTACAAAATCAAAGCTAATTAGTGCTGTTAAAATCAGGAAAGAAAAATAGCCCTTCTTTCCTGCCTTTGAGAATACTATCAACATCACTTGAGAGAGCTGACAGCCTTTAACATTTTGGGAATGAGAAAAGACCAACTGTTGCAGCCTGATGGTAGTTCAATTACAGTTTGGTTGCATTTGGCCTAGTGCAGCAAGTGTTGCATTAAGAGTGACAGAGCATCAAAAGTCCCCTTTCAAACTCATTCAACAAAGAGAGTGCTGAACCCCCATGTTTAGGGAATGCTTAGCACACGCCACCCAGGGAGCAGACAAGACACGCATCATGCTGCCGCTAGGGGATACACAATGATGTCACACACAGGAAATGGCTGGAGAGACTTGGCACCTCGCAGTGGTTGGCCCAGCATCCACTGGCTCAGGAGGGCTGCTGTGAAAATAAACAGGCAATCAGAACACTGCACGAGATGTACACAAATCCATTGTGGTGTTTCATGAATAATAAAGGCAGAGTTTTCATATCTAAAGGGCTGTTTATTTGTGCAATCTGCTTGGCCATAAATAGACTTGTCTTTTGCAAGACGGATAAACAGAACGTTAAAGCAGTTTTTTGTGCTGCTTTCAAACTTTCCTGTTAATGTTTAGTGATGTTTACTGGATGCACAGCCGAAAAAGAATATGAAAAATTTGATTCGAAAACGAGCTTGAGAAAGACATCCTGGAAGTCTGGAAGCCGATTGGACCTAAAATATCATTTTAAGATACAATAATCCTATAATTATATGTATTTACCTAGTATATTTTTCTTCAATGAATTAAGGAATAGTTCTCCCTTAATTGAAGATTTACTTAACCCTGTACCTTTCCAAAATCACATAATTTTATTTCCTCTGTGGAACATGAACGAAGATATTTGATATGTCAGCTGTTTTTGTCCATACAATGTCAATGGGGTCCAAAGATTTGATCAAAAAGATTGATCAACTAATGCATTCAGACCACCCACATCAAATATGACGACATATTTAAATATCAGTAATGATCATTTGAATGACTTCTAAACCCTGTTGACCTTCACTGTATGGACAGTTAATCAAAATATCTTAATTTATGTTATTTATGTTACGCAGGAGAAAAGAACGACATAAGGGAGATGTGTACATGTGTATACACTTGTTATGAAAGAATATGTCTAATGACTATAGTGAAAATACTGCTAAATGCATAATACCACTTGCAGCTGGGCCACAAAATAACGCCATTGTCAGGCAAAAGAAAAGAAAACTGAATGTCAACTTTCAAGAAGGAGACTGACTCATTACAATGGCCAACTTTCTGACAGTCCGGTTAAATAAACACTAGTCTAAACATAAGTCCTTTCAGACATCTTAAAGCTTCTACAGAGCACTTTGTTAATATCCACATATGTCAAATTAATGCACTTTTCCAGAATCATTTACTGGAGCAAAAAGTGAACCCTTAGGTATGTTATGATTGGCTCGTTATTAAAGCTCTCCATCTCATGGTATTTTAGCTTGCCTTGAAATGTTCAGTACTGAGGAATCTTTCAGAGACAATGTGTGACTGATGCTCTTACCAGTCAAATGGCCTACGTCACTTTCTCCGGCCCAGGGGCAATCACCCTAATGACACCCCCCCGCTCTCCCTCCTATGGGGTCGGCTCCTGAACAGCTACTAAGCTCCATAGAGTCATTAACCTGGAGCCCACCGGCGCACTGAAACACAGGCCTATTTTCACCGCTATGTGAGGAAGATAAGTGATGTGTTGTTTCTTGGGCATTACAATGATTCCCCTTTTCCTTCCTCTGCATGTCAGGAAGCGTAACTAAGGCTAATAAGGCAGAGAAAAGACTTGAGGTTAAAACAGGAGGGTCATTTTCATTTAACCTCTGCATCCTAAGCATGTTTAGGCCAAAATTGCTAATAATTTCACGTTTCATGCTTTTATTTTGTAATTAGATACCAAGATTTTGTATGAGTTCTAATCACTAGACACTAGAGTACCAGTCAAAAGTTTAGAAACAATACAATTACTTTTTACATTTTTGGAAAAAGTCAAATATTCACCAAGGCTGCATTTATTAAAACAAAAAATGCAGTAAAATATTTGTTCATCTGTAATGTATTTCTGTGACATCAACACTGAATTTTTCAGCATCATTACATCTAATACACTGAATTATTGCTCAGGTAACATTTCTTATTATTATATTAATATTGAAAAATGTTCATACTTTTGCTTTATGTTTTTTTGTGTGGAAATGGTGATACTTTTTTAGTATTCTTTGATATATATAGAAAGTTCAACAGCATTCATTTGCATTTATTGAAATAAATAAATTATAAAATATTTTTTTTAAATGTTTGACCACAAATGTTTGAATGGCATCATTGTTTCCACAAAAATATTAAGCAGCTCAACTCTTTTCAACATTGATAACAATAATAAATCTTCCTTGATCACCATATCATCATGTTAGAATGATTTCTGAAGGATCATGTGACTGAAGTAATGATGCTGAAAATTCAGCTTTACCATCACAGCAATAAATTGCATTTTAAAGTATATTCAAATAGAAAACAGTTATTTAAAAATGCTAAAATATTTCACAATATAACTGTTTTTACTGTATTTTTGACTACATAAATGTAGCCTTGGTGAGCATAGGAAACATTGTTTAAAAACATTAAACAATTGTATTGTTTCTAAACTTTTGATATGTGTTAACTTTTCAAATGAAGGTTGCTAATAAAAATAAAATATAAAATAGTGATGGTTGTATTTTTTCATGAGAGCATGCTAGTCTTATCTGACCTTATAAACAGACCTTCATGTCACTTTTGTAGCTGATATGATACAAAAATGATATATGATATTACAAGAAAATAAGCTTTTAAAAATAATATAACCGTGATTTACAACCTGCAAATAAAACTGTGCATATTTATGGCTAAATTAATAATGTCTCTCTCTATACTATAGGGTTATATATATAAACAAGTGAAGAATGTGTCACATCTAATTACCCATTAGAAGTGGCAGCACTTGTTATGAGTGTGATCTCTTTTATTTTTTTATCTGTCTCACTCACAATATCCTTTTGATAAAACCAACTCATTAAAACGATTTATATCAGATGCCGTAGCATTTAGTAGTAAGTATAACTAGAAACAGTCATTTCTGTGGCTCTGCAGGTCTTTTGAGAGAATCAGACAGTCATCATTGATTCTGATAAAAGTGACTCAGTCTGATGCATCTTTCCATTCATTTCCAAGCAGTACGACTGTTATTATAATTCATTGTTATACGTGTTACGTTTCAGTCTAGCTAATATAAATATAACCTGAGAGGCAATATTACAGAAGCACAAGCAAAATTTTGATTGTAAATGACAAAAGTGCATAAATAAAGTATTCACATTCAAAATAAATAAGATTGGGGGTAATTGTAACACTTTTTTTCTAGTGAATATTTTAAAGGTCAAATTTATTGTTGAAAGTTATTTTCTATAAACACACACACTGGCCTGTCATAGTCATATTGTCATATTGTCATATTGTCACACTAAGTAGTCACTAACTGCCATTCATACAATGTTTTCAGCTAAATTTAAACAGTAAAATGCTTTTGAAGTATTTTAATATGAAATATTGTAAATTAAAATATGAAATATTGTAATTAATAACCTCCATAACAAAGCATATAAAATGCCACTGACATATTGTCCTGGCATTTATGAAGGATACACTTTTTTCAGCTTAGTTACTTTAATTATACTTTTGACTCAATATAATTTATACCATATATTGTATTTATTGAACTTCCCTGAGCATCTAGTCCTGTATCCACCATTTATTGATATTGCCTCGTGAATGTTTTGTAGTAAAAGGGATAAACAATGTTTTCAGAATGTTTTCAGAGCACATCTGTTCGGTATAGAACAAACATTCTGTGTGCATGTTTGGATCTCTATTAATACATCATAATATATTGTAGACTATTAGACCTATTATATTAAATATCTAAAACAAAAATATAATAGGAATGTGACGAATCTCATAGATCAGAAAGTTTTGATGTAAAATGTCTACAAGATGGTTCTGTTTCTTATTCTCAGTGGACCTTTGATGTAGTTTCCCAAAAATCCCGCAATGAGATCGGAATTTTGACTCCGGATAATGCATTTTGGTAATGCTGAAAGTCAGATTTTTATTACATACAGTAGAGACTGCTAGTAAAACCGTCCTTACAGGAACTAATAATAATTCTATGTGCTATATATAATGTTAGAGTTATCTCTGCAGGGCAGCTTGTTAGTTAACCTCAGGTCTCTTTGTCGTAACATGGAGGATGACATCAAGCTCTGACTTATCTGTGCGTCCCTGGGGAACTGGCTCCAACCTGCAGAGAGGCAAACCAAGTCGCTTGTGACTCGGGTACTAAATCAAGTTCAAAGCATCCCACGGCATGCTCGCAAGTATTGTGTTACGCATACGCTGTTTGGATCTGGTCAGCTTGCCTTATGTTTGGTCAACCCTGGGGTTGCCCCTTTGACTCTTTCTCACAGCTTGAAGTGTGCGGAGTGACATTTCTACAGGCAGGAAATACTCTTAGACCTTAAAGGAATATTTCAGATTGAGCTGGGTGAGTAAGTTGTTTGTACATCTATGTGGTGTTTTTAATGCTTTAAGCCAAACCAAGTGCAAATTCATGTCAACAGCATTGCTGAGTATTTTCTCCTTAACACTCCGGTGAACCAAAGACAATTTTTTTTTACCTTTGTTTCTTACATCTCAATCTACCTTGTAACCAATCATGTCAATGGAAATGTGGGCTTTAACATATTATTAACTGCAACAGCAACTGCATCTGAAGCAGTGAATCTCAAGAGAAGCCAGGTTATCCTGGTTTTATTTTTCTGTTGATATGAAGAATCAAGTACATTTAGCAATATAGCGGGTGAATTATGTATATGATTTTCTCCACGTTTCTCCACATTCTATGATGTTTAAAGCGTTTCTAAGTACGCTGATTTTTAACAGGCTGCTCTCTAACTCTGAGATGAAGAACGGGAACATGGTTTATGTAACATTAACAACACATCAATAGCTGTTTGATAATGATGAGTGATGAGTGATACTATTGTGGAGTTTACTACAGTAAAGTTGACTGAGTGGATCTCTGAGATGGTGTGATTGGAGGCGGGGCTACATTTATATTCATTGTTCCTCATGTACTAAATGAAACAAGGGTGTAGAGTTACATTCAAGCTATTTTAAGGCATCAAGATTTTTTTTGCAGGAAAAAATGTATAAATATGTCACTTTGAAAATGAAAGATGAGTTTTAAGGGATACAATTAGTCCAGTTTGTCCAATACAATTAGTCCAATTTGAAGTCAACAACTGAATAGGACCCAAAATATTCACCATTTTAAAAATAAAGCCACAAGATGTAAATAAATATTTTTTTCTTAACATGATTTCAGTGTGAAAATATAATTGCTTACTATCATTTTATGTTCAAAATTGGGTTCTGTAAGATGTTTAAATCTGTTGACAGATTTGACAGTTTACAGTAGCCACTGACTTTAAACGTTTTTTTAGTCTACTATTGAAGTCAATCGCTACCATTAACTGTCTGGTTACTGACATTCTTCAAAATATCTTCTTTTGTGTACAGAAGAAGAAAGATATTCATAAAGGTTTGGAACAAGTTGAGGGTAAGTGATGACAAAATTCTAATTTTTGGGTGATCTATCCCTTTAAGGCTGCACTGAGGTTTGGATTTGTGTGTTTTGGCCAAACTGAGGTCCTGTGTTATTTTACGTTATTTTAATTTGTTATTTTGCTTGTAAGGTGTCCTTGAGTGCCATGAAAGATGCCTGTAACAAAAATGTATTATCATGAAAGTATTAACTAAACTTTTCAAAGGTAGTGTACTTATTAATTGTTAAAATCTATTAAAACAAGCTTAACATTTATAGGAAAATTTTACAGCTGAAATTTGTGCATCGGTTAAAAAAATACACTGTGAGGTCAAAAATGTCCATGTCAAAAAATTGGCATAAAAATTTGAAGGTTGGGAGTATTTTAAAATAAATGAAACATGTTTTATTAAAGATGTTGAACTCTAAAAAGGCTAGAAAATCAAAGCCATAAGTATAAATAAGTTTTGATTTGACTTTGATATCTCAAAAAATTAGCTTTCAGAAAACAAATCTTGGGCGCAGTACCAATTTTCCTTGTTAGATGCCAGCAAAAATCCACTGGTACTGCGTGTATATTACACACACATATACACACTAATTTTTTTATTATTACACTCATACAAACCACACTCTGACATCCATACCAACACACCCACTCAATTATAGCTGCATAGTTTATCCAATTGGCTCTATAATATGCAGAAGTAGAAAACAGGAATAAAGTAAGCACTTACATGAGAAAATGGCCCCATCTTGTAAAAAAATATATACATTTTTATTTTGAAGCCTTGACAACAGAATGAAAGCCTTTTAACAAAGACTGCATCATTTTATATTTAAATGGGCCAGGAGTGAAACATTTTAATGGGTTTCAATGGAGACATTTTTTGTCCTTAAGGTCCCGAGTGTAACTATTTAGTGTACCTAGTGTAAAAAATTGGGGCAAAACAGTAAAATTCCAATAAAAATTCCAAAGATTTCTGCCGTTACTCTTCTCTACTGTTTGAGCTACAGGAAAGCCTAATAATGTAAATGCTTTATAAAATTATCAGCATCAATTTTATGCTTTTAAATCCAAAATCCGGCATCAGTTACTTTTACTGCAAATGCCTCTCTGTTTTAAAGAAACAAGGCATGAGTCAAAACTATTTTTGGTGGTGTAATCAACAGAACGCCACAATTTCTGCCAGTTGAGCTTAACTTGTATTGAACCCAATTGATTCATTTAAACTGTTCCATTATTTCTCATCTCCTGGCTTGCATATTTAAATGCATACGCAATAAAACTCAAAATACAGTCTGTGAATGTACAGTGATGAAAGCTTGTTGATCACGATATTGTCAACACGTGATAAATCCTTGAAAATCGTGAGAATTGCATAACTCATTGAGAACAAAGCAGGCCCATTAGGTCAACATCAGCCCATTAGGACTTTGCTTGAGATCAACATGTTAAATCTGCCCGCTGGCATCACTATTTTCCGACTGCACATACCACATGTCCGATAAGACGAAACTGTGAGGAAACTAGGTAGAAGAGGCATGGCAGAACGTAACGCTGTTTTAAAGCTCAACTGTCTGGCACCATTGATCGCGTTGATTATCCTGCCCAAAGAATGTGGACGTTCACGAAAAGTGTGGAGCGTTCAGAACTACGCAGTGGCATGGGACAGTAATTACTGCCTTTTCCCTGCGACACAGCACATTAACTCTTCATGGGCTGTGGATGAGTGCAAACTACCAGCCTTGAAGGAAAACTCCATTCCAAAACGCCATTCCATCCTTCTTCCTTGCCGTTTCACTAACATTGTAAAACTGCATGATGTGTACAAGGATTGATTGAAGAGTTATATTTACTTCATGAGCTTAGATACATGGAGAAAGTATTTATTTCAGAGATTATTACAAATGTTGCATGTTGAGATAAATACTGTATATACTTCAATGTGGAACCAAACCAATTACACCAAACATTTGGTTATTGGGTGAGATTTTATACCATTTTTCAAGAACCCATCTTACGGTAATAATTATTTTCACTTTTTTTGAAATATAATGTCGCACCACATGACAGTCGCACCACATGACAATTTACAAACTGAACTAAACTTTTCTTATCATTAAAATATCAAGTTATCTTATTATTTCAAGAACCTTATTGACCTTGACACAGTTGTGAGGGTTTGTGAGTGTCCTGTATTTGATGTCATTTCCTTTTCTTTTCTTTTGCATGTTGGTTTACTTTGATTTTACAGACAAAAGTTTTTCAAATATTAATAAGCTATTTCTAAACAACAATAAAATATTGAGCCAAACTACTGGATATGTAATTCTTTTTTCATTCTGATATAATCACCCTAATATTTTTCACTTTGTCCCCTCAAAAAATATCAAAATAAATTTTAATATACTCAAATTTTCAACTCATGTTTGCGTCAAACATGGACAAACCCAATCATTGGATTCATGTAATTACGAAATTTAAACCAATTTGAGTTTGAGTTTATCCTTAACAACCCTGTAATGTAGAAGTGTATTTAAGTCATTGTGTCTAATCATTTTAGTTAATAATTAGTTAATAGACAGGACAAAAAAATGAACGTAACATCCTTGACACAAAATATTTGTGAAGCAAAGGAATACAGGAAATTAATGTTTAGTTGCACACATCGTTCTACAGTTTCTCCCTCCATCCACACATGCACACTCAAACTTCTACCTGAGAACATAAAGAAAGGCCTGGAAAGAGTTTCTCGATTCCCATGATTGTTTGCATCTCTTAAAAGCAGTTGCCTGATCACTATCTAGTGCTTTAGACTAGTACATTTACTTTAGCTTCTGTGACGGATGCGATTTGATGATCGCAGCTCTTAAAATCTCAGATTAAACCAGTTGTGTGTACTCTGTGGTGACCTTTGACACTAGACCCAAAACCACACAAATGCCCAAGGCACATATAATGGCTGCTTTCCTTCATAATAAAGTCAGTATTGAAGTGCGCAAATTAGAAAAACCACGGCAGCCAAATTAGAAGGCCAACAGCTCTCTGAACACTTTTACAACTTCAAAAGGTCTGTGAGCTACAGACTCCATGCAAGGTCTGGCAGAACTGGGCCTGGTTTAAATTAAGAAGCGACTTCCACATGCCTCACAAACGCAAACTCAAGAGAGACAGAAAAAATAATAAAAGGAAAACCAAAAAAAGTGAGAAAGGTCCTAGGGAAAGCCTCGCTGAACCAGCTTTCTGGATTCTATTAGGGCCAATTATCTTATCTGTTTCATTTCAAAGTCTGACCCACGGGGCTCAATGGCGTTTCAATACTGTGTTCATAAACAGACTGCAGCCTGCCGACTGGGTCATTACAACACTCATACCCCCTGCCTGGGGTGATCAAATATTTGTGTGCTTTTGTAAATAATGCTTAAAAAAAAAAATCTGCCTCCCGACAGGAAACAAAGGTTCGGTTTTCGTGCAAATTTATTTCGCTCTGCAAAGTCTTTAACTTTTGACATCTGGTACCAATGGTGCACGTACATTTATTTCCATACATTATATTCTGTATGTCGAACACAAACAAACGTTTATTGCTTATCTTTCCCCTCATTGCATTACATTGCAATACATTGTTTCCTAATTCAAGCCTTTCCGATAAGGTGAAAACTTGCAGGCCGTCTTGGTTCCATTCCCAGAGTCACTGTAATGGCTCCCAGTTCATGCATCAACTGTATCAGTGTAAGGAATGCAGTCCCTATGCAAATCGATCAGTCCAACAGTATACTAGATGACAGTTCAAAGTTTCCACCCAGTAGTTACATAACACCCTTATGACTTACAGAGTGATTTTCCACCCATGCTATTCTCACTGCTCGGTTCTTAAACGTGTGTCTCGGTACGTTTGCAAGTTTTATATATCTAAAGAGTATACATCCTAAACAATGGTAGACAGAATGACAGAGAAATCTTCTTGAAAGTGACATTTGGTATGCTTTCTTGGTGCGAGATGTTTATAACATTTATAACATTACAAAATGTTATTTTGTGCCATAAATTAAAGAGTGATCCTAATTATATCATAATGAAGTCCAAGAACAAAATCTTCTAAAAGAAACCCCCATCAACCAATTCTGTATAAATCCCTTTAAATGAATTATTAAGATGTGTATGGAAATGATTAAAGGCGCACAAATCATTCAGTTGAAACTGAAAAGGGTATAAATGGTATAAAGTTTCTTGCCACAAACCAAATAAAATCATTTTCATTTTCACAGACACACTTATTCATGTTTGACTCACATACTATAATTATTCTTTATTTAAACACACAGAGAAATTAAAAGCTACCTCATAGAGCGGAAACATTACTCCGTCAAATGACAGCAAATGACAAATATAAAGCCTACCGTAATATTTACTCACCCTCATATCGTTCCAAACCTATAATATTTTTTGTTCATCTTTGGAACACAAATGAAGATCTTTTTGATGAAATCTGAGGCCTCCATTGACGGATATACAATTGACACTTTGATGCTTTAAAACATAAAAAGATTGTAAAACTAATTTATGTGAATACATTTACATTTATGCATTTGACGGATGCTTTTATCCAAAGTGACTTACATTGCGTTTAAGAAGCACAACCATCTGGCATTCTAACCAGTTCTTGCTTTGCTTGGGAAATGAACCCATGACGATGGTGTTGCAAGCGCCACACAATACTGTTTGAGCAACAGGAAAGCCTTAATCTGAAAAAAAAGCCTAATCTGCTCATCATATAAAGCAATCAAGTCTATTCCAAAAATTTTGACTACACTGTTCGACTCATATGGATCTCATATGGTTTTACAATATATTTTAGTAAATATTGACATAAATTTTAGTTTTGGGTGAACTATGCCTTTAAGGTAGTCACAGAGCAACTGCCCAAGCTCAATCTGAATTATTTAAATCGGAATTCATGTTCCCACATGATGGTTCAGGAAAACATCATCTCAGAAATAACCCTGACTGGTCATGCTCTCTGGCCTGCATCATCAAACAGCACATCAAGCAGGAGCCCAATTCATGGACCCTGACAGGGCCCCGCTCCAGCTCCAGTGTCCAGAGTGACACCCGGGTGTGGTGGGGTCCCATAGGCCAATTTAGGTAATCATACAATTAAGCAGCTCCGTCACAGAACTTAAACAATGTAGGTCTAATCAGGCAGGAGCTCTGTTGTGATTGAACAGCAATGGGGGGAAGGGCGGAGAATGAAAGGGGTTTGGGACCTGGAACCGAAATGGAGACCCTGCCTCATCACGGAGATCCTCGCCCCTGAAAAAGCCTCCCTTCATCACGGGCACACCAGGAAATGCTAAGGACAGCGGGGTCACTACCGATTGGCCTGCTATGTGCCGTTGTCATGGCTACCATCCCTGGGGCCAATGAAAACAGATGACAGGAACAATAATATGAGGTGTAATCACCAAGGTCAGTTGCCTTCACTCCAGTCCACCTCACCCTCCGGTCTGAGCAAACCAATTTAATATTGCCATTTTTCCAGAATGTCGCAAGAAATTTGGAGGAGTTTACTGGTCGTCACACATTCAGTATGAGTACACACTAAGAACTCTGCACCAATTTTTACATTTATACTTCCCTGTTGCGTAATTTTGTACTTACTATTCAGCAAGCAAAGTCTGTCATCCTCACATAATGACTTGAAAACTGCAATGTGTATTTTTAAGATTAAACATGTAATTTTATGATAAGGTTTCATTAAAATGGATTAAGTTCTCTTGAAAAGGTGTGTTTTAAATATGAACCTGAGAAAAGAACATTCATAATAATATATTCATAATTCATAATTTTGTTGGTAAAGTGGTAAAGTACAGCGTTATTTGCTTTGGCATTAATTTTATAATCAACAAAATTACATATATTAATCTAAATTATATCTAATTACATTACTAATTGTCAACAAGTGGATCGCCAAAAAATAAGACATCTGTTTGTTTGTTTTGTATTTGTCGGTTCCATAATAAAGTCAATGGTGTCCAATACTCTTCCAAATATCTTTTACATAAACCCACATTCTACCCACCAATAAATAAGGTTTAAACTGTTTTAATATTTTTATATAACTGCTGCTGATATATTTATTCCAGTAAAAACACTAATAACGCTGTACATTCAAGCACATCGCCTTGACCCAACACCCCTGGTCATACAGATTGTACAGATTAATAATAACCGCCTCTGAAAGCTTTAACCACCATTAAAACATATCACAATCATTTTACTTTTATTTTGTCATTCTGCCAAAACAGTCTAAATTACTGTACAGTTTTTTTTAGCATTGTTTTTCCCTCAAAAAAATTATGTCAGAGTCGCATGGCTAAATCTTTTATCACTTGCCAAAAAGAACGAGGGCAAATAATTGCATCCAGATGTGAGGCGTTCTCATTGATAGCAGCCTTCATTTCCTGCCTCTGCTTTTTCAGACAACCTATTACACCTCGGAGGGAACTGCTGTTAAAATATACCGTCATCTTGTAAATCAACACTAACTTTGGGCAAGTGTCATTTAAGAACATCTAAACACATCTCCAGGTCTGTTATGTTTCACAGCGAGTTTTGCTAGCGTTTCTGAGTGTGCTGTTTACGATCAGTCATGTGTGTGATCGGTCTGTCATATCATCAGGATGTGCTAATCAGAGCTCATTAATTAGAGCTGAGTAATTAGTGGGTTCGCTGTACAAAGACCCGGAAGCTCATCATGCCCCATTGCCATCATGCAATGAAGGATACACGTTTCCTTTGCATCACCTTTTGGATTTTTTACATTTCTTCGGTCTTGGTGATTCGAAAATATGCAATTGAATGTTTATTTCAAAAATTAACCTACATAAATAAATCACTTAACGCTCTCATTTTTGTGCATATATTATTTGCCATCTGTTTTTAAAACCGTAAAATCTGTTGCTAATGGTTTTGCTAATAAAGTAAGTGCATTAATTAGGTTTTTGTTCATAATGAAATTAAGCTTTTTGTGTATATATAAAAAAAAACACTAAAGATGGCTTTATTTTATGGCTTTGTTTTGAGTGTATCTGAAAATGTACACCATAAAAGTGCGGCCTGAGTGCTATGCTTATAAATTTTGGTTGCTAACGCCTTTAATTATTTAATTTTCGGCCTGGTCTTCACACAAAGCTATTGTAGCACACAAACTATGAACCACTTTTGCGTTGGCACATCTATTGGTCACATATTGTTTGGCAAGAGCTGCAAAATGATTCTTTATTTTGATTCACAAGTTTCGAATGGGGAAGGACAGAGTTGTGGTGAACTATTTCTTTAATACATCCTTAACTTAAAACTGTATTCAAAAGTATCAGTGGCGTCTGATTTCCATTTTTTCCCTCAAAAATAAACGGCCTAAGGGCAAAATTCCATCTCAGACTGATGTTGGGACTGTTTGGAAGCAAAAGTAAACAATACAGTGGGGCTGCCTATTGACTCAGATGTCGTGTTTAGACTGTGATTAGTCTTCACAAAATGAGAATTCCTGACAGAGGTTCTGAGACGGCATGGCATGATAAAATAAACGAGGAACCGCGCTGTTTCAAGGAGAGTTCCACAGACCATAAACCTTAAAATCCATAACCTGTCCCCCGCGCTCGTTGTCTAAACGGGTGGTCGCCCACCTCTCGCTTTTCGTCTCCTTCGTTTTCGTCTTTTTAGCGTGTATATACACTCTCCATCTTTTCACCTCCTTTGCTTATTTCCTCCTCTTTCCTCACTCTCTTTCTCCCTTCGCACCCTGTCTCTCCCTCATCTTTCACCATCTATCTGGGCTGTATTTGTGTTGCAGCTTCCTGCTTCTCTCCCACCCACTGTGCGGAGGGTCTGGGAGCTTACCTTCCCTGCGTGACACAACTTTTGGCCGTGCACGGGGTAGATGGTGGAGTATGCTTCACTTCTAACTGTGTCACCATCCACCTGAGCAAACACTTTCTGGCGTTACAAGGGAGAGAGCAAGAGGAATGAAAGCGGGAGAGCGACCTGTCGGGGGACTATCGGTGGAGGCCTGGCATTGGTGCAGCCAATATATCAAAACATTAGTCTTGTGCCGGGACCAGCTGAGATCTCCTTCAGGACATGGTTCTGCCTAGACTTCTTTTTTTCTTCTTCTTTCCTTTGTATTTTCTTGAGAGGGGCTCCCTCCAACAGAAACACATACTTGTCATGCCTCACTGCTATCCCTTGTTTGTATTTCTCATTACAAACAGCATTACGTTTGCAGAGCTCAAGGCTAGCCAACACACACCAGCCAGATTGTCAGGTCCAATGGTACGCCGAGTTGGTTCTAGAGAATCCCAGTTAACACTTGGTGCAGAAGGGTAAGATAAAAGATGTCTGCAATAATGTATCAGACATAGGAGCAATTATGGGAAGACTATATTTGGAAGTGTGGCTTTGCATTTTGTGTATGTTATTTTTAAAGTAGCTGTCTTCTTGACTAATAAGTATCTAACTCAGTGGTGTCCACTGCACCTGCAGGGCCGCTTCCTGCAGAGTTTATTCGCAACACACACCTGCTTGAAAGTTTCTTGGCATCCTAAAGACCTTGATTAGCTGATTCAGGTATGTTGAATAAGGGCTAGAGCTCAACTGTGCTGGATTGTGGCCCTCCATGAGTAGGATCGACCACCCCTGATCTAACTGAACATGTCATCTGTGCAAGTACCTGATCAGTAACTGCTCTAATTGAAGGCTGGGTCTGAAATGCCCCCTATACCCTTAAATAGGGCAAACCACAGTGGACGTTATCGGGTGCACTCATTAAATCCCACAAAGCACCACAATCATGAGTGTCCAAGCGATGTACACTCAATGGTTAGAGAATACCCATAATGCACTGTGAGAAATGTGCGACAAATGAATTCTCGAGTTGAATCATGAATCTATCCATTTTCGAAAACCACTGGTCCAACATGGCTACAGCATAATATCATACAGGTATAAATTCCTTTTTGATTGATTATTAAATAATCTAACTAAGGTTTATACACATTTTCCATGACAGAGCTCTTAATAAATCCTTTCATTACTACAGGAGCTGACAGTTCATATTTTATATATTTAAATAGCAAGCACAAACTATGCAAAAGCAGCAGTCTGTGTACGAATTCTCGTTTTTATTCACTCCATTAAGTAAGCTACATTATTGGACTGAGGTAGAGAATAGTGAATGAGGGTATAGGGGGCATTTTTGGACAAAGAAGGTGGAAACAACAAAAACGGATATGAGAGGAGGTCAGAATAATAGAAATATCATAATTATGAGCGAAATATTTACAAGTAGGAAACTCAGAATCTATAATATAGATATTACATATCTACAATCTATGTATAGATCAGTGAGTGGAAAGAAAGTTAGGGGTAGGGATTAGAGGTTAGGGTTAGTCGAATGATTTTGCAAGTTATTTTAATTTTACATGCTGTATTTAAATAATTTTAATGGTGATATGTATATAACAGCTGATAGACGTTTTCACGGGTAAATAAACTTTTAGTGATTAACAAATGAATCCAAACAATGAGTAATTTTCATAAATTGAAATTCAGATGAATTTATTTGGGTTTACAGTTTACAATTGTAACTATTTTGTGTGTTTAGGCTACTTGTGTGTTATCCGTCTGACTTGAATGCGTGACATTGTAATTATAAATGCCTGACTCAGAGGTACGAGTTACGAGCACTTGAAGGCAGCAATGAATTAAGGGATGAACACTGTGACTGCATGTAGAATCAATTCAGTTGATCATTTCTTTTTTAACCAGTATTTACGGTGCATGAACCATCCAGCGAACTACTATAACAAATCAGATTTTTGAATGCTAGAGATGTTATTTAAGGAGAGCACTTGGATTAATTCCTCAGAGTTAAAACATCATTTACAATACGATATGAGAACAAAACTAAATTATTAAGAAGACAGCATAACTACTGGCACACTAATGAAAAATGTAGCTAATAGTATTGCGACTTTTAGTTATTTATTCTGAGACATTCATGCATTGTTCAATATCCAAACATTCAACTTTTATACAATAAATAAATACAACAGATAAGTATACCTTTGTGAACGTCTCCTCAAACAAAATGAAATATTCCACCAAATTCATTACAAGTCAATGTTGTTGATGTTTGATATGCCTCTTAAAGGCATTTCACTCAAGGCCTTTGCAGTGGGACTATAAAAAGGCTTTTTGCTGACAGCCATCAAACAAGCGATATATGATTTCACTGTCAGTCTTTCTTGGCGGATACCAGCATTTTATTATTAAAACCAGTATGTTGTCTTTCTCTTGATCCTGTTTTCATCTTTTGCCAATTCCTGCTATAGCAGCTATGTCACTGTGCCATACCTCAGAAGACCAGAGCCTATCTTTCAAAACAGTCCTGAAAAGCCTCATCTCTAGGAGCTGTGGAACATTATTTATTGTGGAAAAGAACTCATTATAATTCAAAATAATGGCAGTCGAAACAGAGTCAAAAATGACAAATCCATTTCTTTCTTCTATAGAACACAAACAGAGATGTTTATCTAATATGTTCATGATGCTCTTTTCCATACAATAAAAGTGAATGGTGACCAGAATCTGAACCCCCTGTAGTTAATATTTGATCTCATCAAAATGACATATTTGTGAAAATAATACATGTTAAAATGATTTCTTCACGCCTTAAAATAGCTTGAATATAACTCTATACCCTTGCTTCATTTAGTACAGTGGAGTTCACTTATCTCGACCTCGGTTAACTCGCCGATCCTATTATGTCGACGTTTTTTAAGTGGAACCGCCAAACTCCCTATTTTTCTTAGCATTTTCTTATCGGTTATGTCGATTCTTTTATGTCACCGAACCCTAATATCTTGAGCACAAAAGAGGGACAAATTCGACACTTCACATGGTTATCTCGTGACTAATTATAGTTCACTGCGCATGCGCTGAGTTTGCGTTGCACGTGGATCGCGGTCCATATGGTCTCTCACTCCAGTGACGCCTCACTCACAGTGCTGCTCAGCCGCAGAAGAACTCGCGGAAGTGGCGGAAAATCAAGCCTTGCAGATGCTATCTTGGAAGAGGAGGCACAGGAGTTAACATCATTGTCCAGGAATTCCCAGATTACATTGACATCTATGATGTCATCTACATCTACAATCTTCGATTACGTTACTGATAGAAGCATTTTTTTTTCAAGCAGACCGTTAAAGGCAAAAAGCAACAAAGCATTTTAGACTTTAAAGAAACCATAGTAACCGCGTGTGCAATACTTTCAGAACTGTTTGTATCGAGAATCGAAGGTGTTTTTTATTGTATACTGGTAAATCTCTGCTGTTAGTTGGTGCACATATGCCTTTTGTTGATAGCAAACATATACAGTGTGTGTAAATTTTGATAGCATGCCGATCACTTCATCAAACAAATCGCCATATTGGCTGTTGGTTATCTCGATCATCAGTTATCTCAATGCTTTTTTGCAACCCCCGAGGCCGTTGAGATAACCGGATTCGACTGTATATGCAAACTCAATATGCAAATGAGCCCTGCCTCCACTCACTCACACCAGCTCAGTCCACCCAATCCAGTTGGTCAACTGTAGTAAACGCTTCACTATGGCAAGTGGAAGTGTGAATTATACATCGACTTGTGGATGACCGTGAATTAGAATAGTAATGTGTTTTATGTACCTCTCTCTACAACATCAGACACATAATAGTAATTGATATGATTAGCCTTTGACTTGACTGCATTATCAAACAGCAAAAAATGTGTTGCTAATGTTTCATCAACCATGTTCCCATTCGTCTTCTCAGAGTTAAAGAGCAGCCTTTTAAAAACAGCATCCTTAGAAATGCTTTGAACATCATAGAACGTTTGTGGAGAAAAGCCCCGCCGCACATTGATGGGATTGGTAGTTTGTGACGGTAGGAAACGGGTGGTTTCAAACCACATTTTTGAGACCGTTGTTGAGATACTATAGTTTTAAGAAGAAAACACTGCAATGGTGTTGACCGATGAATTTGCACATGGTTTGTCTGAAAGCATATTAAAAACATAAACAACATTCAAAACTTGATTTCCACCATGGGTCTTTAAAATCCCAAAAACAACAAAAAAAGTATATCTATCTTTTTATCATTTGGCAAAAAGCAGCATAAACATTCTGCCTAAAATGTAGTTTTATGCTCTACTAAAGATGACAGAATTTTAATTTTGGGGTAAATTATTCCTTTAATCATGCTGCACCAACTATTTTTATGGTGCAAAGTTACAATACCATTTAATTCTCAGGCTTTTGACTCTTGTCCCAGTGCAGAGGTCCATTCCTCATTCAAACAAAAATTACAGTGTCTCAAGCATTTACTACCCCCCCCCCCCCCCCCCCCCCTTAAAAAAAGAAAGAAAACAAAGTGCCTTCCCTCAGCACAGAACAGGATCCCAAGCAATCTGTTATCAATTTGAGGCTGCGTATCCAGGGAAAAGCACATGATTCCATCCAAGATATAAACGATAACAAACGTGCTTGAGGTCTTTTGAAGTTACGATGACAACATTCTCAGAAAGAAAAAAAAAGTGCTCAAATTTTCTAGAGTTAACAGATATAAACGGATGGGGAAAAGTCCAAGATTTGCAGTGCCTTGGTTTTTTCCTCAGGTGAAAGTTTAAGTATGTGGGTGGAGGTGGAAATTGAGAGACTATTTTTAGTTTGTGGCTGCCATTTCTGTGCATTTTCCGCAGAGATTAGATACAGTAAATGGAGAAAACATCTGCCGCTAAGTAAATCTGTAAATCGTCCTGAAGGACTTCAACTAATCTTAACACCTCCTATATTTTCATTGGCAAGAGTCATTTTTTGTGTGTGCAAAGCTGTGGACTTCCATAAATATTCCAATTAAAATTATTATTAATTATTACATTAATATTCTGAGGCCTGTGGATATGAAAAAAACATACAGACATCATACCCTCTCTGCCAAAGTACCAGAACACAACCAGCAATGCAGGCATGTGTTGGCAATGTCATGTGTGACACTTCAGGCATTCAGTCAGCATGCCTATGAAGCCGAAGCAAAATTCCAATCAGAAGAATGTCAGTCTCTCCATTCATATGAATGAGACCCACACTAGAGTTCTGATTATACCGAGGGCAGCTGTGGAAGAAAGCACCTGTTCCCTCGCCAATTCCCAGAGTTCTTGGCATTAGGTAAAATTTTTCATGGCAGAGTACCCTCAGGCCATATGAGTTGGCGGTGCCAGCTGAGTTTCAAAATGTAAATAAGGACTAGTGTTAACTGCAGTACATTGAGAACTGTGGCATCCAATGACTCAAATCAGTTAATCCCCGTTAATAAAGAGCGATTTCCCAGCATGTTACGACTGGCATGCCATCACCAGCCTCGTCAGAGATTGTGTTCCTGTTAGGAAGGATGTGTTAGCTTTTAGCTTCATATCACCCCAGCTGATGTGTAACTACAGACCATACATAGTGACAAGATACAAACACTGTTCAAAAGTTTGGGGTCCGTAAGAGTCAGTTCCATCAGTTTCTACAAAATTATCAAACTGCATAGCCTTTATATATTGTTGGAATAATAAGAACTTGTTAGAACAATAAGGAGAAATGTTATTTGAGCAACAAATCAGCATGTTAGAATAATTTCTGAAGAATCACATGACACTGACTGAAGACTCAGATTTGCCATCACAGGAATACATTTTAAAATGGAGTAAAATATGACATTTATTAAACATGCAATAATGTATTTTTTCTATAAACCTATGAATTGTGACAGAATACTTTTACCTTTAAAAATGTTGTTTAGTGTGCTTGTAGCCCAAAACAGCCTTTTAAAACAGTTTCAGCTCATTTAACAGTGTTTTTCAGTGTTGGGCAGATGGTGGGGGCAGCGGTGCTTAGTCAGCTCTGTTAATTCATGCAACAGATGTGAACACTCTTTACTCACACTGTTTATTTCTAAATGAGATTGACTTTCACTTCCACAACAGAAGATTGATTATGATATACTTTATTATACATCATTGGAAACCAATGGTTCTGTGAGTAAAAACATCTAAAGCTTTCAAACATTTGGAAGGCCTCTTCATGCTGTAATAGAAGCCTGCGGATTCTAATGTTACAAAATCCAGGTAAGTCTCTTATCGAAGATCTTCCTTGGCTATGCAATCATATTTACTTGGAGGGAATGAGCAGAATAGAGCAGAGTACAGCTGGCTGTCAAACAGAGGCCTGGTTTCACAGACAGCACTTAGATTAAGCTAGGATTAGGCTTGACTTTAATTAAAAAAAAATATTACTGGTGTGCAGATTGCTTACAGTTATAGGGATAGTTCATCCCAAAATTTAAATGATCCTATAATGTACTTACCCTCAAACCATCCTAGCATATGACTTTCTTCTTTCAGCCAGACACAATTAGAGTTATGTTAAATAAAATCCTGCTCATCCCAACTTTTTGTAATGGCACAGTTTTTGAATCCATAATCCAGTGCTGGGTTTTTACTACAAAAAATATCCATATTTAAAAATGTATAAACTATAATCACTGGCTTCTGGAAATGACCGTACACACGTCCTTGGGAGAGTCATGTTCCAGCAGAAGGGGGACGTTTGAACGGATGTATGACAGGACGTATGATGTTGGCACAGAGTAAGCTTAGGCCAGAATTTACAAACGCGTAAGTAGAAAAAAATCGGCAGTAACTATTTAGAAATCTAAAACAAGAAGTTTTAAACAAAAACGTCAGAGGATTTCGATATGAGTGAAGAGGAGCTATGTCATATGTCAGGTCAGAGGTCACCCTTCCTCTGTGAACTCGACTGTCTTGCGAATGTGCCATTGTGTGGCAATTATCAGAGGCCAGTGATTATAGTTTATAAAATATTAATATGGATATTTTTCTTACAAAAATCCATTTTAGTCTGGGACTATGCTTAAGCCTTGTCTGTGAAACTGGGCAAGAGAAGTTTTCAATTTTTCAGTGAATAAAAGGTTTTACATCAAAAATCCACTTACGCAAACTTGTGTTCCCTTTCAAGCTTCCATATGTAACCCTGATGATGCATGTTGCGTCACGCTTTAGCTTGATTGTCTCGTGAAGCACATCTGAATCGATCATGCGAATGCACGTCATGAACCAGGAGGATAAAGGTGTGCTCTAAACCAAAAGCGGCAGCTTAGACAGTATCTGAAGCAAGGCGCCCGGCAGGCACGTAGGAGATTTGGCAGAACAACGCAGGATCTTGTTCCCTTTTCAGGGAACCAGGGTTACATACGTAACCAGAGACATTTTTTTTAAACAGCATCAGTTGGTTTCAAACACCTCATTCAAACAATTTTTTTTTATTTAGCAATAATTTATTCATTTAAATACAATTTCAATGACTGAATGATTAATTTCATATAATGAAAAATGTGCTTTTTTCACTGGTAGTAATATCAAGGTTGGGAACATAACCTCACACCCTCAGTTGAAACAGTATTATATACTGTATATAAATTCACCAGAACTTTGGCTCGAATAGATTTATAATGCACTCTTGATTTGATATCCAGCCATTTGAGAAGTGAACTAAAAAGTTTGTTGCCAACTTCACCCCACTGAGTGAAACAAACCTGCTACATTTAATACAAGCTTCAGCCCGAGCCATACGAACATGAACTTTACAGTGACTTTTATGGTACCCCAGACTCAGCAGTGACTTGAAACTATAAGAGCGATGTAAAACACTACTGGTTATTCCTGCCAACTGTGTGATGACGTTATTTACACAACTTGAGGGAGAATTGTGGAAGTAGTGACAGTAATAGAGTTTTGGACCTGTGTTTCATGTTTAAAGTGCAAGGTTGTTGTACTGCATGCCTGTGTTATCTGCTTTATCTTCCAAATGTTCTCCTCAGAGGGCAGTCAGTGACATATTATGTATAATGAACACCGCATACTCTTCCTTCCTACACAAAATTGCACTGAAAAAGGTCGGTGCTACGAGATCATTTGTGTGTATTCAACTTGTTTTTTAGTCCACTTCACATAATTGTCACGATTTTGTCTCCCGTTGTTCCCTTCCAGGTCCCTTTATGTATCTTCCAGGTCTTGCTCGCTCTCGTCTTTTTCTAATCACAGCCCAAGTATCATCAGCTGTTCCCAATCCAGTGTTTGTCATTAAATACCCACCTTCATATGTTAAAGGTGTCTGATGTGTGTGGATGTCAGCTCCATGTTTCCGAGTCCTAGCAGTTCTGTGTTTTTGCACTATTCAGTGCAGTTTCAGTGTGTTTATCAGTCTTTTGGTTTTCCGCGTTTTGAATAAAGAGTGTTTAAGTTTATCCTGCTGCTTCCTTGTCCTTCTCCGTATCGCACACGCATCCCTTACGTGGCAATAATATGTTTTTTGGTCAAATCATCACATGAGGTGATATTTATCTTATTACATTTTTACAGTGAGTAACTCATATCCTTTGTCTGATTTACGAACAACGTCGTAATAAATAACGTATTTTTTAATAAATCAGTCAAGACACACAAAACAACTCGCTCATGAGTTAAGCTGGGGGCATGACAATAATAAATCCTAGATTAATCGTTTTGTTCCATTAGTGTGTGGAGTGCCGCAATGTGACCAAGGAAGCACACCACACACCAGGGGCGTAGCCAGATTTTTTTTTTGAGGGGGCCCAGCTTAAAATGAGGGGGCCATACTGCGCGCAATTGTTGACTTTGGGGGTGCGTTGTGATCGTCTTGTGCGGCGGGTGATATGTGCTTTCACTTTCGTTTTCACAGTCGCCATTTTAACCAATTGAAAATCTGAGGTTGACTGGCTGAGGTTGACTGGTTGAGTGGCTACGCCACTGACACACACTAACAGATTCCGTTCACAAACAACAACAAAGTCCCGTCTGTGAACATGGGATATTCCTGTGAACTTGCAACATGACTTTAAAGTAAACAAACATGGTGGACAACCGATTCCCTCCTCAAAATATGGAGGGATTTCGGATTGTAAATAAGGAGAGAAATCGGTCCCAAATCGCCCCTAATATCTTGTAGCGTGTCCATTCAGATTCACTCAGAGAATTGTTCAGAGTGGTTACAGGTCCCTCACTGAACTGCAAATCATTTTTCGCTTCAGTCCAACTCAAAATTAACCAGAAACTGTTATGTAGCCTACTTTTTAAGTTTGCGAGACTCACATTTGTCTATTTACTGAATGGTTGTTCAAATAACAACATGTAATTAAAAGTCACATATTCACAATACATTTTGGTAACCAAAAAAATGAGTACATGAAAAATAAATAAATAAATAACACTAGCTTACCTACAATAAAGCAGTGGTGCCCAATCCTTTTCCTGGAGCGCTACATGCCTGCAGAGTTCAGATCCAATCCTAATCCAACACACCTGTCTCTAATTATCAAGTGCTCCTGAAGATATTAAAGGTTGATTTATGTGTCTGCTTGTGGCTGCCCATACTTATACTTGATGTTTAGGAGTTTTTAAATCCTAACCGATTATGAAATCTGGTTGCATCATGCACATAAACAGAATCGTCACAGATTTGTTTTCTCTCTCAATTCTCAAACATACACACACTACAGGATATTAAGATTATCACGTCAGGATGAGCAACTCATGTGATCTCATGGGTAGCAGATTATCATTCATGGTGATTTTTACATTTACTAGAAGCTTTCTACACTCGTTCTGTTTAAAACAAAAGCGATTTCTCTCCAGCTGAACTCTTTGTCTTTATATTTGTGTCATGTTTTGATGACATATCGTACAAGCAGTTGTGTTGTTGCAACACTTCCATATGCCGTGCCTCTATCTCCGCAGTCGATTTCAAAAGTACTCTCATTCACTTCTCTAATCGGCCATTGTGAAAGAACTGATGTAATCATCCCGGTTCAAAATCCTGAATATCAAACATGTTTGATAAAATCAGGGCTGCCTTGTTTTTTGCAGATCAGGAGGTTAAAGATTTGATCTGTGAACGTTTCACATTACCAGAACATCACAACCGACCAATGACAAGGACAAAATCTTTGGGGTAAATCGTACATAAATCGGCCTAAAACTCCAATGGTCTGGGACCAGCTTTACTTTTTCAAGAGTACTTTTTTTCAGTGCAATGGAGCACTTGAATTCATTTCACAAAAGTTATTAGTGTCTCACGAAGAGAAACACATGGACTGCAAATACATTACCAACCAAACAAAAACACATTGAGTGTTTTGTGAGTTGTTCTCTTGCTGGTATGCTTGATGATTTTGGAGTTGATTACTTGCAACAATGCAATATATCACAGCAAAAAAAAGAAAAAGAAAAAAGAAAGCACAAGATTTTTTGTCGGGTTTTGATGTAACGGTAAGTTTAATGATAGAATTCTTTGTATTAGGACTCGATGTGAGATCTACTACTAGAGAGGTTCTCTTTCCATTTTTGATTAGTAAAGATTAATGGAGAATATCATGTTTTTCCACGAGTGCTCTGCCATTTCCATGGGTGCTTGAGCCACCAAGCTCTCATGGCATTGGCGTATATGTTGAAGCTGATTTTTTAGGAAGGCAGATCTTCATAAATAGGATCTGGCACTCTGGTTTATAGTAAAGCACTCAGTCACAGCGTAGCAAGGATTGCTGTTAAAGGGCAAACAAGCTGGACTGGATGAACTGAAGTCCGTTTTAACAACCATTGTTATCGCATATTTATATTTTAAAAGTTATTTGGTTACTAAATGTTTGATTTTTTAGAGCGGATGACTCCTTTCTTCAGCATGAAGGCCTATGCTGTTTCTCTGCTCGTCCAGAGAAACTACAGCGCACCTGACAGAGTTTGCGCATGAGTATCATATTCTATTATAACATACGCACAAAAACACCAAAAAGACGGCTCTCTCAAACAGAATTATAGTAGTACGATGATAAGTCCTGAAGTCAGAATGGAATGATTTCCATTTTTAACAGGCCGCACAGTCTGCAGCCCCTCTGCTCCATGATCACACAGGCTGCGAATGACACATATAGGATTGAACTGGAAATAGGATAAAGCTCATGTCGCCAGCAGTAAGCAGAAATCACAGTCTTAAGAGTCCTCCGGGTGCTGTTCCGCCTGGCGGTGCATTCAAGCAACACTTACAAACATGTCCTGCCCAACTAACTCCAGAGGTCCCCAGCCAAAGGTCTGCTTTATGAGCCCTGGAGCTCACACAGTCGGACTGGGAAGGCAGGCACATAAAAAACCGCCTGGCCATGGATATCAAAGCCTCGTTTTTTCCCCCTTCTCCCTTTCTCGCCCTCTCTTTTTCTTATTCTCTTTCAGTTTTACTCCCTCTTGCTTCTGTCTTCAACCTCCATCTATCAGGGAATGTTCTTTTAATGTTGCCTTACATTCTGTAAAAGATCCCTTGAAATTACAAAATGTTCTACTATGTAACATTAATGGAACGTTTTCGCAATGTTATTGATTAAGCCTTCTCAAAAGCAGTTAGTGTTATAGAGTTCATATATCAAAAGTTTTGTTTAATAGTTAGCATTGATTCATTGGTTATAGGTGTTTTAACGGCATCAATTGTTTTATTATTTTAATTCAGTTTTATTTCTGTTATGTTGTATTTTCCTCCTCCCCAAGTCTCAAAATTTCGGTTTGAAAACAACACTTTTGTGGTGCATTGGATTTGCATAGTGATAAAATAAAACATCTTGTTTAGTCTCTGAACGCTGGCTAATGTTCTATAAAGGTTTTCAATAATACATAAACGTAATTTCACCAAGTGCAACATGTTCCTGGATTAACATATTTGTTGATCCTGGAACAACATTCCGTTCAACCAATCAGATTTGAGGGACAAGTTAACAGTTTATGTTTATGAAGTTTAGGCTTACAACCACCAGGCTTATCATTTGCCTCTTTAGATGTCGGGACAGGGTTAGGACTACATTTTCAGACAGGAATGTTCCTCCAGGATCAACCAAATAGGTTGATCCTGGAACATTTCTTACTTGGCAAAATGATGATGACCAACAAACATAACGTTCTCATAGTAACATTAGTAAAACGTTCTCTCAAAGCCTTCTCAGAACCATAGGATGAATTTCATACATTGTTAGTGTAACATTCTTTAAATGTTGTATTGTTGTTAGATTGTATTTTTGTCCAATCCTGTTTAAGTTGCATTACATTTTCTTTGGTCTAACATTTTCAGTTTGAAAACACTTTTGTATTTTTTTACATAATGAGGAAATTAAACATTCTAATGACATCCAAAACTTAATGGCAACATTACAAAATGTTCTTAAAAACATAAAACTGTTAGCTACGACTTTTTCCCTGTAAACCTTCACTGGCCCTTACAGATTGGAGTGCAGGCAGCTCTTCCCATGGGAACCCTTATCCCGGGCTACTGCTCTTCCTCACCCTCACCTATCAGCCCGACCAATTTGACTGTGAGATACAGCAGGTCTTGCATACTGCCTTTGAACATCCCCATCTCCATTCACTTACCCCATTAAACATGAAAAGGAAGATCAATGCAGTTGGAGTCACGATAACAGGTCGGATGATGCTGGCCAGTGAGACTGACAACATTTGTGTGGGTCAGTGTTATGGTAACATTTCCTCCCTTTCAATCATTGGGAGTAGAGGACTGGCTTTCTCCTAACAGCAAAGGGCGAGACGAAAGCTGGCTGTCCCAGTGTCTCACTCTTTCACTTTGGCTGCTTGCACTGCACTGACGTCTCCTGGATGAGGTCTTGACCATACAACATGAAACGTTGCAAAACCACCAAATAGCTATACATAATGGGTAATGATAACCAAGCATGAGCCACAACGTCCCCATCAAGCAGTTACCACTCTTATATTTTGCTTTGCAGATATATTATATGTCTCATGATGAATCCAATGACAGAATTTCTCCATTGATGTAGTGCCCATGATCTGTCAGTTAAGCAAAGCATAGTTTATTGCCAGTCAATCACAGTCGGCCAACTTGGAAGCAGCCAAACAATTGAGCGGCACACCATGTACATTTGGTTTGACAGGCTGCAGAAATAACACCAACACCAGGCCCTAGAGAACTGGGCATGGACGTGTCTCCAAAATAAATGATTCCACACCAGAGAGGAGCCTTTACAGTTCACACTGATTTTTTATTTGATATAAATTTGGATCCCGGGTGGCCGTTTTATAAATCTTTCTTTCTTGAAAAGAAATGCTGTTTCCTTTACGGGCTGCCAGGATAGTCTCGGCAGTCTTGTATCACACCTTGAGTTTGGTCAAGGCAAATGGAAAGGACCGCAAAAAACAATGTTGATTTCACCGTCTCACACTTTTCTGGATTGTGCAGTGTTAGATACTAGAAATACTAAACGTGGCAATTTCGGTTCATCGCACTGTAAAAGGTGTCAAAAAGTGCCTTATTACTGTCAATCATTGCTAAAATGAATTCAGTTACTTACAAGCTACGTGGTTCACCATGCTGATCCAGATGGATCATTAAAATTTATAGTGACAGTAAAATAAGTCGAATTTTTGAAGTGAATAATAAAATACTTTTTACATAGCCAAGATTAATATGCAGAAAATGATGATGGTCATCTAAAGTCACATCATTTATTTATATGAAACCAATCTGAAAATGGCTATTTTACATTAATGCATTTGGCAGACGCTTTTATCCAAAGCAACTTACATTGCATTCAAGAAGCACATTGACATTCTAATCAGTTCTTGCTTTCCCTGAGATTGAACCCATGACCTTGGCGTTGCAAGCACCAATGCTCTACTGGTTGAGCTACAGGAAAGCTACAAGTTTTTTTTTTGCAAAACAAAAACAATTGGTCACACCACTAGCTCAAATTACACAACTTCAAATTGAATATAATATCTACTCAGAGAACAACAAATAAAAAGTGTTTTATACTGAATTAAATTTGATAGTTGGATGTAGTTGGATATAGTTGGATATCTATAGTTGCACAAGAATATAATCAAACATTTAGAACATTCAAAAATGAGAAATTATTGTGGTCTTAGATATCAGTCCACCACTCTAGATTTAAAATGTTGGAATAAAACATTTGAGTGATAAACTACTCCAAAAAATGGACTATTTACAGGTGGCAAACTGCACCGTTGTATCACTAGTTCAGACTGGGAATTGTCCGGGCTCCGGCTAAGCCTACCTTGCATAATTGGTTAAACTTGGCCTGGACGCTTTAACCCAGGTTATATATCACCGTCTAGAGGTTCACTTTATCTTAACATCTTTAATGCAGACTTAGGGAACCTCTCATGTTCACTTCAAAGCCCTGTCCCGAAAGCCTTTAAAGTCAGAGACTAAAACCTCTGGATTGCCCTCAGAATCAGAAGCCGGACTCTGGATGAGTGTGGGAAAGTTTGTTAGGGAGCAACTGTACTTTATCCTCCAATTCAGTTTACGTTTGAAAATTCACTCATTAACATCTTCAGGGAAAAAAATGTCCAGAGAAGTGCAGGATGGAAAAGAACTTTATTTATAAAAGGTGATCTGTGACAGAAGGGAACACATATGGTTACAAACTAAATGTGAAATTCTATCACTAGCGGACAGTTGTCATTAACATCCAGTGGAACAGACAGCAGGAATGAAACAGGCCAGCTCGGGTTGACAGGTATTTGCAGACAGTGATGGCTCACATCAATTAAATATGTTTTCCTCTTTAAGTTGCTTTTTTGTTGTTGATGTTTTTCATTCACAAAAAATGATTTTACATCAAAAGCTTGAAATAAAGAAGGGGAAAAAGACAATAGTACACTTCTTGATCACGCAAGTTGATCTGAGCACTTTATGAAGAAAGACGCCAACGAATGGCAACACTGCCTCAGGAAAGAACGGAACGATTACCTTTTTTTCTACCGAAGAAACATCAAGCCTGCATGTCGTGGTAAACACATCACGTGGGAATACAGAGGAAATGATTGGTTTTAAAAGGGGGCTCCCCCCGCCGTCTCCTCACTCACTTTGTAATTTGCCTCAACAGTAAATCAGAGCTCGCTGCTGGGCCCTCTGACTTCAGCATGGAGTTGTCCTCTCCCAGCATTCCTGCGCTCATGAATCATTCTGATTCCTGGCTTCCACCAGGCATTTCCTCTACAACTTTCTCCCTATGAAAATGCAGCAAGGAGCAGAGTGCTGCTCACGATCCCGGGCAGCCTTCGGTTTGGGCCACAGGAGAACAAGGAACACAGAATGTCATTCTAGAGCTGTCCAGATCTCGCTCCAACTGCTAAAGAAATATTCTCTGTTCAATGCAAGTTAAATTCTGTTCAATAGAAGTTAAGCTTGACCGCAACAACAAAAATGACAAGAATGAATGAATGGGGTCAATCGATCAAAAACTAGTATAGTATAACCACAAGACCTAAACAATATGCGTTCTAACATGATTTTAGTGAGAAAATGTACGTTCTTTGTGAAGTTATATCCAATTTTACAACTTTGAACTTAACGGATTAAATAACATCAAATATAATAATATTAAATCTTCAAAAATTGGCCCCATTAACCTTTAACGTTTTAAGAAAATGAGTAGAACATATTTTTTGGTGCTGTCAAGTAAGATTAACTTGCATTAAATCTGGAACATTCCTTTCATTTTGTTGTTGTTGTTGTTGTTGTTGTGTGGATTTTCACGTTTACCAACTTTGTTCCCAGACGATCTGGAAGTCTTTGAGCAAAAAAATAATAATAATTCTTACTCTTACGTACTGTAACATATCTTTATAATAACATTCATATAAAGCAAGGTAAAGTCTATAAGAAATCCATAGTGCCATGGGAAATCACAGAAATATCCTAGAAGAGCTTTGAGTTGCTGTTTCTCAAAGTAGAAAGGATTTCTTAAATTATTATTTCAACAAACAATCAAAAACTGCTTCTTAGCATTTAAAAGACCAAGTCGGTTCAATTCTCATCTTCTTCAATTATATACAAAACATACAACATACAATACACAGATCACTTCACAAGTTCACGGATGAGACCAGTTCCGAAGCTCCCAAAGCTGTGTGTCGTGTAAGCATGTCGCATGTATGTCAGCCTGTGCCTTCGTGTGCAAGTGTGAAGATGTATCTATCGTTTCATATCATGGCCTGTATCACCACCCTCCCGTTAACCTGGTGAATATAGGAGCTCTGCTTGCCAGCCAGGCTCTGAGAGGCCATTGTCTCATCATCACTGGCACTGGGCTCTTCTTTGACCCGGATGACCCCAGGGTGAATGTCCAGAGGCTCGATGGGCGAGCCGGAGATGCGGTAGCTGTCGGGGCTGTGCTTCCTAATAACTCCACCAGAGGGCGAGCTGTCCTCCTGCATGGCATGCTCGTGAAAATCCTCTCCCTCTTCCTCCTCTGACTCCTGCAGGTGGACGTTCGGCTGACGAAGCTGCTCGATAGATTTCGATAACATCTAAGGAAAAGAGAAACGCAAATTATTGTTATTGGAGGTTCTGTCAAAGTACATCACTCGATGAGTGATTTATTGGCTACATAAACAGTGTTATTGACCAGACTTGGAATTCTACACAAAATAGAATAACAGCCAAATGGTGATGAAGAATATAAACCTCATACAACCTAAATATAGCCTACATCAAGTAAATATAATCATTGTGCTCAGGAATTAGTCAAATACTTTTTATATCTCCTACTAAAGCTGGATGTCAAATTACACATGTGCCCCATTCAGTTATTAAGCCAGAGAGCTAATCCCTGATTTCACAGCATTCATGACCTCATTTCCCCTTTGGAAATCATTTACTGTTTAGGGCTACAGACCATACCAAGAGATATTATTTACTGCTTTCATCCAGTCACCTTTATGGTAAAAACTCAAATCAATTTTGCTCTTGAAAAATAACAGGATCACTTAAATTACATTTATTTTTCCCCTCTTTTTTTAAGGATTTATTAATTACTCAAAAATACATTAAAGTGCAATTCATTTATGACTTAAGCATGTTTTTCCTCTATATGATCTAGAAATACACATGCCATTAATACAAAAATGTAAGTGAATTTGTTTGAGGGATGTTTCATAAAGCCAGAAATGTTAAGATATTGAAAAGAAATGAATGTTTTCTTGAAAATGGCATCAAAGGTTTTCAAATTCATATGATTCGAAGTATATATTTTATAAAACAGCTATTTAACTTATTTTAGCATTTAAACTAAATTCGCTAAAGTTTCGCATCATTTAAACACAAAAAACAAATCAGTAAGCAACTTTCAAACTACATTCACGCAACTATACCAGTCATTCGTGACCCAGACCAGACTTGTTTTTTTTGTTACACGCCCCTGGTGACTGAGGCCATAACAATAAATAAGCAAAACAAGTGCTCTCTAGGCACTTTTGATCTTCATGTCTGAAAATTGCACATGTAACCTTGAATTTCCCATAGCACTCTCAGCAATAATAAGGCAGATCAATCTGCAAGCTCTCGCTAACAATGGGGTCTTTCACATCGAGAGCCTCCCGTGTTGCTAGCCTTGCATGCGTGGCAGAATAATTGCACTTAAACGGATGGCCAGGTCACGGCTGCTGGTGCACAGAAACACAAATATTTCCACAGGGGAACAAAAGTATGTATTCTATCCACTTTGGTGCCCATTTGAACTTGTCCCTGTGCAATTTTGTGGTGTTAGCATGCAACTGATGCCTTAAGCTATGCTAATTCAAATGCCGCTTCTGAACCCAGTACACGTTTCCCCCTCACATATGGGAGATGGGCTGTCCAACTTTTGTTCCCATGTGAACTGAATGGTATTTCAAGGTAAATGTGTTTTATGATGACAATATAATCATTCAGCTTCATCCCCATCTTCCCATGATAGCACTAAGGGCATTTTTAGACCTTTAGATCACTTGCTTTGCTCCAAAACAGAGACTTAAATTGTTCACATGTTGCCTTTTCTTCTTGGTTCGGTTTGCTTTCACAATGCAACATTTCAAAGCGAACCAAGTCACATGTGAGACTAACTGTCCTTTGATTAGTCAGAGAGCACCTGTTTATGTTTTGGGATTTATGTGAATTTATAGAGGTTTTTTTGGCTTTATTTTCATGAAAGTGTACATTCACACACTTTTATGAATGTATATAAGCCTTCATTCCAACACTAATTATAAATTTTAATAAGAGGCGAACATGTATGTATATATATATATATATATATATATATATATATATATATGGAGAAGAGCAATTAAAATGTAAGATAAAGAACCAATTTTTGATTTCCAACTGCGATAACTACTATACTCATCTACAGAAATAGACATTGCTGCTTTTTACATAATGCATTTGCCATTATGAATTTTCATACAGCTTGGTTTGGTGGTCCATTGGGTTGGATTGCATTTTTACCACAACCAAACGGCTCTAGAGTTAATTTTCAATCGAACTGAAACCCCTTGTTCAGACCATCTCGAGCAGATTATTTTGATGTGGATCCAAGTTCGATTTCCATGTTCATATTTGCATGCCTAAGCATGCCAGGTTTCAAAACAAATGCTCCCAATGAGCCAGGTGTGAAAACACCTTAAAATCATTGCGGCACTGACAGTTGGTTAAATGATTGCACCTTGTTGATGTGGATCTGCTGCTGGTACTGTTTTTGCTTCTCCAGGAAGTTCTGATGTTGCTGTTGAATCACAAGTTGAGCTAGTGTGCTCTGGGGCAGCGGAGCAGACTGGGTGCGGTTCAAGGGCCGGTGACGAGGCAGTTTGGGTCGGATGCTGCTTGGAGAGCTTTCCATCATGGCCAGCGGAGAGGGAGGATGCACAGGACTTTGACCTATGTAACAAAATGTATGCATCTGGTAAATATAAATGTAAATAGAAGTAAAGCTGCCTTGATTTTATTTAAAAGAATAGTTCACCCAAAAATGACTCATCCTAGATATCCTTTACATGTTCCCTAGAAAAAATGATGTTCAATCTCAATTATTTGATCACAAGTTACTTAGACTTAAAGCTAGAATACACCCAGATTTACAGTCTGTGCTCTGCAGAAATGATTGAATCCCTGTTTAATATTGCATAAAAATGAGTTTTTATCATTTTTATCAGTCATCATCATCGCATGGTAAAAAAAGAGTTTGTCATGGTCAGAATGACTTGAAAGTCTGATTGTGTAATGCTCAGCCATTTAGTGAATACTGACCCCTTTTTCTCTTTAACTATTCAATTAATTGCCTAGTGTTTTCAAATCTATTCAGATTTGAAAAGTCATATAGTGCAGTGGTTTCAGTCTTCATAAACACAGACTCAGTGACCCAGTTGCAATGGTTAGTAGTATGTTCATTTGCCTTTTTTAAGGTTTAAGGATCCAGTCCCATTAATTTCACTGAAGAAAGGAAGTAAGTCATAGTGGTTTGGAACACCAAGAGGGTGAGCAATTAACCCTTAACTGCATGAATGTTTCGCCAATTAGTATTACATTTTTTGGATCTATATCTAACATGGATAGATCTCTAACTGCCACAATAGTATAGTATTTTAATAAAAAATGCATACGAATAACATATTTAGCTACCTATTGGAACTTGAAAGGGTTCAATTTGAGAATCCTCACTGTCATCATTAGAGCTCATCCACAGTAGCATCTGGCTCATATTCACGATCTCATCCATAGTATCTAAACTCTGTCTTCAAAATCAATATTTTTAATCGCTTCATCTTGACCAGTTCCGCCATAAAGTGACGGTGACACTAATATTTGACTGTGTTCAATGCGTGCTCTGCAGTAAATCGCAGAGCCATTTCAAGTTTTGCTGATAATTCTTGCGTATTCTTTTGTTTTATGCCTGTGGTAATTATGAGTGAAAAGTCAGACATTGCCATGTCGAGGAATAAATGTTGTTACACTTAAATGTTACACTTAATGATTCATCAGTGATTCAATGGAGAAATAAACAGTGCTTACATTATTACATACTTCAGGTCACTAGCGACACGCTTCATGTTTTACAAAATGTATTTAGCAAACATATTGTTATATTGTTGATAATCAATTGATTGAGGAATACTAAGAAGGTTGACGTATAACTTATTGATATATAAAAAATGAATGAGGGGAAGATTAGTGAATGATGTCCCGGATCAACAAAGACCCAAAATATGCATTCAAGGGTTAATAACACAATCACAATTTTTGGGGTAAACTATTCCTTAAGCTGAAAGGTTACAGGTTCAAACCCCACAAGGGACAATCTTGAGCAACCAACGTTGTGCTGCTGATCAAAGCACTTAACCCCATGTTACTCCAGGTGGAGTGTATCTATAACTTAACATGTAAAAGCCACTGAACTAAAACAAAAAATATATATTCTATTGAACTAGAATGGAGAGTTCTGATGTATTCTGTGAGAATCATGTATATCAAAGGCTCTGATGTTCTCACCATTAGAGAGGATCTTTTGGTGGCGAAGTTGCTCCTTCTGGAGGAGGTGCTGCAGGAGAGCTTGGTGGCTGCTGCTCACTTTGGTCTCCATCGCAACAGACAGGGGCACTGGACCCAGAAGATGGGTGGGCAAACCCTGAATAACCGCTGATACCCCACCAGCCTCCACATGCTTCTCCTGAAATCCTAAAGCAGCCTGACAGGTGATAGAGAGGATATTGTCTATTTGTTTTCTCTTGGTTCACTTGCAAAAAAATTTTATATACTGATTCAAACCTCAAAACCTCAAACCTCTATGATAAACAAGGGATTATGCACATTAAGCCAAATACAGAGAAATGTATTCATGATTAGCTTTCCTGTATCTCAAACAGTAGAGCATTGGTACATGTAACGCCATGGTCATGGGTTCGATTCCCAGGGAAATCAAGAACTGATTAGCCAATCTGGATAAAAGCATCTGCCAAATGCATAACTGTTTATTTAATTTTCTAGGTAAAGAGAGATAACATGTTTAAACTGCAAATGAACTGACAATTAAACATTATTTTGAGCTACATTTAATTATCCTGGTTTGGCTGGACTTTAAACAGCAGTAATAGATGAGATGAATGGGGAGGGCTGGAGTGCAACTGACACCACACACTTAAGCACAATATTTATCTAAGGCCTATAAAATCCTCCAAGGTCAAAGGCCAGCACCCTGAGGCTCCACATTTCATCCAGTCAGCCAGTGATGGCTAGTCTTTCAAAAGTCAAAGCAGTATGCAGCTGAGCCAAGGCCATAAACTACATTTCCGCTCATTTATCAGTGTAAACATCTACATAAAAATAATCTTAAATCAGAGTTTAAAAGACTCATCAAAACGCAAAATGTAATTAATTCATTATATTTTCATTTTGTATTCAGTAATGTTATAGATCTATATCTAGTTTTGCACAAAAGTTTCATGGTAATTTTGAATAGGCTAGATACCAGAATTATATATATATATATATATATATATATATATATATATATATATATACACACACACACACACACACACACACACACACACACACAAATAGATGCTCATATATATATATTTTATCTTTATCTTCACTTGATCTCATGTATATGTATTTATATAGGTCTCCTTAACGGGAGACATAATGAAAGAGGATGTTTGTCGTTATTTCACTTACACTGATGGGAGAGGAGGAAGCCGGGAGACCCAGAGAGATATTAGGTAGCGATGGAGACGTATAGAGATTTAACATGGACATTGAGCTTTCAGGCCCTAACAACCTCGGCTGTGACGGCCACCGCTGTGATGGAAAAAGAGAGAGAGGCATGGAGGAAAGGGAGAGAGAAAAAGAGATATTTTGAAATCCCACTATGGACCATTGGAAAGAGCAACAGCAACAGAACAATAAACTTTAATGTGCTAAAACGAATGACGGTTTTGTTCCTGCCACAGCGGAGCTGTATGAGCTCAACATAGAGGATGTAAAACCAAGGCAACGGGGAAACCCACAAATCCAGAATTGTATCCCAGTCGCTATTGTTTCATAAACTGATGTTTAACAGTATCAGAGAAAAACAACGGATCCGCTTTTGACTGTACTTCCTCCACCCAGTGGTGCGGCCCATCAGCATGTGGCAGAGAGGCTGTACTGTTTACCCTTCAATCCCTCCTGCCTATTCACTGACCTGTATGTGGATATCCGGCCTTATTTGACCCAGGGGACCAGTTCCCTCTGAAAGAAGATACCCAATGTAACGGATCACAAACACGACTCGCTTTCGAAACTGCCGCGCTGTCTGCGGGTAGCACCTCGACCCAGCGGTCCAATCTATGAGACGTCAAGCTTATGTCAATACAATAGCGATCGGCCGTGTTTGTGTTGTTAGCGTGTCTTTGGCTACCAGCGGCTGGTGGATCAATTAAGCTCAACCACCCACCACCTCGACCCTGGATCAGAGCGCAATAAGCATTCCTTGTCGGCTATTGCATTGGAGGTCCATGGGAGTGTAAACAGTGGTGTTGAAGAATAACACAGCTGCTAAGCTGAGGCTTCACAGAGACATGTCACATTTGCCCAGAATACACCTCTTTGTGAGCAAAGTCCACAGGGACCCGAAGGAACCGAGCCGTGAAGCCACCAGGAAGTGAGTCAGAGGGAGCTAATGAACATCGGCGAAAAGCAAAGGCCCTCCACGTTCCTAAAGGAATATTTTGGGTTCAATACAAGTTACGCTCAGTCGGCAGTAGGGATTCATGATTTGAAGGAAAATATAATTGGGATTGTTCGGATAAAAAAAGAGCTTGTTTGTGGAGCTGTGCAATTTGGACCAGAGTTTTGATTCAATATAACATCAATATAATAATATTTATATTACTATTGTAAATTGCATAAGCTGCTGACATGTAAAAGACCAAATTGTTGCGCACATACATTTAATTAAACTACAGCCGATTTAAAATATGAAGGTTATTATTTTATAAAAAAAAAAGATTAAGAAGACAAGTTAACATACATATTTTCCTCATCCTGTGCTTATACTTTTGATACTTTTACAAATTGCCCCCTCAATTCAAACTGCCTCAACGTAAACCAGAATTTAGATTTTGTAAAGAAATGAATTAAAATTAATTTTGTGGTGATCAACATCATAAAAAACAGTGCTGTTGATTGAGCTTAACTTGTATCGAACCTGGAATATTCTTTTAATATGCACACTATATTGAAGGCGGAAGATGTAAATTTCCATAGGTGAGCGTTGAACGTTACTTTGTTTCGAGCAGTATCTGATCTACTCTTTCTTGCCCTGAATTTTATGAGAGCCGCAGGCAAAGAAAACCACATAGCTATGCCAGTAAATGTTAGTGGTATAGAGCAGGATTTTGTGGGAGGAAGTGAACTGACTCTTTATTGTCCATGCTGGGAGCCGTTTTCATTGGACTGCGACGGACAAGCAGGTCACGTGCTGTAGAGACAGAGTTCTGTTTTCATAGCTGCACAAGGACAGGCTGGGCTTGTGTCGAGGAAATTTATGGGTGCGGCCTGGTGGCCATCAACTTTTCTTTTATTCGTACAGGTTCTAATCTTTCAGGAAAGCTTTGATGCAACTGCTGTGAGAAAACTAAACTGTAAATAGACTTTTGTACCTGTAATAAAGCAGGTTTAATGTAAGTACCTCAGTGCGTGTGGTGACTGGTAGTGAGGAGGGTCCGTTTTCAGCACCCAAGGCACTGCAGGCCCCGTTGGGTGAACTGGGCCCTGATCCTGGTGCGCTGCTGCTGGCTGTGGATTCTGGGGAAGATTAAATTAGACAGACATAAATTCAAGTGTGACAATTATATCAATTATAAAATGTACAGATCTATAAACAAAAGTTTTCTTAAAAGTCTTGCCACTTATATACATTCGTAAATACTCAATATGGTCTCTAATAAACCAAAAATATCAATATTAATTTTTGTCCTTAAAAAAAAAACAGGTTTAAGTCATTCTAAGTCAATTAATCCAGATAAAAAAAGCATGTTTTGTCATTGATCCGTCTCTCTATGTACTTTATGAGATATTACAGCAATAGATGATGTCGTATCTGGCATCTTTACATAAGATTTACTGGATGACAATCTAGCCGCTCGGTTATTCCAAACCCAACCACCGACTTCTGCCGCTGATACATTATAAATATACATAAGTGACTGAAATACCATGGAAATTCATTCAACCGGCCAAGGCTCAAAACCACATTGGATGGCACTCTGGATTACACCTGCCAGAGCAGCTATTACATAATAATGTCAGCACACTGAGCTTCACAGACAGTGGATGGAGAGAAACTGCCAGTGGCCTGCCAACCAGTGGGAGGTCTTATTGTTTATCCCCCAGGTATATTGTCTGATGTGAGATGCATTTCGGGATGGCACTCCTACCCAGTAGCTCCAGGGCTCTCTTTTTGAAGGGTGTCATGATGCTCCCCTCCTTCCTCCTGAGGAGCGGGCTGCTCCTCCTCTCTGCAACCTTCTGCTTTAACCTGGACCGCACCTTTAGATTGGGCTCTGAGACTGAAGAGAGAACACAGTGACACATTTTCTTTAGTCTAGTTAGTTAGTAAGCAGGCGAGGGGAATTCACAGTGTTCTATAGTGGTATTCCTGTACTGTGATGTTATTGGTCTGTGATTTGTATTCATAAATTTAAAAAAAATTAAAGTATGTAAAATTTTCACACATATTAAATTAAGTTTAATATGTGTATGTTTTTCATAACTGTAATGTACAGGCATGTGTTTCTAAGCAACTCCCTGATGGGAAATGAGTAAGTCAGCCACCCACATTCTGTGCCTCCCTTTGGGAAACACCCAAATCACAACTAGTAGCCAAAAATATCTAAATTTGGTCTCATTATTATGAGTGCTGTTTACCCCCCACCATCAGTTCCCCATTGTGCAGCAGTAATACCACCACCTATTGAGCAAGTTATGATGTTGTTTTGAGGTTCTTAACTGGTTTTGCATCAGAGCCCAAATATATATATTACATCTTTGTTTGTTCGCCACTTTGTCATTAGGCCCTCCAGTTAAGAGCTTATGATCTTGGTTTATTGCGACAGATGTAGTGTTGCAATACTGAAAAGACAGTTGACCAAATGGAAATGACCATTCAGGATGACTTAGTATGAGAAGAGGGAGTCATGGGAAGACACAGCTGTATGTAGTAATCTCAAGGGAAAGAACTGGACCGCAAGCTGGGCTGCTATTTCAGGCCTCTTCAGAAGCAGAGGCAGGACTGTCTGCTCCCATCCAGCAGTGCGCTAATGGGATGTAAATCCCGCTAGCAGAGTGGGCTGAGAGTGAACTGCAGGGAGCCCTCTCCAATCCGCCTTGCACCCCACACTGTCCTGATTGCCTTCTATTTTTATTCGGCGCTACAGCCTGTCACCACGGGAACGCTACCCTATTGCTGTGGAGGTGGAAGAGCGATTGTTGGTGGGTTTAGTAGAAGGCTGTGATCGTGATGCCATGGGAGAACACATCACTCAACTCCACAGCATTGAGAAAAAAAACAGTGGTCATCACTCTGTCGGAGAGACAGGGCCGACACCTGCTTGATTTTTCAACACGCTGACATACGACCTAGAACCAGAGGCCAAGCCAAACAGGAATATGTATGAGGCAAAGACTTAACAGGCCCATAAATCAATCATATTATTACATTTGAAAGCAGAGCTGGAGGGTACACGCTGCTGAGTTCTATTTATTGTGTTGCCTCAACTCAAAGATGAAGTATCCCTCTAAGTTGTGTAGCATAGCATGTGTCTGACAAGTGTGAAGAGAGTGTATTTGTATGTGTAAAGTGACGAAAAAGATCATCTCTACTAAATAGGTCATTAATTAACACTCACCAAGCGCAAGTGTAAGTAAAAATGGCTAAAGAAAGTTACTTGTTGTTATGGTAACAAAAGATATAGTTGAAATCAATTTTCAATACTTATAAAATAAATACTATTCAGAGATTAATATAAGCTGGTGATACTTTGCAATAAAGTCTCATTTGATAATGTATTAACTAACATAAACTAACAAAAAAATGTAACCTTATATAAATCAGTTGAAAGTTTATCTAGTATGTCTAGTATATCTTGTGACGACACTGAATATTCTTCAGATTAAGTCACCAAAATGACAATATGAGGAACGATCTGTCTTCTTTTGCAAGGTGCTGTTTTATAATTGGAAATCATCTCATATATGATGCTGGGAGGTCTGTAGTATTTGTCAGAAACATGTAAAATACAGCTTTATGTCTGATTTTTACAATTCCCACTTACATCACATTTTTAGTAAGAGTTTTATACATAATGTATCACCACTAAATTGGTTATCAGCTGATCTCTGTGATTTTTTGAACTATCAACATTCTCTATGATCATTTTATGTACACAGAGAGAGAGAGAGAGAGAGAGAGAGAGAGAGAGAGAGAGAGAGAGAGAGAGAGATGGAACGTTCCTCTGAGCTTTTGGTCTATTTTGATATGATAACTGCATGACAGTTGCTGCAGATCTCTCAGCAGGACATCCATGATGGAAATTTACCGCTCCAACACATTACAGTCCCATCTGCAGCAAAACTCGAGACTCATCAGACCAACATTTTTCCAATCCAATTTTGTCCAGTTTTGATGAGCCCATCTGAATTGTAGCCTTAGTTTGCCTCTCCTGTCCGTGTTTGACGTGTTGTGCGTTCAGAGATGCTCTTCTCCATACCTTGATTGTAACGAGTGATTATCTGAGTTATTTATACCCTCTGACCTCAGGTATCAACAAGGCATTTTCACTCACAGAACTGCCACTCACTGGATATATTCTCTTTTCTGGATCATTCTCTGTAAGCCCTAGAGATGGTTGTGCATGAAAATAATGCCAGCCCATCTGGCACCAACAACCATGCCATGTTCAAAGTCACTAAAATCACCTTTTTCCCCCATTCTACTGCACATTTTGATCTTTAGCAGATCGTTTTGACCATGTCAACATGCCTAGATATCTTGAGTTGCTGTCAGGTGATTGGCTGATGAGATATTTGTGTTAACGTAGTTGAACAGGTGTACCTAATAAAGTGGCCTGTGAGTGTATTTAATTATTCCATTGCATCCCTTGCATTTCCTCAAGAGGAAGAGCAGAGTCAGTCCTCCTAAAGGTAAAGCCCACCATATTTTTTGTAAACAGCAGTCTATACACTATAAGCTCAATGTCTTCTTGCAGGTCGTCCATCATATTTGTTTACTTTAAAGTTACATTTAATGCAAGACATTTTTGCAAGATTTCCTGGTCACATTCATGGTCACATAGTGGCACTCCACACACTACAGGAACAAACTGTTAAATCTATTGTTTATTGTCGTCATGTTTGTGGTCTCTCACATCTTGAAAATCCTATACGATTTTAAAAGTCTTTTAGTGTGGCTCCAGCTTAACCCATCTGTGCTCACACCTTATCCTGTCTACGGTCTCTCTGATACTTTTTTCTCTCATTTGTAAAAATACAAACACCTGTTTACCCAGGAGATGAGTGTTATGTGATGCAACAGCTGCCCTTGCAAACCATTTTATTTAATCATTAATATTTCTTGTTTTTTTTCCCCTATTGTTTCCCTCCATCTCCAGTGGGGAATAATGTCGTGACATAATAAAGCAGGCCTGGTCTGACGGCCCAAAATATCCAACATTTAAGACACACAAGCTCAAATCCCTCTCATCTCAGCTGCACCTGCTCTACATGTTTGGTATGTGGGTCAAAACTAAGAAGGTGGTTTTTCCCCCCATCTTCAATAAGCTGGGCTATTCCTGCCCGCAGCAGCGTCACATGCCCCTGCAAAGGATCTTTTCTGAACTTGGCACAAAGAAGATAGGTGGCAAGTAAACAAGCTGATCGTGTGATCCTTTGGATATAATTGGCTTGTTTTTCTTTGACAAGTTCGATCAAGGCTTCTCCACAACAGTGAGCTCAAACTTAAGCCAGATTGAGTTTTGTAGATGACAGCATTGAGGACCCCAGGGAAATTAAGAATTACTACCTCTTGAAAAAGTGTCAGTTCTTGTAGCACTCACTAAAACTTGCTAAACAGCCTTGTTTTGGTTAATTCTTTCCACGGCGTTATCCGAAACCCTTGACATATGCCAGTCAAGCATCTCCCATGAAATCCAGGATTTAGAACAACCAACATCTTTGTGTGACTCCGGTTGTGTACCTACATTTAGGGGATTCTAATTGCGACAGACAGGAAGAGGGGGAGGGGAACTTAGGCGTGTGTGAGCACATATAGAGTTTGGAATCTAACTAGCAGGAAATAGGTTTAAAAATGTTTAGGCAATGGATAAGATTAACACATAAAGGACGAGTTATTTGGCTTTCTGTAGTATATTGATGGACAATAACCATTAATTCTATATCAAAAGTTTTTTTCCAAAATGTTGTCACTTCAGTAAATTATATAATAATGCATTAAGAAACACTTTTAAAAAAGTTATTATTTTGTAGGGGAAAAATGTGCACTGCGTATTAATACTTTAAAATGTTGTTGGCTAAATCAAAGTCATGTGGTGCAACCAAGCTGAAACATAAAACAGGAATAAAGTGTCTGTCAAGGTCAATAAGTCTCTTAAAATAGATATCGGAGTGGTGCGATTCCCCAAAAGCATAATTATATTTATGAATTAGTAAAAATAAACAAATTCTTTAAACAAAACAATTTACACAAAAATACAAGAACATGACTTGATGGTTACACCACATGATATATTTAGAGTCATTATATTTGTAAAATGTGTAAAACACCATAAAAATCCAATATGAATACAAAATGGCATTTCTAAAAAAATTGCCATGTGTTTTTAAGAAGATTTTTCTTTTCCTATATCATGGTCACACCATATGTCATTTATCTTATACTAAGTAATAGGGACGAGAGCAGTTCATAATTGTAAGCAACAGCTCAGGCCTTTTTTCTTTTCCTTTGTTGGGACTGCCTTCTCAGCAGGCTTTTTGGATTCCAGAACCTTCAGCTTCTTTTAGTTCTCAGGATATTGGCTGGTTTCAGTGGAGCGAAGCAGAAACTGATGCTAAAACCGGGGAGGTTACTGTTCAAAAGCTAAGACAATAAACACGTCTCTTTCATGTGTCTATAAAGTGCTTATTTTCACAGAACAAACTTCATAATTAACTTAGATTAGTTTACATTTGGCACACACAGTCTGCATAATTTGGGATTAAACCTCCGTTGCCTGATCCCTAAATTATGTAAATACACAACATGCCAACCCATATGGTGAAGCATTTAAGCAGGTATAATTGTTTACCAACGTAATTCAAAGGGACACAAAAGAGAAGGAATGTAATGTCATTTCCGTGACTTAACAGCACAGTTATGAACAGTTCGCCCTTCGCAAGAACTCATGACTGGCCGGCCAAGTGGGAGTCATAACTCACACTAATACTGACTTCCTACGAGACTCCCTCCAACACTGAGTCAACAAACCTGTGGTGTTTTCTGCAAAAAGTCAAGGATTTTCGAAATAATAAAAGCCTCTTATATAGCTGAAAATTATATACCTTTTAGCGTTTTAGGAAATTTGTGGTTCAGTCGCATGCTCAAAGGAAAAGAAATCCTACTGTGGAAATCTACTTTTCATTTACTCTACTTAAACTACCCCTGAAATAATGCAAATATGGGCATTATCTCTCTCAAGGGATCCTGTAATTCTGGGAAAAAGACTCTAACCAGAACCCCTCCTCTCATGCAAAAAGCAATGACTTGTGAGCAAAACTACAACTTAAATATTGCAGCACAAATTATGGCAAAATTACAAATGATAGTGGGAACAGATTGTGAAGGATTCCTTTTTGAGACAGTGCTGCTAATAAAAAAAAATGGATTTTGAGAGGCCAACTTTTAGAAACCTACCTGTCTTCCTCAGAGGAAAGTCATCTCGGCTGTCCTGTGGGGAGGGCAGGGAGATTTTGCAGGAGGAGGACGCGCCTCCCAAAGGAGGCGAACTTTGCTCCAGAGAGGTGTGATGGGAGGCCCTGAACAGAAAAGAGATGCAAACTGAACTCCTGAACTTACCTCACAGTCATAAATATAGCTGACAGCCCTTCTGTGCTCTTGTGCCATCCACCTTAGTATCACTTTACTGATTATTAGATAAAATCTCCTAAATTACTTTGGAAAGTCTGAAAAGTGCTTCCTTTTATTTATTTAATAAACTCAAAGAAAATGTAACTTTATTTTAAAACACCACCCTTAAAAAGTTTTGAGGGTTGTACTTTAATTAGTACTAATAAACAGCCAATATTTGAGTAATATGCATGCTAATAAGCAACTAGTTAATAGTGAATCAGTGTACCTAATTGTAAGTGTTAATCGCTACATCCATTTAAAATGTATTTAAAAGTCTGAAAAAGAACAACGGAAATGGTTTGAGATTTGTGCAGGTAACTTACGTGTACCACAGTTTGGAGCTCTGTGTGATTTTCTGGAGGACCCCATTTGACATACCGTCTTTGGTGGATTTACTCAACAGAAACTCTTGGAGTTTCTGCTTGACCTCAGTGCTGGCCGCTGCACCTGTCAGACCAGGAGACGCAAACAAAGAAATCATGAGCATCTTGGGGTTTATTCAAATTATATTTACACTTAAAATGCATACAAATAAAACTGAGCCATTCCTGAAAGAGCTCGGCTAGGTCTCTGGTTAGAGTCGCTGATGTAAACAGAAAGAATGTTTGCAGAGTTTGGCTTCATTTCAAGGTCAGAGAAATGATTGTATTACCGCCACTCCCAGACACAGCAGGATCAGCCTCAACTCAAACAATAGCATCTCTCCTACACATTCACCCACACACTATTCTCAAAAGCTCTAGTTCAGATGCCTAGCATTATTGGCTAAATATTTTTGAGCACCTTTAAACAAATGAAGGAATATCTCCCTCTTCTGGACAGCAGGAGTGAGGCACTGCTGCCTCAATTCTGCTATAAGTTCTAATTAAATTAAGCTAATTAAGTTCTAACTGATCTGTTTATGGACAAACCTTATTAAACCTGTCAAGAACATTCGTATTCAGTCATTAAAATAATCGTAATTCCCATTAAAAATCAAAAGAAAGAAATAAGAAATGATGTAATGCATATAGAATAGGGAACCTATGGAAAGAAAGTCCATTGAAATAACTATCTAATGGGCCAATCCTTCTTTTTTGCATTATGAGATGACAGTTAAGCACACTTCCCCAAAAATATGTATATAGGATTCATGAGATTCACCTATTGGTTTTATAATATAAATATATATTTAAAAGTAGAATCGGTCCCTTTTAGACATTAACTAGCCGTTTTGTTGTTTCATCCGTTGCTCATCCACACCTTGAACATATAAAAGAAGCAGACGTAGTATAAGTGTGTCATTTGACTGATGACATCTTGATGTCATTAGATACAGACAGGTTGTGGCGTGTTTAAGTGTTGTGTGGGTGATCGTGATGACGAGCTCTTACTCTCTCTGCTCCGCTCTCTGTTGCGGAGGACCAGGACTTGCTGTTCACGCCGATGTCTCTCCAGTTCTCTCTCCTGACTCTGCAGCTCTAATTTCCTCTCTTTCTCTAGCTGCTCCTGTTGTTGCTTCATGGCATGCAGTTCCTGCTGTAACTGAGAGGCGGATGTTTATTTTACATTTATTTAGTTAGACTATATGGTTGTATTGCACTTCTTGCTTTTTGTGTTGTATCCACTCAGTATATCAATTGGGTTGTTTTTTTTTACCTTCAAATGCTCCTGTATCTGAGCCTGGTGCTGGCGAACCAGGTTCTCATGCTGTTTCTGGAACTCACTGATGAGTAACTGTTTCTGAATCTGCTGCTGCTTCTGAATGAGGAGCAACTCTTGTTGAAGTTGTCTTTCCCACACAATGGGGTCTGAAGCAGAACCCTGCATCCTAACATCTGTACGTAAGTCCAATGGGGAGCCTGGATCAAGAGCCAGTGGAACCTCTGGCTTAATGTCCACTGAGGAAAAAAAAGGAGTGAGAATCCAATGATTTAGTACAGATGTCTTTGCTATGTTTTAAAAAGGTTTATTATTAATCGTTCAGAGATATTTGAACGATCAGGTATACATATGCATGAATATCTGTGGTCTTGAAATTCGCAACATTTGAAAAACTTTTGTCCGTCAAATCAAAGACATGTGGTGCAACCAAAAAAAGTAATGTGGTGCAACCAACATGCATTAGAAAAAAACATAAAACAAGTTATTAAATTATAAAGAGCCCTTTTAAAATATCATTCAATTTCAGTTTTTTGGCAAGAATGTAAAATGTGGTGCAACTGTCCTAAAATATAATATTTGTAAAATATTAAATAAAATATATTTAAAAAATATATAGTATATTAATATAAATATATATGAATAGCGGTTAAGACGTGTACACTAACAAGAATTCAAGATATGAGGAAAATATGTTAGCATTGTTTACTTGATAGTCACACCACATGACATTTTTAGAGACATTACAATTTAAAATTCAAAACCATATGAAAACAAAATGAATTTAAAGAGTACATTGCTTTTTTTTATTATTCTCATTAAAAATGCACTTCAGTTATGTTCTGTAAAAAGCTCAGTAAAATGCCTTTAACATTCATTCAAAGTGATTCCAACAATATGTGGATTGTCGTTATGGTTATAGTTGTGGAGTAGAGCGATTGTACAAAATGTTTGATTGTAGCTATCATGTGTTATAGCTTAATGTGAATTGGCCTTACATCTCAAAGTCACCAAAGTATGACCCCATTGGAGCTTCTCTGATATAGCATGCAGAGATACAGTAAAAACAATAAAGCAACGCTTTTTTTGCGGTAGTGTATCTATATAACAATTTCACAGTCAACATTCCATTTGCAATTCCAAAGGTTATTACTAGCCATGATTTTGGTCCAATGTGTTCTACTGACTCCTACGGTCTGTACGGATACTGCAGTCCCACAGTTTGTAGTTCACATAATTCACATAGTGATGTTTGTGTTCCTGCCTCTTATTCCCCGAACATTCTCTCTCCTTAGAGCCACCATCACCATTATGGAAAATCGCTGCTGTACTCTTCAAGCTGTGCCTCATTACGAGTAATACACCGGATACAAAAAGCAGAGGGCATCCCCAAGGCCCCAAGAACTATAAATATGAACAGACAGTGAAAATCAATAGTGTTCAACAATTATGTTCATCATAAGAGACTGCGGCTCTTCTGTATGATGGAAAGCAATTACTAAGAGATGTGGTTTAAAAAGTGTGTGTATGTACAGAATGCTCTACGGGTGTGGAGAAGAAAGAAGTTTACAGAGCAGCTGGTCAAGATATATACGTTTGGTCCAGTGATTTTAGGTTTCACATTGAGGGAAAGCACTCGCTGAAGTGGTTGTTACACAACTGGGAATGATGTAACAACAGGAAGCCCCACACTTCAAACAATTCACTTTAATATCAGCTGAGTAAGCAAGTGTCTGGAAACATGATTAAGTCAAATTGTTTTTCCTCTTTGTCAGCTTGATGAATTAGTTGGTTAGTTTTTCATGAGCATTTCAGTATACAATGATAAACCGCATAGAATCAATAACTGAGAATATTATTTCTTCTGTAGAACACAAAAGCATATATTAATGTATTATTGTATTATTGTATTATTTAATTTTGGTCAGTGTTTAAAGTCAATATTGTTGGTCTTAATAAAAATATCTTCCTTGTGATAGAAAGATACAACATTTTTTGATTTTGTTCAAATCAACTTTATTTACTGTGTTTATCCAATTGACATGTCCAGTGTATTTTAATCGACAGAACAAAACAAAAGTTTTTGAAATTATTAAGGTTGAGTAAAACTCAAAAAAGCCTGTGGAGAAAAATAACCAAAACATGACTTGAGATTTTTTACAGTGTAGACAGACAGAAATAGAACATAAGACAGAATGACAGAAGGAATGAAAGAATGATAGAATGATGACAAACAGATAGGATAGGATTTTAATAAACACACTAGATGCAAGAGACTAGATTCATTAGCTATGTAACTTTAATCCTCAGAAAGCTTGTTTTTGGCATGACACACCACCACCTGTTCAATGCTCACATACACACAAACACAGGCAAAGCCTTTAAACCATGAATTCTATCCACGAACCAGTCTTTTAAGCCTAGAATATTCCCCTAATGAGTTGCCATAGCAAGGCAATTATTGTGACACACGCAGCAATTGACACGTTTCTACATTTGTTTGCTTGAACATAATGTTCTTCACCATCATCAAAAATGTTTGCATGCACAACCGCCGATTATAAATAGCAACATAAAAGCAAGTGGTGCAATCTTAGACTACGAAAAAACCCACACCCAATCCACCACCCAAATCGGCTGCCATGGCAACGCTGGCTACATCATAATGACTCCTCTTCCTGCAGATATTGAGCTGCGCTGTGTGGTGTCTCCTCCCCGAGAGCACCCATGGATATTATATCATCCCTTATATAAGACAGAAACACACACACACACACACCAGCGCTCCATCTTTCTGTCGACGCTGATACGCTTCAGATATGCCTGTCAGCTCCACTTGTGCTTGAAGCAAGCGTTTTGATGCCAACTTCTGGGTGTTTAGCAAAAAATTCACCTTGGTTTGTTGTCGTGACGGCACTTCTTGGAAAAGAGCCGAGTTTGAAGAGACAGTTGCAGCTCTATGTAGTGAGGCAAACAGATGACCCTAAGCATCCTGGAATGATGGGGGAATATTAATTCTGACTTGAGAGAGCTCTTTACAAAGAGCAGCCTGTGTTCTTACAGCACTCATGGAGTCAGCCAATGAGCTTCAACAATGAGTCACAGGCATTGGGCTCGCTGCCCTAATGGAGCTAAAAATAGCCTCCGAAACACCTGCTGGCTTAGAACGCTCGCCACGGTGATATCTCATTTATCTTATGTTTCCCTGCTTGCCCTCCCCGCTACCGTCATTAAAAAGATACAGTTTGATCAACCATCCAGCCGAGCTCTCGGCAAAGAAACCTCAGGTCAACACACTCACACCTTCCAACTCAACTGGTAGCAGGCAGTTTAGAGATTAAGCATGACCAGGATAGACCAAATGGCCCTCTGGATAGCCCAACTTAACCCTGTTCGAGACAGCGTGACATCATTGCGACACATTGTTGGGAAGAGAATCTTTGATGTCATCGAAGGTCAAAAAACTTCTTCTAATGTGAATTATTTGGTCTAAGAATGGTAACTGTAAAGATTCCGGTTTTGCCTCTGGTTCCTCAACAGCTTCATTAACCATTCTTTTAATGCTTTTTAGGAATAAATATATGATGGGGAGAATTCCACTGCCAAAGGAGATAAATGTATTAATACATGTAAAACAATTACTGAAAATGATGATGGGAACTTTTATGTTGCTTTCTTGAGGAAGCATAAATGCAATCCAATAATACACCGTAATTATAAAGTGAACAAGTAAACATATTTCATTTTGTAATATTAAATAATTTCCTGTACATACCGTAGGTTTGAGGTTACGTTTAAGGTTTGGTTTAGGGTTATTTACATGCAATTATCCATAATTTACTGTTATTACTAAATAATATAAAGTGATAAATTGTGTTACCATAGAAGTTCCACAATATGTGTTTGACTTACTGCAAAGAACAACTCATAAGAGTCATTTGTTCAGGAATCAGACTACACTTTTTGCACTGGAAGTTTCTGAGGGTACGCTTACAGGGTTTATCCTTTGCGTTGTTTTGAGTACAGACGACAACTCTGCCAAAACAACCCCTGTTCACACGGATCCACAAAAATGACTAAAAACACTGTAAAATACTGTACTTGGCGATATCACTTAAAGACTTTACACTATGCGCCTATAATATGCATGATGACACCATTTTCACAAATTAATTTTTCTGTACTTTACACAGAAATATAAAAAACTACACTTTGAATCCGGTTTTCAAAAATGTGCATTTTCAGACCCCCAACACAACGTTGTCATGTAAATGAACAGCCAAAATGCATAAAATGAATTGCGTTTTTAGTTGAAAATGGTGTTGTGTAAGTCATTCGTGCTGTAGGTTTTTATGCACTGTTCAGGAGACCTTGACTGTGTTTTAGTATGGTATCTACATATTCATTTTCAGTCTATATTGTTTGAACCCACTACGCTTTCATAATTTATTGTTTAGTAAATTAAGCAACAGGTCGGAAGAACTGCCGTAGAACTGCAATGACGTGCATGTTTTTCATTAGTCTCGTCGCTTTATTTTAATTGTCAACAAGGCACTTGTTGAGAATACAGTGGGACGCGGTCCATTATTGCATCACCTGACATCATCCCTAAATCAATGTTATGTGACAAAACACGCTCACACCTCGTGTTTTGGCCTCAAGCCTTCACGAGAACATTATGTGTAATGAAGCCAAGAAGAGCTGTTGATGTATTAACACCAGTTGAGCTGAAAAGAGAATCGCAAACCAGCAGTAACTGGGCTAAATATAACTGCTTTTCTGAGCACTCTCTTAATATAGGAAACATGTGAAAGACTGTCAAATGTGTGGAGCCATCTGGTAATTTTAACTCTGGCAAAAATAAGAGCACCATGTCAAATTTATGTTCACTGTTCACTATTATGTTCACTCCCACCTTTAGCCAGCCACTACAAACAGTTCAAACACCTTAGCTTTCATGAACTTCTTTCTTTAGTTGTGGTTTTACTTACAAATTCTCAACTGAATGGTAGGACATGAGAGTAGAATTGCGGTGCAAAGGTGGCACTGAATCAGTCAAGTTCATAGACAGAAAGCCCCCGGTTTTATTTTTAGCAGGAAGAGATGACAAGCATCCTGCCCTGTGTCCAAACGGTTTCCTTTCCCCACAGGGCCAGACCCAAGGGAGATGGTGACTCATCTGCTCTACTACATTTCCCATAATCCCTTGAGCAATGCATTTCTCATAGATGATTCTCATCACCACTGACTACAGAGATGATCAAAGCGTTGAGTTTGCAATGCTGCATCCAGCCAAAAAAGCAAACCTCCCACACACCGTTAAGTGAAAAGGTACTAAATTAGACGATAATTAACCGTCTATGCATACATGACACTCTTTATTGAGAGAAATGTGGTACACAATGGTTTGCTACCTTTTAACTAGAAAGGAAATGTACTTGCACTTTAAATTGGCTTAAGAGAGTTAGTGGTAATGCTGAATAACTCAATTAAATTACACGCTTCGTGACATTTAAAAAAAGCATAAATAAGCTCATATTTTAGTATTCTTCAAATGCTGCGTATGATAACCTTTCCTGAAGTGAGACTTGCCTGCACATCCACTGCATTGATGTCATGTATACAGATAGCAAGCTGCAAAATAATCAGGTGCCCTATAAATTAGCCTCCGGCTCAGTTAAATGGAATTCTATTTTTTAACCTCTGTTGTCAGTAACATTTTTTATGATTGGGGGGGATACGGTATGTTTTTAGCAAAAACAGGGTGATGCTTTTTTGGCTGCATATGCTGCGGTGACTGAGTGCTCATTACGGCTGATGTTATTCTGAGCTGCAGGCGTGTCTAAAGCAGGAAACGCTGCTGTATTTTTAAGTAGAAGCTTATTCCTCATAGCAAAAACAGGGCAGGGGGAATCCAGATCACCCCATTCAGCAAAAATATGTTTTTGGGTATATTTTTGGATGCGTTATGAGCAGAAACATTTAATACATAAAAATGCTAAATAGATATTTTAAAAACATTGTATATTCTATTTCGAAATTTGAGCATTTAAATAAAATATTTTTCATTACATATACAAACACACAAACCTAAATCTAAACCTGCATTTTTACATTTTCAAAAAAAAAAAAAAAAACTACCAGTTTTTTTCTCTTTGGACCAAAAAATGCCCCCACAAGATAAAACATTTCAGGTATTACTATCCTTGTACATAAATACATTTTCAAAATATATATTTAATGGACATTAAATATATATTGTGCCAGACCGCCATATGGGAATAGTCTCTGATAATATTTAAATAAAACTGAAAACATAATACCTATAATGTCTTTACATTTTATTTGATAAACCAATCAAAATAACTTTTTGCAAAAATCTAAATAAAATAAATAAATAAACAGCACATAAGGCTAACATTTAAGAAATATGATTACATCCCTAACATTAAACATCAGCGAGAGTCCTTCCCTCATTATGTTACATATTACATTCATAACAACAACCCAACAAAAGGTTTAATTTTCTACTCTCCAGTTCTCCATAGACCACATGATCACATTATTTGCTTATCACTGTCATTAGCATAATGCAAAACTATTTTTAGTGTAAAAGGCTACAGAGGAAAACAACAAGATGATGCATGAACAATCATTTATTTTATTCAGAAATGTATTAAAAACCACAAGGGTGGAAAACTGCACAAATCAATTAACTGTCATTAATTATCACCTCCATTAAGGGACATCTTGTTCTGTGAGCATAAAATTGCTGCAAGTGTATTAGAATTGATTTATGAGTTTGTTACACTTGAGACACTGTGTCTTTTGTTTTAGACAAGTCAAATAAACAACATGATATTTTACGCCACAAGATGATTTTCCACCTGTTCATCCAATATATTTTGTTCATTCAACACAATATTTAGCCTTCTAAAGTGTTAGCCTTCATTGTCAGAATGACTATATAACATTTGTTCAAAGACCAGCTTCAATGGTTGAAAAACTGACAGTGAACGCACATTAGCATTACAACAAACATCTTCCGACAGCAGTATTGCTCCCATAGATTTCTTCCTCGACTGATCCCATATTTTCAAAGAGCTGTTTCCTTGAGCTTGGTTAGTGTTACAGAATAAATCCTTAAGTCTGCACTCTGAACTTGACCTATTTGCCTCAGTTACCAAAACACATTAACTGCAGTTCGTCTGATCGTTGATCACAATGTTATGAGAACTACTTCAGACACTCTGCACTCCGAGTTTTGCAGCGATGCTATTTGCATCAAGCAGAACGACAGAAATAAAAGACGAAAAGAAGAAACAGTCTTTTTTAAACAAGTAGACCCTCGTTAACAATAACAAATTTAAACCAGACTGCATATCACATGACAGTGACAAACCTCTCTGTTAATAACTGTTCCACTGTAAGGTTATATTAAGAGTATGTGGAGATGGTATGATAGCAAAGCGCCACGGTGGCTAATCTTAGCACTCTAATGCTATAAGCTGAAAATAACATACTAATAATAGCTGACCCGTAGCGCGAGCAACAGGCCTGCCTGCCTGCCACACTCAGATGGCTGTTGTTTAACCACATTCTTCTGTATAATGCCATGCATGCCTTTACAGGGCTTTCGTTGGACAGATGAACATTAATTGAATTGTTCAGTATCAGAGTTTTGAGGGTGGAACATCGGGATGCCCTACTGACCTGGTTGGTTGGATTTAGCCTCCTAACAGGTTGCTCTACTGAGCCTTATTGAAGTCGACAGCTCAGTCTTTTTCTTGTCTTTTTGCACATTACATGAACAAATCAGGTCTAGAACTACAAGTGGCTCTACGTAGAACCTTGGCTCATTTTGTGCTAAATTACTGCATTTTACTTTCATATTTAATGGGCTATTTCATTATATATAGGGTTGGGTAGGTAGTATGTATATAAATATAAATACTATAAGATAAATAATATAAGAACATGAAAAATTTATTACATTCAGATTAATTAATTCAAACTTAATCCATAAAATGATCTCATGATGGGAACCCCTAAAAGGTTCTATATATAAATTGCCTGCCACAGGTTCTATATAGAACCTTTTTTCTAACAGTGTATATTTAGAACGGCGGGATTGCATTATGCTGTGCATCTGCTGATTAAAATATTTAGCAAAATTTCAGTTATGTCGCAACAAAGCTGAAATCTAGGCAGACGATCTCCTGCGGTTCTGCAATGATAAGTGCAAGAGAGAAAAATCAGAGGTGAAGCAATGTCCTCCACCCTTCTTTCAGGAACCGAAATGACTCCATCTGTCTTCTTATTATACATGCACTTCCTTCCCCCCTATTCACCCCAACTTTCATACCATGGATTTCCCAGAACACTGTATTCTGAACCGGTCATAGGTTGTGAGAGCAGCTTTCTGGCAGCGACCGCAAGTCAGAAACAACAGCAAAAAGCAAAAAATGAGTCACGCTCAAAATTTAGACAATAAAGCAAACACACGCTCGCTTGGTGCTGTCAGACCCGAGCTCTCAGCAAACAGTGTCAGGTCAAAAATAGAATGGTTGATTGTCTTTGGCAAATGGAAAAAGTATCGCGCCTTTCACGTTGACAGCATATTTTTTGTCAGGAAGTTTCCTCTCTCCTCTGAATTAAAGGCTAAAGTCGCATAACATCCTGTACACTTTGTGTTTTTGTGCCCATTAGGCTTAACCTACGATTTCTGCCGAAATGACGTCTGACAGAATAATTACACATACCCCAAACCGCCTCCGTGTTAGTTTTGTGATTTCAGGTTAAACCGACTAATAGACATCCATAGGACGCTCTCTCCTAAAAACTTTCCCCCACGAAGATCATAATAACATTACAAACGCAATCTTACAGCCTTGCGGGATAAAACTCTCTTGGTGATGCTGCCGCAAGTTTAGGATGTGATACTTGTTATCACAATACAGAAAGTACTGACAGAGTAAGAAAAGATAAAAACAGTCACCTGAGTTGTTGACGTTGTGCATATCAGCGTCGTGAAGGGTCAGAGGCAGCCGGTGTTTCCCGATGCCGTCTGTAGAGAAACAAGAGTCGGCCTCGTAAATGGTCTGGAGCATTAGTACTTCAGTTAGCAGCACATCATCTGCCAACCCTGCTCTTCCTGTATTGCTGTCAGCTTGTCCCCTCCTCTTCTCTTGGTCTCTCTCTGTGTGTCTCTGTGTGTGTGTGCGTCTCTCTCTCTCTCTCTCTCTCTCTCTCTCTCTCTCTCTCTCTCTCTCTCTCTCTCCCTCTCTCTCTCTCAAGAGACCAGAAACATTCGCCCCTGCCTCCTCCTCCTCCTCCTCCTCCCTATCCTCCTCCTCCTCCTCTTAAGCGACACCCGAAGAGTGACAGAGCTCACCCTCACTAACACTAAAAAGCTTCACTCCTCCTCTGCTTTGCTCATCTCCTCACTTCTATCCTTCTCCAGTCGACACCCAAGTGGCTCTGAGAATCAGCAGGAGAGTCTCTCACACTCTCTGCGCTCTGTCTTCCTCTTGTCCCGACAAAACTGCTTGTTATTTTCTCTCCAATGTGTCAGATTCACTGTTTTCGGTCCTTCCTCCCTCTCAAACAGGTTTTTTTTTTTTTTGTCCTCCAAGGTGGCTCTCTGCTTCTTCAGAGTTGCAGCTCCTGGTTCTCTCTCTCTCTCTCTCTCTCTCTCTCTCTCTCTCTCTCTCTCTCTCTCTCTCTCTTTCTCTCTTTTACATCAAGTTGCTTGCTGCAGAGAGGAGGAGGCTGATTTGCATGTGAATCAACAAGAGCATGGCCCACAGGTGACAGAAATAGAACAATGGCCGGCTCGGGCTATAAATAGGTCAGGCGCGATGTGGGGATTGGAGCAGCATTGATGCGTTTAAAAATACCACACCAAACACAGCTGTGGCCCTCATCTACAGCCAGAAGGCATGTCTCTGTGTCTATCTCTCTTTCGTTTTAGTATGCTGTCATTCTTTATCTCTTTTTTAATTTTCTTTCTCACTCCATCTCTCTTCTATCATCATGCCTCTGGCTTCCATAAAAAGACACACTACCAGTTTTTCCTGCAGATATAAATATAACCTCCCTGCATTTTTCTTGACATGTTGCTGCTCTGAGCTGCGCCGCTGACATTCTCGCAGGGTTTCTATGTTCAGCACACAGAGTACAATGCAACTTTTCTAAGGTTGTCAACAATATACATGCATTTTAGATCTTGCAAATCAAATGGAATGGCATTATATGTCATGCTTGGTATATTGTATTGTTGATTAAAATATGAATGTGCATGTTATATGCAAAACATGTAAAATATGAAAGCACTGCAAAGGCACATCAAGACAATCCATATTATAATATTTTAATAGTTAATAGTTTTAGGGTTTCACATTCTCTTCTAAAAATGTGTGCGTTCCCTGAGAGACTTTATGTTTGCTTGCAAAATTTTTGAGATCCCCAGGAAACTTTTCTTTTTGTGATGGAAATAATATGAGCTGAGAAGAACAACTAAATTTCAAAATTGTAGCACACACACACATAAATATTATCAAGCGAATGCAGAGTTCCTCTGAGAAATGCAACATTTTTGTGAGGGAATGCAAAAGTTTTCCAAAAAAAAGCAAAAGCATTATGAGACTTCGTAGAACCTCTTGAAATCCACAAAATACTTTTTATTCTTTAGTCTAGTCCTTTAGAAACACATCAACACACTGACCTGAAGAACCGTTAATGAAACAAGAGCTTTGTTAATCACTGAAGAACCATGTAGCAACCAAAGAACACAATACAGCCTTGTCTACAGATCTTGGTTTGAGAGGGTTCCTTGAACCTGAGCTTCTGCAAAAACCACTAAAGAACTTTTATTTTTAACAGTTTACTGTCTGTGATATTTCATTGCAAAAATGTGCTAAAGAAATTCTGCATTGCCAAGTACAGTTCTCAGGAGAATACATTCTTTCCTAGCTTGTGTAAACACTGAAGCACGTCTAAGCTGAACTTGTTTAGCTTGTGTTTGTGTGTGTGTGGTCATTTGTGGAACGGGTAGGTTGCATATTGAGGCCAGTGTTGCTCTTCAGGAGGGATTTCCCAGCTGGTCAAATGTGTTTAAGATGAGTTAGTAGCTCAGAGCACACAAGGGGAGCAATCTGTGTGACGGTCAAAATTTATTTAAAACTCTCACTCCAATCCCTTCTGTTGTCACACTGCATTGAACTCTAATCCATATTTTGCTTTATTGTAATAATGTTTCCTAATATATTTTTTGAGAGACAAAACTGATTCTTCTGACACTAACAAATCTGAAGATCCAGTTTTGCGTATTTAAATTCCTCAATTTGATGTGCAATATTTTTATATTAATGCTATTTTTCACCTATTAAATTTTTACAGCAGACTGTTCAGTCTACACTGCCCAGTCCTACACCAACATGAAATGTGATGCTGTGTTGGAAGCTCAACATTTATTATCACTGTCATCTTCCATCTCATTTTGGCTTGAGATTTTAGGATGCATCCCCTTGCACCAGCCTTAGGCTTCTTGAGCTTTTTTGGACACAAACTACTTACAGAGAAAAAAAAAGAAAGAACCATGATAGAGAGCCTTTTATAGTAGAAATCCTACAAGAAATCACAGCTAAAAAGTTCAGTAAACTCTTCCATAATTTTTTGTGCAGTAAAGCTGCTGAAATGTAAAGCATTTGGAATTTTGGCCAAACCAGTGCCACATAAATATGCTAATTCAAATAAGGTGAAATAAGGTAATATAAAATGGGTGATCTAAATTTCTTAAAACTGAATGAGCCGTACTGTCTATGATACATGTTAATAGGCCTATTTTGGCTAATTTGTGTCTGATAAATTAAAACACACTGACATAGAGATTAACCATATCAAAGATGATCTACTGTCTATATTGTCAAATGTAGCGCATGAAGGGCACTTTCAAACAAAGAAGCTCTATATTGCTCAAAATGGCAGTGAATTTACAACAAGTTAAACAAGTTCAGCAAACTTAAATTCAATGCAATATCTGCACCTCATGTAAAATTCCAAATTGTGCGGATTCCAACTGGGATGACTGAATCTTACCTGTGGAATTTCAATGTAATGCCATGTAACTTAAAAATGTGTAATCAGAAAAATGAGTCCCACAGGTGATCTGTGGTCTTTGTATGCTTGGGTGATTGTGTACTAGTTTGATTTAGTTTACTGTGTTTTCAGTTAGTTACCATGGTTGTTTATTGTTTGATCATCGTTTGGACCTGATGTTCAATTGGTTAATTAGTTTGGTCTATTTAAGCTCTGTGGGGTTATTTTCAGTTCATTTTCTCATTTAACATAGTTGTTCTGTTTTTTCTATGTTAAATAAGTCTTTACAAAAATGCTGCATTTTGATCTTGCACTTATCATTATAGCGCCCAATGGTGACAGAAGAACTGCCCTTAAGATAAATATGTCACGATACATTAATGGGTAGGACTCAAGTGCAGGGAAGGGAGTTTATTTATATAACAAAAGAACATAACACAAGAAATGAAAACCCACGAGGGGGAAAACATAACATAAAACACGACACTCGACGTGAACATAAACCAACCGGGACGCAAAGCAGGAACATGAACATGAACATAATACAGACCAGGCAGAAACATAGGGATGACAACGAGACCACACCAGACTGCAAACACAAGGGCTATATATAGGGAACACATGAGGAAAGGTAACGAGCTGAGAACAGCTGACAACACTCAAGGGAAACGAGGTAACAAGGTGGGTGGGGTTGCACAATGACATGACACAGTAAAGGGGCAGTGCCAGGGCTCTGTCAACAGACACTCGAAAAGACCAAACTGGAATGACAGAGCCGTGACAAAATATGCTATAGCAGCAAAACAATTATCTTCCTCTTGATAAGGGAATAGTCCCTCAAGAGAGACACAGGCAGGCTTTCCTGGACTTATACCACCATTATTGTTATTATGATAACATCTGCCTGCATATGTTGGACTACAAGGGACGTTCAAGGAGTAAATGGACTTTCTGTTGCTACCAGCCCAGCAACACACCAAGCAGAGCCCACCATGATACCAGAGCCAGTAAGTGAACCTGAGCCAAGAATCGTCCTGGAGCCCAAGCCCCTATGAATCGTCTGACCAGGTGCATGAGCCAGCTTCATGTCAGTTCCTTAGTCATGTGGTCATTCCATGAAGTCAGTTCTTGAGGGATTACTGATAGAATAAAAGGGGATGGAATGGAGCACTGTCCCTTGGGTTAAGGAGGAATTAGATGTGTTGGACTTTGAGTCTGCAAAGGACTTTGAATGTGATTGTGTCCTGCCTGTTTTGACTCTATACACCTAGTCTGTTTCATCACCCAGGACCAAGTTGTTGATGTCTATGTTCCCACCTTGCCTCTCACTTCCACCGCTGAACTGCTTCTGTTCCAAGTGACCCAAGAGAGTTCCACATTCCACTGTTCCACATCAGCCAAGAGAGCCGTTTCTAGAGAGTCTGACTGTTCTGGGCCAACCAAGAGGGTCATTCCTGAGATTTCTGTTTGTCTTATAATGGCCAAGAGAACTATCAATGAAACCTCTGTCTGCACAGTACTTCAGCCCTGCCTGCATTGCCTCTGAACAGTCCTTTGTCTCTTGCTCGGTGCATTATAAATGTTCCTCAGGCTGAGTGTTTGCCAGTCCAACCCTGTATTTAGCCCAATATTTATTTATATTTATATTTATGCATTTGGCAGACGTCTCTATCCAAAGTGACTTACATTGCATTCAATGAACACATTGACATTCTAATCAGTTCTTGCTTTCCCTGGGAAAGTTCCACCCAGAACCTCCGTGTGCATCACTCCACCTTGGCGTGTTGACCAGTAAGCTACACCGTGACTCCTCACCCCTTCATCGGTGAACGTTCCTCCACCCCTTCATCTCTGACAAGTTCCTCCTTCCCTCCAACTCTAACTTGATTCTCAGTCACTCCACCTCAGTCCTTCGATACTCTGGCTCCATATTGGTTGCTCATCTCTGCTGTTCCACTCCGACTTACCGAAATTCTCTTTCACCCAGTCTCTTAAGTTTACCTTGGTTGTTTTGTTGTCGTTTTCTACTTCTTAAGTTCTATGTAAGTTCTATGTTAAAGAAATCGGTTTCACTTTATTGTGATTGTACCTTTAACACATTCTATTGACTATACGTAACATTGCACCTACATCTCTACTAACTCACATTATAATATTATAGTAGACTTGTTGGTTAGGGTAAGAATAAGTTGACATTTACAAAGTAGAATGTCTGTTGCAGGACTATCACAGGTAGGCCCTGAGCAGGCTTTTGTAATGGAGCAGAAGTAAAATCTCTGCTAGGGAAAGGGTCCATTGTACCTCGCCCGGACACAAGATCAAGATTTATAGCCGATACTTCACTGTTCCAAAGAAGAATGTAAGGTTGACATTCTCTGGAGCGGACGCTCCACTACCACCTGGCAGTCTCTGTGGAGGGAGAGTGCCCAGACTCTTGGTCCTCTCAGTGACTATCTTGTCCTGGGGGCACTGCAGTAATTTCTACTACAGCAGAGACATTGGTAATACGGCTATTCAGTTCTGAGCATTGACCGTCAACCATTAGCATTAACACTGGAGATGAAGTCTCTTGTGAGAGACTAGAAATCATTAAGCTTGAGTTAGTGGAAACCACTTCTTTAAATGCTTTTTAAAGGCGAGCAGGGCGGGTCGAGGGACCGTTTGAGCGTCAAGAGAGCTGGTGGCGTGATAGATAATGAGCATCACCTGCGTGTCTCACGGAGGAGTGGAGGCATAAAAGGAGGAGCGACGACAGTGAAGGAGGAGAGAGGACGAGGCCTGGACTTTATGTTATGTTTTGTGTTTGTGTGGGTGTGGGTGGCAGTCGTCCGTGAGGGACTGCCACCATTATGTTTTTGTATTTATGTTTTATTTTGTATTAAAGCCTGTTTAAATGTTCACCGGTTCCCGCCTCCTTCCTCACTGAACATTGAACATTGTTACAGCTTTCTTTTGAGCACAAGCGTTTGGGAGACCAGAGGATCTATAGGTCTATACATATATACAGTATATATTATATATTATTATATATATATATTCATCTCAAAAGAAAGCATGTAAAGGGTGGTTTCCACAAGAGAAAGAGGAGTTTGAAACAAGTGTGCTTAGCAAGGGTTACTGATAATAGTAAATATTATGGCAAGAGCTTAAGTATTTGTAACTCAAGTAACTAATGGCATAAGCATGCATCTATAAATAGAGCATACAATATATACAGTACTAAACAGCAGTCTGGCGTCTTCATGAACTCACTGAGCTGGTCAATATCTAGCCCTGACTAGAGACAATAGAGGCCCTGACTCTCTGTGGTCATTAAAAATCCCAGGATGTCCTTCGCAAGAGTAGGGGTTTAACCCCGGCATCCTGGCCAAATTTGCCCATTGGCCTTGGTCCATCATGGCCTACTAATCCCCCCCATACTCTAATTGGCTTCCTCACTCTGTCTCCTCTCCACCAATAAGCTGATGTGTGGTGAGCGTTCTGGCGCAATATGGCTGCCGTCGCATCATCCAGGTGGATGCTGCACATTGGTGGTGGTTGAGGAGATTCCCCCGTACTATGTGAAGCGCTTTGAGCTCTGGAAAAGCGCTATATAAAATGTAACATTTCTTTTTTTTAACATTTCTAATGAAGACATACACATTTAATCAACTGCACTTTCCAGGAAGGTTTATATCCAACCAATAAATTAATCTATGCTTTAACTTTGGGTGGTTCCATTTTAGAAACAGTTCCAAATTTCTAAGAACCATGAATTCGATAAGACGTGCATTTCAATTCTGCTTATCATTTCTTGTGTGCACATTTTAAAGCATTGATTTTAAAGCATTCAAGTGCAAGAAGATGCAAAAGAGAATGAATCATCTGTAGTCTTTGACTCAATGGGGGTTATGTGCAACAAACTTAATTATTCTATAAAACAGTTTGCATCACTTCTGGTTCAGGTCTGTTGTATGTGCTTTGCTAAATATAGAACAGTTTTACTAAAGATACTTTCAAAAGAGCAACCAAATGTGAACATAAACAATTTCCTTTACATATGCAGAGAGAAATATAAAAGTTTTGCAAAAAGACAGAGCTGATGTGTTTGATTTCTAAATGTATGCCTTCATTTATTTTACCTTGTTGGATTCTAAACAGATAATCGGAATCGATAAGCAGAATCAGAATCACTGAAATTCAACCCTGAATATGATACACAACCCTAATATTTATGCCATAATTATAATGATAAAAAGTTGAGATATAACTTTAACTTTGGCTTTTTCTGTCATAATTGTTTCATCAGCCAACACTGACATTTACTTCCATGCTGGTTTTTGAAGGGATATAGTGCGTATATTTTTGTGTCCATAAACAGCACGTAGCCGTGATAGATGGGCAGAACAAAGCTAAGTGGCAGGGGGCCAGTTATAGCCCATCCACGTCAGCACTGGCCTTTATTCATTCTAGTCTTATTAAAGCATCTAAGTATAGCGTCAAAGTGTAAGCTGGAGTTACACACATAGACACACACAAATATACAAATGTTCCTGGCCACTGCGATCACCTCCAGGATATGAGTTGGATCAGACAAAAGCTTCTGTGTTTTCTGAATTTAAATGTGAGCTAAATGAAGAGCTCTCAACAAAACAGGGTAATAGAGAGAAAAGGAGAACAAGAGAGCACATCAAAAGGGAAGGTCACCACAATGGGCTTTGTGTCATATCACAGACCATCGTGCTCTGCATTTACGCAGGCAAAAAAGATGGAGTTTTTATATAGATTTATATATTACAGCTTTTGCATCAGAAATACATTTGACTATGTGAAATAACACACATACACAACAAGAAGCAATTGTATTATGTCCATACATTTCCGTCCAAGCACATTATAGAATGTTTTTTTCCAAGGGCACCAAATGTGTTTACTCTGAAAGCTCTGCACTCTTTCTTTGGTTCCTTGCTCTCGCCTCGTTCCATATAAAGGCAGCGCTGCATTAGCTGTCCTCCGGGTGAGCAAATATTGCTCTTTAGTTAATTAGATCAGACTGCAGCGTGTTTTTGTTCCATACTGGATGATGACCACTTTGTGTGGGAGAGGAGGTGTCAGTTCGAGAGTGTCTGCTCACTTGTTTTTCTTTGCTTCAAAGATCTCAGTCTTTCTCTCTCTCTCTTTTGTCTCTCATCTTTCTTAGATCCAATAAGTGGATTAAGGTCCACTGTCTGACCAAGAAATTATACTTTTTCATTGATGGCTTGGGTGTATATGTGTGTGTGTGTGTGTGTGTGAGAGAGAGAGACAAAATTGTTGAACAATATCTAAATAAATTAGCTACACCTTAAAAACATCTCTTTAATGAATGTCTTCAAATTAATTGCTTAATAAAGATAATTCATGTAGTGTGTTCTCCTCAGAATATGATAGTTCTGTAGTAGTATTAAAGGAATAGTCTATGATATAATAAAAGTCCTGTCAAGTCAATAAGATGTAGCAATCAAAGTTAATTTTGACCTGCTTTTCTAACAACTTTAAGGGTATTTTCCAATTAAGCAACATCACACAACTGGTGATGGAGTGAATATTATTCAGAACCTGAATCAACTTTAATGTGATTCAGTTCCAGAAAGATCTAGCCACTAAATATAGCCAAATAATAAAGGCCTGTTGACACTAAAGACGATCTATATCTATAAAGATATAATGTGACCACACATTTAAGCTGCCTTCAAATGCTGTCAAAAATGAAGTCGTGATTAAGCTTGTCGCGTTCAAGTGGTTTGGAATAAAAAAACAGGAATCATAGAACTCAGGTTTATTCTTCCCTATTTATTGGGAAAATCTTAAAGTCAAAATTATATTTAGATTACATATTCATTGACATACACTCACCACACTATTTAGATTCTGGAATTTCAATTTCAAATAGGCTACAAGTTATTTTAACCATGTATAAAAAATTCCATATGCTTCAAATGAGCTATACATATATGTAAATATGCAATGACAAGACAAGGTGATGTAGCTGTAGAAAAAAACAAACAAATAATGAATACCAGTCATGGCAGCAATAACCCAACCTCTAAACATAACTGCCACTAGGGTGTAAGCATAAAAGTGAGTATGAAAATGTCCAAATCAAATTTCACGAATACATGCAAATTAGTCACCAATGCAATGAGACTGAGTTAGATGTCTTATCTTACATGTGAAGATGGTTGATAGCATAAACTACGATTTCCACCTCAGTTTTATTTTTAGTTTATGGTAATAGACTAAGGGGAAAAGATTGTGACTTACTAAAAAAAAAAACAGGGTACAGATATGTTTGCTTACCTATATGTGCTGTTTATGTATGACTACGTATTTGCTCCCCTTAGAGTTTCATCATAATTGTTTGTGGCATTATAAGCTGAATGTACTCGTTTCAGGTTGATGCTGGCAGGGGAGCCCGGTGCTGTAGGTGTACCTGGAAACAAACGAGAAATCTCTGTTGTCCCCTGGGTCCCGGCTCATCTGGGGCAACACACCTCAAACACATACTGGCAACATTTCAGATTCATGCTCACACACTTGCATCAGCTCTCCTTCCCTCCTTCCACCTTACCCTGAGGTTTTCCCTCCTCTGCTCACTGCCATTTCGTCCTTCACTAAGACCTGCTCAATCTCTCTACATGCGAATTTGTCACCTCAGTCCACCTCCATCCTGATACAGCCATTTGGTTGAGCATGGAGAAGCCCAAAGGCATCAAGGCTGTTGACTGGAGGTCCAAACCTAATTAGCATCTCCATCTGGTTGTATTATAGGGGCATGTTTCCGCTCCGTCTGATGATTTAGGCACTGTGGCTTTATTAGGTTATTCAGTCTAGCCTCCGCTGGTATTTCCTGCAGGACATTTAGGCTGAGAGTGAGAGCACTTTGCGGCTCAGATCAGATAAAGTGTAGAAAGTGCTTCTTCTGTTTACTTCATAAATTTCAGTGAAAGTGTCTAATAATAAGACAGGAAAGAAACCCTACTGACACACATAGGCCATTGTCAAGGGACCCCATGAACTAATTTTTTAAAGGGATAGTTCACTAAAAATATATGAAAAAAAAATCTGTTATCATGTTGTTCCAAATATATATGACTTTCTTTCTTTTAAAGAACACAAAATATATTTTATGGTTGTTTCAAGATATTTTGAAGGATGTTTTCCATCACTGAAAGTCAGTGGGGTCAAAAAAAAACTGTGACCCCATTGTCATTCATTATATGGACAAAAAATACTCAAAATGTCCTCTGATGTTTTACATTGTAACACAAGGGGGACTCAACGGCAGGGATCCAATCGCTTTGTCTTTATTAAGAATGGTCGTACGGGCAGAAGGTCAGGGCAAACAGAGGTCATACATGGACGGTAATACAGGCAGGGATCACAAAGGCAGGCAGACGGAATCAGGATCGTTGTACAGGCGGGAGTCAAGACAGGCAGTTATCAATCATCAACGTTATTTCAGGCACAGGTCAGGGCAGGCAGAACACGGTCAAACTACAGGCAAACAGGCAGAATCAGAAACAGGATAAACAGGCAGGAATAGTAACGCTCAGAAATGACAACCGGGGCTAATTAAGACTTCGCAGTGAGTGCATGGGTGAAGGAGTCTTTTATAGTTCATAAGATGAACAACAGCTGGTGTGAACAAACAGTCATGATGGTGATCAGCTGGTGTGTGTAATCAGTCCAATGTACTGCATGATGGGAAATGTAGTGTGTAGTGTAGTGTCAGTTTATGTGTGAGCTCCCTCTCAACATGTCTGCACCATTGCGGCGGCATGGGTAATGTCGTTCCCAAAGTGTCTTCGAAGCAGCACAAGATCCCTTGAAAGCGAATGTCTCAGTTACAACTGTAACCTTGGTTCCCTGAAGTGGAACTTACTTCAGCCACTTTTAGCTGCCATTGCTGGCGTTTGGCATGCTCTTATAGCTTTCTGGTTCATGATGTCAGTGGCCTCTGATGTACATTCACACCACTGGTTCGATTTCACCCATGCTTCATGACGTAGTCACACTAAGTGTTCCCAAAGCATCTTCGACGCAGCGTCTCATTCCATCTTTAGGGAACAAAGGTTACAGTCGTAACCAAGATGTTTCGCATGAAATATTTGTTCTGTTTCAGAAGGTAAAAATTATATTTCTACCACTTGAATGTTTTATTTTAAGCAGTTTTGCAGAATATTCTGTGTATAGATTATTTTCCCCTTGATGAACACTGCCATTTGCAGCAGTGATGACATCAGACATTTTTCCTCATCCCATTTCTATTGGTATTCTCTGTGCATTTGCCTGTCTCTGAAGAGGCTTTGCTGTCTGTCCTTTCAGTGCTGTATTGATAAAGCTCTATAAATAGACATGTTGCTGTGCATGTCGCTGGGAGGGAAGGGACAGTTCACTGAAATCCCCCTGATCAATCAGACCATGACTGCTGGAGCTTATTGATTCACCTCAAAATAACAGTCTGGCTAGATAGAGTTTAGCACAACTGCCCAGTCGCTCACTGACCTTTAACCTGCTGCAGCCTATATCCCGAACCCACCTCGGACCTTGCATTGGAAATATGTCATTACCACCAACTTTATAAATCTTGTGGTCGTCAGCTGTGAGGAATAGCATACTTTTTTTGTCATATTGTCATTAATATTAATAAATATTAACATTTAATTTTAATTTATTATTATTAATGTATTATTAACTTATTTATTATTATTATGAATGGGGCTGAAGCAGGAATCTCATGTTTTTTGTTTTTGTGATAAAATATGTTATAATATAATATAATATAATATAATATAATATAATATAATATAATATAATATAATATAATATAATATAATATAATATAATATAATATAATATAATATAATATAATATAATATAATATAATATAATATAATATAATATAATATAAATGTATATAGCATGAACTGAGAACAAATCTTTATGCCACGTGCATCAGTGATTAGAGATCAGAGATCACAACACAATAGTAGAATACTGAGGCTCCTCGCTGAGTTAATCTGAGGTTTTATCCCAATGTAATCTCACCGTTTCAATCCATCTCTCTGGAAACACATTCAGTGTCCTCAGAAGCAAAAATATACATTATAATGTGAACACAAGTAGAAAGACAAACACGCACACGCACACACCTACATGTACACACACACACCTACATGTACACACACACACACACACACACACACGCATACACACACACATACATATACATATACATACATACACATTAATGAAATTAATAAACAAAAAGCAAAAAGACATCAAAGAAACTCCAAACTCACCATATACAGTAGCAATAAAAGTACAGAGTCGAATAAGGCCAATAAAAAATTATCTTAGGAAATTACTTACAATATAGCTTAAGTTTCATTTAATTCAGTAATTCCAATCCAGATTCTACATTTAGGGAAAAGCTCTCAGTTCAGCACTTATCAAAACTGATCCCATCTCATTCTATGTATATGCACAAAAGGTTGGAGAAAAACAGGAAATTATACATTAGAACAAAGGAAAAGTCAGATTTCCTTGACTGCTATTGTCTTGGATGTTACCACCTACGCCATTGTGGCTTTCCATGACCAGGGTGAATTGGGTTTCCTAGAGAAAGGTCCTAGAGAAAAGTATAAAGCACAATGAACAAAACAGATGACACATTTTTCCTGTTTTTATTTGCAGAGAAGAATAAATGACATTTTCAAAGGAGGGTGACTCATGTTTGCTTGACAGCAGAAAGAAAATCTCGCTTTTTCAGAATGAAAGAGTCTTTTTAAGTGAAAAGTTCTATTTGAACACTGTCTCTGGCCTTAGGTCTCTTTTTGCTTCATTATAATATTAATATAATTAATATTTAACAATATAAATGTTATTAATATTAGTTTGCTTGGTTTCAGAGATATTCAGAGGGGTCACAAAGTCACATGTTTTCTTTTATATATAAGGCAAAATGTGGAACACACTGCTTTCCGCCCAATACAGGTCCTTTGAATTTATTGTATTTATATTACATTGTACTTATTGTATTAAAAATAAAATTTGATAAATTGCATTTTTAATTTGCATATAAATTAAATAAATAATAATAATAATAATAAATTATCTAAAAATGTTAATATTAGTTTGTTTGGTTTCAGAAGGCTTCAGGTCACTTGCTGCTCTTGATGAACAGTGTGAATCTTGTCATGGTTCTGAATACAGTGTTTGTAATGTGTATTGACTGTGAATTTGAATAGTCATTATACTTTTTTAAATGAATTCACAGGGAAAGATTTCTTCAAATTCTCTTGCCCTTCTCTCTCTTTCTTTCTTCTCCTTATCCCTGTGATATTGTGTAGGAGTAGCAGGTCTTCATTATTAATTATCAGAGGAGCTCCCAGGCCAGAAGCCTGTTATGAGGAGTGGGATACAGATCAGAGGGCACATCAGGTCAGCCCACTCATTTGGCCAGAAGCACAGTGCCGTAATCTCCCCCAGAATGTTTCTAGAGAGCACATTTACCCCTTTTTTGCATCATTTATCCTTCTTGATCTCTCTTTTGTCTCCCTTCCCGAAAGCCTCAACAAAAACAAAGACTATCTTAAGTACTGTTATGAAGCACACAATTGCACAGCATAATAAAAACCTCTACCTATTCCTGAGATTAGACAAATACACACAGCGTATGGAACATACACTTATAAGTCCTCATTAAACGTCTTACATAATTTAGTTAGTAATACAAGCTAAACATAGTATAATTATGTAAAAATGAATAACACTACAATATTTGCAAACTTAAGTCACCTTAAGTGTGTATTAAAAATTGTGTCTTAAAAATATAAAACCTAGAGGCATCTGCAAACAAATATAGAGTTTTCTCAGAGACAACATCACTTGTCTGAGCTATTTTTGAAATCATTTTAAATCAAGTGGTGTCAAGGTTATTTCTTACTAGCCTTTAAAAGCATGTATATTTCTTTCAACTCTTATTGGTTTTATACTGTATAATACAATATAAACTTTGGAAGAGAGTTGGCGTAATAAAGTAAAATGTGTGAAAGACAATTAGTATTTTTTTTGAACATTTAAACATGAAAACCTATTCTAGTAAAAACTAAATCAAGAAACGTATTGTATATTTTGACTATCAGTCTGAAAAAGTCATATCAATTTCCTTTTTTAGTGATTAAATCTTGCTTTTTTTATTTTTACTACCATCTCAAGTCACAATTTACAAAGGGAAGTGAATGTTTATGTATAGACGCAGTCATTCACATGCATATGCGCCACATGCTGTGTTTAGGGGTGGTTTCCGAGAGACTAACCGCTCCTTTCATCCCAGATCTAGTTCTGCCCTGATCTTTCCAACTAAACCACTGCAATGTCAGCCACACTAACAAGCTGTAAACCTCTCATCTTTGTTCTCTCATCTCTTGCTCTCTTTTAGACCGTAGTGGTAAGAAAAGCAGCTCCTCTCTCCTTCTGAGGTAACTATGAGATTCGTTGACTTTCCACTACAAACAGAATCAAACAGATGCAGTTGCAGAAGCAAACATGACATCAGAGCCACTAGCTGCATCCCTGGCCAGGGCAGAAGGACTGTGGCAAGGCTTAAAATAGAAGCTCCGTCGCCTTTATCAGCCTTATCATCAAGCTGCAGATGACAAGAGAGAAAAAAACTGAAACACTGCAGTATAATCTACCTGTTGCAAAGATGTACGCTCACAGTGCAACAAGGAACACAACATACTATAATGACTACTGTATACATTTTTAAACAATATAACATTTCTTAAAATAAAAATGCAAATACTAAAATACCGTATGCACACAATAAAATTATTCACAAATAATATATACAGCATATAAATATAGAACATTTGTTATCGAGCAGACAACATACATAATAATATTAACCTTAAGATTAGCAAAATAAAAGACAAAATTAATCAAGACCAGTTTCAAGCAAGATTTGAAATTTGTTCACAACGCAAAACTCTTCCAATATGGGACTCTGTCAGGGTTCTGTCACTTCGGTCTAGTTTATTTTTGGTTGTACGCTCTAGTCCATGTGACCTGTCTTGTGTGCTGATCCTGACACTTCGGTCTAGTTCGGTTTTGGTTTTGTGTCGGTATTTGAATGATCATGCTTTGTGTGTCTATCTTCTGTGTTGAGTACATGAGATGAGTGTTCGCTCATCTTGTTCTGTAAACGTTTGGTTTCGAGTTTGCTCGGGCTGCGCACTCTCTTGTTCGCATGTATCTTTGCGTTCTGCATTCTTTATCAGGCTAATTTGAAGCTGGAGACCATCTCAACAGCTCTTCCTACAATGTCTAAAGAAGGAGTAGGAATGTTGCCACAAACATCTCATTAGTTCTCTTCACATTAATGGAGAGGTTGTTTGCTCTGCACCAAACCTCCATTCGTTCCACCTCCTGTCTGTATTTTGAATCATGATTGTTGGAAATTAGACTGACCACTACAGTATTGTTTGGAAATTGAATAATACAAGTTCTTGATTGCGTGGCTGTGCAATCGTAGGTCAATAAAGTGTAGAGCAGGGGTCTTAATACACAGCCCTGTGGGGTGCTGATATTAAGAATAATAGAGGAGGATGAGTGGTTGTGAATTCTAACAAACTGTGGCCTATTTGTTAGAAAATCCAGAGAGATTGACTCAAACAATGCATTGCTAGCTTATTCACTTGTGTTTGTGTAATAATTGTACTAAAAGCTGAGCTAAAATCCAATAATAAAATTCTGACATACGAATCTCTGTTCTCTAAATAAGTAAGGGCTAAGTAAACCACAGATGAGATAGCATGTAGGGATCCACATTGGCCCCTATATTATCTTTTATGTGAGCAATAACTAACCTATAGCGTCAATATCGTGCCAAAAAGAAACGAGCGCAAAACTGACGTTTGCGCGCGTGAAAATCACATCCGCGAGCGGAAAACAGATCTACACGCGTAAATACGGGTACCCGCGAGCTCATTTTAATCACTCGCGCGCGCGTGATATCTAATCTGCGCGCGCGCTCTCGATTTTCTCTCGACTGCTCTTTTTGCTCGCGCGAACATTTTGATTTTTGTCAGTCGTGGGGCGGGGCTTAGTAACCTCAAATGTCATTGGTTCATTTCATTTATTCCGGACGTCAGTTGTGATTGGACGCCAGTGATTGTCAATCTAGAGTTGAGGCGGATAACTTTGCTTTTTATACTTTATACAGGTTTTCAGATGGATAATCAAAGAGAGCTAAATAGTGATCCCCATGTTTTAAATGTATTTTGTTATATATGCTGTGTTTTGTATGCTTTCTTGTTTGAAAACTGTAAAGGTGGAGATAATATATTAGCTAGCTGTTTATCATTTGAGCTTTTTGAGAAAGATGGTCCTGGTGGAAACGCCCATAATACTTGCAATGTAATGCACAGGAAGGTTTGTCTGCAGCATCTCTGCTAACTGTTCTCGAAACCTTCAGTCCATCAAACCTTTATAATGATCAAGTTCTCCGAGCGCGTCTTTTTTGGATCAGTGCCAGATAGCGCGTGAAAACACGTGTGAATTTAGTGATTGATCACGTAACACATGAACACCGGTGTGATCGTACACATCAACGGGTGAAGGGTTTGTTATCTGAACTTCATATCTGCTGCTCTTGTTCAGTGCAAGAAAACCTACTCCCTGACAAAAAAAGCATGTTCCCCACGGTCACGCGCGCCCCCCCTGGCGCGCCCCACTATTTGAGAACCACTGACATAAACCGACCAGGAAGCAAGGCAGGAACAGGACCGTAACACAGAACATCCAGGAACACATGACTGACAACAACACCACACAGGACAGCAAACACACCGGGATTAACTAGGGAACACATGAGGAAGGTAACAAGTAGAAACAGCTGGGATCAATGAAGGGAAAAGAGGGAACAAGATGGGCGGGGTTTCACAATAACAAGACACAACAAAGGGGCAGTGTCAGACCTCTGTCAACCAACACACAAGAAACCCAAATTGAGGTGACAGAACCCTGACAGCAATTTCATTGGCCAATGTTCATTGGCTCATTTAGTTACCACTTGGAGGTGATTGGTCTCCAAAGCAAGACCCCATGACGTCACTCTGACGTATTGTTGAATGTGACTCACTGATTGGGACTGTGAATAGCTGTTTGTTACTCATAGAGCAGTTCATTCTGCAGTGACATTTTCCAGAATTTCATTGGCACAGTAAACATAGACAAAGTAACCTAAAATGTTTAAACTTTGTCTAAATGTGATTTTTGTTTTAATACCAGGGTCATTTAGAACTTGCACATGTTGCTTAAATGTTGGCTGTAATTGTTTTTTTTTTTTTTATTGTTTATTGAAACATACTTTTTCACTCAATCTTTGCAAAGTCTTGTTTGTGTTACACTACAATTCTGAGTGTTCTCGTCCTGGTTTTCCCGTGTTATGGTTTTAGATTTGCCTGTGTTTCTTTTGGATTTTAATTGTGGATTAACTACCCTCAATAAAGTGATTTTTGGATCTTTTGAGAAGAATGTATGAGTTTAATTGATTGTGTTACATTGAAGAATGGATGGACAAAAGGAACGTCACTTGCTTCAGACTGTATGGAATAAACCAAATACAGAAGCCTCCTGTCAGTCGCACACATCTGGGGTATATTGCTGCACTGCTTTAGACACCAAACAGGGGCACCACTTAGCGCGACTAAAGCATGTGGAAACCTAAAGCAACTTCACATTTCTCATTTCATGCCTTTCTATCACCCTTTATCCAATAACTCACCAGGACGACTCAAGGGAGGGGCAGAGCAGGTGCACTTTACATGAAAGGCCAGAACAAAGGGCCGTCCAATCACAGACCGTGGTGACCTGGGCCCTAAGGATGATGGGACCTGGTCAATGTCACCCCGAAATGTCTGTTACTGCTATCAGGGTTAAAACAAGTATGTGTGATAATGGGAATCAGAGATCTCATGCTGAGATGAAATGCAGTTGGTTGCACCTGTCTTGTTAATAACAGCTAACATTCCATCTGTGTAGTTTGCGAGAAGTAAAGTTTTGCTATACCATCTTGCTATAACACAAATTACAAAAGGTTCAGGAATGTTTTGTTTATTTTAGTAAGTTAGATCCAGTATTTCAAGTATTTTTGGAGAGAGGTTCAAATTATTAGCTGGAGATGAGAGAAGGCATAGTAAATCAGGCCTGCCCTAAAATAACTCAACCTTCAATGTTGAAGGCATTTTATGACCCTCCAGAGAGTGAAAGAATTAGTTCTCTTTCCTTTAGACTTCTCTTGCCCTCAGCTTAACAGACAGCCCTGTATTAATTAATTAATCTCATTATTACTCAATATGTCTGTCCTCACTGTAAGCAGAGATATTCCTACAAAGTAAATGTTTTAAAATGTTATAAGATATCATCTCATTTTACTTTAAATTTATGTGGCAATAGTAACAACAGAAAATCATCAATGGGCACGTGCATAAATTACTGTTCAGTATTACCCAGATTCTTTGTGATAAAATCTTTACAACACTTTTTTTCTTTCTTTTGAAATGAATTGAGATTCCATTGAATCTCTTTAATAAGTAATAAAAGTCAGGAGTCACACCACATTTCAAATCACCATTCATTCTGTGGTTGAAATCATATTTTAAACATTTTTTAAATAAAATCCCTCATCTTGGTGAAGCTAATATCAAAATTAGCACTTCCTAAAAACACATAATGCAGTATTTTCACACTTTTAACACTATTTCTTTCAATTGCAGCTTGACTGGAACTGGCACAATCAAAATATTACAGTTGTAAATACTATGATATTTGCCTTGAATGTTCTTTGTTTTCTTTACTCATCATGTCTCATATTTCAAAAAAAGAATACGCTTCACTGACACTGGTGTCTCCATGGTAGCTAAGTACACTAAGCTTAAACGTTTGGATTTAATTTTGGCTTGTGCTGGAAATGATGCCACAATTAGTAATTTGAGTTAAAATGTACATAAAATATTTTCACACAATAAATATTGAAATAGTTCAAGTGTATTTCACCATTTAGATTATTAAAAATGTGATGAATAGGTCACACATTATGTTAGGTGTTTCTTCTATGTATTTACAAAAAAACAATCATTGTTTGGTACAATGTACTTTGTTTGTTCATGTTGTATTGCAAAACACATTTGCTGCTATTGAGGTGGGATACAAGTGTAAGGGAAGGGTCAACAGTTGTAATTATAGATCAAATTGCATGCAGGTAGACTTTTTTTAAATATAAGTACGATCTAAAAAGCATGTATGCATTATATCAAATTATTAATTTAAAAGTCAGTACAGAGCAGTTAAAGACACTTATAATATAACACTAACATTATACAATATAAAGTGATACCAATAAGTATTGTTACGATGTATTTTCATATTTTAACAGACAAATATAAAATAATAATATTATATTCTAAATGTACTTTTTAAATAATTTTATGATGTATAAATGTTTATATTTTATACTAATTATTATAAATAATTATACTATTAGGCCTGTACTATTATTGCAAATAATAATTAGAATGTATGAAATAAATAAAAGCAAATCCAACATTTTTGTGGGAAATTGCATGCATATATCACTTGCCCCTCTCGTCAAATCCGTATATATAGAGAAAGAAAAGTTGCTCCGGCTACTTTGACGCTATAACATGGACTCAGGTTGACTGAGAGCCATGTGCAGTTTATTAGAGCAAAGCAAGTTCAGAATACAAACAGACGTGGGTCAGAATACCAGAGAAAACAACAATTTCAGAGGCAGAGCTGTAAACATGGTCATAACAGGCAGAAGATCATGGCAGGCAGCAAACAGAAATAGAAGTAGTTCAGACAAACACAAGTGGCAGGCAGCAAAGAATTGTACAAGGTAATCTACAGCAGAGTCAAACAGGGGCAGAAAAGCACAGGGAAAATAAAACTCGGAGCCAGGGCAAACAAGATGTTACCTTGGAGTGATCACACACAAGGGGTTTAAATAGTCTGAGTGATGAAGAACAGATTTGCGGTAATCAGTCCAGGAATTGGGAATGTAGTCCAAACTAAATGCTAGTTCTCAGGTGAGTGAAACCTCCGGTGGCCAATGAAGGAATCTTCACCGGCGGTCGTGACAAATCTGTGTATAGATAGGTTAGTTGTCACCGCAAGCAAGAAAGGTTGACATGGAACACATTAAATCTCAAAGTTCCGGGGAATCACCTTTTCATTAAAAACACAGGAGGGTCTTCTAGCAAAACGAGAAAGGAATAGGGCTTACAATAAAACCAGAATCAACATGGGCTTGGGTTTTCGGTGATAGTGAACTGAAGGATTTGAAATGTTGTAAAAGTGATGCAGAGAGGGTGTTTTTACGAAACAGGTGAATACGGTATTTTATTGAACAGATGAATTGTCTATGTAGCTCTCTAAACAAAGTTTGATACAATGTACTAATTGTGTATATATATATGTTTTACAATGTACTTTTAAATACCTGCATGTAATTGACACTTCTCTAACCCCTTAACCATACTCCTCAACCTTTAATGTAGCTTTAATTTAATTTAGCTCCTATGAGATAGAAGTGCCAGAGTTGAAGAAACATCCACAAATGTTCAAGTAAGCAGAACAAATAGCTGTTTGACTGTCAGCTGGTCTCATCTCCATTCTGCCAGCACACAGCAGCAGTAGAAGGATGAGTATGAGATGTGTGAAGGGCCACTGCTGCTGAGAGATGGAGCAAACCACAGATGCATTTGCACAGAATTATCACATTTTTTCACACACGTTTTCTCTCTCAGACACATACAGGCACCGTTTTTTTTTTCATATTCCACATGCCTTATAAATAGCAGAGAAACAAATGATGCAGTACATTGTGCATGTTGTTGCAGGCTTGGAATGTTCGCTTTTCATCTTTTACCAGCAGGTGGCAAAACTCAATGGCTTTAATTAAACTCAAATTAAAACTCAGTTTAAATTATCTATCCATTCACTAAACAGGCAATTATTTACGACTGACGTTGCACAAACCATCAACAAGTTTCTGATGTTAAGGGCTTTTTTAATCCCAAGTGCATATTTAACCATACCACCAAAGAGGGTCTAATGCAAAAGGCTTTAATTGTATTGTATTTTCAGATATGTATGCTGGGGAGTGCAGGTAAATTGTTTACCTACCACTATGGAAATGTAGATTGCTCTGTTACTTTAAAATCTGATGCTGTTGCTTAGAGACCATGTTCTGCGTCAAGCCTGAAATGGCTCCCAATATAGAGCACAATAGCTCTCATTCTGTTCAGCTCCACCCCTGTCTGCACTCTTATTGATTGATCTCCAAATGGATTAAATCTAAGATTAGATCACTAGTACGTATGTAAGCTCATCATTACAGTGGTACTATGATTCGTGGCGTGCTCTGATCCATACCAGGCCACAAGTGTGAAATCGACCCATGCTGATCTCATTGTCAAGGTTCATTATATTCTAAAACTCTTTGACAAGGAAATAGCCACACGATTCGTATGATCTCATATCATTAAAATGTCTTAATCACCCATTTGGTAAAAGCAGGCCTACTACTCATTGTGTCTTTCTTCCGTTTCTGAGAAACCAACAAATTACAAAAGAAGATTTTCAATTTTTAGAGTCAAACAGGAAGCTTGTGAAAGGACATCTCATGAAAGTACTATCCTATTTGCGTAAGGATGTGTGAAGCTTTCAGCGTTTCCTCTTTCAAGCACATTACACTTCCCCATCCAAGTTTCTCTCGCACAATAACAGCTACCAAATCCCAGCCCACACTCCAGTACTTCACAATGAAGAATCAACAAGGATACAAAAGTTAGGGAAAAAGCACATTGTTATATATACAGGCCCATATGCAACCGTTCAAAAGTTTTCGGTTTCTTATACTCACCAATGCTGCATTTCTTTCATAAAAATTACAGTAAAAATACAGCCAAAACCAAAATTGTTTTCTATTTGAATATATTTTACAACGTAATGTATTCCTCTGATAGTAAAGCAGCCATTACTCCAGTCTTTACTGTCACATCAGTGGTGAAAGCAGCTCTGTTTGGCATGGTAATGGATATGACAATGTTGATATATTTGGTCTTTGATATTATAAATCTGCTACACTGCTGCTGCTGTTATTGTTAGTGTTGTACAAGACTTACTGCTGCCAATAAATACACAACATACTGCTGTGAGCAAGACATGCTGCTGCTGTACAATATATCATACATGAATTACCCATAGCAGATTTATACAGGTGGTGCTGGGGAAGGTGGAGGGAATCAGATTCATGATAGCACTTTGTTTGTGCTGCAGCATTTACTTGAAGCAGAAATTACTATTTTAGTTTTTATACTTCAACTTTTCATGATTTCAATTCAATGTCATTTGTCATTCCTTTGCAATTATTTATTAGCAATTTCTTGCTTAGGAGTGAAAATTGTTTTTACACATTTTTTTCAGTCTATGTTTTTACTTCTGTACTTTATATGATCTATACATATTCTACAAAACTTGACTCTGAGACACTAACCTCATAATAGACCTATAAGTCTATAAGAATTTCAAAATATATCAAATATTAGATCTGAGACACTAAACTAAACCTACGTCACAATATCCACCAGTGGCCATGTGCGATGTGGAATCAGACTCAAAGCAGTAGTTCCAAGCGAAACATGCTTTATTCAAAAACGTAAAACAAAAACACTTTAAATATAACATAAACAGCACTCTTCGTTCAAACATGAATAAACTAGAAACCATCTGGAGAAAGGAGGAGAAGGCATCCACACACAACGACAACAAAACCACGACATGAAAACGTTCACAACTGACAAAGACAAAGGAGCACAGGAGGGTATTTAAAGACAAACACAGGATAGGGAACCGCTGACGGGACTTAGTATCTTGATTAGGCATAAACGGGACATGCAGGACCTAGAAGATACATAAAGGGACCTGGAAGGGAACAACACAGGACAAGACCATGACATCCTATAAATCTAAAAGAATTTCAATATAGATCAAATATTAGATAAAGTTATCAAATGTTTGATAAAACAGTAATTCAATATTTATTTTATTTTCATGCATTTTCGCACATTTTTGTCATATTAATTGCTATTTTTGCTCTGAGCCCAGGTAATTTTGACCGTTGAACAAAAAAAGATAGCGTGTAATGTCTAGTTTCCTGAGTAAGTGATTTGTCTGTCACGAATTCTTCTTTTGTAAGTCCACTTTCACAATAACACAACTCAGTGCTCCTTACAGAGAAACAATCACATATTGTACTGACTCACAGTAGCCTCAGACTGAGTAGTCTGGCCTGATTAGAGTTTTAAAGGGAAAGATGTGACCTCTCTATCCTGATGGCCTATAGGATCTGTGTGTCATGTACTCACCTAAAGCTGTTATTACAAGAAAAAAAAAGTGATTCATATTTCAATGTTATATTAAAATACCATGACTCTGTACTGAAAATGTGATACATAACTTAAGATTATACCTATAATGTTATGATTGGCCATAGACATTCATAAATTCGTAATGGGCCCATTTACAGTTATGGTGTTTATGGTGCACTTACTGCTCTTGATCTTCATAATGAAGTCACTTCTCTGTTGCAATGTTAGTCTGAGATCAGTCAAGGACATGCACCTCATTCATACACTCATACACTGAGGATTTCTGTCAGAAACTCAACAGCAGAGGAAGTGGTCAGATGGCCATCTGAAGTTTAAAGGTCTCTAAACATTGTCAGAGGATATGAAAAAGTTGTGCTCTCGCAATTCCTCTTTCCTCATGTCGGTGGTTTGAAACGATTGAACCACAGCAGTGCTGTGTGGACTGAGTCATTGGTTGCCTCTCACTTACTGTCACACATTACAGAATATTCACGGCCCTACACTAGTGTCATAAAACTTACGATTGAATGCTACAACATATTTCTGTAACACCTGCTATGAAACCTGCTATGAAACTATATATGCATGATACAATAGTTAGTTCAAGCCCTTGAATTTGATTGAATGAGTGGCTTCCAGCAGTGCTGATATTGAGTGAAAAGTTTCCCGGCAACATTTTTCAGCAGATATGGTTCTGGAAGGTTTTTCTTTTCTTTTCTTCTTTTTTGAAATAGGGATTTTAAAAGGTCTTTGTTAAAGTGCTATAGGCAATGAACTAAGTCAACCAGCCTTAAAAAATGTATTCAAGAAATTTAAACAAAACACTGATTCATTCTGGAACGAAATGACACTTATAAGTTGCTTAGAAGTGTGTGACGGGAGATTTTGTAGCTATAAGCCACATGTGTATGTGAATCTCAGCATTGTCATGAAATGAAAAAAGTACATTGTTTCTACTCTGAAAGCTTTCAGTTCTCACTTTTTCACATAGAAATACCTTGAAGTAATAGTAAGGAATACCCAAGGATGAAAATGAATCAAAATTTACTCCCCCGTGTCATTTCCAAATCCTTTTTTTTCTTCTGTGGAACACAATTTTTTTTTTAAAGAATCTCATTGCAGCTCTTTTGTATAAAACAACAGTTCCCTGTCCACGTTTACCACATTGATATAAATAGCACTTATTTTCTGACATTCTGACACATAATCATGAGTCATTTGAATTGCCATTTTATATATATATATATATATATATATATATATATATATATAAAGAAAATTCTAGACTAGTTGGAATATGTTGTTCTTACATTTCCAACTCACACAAATCTGTGGTGAGAATGATCCTGGGTTCACGAGGACTTTAGTTGGCAGTATGGCGGTGACACTGCCCCCTCAAGCCATCTGACTGGAGAATCGTACACCTGCTGGGCTTCATCAGGAAAAAGCTGCTCTGTGCCAGGCATGCTACACATTGTACAGAGAATGTTATATTTTATGATAGTCAACAGAACCACAGACCTTCGGACTATGCATTCATTAGCATTATGGTATTAAAACATGCTACCCAGAGACATTTTTAACCTTGTCTCACCTGTTTTATTCATCCGTCCCACTGACTTGTCCCTGTGATTTTTTTTTTAGTTACCAGTAATTTTTTGACTTTCATCACACATTCTGTCAGAACTGCTGAACCATGATTAATTATCATCCAAACACTATGAGTGTGACTGTTGATCTGGGGACAGAAAGTGTGAGATATCTCTCTTTTTAACAAAAAAAAACTCATTACTTAACAAATTTGATTAGCTTTACTGCTTTTCATTTAAATGTATGCATTTACTGAGGTTATTTTTGTAATGTCCCAAGGCCCATCATAAAAGTTATCTTCTAATTAGATTTTATTCATAGATGTGAACTGCTTCATATGCATTTATTATATAGTTAATCACAGGACAAGTTTCAACCAAAAATTGCTAACTATGTTGGAGTACTCAAGACTTAAAAAGCAAATGAATAATTTAATCAGCGCAGTAGCTATTTTTGCTGCCATAAAAACCAAATTGGGTTTTGAATCAATGAACAAATTTGAACGACTTTGCTCTATAAGCTTGTTTTTGCCATGGGATAAAAAAGTAATAAGGTAATTGTGACTTTTTAATTTATTTTTCTATATAACTTCTTTTTGATCGTTGAACACAAAAATATTCTAAGTAAGTGACTTACTTAATTGTGCATAATAACACAATTCAGTGTTCCTTATAGCAGTGTTTTTCAACCAGTGTTTATTCGATTCCCAGTCAAGACACTTTGATAAGAATGACTGTATTGTTAATATAGGCTATAGAGTTTCATTTTGTGATATTGTCGGTTGGTGGTGTGCCTTGTGATTTTTTTTCAATGAAGAAATGTACTTTGGCTCAAAAAAGTTTGAAAAACACTGTCTTAAAGAGACAAATACATACTGTACTGACTTCTTTCTGACTTTTTTCTCACAATTTTGAGATTTATAAGCTCAAAAGTTAATATCTCACAGTTACAAAAATAGCTGTGAGACATAAACCCATAATTCTGACTTTATTTATCGTAATTGTGAGATATAAGCTTGAAATTGCGAAGGAAAATTTCAGAATTGTAAGATAAAAAGTCATAGTTATTTTTATTTTTAAAAAACAATTATTTTCCTCCATACTCTTCAAACCCGAACTACACCCTTTATTTACATATAGCCAAGTCAGAAAAATATGAACTCGAATTGATGAATCATATTGTGGCCAGTGGGGCGTGGTCTAGAGGCTGCTGCAGGCGGAGGAGGAGTTTGGGAGGGCTGATGGTTAAGGGACACGCCTCTGTTAACGAGATCTAACAGGTGTATTCATTTTGCAGTGACTCGAGAGACGGGATAAAAGCCGGGCCAAGAGAGAGAGAAGGGGGGTGATTGTGGCAACACCACATGCTGCTGCTGGTGGAGAACGGCGGAGAAGCTGCTGAAAAGCATTTGAAAAGCATTTGTGTTATTTTTGTTAAAGCCCCTGTGCTTGTGTTTATTTTTGGTGTTGCAGCAAATAAAGCCTGCCAAACGAAGTTTACCAGCTCTCCTGTCTCGACATTCTGAAAAGGTGTCACAGTGGTGCCGAAACCCGGGAGATCTTACGCAGGAATCGGGCATTATTATCATGGAGTCGGGGCCCTTGGGGGAATTTGTGACTTCCCTTGCCAACCTCCATCATGCCCAGCACCAAGCCCTTATGGAGCTCAGGGAGGAACAGGACAGGAGGTTCCAGGCCCTGATGGAGCTCCAACAGGAGGACCGCCAGCTGCTGCGGGAGGTGCTGACCCACGGTGCTGCGCCCACCCCACCCTCAACGACCCCGCTGCCGCCTCAGGTTCCCCTGCAGAAAATGGGGCCTGGGGATGACCCGGAGGCCTTTATAGAACTATTTGAGCGCACTGCGGAGGCCTGCCACTGGCCAGAGGGTGAGTGGGCTGTGCGACTGATTCCCCTGCTAACGGGGGATGCCCAGCTTGCAGCGCGGGAGCTGCCAGCACAGAGTTTACTCCACTACAGAGACCTGAAAAGGGCTATTTTGCAAAGGGTGGGGCGTAGCCCGGAACAACACCGTCAACACTTCCGGTCCCTCACCCTCCAGGAGTGTGGGTCGCCCTTCGCCTTCGCTCAGCAGCTGCGGGGGGCCTGTCGTCGCTGGCTGCTACCAGAGAGCCGGGATGTGGATGGAGTGATCGAGGTGGTCGTCCTAGAGCAGTACTGCCGCCAGCTTCCGAAGCGGACGGCGGAATGGGTGCAGTGCCACCGACCAACAACACTGGAGGCTGCGGTCCAGTTGGCAGAAGACCACCTGGCTGCCTACGGAACGGCGGCCAGCCCCTCACTCTCTCCCTCTCTCCCCCCTCCCCTGTCTGTTCCTACACCCTCTCCGACTGTCCCTGTTTTCAGGTCCCGTGAAGGACGACGACCTGTGCCGGCTCCGAGAACCCGGCAAAGGGCACCCGGCCCATTCCCGACACCGCGGGTCAGTTCCTGGGACCCATTGGCCCGGCCTGTGCCGCTACCAAGATCGGGGACAGCAGGCTCTGGCCCGGTATCCTTTGCTAACCCCCCTCTCTCGTCTCACCTGCAGGAGGCTGGTTCCGCTGCCACCATTGTGGAGGAGAGGTCTGGGCCGCTCTGTTGGCGTTGTGGGGAGCCGGGACATTTCCGGGATCAGTGTGCCTCGATGGAGGTGGATACGCTGATCCGGATCCCCGAGACGCCACCCAGCGCCCCCGATCGAGCCGGGCAGTATTATGTACCAGTAAGTGTCGGGGGAAATACCTATCAGGCTTTGGTGGATACAGGCTGTAACCAGACCTCTATCCATCAAAGACTGATTCAACGCGGGGCATTGAATACGAGCCGTGTTGTGAAGGTGCGGTGTGTGCACGGGGATGTTCGTGAATATCCACTTGCTTCGGTCACAGTTCAATTGGGGGACCAAAAGCATAGAGTGGAGGCGGCGGTTAATCCCCACCTCAGCCACCCGGTGATCTTGGGAACAAATTGGCCATTATTTCCAATGTTATTAGGGGAACTATTCAAGGGTGGCGCCTGCAAAAATCAAGCGAATCCGGAGGTGAGAACCGCTGGGGCGGGCGAGAGGGACCCAGGTCCACCCGAGACTGTCCCGGGGGTGGGGGCCCCATTGGGAGAGGGGCCGGTGGCCTTCCCCCCCCTTGGGGACTTCCCCCTGGAGCAGTCCCGGGATGAGACCCTGCGGCATGCCTTTGACCAGGTTCAATCAATTGATGGTCACCTCGTAGAGCCCGGGCGTGTTCTCTCCTACCCATATTTCGCAGTAATCAAAGACAGGTTATATCGCGTGACGCAGGACACGCAAACAAAAGAGGATATAACCCAGCTGTTAGTACCGAAGGGCCGCCGGGAAATGCTATTCCAGGCGGCCCACCACAATCCAATGGCCGGACATTTAGGGCAGGATAAGACACTTAACCGTCTCATGGCCCGATTCTATTGGCCGGGCATTCGCGGAGATGTCCGCAGGTGGTGTGCGGCCTGCCGCGAATGCCAGTTGGTTAATCCACCGGCCGTCCCAAAAGCGCCTTTGCGCCCCTTACCACTCATGGAGGTCCCCTTCGAAAGAATTGGTATGGACCTCGTCGGGCCATTAGAGCGGTCAGCACGGGGGCATCGCTTTGCATTAGTTCTCGTGGACTATGCAACGCGATACCCGGAAGCAGTGGCGCTTCGCAACATTTCGGCAAAGAGTGTTGCGGACGCCCTCTTCCGAATTATCTCCCGGGTGGGGATCCCGAAAGAGATCCTCACCGACCAAGGCACAACTTTTATGTCACGTACACTACGCACGTACACACGTACACTACTAAACTTTACGAATTACTGGGCATTAAATCCATACGCACGAGTGTCTACCATCCTCAAACCGATGGTCTGGTAGAACGGTTTAATCGAACCTTAAAGAATATGATTCGTAAGTTCGTTCACGAGGATGCAAAAAATTGGGATCGCTGGTTGGAACCCCTGATGTTTGCGGTGCGCGAGGTCCCCCAAGCCTCCACCGGGTTTTCGCCCTTCGAGCTTCTCTACGGTCGTCGGCCCCGAGGGGTGCTTGATGTCCTTAGGGAAGTTTGGGAGGACGGACCTACTAACGCGAAAAACGAAATTCAGTACGTACTGGACCTGAGAACAAAACTCCATACACTGGGGCGGCTCAAAATGGAGAATTTGCTCCAGGCCCAGGAACGTCAAAGCCGACTCTACAACCAGGGTACTCAACTACGCGAGTTTGCACCGGGAGAAGGAGTGTTTGGCCATCAAGTGGGCGGTCCTCACCCTCCGGTACTACCTCTTGGGACGGGCTTTCACCCTCTGTTCGGACCACGCTCCGCTCCAGTGGCTCCACCGCATGAAAGACACCAATGCGCGGATCACCCGTTGGTATCTGGCGTTGCAGCCATTTAAGTTTCAGGTGGTCCACAGGCCGGGGGCGCAGATGGCTGTGGCCGACTTCCTCTCCAGAAATGGGGGGGGAGTGGGTGGCAGGCCGGATGGCTCCCCGGCCTGAGACGGGCGGTGGGGGTATGTGGCCAGTGGGGCGTGGTCTAGAGGCTGCTGCAGGCGGAGGAGGAGTTTGGGAGGGCTGATGGTTAAGGGACACGCCTCTGTTAACGAGATCTAACAGGTGTATTCATTTTGCAGTGACTCGAGAGACGGGATAAAAGCCGGGCCAAGAGAGAGAGAAGGGGGGTGATTGTGGCAACACCACATGCTGCTGCTGGTGGAGAACGGCGGAGAAGCTGCTGAAAAGCATTTGAAAAGCATTTGTGTTATTTTTGTTAAAGCCCCTGTGCTTGTGTTTATTTTTGGTGTTGCAGCAAATAAAGCCTGCCAAACGAAGTTTACCAGCTCTCCTGTCTCAACATTCTGAAAAGGTGTCACACATATATATGAACCGATTCACTAGAATGAATCAGACCTTCAAACCATAAACATGAGTGGACTTTTTAGGACAGGGAGTCCAAACCTGCTCCTGTGGAGAGTTTAGCTCCAACCTTCTTTTTTTTTAAACACACCTGAACCAGCTAATCAAGGTCTTCATACTTCCTAGAAACTTCCAGGCAAGTGTGTTGAAGCTGGATGGAGCTAAACTCAGCAGAATTGGAATCACACAAATTAAATAGAACTTTCATCAAGTATATGAGAGTGCGAAATGTTAAGACAAATCAGTTCACAATACTAAACTGGATTAGAAATGAGTTAGACATGAGAGAGAATCATTTAGAACAAACCGATTCACTGGAATGAATAAGACATTGCATGACTGACAGAACCAATTTACTAGAATGATTTGGACAATCAAACACAACAAATGAGGGAGTCAGGCATTCCAAAGACACATATGAGAGAGAACTGTTCGAAAAGTACTAATTCACTCAAATAAATCAGACTTATCAGCTTAGAAATTAAAGTCAGCACGAAACAAAAGTTGCAATAGTCTTTTTTTCCTATTGTGATGTATATCTGTAATGTAAATGGGTTCTCAAACAAGAAAAAATGCAGGGTGGGACTTGATTTTGTCCATCAGCAATTGTTTGGATAGTTTGGATTGCAGTTGTTTGCTACTGATGCGATCTCTGACAGGTTGTCCCATCCTGGCGGCAGGATACACGTCATCAGAGAAGAGAAGGTTTCAGCAGGTGATTTGTTGCCAGCCAGCAACTCTACAAGCAGTGTTTGTGCAGCAGGTTCAACACGAAACTGATTTCATACTGACCTTTATAGCAAAATAGAGCAAGCTTTGGTGATAACTAATAAATAGTTACTTACTACAATAGAAATTTCTGACTCCAAATGACATCAAAAGTGGAAAATGTAGATCTAAAATGTACATTTCCACACAAACTGACCATCAGCCATAGCTTTCAGATCCCATCTTTATTTTTGTTATAGCTCAACTGTCACATAATTGAAAGCACATGATGTGGGATATGAAAGGCAGTGAAGGATACATCTATACTCTCTTTAAAAATCAATCAGACGAAGGTATCTCAGGAGAAAGAAACTGAAGCTAACTCTGGATTTGGACTTGCTTTGATGCCTTTCTACCTTGGAACATGTCCTTGGCAGCATTTTTTTACTTTTCAGAAGCAGCTGAGATGTCGTTGAAAGTGGGAGGGGAAGCTGTTTTGATTGAAGTTTACATGGGATAAATGATTTAGAATAAACACTGCTATTTTCCATAAAAATAAGAATTGTCTGTAACAAGGACAGTTTATTTTAGTGTGTACTTGTTACACATTTTATGTGTATTTACTATAGAAATAACTATAAATTAGGCATAATTGCATGTAACTAACCCTAAACCAAACCCTAATCCAACCCTAACCATACAGTAAGTACATGTACTTAATTAATATTACTCAGTACTTAAATGTATAATTACACTGTAACAATAACACATTAAAATAAAACTCAACTAAATAGTCAAATGCTCCTGAAATGGTGTTAAATTATAAATCACTCTTGTAGTTAGTTTCAAACACTGACTATAAGCAGGCTAATGTATTTAAATACATAACAGATTCATGCTTAGATAATCACAGTGTCCAGAGTTTATTGCATGCAATGACCTCAAAATAACAGCTTACAGTTGAGTTATTTTCATACTGGAGCATCTTGTAAAATTATAGAGCAGGTTTCTTTTTTTTTTAGTTTGCTTCTCCATTTGCGCTGTTCTCTGTTCTTCTTTCAAAAACATGTTTTATGTTCTAATGGCCTTGTTTGATTGAAATAGCGTATCTAGCACGGTTGTCGAATTAATACCTGCTTTAGATTTATTCTGGTGTGTAACCTCAAGCATTGGTTGCACTGCGCTGATTCGCATGTCAACATGACACAACATTTTCTCAAGCTGAGAGTTTTTCCCCTGCTACTACAGTAAATCCATCATCACGTTTGTTTGCAGGCTTTGCGCATCAACAAAAAACCCTAAAATTCCCCAGGATCCATCTACACACATTCCCAACCATCTTCTCTCTGTATACTTTTGTCTAATGATGAAGGGATGCGGTGGGGAGTTTCTCTGATGGATGACGAAGTTTATTGTGCTGCAGACGAGTGTTTGTGGTATGAGGGAGAAAGAGCCGGTTTGTGCAGGTGTACGGCGGCCACAGTAGTGTTTATCCTGGCTCTGTATTGTGTCTGGAAACGGGGACTCTGACGGAGTTTAAACGCCCCCTGCGGCCTCAAAAACACTCTAGAACATGAGACAAACGAGGAGTCCAAGAAGAGAGAAGCTTAGCTGGTTTCCTGAGAATATGGGCAGGTCTTTTTTTAAGGAATTCTGCCTTTAAAAATCTTTTCTTCTCCTATGAAGGCTTTCCTGTAGCTCAAACAGTAGAGAGTGGCGCTTGCAACGCCAAAGTCATGGGTTTGATTCCCAGGGAAAGCAAGAACTGATTAGAATGTTAATGTGTTTCTTGAATGCAATGTAAGTCGCTTTGGATAAAAGCATCTGCCAAATGGATTAATGTGATAAAGGTGAAGCATTACCAACAGACTACCAAAAGTTCTTTATTGATATTGATGCGTCCGAACCTTTCCATTGAGCAAAAGATACTTTATTTGGAAAAATGTTCTTTAGATTATTAAAATATTCTTTATCCTAAGAAAAAAAAAATCTTTAGGAAACCCAGAATGGTTCTTCTGTGGCATTGCTGCGAAACCCCTTATGGAACCTTTATTTTTAAGAGTACCATTTGATTCTGATATACATGTATGCATTTACTAATAAATTGTAACTTAAGCATAACTTTAGTTATGAACAAACATTCTCCTAGTAATTTTAACAGAGCATAGTTTCAAAGATCTCAAAAATGTTGTGCAAATGTTCTCAAAACATTAGCAGAAAATGTTCCTGCAATTTTTTTATTATTTACATACTTTCCCTCGGAATCAAACCCGTGAAATTGGTTTTGTTAGCATCATGTTCTTCTGTTTCAACTACAGGATTACTTGTGGAACATTTTTCTGAATTATTTTAGCTGGATGTTTGTCTAACTTTTTTTAAACATTACAACTTATTAGTTTCAGAGAGCATTCAAAAGTAGCTTTGTTTGCAAAATGATAAAATATAACGTTCCCTTAATGTTTTCGCAAACTATCCCATAACCAAGAGAACAGAGAACATTCAGAAATAACATTTTCATAACTTGATGGGGATCTTAACCAAACGTACTTGGAACATGTTTTGTTAACTGGGATCCAAATTTTTGATTAAAATAAATAACTGGAATCACATACTAATATACAGTATTTGTTAGAATTATGAAAAAGGATCATCTTGCCCCACTACTGATGCATGATGACCCCCTTCCTGTAATATGAAACCCCCTTGATGAATATGAAACTTAGAAATAAACCAAAATAAACTTGTGTTAACTTAAAATCTAAATATTACAGAATATCTCAAGTACATCTGATGTGACTTTTTTAAAATGCTAAACACAATTCTGTGTGAATATATGTTGACAAATAATACATTTGAATAATTAAATGATGACTCAGTGTAAAATCATTCTATGAAATATACACAGTCCTATACTTTTAACTGACGTGATATCATAATAGCAATGGACTCAATTCACACATTCTGCTCAACTGGCCTATGGGCTACAGTGAATAATGAAGGTGTTTGAAATGTAAGCAATTTATGGAATTATTAAAAATTAGCTCAATGAATTATAATAATTATTGAGATAAATTATGCAACAACAGCAAGTAGAGGCCTTCTGTCCTGTTTTCTGAGGGAGGCAAGAGTCTAAGCTTAATGTTTCACTTTTCACTGAATAATAAATAAATAAATTTTAATCTGCATGAAATGCTGTGACACCTATTATATTAATTTTTTTAAAAGTGCAAAAATTTTTTTTTAAATAAACAGTATGGCTTGATATTTTCTTATTTAATGATGTAACATTCAGACATTGTTAAGTGTGGCTTAGGAGTTGAAATAATTTTGGAGCCACTGCATATGGGCAGAAATGCATTAGTGAGAAATTCATTCTGCACAGAAATATATATGCACCTGCTGCATTGCTTTCTCTGCAATTTGAGGAAGAGGAAGACTGCCACCTAATGTTCAAATGACAATAACTCTACATTATCCTGAAGGGAAAAAAACTATTATTCCAGAATCTGCAGCCTGTATGACATTAAAGACATGAATGATCAGTTATGCCTCATAACAGGAGGGTCTTTCCCCCCTCCGTCTGTCACTGATAACTGTTGGGAACGCAGTGGGACAGGGACCCTTTCATCCCTCCTGAGGGCGGGTGGAAGATGCGATTAGCACAGATTATGTACAGATTTGTCATCGTCATAAATCCACAGCTGTCGAGGGCTTCACATTTTTACGTGTCACTTCAATCGCATTCCTGTCTGTCTCCGCCTGCTTTACAGCTTCTGTCCAACTACTGACAGCAGAAGAAGAGGGTCATCCTTCTGCCTTCTGCTGCACTCCTCCATCAAGATGTCACGTTTCACGTCATGCTGCCTGAATGCTTGTTAGGAGCAAATTGGAACCCCATTAGTCCTCCGTACAAGGTGTTGTCTGAACTCTGGATCCTTCGTCATTCAGGACTTTCCCTCCTCTTCTAGTGATCATGTCCTTTCTTCTCCTCACACCTCCTTTCTTCCATGTTAAACTGCATGTGTGAGAGTGTCTGTGTGTGTGCTTGTTTAACCCAGATTGAGAGGTCCAAATGTCCCCATTAGGATAGTAATATCATTCATTTTTGATCTTATGGGAAAACATTTTTCGGGCCCCATGAGGAAAACAACTTATAAATCAAATGTAATGAAAATATAAAAATTCACAAAGTTTTCAGTGATTGTTAGGCTTATGGTTAGGTGGTGTACTATAGAGTTTAAAAATCATTATGTCTATGGAAGTTCTCCATAAAACATGGGAAAGCAATGTGTGTGTGTGTGTGTGTGCGCGCGCGTGTGTGTGTGCGCGCGCGTGTGTGTGTGCGCGTGTGTGTGTGTGTGTGTGTGTGTGTGTGTGTGTGTGTGTGTGTGTGTGTGTGTGTGTGTGTGTGTGTGTGTGTGCATGCATACATCTCTTTCCAGCTGTTTGCTATTCCTCATGCTGACGGCCTGGGAGTCTTCTTTGACCCAGTGTCCCCTTCCTTTCACAGATCTGCACTACTGAGACAATATTAATTTCCTCACAATCTATACATTTACAGGTATTGTTATTGCACATATTGTATAGTTACTGTAAAAATTGTAGTAAATTTATAGTGAAAAAAAACCCATAAATGACATGCAGAGAATTCCCTGTGCAACTTCACATTTGATCATGTTTCTTCAGTTTTCTGTTATCAATTATTAGGATTTTATGTTGCATGTTGTTAAATTAATGTTTATTGCATTATTTTATTGTGATGTGTTACATTTTGTATGTGTGTAATTACAGGTTGTTCTGTAAATAGATTTATATTTTATTGTATTTTTACAGGATTATTTGGGAAACCACTGCTGCTAGGTTTTTTTTTTCTTCTGAAAAACGACATGACTTGCATTATCAACGACATTATTTGTACATTGTATAGTACCGACACACCTATTCATTCTCTATTATTACTATTTTCCACATTTTAAAACGATAATAAAGTTCTCAATACTATAAAATAACACAAAAGTATGTATTAAAATTATGTAAGCATGGGAATTATTATTAATTAACACTTTATGAAGGGTGCATTTTAAACAGTATAAATATATAATACTAAAACTAAATCTTTTTTTATTTAAATTTAAATATTATAATTTTTAAAAGAAGTTCATACATAAACAGAAAAATATACCCTATCTTTGTTTAAAAATCAAACAAGTGATACATTTATTGTACGGTTTTGACCGTTTTGAATTGAATTACTGATGAATAGAATAAACTCTTTAAAAAAAACTCTACAAATTAGTAGAAATGACAGAAATTTCATACTTAAATAGATAAAATGTTGTATAAATTAATTATTTAACAATGTAACTAACATACTTATTAACATTATCAAAACATAATGTGGAACATTATTTTGAAAATCAAGGATGTATCCTTACTTGGGGTTGGACCAAATATAAAAGTTGGAGGAAACCCCATTTTGATCAACCACTATTGTGAATCTTGGTAAGGAGAAATGTAATATTATGACTATACATTGGTAGTATATAGAAATGTTGTAAACGCAAAAGTACTAAAGCTCACATTCTAGATGTTTAGGGCATTGATTCCATTATAATGTATCAGCAGCTTTGTCGTGGCTTTATAAAAAGACCTGCACGTTAGTAAGACCAAGTGAGACCCTTTTGTTTTAGACTGAGAAATATGGTGATGATGATCACACATGGTCACCGTCACAATGAGCCATAAACCTCACGGGAAGTGTAAAGTTCAAAGGTCAGCAGGTCTCAAACAGGACTGGAATACAGAGGCAGAGCAGGGGCAGAGTGGGCTTGACCTGCCCTGTGCCCTTCGGCCTCCCTTCACCGCCCATTACCGGCCATCTACTAATTTAATTTGTTGGAACGTTCAGTCATTGTGAAGCCAAATTCCATCTGGGGTTAGTGGGGTCTTATGGGGTTTATGAAGCTCAATCCGTAGGGATCATCCTGCTCTGAATGGGTTAGTCCCTAACACTATCGTTCACAGCTCACATCACCCCATCTAACAAAACGTTGTGTATTTGGAAATGTATATAGATATATAACACACATAACATAATAGCATAACACATTGTTGCAGATTTGTGTGCTGCACATGATGTGATTCTCCCATTCCACCACATCCCAAAGGTGTTCTGTTGGATTGAGAACTGGTGAATGGAGGCCATTTGTTGTTGTTGTTGTTTTATGAGCACGTTATCTTGTGGAAAGTAGCCATCAGAAGATGGACCCACTGTGGACATAAAGAGATGGACATGATCAGCAGAAATACTTAGGCTGTGATGTTTAAATGATGCTCAGTTGTTACTAATCGGTTTAAAGAGTGGCAAGAAAATATCCCCACAATGTTTTTCCAATCTTCTACTTTCCAATTTTGTTGATCCTGTGTGAATTGTAGCCTCAGTTTCCCGTTCTTTGCTGACAGGACTGGTACTCTGTGTGTTTTCTGATGCTGTAGTCCATTCGCTTCTTGAGTATTCAGAGATGCTCTTTAGCAGACCTCGGTTAAAACGATTGGATATTTGAGTTACTGTTGCCTTTCTTTCAGATCAAACCAATCAGTCCATTCTCCTCTAAATTCTAGCATAAACAAGACTTTTTTTCGCCCACAGAACTGTCACTCACTGGGTATTTTATCTTTTTCAGCTCATTCTCTGTAACCTAGAGATTGATGTGCATGAAAATCCCAGTAGATCAGCATTTTCTGAAATATCCAGACCAGCCCATTAGGCACCAACAACCACAGCACATTCAATATCACTTAAATTACCTTCCTTCCCCATTCCTGATACTCAGAACTTAAGCAGATACTCTTGGTGTATATATAAAACATCAACCAAAAACAGCACGAATGGTGCCGGATGTGAAACGGATGTTAACACAACAACAACAGACTCTATTATACTCTAGTTTCATACTTTACATTCACTTTTTCGATTAATATAAATATCTAATGTAATATGAGCATTTGGCAGACGCTTTTATCCAAAGTGACTTACATTGCATTCAAGAAACACATTGAATCAGGTCTTGCTTTCCCTGGGATCAAACCTATGACCCTGGTGTTGTAAACAATTCTCTACTGATTGAGCTTTCATGTAGACACTATATAGACATTAAAATGATATATTTTCTATTAGGTTATGTCAATATAAATATAATTGGTTTTATAGAAAAATATAACAACATATTAAATAAACATTTTTATTACAATTTTAATTGTCATTAATCACCAACTAAATCTCCAACGTTGCCCATACTGTTTCAAACAACAGAGGGCAGTATTGCACAATCAGAGAAGATTTAAATATATTTGACTTCATTCAATTTTAAATGACCCAATACTCATAATTTCTGTAACGTAAAATCCCAGCAGGATGCCACAGTCATGCTCATTCTAGTTGGAAGAGATCCAATCAGCAACACATGATATGTAAAAGCTTTATTTAACTTTATTGAGTGCTTGGCTGTGTTACCCGTGTTGCTCTGAATGAGTAGAATCCTTTCATTTACAAGTTCTAGTTGTTATTTCATTAGACTGGGGTCAAGAAAAACAAGACTAAAATAAAATGCTAATCTCTCCAATAATATATATATATATATATAGAGAGAGAGAGAGATTTGTATAAATATCTATTAACACTGATGAGCCAAAATATCACGAACAGTAACAGGGGATAGGGCGCAAAAAAGCATTGAAAGGGGTTCCTTGGACTTGCAAACATAGGGAACCACTTTAAGTGATATACAGAACCTTTGTCAATGATGCTGTGAAGAACTATAAGAGGTGCCATGTTTTGTTTTCTCAATAACAGAGTTTTCTTTGAGGACCGCTTGTGTACTGACAGCATGTGCCTGACCTGATCTGCACACTGACACACTCAACAACAACAAAACAAATTGATAATCTGAATATGATTCATATTTGTCAGTCACAGGTAATGTGTAATTATGTAATAGTACCTGAAATGCCCGTTAAATTAAGCCTCCCTAGTGATCGTGTGTTCACACTACAGAATTAAAGTACCATTTAATTACATTTGAAGTTAATGAGATAATTAACAATGATTGAGCATTGATGATGAACACCTGCTGTTAACAAGCAGAATCACTGAAGGAAAGAATATCACAAGAACTACAACTGACAGTCAATTCTTGTAGTTCTCCTAATGTGTGGGATGCAGGAGAAATGGGCAAGAATAAAAAGCTGAGGAATTAAATCTCAAATTGTTATGACAAGGTGACTAGATCAGAGTATCTCAGAAACGCCAAGGCTAGTGGGTTGCTCCCGGTTGGCAGTGGAGAGAATTTACCAACAGTGGTCTGAGGAGAGATTTTGGCAGTGCGAGGTGAACAAAGTGGATTAGCCAGGTGGTCATAATGTTTTGGCTCATCTTTGTATAGATGCAAGTTGAAGTTGAACAAATTTAGTCCAAAAAATCCACAGGTATCTAAATATACATTTTATGAAGGCAGGTATTCACACTACCGTTCAAAAGCTTGGGGTCAGTAAGATTACTTTTTTTTTAAGAAATTTTCACTTTTATTCAAGGATGTATTTATTTAAAAGTGACAGTAAATACACTCAAGTGAAAGATTTCTGTATATATTGAGCTTTCTATTCATCAAAGAATCTCATACAAATGTTTCAGGGTTTCCACAAAAAAATTAAGCGGGTGTTTCAGCATTGATAATAAGAAATGACTCTTGAGCACCAAATCAGCATATTAAAATGGTGCATCTCTAAAGAACAATGTGACACTGAGGTAGTGTGAGATAGTGTGACACAAATTATACTGAAAATTTTGCTTTACCATCACAGGAATGTGTTTTATATTTATATATTATTATTTTATATATAAGCAAACTGATGTTTTAAATTGTAATATTTCACAATGTTATGTTTGTTACCATTTTGAATAATTATTTCAGAAGCATTTCTGTGCTTTATTAATACAACATTCCTTCAGAAAACAAAACACGCTTAATTTACAGTTTGGTCAAAAGTTTGTGTCTCCTGTGAAGCAAAGGACCTGAATTAATCTATTAATAATTGCTACATATCTGACTGTCTTTAACAGCTTTCCCCAAAGAATAAATGATAAAAAAAATTAAAAAGATGATAAATTACTATACAAATGACCTATACATGTACCCATGCAGGTATCCTGATTACCCATCAATACCCCAGAGCATTACAAAACACTTCAAATCTATCTCACTCTAAAAAACTAGTTAAGAAGTAAAATACCAAATAAATAATATACTGTCCAACAATTGTCTTTTGACTTCAATTCAAAGAAGGAATTGGATAGTGTGTAAAGAACTGCAAATTCGACAGCTATGTTGTCCTACTTTGTAAACGTTATTACATATTTGAAAAACCAAGGCATTTGTTTGGCATTTGCTGGGACACACATATATATATATATATATATATATATATATATATATATATATATATATTGCTTTGGGACACATTTTTGACGGGGCAATAGATTTGCAACATCTCATGAGAGACATTTAAAGAGACATTTATCAAAGCACAGTGTCAGCACTGTTCATATAACAGTGAAGCCCCAGATGAACGATTCTTATATCTAGCTGATCCAAACAGGCTGGTTCTTCATTCATCTTAGACGTCATGCAGAGCCACAAGACACTGCATTTTCCCCCCCTTTTTTAGCCTTTTCTTCACCTCAAGTTCTGCTTCTTCCTTCTCATCCTGCATTCTACGGAGCTCTTTTTTGGCACAGGTATTATGGTTCACATGACCAACTCTGCCAACTCTTAGACAGTCAATGATCCTCATGTTCATGTTCATTATCATCAGCTGCACGATCACAAGTATCCTCCTAAAAACAGGTTTGGATGGCTGGGATGTTGTGCCATATGTGCCGTGTTACTCTCCATTGTATAGTTTGTGTGGCCTTCATTCTAAAACTGATTAGGGAGATGATTTTAATATGAATACTTATCTTAATGTCAGTTCTAAAATCCCAAGATCAATCTTTTCCAGTACTGATTTTACAGGCCCACTGCAAAAGAGTTTAAATCAAATGGGCTGCAAACAATAGCATACAGTGTGACCAATGTGGTCTAATTTATTAACAAAATTCCTCTTATGTTGTTTTTAGCGAATCAAAAATATACAGTGTAGTCCAAATAAGCAAATTGGCTGTTACTGTTGAGTCAGTCTTTGAATCATAAAAAAAAAAAAAAAATCACAATCTGTCTAATGAATCCCTCACTGAATATCTGGAATATTTTACTAATACAATAAAGAACAGTGAAATTCAGTGAGCAGTAGACCAATCACAACAGACTAGGCCATCTAACCAATCAGAGCAGAGTAGGCTCTCAGAAAGAAGTTTAGAGAGACCAAACCTTTATTTTTAAGAGAGAAGGTAGGTTAAACTACACAGAAATGTTTTGGTTCTAACCTGGCCTATGTAAGCTGGATGATCCAGGCTTGGTCTGAAGTCTTCTCCTTCGTCCTGTCCCGAGTACATCTTCCTCTCCGTATCACCATCCAGACCATTGAGCAGCTCCTTAATGTCCTGAGCAGTGAACTCGCTCAAGCCTGTGTCACCGGCAGTGATATAAGGTGAAGAGAGCTGCTGGGAATAGCTGATGGACACAGTGCTTCAGATCCAGAGGGGGTGTTTCCAGGTAAAAGCATCCAGGTTGCAGGAGCTCTGGCTGGAAGAGGGGAGGAGCCTGCTGTTCATCACTGGCTGTAACTTCAGTAAGGTTCCCACAAACCTGAGCATTCCTGAGTTGAGTGAGTGTCACATGCCTGCTGATGGAGAGGTGCAAGGTTTGAGCACTGTGGTTGTTGGTTTGTTGTCAGAACCTGGTGTTTTTGGATTACAACGTTTTCTTTCCCTTTGTATGGTTTAGACATTGTGCATTGCTGTCCTTGAGGATCGCTTTAGAGATCTGCAGTAGCCTGCAGTTCAGTGTGAGGTTGTGTTTTTGGTTCAGGATGCTCTATTGTAAAAGTTATCTGCTTTTCCTGAGGTACTAATGCGAGAGGCTCACATGAAACCTGTGGGACTAACACAGGAGCTTGCTGTGGAGGTGTGAAGGTCTGTGAAGGCTTCCTGATGAGATACTTATCCATCACATTCTCCTGGACATCATCTAAACAGTCCATCTTTGTCCTGAGAGACTGTTGCACATAGGACAAGATGCCATCGGTGAGGTCTGCCACATTGTTGCGACCATCAAGACCAATCCTGAGAAACTCTTCCTCTTGTTGTAGCAATTTCAGATCTTCTGAGCTAATGCCTAAGCTCCACATTAAGTTCAGTATCTCACAGCTGTCATCTCCTCCAGACCCAATGACTGGTTCTCGTTTGAACACAGAGCTTTCAGAGAGGGAAAGAATACTTCCTTGCCAGTTACTGGAAAAGATTCCACAAAGATCCTCATTTCCTAAGTCCTGTGCCGAGACGGGGCGCTCATCCGCAGAACACACAGATATTGACTCGTCCTGCTTCAGCATGGAGCCCAGCAGGGAGTCAGGGTCTACACTTCCAGTGGTTCTGAGTTGGTTGTCTTCAGCAGTGGGATCAGAAGGTGTGGTGTTACCCTGAGATCTGGGCAGGTTCATGTCATAGAGAACAGCCTCTCCTGTAGTAAAGCTGAAGGGAAGCATCATAGCACGCTTTCTCAGATTCTCCTCACCTTCCTCATCCCTACAGAAGACAGCATGACTGATTTTCAAGCAAGAAACAATATTAAATGCTACTACCAGATAACAATGTTAATCTGAAAGAAATAAAAGTGCTTGCAACACAGCAAAAGTTAGCATAGGGTATTGGTTTCTGTTTTGCCGTTGCTGACTATACACTGTTAATTAGATGACAGAATAAAATCCCTGTTATAGCTTGCAGGCAACTGGGTTGAAAATGTCTAACTCCATGTTATGGGCCTTTCTTTTTTGATAATATGTTACACTCGGATGAACGTCACATAACAGAAGAAAAGATCTGTTGCTACTTCCATTTCATTGTGACTAATAATTATGGGGTAGAAAAAAATTGAACGTGTACATAAATTAAGACCAAAAACGAAATATACAGATATCGAATATTCAATATGAAAAAGAGACACATTCACAAAGACACAAATAAAGGCATACGTGATGACTCTCTGTGAGGCAATGATGAAATCCGGTTGCCCATTTTTGTAGACAAGTCTAGCGTTGGACTGAACCCAAATCCAGAGGTTCTGTTTAGTCAACAGTCTGAAAACAGTCAACCCACTTTCACCCGTCCTCATCACTGCAGGGGAGAGCATTATTACATTAATTTAAATAATCAGCATCTATGTTTCAACCATTAACAACAACAAAAAGATATGCATTTGATGGAAGTTCCCCTTGTCACTCCACAGCACCCTTAGCAACTGAAACATGTGTTTGTTAACAAATGATAATGCAAGTGCAGTAACGCAAGTGCAGACGTTGTCCCAATGTCGGCAGCAATGTCACCCTGTAGCCTACGACTGGTTGCTGAAGCCAAGCAGGGCTGAGGCTGGTTATTTCCTGGATGGGAGACTCCTTTGAAAAACTAGGTTGCTGCTGGAAGTGGTGTTAGGAGGCCAGCAGGAGGTGCTCACCCTGCGGTCTGTGTGGGTCCTACCGCCCCAGTATAGTGACGGGGACACTGTACTGCAACAAGCACCGTCTTTTGGATGAGACATTAAACCGAGGTCCTGACTCTCTGTGGTCATTAAAAATCCCAGGAGAGGAACCCCGGCATCCTGGCCAGATTTGTCCATTATGGCTTCCTAACCATCCCCATACTCTGATTGTCTTCATCATTCTGTCTCCTCTCCACCAATAAGCTGGTATGTGGTGAGCGTTCTGGTGCAATATGGCTGCCGTCGCATCATCCAGGTGGATGCTGCACCCTAGTGGCGGTTGAGGAGATTCCCCCTTCCATGTAAGTGCTTTGAGTGTCTATGAAAAAGTGCTATATAAATGTAATGAATTATTATTATTATTATTATTGTAATAATGTAATGAATAATGAAATGTAATGAATAATTATTATTAATGTTGACAAAAATTGTGAGGCATTGTGTGTAAACATAAGGGTTATTGTAGAATAAAATGAATGAAATTAAACTTTTGAATACTACACAAACCTCCAATAATGAAATACAGCGGAGTTTGGTTATGTCGACGGTCTCAGGGGTTGCAAAAAAGCGTCGAGATAACCGTTTAGCGAGATAACCAACACCCAATATATCCATTTATTAGATGAAGCGATCAGCATGCTATAAAAATGTACATACACTATGTACGTTTGCTAACAACAAAAGGCATATGTGCACCAACTAACAGCAGAGATTTACCAGTATACAATAAAAACACTTTTGATTTTTGATACAAACCTTTAATTATATTCTCCAACATTGCAAACACAATTTTGCTCACAGCATAAACAGTCATAATATATTTGTGAGGTCATCACGCTGTACTAGATTGCATACTTTCTTGCGTTCTGCCTGTCTAATGTGCTTTCTCAACAAATTCGGCTTCGTCCCGTCTTTTAATAACCGTTTTTCCGCAGCGGCGCTGAGCAGAGCGCACTTCAGAACAAAAGCAGGATGTGTTTGTGTGTTCGTTCATCTAAGCCTCATACTCATTGGTCGTTACCGCTCGTTACTGACCAATGTCAAAATATTTGAGAAGACCAATCAAATCAGAGAAGGCGGGCTTTATGTGCACACAGAAGCAGATGAGGCTTTAGGATGTGGGACCCACGGCAGCTCTCGTGACAACGTGAACGTGCTTTCACTTCACGAGAGTCCTGCGCGGCGATGTGAGTAAAGCGTCACTGACAGAGCGACCAGGAGCGCATGCACAGTGAACTAGGTACGCTCATGACTCACGAGATAACCATGTGAAGTGACGACTTTGTCCGAGATATGTGCTCGAGATATTAGTGTTCGGCGACATTAAGGAATTGAAAATACTAAGACAAATAGGGATTTTGGTGATTCCACTTCAAAAACGTCGACATAATAGGATTGGTGAGTTAACCGTGACTCGAGATAAGTGAACTCCACTGTATGTTAAAACAAATATTTTATGGATTTAATCTCACTTTGACCAATGTACTTGGTGCTTTTGTTGTTATTGGTGAAGTAAGTGTTAAACTTTCTTCTTCTGTGATCCAGAATGACAGCAGCTGAAAGATTTGAGCTGCATCCTCTACTGTACATGTGTGAATTTGCATTTCCTTCATCCTGATTTAAATTTTGGTGTTGGCATTTGCCTTAAAATAGACTTTTTATAAAAAACAAAACAAAAAACAAGCCCAGGTGAGAAAAAGCAATGCAACAAAATTACCTTTCTCAAAAAGTAACTAAGTAATGCAATTAGTTGATTTTTAAGGGAGTAACACAATGTTGTAATGCATTACTTTTCAAAGCTACCAATACTTTTCCCAAAACTTATGTTGAGTATTGTATTTGAGAGACATCAAGTGATGGCATCAAGTCCATTACCTGCATTTTCCTTCAGGTCAGTGCTGTTCATATTAAATCAAATAACCTGTTTAATACAGCACAGAAGCTCCATACTCAGCTTTCAAACATGCCGAAACGAAAAAGAGACAATAGTATTGGTGCCTCTTCGTGAAATCTAAGAACGTGTCGCCTGTCTGGTTTTCTTTCTTTTTGGGGTTTTCTGACAAGACATCCATTGCAAAACATGATTGCACCTGTTAGTCGATAGTCTCGCCTTCTCAATGACACGTTGTTAAAGACGGCAAGCGACAATTGGTCGTGTAGTCCGACATGTTTTTGTCAACAACACGACAGGAGTCAAAATTGCATAATCAGACACATCATATATTTTTTAGTTTGAACCAGACATAACCAGTCCTCCTCTTCCTGACTCCAGACACTTCAGACGTGTTTTCCTAAGCTCCTGCTCTGACCTGCTTTGCCCTTGCGCAGCATTCTGTCTGTTTTTTTCTCTGACCCGCTGCTACTGGACTCCTGACAATATTGAAATGGAATTGATCAACTGGTCAATTAGCGCGATCGACAAGATTTTTTCACAAAGAAAGGCAGCTCCGGGAGAGCCCACCTGCCCGGATGGGACGTTTGCTGCTGGGTATGCAATGGACCCATGGAACAACTGGCAGGTCCTGTGCCTAGAGGCACTATCGATTGAAGATGCAGAAGATTTATATATGATTGGATTACTGATAGCGGGATTCCTATTCTTTGGCTTCGGAATTTTCCTGACTTATCGGAAGATTGGGAAGACAGCTGCGAGCAAATTCACCGAGCCGCTGTCTGTGGATATGAAGAATTGCCTCGAGGCCGTGTCTGACCGTGTGAAGGAATTAGATCTGCGAGTGGTTAAGATTGAGGAACTGACTCGTAACCTATGTGAACTGTACCGCAACAACACAGTCGGGACAGCGAGACAGTTTGGTGATCTTTCACGGATGGTATCTGGTCTAGCTATAAGGTTGGACACGGTGCTGAGGACCAGAACTGAACTTGACTGAACTGATTATGATCCGGACAAATTACCGAAGATCGAAAATGGATTATTAAAAAAAAGGGACTTTAAGACTTTTCTGCCTCTATTTCTCTGTTGGGAATCCAGCATGATGACGTCAGCCTGGTCGCCCTTATCTTCCTTCAGGGACAAAGCCACAGAGCTGTTCTCATAACATCTGATGCTGTGACTAACTAACTCTCTCCCTCTCAACCGTCTGAGTGTCCTGCCTATCTGTTCTTATCTATTCCGCCCCCAAAACTCCAAAAAAATTCCTACACGTGACCTCGTGGACTGTGTGTGTAAAAATTGCATTATTATGTTTCCTATGTGTAATGTATGTAACGCTTGCTAATCTGCATTCTGTAATTTCTGGAAAAAGTATGGCGGCGCGTGCACACGCAGCGGCTAGGAGACTTGACTCCAAGTTTAATTTCGTTACACTGTACTTGTACATGTGAAATGACAATAAATTATCTATCTATCTATCTATCTATCTATCTATCTATAAGGGGTTTTCCCGTGCCTGACAGCGCAAGTAAAAGCATTTATCAATTGTGTCTTGTTCCAACTTAGTTTCAGTCTTTTGAATATATAATTTTTATATATATATCCTCGTTTATAGCAGTTAATGTGGACCGGAACCCCCGCGATAGGTGAAAAATCTGCGAAGTAGGATCAGCCAATCAGCTCACGGGATACATCCACTCGTGCTCTCATTCGTCGATCTTGCGGCGGGAACCAATCACGTGTCTTGAATGAGTGCCCGTGGGTGTGTACAAAGCCTCTGAGAGAGTTTCTCTCTTTGTCTGGCATCATGGGAAACTGTTTCTCACGCATCACGATAAAACAACGCTGCTTTCCGCAATACAGTTGCCAATATGGCAGTATTTTTGAACTTTTATTTTTCGATTAATATTTTTGAAAAAAATTCCGCAATGCACTGAGGCCGCGAAACTTGAATCGCGAAGTGGCGAGGGATTACTGTTTTCCTTTATTAGCAATGCAATTATTTCAACAACAGTTAGATCTTCAGCCTCTGGCGGAAGCGAGTGAGGAGAGTGTATTTTCTTTATCCATGTGATAAAAGAGAGTCTTACTCTGCATGTGGTTCTCGGCGCAGTGCAACATGTCAGCAGCATGGATGAACTGATAGCCTGAGCCTCGGTAACACAGCTCTAGCTCTGTGTAGCCAAGAACAATCTTCCCTCTGTGGAGGAGCAAAAACAAAACACATGGATTTGAAAGTGAGAAGTATTGATAGTATAAGAGCGCCAAATTAAGAAACAATTATGGTTAGGAAAAAAACATTTAATTTCACAAATCTAACGATATACAGTTGCTACTATAAGTCAACTGAAAAAAAAAAACTAAAGTGAGCACAGAACAAATCCACAAGCAAGTTTCACAAATGATAGCAGCTTATATGTCTTACTTTGCATCACACGCAGTGGGTATGAAATCCAGCTTATGCTTGGTTTTAAACATGAAGCTCTTTGTATGGATCTCCAGTATGGAAGGCGGCTGCAAAGGGCTGACCAGGGCAAACAGTGCCAGCTGAGGAGGAATGGGTTTCCCATCTGCTGTCCTCTCATTCTGCCCAAACAGAAACTTCAAACGCCCCTGAAAGTTCATGGCCTATAAAAGTACAAGCCATCAGTTTAACAGATTTGACCGTATGTAAATACATTCCACAGTATTCAGCTCATTTCCCCCAACCTCTCTTTGAAACCAATATGGAGAGATTAAGCTTCTCTCTTTTTTTGACAACTATCATTTGAGCTACAAGAAAATACAATCATTTTATACTCAAAATCTTTAAAACGCTAACGGGTGTTGTGATGCGATGGAAATATTCCATATTGTGATGTACATCCAATTTACTGTACAAGTACTCATGAAAAGTGTAACAAAAAAATGTTTTAGATATTTTTAACTTATGATCATTTCAACTTACAAGAAAGCCAGATGACCGGTCCAAGAGACATCTTAACCGGCAAACGAAACTCCGCTCCAGAGAGGTGGAGTTCTCTGGCACTGGATTACAGTACATCTGAGGCAGTGGTGAATCATGCGAAGCTTGACAAAAGCAAAGCAAGTGCATTTAAACTTGAAGATTATTTAACATAAAATAGGATAATCATGCATTAGTGGCAGAATTTTGGCCCCTGCAGTATAAGCTATATAACAGTGTGTTATATAACTCATTGAAGGTAGTGTCCTTATGTGGATGTGCTGGATGTGCCGTCTGGCACAGCTATCATTTATAACAATGACAGCCCTAGTGTAAAAACATTTACATTTATTTCATACCAAGTATATTTCTAATTCATTAACATACTTCCTGGCATATCGCTTTAGACTTACAATACAAATAATGTAATTAAACTTTATTTGGAATACTTCTATATTGCACAATGCACTTTTGTTTTTAAATATTAAGCCTAAAAACATTTTAATATCACTATAAGTAAGGATAGTATGATCTCCGCATAATATCAGTCTTTAAATCAAAGAAAGTTCAGTTTAAAGTAAACCTAAAGTATGCTTGAAATATTTCCTTTTAGGACAATTAAATATATATTTGATAATATTAAGTATATCTTTAGTTGGACAAATTAGTTGTTCCAATTTAGCAGACTTTAAGTATACCAAAAGTACAAGTGCAGAGTACTTATATTAAGTACATAAATATGTAAATGTTTTTCAAATACATTTTGGTATATTTATTTTACACTTTTTCAAAGGCATTTCAAATAGTCAAGTATTAGATTTAATTATAACTGATGTAGCTTGTTTAAGAATAAAGCAAGAAAAAATACCTAATCAAATTGTTCGCCTTCTTAAGAATGACAATGTTTCATACATTTGTAAAGAAGTTCATAGAAATGTATTGCTTTTAAGGTTTTAAAATCATGTTGATCGTGGATTTATTTCTTTGTAAACTAGGATGTTTTGTGTCTCACAATAGAACTTTGTCAAACTTTCTTTACAGAAATGCAATCCATCTCCACTGACTTTCTGAGTTGATGGAATGGGGACAGAATGTTCCAGTTGTCAAAGCACAATGCTCAGGTGTGCTCATGGTCTGCCTTAAGAGATCTTTAGTTATTTTCTACCTTGCACTAGCTGTCCGGTGTCTAGAGTGTCGCTGGAGTTGAGCTGCTTCTGAAACTCAGCCCGGTCTTCAGTGTGAATGAGCGCATAAACACTCTGATTGATGAGATCCGACTGCAAACAAAACAAAACAAAAATCGGTTTTACTGCAAGTTATTTCACAGCTGCTCATTACAGCTGGTACCAAAACAAATGCTGGTAAATGTCTTAGCCATCAACCTGGTTTTATATAAATTTGCTCACATCCTGCCTTGTCTGTCAAAAAAATCCAATTCAAGTATTTTTTGTGGTGAGGAAGTGCTTCTAGAATCACATTTGTGGGAAGAAGCTTGAATTTCACACAGAATCAATAAAAAAAATCTTCTATGAGGCATTTAAAAAGACTGTTGACATAAATTAAGATCTCTTTCCAGTAGCATTTCACACCAACTAAATAACTGGTCCATAATACTTAATGTGATGAACCTTGAATGGTATTTGAGTCAGTAGAGTCACTAAATGGAGAAGATGATCAAACAAAACCTGGATTGAAAAAAACAAATTGCCAATATTTTTGTTTGTCCTTTTTTAGGACTAGGGGCATATTCTTCGTACCTCACTAACTCACTTAGCTGGATTAGATTGTTGACGATTTCGCATGATCTTGGATTGTTCGGTTCTTCGACGCTCATCCGGGACTTTTTGTCATAGTAACAGGTCCGCTGAAGTGAACCTGCTCGGAGCAGGCTTACTTCAAGTTAGCAGGATTAGTTCACGGCTTTATAAGCGGAGGTGAAATGGGAAGTTTGTCGCAACATGTCCTTTCCGTTTTTACGAGAGAAACCTGTTGCTGAAGGTGCAGTATAATATATTTAATATAATTATAATAATTATAATATATAAAAAAAATATAATAAAAAAAAAAATATATATATTTTATATTTCATTTTTCACGTGAGGGTATAATGTATCTAGTTAATTTAGATACAATTAGTCGTAGTCGGGTGTTAACTACAGCTCAAACTGTGTGTATTGCCTTGCGCTACTTTGCGAGCGGCACGTTCATTTACACTGTTGGGATGCGGAGAACATTGTGAAAGTGCTGTCTGTCGTGCCATTCGCTAAGTTTACCAGCACTCAAGCAATCATTTAAAAAAAGGGAACTTTGCACACAGTTTAGTTTACAGTTTATTTTATTTATTTAAAAAAAAATCCAGCTGATCATCTCTTGCCAGTGGAATGAAATAAATCATGCAAGGTCCTCAATAGTACAGTGTGTTTATTCGTGTATTTTATTAACTTTGAAGTTCCTCTTGAAGCAATTCAATCTCAAGTCTGACTTTTTGCTTTATTAGTTTTTGCAATTCTATTTCATTAATTGACTTTTTTTTTGCAGCACAGCGCAAGTAGTAAAGATACTATTTTGCAGAATATTTTTGCATTTTACTTTTACTTGTTCCCAAGTTCTAGTGGGTCCTGCGGTGGCTCTAATATAAAAGATGATTATGAAATACAGTACAATTAATATGAGAATATAATTACACACACGATCACTAGGCTACTCACAAATTTAATTTGTCTGCAACTTTTTGCCAGTCCTCTCTCCTGGCTTTTGCAGCTTTAAAGTGTTGCCTTGTGTTTTAATTAAACACTGAAATTCAGCGACGTGCGCGCTGAGAAATACTGTGTGCGCTCTTTCAGCATGCTCACTGACCAATCAAAATGTTGCTGATCAGTGTTTCTACTATCGATACATATCCCCTTTTAAGACAGCACATGAACGCGCAATGATCTCAGATAACTCAATCCAGCTATACTAATCGTCAACAACAGGTGCGTTTGAAGAACCGAATCATCCAGCTCATAGTTAGCGCGATTATCTCATCCCGGATGTGTCATCTGATCTTGGATGTAGTAAGCGACGTACGAAGAATATGCCCCAGGGTGGTTTATAAAATGTTTGTTCCGTTACCTAGTTGTCAGTTAGTTTCCTTGGTTACTCATTGTTTGATTCATTTGCACACCTGCTGCTCATTTCTTTAATTAGTTTTCTCTGTGTATATTGAAACCCAGTGATTTGTTCAGTTAGGTCTCATAACGTTATGTTTGGATGTTCTGTTTTTGTTTCCAAGGTCCTGAATTCTTTGTCAAATATTTGCCAAACTACTACATTTAGATCCCATTTCAATAGATTCAGATCTCCATTTTCAACCAAACTGTGACAGAAGATCAGACCTACAAAAGCAGGTCTGGCAGGGGTTTGTTACCAGTCCCTTGAGAGACAAACATAGGCACAGAAGGCAGTTTTTAAAATACCTTTTTAATGACAAAGTTTCAACTCAAATTTATTTTTCAAATGTTTATGACTGCCACCATTTAAATTTGTTTTATTTATTCAAACATTTAAGTTCTGAATAACAGGTTAAATAATAGTAATAAAAAAAAAACACCAAATATGTAAAATAGTGAATATATATTAAGCACAATGATCCTGTACAGTGTTTATTTTTCTACCTAAGAAATGTCATTGAATGTTTTTTCTGAGGTAAATCGATTTCGTTTCATGGCATGATTACAAGCTTTTATTGATGTCTTTCCATGCTTGGAGAGTGAAACATTTTGGTAAATTGTGCTGTTTCTTTTAACATACCTTCTGATGTTCATTCATGTTTATACTATAACTAGTAGTAAAGTGGAAAAGATGAAATGGTAGTTGTTGTTTGAATTGTATTATACCACTGACTGATTTGAAAGCTAAGACTTTGTTTCATATCAACGCTTCTTGAAATTCATTGGATTCATCGGAGGTGTGCTACAAATAATGTTTTGTTCAGTAATCCACTAGAAAGCATAGACTAAAAGATTGATTAAAGCGATTTAATGGTCAATATTGGATGATCAAGTTGAGAAATTTCATTAACCCAGCGCTAGAGAGCAAACCCAGATCATTTCAGACCAATTTAGCCCCTATAAATAAACCCTTTGGGCTACAGTTTCTTTCATCCCCACAATTCATATGCAAACCTGATGGAATCCCAAGTAGTCCTCAATGGTGGAGGAAGCATAGAAGATCGTGCCACTAGAAGTGACCACTAACACAAAGCCATTTATAACCTGAAAAGAAATACCGGTAAAGCATAGCCAGTTATTCCGCTAATAAATAGCTTTCTGAATCAATTTTACTTTTAGCTATGTGGTTAAACTAAAATAATGTTTCACAGCACACAAGTTCACCTGCAAAAATTCGCCCTCTGGAAGCTCCTGAATGTGTGGTTTAGTGATATCTGCTAGTTGGCTGGAGTTCTTTGAGTTCAGGGTCACTGCAACAGCAAACAAGCATTAAAGCAAGAAGCTCTGCACAATAGATCAAAAAGATAATACCCTTTCTTCAACAATAACATTGTGAGAAAATTATGGTTAACCTTTGAAGGCACTTGATCATTACAAAGAATTACCTGCATCAATAAATGATAGTGAGAGGTAAACATGAAATAATGTATAGCAATGGCAACTTAAATCACTGAGCTGCTGGAGTAACCAAAAAGTGAAAGCAAATTATTATATCCAGTGGTTTAACAATACTAATAATAATATACTATATATTAATAATGTATCTGGTAGGAACATCAATTCTTTTTTATACTTTACATAACTCCACAAGACCAAAATACTCTTGACTCGGCCAGGCAAACTTATTTCTATTGAGAGAAATGGTCTTTTCATACTCTTCTCTTACAAGATGCAATTACGAGATGAAAGTGAATATTAGTCATGTTGTCCAAAAAAAATAAAAAATAAAAATTGGATTTGGAAGTGTGCGCCAGAAAAGCATTGAGACATTATCTCAACTGGTGTTCCTGCACTCAACTCATGCAATGACTGTCAAAGTCTGGCTCTAAAGATCCCCAAACACTGGCTCACATCAAACCTTGGCAGGGTCTTTGATGATACACAGCAACTCAGGTCAAAGTTTGCTGCTGGAGCCAATGATTACCAAACATTTCGTAACTATTTTCACCTAAGACAAAATGTCAGTCAGTCCGTTTCAATTACTCACGCAAACCCAGACCCTCGACAGCAATGACCTCCAGACAGTTGGAGTAATTACACACAACAATCAGCACTCCTGTTTAGCCCGTTTCTCCAGGAATCCCGTCAATGCTGTCCACACCTCTGAACTGGTCAGTAAAATGGGAAAAACATAATGTAGGGGAAAGCTGGTATGAATATCGGATCATTCAGCCACTATTCATAACGTTTTTACATACTGCTCATTTCCCTTCATAAAGATTGATTTAGGCTGCTTCCCTGAAAAACAGCTTTGGGTATTTTTTGTTTCTTTTCACACGACATGACTTTCTAAACATGTACGATATAGTTGTCTTTATAAATCTCAAAAAAGATATACAGTAGTACCTCGGTTTATGGTGTACGAGCATGGAGGGTCAAATCGGTGTACGAGCATTGTATCGGAGTGCGAGTACATTTTTCTCTCACCCACTCGCATTTTTGTCCTAACGCTCAGCATCGTTGCGGGCATTTTTACAGGAAATATCCTAATGACAGCCTCTCATAACACAGTCCCGCAGTTCCAACCCCTTTATCACCCCTTAAATCATTCATTCTCTCAGCCTCCCTCTGTTTGGCTGCATCATTCACCACAGTGATACTTTTAGAAGTGATAACATGAATTAATTGTGATCGCTAATGTTCACGTAGTGTAATATGTGGTTCATGAAGTCATTGTCTCCTAGTTATGCCCGTCTGTGTGTGAGTGGGGGCGTGGTCACTGATCACCAACACCTGATTGTCATATCATCTGCCTCACTTTTCTCCACTCCGGAGCTCGCTCGCTCGCGCGTCTCCCGTTCCACGACTTTCACTCTGGATTATCACTTTGTTTTCTGCACTATTATAATAAATTCACTCATTTGCACTTGAATCCAAGTTTTGTGTTTTCCCCCTCCCTCCTCTGTCTCTCATCTCCTTCATGCCAGCAGACGCTGCTCAAAGTGAGTTACAGTAAATTGTCAAGTATTTTTTGAGTTTAATTGTCAATTACTAATTAGTATTTATATGAGATCTTAATGTTTATAATTTTAACTGTAATTAATAGGGTAAAACAAAAACAAAATATTTAAAATGGGCATTTATGGTCGTGTGGAACGAATTGATTTTTAATGCATTCTTATGGGGGAAATTGTTTTGGTGTACAAGCATTTTGGGATATGAGCTTGGAACGAATTAAACCGAGGTATTACTTTACAACTCTACCCTTGAGAGTATTATATAAGGTTCTTCTGAAGCGCATGCATACACCACATAAACTGTATTATTAAACTTTATAAAAGTGTCTTGAACTGTCGTTTACAGGTTAATTATCAAAACTTGAAATATATTAGTAGTAGTTCAGATTTGTGTATTTGACCTGTCAACATCTCACTTTCAATATAGTCAAATAAAATTACATTAAATAAAAAATGTTCATTTTAAACTGGAACAATATTTCACAATATTGCTGTTTATGCTATATTATCAAAGAAATGCAGTAAGCAAAAGAGACTTTAAAACAAAAACATTAAAACGTTATTTTTGCGATCTCAAACTTTTAAAAATGTATATATATCTATCTATACACACACACAGGAAAGAAAACTGATTAACATAAATAAATTAAAGATCCTGTGGCTCAAACTGTAGAGAGTGCCGCTTGCAACACCAATGTCATGGGTTCGATCCCCAGGGAAAGCAAGAACTGATTAGAATGTCAATGTGTTTCTTGAACAATGCAAGTTGTTTTAGATAAAAGCGTCAGCCAAATGTATTATTGTAATCAAGCAGCTTAAATCAGCAAAATTCAACAACAATGTTCAGGCACATCGTTTCATTCTTACAGTTGAGCGCTGCATGCATTATATACCGTAACTCTACGGCGCTATATAATCTATCTTCAAGTACTAACATTGCACAATCTGTGCCTTGCATTCTGTGATTCATACACGCATTAAAACTTTTGGACAGCTGCAAGAAGAAAAATAAAATATCGGTCCCAACAGAAGAAAGAACCTCCTGACCTCCAGAAACAAAAGGAAGAACTCTGTCCTACTTCAATATCTTAATGCTGAGGCCAAAAGCCTCTTGCGTAATGCCAGGTAAACTTCGTTTTGGGTGATCATTAAGAGAATTTTTGTCAAAACAACTGCATTTTCTGCTCTGAAAGAAAATGCTATTGTTGCAGTTCTCACCAGACAAGGGTATGCATATGATTACTAATTTATAGTATACTTTCTGCAGGATCTCTCACACCCCAGTGGCATCCTGTTATTTGAAACCATTCTCACTGCTTTCTCTCTGTGGGGGTTATATTGTAATTAGCCTTGAGATGTGTCAGGTCCTCGCAGGAGGAAACAAACATCAATTTTGAGGTTCTTTAGAGTTTGGGGCTGGTTTTCTAACTACTTAATATGATATAGAGGACTTTTACACTAGGCACTTTTGCAGTCCTAGTTTGAGTGTGATTGTTTCTGGTATGAATTTCAGGGCATGACAGAAAACAGAACGTGGGTTCTCGGGTCTCGGGACCCCCATGCACTCCCAGGTCCGCATGACAGCTTTTAAAGGACCAATTTTTCATGCAAATAGGGCCCTGTTTCTACCAGTGTTAAAGCACGCTTATTCATTTTAATTATTCGCATTTAATAATTTAGTCCATTGGGTGAGACTGATTTTAACCACAGCCCTAAATTTTTGATCAGGAAATATTCCTATGTCTCTCTCTCTCATATGCTATATGGTGAGTAGATTGATCCCATCATTTTGAGGTAAATGTGTTCTAAAGTCTGAAAATCTGTGTGTAACTTTAAGGAATGTCACTACCAAACACATTTTTTCTGCTATTAAGAAAACTTTTTTGGATGTCATTCCATAAAATGTAGTTTTTATATGTGTACCACTGTTCTGACCAGTGATTACTAACCATGTGCTGATTTGCATCTTCGAGCTAGGCTCAAAATTATCTAAAATTGTCACTACCAAAACAGTCACGACCGAAACATGTCTTGAAGTTTCGGTTGTGACATCATTGTTTTGGTAGTGACAAAAGGGAACACATAATGCTTTATTAATCCGTAATAAACAAAAATGTTGTACACTGTAAAAAAATCCAACTTATGTTTTGTATGACAAATTCAGCTTTTAAAGTTTAATCAACTATTTAACAGGAATAAAAGTTGAGATAACAAACAAAGTTTGTACAACTATTGGCCCTAAGTTGAGAAAACTCAAAGTTCTGCAGCTGGTTGCCTTTAACTTTTAAGTTCTCTCAACTTTCATAAATGTCATAATTGACACTTTATATTATTAAATTTGTCATTTTTATTGATTTAACCTGTAAAAAAAATTTTTTTAAATAGAGAAAAAATATATCTACAAGGTTGATGTGAACAAAATCTTAATAGGTCATTATAAGCCTGCTTAATTTTTGATATATTGTTGTGTTTTGGTAGTGACAAATTTGAGGTGTATGAAAATATTCCAGCATTTTCTGAAAATACAATTTGAGAACTAACCGCACAATTACTAGAAATGTATACCTTGGATATTGTACAATTTGCATACGTGCAAAATTTGTGGGGGAAAAATAAAAAATTTCAAGATGTTTCCAACTCTGTTTTGTCACCAATTCTGTAGAATGGCCCATACACATGATTCAACTGCAGCTTTCGTTCATCATGCATTACCCTGAAGTGACTTTTGGCCCGCAGGTAGCTCACAGTTAGCCTCAGTATGGTGAGTTTGTCCAGCTTGGATACGACCTCTCTTGGGAAGGGGAGCTGGCTGGCCAACCTGTCTAACTCTCCATTCAGCCGGTCCCAATATCTTCGATGGATTTGATTTGACACATTCAGGAGGAAACTGCTTCTCGCTAAAAAAACATGAGATAATAAAAACAGAAAACATTCAGCTGTACTGTCACTTTCATATGACAGAATAGCCAGACTATCATCATTTCATATTTTGTAAAGTTTTCTCTATTAGACATCATCAATCACAACATTTTAGACATGACATATATGGTAATATTAAGATAACTATAAAAAGAAAAAACTAAAACTATATATATTAACTAGTTGTCTATTCCTATTGTTAGGTGCAGATATTAAACAGACTGTCAGAACAGACATATCATATCCTGTCAGTTATTATTAGCAGACAAAACAATGATTTATTACCTTTTCTGGACAGGTTTCCTCCGCTTGCGACTTGCGTAAACATTATTGATATATTGATATTGCGTAAACAGATTTGTGCTGCTAGCAGGATAACCTTAATCTGCCCTGGGTTAGAGCTCAGCTTTCTTACCCAAAGAAACAAATCTTAAGAACTAACAATTACCTGGCGATACCGTTTAAACCTGAAGCTTTCGCCTGTGTTAGTACACAGGTAAAGTGCAGAGCTTCACACGTGCAGAGCTTCCTCAAAGTGCAGAGCTTCCTCAAAGTGCAGAGCTTCCTCACAATCTAGCATTCGCCAAGTTTTGTCTAACTTTCTAAACTACTAAAACTCCAGAATTGTTTGTATTGTGCATTAATGTTAACTGGACACGATCTCTGAGCCCCTCCCTCACCCAATAACAACCTGCTAACCAGTTCCTTTCCACTCATGTAATGTATGACTGTATCCAGCTATGAGGTCACAAAGGTGTACATAATAAATACTGTGAAATAATTGCCTAATATAACACTACTCTAGACCAGTCAGATCAAAGTAGACGGACTTTATGTTCACAGAAGCTGCTGAGTACGACTTCAAGTGGATAATGGTCAAAACCCAGTTAACAAATTGTGGTTCTGGGAACTTTAGTTTCTGGTTCCCAGAACAAACATTTGAACGTTCCCTGTAGGTTAGCCAGGAAAGTTTTCATGTAAATAAACATTCTCTTTAGGTTTGGGGAACATTCCCAAAACGTTCTCAGAAGGTTCCCATAACGTTCAGAGAACATTCTCTTAACCTTTAGTCTACATCCAGATATCTTCTAAATTATTTATTGTTCAAAAACATAAGAATGAATACAAAATTATTAAAATAACCTGCAGGGAACGCTCCCAGAAGGTTGCAAAAAATAACCAATAGAGAACGTTCCTATTTGGTATGAAGGTAAATCATACCAAATAAATAACCAAATAGAACTATGCGGGACATAGTTCTGTGTTTACTATGAAAGTGCGATATAAACTAAACATTTCATATTTGACAGCTGTTTGAAATGTGAAACAACAAAAATAATTTGGCATACTAATAAACGTTTGTCTAATTTGGCCATTTTGATTGTAAAATATGCCTATATAAAATGTATGTACCATTCATTTATGTAATAATCATAGTTTCTGTCAATGAGGGGACAAGAAACATTAACAATGCCATTTTCATGATTTTAGGCATATGATTAAAAATGAATGTGTACATATTGTGAATGAATTTAAAGAACTTTGTTACCTAGCCTTCCTTGTAACCTTCAGTAAATTAACTTGTATAAGAACATTATTCATAAAACAAATCAGTTGAGCCTATTTACTTTTTTCACTGACACAGAAGAAAATGAAAAGTACAAGTTAAAGATCAGTTTTAGGAGAGGAAGAGACAGGGCTAGAGATAAGGAGACTGAGAGAAAAAGAAAGAGTAATGGTGATGAGAGAGCAGGTACTGAGAAATAATCTACTGCCCACTGACTTGATTTTAAAGACATTGTTGTTCATTTCTCTTGGCCTTCAACCATCTTGAAATGCAAAAAGAAATCAAAATTTTCTCAGAAGAGCATGCCCAAGAAACCCACTTTGGGACCTCTGTGATTATAAAACCCTGCCTACAGGCCCGATGTCGTGAAGAAAGACTTTGTCCAAGTAGCCAAACCAACACAACTTACCAAAGTAAGCAGCAAAACACCATAGTTTTTGTTAAACCATAATAAATGTAAGCTACTTGTCACAGTACTGTTCAGTCTCCAGCCTCTTCCTGTTTCTTTCCGTGTTCTTCCCTGCGTCATTTCCCTCACCTGTCACATCAATCACTTCCCTCGTTAGTCTTGTCACCTGTGTCTCGTCTTCTCCTGTGTATTTCAGCCCTCATGTTTTCCTCTGTCTTTATCTGTCATCGTAAATGTTTAGATGTGTTGTGATTGTACACCATAGGGTTTCCCGTTGGACTTGATTACCCTGTTTTGCACAAGCGTGCTCTTTTGTTTTCTTGTTAAAGTTTATTCTTTTGAGTTTGTGAATAAAGCACATCGCATATATTCCTTGTCTACTTCTCCTTCATCTCCTTCGTATTGTATGAAAACGGTAAAACCATAATAAAATAAAACTGCTTTTTTGTTGTTGTGCAGAAGTGTCTAATACCAAGTTACCATTATTTTGGTATGGTAATAAAGACAATGTTTAAACTAAATCAAAGTTAGAGTATGCAGCATTACTAAATTGACTAGAATGTGATTATGACTAATTTCATGGACGTAACCAAGTTAAAACCACCTTCTGTAGCATATTTTCATAATTAAAATAAACGTTTACAAATATCAAATTTTGTCTGGATTAATATTTTAGATTATTGTCATTGCTATTACATAAAATGCAATATTACAATAATTAATGTATAATTTGCCAAAGTTCATCTGGGTAAGTAGAAAATTCTGGGAGAAATTACTCTGAATTCTGTCGTATTTTTCCTAAGAAGGAGTCATCTACTTTTTCAAACGTCTATGTAGAATCTCAATGAGAACCGGTTTGATTCTTAAGTGTTTTTTTCTGATACCGTTTCTTGTTTTTTTGTTTGTGTTTTGGACATTTGTCTGCAGAAATGTCCGATTCTGTTACTTAATTTCTGTTTAGCATTCTTCAATGAATAAACTATATTAAGTTTATAACGGGATTTAGGGCCTCTTTCCACATTAAAAGGGGGCCTTCTAAAGACTAAAGAAGCATCATCACATCACAAACCACTAAATCTCTTTTCTGTCTTATCTGTTAAACTCAAAGTTAGTTTTATATTAATTTGTCATTGTCATGAGAGAAAAGTTAAAGCATAATAATTGTTAAATAGATATCTTGGGTGTCTTATTTGATATACTTTAAACTCACTGATTGCTGTTGTCTTTACAGATGCAGATTTCATATTAGGCATAATTTGAAATTCTCTGGTTTCATTAGAGAAACCAGAATCGGGAGCAAAGTGGGCCTCCACTGAGCCTATAAAAGAAGTAGTTAATGTTATGTTTCTTATCATTTCTTAGTAACAAAACACATTGGGGACTGGAATGTTTCCTCTGATGACTTATGTGAATTTATGTGCAAATGGTCAAAAGTCACTGCATCAAATATTTGCACATCATTTCATGTTGGTTTAACAACAGTAGCTTTTTCACTAAAATTCATAAATTACAGCTCAGCCATATTTTTTACAGTCTTCGCCATTTTAATTGAGATTTTCAAGGAAGTCCAATAATCTTCGGTTGTCATCTATTCTACTTAGTTCAACCAAAAATGAACATTCTGTCATCATTTACTCAAGTTGTTCCAAACCTGTATGATTTTCCTATTTCTGATGAACACAAAAGAAGATATTTTGAAGAATATCGGTAACCAAACAGTTGATGAGCCCCATTGTTTTCCATGGCATTTTTTTTTTCATTCTAATACTCTTCAAAACATCTTATTTTGTGTTCAGCAGAAGAAACTCATACCGTTTTAGAACAAATTGAGGCTAAGTAAATTATGATCATTTTTGGATAAACTATCCCTTTAAATTCAGCAAATCTTCAACGTGAGTACTTGACAGAGGGCCCAATTTTTACATGAAATATCCTAATGACAGCCTCTCATAACACAGTCAGGAGGTTCCAACCCCTTTATAACCCCTTAACTCATTCATTGGCTGCATCATTCACCACAGTGATACTTTTATAAGTGATTTACAGAAGTTTTTACCTCATATTCTAAACATTAATTAATTGTGATAGCTATTGTTCACGTAGTGAAATATACGGTTTTAGCCAAATAATAAACAAAGTAATAGGGTTAGACAAACCATATTTTTATACAAACAACATATAAGCCTCTCCTACAAATGAGCACTGTTTTCATGTTCGTCGGACCTGCCGTTTCTCTGCAGTATTGGCAAAAGCGCAAGGAGTAAAATGTGACTTCTTACCCCGTGAGCGGGGCTCGTTTTAACAGACAGCGGGTTAGTTGTAACACCAATGCAAGTTCATTCACGTACTTTTATGTTTAAAAAAGTTGCGTCTTGATGATCATAAGCATAACTTATGAAATAAATATATATTTTTCCTTTATTTTTTACATTTGTTGTGTTTTGAACAATGTAATGACATGAAAAGCGTTTTAATAGGTTAATACAATGCAAAATACATGATTATTGATGCAACTTGTTCATTGCGGCTTAGTGTTACAACTAACCCCGCGCTGTCTTGTTTACTTCAGGACCGGATAGCAGCCACTATGTGTTTTTCAGTCTTTCAAAATGGTACCATCTTTTAGCCAAGAAGATGGTAATCATAACAATATAAGATTAGACTAACAATCTTTCACTCATTCTTTGAAAATCGAAAAACAACTACTATAACAAAAAATATTTACATGTTGCCAAAAGAGTTTTTCCTGTGGCTCCCGCGAATTCGTTCTCTCGCGGCTCCCGTGAATTCGTTCTTTCGCAGCTCCCATGTTCCACGACTTTAACTCTGGATTATCACTTCGTTTGTTTTCTGCACTATTATAATAAATTCACTCATTTGCTTTCATCCTTGCTTTCCCCTCTCCCCTCTCCTCCCTCCTCTCTCTCCTCCAAGCAGGCTGCTCAAACCTGAAGTGCATTACAGTAAATTGTCAAGTATTTTTAGAGTTTAATAGTCAATTATTAATTAGTATTTATATGAGATCTTAATGGTTACAATTTTAAGTGCAATTAATAGGGTAAAACCAAACAAATATTTAAAATGGGCATTTGTGGTCATGTGGAACGAATTCATTGATTTTTAGTGCATTCTTATGGGGAAATTTGTTTTGGTGTACGAGTATTTTGGTTTACGAGCTCGCTCTTGGAACGAATTAAACTCGTAAACCGAGGTATTACTGTATTAATGTAATATGCAATTTATTATGTAACTATTTTTTTACATGCCTACATTTAATTAAACTGTTTTAGCTAATTTCTTAAGGGCATAAATGGTAAATCATGTGAGTTTCTATCACTGTTTGCAGTGCATTAGAACAACCGCTGAGATTTATTTGTAAAGTTTTATAAATACACCTTTAGCGTCATCTGGTGCACAGAATTAAAATAGACTGTTTGTGCTGTTTACTTAACACTCATCAACTCAAAGCCTTGTTCAATGTATTCTCTTTTTAGTCTCATACAAAACTAAAGTTGTCAAGTTTTTATATTTTTATTAAGAGAAGCTGACAGCATGGTTTAAATAATACACTTTAGTTTAGTACTTTAGTTATTATCTAACACGACTATCATCTGATGAGCTGTTCCTTTTAAGGAACAATGCATGGAACCGGTTTCATTGTTTTCTGCACAGAGCTATGAAAACATGCTTCCTGTAGCACAAAATAAAGACCCAGTAAAGAAAATGGGTAAACTAGGGTTTTCCAAGTTTGCTTTAACATTGTCATGGATGCATTTTAGTTACATAAAATAGGATATTAGCCTAATCCTCACTTGAGTACAATTTGACAGTTTTATACTGAAATTTACCACTTTTAAATCGGTATAGAGACACATATACTGTAGACTACCTATAAAAGTAACATTTAGTTGGTCATTGGGATTAACAATAATTATATCCTTATTTATATTGGCTTTTTACAACATATAATTTACCATAGTGATCATGATCATTTGTTATAACTGTAGAATCAGAAAAGGCAACTTAAATTGGCTTATTTCTCCTTATAGTGTTAAAATACTGCACTTTAAGTCATTTAACTATTTTCTTACAGGACTTATAAAAAAGAAACCTTTATACATGTAGGCTATATGATATGTGTAAACATAATATACCATAACTTCTTTTGTATTCATTGTACTGCATTTTGTTAAAAAGTAAAGTGGAAGTAACTTTGCGATAGACTAACACCCACTTCTTCCTTTACTTCTCTGAACTAGCATGCACATACACACACACGCACACAAACGTTCCGCAGCTCCCCATCTTGCTTTCAACCAATCATCGTTCTTCTTACTGTCGCTCAACCCACCGTCTAGCCAATCATAGTCTCCGTTCTTCGAGAGGCAGCAGTGGCGGTAATGTTATGGAGTTTTCTCCCCTGCTCATCAGTGGCACATAGGAAACCCCAGGCCTACTGGAAGCGCTAGAATTACCGAGAATTAAACATCAGAATTCAAGTGGTGGTGGTAAATAATATCCGTTTAGTTCTGCATGTGAGCCAAAGAGATCATCGAAACATGGTGGTTCTCAAAATTAGAGACCAGGTGAGTGATGTCTGAAACACCTAGCCGAGTTAAGCTAACAAGTGCTAACACGCTAGTGAACTATCCAGAAATGAGCACACAGCACAACGCCATTTAACTAAAGCCGTTTAAGAAAACGAAGAAATTATGGTCTGTGTTTTAAGCGCGAAGAGTAGTTTGTAGATATTTGTCATCTCGTGCAGTGGGAATGTAGCGAATAGTTGCTAAGCTAAATGTGCGCGAGCCACGATATTAGTATAACGAATCATGACTGATGAAGTGAACACTTTACGTCGTCATTAAGCTTGTATATGTAATTCATGAATCTCTCTTTGGTTTAATAGTCATCTTAAGGCTCAGGCAACAGTTGGTCTCATGAGGTGAGGCGGTTGACATCTCGTTGACCTGCTGGCTGAGAAAATGCACAGATTTCAGAGATTATACAGGGGGTGATTATAAGGGTTATTTATAGGGTTGATAAGAAGTTGAAGGTCATGTAAAGATGATTCTGCGTTGGCTGATAACTTTGCTGGGTTCGCGACAGGTGTTTGGTCACCTATCAGTGACGTTACAATCCAGCTACAAATATAATAGTTTAAGCTGCTTGATTTTGGGTTTGCAGTTGATATTTAATCATTAGTATGTTAAGTTAACATGAGAGGTGTTTAGTGTAGAACACTTTCAAATGCAGAGTGACCTTCTAGACGAGGCAGATATGTCAAATATGTTGGGCATTGGACCTTGATAGTGATGACTCTGCCAAAAAGGCTTTATTTGATTACTGATGTCATGGATTTCACCTTTCTCATTGCTTTCTCCTGTAGGATTTCTACCTATTTGTACATTGTTACAGAACACTTTTCTTGTTTTGACCGTTCAGTGGTTTTACATGAATTTCTGGTTTTCTTTTGATTAACTCAACCGTTTATGTACTTGATGGACGTTTGGCAGTGCTCAACGTAAAGGTTTTTTGCTACCTTTAATGGTTTAGATTTGTACTTGCCCTCTGACAAGAGGAAATTAGTGTAAGATTATATACTACTAAATAAGGTTGTTACAACAACAATGTTTTGGTACCAGTGAAATTTCACAATTCTCGATTCCGAGTTTGATATCACAGCAAAAACTTGTAGCCTTACGTGATTTGATGTAAAGTTCAAACTAAAGATGCTAATGTTTAATCGACAACCAATTAATTGTCGACATTTATTTGATTTATGGTAATTTATCAATTAAGCGAGATAATCACTCAAAACAAAGATGAAGACGCAAGGAGAAATGAAACAACCGCACCGGAGTTGTTTTTGGGACCATTTTACATTAAAAGGTTATATTGTCAATTGCAAACACTATGACCGTGTTAAAATATAACACAGCAATGAGCACTAAGATGTGTCATTTGAAAAAGTTTTGCATCCAGCACTTTCATAACAGGATATGAGTGTACACAGCCAACAATATCCTCTGTTTTAGCCAGGAAAATGACTGGAGCTCAAAAGAACAACTGTGTAAAATGATTGCAAATGACATGTCGTAATATACAAATAACTGAATGCTATTTGAACGTCTCAATTTTAAGACCTCTGAAATAGGATGTACTGCGTTATGGACGTTCATGAGTAAAAGTGTGCTTTTTCTAATTCTTCTGATTTTCTGTAGTCTGCACAGTATCCTCTGCACATTTGGAGGAAATTTTTTCTCATACAGATGCATGAAATTTGAAACATCTTTTGCCAGAGTGCGCATCTGAGGTGGCATTGATGACGTTTTATTAGTCATTATATTTGATCATTAAATAGTAATTTACATCGAGTCATTTTACAATCCTACTAGCCTTTTATTTAGACTTAAAAACACTTCTCATTCATTTGGCGAGGAACATTTACACACTCTGTCAAGATGTTATCTAGATGCCACTGCAGCAGATGCATATTACAATATTAAGCCTAACTATTAATTGATTGTTAATTTAAACGATGATCGATCATGGGATTTTGTGTATATTGACATATCTAGTTCAAACAGGTGTATTAAGCAGATCCTAGTTCTTTTGTTAAATGTTTCTTTATCTAAATATAACCAATTTTTTACAAAGATACACGCCAAGACTTGCATTTTGTGTGTGTTGGTCTGATCAAACTCGATGAGACTCAAAAGCAAACCCATTTTGTGTACCGAATTGACATTTACACATTTGGCAGATGCTTTTATCTAAAGTGACTTGCATTGCATTGACACTCTAATCAGTTCTCACTTTCCCTGGGATTCGAACCCATGACCTTTGGTGTTGCAAGCGGCAACGTTTGAGCTACAGGAACGTCAACGAGAATGAGTTCTCTTTGTCACCTGAATGGATTTAAATCGCTTAAATGATTAAATTGATGAGACTAAGAAACTCATACAAATAAGAAACCTTCATGATAATTCCCTCAGCTGGCCATCAGGCATCTTAAAGTTGAGCCCTGCTTAAGCACTTACAGTGTATTCTAGGTGTTCACTGGGATTCAAACCAATGACAATGGTGTTACTAGTTCCATGTTCACCCAATTGATTTCAGTGTCAAGTTATTAATGTTTGTACATGTGCACACAAGTTTCACCGGTTGGAGAGGATGTGGAGATACGAAGAGATCATCTCCATGGAGATGGCATTAACTAGAGGAGCTCATTAAAGGAGACAGAACACGATCGCAGAGCTTGAATAGACGTTTAAAGCCCTGTGTGCATCCAGTAGAGCGCAGGCCACATGTGACAAATAGAGCCTTGTCTCAGCTTACTGCCGCTAAAGGAGGCTTTTCAAGCGAAGCTTTCTTCAAGCACAAGTGCTTGCTTGTTATGTTCTTACGACTCTCGGTGTGAGGCTGTCCTTCCACTGACAACCTGAACTGAGACTAACTGGATTTAGATGAGCCAGTGAAGATCTGGGTAGATAAACTCTACATATTGTGTTGATTTTTTTTTATTTATTTAGGGGTAATTAGTGAAACGGAGAGGTCTTTTATTTTTATTATGCCATCTAATATGAATTTCTCAACTTGTATGCTGCTCATAAATAACATGTTACTTTGAATGCCTTGCTGATGCTATTGTTCTCAAAAGGATTGTGTGGTGTGAAACCTGAGGCAAATTAACACTTGGCTGTTATCAGAATTTTCTGCTACTCATTTCACAACTCTTAAGAATGTGTGACTGAATACTTCCTGTTACTTGGGCATAGTGCACATACTTCCCATGAGTCACTCTGGGTGCAATGCAGGAGATGCGGAAGACCACGTACACTGTTCTTCACTTAAAAAAAAAAAAATACATATAAATATATATACCTATGGCCAGGTACACACTGCAGCAAAATGTGGTTTTCAGTTCTCCTTTTAGTGCTTAATACTGTTCCTTACACACAGTTCAGTAATTAATGGTAGTGTCAACCGTGTTCTTCAACCAAATTAACTCCCGAAAATGCAGTTAGCGACAATCGCATTTACAAAACCTTTACGCCGTGTCTACGGAACCAAACTGAACAACTAGTTTTGTTTTGTGCGGTGCAAGAAATCACAGGGGAAGCGGGACAAGCCTTCACTCATTTGTGTTGACGGATCTTGCTACAAAACCAGCAAACAAGAACAAACCCATTTAACAAAAACGAAATACAGTAATACCTCGGTTTATGAGTTTAATTTGTTCCCAGATCTCGTAACTCAATTCTCGTACACCAAAAAAAATTCCCCATAAAATCACTTCAATTCCAGTTATCACCTCTCTTTCTTACTCATCTTGGGGGCCACTGTCTATAAAATGCGTGCGAAGATGCTGAGCGTTAGGACTTTTCCATAAAAAATGCGCGTGGGCGAAGGAAATTTTCTCGCACTCCGATACAATGCTTGTACACAGATTTGCTCGTATACAAAGTCACTCGTAAACTGAGGTATTACTGTAAATATAAATGCTTTATGCTGAAAATAACACCAAAATATTACAATCCCGCGCCTGCTCACTTCCCTCACATTTTGTAACAAATGTTTCCTTCACAGGTTAGGATGACCTGAAGCACTAAAATTGTACTTTTTCTTTTTCTTGTAATTTACATTTTATTTTTCAATGCGTTTTTTGTTGGGGAAATTGAATGAATAACTGCATTGTAAATGTTGACATTCGTATCTGTGTGCAGTCTTCAGTGTGACTGATTATTGAAGAAATTGAAGAAAAACAAAACATAACTGATCTCATTAATTTGAATGTGAATTTGTCTGTGCGTGTCTCTCTTTTTCTCTGTGTGTGTGTGTGTGTGTTCTCATGCGAGGGTGTTCTGTAGTTTATAGCATTGTGAATGTTTTATAGTCTCATGCCTTAATTTGTGTGTGTTTGTTCTGGATGTTGCATGGTTACCATAATGTCAATCATTGCAGTTTTGTTATTGAGTCGTGTTCCATACATGGTGCAATTTTTTACTAAATTTAATAAATTACTTTAAAGGTGTTAATTGTAATCGTATACTGCAAACTAACTTATAAATGATTAAATTCATCCCAATTATTTAATGAAGGACACAAGTATATGAAAAGCCTGAAGTCAGACAATTAATCCACATAACCACAATTAATTGTCAGCCAATAAACAACAATAAACAGCCCTAATGTCATTAATTTTTAGATGCTCTGTTTGTTATTGACCCCTGATAGAGCAGAGCTGCTCTCAAGTCATGATTTAAAATGAATTTGAATGGTTTTCAATGCATCACTCTATGGTTCTTCAAAGATGTGTTCCAACGTCACTGTTATTTGTCAACCAAATTTACATTTACACTTTTGTCCAAAGCGACTTACAAAAGAGGAACAAAAGCTTGTATGACAACCAACAGTCCTCACATTACCATGACTAGATGAGGAGGTAGAGGTAGTCCAGATGTAATGACAACATTGTTGGGTGCAGCATTTCTTTTTTTACAATGTTTAAATTATTTTAAAATGTATATTTTATTCTTTTTATGTTTATTATAGTGGCAATGAGGACATATTAATTTAAGAGACAGCATTCATCGCTATTATAATCTATAATTTAAAGCTTGAATGTTTGTTTTGAAATCATTGTAAAGGAAAGAAAATTGAGGAGGGATTGAAGAATCACCCATTAGTGTTCATTTGCACAGCAGCTCAAAAAGACAAGGCGAAGAGGCAGAGGCTGGTTTTATTTAGAATCGCTCTGGCCCTTGAGGATGCACTTACATAAGCGATACACATGCAGTCTCATGACAACACTACCTCAAGGTGATTCGTTCTGCTGTCAGAAGTCTTCGGGGGAGAGATGCAACCATGTTTACTTAGTTATTGCAAACACAAACTCAGACAATGCATTTAAGTTCACCCTGCTGGACACAATTCAGACGTGGCCATGTTTCTCATTGTCAGTTGTGTGATTTGATGTTTCTCTGTCTTTGTCTTTCAGCCTGCCCTCCTGAAAGCTATTTTCAATGTTGATCCGGATGAAGTACGCTCTCTCATTTTCAAGAAAGAGGATGTGAATGTACAAGTAAGACTTTAATCTTTTTGTATTTTTAATTATCGCCAGATTGCTTAGTTGGACCACCATACATTTCAAATTGACTCAATTTAAGATCTTTATTTCTTTCAGGACAATGAGAAAAGGACACCACTGCACGCAGCTGCTTACCTAGGAGATGCTGAGATTATAGAGCTCTTAATTTTGTCAGGTAAAACGCACCAGAAATATGATAAAATAAATTTCCTGAAGCTTTTAGTATCTTCCTTTGATTCCAGGCGTCTTTAGATGTCGCTTTGATTTATTGTTATATTGTTATTCATGAATCTCTTGATGTTTTGATTGTGATGTAGGGGCGAGAGTGAATGCCAAAGACAACAAATGGCTTACTCCTCTTCATCGCGCAGTGGCATCCTGCAGTGAGGTACTACAGTCACAGAGTCTTATGACAACCTATACATGTAGACACGCATGGATCCTGTAGATTTTGACACAATTTTAGTAACGAGTACCAGTGTTGTTCTAGTTATATATAATATAAAAATATATTTTTGTTGTTAAATGCCAAATTAGTTTAGCTTGATGTACTGAAATAACTAAAACATATATATAAACAAACATAACAATGACAAAAACACCCAACAGAATTGCTAAAATTTAAACGGAAAATATAAAAATAAAAACTATAATGATGTAATAAAATAATAATTAATAACTAATAAAAAATAATCTTTTTAAAAAGTGGAATATACTGTATATAGAAACGCTTACAAAAATAAAAGGATTTACATTTGATTTAATAATTTTATTAATGTTGTAATTCTAAAAGTAAACCATATACTTAAAAAAAAAAAGTAGAATAAACCTGTAATTGAGGTAAAAAATGCTGTGAGATATGAGATATGAGTAATGTTTCAAATGATTGATCTGCGTCTTCATGTGACCTTGTGTGTTGCAGGAGGCGGTGCAGGTTTTGTTGAAGCACTCTGCTGATGTAAACGCTCGAGATAAGAACTGGCAGACCCCTCTACATGTGGCCGCTGCTAACAAGGCGGTTCGCTGCGCTGAGGCATTGGTGCCACTGCTTAGCAACGTTAATGTATCAGATCGGGCTGGGCGAACCGCTCTGCACCACGCTGCCTTCAGTGGACACCTGGAGGTCAGTCAAGATGCATTTGCATATGTGTGGGTTTGTTCAAATTATAGTTCAGAATTCATTAAGAACACAATGGTACAATTGAGAGATGAATATTTTTAAACTCTGCATATGTATTGTTTAATTAATGACCTTCCTGAGTATAGTATGCATGTTGTTCTTTTGTTAGATGGTGCGGTTACTGCTATCCAGAGGAGCTAATATAAATGCGTTTGATAAAAAGGACAGAAGGGCGATCCACTGGGCTGCATACATGGGTGAGACGGAGCAATGTTTGCTTTTCATTCTCTTACACAACTATGTATATATAGGTCCTATAAATTCAAAACCCATTCAAATCCTCAACTCCTAATGTTTTTTCTATCTCAGGTCACATGGAGGTGGTGAAACTGCTGGTATCTCATGGCGCTGAGGTGACATGTAAGGATAAGAAAGCTTACACACCCCTCCACGCTGCAGCGTCCAGTGGGATGATCAGTGTAGTGAAATATCTTCTGGATTTGGGAGTGGATGTAAGTGTTAATGATTTTTGTGAAAGCTTGTCTAAAGATAAATGTTTACTAGGACTGGATAATGTAGAATATGTACAATGCGTCCACAATGATTTTGCTGCCTGTTTTAAAAACAAACAACACTGTACAGGGCTCAACAATAAGAACTGCCCAATGGCGCGGGTCCAGTGTGAAAGACTCTTGCCTGATCAGAAGTTGATCATTTGTGTATTTTTAAGCCTTGCCGGCCTAAATATTTCTGCCCAAGTAAACCTGAAAGCACCCACGCTCTGATTGGCACTTGCGTGCTGTGTGATAAGTTTTGTGTGTAATACACATCCAGAACACCGCGTCTCACTGCACACGAATACTCATGTTCCTGAGCTTAAACAGACATATTTACACAAAATTGTCAAAATGCCTGTCATATCGAGTGTCCTCGTAAACCTAGTCAGTAATGTCTTTAGTGAATATAAACGTGAAGAATAAAATGCATTTGTAACAGTATATTGGATCCATGCAACTCTTAAAGTGACAGCAGCCTAATATTCCTGCTGCTGTTTGATTTTGTTACTCAAACAAAAGGCAGAAAACAATCACACTGTTCCTTGACTGAATATCTTTAAGAAGGGTTAATCTATAATCATAAAGGGAAGACTAAGGAGTGATATTTTACATTTGACCAATATTTTTCATTAGACCTAAATGGAAACCTGAAAAGAACTGTTTATTTCATTTGTATATGTTTGTTCTGTTGTGTTTGTGCTATTGCTCTTAATTTTATTATTTTATTTTTATTATTCTATTACTTTCTGTTTTTGGTGTCATAACCATATTTACTAAGGATCAAAAACAACTTAACAATAACTAGGTTTGTTTTAATTAACTTTTTTGTGGTGAGGCCAGTGAATTTTTGCAGGGCACGTAAACATTTGAACCACTGGCCCAAGCAGGCTAGTAGAAAAAATTCTTAGTGTTGAGCCCAACAGTGGTTTACTTATTTACTTTATAAATTTCAACTATTGTTTAATATAATAAAAATAATTTAACTTATAACTGTAAAGAATAGGCCTATAAAATAAAAGTATTTATTATTTAGATGGCAAAAAAGGCTAAAAAGTAAATACTATAACAAACAGTGTTCTCAGTCTAGTATGTCTGTGGACTGGAAACCCTATTTTTTCAAAGACTAGGTAATACTAATTTTACATGCAGTTCACAGTGACTTTCACAGGATTTGAAGTTGCTTTCTCATGAATGTCCAGTGACCGCAGAACTCTCGTGTCCGCGTGAGATATATATATATAGCCTTTTTTATTATTAATACATTGTCCGACCACTAAACTGTAAACTTGGGATAGTCATGCGAGTGTGTTGTCACTAGTCTCACTGTCATTCTTTGTGACTTACTTTCGCTCCAAAAATGACTTGTTTTAATATTGCAGAATCATTGGCAAATACATTTGCATATGCCTGCCTCCAGAGCAAGATATCAAAGAAAAACTTAATATCATCACACATAGGCTCTTAGAAATTAATTGACGTTATTTGTTTATATGCAGTGTGTGCAATTTTATTTCGTCTCTTCGTTTGTCCAGTCAAAAGCGGCAGTCGGTTTGATTGACAAGAACATAATAAATTGCACTATGTGGTTTGCTTTCACACAGGCATTTGTATTCTTGAGGGTTCTTTGGTCCAGATATGGTTCAGAGGGCATTGTGCTAGCCTTTTCATGCAGAGATCCACTTTAAAGGCACTAAGAGAGCAGCCCGCTGTGCATTTGAAAAAAACATGTATAGCTAATTGGGTTACACCACTATGCTTAAATTGGTTGCCCACATATTCGGTCTTATTCAGTTGCATGTTCTATTAGACAGGTTTGTAATTAAACTCTTCTGAAAGCTTGTGAAGTAGGGCTGTTATAAAGCGTCAAATACTCTACGAATCCATTGAGTTGAATTGAAAAGGTGCATTTGATGAGGGGAAATTCAGAATACCTGTTAAATTTATTCTGTATTTAGCGTCTAACTCAAACACTGGCTAGTGAAATTAACAATTTAATAGCCAATTGCTAATGATAGACAGTCGTCTAGCATGAAAATCTTGCCACAAATGAGTGAGATTTACTCATTGTAGAGGGTGGCTAATTAACATTTAGTTTGCTCACGGACACTGAGAAATCCTTTGCACCCACTGCTGCTCCAGTGGATATTCAGATGTGGCTCAAAGATACTTTCTATTCTTAGTTACAAAACATTTACAATTTCTGGTCGTTAAAAATATTTGATGGATGAACTTATGCGTTTATTGGTGTCATAGACATTGGAATCTTTGGTACTGTTGCTTTGCTTTTACCTGAGTTAGAATGTGGTTTTGACTTTTATTGTTCGTTCATATAGATATACGTATTCACGCAGTTGCTTTTAATCTGCTGATTCACACCTGTAAGCAAATATTGTGCAGTGATCATGGACATTTGTATTACTTTATCGATGCCTTTTCTTTCTTGGCACTTTTATGTTGGGAATTTTTTTCTTTATTTGTAAGGTATTTGAGTAAAACTTTTTAAATTTAATTGCAGAAGTTAGTTATTCTTTATTGGAAATGTAACAAAAGGAATAATTGACTAATCAGAAAATAATCGATAGATCAATTGGAAAAACAATTAATAGATAAATCAATTATCAAAAGTAATCGTTAGTTACATCCCTAGCATGAATGTTGTGTACGTGAATACTTGAACTGTGGACATGTTTGCAGATGAATGAGCCAAATGCATATGGGAACACTCCGCTGCATGTGGCGTGCTACAACGGTCAGGATGTGGTGGTGAACGAGCTAATCGAGTGTGGCGCAAACGTGAACCAGGTTAACGAGAAGGGCTTCGCACCCCTGCACTTCACCGCCGCCTCACGGCATGGAGCGCTTTGCCTTGAGCTTCTGGTGGGCAATGGTGCTGATGTCAATATCAAGGTAGGCCATCTATTCGTACTTCACATGTATGACAGAAAATCACCACTGGATTTTATTAGAATAATAGAGGTGTAGGAAAAAATCTAAACCGATTTGATTGGTTGTTTTCTCTTTGTACAGAGTAAGGACGGTAAGACCCCTCTACATATGACCGCAATCCATGGGAGGTTCTCAAGATCTCAGGCAATTATTCAAAATGGTGAGTCTTCATTTTTCTGTGTTGCATTATTGAAAGAACTGCAGTATCTCACTGCATCTCATTTGTCTGGTGTATGTGTGTAGGTGCTGAGATAGACTGTGAAGATAAGAATGGGAACACTCCTCTGCACATCGCAGCTCGATATGGACACGAGCTTCTCATCAACACACTGATCACTAATGGAGCTGATACAGCAAAGTATGAATTCACATTCCCATGTGCTGCTTAATTACTGAATATAACAGCTTTGTTTAGTTTATGCACTAACTGTTAACATAGATGTAGACAAATTCATTAAATACCTTCTTTGAAAACTCAAGAATGTTGTGATTGATAAGCAGTGAGATGCTCCTGTCTGTCTTATTGTAACATTCTGTCTTTCATTAGGAGGGGAGTTCATGGCATGTTTCCACTGCATTTGGCTGCACTCAGTGGCTTCTCAGACTGCTGCCGTAAGCTGCTGTCGTCTGGTAAGAGAGCACTGTCTGTACATAGATTACATAATATATATATAAAATGTATTAGAATTTTTTATTTTTGTAATAGTCTGCTCTTTTCCATATAAAGATAAACTGAACCGGTCTCTGTCTTCCAGGCTTTGATATTGACACCCCTGATGATTTTGGAAGGACCTGTTTACATGCTGCTGCAGCTGGCGGGTGAGTTTCCTTTTGATTTTATGATCGGTGACCACAAAAAATAAAAATCTTGATCCAAATCTATGAATTTATTCAGAAATATGCTTATACACTGCTCAAAACAGTTAAGGGAACACTTAAATTGCACACTGGATCTCAATGAATGAAATAATCATTTTTGAAAATCTTTATATACATTCTATAATTTAAGAACAAACTTGTCAAAAGAGTAAATGGAATCCAAAATTATAATCACAATGAGGGTTGGATTCAAAATAATACCAGAAATCAATGTAGAAAACTAATACTGCCTGCTAATACTATATTCCAACTTGCATGAAGTTCATTACAGTAGCTTATTATATAAGTCAAATGCATGATGTGCCAGAGGTTCTAGGGAACACAAGGGCCAGTCAATGGCATCAATGCCTTTTGTCATCTAAAAATTGCCTACACACTCTAGCCACATGAGGTTGGATGTTATCATGTACCAGGAGGAACCCAGAGCCAACTGCACCAGCATAAGGTCTGACAATGGCTCTGAGGATCTCATCCCAGTGTCTAACAGCAGTAAAGGAACCATTGGCTAGCACATGGAGGTTTGTGGGACCTTTACTGACCCACCAAGCTCTCACACTGCTCTCATGAAGTCTGTTTCTGACAGTTTGGTCATTATGTAGGGCAACCACCTGCAAAATAATTCCCTTTTATGTGTTGTCTTGCTGTGCCTCTCCAGTGCACCTGTTGTCACTTTCATTTGCACCAAAGCAGGTGAAACTGATTCACAATCACTTATAATTCCTAGTTGGATAGAAGTTTACTTGGTGTTATGCTGTAAATGTTAAGTGTTCCCTTTAATTTATTTTGAGCAATGTGTCTTATGTATATACATTTTACATTTAAATTAAATTGAATTATTTAAAGCCTTAAATGTCAAGGTTATACATGCATCTTGACGTTTAAAATATAACGTTTAAAAATGTTTTTTATCAACCGAGTGCAACCCATTTACGGTTTCATTCACACAATTTGAGCATGTATTACAGAATCTAATGAAACCTGTTTTCCTCCGTAGGAACCTTGAGTGTCTGAATCTTCTCCTCAACACGGGGGCAGATTTCAACAGGAAGGACAGTTTTGGAAGGTGTGATTACCTGTACACTCCCATTATGGTCTTATAATATTTTGGATTAAGGATTGAGAAAAATATTCTCCTCTTTAGGACACCTTTGCACTACGCAGCCGCAAACTGCAACTACCAGTGCCTGTTTGCTTTAGTGGGTTCAGGAGCCAATGTCAATGAGCTGGACAAGAGGGGCTGCACCCCCCTCCATTACGCCGCTGCTTCTGACGCAGATGGAAAGTGAGTTACCTTATGGACTATAGTTGAGTTGGATGGGTAATTTTCGAAGCAAATGAATATCTCAATCCCTACCTAGGTGCCTGGAATATTTGCTGAGGAATGATGCTAATCCAGGGATCCGAGACAATCAGGGCTACAATGCAGTGCATTACGCCTCTGCGTATGGACACCGCCTGTGTCTGGAGCTGGTGAGACGACTTAAAAGCACATGTTGCAGTCTATGCTTTTAATATTTTCAGCTTAATTTATTTTCTGTCTTTGTTAGATTGCGAGTGAAACTCCTTTAGATGTGGTAAGTACTATGACTCTCAACATAAACACCTTTAAGATCATCACTGCCCTTGTGTGATCAGACCTAATTAGATGTGTTATGTCTTATCTTGAAGTTAATGGAAACCTCAGGGACAGACATCCTAAACGACTCTGATGTACGTGCTCCTGTGAGCCCACTCCACCTGGCTGTGAGTACAATCTCATTGTGTTTGTTCAACAAGTGTTGGGAAACGTTTTGACTCTTTAATTTCATGTATTTGGCAGATGCTTTTATTCAAAGGGACTTGCATTGCATTCAAGATGCACATTGACATTCTAATCAGTTCTTGCTTACATTGGGAACCGAACCCATGACCTTGGCATTGAACCCATGACCTCTTACGCCTCCTGGCTGGGTTTGTCTCTGATTATGTGTAATGGTTGTCCTCAGGCATATCATGGACATCATCAGGCTCTTGAGGTATTGGTTCAGTCTCTGCTGGATCTGGATGTGAGAACAGCACAAGGACACACCCCACTTGACCTTGCTGCCTTCAAAGGTCATGTTGAATGTGTGGATGTGCTCATCAACCAGGGGGCTTCCATCCTGGTGAAAGACTACACCCTCAAACGCACCCCCATCCATGCCGCTGGTATGTGGTGCAAATACGATTGCTGTTATCTTTATAATGTTTGTATTGGTATTATTAAACTCAAAGGGTAGTTTTTACTCAAAATTGATATTCATTTAACTAAAGCAGTTGATACTGAATAAAAGCTGGAAAAAAGGGGGAAAAAAACCTTTATTAAAGGTTGACTCATTTAATGATCAATTAATTGTTATAATGAATAGTATTCATAATAATAATAATAATATTTACACAAAGGATAAGTCATTTATTGATATGAAACATTAATGCATACATTTTAAAAACGTGTTTTTAAATGTCTTTTAATTTCAAAGTTTATTCAATGATCAAAGTCATTATTGATAGATATTAATGATTACATATATGCTAAAATTAAATATTTATATATTGCTGTCAACTTTTTTTATATATATATATATATATATATATATATATATATATATATATATATATATATATATATATATATAATATATATATATAATTTACTGAATTCACTAAAATATTTGGGGGGGAAAATTCTAATCCATTGATAAAGCTATTTATAGATTCTTGATACAAGGCAGAGCTAACACTTCTGTTAATCAACAAAGCACACACAATATTGATGTTGTTGGCTGATTTATCATCCTGGCCAGCAATCTATCACTAACCTCAGAGGGATTTAACATGTTACTGTACTTGTATTGACATACACACTCATGAGAAGTGTATTTGGGCCTATTGTTTTGCCTTGCAGCCACAAATGGTCACTCTGAATGTCTCCGTTTGCTCATCGGAAATGCCGACCTGCAGAGTGCAGTGGACATACAGGATGGGATTGGCCAGTCAGTACATGATACACACACACAAAAAAAAGTTTTCATGGTGATCTTGTAGAAGTCAATGAAAATGACATATATATTCATATGCGATTCTCAGGACTCCTCTGATGCTGTCAGTTCTGGGTGGGCACACAGACTGTGTTTACTCTCTTATTAATAAAGGAGCCAACGTCGATGCCAAAGACAAGTGGGGCCGCACTGCTCTGCACAGAGGGGTAAGTCACAACTCATTGCACTAGAAGTATCTCCACCGGCTCTGGCTCTCTCCTCTGCTAGTCGTGGCTCATGGATGTATGTGTTGTTCCATCCAGGCGGTAACGGGCCATGAGGAGTGTGTGGAGGCTCTGTTGCAGCACAGTGCCAGTTTCATGGTACGGGACTGTAGGGGGCGCTCTCCAGTGCACCTTGCGGCCGCCTGTGGCCATGTTGGGGTTCTGGGGGGCCTTCTGCATGCTGCCCAGTCAGTAGAGACCATTCCTGTCATCACTGACCACCAGGGCTACACGCCCCTTCACTGGGCCTGTTACAACGGTGAATAAATGCACTTGCCAGTCACAGATTGATACACCATAACTGTTTATTACAGAGGTGGGAATGTATTTTCTAGATGTGGGCACCACAGAAGGTCATGTGCTGTGCATGCATCACATATGATGTATGTTTTTTTTGTTTTTATTTATACAAATCTAGTTTTCTTTGCTCACTTATTCAAGATCTCACTCTGACCTGACACTGATTAAAATGAGCAGTCTTTGCAGTTTCAAAAATTTGGCTCTATGATTGTATGTGTTAATTTAGCCATTGATATCCATATTGAAACTAAATGAAAGCATGCCAGAGATTGGTGTGGAAACGGTTGCTCATGTACGTCCGAAACAAACAAGGAGAAGCGTTAGAATAAGCGATCGCAGACTTTTTATCACAGATTTAGATTTCTCTGAGGTCTGCTGAGTTTACCGAACAACAGTAAGTAATTTGCTCTGGAGGTCATGTGAGAAATGCACTGAGTTGGTAGATTCAGACAGGATTAAAATCATGAAGTACGTCTTAAAAAAATAATTTCTCTAACATCCTCTGGAAATTAGTCCGGTCTGAATGGGGCTTTTGAGGGATTTTTTTTTTTAATCGTTAGGTAAACTGTTACATCAGGTTCTCTCTCTGCAGGTCATGACACTTGTGTTGAAGTGTTGCTGGAGCAGGAGTTATTTCATAAGACCGAAGGAAACACATTTAGCCCCCTTCACTGCGCTGTGTAAGTGGATTTGGGTTGGTGTGTGTGCGTGTGTGTTAAGAAGGGCAAGAGTATTGAAGCTCTTTTTTTTATGTCCTTTAGTATAAATGATAATGAAGGAGCTGCTGAGATGTTGATAGACACACTTAGTCCTGCCATCGTCAATTCAACTGATTCCAAAAACAGGTACCACTCATACTTCTCTCACAAATAAGATATGGCCTGTGATGACAATGTCTTTTGTTTCTTTGTCTCTTTTTAGGTTATTAAACAGCCTTTAATATACAGTCAAGGGTGGGCAAAAAAAGTGTCATTGTCAACAAAACAATTTTTAATTGGAAAAAAGCTTAAATACAATAGAAATATTAAATCAAATAAAAAATGATGTAAATTATCCTTATTTAACATCTTTCTGTTGTGATTGAGGTCCATTCTGTAATTGCCGTTCTCTCTGTAACAGGACTCCTCTTCACGCTGCAGCGTTCACGGATCATGTGGAGTGTCTGCAGCTCCTGCTGGGTCATAACGCACAGGTGAACTGTGTGGATGCTGGAGGCAAAACCCCACTCATGATGGCTGCTGAGAATGGCCAGACCAATGCCGTCGGTAGGAGTTTGACTCTCAAATCTCAAAGGGTTTGTGATTACAGTTAACCGAGTTTGTGTTTGGTTTTGATCTCTGTCTGCGTTTGGCAGAGGTGTTGGTGAGCAGTGCAAAAGCAGATCTCACGCTACAGGATGCCAACAAAAACACTGCTCTCCATCTGGCCTGCAGTAAGGTAAGAACATGGGACATTGCATCTAGTATAGATTAGGTGATGCTCTCCTATCTGTTACTCACAGCATTGATTTGTATTTGCTCTCTATAGGGTCATGAAACCAGTGCCTTGTTGATCTTGGAGAAGATCACTGACAGAAACCTCATAAACTCCACCAACGCAGCTTTACAAACGTACGGGCAATACAAAGAAATAATGCACTTGAGATGAGATTTTTCTACATTTATACATATTTCTACATTTTTGGGGGGGTTAGCTGGTCGGTTACTGTAGGGTGAATGAAATTGTGAATGGCCTTGAACGATTACTAAAACTTTACGTTTAGGTGAACATTACGTTTTCTAATACATTTATTTCAAGTACAGATTGCTTCTGACAGATTGCATGTTAAGCCGGGATTCAAACCACCAAATAACATTATACAATGCATGGTTGTGCGAATGGGAGTGCCTTATTTTGATCATCAAATCTCAACGGCTGTCATTTTATTACACTTTGGCCAGCCAAAAATAAATAACATTTACTTCCATCAAGAGGTGCATCCAATTTTGATCAAGATCTTGTATTAACAATGCAAGACTCAAGCATTCTTTAACGTCTATTCCAGCACATACTGAAGACTTTCAGTGTATTTAAGGTCTGCCAATTCATGTGTGAAAATGCTCCTTCCCTTCCATTCTTTCACACTTTGAGCCGAATGCATCTTGAAATTTGTCATCTTGGAATATGGCCGTGATGGTTTAAGAAATGAGAAGCTAAACACTCCATCAGTTGGAGGTAGAAAAACTGTTGCTAGACATGAATCATAATCACTTCGATAATTAGCCACTCATAGACTCCTAAGCATTCGCCCATTTCAATCCAAACAGAGACTTAAAATAATACGTTTCTGTGTAAAATGCAGCTTTCGGTTTCGAGTTGCAATAAATGCTCTCTGCAAGGGCTGTGTTTGAGTCGCTTATAATTTGCATTTGCCAACCAACTCCCCCAATTATTAATGACAATCACTTATTAATCTGTTGTTGTAAGCAAGAAATTAAAACATTCATAAGTGTCTTAGAAAGTAATAATAGATGGTTAATAATAATAACTATTAATAATATAATAACATGCATTATTATTATAAATACTTGTTTTTTATTTTACTGTACAATAGTATGTATTGCAATAGTAAGATTTTTTTTAAGAATCACCTTTCTGATTAAACTGTAATCCTAATATGAAGTTCTCGTGTTTCAGGCCTCTGCATGTTGCTGCAAGGAATGGTTTGACTGTGGTTGTCCAAGAACTACTAGCTAAGGGTGCTAGTGTGCTAGCCGTGGATGAAAATGGTAAATGCTGATGATTTATAACCTTATATAAATTGAAGTTATCAAAGTTGTTAATGTGTTTAAAGTATTATGTTTAGAGAGATGCAATAGATTGGTGATCCTCTATGTACATGCATATGTTACTGTTCTAAAGTTTGGGATCAGTAAGTGTTTTGTTTTTTTTATGTATATAGTTTTAAATACTTTTATTCAGCAAAAATGCATTAAATTGACAGAAATTGAATTTATTTACTAATTTAAATGGCGTTAGTTGTTATTTTGAGCTCTCCTTACAATTTGCCACAAACAATATGCAGCACAACTGTTGTCAACATGGATAAGATATATTTCTTGCACCAGATTAGCATATTATGATTTCTGAAGGACTATATATATAAAAAATGTATAATATATATATCAATTTTTTTTTTTTTTTTGTCAGAACATTGATTTCCTAATATTACTTATTTTTTGCTTAGGGTTTTTTAATGCGCAATATTGGTTATATTGGAAAATAATTATTTTCTCATGAGTATCAGTCCAGATTTCTTCATTTTCACATTCCTATTTCTCACAAGGCAGTGATGTAATCCATAATGATGTAAAACCATTCTGATGGCTCTTCTCTCATTTTTCTGAAAGGCTACACTCCTGCCCTGGCTTGTGCTCCTAACAAAGATGTGGCAGATTGCCTGGCGCTAATCCTGGCCACCATGATGCCAGTGTCTCCCGGCGGAGGTGCGGTGCCCAGTCTCACATTCAGTGCCATCAATCACTATACCAGCCCCACTAAAAGCGTCACATTCGACAGTTTGCCCATGCTCCGTTCCGAACACAGCTCCTATTGCAGCTTCAACAGCATCGGCCGCCACGACGGCTTCTACAAAGACGACGAGCTAAACGACTCTGACTCAGAGACTTACTGAGGTGGAGGAAAGGAGAGGCTCACATCTTGTCTTAATTACCCAGCGGCCGGCCACTCCGCAGAGCCTTAAGTCTCTTCACACACACACACACACACGTATTTGAGGCGCAGCAGGCTGGCGCTCACAGCCCCTTTATCCATCAGCTCAACCTCTGCCAGCACATCTTGCCCTACACAAAAGTAACGGATTAGTGGGCGGACCTTCCGACATGGCAATAACAAGACAAGAATCAGCAGCCTGGGACCAACGTTTGCACAGGCAGTTTGACACTGTTGAAGTGCATCTGGGATTCAACATCCAGCTCTTTTCTGATCATGAGGGAGCGCTTGATTCGATTCCTTACAAAAGACTGGAATATTTGTGATACTTTCAACCGTTTCAAGTCAGTGTGCACTTCTGAATCGATCATTTACAACTTGTGGAAAGAAATGATTTATTTTTTAAAATACGATTTTAATACCTGTCAATTTCTCTGTCCCTCTGAGGGGGAAAAAATTAATCATAGTGTTTCAAAACCGCAAGGGCAAAATTGAGGACATGAACGTCAGCGTTGTAATGCTTCTGGCCACAAGCATGAGTGATGTTAAAAAGCTAGCTGTCTCCATCTTCAGTTTTAGGATAAATTATTCTTTTTATCTATGGTATTTATTTTTACTTTCCATATTTCATCATCATTTTGTGCCTTCATAAATTACTGTATGGAGGGAAGGGGCAGCTTGTGAGAACAAATCTTTGATGCACAAGAAGTTCAACACTACGTCTGTGAAAAGCACTGAAAATGAAGAGGCAAACAGCTCCCAGCATGCTTTGCTCCAGGATGAGGAACACTGTGTAAACCAATGGTAGAGCAGCATTTGATCTTTGTATGTTGATATATGAACATAAATATATATTATATTTTTTCTGGCTCTTATTAACATGTTTTTGAGTGGGTATGCTCACTTTGATTTAGCAGATGAAACCACTTCGATCCTCCTTTGATGGCCTGTCAGAAAACCTGTGTTTGTCTCTTTTCAAGCTTTGATTTTGGAATGATTAAAACTGGAAATCTGTTCCCGACTGAGAGGGGCCAGCAGGTATCTGTTTGCTTTCCTGTCCTTTTTTGTGGAAAAAGGCGAGTGATTGGTGCAGTCGATGGCTACTGCTCCGAACAAGAGATTCCTGTATATTTTATGATTGTTTAAATAAATAAATGAGTTCAGTAATTTGAATCGTCTTTTGTTGTCAAACATGTAAAGAGGAGCCATTATACTTTTTACATTGTCTTTAGTGTGTTATGTTGCTGATTGGGCATGAAAAAAGTCTGCAAAGTTAAATGTCAAGCGCACTGGGAGTTATTCTCTATATTAGTCTGGCTCAGCACTGCTTTTGAACTCTATTAAAAGCCTCAATTGTAGTCTTGTATTTTCGTCTGGGAACCCAAGCATCACAACATTCCTCGTTTAAGTCATTCCCAACCAAGGCATGTGCAAAATAAAGGGACGAGGCCTGGTCAAGACTTGCATTAGTAGTGTAATGTTTCCAAAACGCGCTCGAAGAGTTTGACCAATCACAACACTGGTCCAACCTTTTCAGAAGGAGGGCCTTCATAGAGATAGAAAGAAAAAAAATAGTTACAAACATCATACATCAAAAACAATAGGTCATAGACAACCTGGGAATTCTGACTTCCTGATCCATTTGAAATCAATTAAGAATTGAAATTACTTTCACTAGTGAATACATATTTTTAGTTCTAGTTAGAACTTGTAATATTCATGCAAATCATTTTTAAACATGTAAAATATTACAAATAGAATAAATAGTTTTGCTTGTTCTACTATAACCACAGATAACTAAATGAGTATTAATTGGCCAAAGAGTTAAATCCCTTTATTCAAAAACTATATTGAGTATGAGAGAGAACGTTATGTGAATAGATTACTATTTGTTAGCGGCTCATCAACACGAACCTGTCCTAAATAGTGCAGCGTGTTGCGTATGTCAAAATAAAATCATATTAAATGTCATTTCTTATGTTTTCAGCGTATCCGTATTTACTTATTCATTTCAAACAGTTATCAATGTTGTTTATGCTACATGTAAAAATACCAATTATGATGATAATTAAGTTTTCAATTTATCTTATTTTTACTGTTATGTACACAAGGCAATAGTTAGAATGAAGGATAAACTGAAATGTACAGCATCTCAACACAAATTCTGCTCTCATACAAACTGAAGCTCTATTGGAATATTGAGAGTAAGCATTATATAATCCAACTACGCATATTCTACAGAGACTTTACCACCTATTAGCTACATTCTGCCTTAAGAATAAATGAGGCAACCAAATGAAGTACGAGTTAGTTACAAACTAGCAAGTATAGTTACTCAGCTGTAGACTTTACATTACAATTTAAGTGAGAAATTAGTAATGCCTGCTGTAACTCGGGCCAATATGTAGTGATTGGTTCTAAAATTAACACACGTAATTTTCAACAACACTAAGTAATTAGCTTAAGCATTACAATAACGTGTGTTACAGCAACCTTGTTCCTTCCAGAAAAGCACATCACAATTCAGAATCATCATCATCCCAATATTATTATTATCAGAAGGAAAAAACACACAAAAAAAGCCTTTTAATTCTATCTATCCTTTTAAGTTCGTTCTTGAACAGAGAATATTAATGTGCTAAGAAGTTTGAAAAACCCTTTTAAGAAGAAGACTTTTTTTAAACTAACGTTGATTTATCAATTTCAGCATGATATTTTGCTGATCTCATGTTACAAATCATATGTTTTTTTAATAAGGCACTTTTCCCTTTTTTTGCAATGCTGTTGTTGGCATTAAAGAAGGTTGATTATTTATGTTATTTTATTTTGATCTAATCTAATGAAGCAACCCAACATCACAAGTAACCGTAGACATTCTGAGTGTGTTTTGAGTTAATGCTCCTACTGGTTCAAAGGCTTCTTGAATAGTTCATATAAATGTCAATACACTAATATATCAACTAAATCTTATTAGAGTATTAGTAGACTGTTAGGTTTAGTACAAGACATTGACATGTAGTTGCAAAGTTACTATTAGTTAATGTCCGTTTTGAGTCTTAGCAGATATTTAGTAGAAAATCTATTAATAATTGAATGACTGCTAATGGACATGTAGTTGCTCAGGTACATATAGTTAGTAGAATATTTAAAGTGGACCCTTGAACTAAAGTGTTACCAAAAATTTTAAGTATTTAAATTACAGGAAGACTTTTTTTGTAGTAACAACCCGGCCCCTCTCCCTCCAACTCCAACCCCTTCTCGTGTCAATAGAATAAAACTTTTAGTTAATCTCATAATTTCTCAATTAAGTCAGTACTTTATTTAGAAAGTGGAGTCTTGATCCCCTTCTATGTAATTTTATTACCAGAACAATTGATGCATTGTCCAGGAAAGATAAAGACATTGAGAACGGCTCTTGGGAAACGTTAGCAGGATTTTCATTTTTTTAAAGAGCTGTAAGTTCAGAAGCACTAGAAGTTTCCCAGCAGGCTGTTTTATAATCATTCTCTTTTGAATATAAAAGTCAAAAATTGCATTCAGACCTAAAGTCTCCCTCTGAGCCTTCACACAATTGTGTTAGACTAAAATAATTGGTTGTCAACATTCGTACTCAACCATATTCATTGAATTATTTCCCATAATTTCAATTTCACTAATATGCTATGGTAGTCTTTTATATTCGTCATGCCCCTTTAAAGGTTAAACCCATGAATACCACCATCATTATGAGAAGCTATTCTGAGTTTTATGTCTGTAAGGGAGTCATGATGACGCTATAAGGTAAGTTAATTATATCAATTATGGCACTCAAGGTCCATCCAGTTTTTCTCAGTAAAAAAAGAAATGCCAATTTGCCAGAAGGTGCGAATTGTTCATGTGTGGCTGTGTATAAAAGCAAGGTCAGTAAGCTTTTGGGAAACAGAGGCAACCTAACTTCAAACTGACTCGGCAATCACAGGCTCTGCAAACATGTGAGTTCTTTTGGTGAGATGTTGAGGATGTGGTTGCCTGAGAAAGAGGGCTTCATGCTGGGATTGTAATGTCTCTCTCTCTGTGTGTGTGTGTGTGTGTGTGTGTGTTTTGCGTCCAGGTTGAAAGCCCTGGCTCTCATGACACTACTGATGGTCTCTGTGGAGTCGGATCTCTCAAATGAAGAGTGGAAGTCTCTGAGCAACCCCCAGACCAGGACCCTGGTGAGTCTTCATTCTTCTCGCAAACACTCTTGCTGTTTTAAAAAATAAGCAAATGTGGGAGTTATATGTGAATTTATTAGGATTTATGTTTTATGTAGGACTATTTTGCATGTGTTTAAAATGTTGTTGAAGTCTTAGAAATACTGATAAAGCTTCAAACTTGCCACTAAAAGATAAAGGTAAAAATGACATTTTCCAACCAGAATTCATAATACAGGTTCAGTTTTACAATTTGAAAGCCAAAAATGTGCTATATAAGGAGATATCTCAAGTGATTAAATAATATTATCACGTTTCAAGAGATATAATCCTTTAAAGAACTTTTTTAATGATTTATTATTATTATTATTATTTGTATTATTTGTATTATTTACACATATATAATATATTTTATTTATTTGTTTTATTACAGTCAGGCGGTGATTTCTTTTCTTATAACTTTTTTGAGCTTAATTTATTCTTTATTCTCGTAATATTTTGGCAGTTTTTCTGGATCCTGCAGTCGTATCTTGAAGGCAGAGAGAGCGAAGCTAAAGCGATGGGCAGGAAAACAGACGTCAAGGTCAACAAAGTCAGCAATATGGAAAATACTGGTTACGACAAGTACAACCTCCATCTTCACAATGACATTTATGATGTTTAGATGAAGATTTTACTTTCTCAATGTCTGTCATGTAATTCATTAGGTCTAACTGTTTGAGAAATGTTCAAATTATTATGCCTGATGTATTGCATTTGAAATTGCGATTTCTTCTATATATTTTTCATTTCTCAAATAAATTTGTTATATAATAAATGTTTTAGAAAATGACAAACTAGTTGATAAAAGCAAAGCCTGTCATGTATTGTGTTTATAATAAAGACTTATGTAAGTAAGTAATGTGTTGTGCTCTTCAAATGATCAATCCTCTATAGTTTATTTGTTTAATAAATTAATATGAGTTTGGAAACTCTGGAATGAGATTTATAATTAGATTTATAATTCTTAATCCTTTTCTGCAGATAAATATAACTCTGTCAGAGAAACAGAATTTATCCAGTCAGGCTGTCACTAAAAGATGTGATTCTTTTCAGTTTTTTTTTTTTTAAAGTATTTCTGTTAATATTAAAGGAAGTTTTTATTACAGTAAGTGTAATGAACACTATCTAGACCTTCTAAGACTCACAGGAGTGATTCATATCAGTAAACAGACAGAGAAAATTTCAAATTGATGATAAAAATTGAGCTAAATGAGTTTCCATTAAAGAAACACAATGGGAGAAATGTAACTATGTGGTTGTTTCTTAACATAAACCTGTAAAGGGAGGAATGATAGATGTATGAATTTGTGTTTGTGTGTGTTTGTGTTTGTGTTTGTGTGTGTGTGTCTCTGTGTGTGTGTAATATAGTCATATAGTCATAATTATATATTTTAAGTGAATATTTAAAAACAAATGCAATGTCCATGTGTCATAATAATCAAAATAATTATTATTATTTAAAAAAACTAAAATATTTAGTATATAATTATAAGCAACGTATAAAAATGTACTTATGATGTAACAATATTTAAAAAAAGAGAGTGATGAATGGATGGATGAATTGCAGTGCTGGTAGAGCAGCCACAAATGTGAGAGTGACACGTCCAGTATTTCCAGCAGGTGGAAACATGCGCTTCTTTTAACTTCAGCTACACAAAACAGAGAAGAAGCGCAGTGTGTGGTGTGTGTGGATGGAGATGAGTGTGTTGTGAAGGTGATTATGGATGAAGTGACAGGAGCTCAGCTGGTCGCTGCGGCGCTCAAGTCTCAGGTCTGTGTTCTGTTGCCGGAGGTTTTTCAAGTGTGTTTTTTGAAATAATCTGGCAAAGTAGGTCTAATCGTAACCTTTGTCCTCTGCACCTAGTCATAAACGTATGTTTTATTTACAGTGTTGCTGTTATGCTTTGCAACAGTGTAAAAAGTGCTGTACTATTGGACTCGGACTGTGTGGCAAAGGTTCCGCGCATGCGCAATAGAGCTGTCAAAACAACATTAAACCAAACATGAGCTTAAATATGTACATAACGAATTGTGTGTAACTCAATGTATGCTCAAAAATTATTAAATAAATAAAATAAATCTGTATGACTAAATATGTAGCCTGAATAAGGAGCAGACCCCAAATATGATTGTCCTCGAGGGACCCCATCCTAAAAATTATAAGGCAGAAATATTTTCATGTATAAAACCCTATTAATTCTCTGAAAAATGAATAAAAATGTTTATTTTTATTAATATAATGCATGTATATTTATGAATATAATTATTTAAAAAATATAAAATTATTGATTTTAAATAATTTTTTAAAATGATTTATGCATTATATTCAAATGTATATGAGGCTTTATTTATTATTTGTGAAAGTTTATTTAACTTTTATTTTTAAATGTATTTATTTAAATAATTTTAATATTATAATTATAAATGTAATATTTAATTATAATATTTTTTTAAATTTTAATCAAGGTTAGCTAGTTTTTTTTCTTCTTTTCTTAGAGTCTTATTTTTATTATTTATTTACTTTATATATGTATGTGTATATATATATATATATATATATACACACACACACACAGTTTTTCTCTAAACTTTTCCACGGTCCCTCTCCTTGGGGGTTTCTGACCCCAGTTTGCAAACCCCTGGCCTAAAAATACTGCTTCTTTTACTATGCCTGGGATTACCAGAAATAATTTAAATATTAAAACGAATATTCAACATATTAGCAAGTCTATTTGTTATGTGTTTTCTTATATTTAACTCCTGCAGAATGTGGAGTACATGTTTGGCATCGTTGGCGTGCCGATCATCGAGGTGGCCATGGCCGCTCAAGCAGCGGGCATCAAGTACGTGGGCATGCGCAATGAGCAAGCAGTAAGACAGTCTATCTTAAATCTTTCCACTTTTATTTCAAATGTGTCCTGGTTTCATTACAATGAAAATTGTCTAGGTCTGTGTTTACATGCGTCTTCTCTTTCCTTACAGGCCTGCTATGCTGCGTCAGCGATTGGGTATTTGACAGGATGGTATGAATATGTCCGTTAATTTCTTTTTGTTTCTTCTCATGCGGTTTTGCTGAAGTGTAATTTCCTTTCCTTAGGCCAGCTGTGTGCCTGGTGGTGTCTGGACCTGGGCTGATTCATGCTCTCGGAGGAATGGCCAATGCTAACATGAACTGCTGGTAGCTCCCACACTGCTGAATTCACTTAAAATAAAAGCGAATCGACCTCAAAAGGGATTTTTCAGGTCAATTTTTTGTACTTTTCTTGTCTTCTTTGAAATCACAGGCCTGTCATTGTCATTGGCGGATCATCTGATAAGAACCAAGAAACCACAGGAGCATTTCAGGAGTTCCCTCAGGTAGTAAGGTTGATAGGAAATGTTTGGCTTTGGTACAATACTGGTGTCAACAATCAGTGATTCATCTCATCTCTCTACGGAAAGAAACACAAACAGTCGTTTGTATTTATTTTCTAGTGTCTCTTTATCCTCTGCTATTCTTTTTCTTGTTTCTCAGGTTGAAGCTTGTCGCCTGTATAGCAAGTTTTCTGCTCGACCCAGCAGCCTTGAGATGATACCAGCTGTAGTTGAAAAAGTAAATTGTGAATCTCTGTTTTAAGTCAAGTCACCTTTATTTTTACATTAGAGATTGTTTCAAAGCAGCTTTACAGTGCTGGTTATTGTGTCTTGTAGCACATATACATTTTTAAATATGTTTTTAGAAATTCTATCAATTTAAAATTCAAATTTTAAGTTTGTCTCTCACAGGAAAAAATATACAGTATTTTCCCGCAGATAATCCGCATAATCCGCATCACTCACATAAAGCCGCAGTTTTTGGGGTTTTGTGTAAAAAATCATTGGTATAACCTGCACCCTTATATAACCCGCACATTCAAATTTTGAATGTTGTTCGCATGACGTCAATTATCCATAACTGTTCAGGCTGTGCGAGCCAATCACGTCTTCCTGCATGAGCGCCACCTGTCAGAGTGAAAGTACAATACCGCAAAAAAGCCTTATGTTCTTAGGGACGTAACAAATTTATTGAAGTATTATTACGTGTAAAAAATGTGCGATATAACCCGCACCCTTATATAACCCGCACCCCCTGCGAGGTTTGTAAAATCAGGTATAACCCGCGGGTTATATGCGGGAAAATACGCTAAATGACTCATCATGTTTAAAGAGATGTACAAATACATAAATAATAAATAGTACTAAAATAGCCCTGCCTTATGTTTCTCACACATTTAATGGGGTTCTGAAGTTAAATGCAGGCAAAATATTCAATGTACTGCAGTTAATGGAGTGTTTGTGTTTTTTAGGCTGTAAGGAGCAGCATATACGGCCGTCCAGGAGCGTGTTACATAGACATAGCTGGAGACATGGTGAACAGCAAAGTAAACCGGAGCAGTGTCAGGTGAGCTTTATGTAAACTTGAAGATTAATCATAGCAATGGGGGGCATCTTAAAGAGGACCTATTATGCCAAATTCACTTTTACATGGTGTTTGAACGTGTACACAACCATCCTATAATGGTAAAAATCCACCCACTCCCTTTTTTAATCCCCATAAATCATAAGCAGTGTCTCATAATAAGCTGTTTCCAGTGTCTATGTAATGTGTTGTCACATTTTACAAGCCCCAATCACATTTCTTTTATACATGTTCTTTCTTTTTCTTTAGGTTTGTTTCCTGCTGTCCTGCTCCTCCTGTGAGTCAGGCTGACAGCAGGGAGATCACACAGGCTGTCAGGCTGCTCAAAGAGGCTCAGAGGCCTCTGATCATTGTGGGCAAAGGTGAACAGAATGACACAGATGTTTTAGCATCTTCGGGGCTAGGCTAAATGAAAGAAATGTTGCGCATGCAGTGTTGAGCTGTGGTCTGGTGCAGGTGCGGCGTATGCCAGGGCGGAGAAGGAGGTCAGGGAGCTGGTGGAGGTGATTGGAATCCCCTTCCTTCCCACACCTATGGGGAAAGGAGTACTGCCGGATGATCACTCCAACTGTGTCGCTGCAGCCAGATCCAGGTATGTGTGTGTATGTGTCTAAATGATCTATTTAATAGAAGTGACTGATGTGATGCCCATAACTCTGTGTTCTAGGGCTCTATTGCAGGCTGATGTTATAGTGTTGCTGGGTGCCAGACTCAACTGGATTCTGCACTTTGGTTTTCCACCAAGATTCAGTCCCCATGTGAAGATCATCCAGGTTAGTTGCAAACTGGACACTCAGTAAGTTGCTGCAACTCGGTGTAAAGACTTTAAAGTCCCACTGCGGTCAATAATTCTAAAATGTGGAGGCAAAGGCCTCAACGTTTAAATTTTTTTTATTTATCAAATGTACATTTTTGTTCCTTTTACACTTCATTTGTCCTGGTTAAACAAATATTGCACCAAACCAAATACAGTTCTATTTTGTGTTTTTAAACTAGATATTTAAATCTGTAAGTATACATTTCATCTAGTTATTGTTTTTATACATTGCTACATTTATTCCAAAGTAGTAACTAAAGGCAGTAACACTTTAAAACTATATATATATATATATGATTTGTGAACATTAAAAGCCTTTTCACCACAGGCAGTCTTTAAGATGACTAAATGATCTTATTGTGATTTTGCACAGGTGGATCTATGTGCTGAGGAGTTGAGTAATAATGTGAGAGCTTCATCTGCTCTGCTTGGAGACATACGGGCTGTGGTCAGCCAGGTAAATCACAGTATCACCTCAGTCGTCTTACATAAAACACAATGTTTTATTGGTTTTCCGCCCTTATCTGCACAATGACATCCAACACTCTCTGAAAAAAAAGGTACAATTTCAAAAGATACACTTTTTGTACCATATTAGTGCCCCAAATGTACATATTGATACCAAAAGTGTACATATTAGTACCTAAATGTTACTTTGGTAGCTTTTCCTGAGAGTATACATTCTACAGACTCCTAATATCCCAGTGAAGTTTCCTTTTATTTCGACTTATAACACGTATATCTGTTTTGTATTTTTATTGGCTTACGTTTTTTAATTGGCTAATGCTAATTGAGGGACAATTTGTCCATTGTTACAGAATACTGTATCAGATTTGATGGGTATAAATGGATGGACAAATGTTAATGTGCTCATATTTGCAGTTTTATATTGGGAAAACGTATGGGAAAACATGTTTTCCATGAAATAGCCCCTTAAATCTCTTTTTCTGACCGTTTTAAAGCTGTTGGAGACTGTAAGATCAGAGTCCTGGAGATTTCCTTCTGATTCACCTTGGTGGGCGACCCTGAAGGACAAAATGACTGCAAATGCTCAGATATCGAAGGTGAGCTTGTGTGCCAGTAACATGCTTGAAATAATGAAATTGCTTTCAATTGACATTCAGCTCCCACAGACTCTTGCTCTCCAGTCCACTCTGCCCATGAACTACTACACCGCTTTCCACCATATTTCTGAGCTCCTGCCCAAAGACTGCATCCTAGTGAGTGAGGGAGCGAACACTATGGACATCGGCCGGACCATGCTGCTCAATCACCTCCCACGACACAGGTGTGAGACATTTTCCAGCCACATGGTTCATAGCTGGACAAGATACTTTGGATAATTTGAATTGATCCCTAGATCAGTATCCACTGTTTAGCTGTCCAGATCCAGACCTTGGATTGGTTCAACTTGAAAATTGAATCATTCCTTATGAATTACATACAGAGGACAGAAAAACTGTGTTCATTGTCTTGACAACAGAAAACTGTGTAATGTTTACATCATGAGAAGAAATGTCATGTTTTTGTTATGTTTAGATAATGAGAAGATTTAGATCACAAAAACAACTAATGTTTAGATAACAACTAACATAAACAACTTTTGTTAGTTTAGATCACAAAGCAGCATTTGTTATGTTTAGATCACAAGGAAACGACTTGTTGTTTAAATAATAAACACTTATGTTATGTAAATGTGTTGTTAGATCACAAACAAAACATCTTTTATTATTGTTTTTTCATGAGAAAACAACTTTTGTGTTGTTTAGATCACAGGAATAAAAAGACAGAACACTTGTTTTTTTTTTCTTCTTCATTTTAGCCGAATGACATATTGACTCCTGTAAGTTAGGATTCTGGGAAGGAAGTTTAAAGAATGTACTGTTGTGTAGGCAGCTCTATTAAATGTTGAGCTCTAGTGTAATGTTGTCCAGAGCAGTAATCTGAATGTCTTGTACAGGTTAGACGCAGGCACGTTTGGCACTATGGGGGTGGGTCCTGGTTTCGCCATTGCCGCAGCAGTTTTGGAGCAGACGCAGAAGAGCGCTCAGAGAGTGGTGTGTATAGAGGGAGACAGCGCCTTCGGTTTCTCTGGCATGGAGGTGGAGACCATGTGCAGGTGAATTATACATCATGATGCATCATTCCAATCATTATTTATCTAAGACATGGAGGGCCACCTACAGGACATTTGTGCAATGTGCATACTTTTTTAATGGTAATCTCACTTATACTCGCTTTTAATTCTGAATAGGTATAAACTGCCCATAATCATCATAGTAATCAACAACAATGGCATCTACAGTGGAGTGGATCCAGAAACATGGAAAGAGATGGAAAAGATGGGAGACATGACCACCATGTGAGTATTGAGCCCAAGGAAAGTTCTGGGTTCCTTCTAAAGCAGAGAAATATTTACTGCGAAGGATCACTTTTGATTGAGGGCCATAAACCGAAAGTAAATGTTATATTATATAATACTAATTTGCAGTTTGTACATTTCAGTGCAAAAAACAAACAAACAAATCATTACAAATGAAGATATGCTTCAATGGCTAGTTTTGTTTCACTATTTCCTCCCAGCTCCTCTTCTTGTGAGAGAGCATGGTGAGAGTAAATCAAAGGTCATTGGGGGTCGACTTTGTCCTGTTAACCCTGGTTTGGGTACCTCTGTTCTAGATGGTTTAAAAGTGGGAAAAAATATATTAAAATGATCTAATATCAGCCGATAACCAATGTGATTATGACTGTAATCCCTGCCTCTGCTTTTGATATCCCCTTCTGGTCGTTTATATTTTTATCCATGCTTCTAGTCAGACAGGATGCATTTCTTATATTTGACAATAGATGGTGGTGTAAGTTTTGCGACTTTATATCTTGCCAATTTAGATGTCCTAACTTTATTTCTCAAAATTCTGAGAAAAAAGGCAGAATTGTGAGATACAAACTCACAATTGCTAGAAAAATGTCCAAAAATACGACTTATCCTGGACTAAGATGGTTTGGACAAATTTGTTATTTTAATACCTCTTGGAGTCTGATAGTGATAATAATTGAATTGTTAAATATGTATTCAAGTTAGTTCAAATGCTGTCAATAGGCTTTATTTCTGTTGAACCCAGCAGGTATCAGTTTCTGGTTATAAGACTGACCTGTGTGTGTGTGTGTGTGTCTTAGTGCTCCTCCGATAACCCTGCTACCAGAGGCACGGTACGAGCAGGTGATGAGTGCTTTTGGGGGTCGTGGGTATCTGGTTCGAGCTGTGGAGGAACTCCGCAGTGCACTACAGGAGAGTCTGAAGAACACACAGATGCCCAGCCTCATCAACGTACTTATAGACCCAGCCTCAGACCGCAAACAACAGGTACTGCACACACACAGTCTTACATTTTAGTTAAATTAGTTGGAATATCAATAAGAAAGGAAATAATTGATAGTTGAGAGAGCATTACACCTTGGGTGTGGATTATTTTCTAATAATTTAAATTTGTCCTTAAAATGCTTGTGAGTAGGCCTTTTTTTGCATGTATCATCCCATGCCTTTGCTGCTAAATCCAAAACATAATTTTTGACTAAGTATCAGAGCCTTGAGCCATGTTGAGAGAAAGAGAGAGATTAAGTTTGTGTGAATAATCTGCGAGTCTGTGCGTCTCTCTCTCTCTCTCTCCTAATATCTTACCTGTAAGTTTATCTGCTTCAAGAACAGCACTGTTATTACTTTGCTAGTGAGAAATGTCATGTAGATTTAAGGTTGCTAAACTATTTTATCGCCACTGACAACCATTGTTAAGGAGAGTATATTGGATTTGTTTGATTAGCTTTTTTTATAACAAAAACATTCTATTTTTGGGCAAAAGTAAAGACCCTTTCACTCCAAAATTTGAATAAGGCTGCAGGAAATGCAAATTCACACATGTACAAAAGAGGATGCAGCTCAAACCTCTCAGCTGCTGTCATTCTGGATCACAGAAGAAGAAAGTTTAACACTTACTTCAAAAACTGAATCATCGAAAGTCAGCGAGTCTACAGCGAGATTGAATGCAGTTTTATTAAACATATTTAATTATTGAAGGTTTGCGTGGTATTCTGATTTTGTTTATTCATTCTGAGGAATATTGAATCTTTTTCTTGTGCAAGTGAGATGCTCACATTTAGTCTAGTTTTTACACACAACGCCTCTGCACTTACTGTCAGTCAATAAATGGGAAAACAAAGTCATATTTTCAGTTCGCCAAAAATATTGTTTATCAATCAGATTCAAACATTCAACAGTTGTATAGTACTATGTTAAATAAGTAACTACACAGGAACAACTTTTAATTTAAGATCTTGGCAATAGTGTAGTGAGGTGTTGTTGGACCTTTAACGTGTACAGCATGACTGTTAAATATTCATAACATCACAAGCCCTTAAAATTCAACACTAACACACTCTTCTTTCTTTTTTTAAATCCCTTTCCCCTTCTCACATACACACACCTTAAAGATATCTGACCTTTCTATTCTTGAAAGTTATGAGACCCCATGATTGAAATTTGTGACCCTCTTTGTTGTGCTGGTTGTATCCTGGCAACCGCAGGCATTCATATTGAAGTATTGGGTGTCATCGCGAGCTGGAACACTGAAACTCTCTCACACTGACACTCGAAGGGCTTCCCCAACGATGAATGGAAACTTTCTAGTGTTACAAAAGCATTTGGAAGTACTGTGAACATGATCGACTTCAGTGGAGTTTATTCATGTGTGAACTTTTGTTGTCTTTAATGTTCATATCATAATGAGACTGTGTTTATTTCCTAGGAGTTTCCCTGGCTGACACGGTCAAATCTTTAAAAGCTGGCAGAGGTTATCGGGTGTCGGATCACGCTTTCTTACACTATCAATTTACTGTAGGTGGCAACATTTCCTATAAAAAGAACTAAATGTATAATTTTACAGGTTCTCAGTCTCTACCGACTGAAATTAAGTACTTACAAGTAAAGTAATAGTTCACCCAAAAAGGAAATATTCTGTCATCATTTACTCAAATCTGTTTGACTAAATTTGATTTATTAATTTTTTCTCAGCAGCTCTTTCTATTCAGCGTAAGAATTGAGTTCAATCGTTCTGAAGTTATTAGGTATTTTATTTTAATGTGTTTTGTTTAAATGTCTCACATAAGGTCTGTGGCATACTACAGCTTTATGTGAGGAATAAGCTAAAATCCAAGTCATTATTCACTGATAATATTCATATCTTGCATCATTTTATTACTTTTTATACCTTCACAGCCATGCTATGATATACATATATATCAGTGTTTATATATATATATATATATATATATATCATAGTGTTCATGCTATGAGATATAAATATATATATGCCATTTTTTAGCTATAACCCATAGCCACTATTAACTATCAACAGCCATTCCATAAAAGAGTAGAAGGAAGATTATTCCAAATATATGTACAGTAATACCTCAGTTTACGAGTTTAATTCGTTGCTCGTACACCAAAACAAATGTCCCCATAAGAATGCACTAAAAACCAATTAATTCGTTCCACATGACCACAAATGCCCATTTTAAATATTTTTTTGGTTTTACCCTATTAATTGTAGTTAAAATTGTAACCATTAAGATCTCATATAAATACTAATTAATAATTGACAATTAAACTCTAAAAATACTTGACAATTTACTGTAATGCACTTCAGGTTTGAGCAGCCTGCTTGGAGGAGAGAGAGGAGGGGGGAGCGGGGAAAGCAAGGATGAAAGCAAATGAATTTATTATAATAGTGCAGAAAACAAAAAAAATGATAATCCAGAGTTAAAATCGTGGAACATGGGAGCCGCGAACGAACGAATTCGCGGGAGCCACGAGAGAATGAATTCGCGGGAGCCGCGATCGAACGAACGAATTCGCGGGAGCCGCGAGAGAACGAATTCGCGGGAGCCGCGAGAGAACGAATTCGAACCTCCTGACTGTGTTATGAGAGGCTGTCATTAGGATATTTCATGTAAAAATGCGCACAAGGATGCTGAGCGTTAGGACTTTTTCCACACAAAACTGCGCATGGGTGAGGGAAATTTTTTCTCGTACACCGATACAACCCTCCATGCTCGTACACTGATTTGCTTGTATACCAAGTTGCTCGTAAACTGAGGTATTACTGTATTTTATTTTGTTCCACAGAAGAAAGAAAGTTAGAATGACGTTAGGGTGAGTAAATTATGACAGAATTTTTGGGTGAACATTTCTTTTTAAAAAGAAAATGCTAAATAACAATGTCAAATAACAGATTAAGGGACATTTTGCTAGTTAATACTATGTATGTTTGATTTTATTACTTTTTCATTACATCTTTTTAATTTCCATTGTATATTTGAAGTGTTTTAGCCTCTGATCTGAGGTCAGTGTTGTGTGCACTGCTCCTGAGGGCTTCTGTTTAAGCTCATCTCAGTCTCTGGTTAATCTGGCCTCATCTTCTGCTCTTTTATAAGATATCATTACTGTGGTTATCACAAGGTGAGAGATCTTCTCCTTGGCCTTGGTAGATCACACCATTTTCATATTTTCAGGTGTGTAAATGTTCCCAACAGTTTTACAGCATATAAAAGACTTGTGTAAAGGTTGAGAATGTCAGTATTTGTAGCACATTATAAAAAGCCTTAATTATTATGCACAAACAAAAATGGCCTCATGTACATTCTGTCAAAAGAAATCTTTTTCTAATAACAACTTGTCTAGAATATATTTACAATGAATGTAATTACCGATTAAATGTAATGTTCTTTGAAAATTAAAATGCTATTCATAAGAAGAGAGTGTTTCTAAGAATCTCTTTCTCTCCATCTTCCTTTGTTCTGTACTTTGTCTCATTTGCAGACTGCATCTCCCATCAGGCTTTTAAACGGCCCTCTACATAATTGCTCTGTCATTAATCCTGAGGGAAAGTTAAGGCGCCAATACATTTTGAGCTGTGGTGGTCGATAAGTCCTGAAAAAAAAAACAGGACACGGAGAGGGAGGGTAAGGGGGGGTCTGGAAAACATCTGTGATATTCCACTACAGAGCATGCAGGCTAATTCTGTCATTTTAAACGCGTGTGTGTGTGTGTGTGTGTGTGTGTGTGTGTGTGTGTGTGTGTGTGTGTGTGTGTGTGTGTGTGTGTGTGTGTGTGTGTGTGTGTGTGTGTGTGCATCACATGCTGCCGTCTCAGATTTAAATCCTAATTTTGATCATTATAGATGTTCAAACCAAATCCACCTGGTTTGACTTTCTATCGGTCCATACAAATCATCTGTAAATGAATGGTGGTAGTTCAACATCACCACTTGCATGTCACCTTGTCACTTCAATGTCATTTCTATCCATTCTGTTTTGTTTTCTCTGTCCATTTGAGGCAGGAGAAACAAAGGCAGTGCTGGCAGTAGTAACAGGCTAATATTGGCCTGAGAGGGCAGCTGACTGGCTGCCTCCTGTATATTTAGCTCAGGGCCAATACATGGGAGAGGTGTAACAGACATTGGCTGGCATTCACTCCTAAAGGCGTGGATCTAGTGTGTGTGTGTGAGAGAGAGAGAGGAGAAGTGCGGGACTGCCTCAGATCACTCTTCGGTGCTATTGGAGGTAGACCGTAGCCGGCAGCATGATTCTGTTCTCGCTTGGACTATATTTTCAACTCCTCTGCTATGTGTCATCATTCTCTTATGTGGATAACATATTCCCCCTTCCAACAGGTAAGGCATCACTCTCTTTTGGGGTTTTCTATTACATAGAGAAGTTTGTTTGCACAATATGCAAGTCAGATTATTTGCAATAATTTCATGAATCAAATAAATGCAGTTGCAGTTGCAATATTCACAGTAGGAATTGGTTTACTGCTCATAATGAGAACCGATAAAAATGTTGCCATGGTTCTGTAAAAATTTCCCTACAGGCATTAATGAATTGTCTCTAATGGCAAAATGGCTGTGTTTCAGTTTTGTCAGCCAATACTGCAGTGAAAAGTTCAATTAGGCAAGTGCTTGTTTTTTGCAAAGTTAACATTTTTCGTACTTTACATTTTTCACGTACTGTGATTTTCTTTTCTTTTTTCTTGTTTTTTGTTTGTTGTAGAATTCATGGTCAACAATAGCCAATATACACACACAGACATATACATATATACACACACACAAACAAACGCATGCACTGTATATTTGATATATACACACACACACACACACACACACATGATGGCATATGTCTCATATATATATATATATATTACCATACATAAACTAAAAGATGAGACAAAGTACTGGACATTCAAGTCACACATAATAATTTATGAATATTATTGCATTAGATGCAAAATACAAAAGAAAGTATAGCAAGTATATATTTTTAGAGATTTTTGGCATTGAACTATTCCACACATATATTGTTAAAAATTAGGGAAAAAAATGGTTTGTACTATGTGAACTTGAGGAATCCTGAGTTTATAGAATCCCTAAAAATCACCTTGGCACAATTATAAATGCCTTATTTCTAAGAAAAGCACTAGAATCATGTATTTGCAGATGAAATGGAATGGGCATTTAATCTGAATGCATTCTTATCCACATAACTGATAACTATCATAGCTGTCATGTGTTTCAGTCTCCCTTTTCCAAAACAGTGGAGTGCAACACTGTTCCACTGGCCCACGTGTCTGTTGACATGCTCCTCATGAACCTCATTTCCCCACATCTAGATCTCCAGTTGCTGGAAACCAGAAAGAAATTCAACCCCTGCTGTTTACTGAGTCCACCTCCGCCACCTCTCTTCCCTCCACCCCCCTCACTGTGGCGACAGGGGTCTCTGGTGAGTCCTGACACATGACTGCTGATCCAGCACCTGGATTTGATATAGGTTCCAGGTACATCAAGGGTTTAGGTTGTGAATAAATTTAGTTCATTAAGTTTATCCCCATGACCACAACATAAATGTAAATAAAAGTCAAACGAGCTGCAAAGACTTAATTTCCATCATATTTCTCATGTTATTTTACATGACTTGTCCTATAGACTGAGAATGGTGCTACACCAAATGAGGGGAACTCAGAAGAGAAGCACAATCCCAACACCAACACCAACACATGTTCCCCAGGGCCTCCAGGACCTGCAGGATCTACAGGACCTCCTGGACCTCAGGTAATGTGCTTCAGATGTGATAAAATATTGAGAACGAAGCCTAAACTACACAGATGTCTCCAACTATGAAACAACCGACTTGCATTCACATACATTTTTGTCGCGAAAACTTGCAAGATTTTAAAATAAAACAATGCTTCTGTAATCAACTCATTCACAATGAGTCAAACATCATACAAAAAAAAAAAATCAGTTTGGAGGCTATGTAGTTTTTTACACCGTTCGAATGGAAAACACTTAGCGGTAGAGGGTATTCTGACAGAGGTCGTTTTGTTGGGCTCTGGCTGGGTTGGGTTGTACGTCCCTGTTCGGCTCTCTTCATGTAACAGCCTGTCTCCTATAGTATCTCCTCCATGCTCTTGAAACTGTGCTGGGAGACACACCAAACCTCCTTGTGTTGGCAAATATGAATGTACCATCCTGATGGGATTGCAGGTATGGCCTCATGCTACAGACAGTGGCTAGGCCCTTAACAAAACACAAATCGGTTAGGAAGAATAAGGAGAGAACAATTGTCTATGGCCACCACCTGGAAAGTCATTCCCTTTCTGGTGTTGTCTTGCTGTTGCCTCTCCAGTGCACCTGTTGTCACTTTCATTTGCACCAAAGCAGGTGAAACTGATTCACAATCACTTATAATTCCTAGTTGGACAGATTGATATCCCTGAAGTTTAAGTGTCTTTGTGTTAAACTGTGATTATTAAGTGTTTCCTTATTTTTTTGGAGCAGTGTATCACTTATATGAATGATCAATTATTATGAACATAAATATTATTGTTGGTTGCACCACTGAACTTTTTTCTAACTGGTGGACAGATATTTGTATTTATTTTCCAAAAACATTTTTTTGCCAAACAAATTCATAAATTATTAATTATTCTTTATTCTTTTACGGTCTTGAAAACCAACACAACAGCTTTACCAAAGTAAATATAATACTGGACAATGAGTAAAACTAAACTAAAGGTTTAAATACGCTGGTGAAAATTAACTGAACAAGAAACAGGTGCGCAAAGCAATCAGCAACCATGACAACAAATAATGAATGAGAACTCAGGCACACAGGAACAAGAAAAAGAAAAGTAAAGGACCATTTACGCAACACCGTTTTCAACAAAAAAGTTAATCATTTGTATGTGTTTTGGCTGTTCATTTACACAACATGAAAACAGGTTTCAAAGTGCAAGTGCCGTTATTGTCTCTGTGTAAACTACAAAACCGCTAATCCGTAAAAAAATGTTGTAACACATGCATATTATGCATTTAGTCTATAGGCATGTGCGTTTGGTGTGAGTGTCCTGTAAAAGAATAGGTTTGTGCGCAGGCACATAGTGTTTCTTTACAAAGTGACATCACCAACTACAGGTCTGGCCTGAATACAGTGTGAATGGGAATTGTTTTGACAATGTAGTCATCTGTACAAAGAAATGTTTTTTTTATGAACAAATTAATAGATCTGAATGAAAAATATGAGCATTGTGTCATCGACCCATTGACCGTCAGATGTAAGTATATAAAATATGCAAAATTGTTCAGGATTGTGTAGATGGTGAAGGTCCTTCAAGGAAGCAGAGTATTTAGTTGTCACAGTGGTCAGTTCCAGCTCTGTAATTAGCCTTCATAACCCTCTCAGCAAGTGAGACCCGTGTGAGTTCCCCAGACGTCTTTCTGTAGTGACACGGATGTGACCAGTTTGGCCCCTCACAACACTGCAGGCCATTAACGCTCCACATTTAGAGTAGATGGAAATAGACCTTTTTCCATTGCCAGCCTCTGCTCCATCATGCCATTCTTAGAAACAACCCCAGGAGAGACACAGACACTCGAAGCCCCAAGAGAAAGTTCACCCATTTTTGTTTTTAATCAAACAGCGGAAGGCAGGGGGAGTGTTTGGGAAACTTGTTTGGAAACAGTTTGGAAATTCTGCAATGACTCGCAACAATAAGTTGTATTTGGTCAAATTAGTTGTTATAGATACTTTGGCTTTAGACAATGATATTAACTGAAATTGCAAGAATTTTTATTTTAAATATTTGTTTTATGATCAGGGTCCTGCTGGACTGCCAGGACCAAAGGGACCAAAGGGAGATAAGGTATGACACATACTTGTATAACTGATTCAGTGAGCTCAGGAACAAATAAGATTGTATTATTATTATTATTCTGGTACCACTTTATTTTACTATCCTATTCAGCATACATACATTATGTACTTATTATATTAATCATAATAACTGGCTAGTAACTAGGTTCTATAAATAAAATAAAATAATTAATAATAATAATAATAAAAAATTTACATCTTCAGTATGATTAGAGATTAAAATGCATGACAGAAGTTTAAAAAACTGGATACCTTTGCACATTTAATGTTGGTAAGCACATTCTGTCACAGTATTTTCAATTTAATAATAATATTCTATAATATTTAGTTTTTGTGGCTGTTTTGTTTCATGTAGTTACTATAGCAATTAATATAAATTGTGAATTGCATGCAACTAAACTAAACCACATCCTAATCCTGACTGTAAGGTAAATACATGTAGCTTATTATTATTATTACTCAGTACTTAAATGTATAATTACACTGTAGCACGAACATCTGAAAATAAAGTGTAAGTGTATAATTTTCTGTGGTAATTATCATCATGCCATTTGCATTCAAATGCAACCTTGTGGATTTCTTTCATTCACATGGCAATTCCAGTCATCTTTTTAAAAGGATAGTTCATTCTCGTGTCACTCCAAACCTGTATTACCTTCTTTCTTCTGTGGAACATAAGATATATATATATATATATATATATATATATATATATATATATATAAAAAAGAAAGTGCCTCAATGTTTTCTGAAAAACAGATTCTTTAAAATATCTTCTTTCATTTTCCCCAGAAGAAATAAAGCGTTATAGTTGCTGAATAAACAATGCCAGGATTTTCATTTTCCTTTAAGTCAGTAACACTATCAGAACAAGACTGTATATATTGTGTAACACACTTATAGACTGCCTCTGTTCTTATACCCTCCTTCCCTCTGTGTTGCCAGGGTGAAATTGGAAGACCTGGACAAAAGGTGAGACTTAATGTTCTCTACTTTCCAATAAATGGATTTGCTTAAAGAGCAAGGAATGAGAGATGCAAAGCAAGTCTGCAACCTTGTCACAGATTATTCCATATGATCTTCTGTATGTATAAGCAGCGGAGGGGGAAGCATGTGGCTGCCCTCATTAGGTTCAATCCACAATGGAACATCCCCATGGCTCCTGTCCCACAATCACATTGTGGGCTTGTGTGGTTTCCTGGAAGGCATTTGGGAGCAGGGTCAGTAATATCTACAGCAGGGCTGCGGGTAAATCGGGAAGCCACTAAACCACTGCACAGGTTTCTGGGTGTGCTGGTGCATTGTTTTACTCCAGGCAAGCAGAAGCTTTGCAGCATTGCATAGTAATTTGGCTTAGTGCTGGGGCAGCCCAATAAATCATTCTTCCTCCCACAATCCCCGGCTCCTGTCCTTAGCACGTAATTTAATTAAAGCCTGGAGACTGATGGGGTTTGGTTTAGTTTGTTCTCTCTCTCTCTCTCTCTCTCTCTCTCTCTCTCTCCTGATGGCTGTTTTGTCCCTCAGAGCTCTCAGAAGACACGTTGTCCTCACCTTGTCTTTATTGCTCTGTGTTTGAGCAGCCCATCATCTTTAGGTGCTACACACATTAGATTCTGGAAAAGGAATGGAGGTCGTAACACTTAGATAAAACTCATAATGATATAATGCTTAGATAGAATCATAAATGTTCCATTACTTTGTGTTCTTTCTTTAATTACATTTCAGTGTGAACTAAAACTTGACTAACTTCAAGCTTTTTTCAATTAACAAAAAGTAATAAAAATAGATAACACAAGCTAAAAATGTTATGAAAATATACAAATAAAAGAAAAAAAAACTATAATATTATACAGTGGTGTGAAAAAGAATTTGCCCCTTCCTGTTTTCGTATTTTTTTTTTTATGTTATCACACTTAAATGTTTCAGATCGTCAAAAAAATGTTTTTGTCAAAAGTAACACATGGAAACACAAATGCATGCATTTTCAAAGTAGCTTTCTCCAACACTGTTATCAAGCAGAAAGATGCTGCTTAATAAATTTGCTTCATAAAATTAAGCTTCAATGAGAATTTGTTGTAACAAAAAAGCCTTTGCACTAAAGCTATGTCAGCCAAAACAATATCTGCAAAACTGATCATGCCGAATGTTTTTGTGAAGCCAAGATCACTTTCCCAGTACGTCTATTTCAGTTAAATCTGCCAATATGTAACAACGTGTTGCAAAATGTTTTTATTTTCGCCTATATTATCTTAAAATGTGCAAGTTCTTGCTAGACCAATGCTAGATTCATAGTTTGTATGTGTTTACAGGGGCGCACTGGCCCTCCTGGTCTCCCAGGGCGACAGGGACCAACCGGATGGCAAGGACCAACTGGGCCTAAAGTGAGTAATTCATTCCAGGAATGAATTTGAAGTAGAATATTAAAAGCAAATATTCTGTATCTCTTTAGAATCTAAAACATCTCTTCAAAAATTTGGGGTCAGTAAGATTATTTTATGTTTAAAAAAACAAAAGATCTTCTCTTTATTTGATCAAAACAGTAATATTGTTAAATAGTATTGCGATTTGAAATTACTTGTATTATTATTTTAAAATCTAATTTGTTCATGTGATGGTAAAGCTGAATTTCTCGCAGTCTTTTGTGTCACATGATCCTTCAGTAATCATTCTAATATGATGATTTGCTGATCAAGAAACATTTGTGCTGCTTAATAGTTTTGTGGAAACTGTGAATTCTTTGAAAAATATAGACTTTAAAAGAACAGCATTTATTTAAAATCTTTTGATCAAATTAATGCATTATTACTGAATAAAAGTGTAAATTAAAAAAATATATGTACTTTCCCCAAACTTTTGAACGGTAGTGTACATTTTATCTTCAAATCAGGTATGAAATTTGAAAGCAAAAGTTCTCAAGCAGTACGACAGTCACTGTTTCCCTGTGTTTTGCACTTGTGGACTTTTATTTTGTACTGCTTCATGCCTTTGGTCCCTGCTTCCTGCTTCTAGCTTTGTAGTCCTTTTGTAGTTATTTTGGTTCCCCTAATTTCTCCCTCATGATTTGCACCTGTCTTTTGTTATCTAGTTTGCCTTTCTATATATTTAAACCCCAGTTTTTCCTGTGTTTTTTGCTGGTTGTTGTCCTTTATTCGAATGGGTCACTGATGTCCTCAGCTCTGCTCATGTGATTCCTGGCTTCTGTTCCTTGTTCTTGGATTATTGTTTAACTTAATTCATTGCCTTGTGTTTTAACAGGGAGAGAAAGGTGACCCTGGGCTGATGGGCATGCCAGGGGCGAGAGGACCAATTGGACCCAGGGTCTGGACAGTCTTAACATTTTGAATCAGTATTACTATAGTCATAAAACCTTGTCATATGGACATAAAAGAATGTGCTCTGTGTGCTGAATGTTAATTTTCTTTCATGCAGGGCTTACCTGGACATAAGGGAGAAAAAGTGAGTTACCTCTCTGAACCCACTATAATTCATCATTCAATTCATTCTTTCACTTTTTCCCCCCCTGTTGTTCATCAAATTATCATTTTTGCTTGTAAATGATTTAATATCTCTGCTGTTTTGATGTTATCCTGCTAGGGCTCACAAGGTTTCAGGGGTGAAATTGGCTTAAAGGGTGACAAGGTAAGTTACCAGTACTTGTGTTACAATGCAAGTTTGAATTGGTCTAAATCATAATTCAAAATCTTTCTCTGTTTCAGGGATCAATTGGTCTTCCTGGAATGCTTGGCCAAAAGGTGCTAAAAATATTACAGGATTATGGTCATACTGGTTTACTGTATCTACTATATTACATCATATATTTTATGTTATGGTTCAGTTAGTACTATTAATTATAATGTGATGGTCTATTGTTATTGGTAATACTTTACAACAAGGTCCCATTAGTTAACATTAGTTAATGCATTAACTACCATGAACAGTAGCAATGAGCAATACAATAGTTACAGTATTTATTTATTTTTGATATAAGGAAAGTCTTACTGGTTTAGAGCGAGGGTTGATAATTAATGATAGAAATTTTTTGGGGTGAACTAACCCTTTAACATAGTAAAACAAGTGTTATATGTAATTATACAATTCTTTTACAGGGTGAAATGGGCCCTAAAGGAGAACCTGGAAGCTCAGGGAACCGGGGACCCACTGGCCGTCCAGGAAAAAGAGGAAAGCAGGTGATCCATCCTTAAACACGTTATAGCAACATAATAAAATTGCAAAATCATTGGAAATAAATGACCGTTATAATTGATTTCTGATGTAGGGCTCAAAAGGTGACAGTGGTTCAATTGGACCCATGGGACCTGCAGGCCCACAAGGGGCCCCTGGTCACCCGGGCCCTCCTGGTATGCCCGCATCAGGTATTATATTTACATACAAGTATCAGATCTCAAATCTGTTCTGGTCTAAGAATTTGGAAAATGGAAAATTTTGAACAATTACAGTACATGTATATTTATTTATACACACACACACACACACACACATGTATGTATATCTCCAAATCTTCTGAGTTGGATTTGTTAGTTTGAGTATCACATGATGATGTTGCAGCATTAGCTATTGCCATGTGGATCTTAAATTACTGCAGGAAATCCCACCACTGGTCTATTTAGCTTCAGAAGCAACCTGATCTCTGGCTGAAACAGAAGTCCCAAAGGTGACTGAAGCCATGACATCATGTCCTTAACTGATGGCCGGAGCTTCAAGCAGAATCACAAACATTATGTCATCACTTTATTCACAGGACAGCTGCTGTCTTGTTTTGGTTTCTGTGCATATTAACTCAATTGCTTGCTCTTCATGATAGATGAGGGCCAGATTTAGTAGCTCTTAAAATCCCTCCATTGCTTTTAGAGGGACCTTTATGTTGTTTACCTCTCCTCCAGGACTGTACATGGTAGGACAGAAAGGAGAGAAGGGACAACCTGGCAGCTCAGGCCGCTGCGGATGCAATGCCCCCTCGAGTGTCAACCCCTCCTTTGACCAGCACTTGCACCGGGGCATCTATCCCAGAGTGCCAGCGGTAAGCCACCAATGCAGGCACGGTTCACAAACTAAGCCTGAATATTACCAGATATCTGTGCGCCTTTACTGAATCAATTGTTTTTTTTCCAAGATATTCTATGTTAGGGCCATAATTCATTTTGCCAGTCCAGCATTCAGATATCTGATGATATGTAATGTCCTTTGCAGATATTTGTGGTAAATAATGAACAGGAGCTGAACCGCCTTCAGACCGATAATGCTTTGGCGTTCCGTAAAGATCAGAGGTCACTTTACTTCAAAGACATTAACGGCTGGATGCCAATTCAGGTACCCATCAATTAACAAAATCCATGTTATAAATGTGTAGTTGGCTTATTGCATCTGTAAAGCAGGTTAGGTTACTCTGTATTTAGAATTTTTAGTAATTAGAATTTTTTCACTAGTTATATACAGTACAAGTTTCGCGGCCTCAGTGCATTGCGGATTTTTCTAAAATATTTATCGAAAAATAAAAATCGAATTCAAAGAAACGGTTTCCCAGGATGCCAGACAAAGAGAAAAACTCTCTCAGAGGCTTTGTACACACCCACGGGCACTCATTCAAGACACGTGATTGGTTTCTGGTGCGAGATCGACCAATGAGAGCACGAGTGGATGTATCCTGTGTGTATATATATATATTATTTATTTATTTTTATTATTCTTTTTTTTTTACGATATACTAGTTATATTTAATTCAGTGGGAATGTTTTAATTTATTTCATAAACTTCCCAAAAGTACTATTCTGAATGTTTTTTTTTTTATGTTTTCTTAAAGTGTCCCTATTATGCTTTTTCGAAATATTACCTTTTTATGCAGTGTGTAATACAGCTGTTTGTGAATGTAAAAGTTGCAAATTTTTAAAGATCAAAGTGCATGACAAATAAAGTTATTGTCTCCTAAAAGAAATAATAACAAGTCTTCAGCAATTCCAGTCTCATTTCCTGTTACATACCTATGTCACAGTGTAACAAATTTGCATGATGTCAGTAGCGCAAATCGTCTACTTTGACCCGTCCACAAAAACTGTAGTTGTAGCTGAGGCCTGGAAGACTTTTGCTTGCATTCAGTAGATGCTGATTTCAGCACCGCGACTCCACTTCAAAAGCACGAGGGCCGGAATTGATACGGTAAAACCGGACTAATGGTTACTCTTCGTATCTCTGTGTATTGAAGGGCTGAGGAGTTTAGAGAAACCAAATCCTTTATCGAACCGTTTTAGACACTGTGAGAAAAGAGGTGATGCTGTAATGTATATTATGAGAAAATGAAAGTGTGAAAGTTTGATGGATGTAAACCTATTGTAGGAGACCTTCAAAGCAAAATTAGGAACCTATAAAATGGCAAAATAGGGGCACTTTATTTTAGTTTCTAAGGTCTGTATAAGACTCTTTCATTCCAGTTAACGCCGTTCCAGTCGATGGAGCGTGATCCTGACCAGGAGGGTTTCTGTGGAGACAGCATTGTGCAAGTTGAGAACGGAGAGGAGTGTGATGACGGAAATAAGGTGGTCACAGATGGCTGTGTCAGTAAGTATCTGGTTGAAACGGCAGCGTTCCAGCTGACAGCTTATTCTCAGAAACATGCTGCGACACGTTTAATATGAGAGTCAGTTCTAAAATGGGAATGCAAGAATAATCGGGTCCTGAATAACGAGAATAACACCTTCATTCAGGAGTCACCCAAACATATGCTCTCATTACACGGCACTCTGCAATACTACATTCAGATTGGTCTATCACTGCATTGTGCTGTCCAATATCTTTGTACAATGACCGCTAAACTGCATAACTGGCTGTTGTGCCAGGCATATGATCTCATACACAGCTGTGCTAGTTTCACATCTCTCATATCATTCATTCTTAGTTCATGTTAACTAACGTAGTTAACTAATGTCAACTAATGAAACCTCATTGTAAAGTGTTACCTATTTATTTTGTGTGCCATGTAAAAAGCTGGATAATGTATGATTGGTATGTGCCTGCGTTTATGACCGACATATCGAACATTATCTCTTTGTAATAAAATGATTGTAATTTGTCTTTAACTTAGTTAAAGCTTAAAAGCTAAAAGCTTAACTTAGTTCCCATACACTAAATGGTGAAAAACTGTAATAATCGAATGGAATTTTTTATGTAGTTTTATAAATATACCGTTTTTGGAAGTAAAAAACTAACAATTAATCTTACAATTTACAGTGATAAAATGTACATTTATATATATATATATATATATATATATAATTATATATAATATAATATATATATATATATATATAAATGTACATTTTATCACTGTAAATTGTAAGATTAATTGTTAATTTATTAATTTATATATATATATATATATATAATTATATATAATATAATATAATATATATATATATATAAATGTACATTTTATCACTGTAAATTGTAAGATTAATTGTTAGTTTTTTACTTCCAAAAACGGTATATTTATAAAACTACATAAAAAATTCCATTCGATTATTACAGTTATATATATATAAAGAAAAGAAATATGTATATGCGTATATATTTTTTTGTTCTCAGTTATGCACTTTAGGTATTTCTATTACATTTATATGCTGTTAAATTAATGTCGATTTAGATTTTTATATAATTGTTGTTACAGTAAATTTCACAGATTCCCCTCCCTCTTTCTTAGAATGCAAATTTGCATATTGTGGGGATGGATATCGCTATGAAGAGGCAGAAGAGTGTGACCAAAAGGATTTTGGCTTTCACACATGCAGATCCTTTTTGCCTGGGTAAGACTATTCAAGCGCATATAAAAAGAGTTTAACAAGGCGTTTAATAATAATGAGCTGTTTTCTGGTGCCAAATAGTATGAACAAACTAAGAAATATAAAATTATTATTCATTGTACTGGTCCCACTTAAAATTAGGTGTAAATATGTACTTTAACCAATTACAGTACATTGAAAAAGTCATTTTTAACATAAAAGTACAATGAACCCAAAATACCCTCTTTTTCCAATGTACTGCAAGTAGATAAAATACATATTTGTTTAAAAAAATTAAATTAAACATTTAAATGTTCATAGTACTGTAGGTAGTGTTGGGAAAAGTCACTATGGAAAATAATTTGTTACTTTTGCGTTTAATTTTCTCACTTGGACTGGGCTAGCTTGTTTGAATTTTTGATAACAAAAGACCCAAAAGTGAAATGAAATCGCCTCAGGCTGAAGGACATGCAAAATCACTCCTGTACAGTAGAGGGTGCAGCTCAAACAAACCTTTCAGCTCTGCCTTTCTGGATTGCAGAAGAATACGATGTAGGAAAATATAGTTCAACACAACAACAAATGTGAACACAAATGTGATTTATATCTGTTGTCATATTTGCTAATTAGTATGGTTGAATTGGATCATAGAAGGTCAGCAGCAAAGACATTGATTAATAAAGTGAGATTAAATACATATTTTTGTTATTTAACATGTTTATTTATTACAGGTAAGATGAGTAAATGCATGCTCAGATTTAGTCGATAAATGTTTATGTCAGTTGATAAATGGGAAAACAAAGAAACTTAAGTAACTTATTTGAAAAAGTAAATGTATTTTTACAGCAAAAAAAAAAAGTTTTAAAATTTTCTCAAGTAGTTTTTGGGAAAAAGTAATCAGATTTATGTAACTCGCGTCACTTGTAATGCATAGTATTAAAGCCTCAATATTATATAATTATAATATTTGAAAGGATTTTTGTTTTAATTAAAAACCCATGCTCCTTGAAAAAGAAGAAAAAATGTCCAAATATTAATAATGTCCGTCTTTCTGTCCACAGATCTTATGGACAACTCAAATGCACAGCTGACTGTTTCATTGACTCCACAAACTGCAAGTATTTCACATGAGGACACAAGATAGCAGTGTCTCATTTCAGCTGGCGAGATCCGTATACAACGACACTGAACACCGTAGATTCAGCAGATAAACGGAGAGTAGAAATCATTGAGGGAATTATCACAAACACATTAGCCAAAATCTTTCTTGACACTCTGAGGCCACGTATCTCACTCGGGAAAGGAAAACTTGGCAAAGCCACGGTTCTGCTTGTGCTCTTAAGTACTCTAACTGGACTCCAGACACCATTCTCCATTCATTCTGCATCTGCTGCTCGGCCCTGGCTCCACATTTGGCCAGGGTGGTTGGCAAGAGGAATCCGGCGAGTTGGGTGTCTCTTGGAGATGGTTAAAAGACTCCTCAATACCTCAAAGTACTGTAATGCTGTTTCAGAGGAAAGCCATTTTCTCCAGGTCCACCCCATGTTCCCTGACACCAGGTGATCTGTACGTGGAATGCAATGTGACATTGTTACTATAGTATTTAGCATGAGGCTGAGATTGCAGTAGACGCGTCAGCACAGATCATTACTGAGGCATGTAACTGAGAAAAAGCTCATATCTTTAAATATAATAGTATGTAGGCTTAGACCAAACTGGTGCTTGGCCCTGGAAGAAACCTAATAGCCTAACCTTAACACTGATGTACAGCTTTGTAAAAAAATGAACCTGTTGTCATATAGCTCAATAGCGGGTACATTGAGTGGGAAAAAAAGGGGTAATTAAAGGCTCCAAGCAAAAAAACAAAAAAACCTTTGGCTTCTGAAAAGATATATTTAACAATACGCCAAATTACATTTTATTGACAATTGCTATAAACATGGTTGTTCAGAAGTGCTTCAGTCCATTGTGTGCATCCAACTTTCACTTTCAAAACACGGTTCGATTCAATTCGAGCATAACCAAAAAACAATTCATGGTTCAGTGAGGGAGTCGCTTGTAAACCGTGTAACATCTCCAAACGATTCACTGATTTAGACCATGTCATAAATTCTTTTGAATGACTCTGGTCCATATGGCATTATGGGTGAATTCTGTGTTTACAATAAGGTCTCATTAGTTAATGCATTAACTAATTGAGCTGTATATCGTTACAGAATTTATTCAAATCGGACATCACAGATCGTGCTGTTCAAGAAACGCTGTCTAGTGCTCTGACGAGTTTGAAATGATATCTGACAAAAATCATATAGGTTTTTGTTTGATTTTTTCGCCATTTTACTCACCCTAATGTGAAACGCTACCTCTCATAAACCATTTACGCGCTCATTTCAGTGATTTCTCGCAATTTCAGCCATTGTTGCTGTGACCCAAATGGCCAGTAAATCCATTTACTTACTCACCAAAATCACATTTTACTGTTTGGCACATGGCAGATGTTATTTTTGGACGCTAGTCATAGAAGCATTTTCACTTACAATTTTATGTTAAGAAAAAAGAACAAGGCTGCATAAAGGTTCTTCAACAGTAACCACATTAACACTATAATACTACGGATTGAAAATAATTTACTATGGATGTTTAAGGTTAGAAAACCCTCCTTTCCAGGCTCTCAGTATGTCTTGCTGGATCACACTTAGTCTAACATTTCCATCATATCTCAGGAAACCACTTAAGATATCCAGAACCTTCTCCACCTCCATGTGTGGATTAGGGTGCACATATTCCACAGTTTAGTCTAGTTCCACGCTGCTGTCTTGTGCTTCAAGAGCTTGCAGTCTTGAAGGAAAGCAAATACGGTTAGGGATATGAGTCTAAATATCTTAAATTAGAGTGGAAAAACCAACCCAGTCTCATGAGGAAAAAGTAGCTATTTGGATTCTAATTAAATTCAATTTGTACAATAATATAACCTTTTTACAAAAGTAAAAAAAAAAGTACTTCCAAATGGGGTCAATGGAGCGTCAATGGAGTGTAAGCAGATCTTACGAATGGGATTGTACAATTTCACACAAATTAGCTACCAAAATGTACAAAAGTTAGGAATTGCCATGAGATGATGTTGGGAAAACCATACAGCATATGAAGGCTCGACAGCTGTTATTGAACATTTTGTACTGTCTGCTATTGCAGAATTAGCATTTTGCTGCTATTCAGGCTAAAGACTGTTGGATTAAGGCTGGACTGTTAATGTCGTCCCGAAAGCTTTAAATTGATTTCTACCCAGTGCCAAAGTCCAGTCTGAATATACCTCAGCATATACGGTGTGCTTTAGCCTTTATGATTACAGGACCTGAGGTGTCGCATACAGCACTTACTTACTGTTATATTCAGTGAAACTTTGCTTAAGTGTCTTTGAGTTACATTTCTGTTTTTGTTTTTTATCAACTATAAGCCAGTTTTCCATAAGCTATATGATGCATTTGCTACAGGAACCTCTTTGCTTACATTACTGGGGTGATGTTCTTGACTTATCTGTAGATTTCATGTAAAACATTATGGATATAATATGGAAATATGTGTCTTGAATGTGTTATTCTGGTGCAACTGCATGTCCATCGTATACTCTTGTTAAAAAGAGCAAGATTGCCACATTTCAATACTTTGATGGCGTATAACAGGGAGGCGTGTTTGGAGTTAAAGTGCATTTAGCTTGTAACTGACTGTTATCCTCATATTGTATTTGTACAAACTGAGGAAAGGTGTTATGAAATATTGCACAACAAACAAACAAAAGAGACTGAATGTTTTGTCCTAGTGTCGTTTGAATGATGTTCTCAATATTAAAACATGTTTGATACTGTCCTGTAATGATGTATAAAATAAATAAAATAAAGCTTGAAAAGCTATCTCATCACTGACCTTTATATTGGATCCGTTCATTTTTTTTCTCTCAAATATGAATTTTGAGAGGAAAAAATGCTATTGGCTCATTGTCATTGAATGTAAACATGGAATCAAAATTGACCCGATTTACTTTAATTCATTCCTGATCTTGTTGTACCCAATTCAGGCATATTACTCCAAAATAACATAACATTTCTTCAACTCTTCAAAGTGTCAATAGCTAATAGACTACGTGAGGTTTACAGGTTTTTTCCTTCTTTCTTTTTTTTTTTTAAATACAATCAACTTGGTTAAGTAATTTCATCTTAAATTACATTAAATTGAATGATTAGTTGAACCTTGAAGATTACTTTAACTCATCAAAATAAGTTAAGCAATGTAAAAACTAGGGATGAGCGAGTACAGCATTATCTGTATCTGTTAACCATATGAATTATCTGTATCTGTACTCGGACTGGGTGGGATTTAACCCGGAAGTGGGCACTTTGTCTTGAAATGGGCAGGGCTTTAACCGGTATGTTATTTTTAATCATGCAATTGATATGGGTTGATCAGAAATTGTTATATTTATTGCTGATTAGAAAACTATTTACATGACAGCATCAGCATTGAGCTTCAGATCAATGGTTTGATCACGATAACAAACGCACTATATACAGAACGTATAGTTGTGCAACAATGAATACAACACATGCGGTTGCAATTATGAAGAAATCATAATTTTTAATCATCAACCAGTTTTTTGACTTCACGCAAAAAATTGAGTCAGCAGACGGTTAAAAAAATTTTTTTAAATCTCAGAGACGCAGCGCTAGACGCATTCAACCAAGCACCACGTCTGAACAAACCCCACGTTTACCAGAAATATACTAGTTAATAAGTACTACAAACAAACCGAAATCAAAAACAAACCTGAAGCTGAAGAAACCCTAAACGTTAACGGGAAAAGACCCACGAACCTGAGTGACTGAGGGAGAGACAGAGAAAGAGAGATGTTCTCTTCTCAGTGTTCTGTGCGTGTGAATGAGTAGAGCGGGACACAGCAAATCTGTATGTGTAGGGGAGGGGCGCTGTGACTAGCCTATCACAGAACGCAGACACAGTCAGCTACCCAATGAGGATTTTTATTCAGTCCGAGCACAGATATTGACTCGTATTACTCGTATGATACTCGTACTCGGCAAAAGTGCTTTATCCGTACAAGATACTCGTTTCAGAAGTGCATTACAGTAAATTGTCAAGTATTTTTAGAGTTTAATTGTCAATTATTAATTAGTATTTATATGAGATCTTAATGGTTATAATTTTAACTGCAATCGAAAGGGTAAAACCAAAAAAATATTTAAAATGGGCATTTGTGGTTGTGTGGAACAAATTAATTGATTTTTAGTGCATTCTTATGGGGAAATTTGTTTTGGTGTACAAGCATTTTGGTTTACGAGCTCCCTCTTGGAACGAATTAAACTCGTAAACCGAAGTATTACTGTATTGTCAATTTATTGATCATATCATTTTTTTTTTTACAGTATGCAAGTCAGAGCCAATCCATAGATTTTGGGCAGTTTGGGTTGATTGATTTGTTCCGGAAAATTGCATAGTGCATGATGAGCACAGAATTGTATTTCTTCGCTTCAGATTATGATTCAATCCAGCTAGAAGACATCAAGTATATGTTTGATGTTTAGCTGATTTTATATCACGTATTGGGTAAATTCAGGTTAATTGGGCCACTCTTCTCAATGGCAAAAATTGTCCCATTTAACCTGAATATTGGTATACTCTATATGACCTTTAAAATCCTGAACAGATTTGGTATCACTAGTCATCCTACACTACCAGTCTTTTATGGCCCACAGAGGAAGTTGCACCATGTTCATATTCTGAAGTTAAAAAAAATAAAATAAATCACACTGTGATTTTTCCATCCTGATCAAATGGGAAAACGTGACGATTTTGCATGAAATTGTACGATGTGAATGCAAAAACATACCCGTCACTGGGGTGTAAGCAGATCATACAAAAATGGACGAATGAGATTGTACAAATTCATAGGAATTAGACAATTTATCAAAACGTAAATTAGTTATTTCTGTGAAATTTGTCAACTTTTGGCAATTCGCTCTGACTTTTTCTGATTTTTTCTGATTTACTTACCGATTTACTTACCGATTTACTTACCGGCAGCAATGTCACCCTGTAGCCTATGACTGGTTGCTCACGGAAGCTAAGTGGGGCTGAGCGTGGTCATTTTCCTGGATGAGAGACTCACTTGATTGCTGCTGGAAGTGGTGTTAGGAGGCCAGCAGGGGGTGCTCACCCTCTGGTCTATGTGGGTCCTACCGCCCCAGTATAGTGACGGGGACACTGTACTGCAAAGAGCACCGTCTTTCGGATGAGACGATAAACCGAGGTCCTGACTCTCTGTGGTCATTAAAAATCCCAGGATGTCTTTCACAAGAGTACAGGTGTAACCCCCCAAATTTGTCCATCATGGCTTCCTAACATCCCCATACTCTGATTGCCTTCATCATTCTGTCTCCTCTCCACCAATAAGCTGGTGTGTGGTGAGCATTCTGGCGCAATATGGCTGCCGTCGCATCATCCAGGTGGATGCTGTACCTTAGTGGCGGTTGAGGAGATTCCTCCCGTCCATGCACTTTGATAAAGCGCTATATAAATGTAATGAATTATTAATTATTATTAATTCTTGCTCTCTTTTTTTGGTTTATGTCACATGAACCTTGATGTCTTTAAAACTTTTATGTAGCAATGCTTACGGAGAATGCTCTCATTGAGCTGTAGCTGACTAAGCTTTGTGCTAGATCACAGCCAGGCGCAGTTAAATCAGCAGTTCTGTTCTGAGTCTCTGGCTCTGCTGCTCACAGACTGTATATGTGGGCGTTTGGCCTGACAGTGATTGACAGTGTATTGATTGTGGAGAAGACGGAAGGTGACAGAGATAGATAAAAGGGATGCTGTCGACAGTTTTTCAGGAAAGAAACACTTTGTGCTGCCTGGACAACAGACCATGGAGCCTGCAAATGTCTTGTGCTGTAGAGTTGGATTGGAATTTTTTAATTATCTTTGTGTGTGTGTGTGTGTGTGTGTGCGTGTGTTTTAAAATGTTGGCAGGAACCCCGTGCTTGGCACAGAGATTTTTTGAAGATGGTCGTTGTTCAGTAACCATATTATAGGGCCATATCTTTACCCACTAATCTTATTAAAGTAATTTGCCTGCAGATGAGCTAGGCAATATCTTACATATGCATTGCATAACACAATCTGATTTTGAACTTTGTTGGGAACATGTTAGAATGAGACTATGAAGAGAAGGCCACATGAAACAGGGTGTGAGGTGAGAACCCGTTGCATTTGTTGGGGCTCAAATGGGGTCTTTAGCAATAGCTGCCTAGGACTTTCCATTGCAGCTGAGTGGAAACTTTCTGATAATCCTATAGTCTGGAGTTTAAAATGTCTTCTATTGTAATCCTAAACTGAGACTGAAATTGCCCCTATAGCCTTAAATAGTATAGTTATTTGAAGGTACAGCCACCATTTGTAGTGGTCTGAAACCAAGGGGTCAAAAAAAAGAAAAAAAAGTTGGATTACATTGGCCAAAAAAGCACAAAAAGTTGGATAATAGCATCTGCTAAGTAATTCAAAGCAACTTACCATGACACGTCCCAGTTAGATAGATAGAGCTTGGACAAGGAGTTGTGTAGCGTGCTTCGATAGGAAGGGTCTGATCTTTCATGTAATATACAGGACCGGGCCATTGGACCAATGCAGTCTGTGAAGTTTAACTGATTATCAATCACAACGCCAACGTTTCTGGCTGTCATGGAAGGAGTTATGTTTGACAAATTTATAGCTGAATGGAGAAGTTGCGATGAAGTGTTGCGTTGGTCGAAACCACAAGCAGTTCTGTCTTTGCAAAGTTGAGTTACTGTTGGTGGTCCTTCAACTAGGCAGAAATGTATCTCTGTCAGGCAGGCTGAGATACGAGCAGCTACCATTGGATCATCTGGCTGGAGGTAATAATAATAATAATAATAATTTGTTGCATTTATATAGTGCTTTTCATACATTCAAAGCGCTTACAAGGAAGGGGGGGATCTCCTCAACCACCACCAATGTGCAGCATCCACCTGGATGACGCGACGGCAGCCATATTGCGCCAGAATTCTCACCACACACCAGCTTATTGGTGGAGAGGTAACAGAACGATGAAGCCAATCAGAGTATGGGGATGATTAGGAGGCTGTGATGGACCAACGCAAATGGGCAAATTTGGCCAGGATGCCGGGGTTAAACCCCTACTCTTTACAAAGGACATCCTGGGATTTTTAATGACCACAGTGAGTCAGGACCTCAGTTTAACATCTCATCCGAAAGACGGTGCTTGTTACAGTACTGTGTCCCCATCACTATACTGGGGCATTAGGACCCACACAGACCGCAGGGTGAGCACCTTCTGCTGGCCTCACTAACACCACTTCCAGCAGCAACCTAGTTTTCCCCGGACGTCTCCCATCCAGGTACTGACCAGGCTCAGCCTCAGTGGGCAACCAGTCCTGGGCTACAGGGTGATATGGCTATAGAGTAAGGTAAGGTACTCTACTAAGGTAGAGTTATGTCATCAACAAGAAAATGTCAGGATTGGATTCAGAATGATGATCAAAACATAGAATCAGTAAACAGAGTCCATCAACCCTCCAAAAATTTGAAGTCGGACACCTCTTCGTGGGTTTGACATTTTTCTTGTTTTGGATTTCTATGCTGTTGAATGTCTGGTGATCACGCTAGCTTACTTGTGTGTAAACATCTATCCGCTCCTGATTTACGCAGCTCCTCTTCTTCGCTTGTTTTTGGATCCAGAGATGCTGTGGAAACATGGATTGCCAGAAAAAAATCCTCAATGGAGGCGAAACCCTGTGTCATAGATGACAGAAACTATTTATGTTCTAATAACTTTATGGAGTCCATTATGTTGAGAGAACCTTGCCAGAATGTTAGCCAAAGTTCTGAGAATATTAGCTGGGTATATAGAACAAATAAATTCATGCATCTTGCAAGACAATGGTGTCTACAGCACTCCTGCACACTCAGTGTTCAAATTTACTCACTCACCTTTATTCACTCATTTAGTGGAGTAATGAAGGGAATACTGAATGAGGGTTTAGAAGGGAGATTTTGGATACAGCCAATGATGGATTACACCAATGCAGGTTTAGTGGTGTCAAATTTCGAGTACTGGTGTAGGACGGAGGATGGGGCCTCACAGGCAGGAAACAGAGCGGACCCAGCTGTCACCCGAGGCCCCAGTGAAAATCCCTGACCTACAGGAGGGGGAATGGCAAGCATGCAAGGTGCAATAGAATGGCAGGGAATGAACATCGAACACAAACTAGGAATAAATGGACAGATATTAACCAAAAACAAATTGTTTTCATCAATATAAAGATCTAATTCTAAAATAGACTCAACTAAATGATACAGACAGACAGACAAGGGTTATAAACACTATAGAGTGCTGCAGTGATGACGTATTTTTGTAGGCAGCCCTGGAAGTTAGCATCACCCTGGTTCACTCAACCAAAACATGATAGGATTGTTCCATTGGCTTTTGAATTATTGCAGAAAATAAGATCTGTGACCAACACAAAATTATGGTTCTTACATATTTTTAACTATCACGACTTTTAGACATTTTGAAGCATAAATATAATTGGCAGAAGTAAAGCACTAAGCTATGGTTGAATAGTTTGCAAAAGTGTGGTTATAAACACAACAAGGCTGTAAAAACTAGACAATAATTAGTTTTCGTGTTTGCCATGATGTTAAATGTCTCTAACAAGTCACTGTTGTCAAAAACTCACTGAAGAAAAGTCACTGACTTCAGGATGATGGAATTAGAGGAGCTAAAATGCTAACTGGTTTCAAAGTTTTGGCCAACAAAAACACATCAACAGCTACTTGATTGGTTGAGCTGCACATAATGGTGATACACACAGTGTGGATTAAAAAAAATAATTCACAGGGGGTTTTCACTGTTTGTATCACTCCACTTGTCTTGGATATTTCAGATCTTTGATTTCAGCATTTCCAATGTCCAAATATGCCTACTTCTGTACTTGGATAGTATGGGGGGAAAAACAGTACAGTAAAAGAGTAGTAGGTCCAAATACATATTGGTAAAACAGTATGCAAAACGTACCAGGCTGACCTACTGCTACTAGAGTGTTAGGAGGGCACATTCTATTGATGCTGGACCGGAGTACAGCAATGATGCCATAAGTTACTTGACAAAGCCAACTTGGCATATTTAACGATTACGAAGTTCTTTGTCAGATGTATGTGAAAAGAGTTTGGATGAAGCATGTGAATTTTAAGCCAAGTTTACAATAACGTTCTGTATTCTGTGTGTGTATGAAAGTTTGGTGAATAGTGGAAAGATGAAGGTGACCCGAAGATCACACTGACCTCTTGGCTCAAAGAACGTCAAAGCTGCAGACTTGCACAAAAATGGACTCTTTTCACATTTACACACAAGTCATAGTAGATGCGTAAACTTCTAAAGAATGGGACCGTGACTTCAGCAATGTTAATGTTGAAAACCTGCAGGTCCTGCATCCATCCATTTGTAAACTGTAGGTCGGAGCAAATTAAAAACTAAATTGCTCAAATGTGTACCCACTGACACCACAAACAAGGTAAGGAAACACATCTGGCAATGTTGAATGCGGTAGCTCGTTAGGATCATCAGGCCATTCTGCGTTTGAGCCAGTTCATTTCCTTGATTTTGTTTCGAAGTACCACAATTTTGCTGCCTTGAGCTTATAGATCTCTATATGGAATCTTGCTCTTGATCTTTGTTCGAGTTATTATGGTAGTTTTTTTTTCCTGTTTATTTTCACCATGTACAATTATTTGGATGATCGTGTCCTAAACATGTCGTTGACTACCCAGAATGCAATGCCAATCTCTATAGAGAGGAATGGGAAATTACAGCAAATGTAATTTTTGTATTTCCATTTACTATAATTTTAAAAGAAAATTATCCTAATTTCCACGACTTTCCAAAAGAGGAGGGGGGGGGGGGGGGGTTCAGTCAAATGAAATGTCAAATTTGCCTTCACTCCCATTTGTTGTATTAAAACAGTCTTGCAGCAGCATTTTGTTTTTGTCATGGTAATATAACACAAAGTATAGCGTTATGAATGGGTATAATTTTTTTTTTTAAATAAAAACTTGTGTCATCACAGTCTATGAAAGAGACGATATATTTTCAAATTTTGAATTTATATTCTATGTTCCATTATTTAAGAAAAACAGAAGCTTTTGTATGATTTTTTAAATATTTTATTGCATGCTCTGTGTAGTGTTATTGTGGCTTTAGAGGTAGCGATCTTCTATAGATTTATTGCGCTGACCAGTTGGTACTGACTAATAATTAAGTGACCATCTATATCTATAGCACGATGGTCAAACACGTTCGTCTAGCACGTTTACATAGAAAACTGATGGAAACGTAGCAATAGAATCCAAAATCCATCCTGTGTGGTCGACTCCCAGCCCCTCAGTGGAATGCAAAAACAATTTCCATGTGAAAATGTAAGTTACTTAATATCAACATCTTGTTTGTTACATTTTTTTTTTTTTGGCTTAAACATTTTATGTTCCGTTTGTTTGGCTGAAATCTAATTAACATTAAACCTCTTTTGCTGTGTTTTTAAATAAATAAATAAAAACTTTCTCTATCACAAATTAAAAACTATCCTTCTATTCTTGGCCCTTATTATTGAGTCTAGTGATCATCCTTGTGGTGGTGAGAGTGTTCTTGCAACCACATCCAGACATTGAAGGATTGAGATTGAGACATTAGTTGTGTCTAAAACGGTCACTTGGATGAATAATGCCGCTTATTTATCACCTCCTGACTTTGAAAATAAAATTATGTTGCTAAGAATCTTGCAGATTTTTGAATTAAAAGATTAAAAACACACAACAGCCAATTCGGTATAAATGATTTAAAAATTACAATTAGTAAATACATATAAAAAGGCATACAGACATTTTAATACTAGTGTATGACAAACAACATGGATCTTGTGTGCTCCAACCTGGGAGAAGTTAACCCAAACATTTCCCTTAATGCTGTTTCTCTTATTGATTTAACAAAGATTTAAAAGGAGAGTTCATTCAAAATGGAAAATTCCTTACCTGCATGTCTGCAAAATAAACGGTATGACAAACTTCCGCTGAACGTAAAAGAATGTATTTTGAGAAAGGTCTCACTTTTTTATATTCTCAGTAGAACTTTTTGGTTACCAAAATTCTTCTAATTACATTGTGTTCTGCAGAAGAAGAACGTTGTACATGTTTGAAACAAAACGATGACAGAAATTTCATTTTTAGGTGAACTATCCCTTTAAAGATTCTGATTAAGGACACATTGAATAAATTGTGACAGTTGTGACAACTGAAAAGGAATGCAAAAAAGCGGAAACTGTTAGGAGGGCATACTTAAAAAGACAATGACTTGTGGGATTTTTGCATAAAACAGTGTGGAATGCAATTAGAATAAAACATAAACCTACAACAGTCCCTCATATTATATGCTAATCAATTAGTATTATAAAATCAAAACCCATGCAATGCAACATGCACAAATTAGTATCATTCATATGATTTGAGAGTGAGAATGTGACTCTTACAAAAAAAATCAAGAGTTAGAATTGACATTCATATAAATAAGTCAATAAATAAAGTCACTGAGGAAATGTTATGACATCTTTCCTTTTGTAGACGAAGACCCAAGATCACAACTACATTTTTCTCCACTAAACCAAGAAAAGGAAACTCCTTTGGTCCCTATCACCAAGTCCTGAATTGGGGTCATTGTGAATGTGTTTTAGGATTATGCCACTGCAAAAATAGCCCACCATTATCTGTATACTTGACGGTTTCACGATGCATGTTTATAGGTTTCTAATAACTAGTCTAAAATGACTGAAATACAAGAACAAAAGTAATGCATTATTTCAAGTGAGGAGAGAAGCATAAGTGCATTTTTGCACTTTTGCTGTGAATAAGAATACTGCGACTAACACCTTCACTGCCAGGTAAACAAAATTGTAGATTATCTTGTTCACCTTATCTGCAGTTTTCACTCTGATGCCCAAGTGTGGATGAAAAAACGTTACAAATGTCAACAAAACACTTGATCGCTCCACCAAAGGTTTCTAAAAATACAGCTGCTCCCTGAAAGCACTTGGAATCACACCCTGCCCCCCTTTTGATGCGGCTATTTCAATTTTGCAGGGATGACTGTTATTGGACTTTGCAGATGCCGCACTATCCAACCCAACACACTCTTACCGGCCCTCACAGAAACCTCCCTGTCTTCCTCAACACTGACTCAGAGTTTGGTTTCCACAGTGGGTGAAAGAGTTTCAACTCCACCACTGAATCCAATGAGCTCTGTCAGAAGTAAGCCGTGTTCACTGTGTGTGTGCGTTTGTGTTAGTCACACGACCTCGTCTGATTCTAAGCCGTACTCCTCATAGAGAGCGTCCAGGATGGACAGCTGCTTCCCCATCGCTGGCAGGTAGAAGTCCAGGTCTCGATGCATGCCGGTCGTAAAGCCCTCCTTCAGCTCATCGTCTTCATGAGAAACCAGAGCAGCCATGAAGCTCTCATAGGATGGGGCAGCCCGTAGAGCCAGCTAACACACACAAAAAACAGTCAGAAAAGGGATTTGAACGTATGTTGTCATGATTTAAAGAAAATTTCATTGTTTTTCAACGGGACACAAAAGGACAATATTAAATGGGATGTGAAATGGCTCTTTGATCAAGAACAAAAATGAAGAACTGGGCTTTTGTCCATCAACGATTGTGGTTTGCTATTGCTGTGATCTCATATGAGTGTCAGGAGAAGTACAGTGATCCCTCGTTTATCGCGGTTAATGTGGACCGGAATCCCCACGATAGGTGAAAATCTGCGAAGTAGGATTGGCCCCCTAGGAATTTCCGTATATATGCGTGTGTAGGTACCATAATGTTTAAAATATGTATATTTATACTTTAAATATATTTTAATTAAATCTAATTAATTATAAAACCTTATTATTATACATTTACTCTCTCTCTCGTACGATACGTATTATGGTGCTCTACACTCATCAATGACAGTAGTATCTTGAGACTCCAGTAATGACGACGATGACAGACCTGTGCGGTTCAATGAATGATGATGATGATGATGATGATGATGATGATGGTGTTACTGCACTGGTATAATGAGGCCTTTAAATCAGTTCAGGATCGTCAACATTTGGTTCTGAGAGAGGCAAAGAGGCTCACACTCCACTCGTGCTCTCATTGGTCGATCTCGCGGCGGGAACCAATCACGTGTCTTGTCTGAGTGCCCGTGTGTGTGTACAAAGCCTCAGAGAGTTTCTCTCTTTGTCTGGCATCCTGGGAAACCGTTTCTCTTGCATCACGATGAAGCAACGCTGCTTTCCGCAATACGGCTGACGATATGGCGGCATTTTTTTATTTTTCGATGAATATTTTTGAAAAATCTGCGATGCACTGAAGAATTTTTATGAAAGTGAACCCCAAAGTGGCAAGGGATTACTGTATACTTGTTTTATTCATGTGCCCCTGTAGTCAAAATACATGTCAATTTTGATATCATGGTGACTTTTAATGGTGAATCTATGCGCAGTTGTTATTACCCTTGTGAGGCGAGAGCTGCTTGTCAATTCTTCTTCAAAAAAGTTTGGTGTTTGACACTAGGGCAACTATTCCTTTAAAATAGAAAAGCAGCTCTTAGCACAATACTTACTGCAAAGACGCCTCGAATAACCCATCCGTGATATTGCCGTAATGTTTTTCCATATGCATTATCTGAAAGAAGAACAACATTTCAACAGGAGACATTACAAAGCACTGATAACGTGGGTGAAGGACAGTTGTTTGGACATTTTGAACCACTGCTTTACACTTGATCATGCGACTTACTAAGAGCTCCCTGGACGTCCTTCATCCCTGTATTGATTTCAGAAAGGAATTCTTTGAGGAACTTGAGTCCACGTTTAAGCCACAGCAGCGCTTCTGTGGCAGAGTTGCGCACCTGTGCCATCCCCATCTCCACCTCGTGCAGCACGATGCTCTGTAGGGTGGGGAAACTCTCAGGATCGGACTGGATTTTCTGCTGGATTTTCTGGTAGAGCAAATAAGGATCAACTCACAGATCAAGTTATGAGGCCCTCTAGTGGTTATGGTGAAATCCCAAACAATAACAGAGACACTGAATGTGAATATTGTTGACCCCAGGGTTGGCCCAGGCTCTTTCGCCACTCTAGGTGAGATTTTAAATAGCGCCCACCCATAAGCCAACTCCCACCACACTCCAAAATAAATAGAAATGACTGCACATGCCTATCTTTTATATGCATTTACAACAATATGACATCAGTAGTGATAACCGTTAATATAAATGATGTAAATAAATGGTGATAAATAACAACTAACAATTCTATGAAAAGGTATCACACTAGAATTAAACTACAAAAATCAACAACGAAATACAATAAACTAGCCTCCTACCCCCATTTTTGAGCATGCACTAGAGAATTACAATTAAACTTAAATGTTCGCAATTCATAAATGCATTAGACTAGTCCTAGTTATGGTTTCTTTTAAAAGAAGGCCCCTTATGAGTTTTTTGGGGAAGTAATATTACTGAAATATAACTAAAATTTCTATTTGAAAGAAAATACACTGCACTTTTCTTGTAGTTTAAAACAGGCAGACACCAGCACTGTGTTTGTGTTCCCAGCAAACCGGGTATAAAAAAAGAAGCCATTTCAGAATATTACACAAGCATTACCGTAATGTCTGCCATGAAGAGTCAGTAAAAAAGTAGTTTTTCCCCCAGGGCATATTTTAAGTGGCAAAGGCAAATATTCACTGGAGCGTTTGTCAAATCATTACAGTATCAACAAAGAGTGCTCTTGCTTTTATTTGATAAAACCCATAGAACAAGGCCTGCCTCTCATGCAGCACCCCCTGTCGTTTTGGGCCCTAGGCAACCCCCTCTGTCACCTATGCCACAGGCCGGCCCTGGTTGACCCCGTTAGACAGTCTCTAATCCAACCTTTTGAAGACCTAAGTCATATAATATGCAAGGAAACCCACTACAAACCTATCAACTAAAAATCTCTTTTGACAATTTGCTATAAAAAAAGACATTCCAATTCATTTTGATTATATTGGCACAATTCAATATGCATGTTTGTGGAATTTATAGAAAAATATGCATGTATAGAAAAACAACTCCAAGTTTTAAATTCACAGGCTCAAGGAATTAAATTTTCCAGGTATTTTAATAAAGAAATAAATGGGTTGAGATATATATACACATTATATATATATATATATATATATATATATATATATATTCACCCTCAAATAAAAGCAAGAGCACCCTTAGTTGATACTGTAATGAATTGACAAACACTCCAGTGAATATTTGCGTTTGCCACTTAAACTATGCCTTGAAAAAAAAAACAGACAGTGGTAAAGATATATATAAATAAAATAGTGCATCTATAATTCATAAACCCACTGCTCATGTGATTCAAAACATGCAACATTATTTACAGTTCTTGATTTTATTTTTTTTAAGACAGAAATTATTCCACTGTTTGCATGTCACACTTACCTTAATGTTTCCCACAAAATCTATTTTAACTGGAGCAAAGACAGTTGGTCCAAGCTTGTCTGAGGGGAGAAAGCCTTTGTAAGTACTTTATTGGTTAAACTTATTTTCTGCCTACACATGGAGATGGATTCAGTGATTAAAATTAACAGTAACAATTTATAATATATAAAAATAAGAATTTCAAATAAATGCTGTTCTTTTGAACTTTCTATCAAAGAATCCTGAAAATGTATCACAGTTATTACAAAAAAATACTATGCTGCAAAACTGTTTTCAATACTGGTAATAAATTATTTTGAGCACCAAATCAGCATATTAGATTTTTTTTAATGTGATTGAAGACGTGGTGAGCATAAGAGACTTCTTACATGCAAAAGCATTTAAAAAATCTTACCAACACTAAACTTTTGAATGGTGTGTGTGTGTGTGTGTGTGTGTATGAATATGTTATATATATTTTTATATTTATAGAAGATCTATAAATGTTTGTGGGATGCCAGTTTATGATCTATCTGCACACGCATACATTCCTGATGTGCAAGTTAAAGTCACCACCAGTGCGCATTAGAAGTACCTCGAGTTATGTAATCAGATTGCTTTTTTCAACACATTACTTTTAAATTTACAACAAAATATCCAAGTTACTTTTTCACAAGATACTTTGTTTTCCCATTTACTGACTGAAAGCTCTTGAAAATCAGGAGTAAGTGCAGACATTGTCCCAATGTTGACAAAAATTGTAGAATAAAATCATTGAATTGAAATATTTGAATACTACGCATACCTCCAACACTTAAATATGTTAAAACAAATATTTTATGCATTTAATCTTACGTTGACCAATGTACTAATTATGCGTTTATTGTTATTGGTGAAGAAAGCAGCTGAAAGGTTTGAGCTCCGTCCTCTACTGTACACAACATTGCTTTTTCTTCAGCCTGATGTAAATGTTTGTTACATTAAACTTTTTTGTAATTAAACAAAACAAAACAAGCCCAGGTGAGGTGAGCCCAGGTTACGTTTCTCAAAAAGTAACTAAGTAATGCAATTAGTTACTTTTTAAGGGAGTAACACAATATTGTAATGCATTACTTTTCCCCCAACATTGGCCACCACCCACAGAGAAACAGCACCATCCTCACCCAATCCCTTTCAGAAGCATCATGCCCATTTAAATTATAAAAAGAAACACTATAGAAATTATAGAAAAAGTGTGGTTAAACTCTGCAATAGACTAAAACAAAAACACACACAAAACCCTTCATTACCACATTAATACTGTAAGCTCTGAAAAAGAAGGTGAACGATTTCATAAGTGATTGCGGATACAGTTCGACATTATTTTCTTGTTGTATTAGGCCCCTGCAGTTCTTGATCAGATATTACCGAATGGTCCCACTATAAAGACATAGCAGAGCATGCAGTGATGAAGAATGAGGGATTAACTGTGCAGACTAATATGAGGCAGAATAAAATAAATCAATCAATAAAAATCAAGGGCACATGGCGTGCCGACACATGCACAGCGTGTCAGAAATCAATGTCCCCAGGAGCCGTTTACAAGCTTTAATAAGCACAACACTAATGAGAGCAGAAAGCCGGCAGAACCGATAGGAGGAAAGAGACAAAGCAAAGGAAGGGCGGAAAAGGGAGTGTGAAAGATAGAGTGTCCTACCTAAAACTGGTACTATAGCATAGCAAGACTCCAAAAAGGCCTGTGTGGGAATACCACTGTCGTCCTCCAGTATTATATCACTAAATCTACAAGAAAGAAAAAACCAGACATTCACTCAAGGACAATACATGAGCATTAGTACACACATCAACAGAAAACACATTTATTTGATCAAATAAAACTCCAAATACAAAAGCAGGCATAGCCAAAGAAGAAAGCTGGTTTGTAGCATGCAGTCCTTAAGAACAGCACACATTAAATACAGGTTTGGGAAATGAAAAAAAAGAAATACAACCTTCACACAGTGGTATAATACTGAAAAGGATTTCATATCTGAATACTGACATTACTGATTCAATTCAATTTAGTTTCAGCCCAAAGAAGGTTGTTGGAACAGATTAGTGTTGCAGTTATAAAATGACCTCATCATTACATAAAGATGATGAAAGAATTATGTATATAGCAAAAGAATCTACAAACCCTCATCACAGGCCGGGCCTCATTTTGAGTGATCAAAAGAAAACATACCATGATAAATATTTAATTTTCGTCTTTCAAATCTTTACATACTGTACATCTTACACACTGTATGAAACATTTAGTTCAGCGTTTTGGAACTTTCCACAAACAAGGTACAAATTATGGTCTTTTTCCAGCAAAAAAGGTGCTTAATATTTTATCCCACATTAATATTTTAACCTTGTTAACAAAATTTCACGATTGCATCATTTTACAATTAATTTGTAAATGACATAGTAATCCATTTAGTTTACTAGCGACTTTGAGATCAAATATTGTTGTAGTTTTTTGTTGAATATTGTTGAAGTTATATAAACTACAAGTAACAGTCAATATACAACATCATAAATATACTTTAGTTTATTTAGAAGGGAATTAGTTATCAAACTCGTGCTAGCTACATTAAACTATATTGTCTGCGTTTTATTTTCATATTACTCTTGGATTAAGACATTATCAATAAACAAACAATTATTGGACTTCATTACATTTAATACGGCCATTTTGAGCGTTTCTGCATAATGTTTGTGTTGTCCTGACATAGCGTGAACTCACATACTTTATAGTTAGCTAAAAATGGGATTTGTACCTCTAACGCGAAAAAAACAAACATATGGAAGACCTAAGTTTACCTTTTTTGTGGAAAGTGCCCGTTTCAAACCATAATCTAATCAGGCGAGACGCTACAAATGATCTCAGACTTCAATTATAAGTTTCATTTATTGAACTGTTGAATGTGTCTAACTTGTTTTCTGTGGTATTTCACAGAATTCAAAGCGCAGACTCTTTCAAAAGACCTTAACCTGGACCTTTTGATAACATGGAACAGACAGGACTGATGATAACGTCACTTTATCGCATTGCTTAGAACACAATGTTACTCTATGGAGGTTTCTAGTCCCTCAATTGAATTTCCACTGAAACGCTGACGTTGCACATAGCACATTTCTATAAACAAGAGTAGTTTTAGCTTTAACTTGACATTAGCATGCCCATATCTGATTTTCAAAAAGAAAACTGAACTGTTTAAATGTGTACAGCACATTCATCTCGTTTCTTCAGAGGATCACAGCAACGGAGGCGCCTCATACCTGTGGCTCATGGTACTGAAGAATGTGTCCACCTTATCTTCCTCTTCCTGTTTGTTCTCAGACTGAGGCTCATTCACTTCCAGGTCAGCCTGGATTTCTTCAGTGTCCACTTCTTTGCTCTGTGTGGGGCTATTAGAGACATCCTGTTGTTTATCTAGGGCATGGTCCACTTCTTCTGCCGTTTTGTCCTTCTCCTCTCCTACAGGTTCTTCAGGGTCATGTGTGTTTGATGAAGAGCCATTATGAGACTCCATGGGCTTCACCTGGTCCTCAATTAAACCCCTTCCTAAACCAAACAAGACATAGACAAGATAGGAAATGAGAGTTGAGGTCTGTTAAACTGTAGCACTAGTTTTAAATCCGACTTTGCAAACCTGTAGGTGATTTAGGTATGCTATTTTGAGGAGATGGAGGAGATCCGTTTTCTGGTCCGCTCTCATGTGATGATGTTCCTGAGGTGTTTCTGATGTCATTTTGTCTGCATAACACACATTTTTAACATTTTAGAGATAAAACAAAAAGCTCAGCTGGCTCACAAAGGTCCATTAGCGCTACTAAACTCACGTTTCTCCAGGGTGCTGGCTTTTTAGATCAATAGTTTTGATCTGTGGATATAAGAAATATTTTAGGTTCTGACAAACTGAATAAGAATCTACAACAGGAAATGTTCTTGTTATTTCCATTTGGTGATTATATGTAATGTACCTTATGAAGTTTGATGGTAGCCACAGGAGGAGAGCCTGGAGGGGTTCGACTCAGAAGGTCTGGATTGAAGGTCCGGCTAGCAATCTGCATGCACTCCTCCAGGGTCTTCAAGAAGGTGGTGCACGTGGATTTCACTAGATTTCCTGTCTCATCTCCTACCTGAAACCAACACATACCAAAATCTTTCCAGGTCCACTTGTCCCGTCAGAGCAGATTTTTTTTTAACCTTGATTTTGTGATAAAGACAAATCCCACATTTAGTGCGTGTTCACAATTGGCAGGTTTGGTCAGATTAGAACGAACTCTGGTTGCTCTGTTAATTTGAATGTGGTAAGTGTGGCCACATTTTCAGGGGCCTTGGTCCACTTTCAAATGAAATCTGGTGTGATTCGACTGAAATACGAACACAACATGAAACAAAGATATGTAAACAAACCAAAAACATCATGTCACAAGATGAGAGCCTAAAAAGGACAGAATACTCAAACAGGTATCAGAACCACGTCTCCTCACAGCCGATCTCTGCTGTTTTGAGTCCTTAACACATTTTATAAGCTCGTCACGAGTTGTCAGCTCCCTCATAAGTACGAACATACACCAGGCGCATTTAACCAAGCACATTGTGTTGGAAGTTCTTCAAAATCTTCTCTTTTTTTAAATCTTTAGGTTCGGTGTTAAAAATGACCATGTGAAAACGAAGCAAATAAGGATTAAAGAATAAAAGATTAAAAGAAAGAATAAAAATAGTTATTTTTTTGGTCCGGACCAAAATAATTGAACTGCCGCATTTCCGCACCATAAGGCGCACTGGATTATAAGGCGCACAAAATTTAAGCTTTTAGGTGCGGAAAAAGTGTGAACACACTCTTAGAATTATACATTATGAAAATATAAACTTATTACCCTGCATCATTGATGTTTGAGAGCATTATTGAGCTTGTATAATGGTATACATGTTTTCTCAATTATGTCCTTGAAATGTGCATAGTTAAGCAGACGGAAGTGAAAGTATCTTCTGCAAACACAATCCTTACCTCCTCAGAATCAGCCTTTATCTCCGATAGAGGACTTTCTTGTATTTTGTTCACTTGCTGAAGGAGAAGGTCGCAGTAAATCCTTAGCTCAGACATTTTTGTTTTCAGAGCCTCTGTGCTTTCCTGGAGCTCTAAGAAAATAGAAAAGACTAGCATTGACAATCACTTCACTCAATTTGATGATCTGACATCATAATCTGAATGAGTTATGTAATTTAATTTGAACCCCATGAAATGATTCGAAGCACTTTTTTTCCTGCATTAACACACTGTCTATCAAAACAGGAAGTTGTGGCCAGGCCAACAATATTTTTAGTCACTAGTTTTTTCCTAGAAATGTAATACTGTGAATATTCAATGTGTATAACTGCTAAAAGTTCATTTTTGTCATGTTGTAGGACCTTAAAACATAATAGACATGGACTAAAAATATCACATTTCACTGTAATATGAACACAAAAAGAAAAGCCAGATGATCGACAGAGAAAATCTTGTTCACTACAGCAGAAATACAACACTCACCCTTCTCTCTCTTGGTTCGGTTGTCTGTAAGACAGGCTTTTGCAGTCCCTAACGCCACAAGCCATTTCTGCCTCTCTGCTGCATTAATTGCCCTGAGATAAAAATACTGTTCTCCTGGAATGATCAGATCAACCCTTGTAAAATCTGATGGGTGAACTACAATGGGCAGAGGAAGGACAAAGATGATGGATTACCAAAGTTTGCCTTTTATAAGATCATTCACAACAGCTGTAACACAATACTCGAGTGTTTCTTCAACTATGGACATTTTGGGGCATGTGGACTGTTAAAGCTAGTGTCTCTTCACACACTCTTACTAGTTTATTTCATTAGTAATCTAATGTGTTCAACACTGAACACGCACTAATCACAAACTTTCCCTCCTATATTAAGTAAAGCAATAATAATTCCAACCACAGTGTCATTTCCAGCACATCTCAAATAAAGTATTATGTTTAATAGCATTTCCTCGGTGGAAATGATGGCAGTGGAATGTTTTGGACATAAAATAGCTGTCATATTTGTCTTCATTTTGTAGCATTTCATGTGTCCAAAATATAATTACTTAATATTTTCACCCTTTAAGATGAAATTACAGGTTAGAAATGAGGTACAATAAAAAATTAAAATATCTGCTGAGATTAAAAAGAAATTCTGATCATGTCTCATATTAGAGCTCAAGCTCTTTACAGTTTTAATCATGTATTAAGGAAAAATTGTTTGACGGAGTAATGGCAATAATAATACATAATTTACACACGATAAATATTAAAATAGGCTGTGTGGTGAAGGTTACTTCACCATTTAATATTTCATACATTTATGACGCATTTTTATAACTGGGTTTGATAGTCCGGGTTTTAGAGAGGAGTAAAAAAAGTCCTGCAGGCATGATATTAGCAAAAAGGAAAAAACATTTCCAAGAATGTTAATGAGAAATTCAATAATAACAGCTGAAATCTGTTTAGATGAAAATCAACCCTGGGACACAAAAAAATTCCATCAGACGAAGAAACTTCCCCTTGTCTAAGCCGAATGCATTATGGTATGGTGAAGCTTGTAAAGAATATCTGCTTGTGATGTTCATGCTCAGGTTAGGCATAAGCTTCTCCTCACCCTGTATTTCACACACAGATATTTTGATGCTGCCCTTGCATCCCTTCCATGCATCTTCTTGAGAGTCATAGTAGGACAGAGTTCCTCCTTCAAGAACAAACCAACGGGGCTGCCAACCTTCAAAAGACACAAAGCAGCAAAAACGACAGTGAAGTTGTGACTGTGAAACTGACGACATTTAACATCCATGAACATAATATGGTTTGACTTGTTTTTCCAGTCAAGAGGCTTTTAACTGCCCGTAGTCAGAAGTGAATAAAACACAACCCAATACACAATACATAACTTTTCTGCAAATGTTTTTAGCAGATTAAATGTAAGGGGTTGAGTTGGTCACGTAGAGTTAAAGAGGATGATGGCTTAACTTCAGTTATACTGGAGCTAGCAAACAGGCTACATGCTTTACAGACTTCCCTGGCTCATAACCATAACTTTTAGCTATCTCGGCATACATACCACTAATATAGTTGGTCCATTTATAGAGAACTCCCTCCATGGTAGACCTTCTCTTGACAATTCATCACTTAGTCGTGGCAAGACTGAACCCAACACAACCGCTGTGAGAAACTCGAGATAATTCTTCCTTACGACAATCGTACGCAAAAGACGCAACGTGACTGCCGAGGACTGAAACTACGCCATCGATTTGTCGTAAATGTTTCGAGAATAAAGATCTATGTGATCATGGTAGGATCTGCCCATGCGCTTGACGTCTGTGGGATTTTCTCGTAGCGCATCTCTGATTGTATATAGCGTGAGGATGTGGGCGTGGTTGGACTGGGGCTATGTGCTTAACGTCCAATGAAGATTTAATATTGTTTTTTAAGGTGTGTCTTTAAAAGTAGCTGACCAATAAAAATGCCGTGTTGTATTTTAGAGTGGTAACGTTTAGATTGGAATCTGGGAGTGTGATCTGAAATCCGTCTAATTTCTTCGAGTCGATTCTTTTGAACAGCTCGTTTCAGAAGAAACTCAGCGAGTCTTTTACGCCATTGCATTATGATATCTCAACGTGGCATATCTCATCCCTTATATTCGTCTAGTATAAAACTACATTTTACAGCTTTATAAAAACGTACTAAACGGCCGTCCAATTTAGAGAATGTATAATTCTTATAATACTAAAATTCATGATTTATTGGCAAAATTGGATTTTACACGTTTAAAATCTTCAAGTTTCATATGTATTTTTATATGTCATGCAAAGATCATAAACATGTCTGCTCTTGACTAGATTTGATTGGACACTTTCCACTCCGTATTGTGTCAGACGGGTTTGTGAACAGGTTCGAACAATTCATTTGAGGAGAGTCGATTCAAAAGAACGAATCGTTAGCGAATCGGACGGACATCGGTGGTTTGGGAAAGACCCCTGCAGAAACTGGGCTTGCCACGTAGTCGCGGCTGGACAATTTGTAGTTTGTGAAGCTTGTCATGCCTTGTTCTCTATGAAACACCAGCTGAACAGTTAGAGGTTGTTAAACTGTTCTTGATATTAAGATGCTTCCAGAATTATGGACATGCATTTTTTCTGCATTCTTCTTTTACGTGCATGGAGCAAAACTTCCGGAACCAGAGGTGAAAATAGAAGTTCTTTACAAACCTTTCCTTTGCCATCGTAAATCCAAATACGGGGATATTCTTCTGGTTCACTACGATGGCTTTCTGGAGAGTAATGGCACAATGTTTCATTCCAGGTGACACCTAATGAACATCTACTGCATGTTCATAAACTTTAAATAGACTGCAAACAGACTTCATTAACCTAACTCTGCTCATTTGCTCAGAGAATTCATTAGTTAACTGCCCAAATGTGTTTATTTTTGTTGAATACACAATTTTTAAGCTTAAACAGCAATGTGTTGGAACATGGTAGTTTGTTTCTAGCTGATGTATCTAAAGGGAGCATGGTCAAAAAACAGTTTGACCACCTTTAGCTGTTATCTGGTCCAAGATGGTCTAGTTTTGGATCAGCTAATGACCAACTTAGTCCAGAGAGAAACCACCTATCATGTTCCAAAAACAGCTGCCAGCTCAAGCATGTCATGTATGCATGTCTCTAGCGTTTAATGCTAATGCACATGCCTTTTAATTGCAGCCGTCATCATGGAGACAAAAACCCTGTCTGGTTCACGTTGGGGATCCGTGAGGTGATAAAGGGTTGGGACAAGGGTCTTCAAGGCATGTGTGTGGGGGAGAAGAGGAAACTGACCGTCCCGCCATCTCTTGCATACGGCAAAGAGGGCAAAGGTGTGCCAGCAAGCTGCATGTTCATGAGGCATTGTTTGAGGAACTCCACCTTCTGATATTGAGCTTGTCATTGATGTTGCATTTAAGGGATAGTTCACCCAAAAATGACAATTCTGTCATCATTTACTCGCCCTTAAGTTCTTCTAAATCTTTATGAGTCTCTTCTATTGAACACAAAAGAAGATATTTTGAAGAATACGGGTAATCAAATAGTTGAAAAGTCAAATGGGGTCCATCAACTGTCTGGTTACAAACATTCTTCAAAATATCTTTGTGTTCAACTGAAGAAAGAACTTCAAACAGGTTTGGATCAACTTGAGGTTGAGAAGAACTTAAGGGTGTGTAAATGATGACAGCATTTTTATTTTAGGGTGAACTCCCCCTTTAAATCTGTCTAAAACACCTCATGTCATAAACAACTTACAACTCTGATTATGCTCTTTTCTCAGGTAAAATCCCTCCGGAGAGCACTCTGATCTTTGACATAGAGATCATGGAGATCCGAAATGGACCCAGGTCTCATGAGTCCTTTCAGGAAATGGACCTCAATGATGACTGGAAACTTTCCAGATCAGAGGTTTGATCACAACTCTGTGTCTTAAAGCAGCTATTGATCAAGCATGGGTTTCACCTTAGTAATTTATTTCAGGGAGATATCTATGTTATTCCTAAACGCCTTTCTATTTCAGGTCAAAGAATACTTGCGCAAAGAGTTTGAAAGACATGGATACGCCGCCAATGACACCCATCATGAAGTGATGGTAGAGGACATCTTTCAAAAAGAGGATGAAGACAATGATGGATATATATCAGCCCGGGAGTTCACTTACAAGCATGATGAACTGTAAAAACACACTCCTGGAAATCTGCAGCAATGTTTACCTTCAAAAGATTTTGGTGTTTACCTTCAGAGATTTGCAGCTTGTCAGTATCATTTCACTTCATTTTACGGTAGATACAGTTGATAATGCTAGATAAGCATAACAGGTCATGTGTGTAATTATCATTTTTTTTATATGTACACTCAGGTGGTGTAAGGTATGTTTGTGGTATTTGAAGATTGTCGGTATTCTTCAATGGCAAGGTGTTAAATTCTGCTCAAAGAGAATGTTTTCCACAAAGTGCCTGTTGACTGAAACATTGTACTCTTCAGAACATTTCAGTGCTGATCTTTTTATAGCGTGTGTGTGTTTACAATATTTAGAACATGTTCAAGTTCTTTTGTCAGCATTGCCTGTAAGTATTTCTTATAAAGGATCAAATATATCAGTATTGTACTGTTCATCACTTTTGACATTGTAGATTTATACTCCATCACTAGAGGGAGCTCTTCTATTAGCCTGTTATGACAGAAATGACTTGGGATCATATGCCAATCAAATTTGTCATTATCTGTAAAGGCTCAATTATTCACATCATGTATGTAGATGGATAAAAGCATAGACTACTGTAGTGTTTAATAACGAACATATGGACTGAAAACAAACTTGAGACACGCAGGTAAAATGCAGTCAAGTGGCATTTCATTGACAGATGGCATAGTCATCGTTACACACCTACATAATGCAGATGACTAGTTTACGGTGTGCATTATAATTTACATACAACATTTACTCAGTCATGTTTAACAACATTCCATTCTTTCACTATGGCATTAAACTTTTGCAAAAGTATGTGTACCTGACATCAGTTTGGGTCCAATGGCTCTGTCTGTTTCATATCACTTTGTAAAACCCATCTGTTTAATTGATATATAGATATTCACACTTTACTAAATAGGAATTTAAACAAGCTTTTCATTTAAATAATTACATAAAAACTCAACTCAGCTCTCTGATCCAATTGTTATTTATGTTGCTTTTGTAATATAAATTGATATGATCTTTTACAAAATATTGTTCAACCAAATAATTTTTAGTTAATAGGAAACGCCAAACGTGGCAAATATACAAGCACAACATGGACGGACTTTTTCTTTTTCCAAAATACAATGGTTAGATAGCCTGCTAATAACTTCTCAAAATGTGTACATTTCAGTAGGCTAATGCAAGTTAAACCTAACTTTCCCTTTACAAGAGAAGAAAAAACTACATATCAGGGTAAACATCTACATTTTCAGAATTTCCTTCATTTATACGGCAAAACACTTTCCTTTTAAAATTCCCTTTTAAAATAATTAAGACACTTTTCTTACAAAAAAAAAAGAAAAGAAAACAGCCAAACAATAAATACCCAGTTAAAACAGTTTTGGTTCCCAGAACGTTCTAATAACGTTAGTTTCTGGTTCCCAGAACAAACAATATAACGTTCCCTGTAGGTTAGCCAGGCAAGTTTTCTTTACGTAAATGGAACGTTCCCTTTAGGTTAGGAGAACATTCTTGGAACGTTCCCAAAACGTTCTCTTAACCTCTACATCCTGATATACCTGTACGCGAATAATCAGTCTAAAAACTACATATTCTTAATTATCTATTGTTCAAAAACATAAGAATGAATGCAAAATAATTACTAAAAAATAACTTGCAGGGAACATTCTGGGAATGTTCTCTTTAGGTTTCAAAATTAACCCCAAAACATAACCTGCAGGGAACGTTCCCACAAGGTTCCAAAAATAACGAATAGAGAACGTTCCTACAACGTTCTTATTTGGTTCTCCCAAAAAATAATCCTCCTATTTGTAGGCTTATAACTGAATAAATCATGGATTGATGAAGCGTTCAGCGTCTGTAAGAACCAGAAGTAACTGCAGTCACTGTCAGCAACTGAAACTCAAGTCAATGGCTCCAGCAAGCGACGCTTTCCCCCGTAACATCTTCTCTACACTGCAAGCGAACGACGCGACGCGTCAGAATCCCGACGCTCTCCTCCAGCCGCCTCAAGTGTTTTGACAGACGGACGCCTCAAGACTATCTCCACAAATCCCAAACGTCGCGCGCTTGCAGTGTAAACAGCTTCATTATAATCAGTTTCATTCGTTTTTAGCGTGAATTGTGTAGCTGCGCTACTTCGCGACAGCAGTGTTTTTGTCATAAAAGTTGTTCTCGGGCATGGTTACCCGCGCTCTTCGCTTCTCCTTGAAACGGCCAGAGCGCGAAACCGTCCAGTTCCTCCGGCACGTGTGTTCGTTGAAGGCGGGCTCCAGCTGAGAGTCGTCGTACATCTCTTCGCTGATCAGATTGCCGTTTTTGTTCTCGCTGCCTGCTTGTTTCACCGTCTTGTCCGAATTTCCAAATTCCTGTTGGACCTCTTTGAAAGTGTTCTTGTTTCTTCCAGTTAAGTTTTTCCACCAGGATCGCTCAGCCATTCTAACTCTTCAGTTCACACTGAAATGCATATCATTGGTGTTTACAAAAAAAAGTTGCACAGCATATAACATATTAACACAACATGCGGATATCATGAAAATGAAGCAAGTCCTCTAGATGAAGTTCTTTCTGCATCAACATTCAGAAACACTCACCTCAGTCTGAGATTGACTGTCAAGTCTTTAGTTTCTTTTAAGAAAACATCCGGCAGAACAACCTTTATATCTTATATCCAAACTCACAGCGTCATGCAGTGCTGCATCTCTCTGTCTAAACTATCTTAAGTGATGAATTGATTCATTTATACTTCACCTGGCACTCAAAGGCCCTCCTTCCTCTGTCCCATTGGTCTGTTGAGCTCCTCCAGCTGCCCTCAGGAAGCTGGTTTCATGTTCAAACTTCACCTGGGACTTCGAGGCACATACCGTCTCAGCTGTCAGATACTAAAACAATGCTTCCGTTCACACCCCTGAATTTAAAACAAGAAAACCAACGCCTAAAGAGAGCTGACTAAGCGCTAATTACTGCAACATATTTCACATACTGCAAATCTGAGGTGTTGCAGCTTCAAATAATTACGTAAAAACTACTTTCAGAAGTTCACTTCGACTGTTCGGAAGAATTGAAAATTGAAGAATTGTTCACAGAATTGAAAAGTAGCCAGATTTACATCATTTAATAAATCAGCATTTGATAAATTACAATCATTCTTCACAGAAAATAGCTTCAAAAAAAGTGTAGAAAGGTCGTATATCAAACAAACAACTTGAAGGTACTCAAACCAAGATGACAGTACCGTTTGTTTTTTGTTTTTTTGGGGAATTAACTGATCTCGCCTCAGGAGTCTAATATGAACACAATACACACAACTCTGTTCTTGAAATAGGATTAAATCCAATGAGGAAGGAACAAGCACTAAATAGATGCTCACAGAACCATTTTTTCCAGTCACAGAATAATCACTCCATTGTTGTCAGGGTGAACAAAACATCATTTGACGGCAGGGGTTAAACACGGCATTATTAACGCTGCATGAACAACAATAACAAAACACTATTTACATTCCATGTAAAATTAAAAAGTGCTTTACACATGATCTTAATCTTATAGCACATATACATTTACCAGCCTCATGACCCAAAAATATATATATATTTTGTTTAATTTATACTTGACACATTTGTCATTTTCACAATGCTTATTGACCACAGATTCACATGTCATGTAGAGCATCAAGGTCAATGCATCAAGGTCAATGCATCATATTGGTTTGGCATTAGAGTAAAAAAAGTACTATATTTTGATTCAAACATTTGTTGATTCAAACACAGCATTTGTTTGATATGGATGCTTGTTTCTGCCATGGAAATAAAATAAAAAGTACATGCAGCTTTTTATCTCTGAATTATGACCGTTTTCTCACTTTTCGATTTTTAGACATAACTCGCAATTTGCGAATTTAATGAGAAAAAAGTTAGAATTGTGAGATAAAATGCCACAATTACCCTTTTTAAAATTGCGAGTTTATATCACAGTTATGACATATTTTCTTGCAATTGTGAGTTTATATCTCTCAATTCAGACTTATTCACAATTTGCTAGTTTAACAAGAAAAAAAGGTCAGAATTGTGAGATGTAAACTCACAATTGCGAGAAAAAGTCAGAATTACCGTTTTTAATTGCAAATTTAAATCTATCTAAGTTTATAACTTTGAATTTTATTCAAAAACTTGAGATTAAAGACTTTTTAACTCAATTTTGCTTTTCAAAACTGCGAGTTTATATCTTGCAATTCTATTTTTCACACAAGTGCAAGTTTATGACTCAAGAGTTCTGACTTTATTTCCCACAGTTGTTGCAAGAACAAAAGTCAGAATGGTGAGATAAAAGTTGCAATTGCCTCTTTTAGTTTTTACTCTGTAATGTAATCCAGCTTCCATAGTTAGGGGGTTTGAAACACTTTGAGTGAAATGTGCAATTAAGTCAAAAGTTTGTACACAAAATCTGCTGAGAAAACAAAGATAATATCTTTGAAGTGTGTGGCAGGCCACTTTTTAAGATTTATAAGCGCTTTAAAGTCTTTAAAAGATGTCTTCATTTCAGCGGTTTAAAACAGGATGTCCTCATGCTCTATCAGGAGCTGAACAATCAGTTTCTGGTATCTCATATCGTTGAGAGTGGTGAGTGTGTTCTGGTCCGGAGGCCTCATGAGCGTTGGGCCGAAAACGATTCCAAGATTCTCTGAGTTCATGTAATTGTCCTTCTCGTACATGGTGACCCTTATAAATATGGAAAAAACACATCAGACAATTGAATTTTGGTAATAAACATGCAGCTAAGTAACTGATAAACTTTCCATGGATGAGGAAATGTGGCAAAGCTGGCTTGACAAGTTAGAGATAAAGCACAAATCCTCAAGTATCATTGTAAAGGTTTCCTGAAGTGCACTGAGCTATAGTGCCGTACTGGGTTTCCTGTTTCCTCCTAGTCTTAGAGGTTTTATATTACAGGGTGACAGGAAGTAAACTCAGTCTATAAAGCTGTAGGTGAAATGCTTAAATGTAACAAAAACCTGAACACCCACCGGCTCAATGTGGTACAGAGTCATGAAATAAATTCTGGGGCCGGTGTGTAAATGGGGGCAGTAAATGTGTCAATAACATTGTCAGTTTTACCTCTTCAGGTGTGTCATCAGGTGCCGCAGGGTCTCGTAATGAGCTGGAGGAAGCTGGAGGAGACCATCATGAACCGCCTCGAGTCTGGAGTCAGGGTCTGCTATTTCTGATCAAGAAAATGTTTTGAAGAATTAAGTTCAGAATTTACGCTGAAAACTCCCACTGGTTCACATACTTTATTTATGTTTGAGCACATACAATGTGGTCCAAAATCTGAGATTCATTTTTGTATTTTTTTAAGTACATTTTCATTTTTATTTCCATTTTGAAATTACACTACTATACAAACTTTTGTGGTCAGTAAGTAAATGTTTAATGTGTGTGTGTTTTAAAGTATCTCATGCTCACCAAGGCTGCATTTATTTGATTAAAATACAGTAAAAATAGTAATATTGTGAATTATTTATACATATTTTGTTTTCCTGTGAAGACAAAGCTGAATTATTGGCTCGATCCTTCAGAAATTATTGTAATTTGCTGATTTGCTGCTCAAGAAACATTTCTTATTATTATTATCAATGTTGAAAACAGCTGTGTTGTTTACTATTTTTAGTCACTAATTTCTTCAGGATTCTTTGATAAATAGAAAGTTCTAAAGAACAGTATTTATTCAAAATAGAAATCTTTTGTCACATTATAAATGTTTTCAACATCCCTTTTGATCAAATTAATGTGCTCTTGCTAAATAAAAGTTAACCTAACCCAAAACTTTTTGAATGGTATTGAATATTTTGAAATGATGTTGGACCCCACTGAATAAAAGATGTATTTATTAAAACATTTTTTTACATTTATTTATTTATCCATTCATTGTCATAAATTATGTATTTATTTAGTGCCATATCACAATCCAAGATAATTTAATAAACAATAAACATTATTAGGCATTATCAAATAATGATTAGAAGAGAAAATTCCTGATTCAAAGTGAGTGAATGTGTTCTGAAGTCTCTTACTGGCTCCCTGTATGAATTTGGAGTAGACGTCATATGTGATAATTGGAATGGGCAGATCTCGCAAATAAAGCTTCAGAGCTCCGGCGATTATATTGATGTCTGGGTAGGTATTGGCACTGATGTCCGCCTTCTCACCATCTACAGAGGAAAAGCAGTTATCTGTTTTGAATAACAGAGTAATCACTACACTTTACTAAGAATACATTGTTTAGACTGGAAAAGCCTGGGTTTTTCCATGCAGGTTGAATATTGATAGAATAACAGTGACATAAATGATTGTTGAGAGTTAATTCAAGCAAATGTGTAGAGAACACCTAGGTTTAATGCACCAATAAAGTAAAAGTTGAAGAGCTTTTCTACCACACACCTCTATCGAAGGCCAGTCGGACATCTTCAATGTGTTCTGTGAAGCCTGACACTCTGTACAGACCCTCTGATTTCAAGCCTGAAAGAAGCATAAGCAACACAGATTTAGAAGCTATGTTTAATTTCTTATTATTGTGTTAACCACACACATGCTTGATGACACATTCTTAAAAGTAAAGGCTTCTTAATAGTGGAGAAAATGTTCTTTAGATTATTAAAATCTGCATGTTTATCTATCGAAAGGCTCTTTGGGGAGCCCAAAATGGTTCTCCTATGGAACCTTTATTTTTTAAGAGGTATCTTCTGATAATGATATAATAATTGTATGGAATTTCCTTCCACTTTGTGCCATTTGACGGACCAAAAATGATGATACTCTGTATGCATATCTATTCTGATAGTCAGTTATGGATAGTTTAAGCAGGGATAGAAAACCCCCAAATATGAAGATCCTATGAGAGATGTGAACAAGAGAGACACCTGCTGTGATTTATAAACTTTTTAAATTGTATATACTTATGTAATATTTGCATGTTTTATTGTTGTAACGGATTACTTTCTTATCTACTTTTTTGAGGAGGCTCTGCCCCCCTTGCCTCCTCAGAGTAAATGCCCCTGATATATGTATGATAAATTATAAAACACACCACATTAGTGTCTGTTTCTATGGGCTGCTTTATGTAAACCATTTGCAATATTGGAATGGTCAAGCCTGTGACACTAGGGCGCAAGTTGACTGTGCAAATGCAACATAGTCATTCACATGTATGAATATCTATACAGTAGTACCTCAAGATACGAAAGGCCCAACTTACGAAGAATCCAAGTTACGAAATCAAAGACGAAATTTTTACTGCTCTACATACGAAAAGTTTTCAAGATACGAAAGGTTTCTGAAAGTCCGAGATTCGTCCCATAACAATTTTGAAACTCGCGCCGCATGCCGCCATCTTAGTTATAGTAGACTCGCCACCATCCTCCTGCTCTCCCATTGGTTCCTGATGCTAGCCAAGCCATGAGATCCTTCTCTCTAATTGGACAGCATCCCTCCCATCATGCATCTTCTATACGTACGTGCTGGCGTGCTTTAGCTCAAAGCTACGTGTTTTCGTAAAGTTAAGTGTACGTACGTACGCACGTTATCTGCCGTTTGTCCTCCTCCTCCTCGGCCGCAACTTTCGGAGATAGCCTCACTCAAAAGGTAAGCTTCGACATTTTACGTTATTTCATTGTTTATAGGTCAATTTAGCTTTATTATGAAATTTAATGGGGTGTTTTTGGAGGGCTTGGAACGGATTAGCCATTTTACATGTAAAATGTGTTCCAAGATACGAAAAACTCATTATACGAAGGCCGCCTCGGAACGGATTAATTTCGTATCTCGAGGTACCACTGTATATGCAAGAAACATTAGCAGATGAGTACACGGTATTTAGTTTATCAATATTGTGATCATTCTGCATGTGGATATTGCATGTTAAATCTGGAACATAGAGTTTGGTGGTATTTACAGCCATAGTTTGTACAATGCTGACATTTTCAAATAAATTGTATTGATTTGTTAGTGAGAGTGATGAGCAGAGTCATGTTAATCATTCCAAGGTTGTGTCTAGAGCGGTTGAATGTAACGTCTACACATATGGTGTATGTATATATATATATATATATATATATATACACACACACACACCATATTTACTGAGCAAGTATAAAAGAGAAAGTATGATAAGACAATACTTTTTATGCCAAACTACACTGGATTTTATACTGTAATAATACTAAATTATGATTAAAATGCTATCTAAATATATTGATTCAAACAATATATCATTAAAACATATTCTGTTTTTATTTATAGTGCTGATATTAGAAGAACTAGAACTAGAACTAGGCTACCACGCATAGATAAAAATTAAAATAAAATACTATATCTATACATATATATCAGCATTTAATTAAAACAAAAATTTGATCACTTTCGATGTAACATTGTTGTTTTTCTATCAAATATATACATTTTGAGAATTGAATTCTCAAAGAATGCTCTCTTTAATAAAAGACATCACCCAGTAAGTCAAAATGTGAAGAATGCCAGTTTCTCTCCCTGTTGTTTTGAGTTGGGACACATGCACATTTTAACATGTATATGATGGGGAGACTAAAGACCACAGGTACTAGAGGTTTGAGCCTGGAACATCCATATTGAAATGTTCATTTTATGTCAATTTTAGGAGCGATCAGTACCTCTGTGCTCGATCTCTTTGATACACATGTCCAGAACCATCGGCCGTGGCGTGTTGTGGGCTTTGACGAGTGTGGTGAGATCACAACTGAAGACTTTCTTGATCCTGCGCAGGTCCGGCTGACAGTCGCTGGGCACTAGTTTGGAGCACTGTTTGTGCACGTTCAGCCCACAGTCTGCAAGAGCAACAGGTCAGAGGGTTAGAGGAGAAGGACCATGTTGTCTCCAAAGAAACAAAAACACAGACTCCAAGAGACTATAGAGACAAAGAGTGTGCTCGTGAGTGTCTGAGTATACGTGCAGAGACAGGTGAGTGTCAGTCAAGCTGGGTGGTAAAGTGTGACAACATCTGCCACATGCTGGCTCTGTGAGTCTGAGAACAGATCCTTGAGTGACTCTGGGAGAGTTGACAGCAGGCCCACGTACATACACATATGTGTGTGCAGGTGTATATCAGGCTCCTCTTGTCACATACATAATGAAAAATTCTTCTGTCCTTGCATCCGAGTAACTAATAAACAGCCCAAACTGAATTTTCACACACATTGTTAATGACTCACCGCAACCGATCTGTGGTTTATTGTATCGTGTTGCAATGAAAAGACAAACTCTGTTTGTTAACAGCACTTAAAGGGATAGTTCACCCAAATATTTTCCTTTTGTCATCACTTACTTACCCTCAAGTTGTTCCAAACCTGTCATTACATTTTGTCATCATTTACTCACACTCAATTTGCTCCAAACCTGTATGAGTTTCTTTCTTCTGTTGAACACAAAAGAGAATATTTTGAATAATGTTGGCAATCAAACAGTTGACTGTAACCATAGACTTCCACAGCATAAAAAACAGTAAACTGTCAACTGTCTGGTTACAAAGATTCTTTAAAATAGCCTCTTTTGTGTTCAACAGAAAGAATCTCATATAAGAATCTCATGAGTAAATGATGACAACTTTTTAATTTGGGTGAACCTTCCCTTTAATGCATCATGCACTGAGAATAATCAACTACATAATGTTTACGTCTTGTGGCTGTGCTACTGAAACTAGTTTAACATTAATGGATTGACCCAATTCACTTCCATTTCATGTGACTCACTGTAATCCAAACAGGAGATTAGAACAGTAGACATTAATTTTTGTGGTAATCAACATTATAAAAATGCTGTTGACTGAGCTTAGCTTGTATTAAACAAGGAATATTACTAGAGCGATAAAGGCTTTTGATCCGTTCATTTAACAAAGTGATTGTGTTGATTCAGAAGACTTGGAATGTACCAGTCGAGTCACATACTACCTTAATGCTGTTTTTGGTGCTGGAAACGTGCAGATGAAAAACAATACATTTATCTTGCATTCAGAGGCAAATTTTGGTGTTTTCATCCAGCAATTGTTTATGCGATATTACAAAATGTGCATAAAAATAGGTCAATGAAAACATAGCTAATTATACCTCAAATTATGTGGCTCATAAGGACAGGTGAAATTTTGGACAAATACATTTTGAATAGAAAATCAGTATATCAGAGATTTTTTTTTTTACTTGAGCCAGTAAGCAACCACCTAGAACACCCTAACAAACACACAGCAAAGCTCTGGGAACAACACCAGTGGCGATGACTCTACAAGCACACAGCATTTTATTATTTATTCAAGTCGTTTGCTATAGGGCCCGTCACACAGCGAAAACGCATGAATCACGCACGAATTACGGACAGATTTTCGTTTCTGCGCGGAGTGTGCGTTGTATGCGTAATTCGTCAGTGATTGTAAGTGGATGTGCGTCGAAGGCGGTTTGTGCGTGATTTTGAGTTTTGAACGGTTCAAAAAATTTCCGACGCACAGGTTGTGCGTCAGTGTGCGTTATTCATGAGTCGCCGTGCGTAGTTTATGCATTGAGTATGCGTGACTATGCGCGGGACTAGCGTCGGCCGTCAGTGCTTATGCGTTGGAACTGGTTCGAGACCACGCACATCCACGTCCGTCCACTGACGCCCCACCTTCATATCGCGCATGAACCGCGCACGTATCACGCTCATTCCACTGACATCCACTGACAATGTGGATTCTGAAAGTCCTTGTACGTGGAACGTTCGCGAAGCGTGTGAATTTGGACGCGCTCCGTCAGTGATTCATGCGTCGAATGTTCGTGGAATACTTTGGTCAATTTCTCGACGCACAAGCACGCACAAACCCAATCTGTGCGTGATTTGTGAGTGATTCGTGCGTGATCGGCTGCGTGACTGGCCCTTATAAAAGAGTTAAAAAATGAGAGCCATTTATCTCAACAGATTTTTCATCACCATAAGAAGATGTGAAAAAAGTGAGGAAATTTTGTGTACACCTGGTTTGATACCCTTTCTTGACATTGGTGTGTATGAAGCTGAATGTAATTCTAGGGTGGTCTGTCTCTCTGTCTCCAGTAGCATTCACATGCTGTCAGTTGCATACACAAATTGTTCCTGTTCTTCAGAAAATCCCATTAATCACTCTCTCCGTCTGTTTTACTGCCTGTTTGGACCCCTCCTTCACATCTTTAGGCAACAGAGAGAGAGGAAGAAAATGTTCCTTCATAAAGGCCTGGGGACACATTCAACTCTGCTCTAATTCTCAATGTGTCTGATGACACTCGCTAGCCCGGGGCCAGTGTGAAATAAGAGAGGTTCCTGTGTGAAAAGAAAAGGCTTGAATAATGGCCCAAATGGATGAGACCATTTACAGTGAGAAAAAAACAACAGAAAAGCCTTGTGACTGGATTGAATGTTTTGGGAAAGTGCTGTCAAACAATAACCAGTGTCGTGTTAATATTAGATCTGATCAAACCCATAATCATGGTGTTAAGGTGCATTTGTTTATCTCAACGAACATCCTGCATCGAAGATGGTTATGGATTTAATATGGTTGATAAAGCTTAATTTTTTGTTAACATTACTGTATTAACCACGAGCAATATAATCGTTACAATATTTATTAATCTTTGTTAATGTTAATTAATAAAAATACTGAATGCTAGGAGTTCTGGGAGCCAAGAGGGTGCTAGGAGTTCAGGGAGCCAGGAGGGTGCTAGGAGTTCAGGGAGCCAAGAGGGTGCTAGGAGTTCTGGGAGCCAGGAGGGTGATAGGAGTTCAGGGAGCCAGGAGGGTGCTAGGAGTTCTGGGAGCCAAGAGGGTGCTAGGAGTTCAGGGAGCCAGGAGGGTGATAGGAGTTCAGGGAGCCAGGAGGGTGCTAGGAGTTCTGGGAGCCAAGAGGGTGCTAGGAGTTCAGGGAGCCAAGAGGATGCTAGGAGTTCTGGGAGCCAAGAGGGTGCTAGGAGTTCTGGGAGCCAAGAGGGTGCTAGGAGTTCAGGGAGCCAGTAGGGTGCTAGGAGTTCTGGGAGCCAAGAGGGTGATAGGAGTTCTGGGAGCCAAGAGGGTGCTAGGAGTTCAGGGAGCCAAGAGGGTGCTAGGAGTTCTGGGAGCCAAGAGGGTGCTAGGAGTTCAGGGAGCCAAGAGGGTGCTAGGAATTCTGGGAGCCAAGAGGGTGCTAGGAGTTCAGGGAGCCAGGAGGGTGCTAGGAGTTCTGGGAGCCAAGAGGGTGATAGGAGTTCTGGGAGCCAAGAGGGTGCTAGGAGTTCAGGGAGCCAGGGGGGTGCTAGGAGATCTGGGAGCCAGGAGGGTGCTAGGAGTTCTGGGAGCCAAGAGGGTGCTAGGAGTTCTGGGAGCCAGGGGGGTGCTAGGAGTTCAGGGAGCCAGGAGGGTGCTAGGAGTTCAGGGAGTCAAGAGGGTGCTATGAGTTGAGGGTGCTAGGAGCTCAGGGAGCCAGGAGGGTGCTAGGAGTTCAGGGAGCCAGGAGGGTGCTAGGAGTTCTGGGAGCCAGGGGGGTACTAGGAGTTCAGGGAGCCAGGAGGGTGCTAGGAGTTCAGGGAGTCAAGAGGGTGCTATGAGTTGAGGGTGCTAGGAGCTCAGGGAGCCAGGAGGGTGCTAGGAGTTCAGGGAGCCAGGAGGGTGCTAGGAGTTCAGGGAGTCAAGAGGGTGCTAGGAGTTGAGGGTGCTAGAAGCTCAGGGAGCCAGGAGGGTGCTAGGAGTTTAGGGAGTTCAGGGGAACATGTCAGCACCGGTAGCTTTGGGGATCTGACACCCACCAAGGCGAAGGTGTATAAACCTTTTGAAGGTATTCAGTTCTTAACATAACTCAGGAGTAGATGGACAAGGACAGAGGGAAAACACAGGATATAAATACACCGGGGATGAATGAGGGAACAAGCCACAGCTGACAATACTAACAAGGTGATTGAGATGGCAATAGGAAAGCCCATGTGGAACCAGGAAGTTAAAAAAAGACTAGAAAGGTACATAACATTCATGATATTCCCTAGACATTCTATTTAAAATATATTCTGATTCAACACCTGTCCTTATTAGCAACATAATTTGAGGTATTATGTGAGGTATAAATGATGACGGAATTTCATTTTTTTTAGTTGAACTATCCCATTAACATTGATTCATTTGTCATGATCAAACATAAATGAGTAATGTAAAACAATAATAATCAATGAACAAGAGTCTACTCATAAACTAATAAATGCTATAAAAATGTTGTTTACTATTAGTTGATCCATAATTAATTCATTTTAAAGAATTTTCCTTCCTTTAAAGTTATGGAATAATGAATACACATCACTTCTACAAAGTAACCAATAAAGTGACATACTTTGTGATACAGTACAAGGTGTGTGTGCATCTAAGCAAGTGTTTGTGAATGTCAAGTGTTGCCTGATTCAATTGGCAATGATACATGGAGACTGTCCTTGTTTACCTGGGTGTGCCTCTCGCACAGCACTCTATGGTGTATACAGTATGGACATCTATAAATAGTCAACACTCAACAGAAGGCACTCAACTGGTTTGGACCAGGTGTCATTTAGGAATGCAGAGTACTACCCACAGCACGCAAGTTAAAACCCTTATTGTGCCAGGTCTCGCTTTCAGTATTTAGCCTCAGGTTTCTACAGAACGATGAAAAATGTCTACAGGCAATTAGGCATTGTTACCAGAATGGCATGAGAAATTATCTGGAGCCTGAGCGGCTATTGATTGTAACTTGATATGAACAATTCTCCTTGACTGGTGTCAATTCAGATGGACAGTTTATTTGTGTGGGAGGGTTTGTGATTGGTGGAGGATTACCTGAACAACGGACGCCCTGGGCGATAAGACCCCACATGAAGTTAGCACAGTATTCACACCAGTGCGGCCCTCTGAAGGTGTGCACCTACACCAAAGACAAAGATGTCATTGTGAGTCAATAACACACAAGTTCACAAACACACTTTCAAAACACACAACAAACATGGTCAGCGATTTATTCATCACTACATTTTCATTTCCAGCTAAAGCTCACAATGAAAGTTCACAGAAAATAAATGATTATTAAATTCGTATTTCTCGCTGTACCTGACAACTAACAAAGCGTGTCTCACTCAGGCTGGACAAACATAAAGATCAAAGTATTAGATTACACATTTATAGACCTAGTCACTGGCATTATTAACTTAACTTAGGCAGAGTGTTGTTCAGAATGGTTTATGTAAAATTTAAATTAGATTTATTGTACAAAAATGTATTTAGAGTTACACAGTGTTTCTTTTTAAGTCAATACAACTTCAATACTGCTTCTAAAACATGTTTTTGATTCACTATGGTAAGCCTATTATAAATGCTTATATTTTAGATGTGACAGGATGGCACCCGTCGTCAAATCCGTAAAAAGAGAAAAGTTGCTCAGGCTATTTTGATGTGTGTGTTGTAAGAGTGGCATAGGTTAGTTGTCATAGTGAGCGAGAAAGGTTGACATGGAGCACGCTAAATCTCCAACCTCCGGGAATCATCAACCGTTTAAGAAAATACAGAACAGAGGAGAACATTCTCTTTTTTTTCTGACAGAGCTCGTAATAAAACCAGAATCAACATGGGCTTGGCTTTTTCAGAGATGGCGAGGACAGAAAGATTTGAAGTGTAAAAGTGAAGCGGAGATGGCGTTTTTATTACTAAACAGGTGAATAAGGTATTATATAGAACAGATTAATTGTCTACTGCTCTCTAACAAAGCTCACTATAAAGCATTATCTATTGCAAAAGATCATTTCTTTATGTATAGGTTGTTGTGTTGGAAATTATTTTTAAGGAAGTACCGTGCCTATTAATGGGTAAAGCTACAGTAACAACTTCAGCTAGTCAGCTTGAGATCTTTATATCTTATATCTCTTAAGTCTAGTAGTGAATGTTTTATGAGCAGTAGGTTAACTATATTGATCTGCAGTCACACAGAGCCAAAGCTTCACTAAAATGCATGCAGTTTTATTTTATAACCACTAAAGTGTCAAAAGTTGCATAGTCTACCTTTAATTCAAATTTCAAAACACATTTAAAACGAAACAAAAAAAGACAACTCAAAAAATGCCAATCGCTTCAAAAAATCCTAAAGAAAACAAACAAAAACTAATCAACAAAACATAAAACTAAACTACATTTCAATATAAATATTAAAAACATTTTTATTAATTATTATTAAATTTGCCACTTGCCTCCATGCATTGATCAAAAAAGTTCTGGGAAATAGTAAATAGATTAAAACTGCTGCCTGCATGACCATTGGGTCATTATTTCGGTGTATTTATTGTCATATGCATGACGTTTGATGTATTTTAGGAAATGACAGTCAGTGATGAGTTAAGTTGTTGACTGTAGCTGTGGGAAGTGTCAACCCCACCATCTCTGTCAAACCCTGAGACAACCAATCACTCAAGGGTCAGTTTGATCACAAGAGAAAACTCAAAGACAAAACTGCTCCAAGCCATAGTTCTGATGAAATAATCAAGCCTGTAAGTAAAGACTACAGGGTGGTACTGAAAGAATGTAAATACAGCAGACCCCTTGCATACACACAACCCTGATTTTTTTAAATTATAATACATGTGAGTCAGGTTACAGGATTGCTAGGGAAAATAATGTCTGGTATCTGTTACCAAGCTGCTGAAAGTCACACGCAAAGCATGTTCCCATGCACGCCCTTGTGCTGTCAAAACACAGCTCAAAGATGGACAAAAGAAAAGACGTAACACACAGGGTTTTGGAACAAAGCCCAGGTGTGTGAATGTTGAAACATAAATATCATAATGAGAATACTCTTCATCGGTGTCCACATAGGTGTCCACAGCAACTGTTTGTTCTCCAAAATCTAGTGAGCTGTCTACATTCTAACTGAAATGCTACCCAATATATGACCGATTCGCACCCTCTAAATAAGGCAGAAACTCTGTGCATCAAACAAATAGCACTCAATAAACATAGCACACCTGAAATTTGGGCAAATTTGGGTTTGTTGTATTTTAATTTCATTTTTTTAAGTTCTTTTTTTTGTTAACAATTACATTTTATTTTACTGCTTCTAAAATATTAGTGTTTTTATTAATTATTTTGAGTACCAAGTAGTATTTCCAATCAATAATAAATATTTATCCATTTTTTATCCACCATCTTGGATTAACTTTTTCCACTAGGCTTGTCGCAATGCATTCTGGGATTGATTTCTTGATACATTTGGTCAGCAAAACATATCTCAGGGGTCAACATACATTACGCTGTCTTTGCATCGATTTGCGCACCAGTGATACCTTAAAAACTGAGTGAACTCACTAGGTTTTGGACGCAGCCTGTGTGAGAACACTTATGAGGAAGATGTTATAAGGAAAGCATCCAAGTGACACTCTTTTAGTGTTTAAAAAAGGAAGTCAGGTGATGATGCATTGTGCTCAGTCATTTTTCAGAAACTGAAAAGGCATGAAATGGGAGTCTCCATTCAGCAGCTCAGCAGTGAGAGGTTATTGATTTGTGCGATCAATCTTATCAGTCAATAGCGCTGTTAATGGATTAAAAGCCTAGGCAATTAGGCTAATAGGATAGATTTAGGCTTATTGATACGAGGCTCACCGTACCATGCATTTAAAAGCTGTAAGCAGATCAACATTAGAACGAGACATTAGTAAACATTTGAACGACCGCATAGTAGCTGCAAACATAGAGAGCAATAAAAGTGAATGACTTCCTCCGGCTCACTATCAATATTTCACTGTAAAACGGATCCATATGCGACTTGTTAATGGGAGCAAAATAAATGTATTTAATTCTCTTATACTCTATGTGTTTTTGTAAAATATCTAAAAACAATGAAAGGATACCAGGTTGCATTGGCTGTGATCAATTAGCATTTAAAATAGGAATATGTGTAGCGGTTGTTCCCCAGCTACCTTTACCTGTTGAAGTTGCTGCCATTTTGGTTATTTTTACATGACATCAATTGAGAGAATATGATGAGATGAACAATTTTAATAGTCAGAAATGTGTCCACTGCCGTTCAAAAGTTTCGGGTCTGTAAAATTTTTTATGTTTTTTAAAGAATTCTCTTATGCTTGCCAAGGCTGCATTTATTTCAATTTCATCACAATTAAGAGAACTGTTATCTATTTTAATAGATTTTTATTCTACTTTATTCCTGTAACGGCATTAATCCAGTCTTCTGTGTCATCCTTCAGAAGTCATTTAAATATATTGATTTGGTGCTTATTCTTAAACCGTTGCTGTTCAATAAAGTTTTGGAAACCGTATTCTTTGTCACATCTGAACAATTTAATGCATCTTTGCTGAATTTAAATATCTATATAAATATTCGTACTTACCCCAAAACTCTTGAATGGTAATTCTGACATTATGTACAGTACTCGTAACACATTCAGTTCTTACCTTAAAGTTGTGGTTCTTCTCGTAGTTGTAGTGTTTCTCTGGTCCATCCTTGAGAGTGGTGCATCTGCTCAGGGGTGACGGGGTGATCTGTGAATAAGCCAAGATCTTTAGAGGCTTCCAGAGAAGGGCACCTTTACTGCCCAGATTCACCCCCAGAGCTAATGCCAACAACTCCTGGTGCTTACGGTCCTTCTGCTTAGCTTTGTGAGGGGCTAATTCACCTTTAGCTGACCCCTTATTGCCAACAACCAGGGCCCTGGGCCTCAGAAGATCCTGCATCTCCTCTGTAGAGGAAGAAGACAATGAAGTGGAATGGGGAATCACAGTGGTAACTGAGTCAGTCCTTGACTCTTTGGTAATCTGGGTCGAATAAGGAGGGACAGCCTGGTCCTGCATAGGCAGGGCTGGAATGGGGGTGGGGGTGTGCTGGGTGGGCTGCCTGGGGGCAGGAGTGTGTCTCAAACAATAGAACACATTCAGCACTCTGGGAGAGTTGCGACATTGGGAGGAATGAATGTGTCTTGTAGGTTTTTACAGTGGGATCAATATAATCTAGCACAAGGCAGGGCTATAATTATTAAGGAGACCCACACTAGATAGATAGATAGATAGATAGATAGATAGATAGATAGATAGATAGATAGATAGATAGATAGATAGATAGATAGATACACTTTTACATGGTTTAGCCTTCTATTCCTCTCTCTATCTCTTCACTTCTGATCGTAACTTCGGTAACAAATTGGATCAGGATTTAGGCAGCTCACAGTTGTAATCCTGCATTATGGAAAAATCCTATAGTGGCAGAATCCCTTGTTTAGGGATTCAGACTGGTTTAGACCCCATTTAAAACCTTTTAAAACCCCATTTAAAACCTTAATCTAATCAAAAGCGGGTAGCACAAAACAGGATTCAAAATGTTTTGTGATCTGGATCACTCAAACTACATTTGGGGATCAATGAAAACGTCTCGGGTTACGAATGTAACCCTGGTTCCCTGAGGGGAACGAGACGCTGTGTCAAAGCACTAGGGGAAGTAGCCTTGCTTCGGTCACGTGAAGATCTGTGCAACCAATGAGAGACGAACGCGTGTGAATGCGTCACCGCCGGCACGTGCCGGTGACGTCATGAGGAAGAGCATAAAAGCGCGTCTGAAACCCGGACGCGTCAGCATGAATGTCTGAAGCAGGCACGGAGGCGCAAGGAGCTGAGGCAAAGACGCAGCGTCTCGTTCCCCTCAGGGAACCAGGGTTACATTCATAACCCGAGACGTTCCCTTTCAGGGAACTCGAGCTGCGTCAAAGCGCTAGGGGAACGCTTTACCAACGCCATCTCAGCGACGCCGGCATCCGGGTGTGTCCCAGCTCACTGTGAGAGCACCTTGGTTCCCGGGGCGGCATTGAGGTCCAATTGGTAAAACCTCATAAAAGTGTGCGGCGAAGACCAGCCAGCCGCAGCACAAACATCAGACAAGGACACTCCGGAGAGGAGAGCCTTGGATGCCGCCATGCTCCGAGTGGAGTGGGCTCGGACCCTCAGAGGAGAAGCATGTCCGGCCGACTCGTAAGCTAGACAGATAGCCTCGACTATCCACCTACTTAGGGTTTGCTTGGAAGCTGGAGCCCCCTCAGGAGCCCCAAAGCAAACGAACAGTTGGCCGAACCTACGCCAAGTGGCAGTCTTGGGACGTAAGCGTGCTCCTACTCATGATCACCAAATGGGGGGAGGGCAGAAGGCCTGCAGCGTGACAGACCGAGCCACATTAGTGGGAACCTTGGGGACATAGCCTGACCTCGGGCGGAGAAGGTTTTTCCATCCCGGGCCGAACTCGAGGCATGAGGGAGCCACCGAGAGGGTCTGAAGATCCCCGACCCTCTTAAGCGAGACAACAGCCAGCAAAAGAAGGGTGTTAAGAGAGAGAAGCTGAAAGCTCCTCTAAGGTTCAAAGGGTGCCTGGGACAGGCCTTGGAGTACCACAGACCAGTCCCAGCAGGCACCCTAGTCTGTGCCGCAGGTCTCAGCCTTAGTGTGCCACGGAGGAAACGAGTGACTAGGGGGTCCCTGCCCGAGGGCACCCCACCCAGAGGTAAATGGCAAGCCGCTATGGCAGCCACATAAACCTTCAAGTTGGAGGGGGACAACCCTACCGCAAATCTTTCTTGCAGGAACTCCAGCACTTTGCCGACTCGACAGGTTACTGGGTTCACCTGCCCTTCACTACACCAAGACGTGAAAAGTTTCCACTTTAAGGCGTAGAGTTTCCTCGTGGAGGGCTGGACTGAAGGATGGTTTCCACAACCTCGGCTGAGAGACCGGATTCTATGAGCTGGACCCCCTCAGAGGCCAGACCCACAGCTTCACCAGAACTCCCGGGAGCAGAGAGATCGGGGGAAACAGTGTACAGGCGTAGCCTCGGTCACACCTGTACCATGGCATCCCGCCCCAGAGGCTCTGGATGTTTAAACGAAAGCCACAGAGGGCAAAGAAATTCTTACGGAGGCAAACAGGTAAACCTGTGCCCTGCCATATCTGTCCCCAATCTGCTCCAGATAAGAAGGGGACCAAGAGTTCTAGCCCTCGGGGAGAACCCCTGGTTTTCAGCCACCACTGCAGGGGTCTCGTGCACAGACGCCCCAGTGGAATAACGCTGGAGCCGCTGCATGAGCCCTAACACCCTTCTAAAGTGTTTCACGTGAGTGGCTCCCTTGATACTCTTGACGGCTGAACGAAAGACCTGAATGCGCCCAGGGAAGAGCCGAGCAGACATGGCCACTGAGTCTTCAAGTGACTCCCAAGAAAGTGGTTCTCTGCGTGGGAGAAAGTACACTCTTCTTGGTCTTCAGCCCTAAGAGTGTCACTCGTCCTTAACGGCTAAACGAAAGGCCTGGATGCGCTCGGGGAAGAGCCGAGCAGACATGGCCACTGAGTCCCAAATGACTCCCAAGAAAGTGGTTCTCTGAGAATGTACACTCTTCTTGGTGTTCATCCCTAAGCGTCGTGAGACGAGAACCAGGAATTCTTCCACATGCTCAGGGTGCGTGGGCATTGCCCCGTGACCTTGATTGCAAAGCGGGTACCCCTCAGGGAGAACCCCTGGTTTTTAGCCACCACCATGAGTGGCTGGCCCAGCTTGATGCTTTGAACGGCTAAACGAACAGCCTGGATGCGCTCGGGGGAGAGCCGAGCAGACATGGCAACTGAGTCCCAAATGACTCCCAAGAAAGTGGATCTCTGCGTTGGAGAAAGTACACTCTTCTTGGTGTTTAGCCTTAACCCCAGCTCCTTTATGTGCGGGCACAGCATCTCGATGTTGTCCTGCTAACTGCGGCGACTCGGCCAGGGTAAGCCATAGTCGTCGCATAGTTTCGGACATGATAGTCCCTTGCAAGTGCAGCGGAGCTTAGAGCAGCGTCCCATCCTAGGTGAACGTGCAGGGCGAGAGCGCAGACCGAAAAGGAAGCACCGATACTGGTACGTCTTCCCCCCTGAAGGCGAACCACGGGAACTTCCCACTGTGGAAGGATGGAGACAAGGGATTATACGTCTCTGATGTCGACCTTCCATGACCAGTTATACCTGATCCATACTACGATCTGCTTGAGCGTCATATCTCATTCATTTTGAATTTTAGACGCCTAACTGCGACTAAAGAGACGCAAATCCAGCATGAGCCGCAACCCTCCATCCTCCCTTGGAACTATGAAGTACCGGCTGTAAAACCCGGACTTGCTGTTCGCGAGGGGTACATACTCGATGGTCCCTTTCGCCAGCAAAGTGTCTACTCCTTGTTCCATGACCAGAGCCTGCTGAGGGCCTACCACTGACCCGAGAACCCGGGGTGGTGAAACCCCGAACTGAAAGGCATACCCGAAGGTTACCGTGCACAGGACCCACTGAGAGATACCGGGTAGCTGTGACCACGCAGCCCGGAATTCTACTAGGTGAACCAGCCTCCCGGGGCTGATCTCTGGTACTACGAACATATCCACCACTGAGCCAGGGCTGATTCCGGAAACCCGGGTGGATTGCTCTAGGAAACTCCTTAGAGGGGGTGGTTTTCCCATGGCGGACTGACTCTGGAGCTGCACATGGGAGACACCACCTTGTTGCGGCTTGCGTCAGGGCCGCTTAGTCTTAGCTTTCTTGGCGTCCAGGACAACTCTCAAATCACCCTTTCTACCAGCAGACTGAACTTGTCGGCCCGACCTACCGGAGGCTACCGGAGGAAGACGGGTCGTGACACTTTGTTTCTGAGCGGCCCTGTACGAGGAGCTCTGAGACCGCGCTTGACTGACGGTCTCACGTGGAGGGCGGGGGGGAAGAACTTTACTGAACGCCGCCTGCTGTCGAGCAGCCTCCTGAAACTTGTCGACGACGCTTTTTACGGCATCGCCGAACAAGCCCGAAGGGGACAGAGGGGCGTCCAGCAAAACAAATTTGTCCCTATCTTTAATAGCTGACAAATTAAGCCATAAGTGTCTCTCCGTGGCCACCAGAGCTGCCATGGAGCGACCGACAGAGTAGGCCGTCTCCCTAGTGGCCCGAAGAGACAAATCCACGGTTCGGCGCAGCTCTGCCACTGTCTCCGGACCGATACCGCCGCCCTCGTTGAGGTCCCCTAGCAACTCAGCCTGATAGGCCTGCAGCAGTGTCGTAGTGTGTAGGCACGCTGCGGCTTGACTAGAGGCTGAGTATGCTTTCCCCACCAAAGACGACGTGACGCGCATCGGCTTGGAGGGGAGTGCCGGAGCATTAATGGAGGACGCAGACTGGGGAACGAGGTAACTCGCAAGAGCCTCGTCCACTTTCTGCATCCTCCCATACCCTTAACCTTGAGCCCCAACCAGATTAGTATACATAGCACTCTGTGATGTATGAACCTTTTCGGAGGCTGGCTTTCTCCAAGATCTAGATACCTCAGCATGTAAATCGGGTAGAAAGGGCATAGCTCGGCGCGGGGGAGTGACGCGAGCAGGCAGGTAACGCTCGTCTAACATACTTTTTCTAGGACGAGCGCTCCTGGTCTCCGCCGGCCAATCAATCTCCAGACGAGAGACCGCTCGCGCCACAACCTGAACTAACTCCTCAAAAGCCGGCGAGGAGAGTGGCGAATCCTCCTCGACCGGGTCAACACTAGCTAAATCCATCTCACTTTCTGAACTTGATAGAGCTAGTGTTGGAGTCACAGCACGAACATCTCTCGGTGAGTGTTTGTGACTGGGACCCTCTTGATCTCGTGAGGGCTGAGGTAAGGGACCCACCCCAGCTGCCTCAACGAGATCCATTTGTGATCCCCAGGACTGGGAGCGCCGCAAAGCCTCGGCTGCTGCAGGTCCCGAACCGCGGGGAACACTAGCCTGAGCAGCCTCGTTACAGGCCGCCAGGCGGGAGCGGAGAGCATGCAAGGAGAACTTCTCGCAGTCCTTACAGCCGGCATTCTCAAGCGCCGACCGCGCATGCGGTTATAAAACGCGGGCAAGGATAAACACATGGTCTGAAACTCTGTTCATTCGCGACACTTTTCACACTCATGTTCCCTGATTTTTAAACTATCTTAGTCTCAAAATCACTCTCACACAGACACAGCACGCTAAAGACATTCAGAGCTGACGCGTCCGGGTTTCAGACGCGCTTTTATGCTCTTCCTCATGACGTCACCGGCACGTGCCGGCGGTGACGCATTCACACGCGTTCGTCTCTCATTGGTTGCACAGATCTTCACGTGACCGAAGCAAGGCTACTTCCCCTAGCACTTTGACGCAGCTCGAGTTCCCTGAAAGGGAACCTGGTGTAGGGTTTACATCTTCATGTAAAGAAGTCACTATAGCTGAGAGCTATTCAGTGAAAATACTTCATCTGCAGTAAATTTATTTGCAGTTGCAACAAAAAGGTTACATTAAAAGCTACATTAAGTAACTTGCGCATTAAGTGTTATGTGAATAAAATCCTAAATTAAATCTGTTCATCATATAAAAGGTTAACATCTCTTCAGAAGAACTGGATTAAACTGCTCAGTTCATATGGATTTTTTTTCATGTCTTTTTGAAGCGTACAAAATTTGGTTGCATGGACTTTCAATGGAGGGACCTAAATGTTTCAGGTTTCATTTAAAAATATCTTAATTTGTATTTCGTAGATGAACGAATGCCTTATGTGTTTTAAATGACATGAGGGTGGATTAATAATGAAATAATTTTCCCTTTAAGTAGTGCCTACTTACAGTATCTGTCAATCAACCACTATGTTAAAACAAGCAGTTTAAACATTTTAAACAGGCAAATAAATTTGTCTTGAAAAGAAATTAACATCCCATAACTCTTGGGATAAGTTCATCCAAGGTGAATGTTACTAAGAAGTACTAGGTGTAATTAAGGACTCATGAGCTATATTTCTTCTGTCGCACAAAAAAAGGTTGAGACTGTTTGGTGGACCGTGACCATTCTTCTTCTGCCAAATCCAGCAACATTGTCTGGGTATTTGCTGAAACATCCTGTAGACTGACACACATGAGACTTCCTCACCTCACAGATAAAACACAACCATAATATGGGTGGCCGGTCATTTGAATAATTTCATCAATTAACAAAATGATGGCGTAAAGAAAGGAATAATACAGATCTGCTGAGTCAAAAAGAAAGAATGCTGAAGAGGAAGAAACGCAACCTGGCTACGGCTCACATATTCAAGATGTGCCGCATTCAGAGACATGATGTACCTGCTTTCCTAGAAAAGTGAGGCCGAGAGTGGAAGCCTGTCAGGGTTGTGCTCGGTAAAAGTATGAGCATTGCTAAAAAAGTGCTGGTGTGGTTTTTATGGCTGCTGACCTCCACAGTGACACACATTTTTGTGTGCTGGGGGTATAGGGCAGATAACATGTGTTCTAGTGGTCGCCTGATTTGGGTTTTTCACAGCCGATGTCATATCTAGGGCACAAGGCAGCTGATGGACAATATAATGGCAATTTATATAATCAATATAGAGCTGTTCAGTTTGTAGTCCTAAAACCAAAGAGATTCCCTCTGGAATTTCCTACGTGTTTTTACACTAGCAGTCTTATGGTTTACGAGAAAAAAATTTTTTTAATAACATTAATTGTTAAAAAAGTTGCTAAAATGGTTTAACTAACAAAATGTTAGCAAAGTAGTTTTTTACAAAGCATAACAATTTTAAAACTCGCGTTTGAAACATGACTTGTGACTTTCATGACTTTATTCATGTTTTCACAAAATAAACTGCATGTTAACTGTATTATATTATATCGCTTTTTGACCCACTTAAGTAAGACTTAAGTGCATTATATGTATTTTTATAATTCTATTGTCTTTAAAATATGGTTATTGTGTATTGCTGAATGCACAGACAAGCATTTATGGTCAACAAAAATATACTTTAATGTGCTTTCTATTGAAACTTTTATGTAATGTATTTAAATATATTTGTAACATATTAAATGTATATATGTAATGTATGTAAAATGCATGTAAAATGTACTTTAAAGTAAAACATTTAATTTGAAAAAAGTTTTCAGTGATCTTTTATTTCATTAATGTTAGATTATCTCCAAGTAGTTTAATAAAACTATACTTTAACTGCACTTCTTTTTCACAAGGTCATGAATAGCTTTAGAATGCTAGCAAATGAGAAATACATCACTGCAAAAACTACAATAAATGAATTATTATTTCACACTTGTTTACTAAAAACCATTGAAAACGAAGAACCAAGGCCAGCACAGTTCTGCACATTTAAGAGGATCTTAAAATGGCTAAATACAAGCTGATTAATCTAATATAACGGTCTATTTCTAATTCAGACTGAACACCAACATGTAGTTCAGATAGCATAAACTGCAATACCAGCACTGAAGCAAAAACAGTATCTTACTGAGGTTCACACATTGAAGCTACACACTCAAAAGGAAAGATAAAGGGATGTTGGGGACACAAGGGAAGACGGAGATGGGGCGCACAGACAGTGTGAGTGAATGAGCAAGACTTGCACTTTTTGTCCTAAGGCAGACGGCTTCTTGTCTCCTACTGAAAGAGGAGTAAAAGCGAAACACAAAAGAGAGACAATAAGGCCTAGTCTCTTTTTAGAGACCCCTGCATTGACAAGAAGAGGCCCCATAGATGAGGAGACAGACAGAACTAGGACACATAAACTATGTACAGTACAAAAACATACAGAGGGAAAAGTGCTACATTCATTTCATACAGTATTCAATTAATTCAAAATACTGTCTATCACTGTCAGCAGAGTTGTAATTTTAAGGATTACTTGATCTTGGAGACTACGTGACATAATAGACTCTCATTTATACTCTGAGAAAAGACATTTAAAAATAAAGGACAAAAACAGAAATGTGTCAAACTGGGCAAATAAAGAAACTACCAAAATACCAAGTGCCATTATTATGAATAATTTGTAAGACAACCGCAGGAATGTAAAGAACAGATAATTCCAATCCTTCAATTTAAAAGCTGCAGTGCTGAAATATAGTGCAAACAACAATGATAAATCACCTCAAAGCTCAGCGCTAATTGTAATAACTCCGATCCATCAGCAGCGAGTGGTTTTAGGTGGAACTTGCCAGGCAAGCAGAACACTTCAGCCATTACTGTTATTAGAGGAAGAGAGCTGCTCAGATGACCAGCTGACCAGACGGGCGAGGTGAGCGATTCATACAGGTCATCACACAAGAAGATTGCTGTCATAGAAAGACACACCTTGATTCTGGTCTCTAAACGCGACCGGTAAATGGACTGACACAGTAAATCAAGACAGTGAAGATAAAGGGATTTCAGGGTGTGTGAGGTCACTAAAATTTCAAGAGAAAAAAAATGACCTAATAATGAACTGATCTCCTGACACAGGTTGATGATGATTGCCAGTTATCCATTTTAACAAATTAGCTAAGCCTTTCCAAGGTGAGGCAATTATCATGAAAAGCCTTAAATATAAATCCATAACAATTACATCATTAAAACAAAATGGTAGCTCATTAAGCCCATAATTGTCATTATTAACTAAAAGTAAAACTACAGTGGAGTTCACTTATCTCGACTCACGGTTAACTCGCCAATACTATTATGTCGACGTTTTTGAAGTGGAACTGCCAAACTCCCTATTTGTCTTAGCATTTTCTTGTGGGTTATGTTGATTATTTTATGTCGCTGAAATCTAATATCTCGAGCACAAAAGAGAGACATATACGCCACTTCACATGGTTATCTCATGACTGAGAGTTCACTGCGCATGCGCTGAGTTTGCATTGCACGTGGATCGCGGTCCGCTGACTCCAATGATGGTTCACTCCCTGTCGTTGATCTCGTCTGAAGGATAACATGCAGCTATTCTGTTGTTTTTTTCTTCCAAAAATGTCTGAAGGTGTTAAGAGAAAACTGTACAATCAATCAATAGAGAAAAAGTATAAAATCGTACTGCAGCTAGAAAAAAGAACAAAACCGGCAGAACTTAGTCGACAGCATGCCTTTCCAGCAAACACCATTTCAGGATGGGAAAAGAAGGCCGGTGTGATAAAGCAAATGTACGAGAAGTCTGTCTTTGATCCAGAAAGACATATGCATTTTACATATGCCTTTTGTTGTTAGCAAACATATACACAGTACAGTGTATGTACTTTTTTTTTGATGAATGCGAATGCCGATCGCTTCATCAAACAAATCGCGGCAACACTGTTGTGTAAAAAGGCACCAAAAACACGAGCATGTACATTCTCATTTAATAACTCACATCATGTACACCAATACATTTTCATTTTTCTTTCTTGCGAGGGTTGTTGTCTCTGGCGCTTGTACTATCACTCTGACAGCTGGCGCTGATAGGCTGTCTGACTTGTCAATCATGCAAGAAGACGTGATTGGCTGTTCAGGCATGAGGGCGGGCTCTTCTCATCTCATCCGATGAATACGCTCAGACTTGAATTGCTTCTTAAGGGACGAGCTGCAGGAGAGACTGCTTTTACTTTTTCTTCTGATTCTGACTTGTGTTTGTTTTCTTATTGTTTGAATTTATGTGTACCGAGCCTGAACAGTTATGGATAATTGACGTCATGAGAGCAACATTTGAAAATCGAAATGTGATCTTACAAAAAAAAGTTCTAAAAAAAAAAATCAATCTGTGGGTGCGGGTTATGCCAACAATTCTTTACACAAAGCCCAAAACCCGTGGGCTATATGAGTGTGCGGATTATCTACGTCTGTGGGTTATTTGTGGGAAAATCTGTAATATATGTTATATGGGTTATCTCGGTCATCGGTTATCTCAATACTTTTTTGCAACCCCCGAAGCCGTCGACATAACCGAACTCTACTGTATTAAATTTTTTTAAAATAAATATTATATTCATAAAAGAAAAAAAAATTGGCAACTAGCTGTAATAAAATAAATTGACGTTTTAAAATGACTAAAACAAAACCTGAAATTAAAATAAATTAGTCATTTAAAAAAAAAAATATATATATATATATATATATATAACTAAAAGCTAATAAAAATGATACATGTAAAGGTAATATGAAAACTGAAAATATAAAAATAAAAGCTAATTAAAATATTAATGAACACATAACACATTATATATATATATATATATATATAAATATTAAAATAACTGATAAAGAAACACTTTTAATAGGACGATTCTAGTAAGAGTGCAAGAATTATAGCCACATTATCATAAAGCAGCAATATATCACAACCAATATTAAAATTGTAACTGCACAGTTTTTATCAAGGACCCCAGCATTATCAGTCTGAGAATCCTGAATACCATGGTGCAACAAAGCAGATCTTTTGAAGTATATATCACTGCATACAAATCCATTTTCAGTTTGACAGCTTGTTGAGGCTGCTCCCTAGTGGACATTTGAACAACTGTGAGATAAAAAACACTTGATCCCCAAAAAACTCCACTTGTTGAAGTGTGTTGAGTTTATTTTTATTAATTAAAATTCTTAGCCAATTTAAATTCTGTCTGGACTAATTCACAAATGTTTGATCATCGCTTATGTTTATTTTATAGAGCTGTTTCACCTCAAGAGTGAGGCAACAGAATTCATAAAGCGGTAGCGATAGACCTGACTAAATAGATCAAACTCTCCTGTCAGCGAACCAGACAGTGTATCCGATGAATGAGAGAGGAGACAACACATTCATGACATTATCTTTCATCAAAGATGCACACCCTGACACAATCTTAAACTCTTCTCATATTCCAAATGCACACAATGAAATGCTTCTTGTCTGTCTATATACTACTTTAACAACAATTTGTGAAAGGATGGTGCCTGACACCATAATATGGTGAAAAGAAAATGTGTGAATAATAATAATAAATAAATAAACTAACCTTAATATAAAGTGCTGTGTTAACTCCTATCAATAAAACCATGATAACATGATGAAGCAGTGCCAGTGTCAATGTCCTGTTATCACTACATGCAGAAGCAGATGTGCATTTATGATTAACACACTCACTGAATTCTGCATGTAAATGTCGTCTCAAATACCAACAATGGCTCAAATAAAGGAAACTAAACAGAATTTACATCATTATTAATGTTAAGTGCTTAAATAACAAGTAAATGCTAAATTTATCCCATGTCTACCGATTAGCCAATGATATGGAAGCCTGTTTCCGCCACAGTTGAGAAAAAAAATAGATTAAGACAAAATAATGACTTAGTATCTCGAAATAACAAGAAAGTTTCTCGAAATAATGACTTAGTATCTCTAAATAATGAGAAAGTTTCTCGAAATAACGAAATACGAAGTCATTATTTCAAGAAAGTTTCTCGTTATTTCAAGAAAGTTTCTTGTTATTTCAAGATACTTAGTCATTATTTCGACTTTAATAATCTACATCTAAAGAGTTATGCACATTACCTTGTCATCCTGTTGGAATGTAACTTTTTTGGGTTCAGAGCGTGTCCGGTTGAGTCGGTGAGTGATTTTGTCCCTCAGAAGAGAGGTATAGCCCAGGTGCTGGTAGATGGGGTTTGTGGTCATCTTAGCAATGTACTCTGCGGCCTTGGTCTCAATATAGAGAGTGATGAGACCGTCTGTAACCAGATCATGAACTGACTCGAAACGTTTTTCTCCCACAAAGTGCTTTCCATCATAAAAGAGTCGGTAGTTCAGAGTCTGGCCACCAAATCTGAGCGACAGACAAATAGTACTGCATATTATATTACTGTACATTATAATGCAGTTTGATATACTGTAATATTATAATATAAATTGTATATTTATACATAGATAGGTTGTATACTGTAAAACTAAATATTTCAGATATTATTTTATATAATTTGGATGGATGGACATATAGGGAAAGGGTAAAAGAATTGATGGCATGTACCTTAAAGCAAGTGTATAAGTTCCTGGTTGTCTTTGACTCTCTCTGATGAGATAAGCCCCTTCTGTCCCCGCCAGCAGTTCATCTGCACGCTCTCTGGATATTAGACCATGGAACCTGTACAGACATACCATGATTTACCCTGGTACGTGCACACACACACACGCACGCACACACAAACACACAGCACACACTTTTGTGATGCTTACATATTCACATGCACACACACACTAGCTCAACTGACACATCATAAATCACAGTCTTTTTCTCTTCCCCTCATACACTCATATTAGCACCCTCACACACATCACTACACTAAATCAATGTGCTCCGCCTCTCATAATGGTCTTAAATAATAAATTCTGATAACTCACAGCAAGATTAACTTGAATACTTGAGGGAAGAAGGTAAAAATGAACTAGAAGGATACTAAAATTAATAAGAGGAATAATAAATATAGTATATAATAAAGTTAGACACTCACTCTCTACCATAGTATTTGGGTCTGCTTTCCATCTGCAAGCCAGAGAGAAGAACATAAGAGAGAGAAATACAGTATATTGAGAAATACAGTTTCAACACAAATCACTTTGTCAAACTTGTTTTTCTGACAGGAAAGTCTTTCTTACAAGATGGGCATTTTGTGAACATGGAGACAGTCAGAACATTAGCTCCAGTGTTTAGTAAAAGATACGCAGACTGAATCAATATGAGTCATGTTTGTAAAACCTTGGGAGAGTTTGCACATATTTTCCTGTACTTACCTCTTGAGGACATGTGATCCTCTTTGGTCTTGGTGCTTCTTGTTGTAATTGGTACACTGACAAACGATAAAGAAAAGACAATTTGTTTATATATTTTAAAAATAAGAAAAGGTTACATTGATCTTGAGTCTTTCGGCATGAGAAGCAGCTCAACAGAAGATATTCTACGGTTTTAGTCTTTATAACGCTGAGGTGAGATTTTGGGATATATATAGAGCATGTCAAAACACAGCATTCTCTCTTAGACATTAATCCATTGGGTCTGAGCTTGAGGACATACACCCACTTATCATCGCTGTCAGACTAAGCTACAGCGCATTATAAAAGTGGATTGGGTAATATTGGTAAAGCTATTGAAAAATGAACACTGCGCAAGAGGAAAACAGATAAATCAACACCAACATTTGTTCAATAGGAAAGGAGTACATGAAGGGCCAGTATTCAACTCAAGGTGCTTTAAGTCAAGATGTTCTGATTGTGCCTGTTTGTTTAAAAAACTAGTACAGAGAATGGAGGTTAATACCAGGAATTCCAGGTTATCCTCTCCTAAATAATCAGCTTGCACAGGCAAGGTCGATTTGCGGTCAGTTCGCACAACATTCCATTGATAGTGAGTTACTTCATTCTCAATTTAAAAAACGAGGAATTTGAATTTCAACCCATCACTATAATGAAAATACACCTTTATCTCCTATACAAATAAACAGAGCATGTGTTTACAAGGTGCTAAAGTGCCCTTCCAACTGCACCTGCACTGGGTTTCAAAAGTCTGAGACTGGATTGAATTTCTTTTATGCAGCCCTGGAAAGAATCATAGAGCTTGGATTTTGAATACTGTAAAACTAAGAAAACTGTATGTAAAATGAATTAGAAATAATAGAAGAATAGAAATAGAAAGAAGTATATAGATCTATCAGAAATCTCTTTTATGATGAACATATTTTAATGTTATGAATTAAAAATATATATCATAATTGAGACATTACAACATTAAAATAATATGTTTTTGTATAGAAAGCATTAGGTAGTTTGCCATAACCTTATATTATTATTATTTATTAGAATTTTTTTTTAACTGCTTCACTGCTTAAGATTTGAAAAACTTTTATCTGCCAGATCAAAATTCATTGGTCATTGGGATTTTGCCAAGACGCAATATTTTGCCATATTTTGTTGATCCAGGAACAACATTCCTGCACGAATTTAGTCCTAACCATATCCCTATCCCTAACCTAAACCTACGTTATAACATAAGTTATCCCTAAAATGATAGGTGAATAACACTGATATAGAAACACTTAAGCCTGGTTTAGCCTAAACTTGAAATAAACTGTAGACTTGCCCTTCAAATCTGATTGTTGATCCAGGAACATGTTGTACGTTCACCCTCTTGGGAATATTAGATAATATGACCTTTTAATGACAAGGTTAAATTAGATCAGGTTGTAAAATGTTATGTGCATGGAGTGAATCCCTTCAAACATACTGATTTTCATTAATTAATAAATGAAATTAATAAATGAATAATATGATACTGTACTGCTGTCATTAAAGAAAAATAATTATTAAGTTTATGTTAATTTTTAAATTAAACAATTGTATAACTGATAATAAAATATGCAGTTAAAAGATGTAGCATGAACACAAAATGAATAGTGGACTAGTGGACTTCTGGCAGTCTATTATGAATCTGAACCAATTAGTTCTTTACTGTGAGGAAAAAGTTTATTAATGACATTTAGATCAGTGTGAAAAATGCAGCAGTTGGGAAATGATCAATACTGGATCAAAAACAGCAGCAGATGTGCGGGGGTACTTCAGCTCGAAATGGACGTGACCTTCTCTTGATGACTTCATTAAAAGCTGTTCATCACGGAGAGCAACGATTGGCCGCCTCTGTCTGAGCACAGACAGAATTTAGACTCTGCGCTCAGAGCATGAAGCCATGTGACAGCGATGCCAAGTTTTTGTCAAAGACGCTCAGAACAAGCAGTGGGTTTTGGACAACGTCCACCAGAATGACAAGTACGGGGCCTGTTCTAAAAATACTGCACAGTGGGAGTGAATGCAAGGAAAAATGAGTTGAAATGTGGGATGGGCAAGAAAGAGGAGAATCTATCCTGTCAGGGTCAGAAATGAACAGGTAAAAATGCCACTAAAATGAACATAAATTCCACCACATTCAAGGTAAGGGGAAAAATAACTTGACACAATTAAACAAAATATTACGAATGTTGCGATTAAAGTGAAATGAGAAAATGAAGGAAAACTGTCGATTGCGGTATTACATTTAGATCTTGCGCATTACAACCAATCACACAAGTATCTGTTGAGCTTATGAATGCATTGGCTAATCAGAGGCATTTAGATTAGTCACCACTGAAAACGGCAGTGTTTTACATTCTTGCGAATTTGAAGAGATGACGTAAGAGATTCATTTTGCAGTGTAGACAGATACAGCTTCAGTGATTGTAACATAAGTTTTTCTGAGAGTGCATAACTTTGGGAAGATTCTGTGCTCGCTTTCTGTATTCATTCCCAGATTGAATATCCATTTTGTTTTTCATGGTACTAAAATAACCAAAGTAATGTCTGGATATTGCATAAGATATCAAGACATCATCTAATGCATAAGGAGCAGTAAACTGATTCATAAACGTTATCAGCTGGTTTTTGGTTTGTGTTGCCCGAATATGATGTGCCACAATTTTATTGCCACTATATCATTTTGATTAATTTAAGTAATTGATTAATAAGCCAAATGCATAAGATGCATTTATTACGGTAATAATAAAACTTTCTTTTACAAAGGTTAAAAAAATGCCCCTAGTAATAAATGTCAGCGGGCAAATATTGCCCTATGCCAGACTATATTCCCATGATGCAATGTTCTCCTGTTTCATGCTCAGACTTGTATTTCTTCAGTTGAGTGTGTTTTACTCTGGTGGTTAGAGTAAAGTCTGTCAACTGGATTTTGTTTTGAGACATTAAAATGAAGTACAATGTAAAAAAATATATATACTTACAGTAGGATTTCCATATCGGTGGCTGATAATCTTCAGGATCTGCAACAAAGGATAATAAAAGAATGTCAGGATGTCTTCTGTTCTGTGCTATATGAACATGTGTTAAAATAATTATCTCTTGTCTGCATGTTCTTGTACTGTCAGGTTAGAGAGTGGCTGTAATCCAAGGATATTATATTATATTGTTTCCGTAGTGTTAAGTTATTCTCTAAGATGTGATGCGTAATGTGCATGGCTCTGACAACATAATCCTTCCTCTACAATGGCCCCAGGATATTCATGTTTAACACACTCATACAGCAAAAACCCACACAGGTCTTTGTAATATACAACACATACTATACAACAACACGTACACACATACATAAACACTTTAATCAAATGAACTACATTATATGCAGATTATTATTCAAATGAATCACAATTAATTTCATTTTGCATAAACTCACAAATAAGGGAATTCAAAGATGTTAGTCTACTGTGGAAGATAAAATGATTGAACACAATTTCAAAAAATGGATATAGAATGTCAATATACTGTTTGCTTTGCTTCCTCTTACACTTACAAGATGACTTTATAATAAAAAAAAGGTAATTGCAACTTCTTAAAGTCGGAATTTAAGCAAGAGTTTATATCTCGTAATTCTGACTTTATTTCTCAGAAATGTAAGATAGAAACTTGCATTTGTGACTTTTTTTCTTGCAATTGCAAGTTTATAACTCACAATTCTGGCTTTTTGTCTTGCAGTTGTGAAAAATAAATTCCAAATTGTGATATAAACTTTCAACTGTGGAGAAAAAGTCAGGCTTCCATACTTTCTACAGTTTGCAGCTGGAAAAGTGGTGACTATCTAACATACTATCTAATGGTGACCATCTAACTTCAAATAACCTTATGGTAAAAACTGTCAAAACTAGGGTGAGTTAAATGAATCTGGAACCAGAACCTATAATAAGTCAGAGATTGACAGATTTCAGTATGGCTGTTCATTTGCATACATTATGCATACCAGCCCGATTCGTCTAAAACCGAACACCTTAAAAAAAATGTTTTAATTAAAATATGTCAATTACTGTTTAACAGGTTAATTTAATGCAGTACATTTATTGCAAATAAATATGAGATAGAAAAATAACATATTAAATCATGCCCTCCTGAACTGTGTTCAAATTAAAGTATGTGTAGTAATTTATTCAGAGCAATTTCAGCTTAAAGTATTAAGCGCAGAGCGGTCAGCACAGATGTTCCATGTGAAAAGGATATGCACTTGTAGTGTACTGCAAATCTTATAGACTGCATATTACTGCAATTACTAATATTAATAAAACTAAAGGAAAGTACACATACAAATGAATTACTTACAAAGCACAAAATGGTTTAGATCAACAGAACTTGAGCGAGCTCTAAACACAATATAATTCTTCAAGTCTATTGCGATCCCAAAATTCTGGCCAGTTGATAATACCAAGAATATCAAAATCAACTGCAGGTGATCAATTATTTTCCTATTTAGCACTTAAACTGCAGAACAGTCTTCCTAGCATTGTTCGAGAAGCAGACACACTCTGTCAGTTTAAATCTAGACTAAAAACAAACCTTTTCAACACAACACCTTGTCACAGTCATGTCGTGTCTCGTCACTTTCCTCCTGTGTGATCCTTTTGTGTTTCCGTCACTGTCACGTCAGCCACTCCCCCTTGCTAGTCGTGTCAGGTGCTCCCCGTTATCCTGTCTATTTAAACCCTCATGTTCTCCCTTGTCTTTGTCGATTGTTGAACTGTTTCCATGTTGGTTCTCCATGTGTGGATGTTTCTGTCCATGTCTCTATGCACTCTGAGTTTTGCACTGTTTAGTGCCGTTTCTGTTTTCGTTTATGGAATAAAGTGTTTTCTGTTGGACCTCCTGCGTTTCTCCGCATTGCACACGCATCTCCTTCTGTGACATATGTTATGTATTTTATAATTCAAATCATATAAAATGATTGTTAGGCTGCATAATTTAGGTCAACTGGAACGGGGAACACGTCCCATAACACCTGATGTACTCATTACATTTATAAGAAGATTGGCACCTACACTGATAACTAGTCTGTCTTTTTATACTGATGTTGACCGTAGTCAGCAGTATCCAGATCAGATGAAGGACCCATACCTAGACACGACCGCAACACAGCCCTGAAGTGTCAGCAGTGACCGTGACTCTACTAGACCCTCCCCTTTGAAGGCTTAATAAACAGCCATTGGCACAGATCCTCAACAGAACTTGTCGCCATAACGGTGATTCAATCTTCCTCCGGGCGGAACTGGATTGTTCACTGTTTGTTTGTTGGCCAGAGGAGAACTGCCCCCCCCAGATGGGGCCTGGTTTCTCCCAATGTTTTTTTCTTCGTTCAGTCACCTGACGGAGTTTAAGTTCCTTCCGTCGCCTCTGGCTTGCTTAGTAGGGGACAGTTAACACTTAATATTCATCAATACTATTGATTGACCTGCTCTTCTCAAGATGCTGTTCAGCCAAAACAAACTTTGTTGCACTATTTCCCTGTTATCTCTGTAAAGCTGCTTTGAAACAATCACTATTGTATTGAATTGAGCTGATGCAATTAAGTGTCTGAAATCATTACACAAAGTATAAAGCAAACTTTTAAAGCAAACTCTGATAAATTATATGTGATTCATTTTGATTAATTAACTGGAACATCATGCTTTCAATTTTTTAATTGATTGGCAGCTCTAAGCTTTTATAATTTATGAATTATTAACGATCAAGGTACACAGTGTAAAATCTGTCAAATAGGTCATTAAAGTATGAAATCTTTTTCTGTAGTCCAAATACAAAAGCCTCAAGGCATCAAACGGAATATAAATAAATAAAGCAGGATTTTCAGGAATAAATCACAACCTCTTACAGTCTAACCAGACAGGCTTCAAGAAAATCAACATTACTACGTAAAGTAGACCTGACAGTAACTGCACAAACACATAAACAGAACTTTGGCAATAAGACAGAGACACTCATTTCCCAATACATGAATGTGTGAGAAATAAACAAGACTGTGTTGCTGATCACCATTTCCTCATCCAGAGAAACACCTCATTCTTTAAAAATTCATGGAAAGAATACAAATAAAATACCCACATCACATAAGCAATGACACACTCATTGTGTGTCTGGGTTTAAAATAGTATTACACAGCCCTGGAAAGCGTGTGAAAGTTCAAAATGACTGTGTGATAGAAAGAGAGACAAGTTGACTGAATGAGAACGATAGAGTGGAAAGTAGTAGTGGATACACTTTATTTACAGTATGTGCACTTTCAATGTACTTACAGTGTACTTAATGTTTGAGGTAGGTTCATGTTATTACCCAGTAAGTGTCATTACAACAATAGATACATATGTATATGCCCAACAGGACTGTAAAAGTGTTTCGTTTGAATAAAATGGTCTCTTTGAATGCATAAATCAATGCATTTTCTTCTCTTTCCTGAATGCGTGCTGGTCTCTACAGATCCATGTCTTATTTCAGGCACTGTCTCTTTTAATGTCAGCACTTTACTACGGCCAGTCAGCATTTCCTCCCTGCCTACCCAAACACAAGCTCAAAGTCCAAACCACAACACACACAGCGATCCAGTCAAACATACAACAACTGTTATACAACATACGACAGCTGTTATAAAACTCACTCTGTACGTCTTGTCAAAGTTGTAAACATTTTGTCAGATTTGTTTATAAAGCCACAGGTGAAAAGCAAAAAAAAAAAAAAAAAAAAAGAACTGCCAAGCTAAGATACCGATAATGCCTTGAATTGGCAATAGCTATGCTGAGCCACAATGATAGGATTGTATGGTTTGAGGCTTTGGCATGTAACTGCAAAGAGAACATTCAGCAATTACACCAAGCGATTTATTCCGTTTCTTTCTGAAAGACGATGATATAGCGAGGTTTAAATGTTGGCTGAGGTTTAGGTTTGTGTTTCTCTGGTCTAAATCCTTTGTAATTCATGACGGAGGGTGTAGCAACCATTTTACATAAAGACAGCAGTACATCACTAAATATGGAGGAAAGTTACGAACAAATTAACTGAGGATATGGTTCGCCGAAAAATAGAAATTCTGTCGTCAATTGTTCCTCACACACACAATAGGGCTAAACAATTGGGGGGAACCTAACAATTTTTTCTGATAAAAGTAGAATACTAAATATAATTTAACTGTTATTATTTACTCATTTTCAAATTTTAAACCAAACGCAGTGGGTCCTTAAATCTTCTCTTTTGTTGACAATAGAGAGTTTATAAGTTTCAAGTTTGGGAAGATGGTTGGCACACAGTATTTTTTTGCATATAACCTGCGGGTTATATAAGGGTGCGGGCTATATCACACATTTCTTAGACGCAATATTATTTCAATATATTTGTTACGTCCTTAAGGATGTAAGTTGTTTTTTTTTTGCAGTATTTTCATTCTTGCGAGGTTTGTTGTCTCTGGCGCTTGTACTATCACTCTGACAGCTGGTGCTGATAGGCTGTCTGACCTGTCAATCATGCAAGAAGACTGTGGTGTGGTCAATCATGCAAGAAGACTGTTGGCTGTGCTGCCATGAGGACGGGCTCTTCTCATCTCATCCGATGATCAACACCAGTAGAATCGCTTCTTAAGGGAGAGACTGCTTTTTCTTTTTGTTCTGATTCTGACTTGTGTTTGTTTTCTTATTGTGTGAATTTCGCGCACAAGCACTGTGTACCGAGCCTGGACAGTTATGAATAATTGACGTCATGAGAGCAACATTCGAAATTCGAACTGTGAACTTACAAAAAGAAAATCAAAAATCTATGGGTTATACCAATGATTTTTTTACACAAAACCCCAAAATCCGCGGACTATATGAAGGTGCGGATTATCTGCGTCTGTGGGTTATATGCGGGAAAATACGGTATGTTGCCGTTAAGTGAGATCTATTAAAACAATCTATGGTGCGACTGCTCTGTTAGTGCCATTTAAATAGTTGGTCAATGTTTATTGTAACAGTCTGCAATGATCTGAAACCTCCACCTTCCCCAGCTCCACCTGTATAGATCTGCTATGGGAAAATATGATTTGTGAAGAAGCAACATGTCTTATGGCCACGATATACTTCAAGGAAAATCAAAGAACAAACTGATGTGACGTCATTTCGAATCAGGCCAAAAGAACGTTTGTTTCAAGATTAGCTTTCAATCAGTGTTTACATCAGCGTATGTTTGGATTAGTATGAAGCTGTATTGTCTATTGGAGCTCAGGGGTGCTGGCGTGCTGCAAACAATACAAAAAATAAATTATTCTTCAGTGGGCTCATTTGGAAAATTTGTGATTTCTTTTGGTGACCTGCCAGGTGCTTTCTTTGCACTATCGCTGGATCTATAAAGAGTGGCAGGAGAACTGAGGAAACCTCAGGGTCAGGAGGTGCAGAATGCCTATTCACAAAACACTCCTGACTACTTGCAGTTTGTCAGTTAACAGTGAACAAAGGTTTTGAAAAGCCTGAATAGGAAGAATATTCAAGCCAGTGCCATTAGAATCGTGAAGGTTGGGCTTTGTGAAAGCAATGAAAAGATGTGACGGAAAGATTCAATACAAAATCAAACTGTACTGCATCTTTCTTGATTAGACACCAGATCTGCTGCGGTCCTTAGAAGAAAAGGGTTTTAATTAAGCAAATTTCCTTCCCTGAATAATACAGGCAATCTGTGAGGTGTGTTTGCCATTACTAAAAAAAAAGAGACTAGATGAATCTGATTACAATGTTCCAAGGACAAATTGTTGGAGATATGCTGTAAAAGCTCTTATTATATTCAAATTCTCCTATAGCTCTAAAGCACAGGCATCCATTCGAGGAAGTATTTTACAATCTGGGCAATGCTAAATGTCATTCGCTGTTGATTTTCAGGCTGTTGAAGGAAAGATGCCATTCGAATCTGAGAGCGTAAAAGCTGCTTTGAGATGGAGAGTTGGGCGACTATCTGCAGCTCACACACACCCTCATAGCTCCCACTTTCTTGGGCAGACTCTTATCTCTCACACAAATTAAAGCTCAGCAGATGAGAGGGAACAGGCCTCCTTAGGGCAGAACATAGAAATGCAGAAACAGACTAGCAGTACATAGTTCAAACAAACAGCTCATCTAAAATATATACATGTGGAGGAACAATATACTATCTAATCCCAACATCCTCACACACACACCATATTGTGGGGACTACGACACCCATTGTTTTTAGACTGAGCTTTAATGTTTACGGCTGATCCCCGCAATCTGTGCTTTCAGGTTTACTATCCATTATTGGCAGCTTTTACTTGTCAACAGTGGCAGCATCTTCAGGGCCACGGCAAATTTATGTTTGTTTGTTTCTATGAATGTGAGTTTGTGAATGTGACTTTGCCTTGCGTCTTTATTGAATTTGAGCCAAATAAAAGATATACTGGCAAGAAACATCTTTCTATCGAGCTGTGCTCTCTGACAGCATGCAAAAAACAAGTAATGCCACCACTGTTATACTTCGACTTATACAAACATGATTCTTATGACCTGCTTTGTTTTAATGAATCATAAACAGGCTGAATTAGGAACAGCATTCTAGAATACTATTCTTAATATTTCTGCCATATAAACTAATTGCAGAAATATTTTGAGTAGTATAGCATGAACATCTAACTGTGCGATTTATAAACAAATTAAGGCTAGATTCACTTGAATCTATCAGACCTGGTTACTAAATTAGCATCTTACTTAACGATATTTAACTGAAATACATGATTTCATTATATTTGATTTAAAAAAGCAGGTTTTGTATCAACAAAAGCAGCTTGTCCACATGACAATATTAAATGTAATATTAAATATTAAACTGTAGCTCAAACAACAGAGTGTGATGTTTGCAACACCAAGATCATGGGTTTGATTCCCAGGGGAAAGCAAGAACTGATTAGAACGTCAATGTTTTCCTTGAATGCAATGTAAATCGCCTTAGATAAAAGCATCTGCCAAATACATAAATGTACTCGTAAAAGGATAAAGGTGCAGACACATTTAATGTTGCTCTGCAAATTTACAAATGTAAAATCCACTCATTTCAATAGAAATGCATATGTGATTAGATTCAATAGAAATATAATGTGAGGGCAAAAGATTTTTCCCATGCGGATTTCACATCAGGTTCAATTGGCCATTTGAAATTTGCCTTGTTGAAAGTGTGTGTCCACTGGTGGAGCAGAGCTTTATCAAATAATTCCTATGGAAGTTAAACTTCACATCTGCAAAGTAGATTGTGGGATTGACAGCTGGTCGGCATTGAGAGCATTTGACAGCAGCCAAAATATGACAGAATCTCAACTTTATGCAAATATCAAGGGAAAAATGTCAGAAGACATCCTATCACCATGAGATCCAGGTAGTGATATTACATTATTGTTGTCCTATATAAGTGTGGATGTGCAAAACTGCCAGAGATATTTGAAGAAAACATTGTCTTTAGAGGCATTTGGTCCACAAATGTCTGCAAAACTATATCCACACACACAGCAGTCTGTTTCACCCAACACACATATGTGAATATGCAATACACACACATTTAGTGCTGATCCAGTGTTTTTGGGAATATGTTCCAGCTCCTGCAGGGAGGCCATCTGTACAGTATGCTGCTCTGTAAGAGCTAGGGTACATTATACAGACTCTATGTCTCTCTGAGGCACAGAAAGCAAAGCCACACATCACTTCCACTTCACACAATGAGCCTAAAGAGTGTGGGGATCTTTAAGAACAGAACTGGCAAGAAATATCGAGAATTTTGTGACTATGTGCGAGACAAGGCATCAGACAGAGCAACAGTGAGGGAAGGCAAGATGAAGTGTGTTTATCCTGTAATACTGAATGCAAGTGAGGGTGGGTTTGGGTATTTTCCTGTATGGCTGTATGCCTTTGTTTAATTGTGTGTGAGGGCGTGTGTGCGTGTGTGTACACATTCATGTACATGTACTGTTGGAAGCCCCTCTTCAACTTATGATTGGCAAAGGAAACACACACACACAGTCTCATGTAGCTAATCATTTGACTCACGGTATACACATGTCTGGTCTACAATGCATTATTGTAGGCTATATATTTTATTATTAAGCTGATTTGGATTTCATAAACGCTGAATTTGTATGAATTTTACTCCATCCAAAAGTACTGATCATTTTAAAAAGAAAATAAATGACAAAAACCTTTTTAACTGGCTACTAAGTGTCTCAAATTCAACTTTTAAAGATTTGATTCCACTAAACTGACACATTTTGGTGCTCATGTATCAACCTAAATTCTTCTAAAACAAAAATCCAGGTTCTATCCACAAACACAAGAAAGTTTGCCAAGGCCATTCAATCAAATTAGATCTTGGTAGATCGAGAAAGTGATTTACAGTATTGTATGGAAAATTGATCAGAAGGTCAGTGAACTGTTGAGGGTCCGTGGGCCTCCCATCTGAGATTACAAACACACACACACACACATCCATGTACAGTACACAAGCACACAGATCGATCAATAGCAGGGAGATCCATTGTTTGGTAATCTGATTCCAGAGGATGATGGATGACCATAGGAATATCCACAGAGGTGATTAATAATAAATGCAGAGACATAGGAAGAGGTGAGCAGTAAAAACTCTTTTCTTTCCTCTGGTTCTCAGCAACTCTCTATTCACCAATAAAACAGCAGGCTAAAATAAGCCTCTTATTTCACTCTGTGTAAAATTACAGCAGGAATCACACAAGAAACCATGAAAACTATTAAGATGACCACTAATGGACAGACTGTATGACATTGGCTTCAGTAAAAAATGAAAGCCTTTAAAATATATATATAATAATGAGCAGCTTTCCGAAGAGCGAAGGAAAGAAAGTACCATTTTTGGGCCAGTAAGTGATGTGCACGCCTCATTTACCAGATCTGTCATCGCAGGCTGAGCTTCCATTCAATCTTTCCCCTCTTCATTCATGCTTTCTTTTAGCTGTGTGCAACAGATTAGAAAAGATCTAACAAAACAGAGTTTAACGCTTTAGTCTTCAGCATAAGAGTGATTTTGTTTGCATTAAATGATTTGTAACAGTTCTTTTATTCATTTTTTTCCCTTAGCTGTTGATGTTAACCGACTCTGGGGCGAGGAACAGAGCTTTATCTAAAAAAAAAAACAATGTCTCCTGCAATGCAAAGAGGCAGACTAAAAGGTCAGTCAAGCCCTGTTGTGAGTTATCTCTCTTGCTGTTTGTTTACCAGAACTTTCAATCATGTGATTTGTTCCTGTTGTAGAATTCGCCTACACTTTCAGAAGAACCACAAAAATGATCTTATAATCATTCTCATGAATACTATAACAAAGTACTGATGTGCATTAAATATAAAATCAAAAAAATGTTTTGTCTGCCACCAACATACAGAAATGTAATCAGCAAGGGCACAATTTTGACAGTTAAAAAGTGACAAAGTTCTAAGGTTCTGTTGTTCTCCGTGGCTCGTTCGCAAGGGCTTTTTTTTTCTTTTTCAAAAGGTGGGTAATTTTCAAAGTGCATTTGCCTCATCTAACAGTCATTGCTATACCGAAGAAGGAAAATGTGAATGCGGCATTTTCAGAGTGTTCATAAAAACTACGCCACTGACTTCCTGAGAAGAAGGGTGAAGGAACTAAAATCCCAGTTGTGCGGACAGCAGTCATTTTTCTTACAGCTAACTTCAAAAGCGAAGATGTACAGTTATATTGTTGCAAGCTGCACCAACATATATTGTGTATATAAAGAATTCTCAATATATTCGTAAATACATATGTGTTGTTTTTTCGGTAGATCATTTTGAATTGGTCAACCAAAAAAGTGTGGGCACCCCAGGTGTAAGTAATCATTTAGCAGGTGCTTTTATCCAAAGCCTTATCCAAAGCAACTTACTGAAGTGCACTTATTATCAGGACAGTCCATCTGGAGTAACCTGGGGTTAAATGTCTTGCTTAAAGGGGACAGTGGACAGGCGAGTCCCTCCTTACTGGGATTAAAAGAAGGTCAAGTCTGGTCAAGAGCCCCATGCTTAAGTCAACACCACCCCTTCAGATTAGGAGAAAGCAAATCATCCCGAACCCATGAAATCACCCATAATTTCAACATCGTTCACAAGCTTGCAGTTCTGAGCCGCAGTCCCAGCTTTCCTTTAGGGAAACATCAAAGCTCAAACTGGCCTTTGATGTCAGAAGAGCGGAGCGGAGCGGCATCCATCTCGCTCTGCCCTGCATTTGTTTACAGCCTCGTCCTTGGCTAATATAAAGCATAACGGGTGCACACACACACACAAACTAGATGAAACCAGTTTTCTGCCAAAAAGATGTTTTTCCAACATAATGATACTCCTGTGACAGACATGGCGAGCCTGGTAGAGGCGCGGTATACGGCATCCAATGATTACACCGGGGGCACGGAGCTAATGACAGCTCTCTGTACCGCAGGCAGAAAAGACTCTCCGCCTTCCGCAGGCCTCACGGCCACAGAGCAGTTCTGCTTCTTCAGCAACATGCATATGAGATAATCTATTTGGGAATGGATGGCGACCACGGAGAGCCATGGCTTGGCTTGATCCCTTTACTGGATCTCACGAGCCCGTGGTTTGGCGTGGGGGAGGAATCGCGGTTCTGTGCCTCTGGATGAAGAGTTACAGCAAGCATGAATTAAATAAGACAAACCCCCTCTTCCTCTCTCCCAAGGTCACTATTGAGCTTCAATGAAATGAGTGCCTACTCGAAAACAGTTCTTCTTTACACGCCCATTCAACAAAGCTTGTTATTTGAACTTGTACTCTCTTGAGACGTCTTCAGTCCCTCGAATCATACGCATCCCTCCTTCTGTTCTTACAAACGCAATGCCAAGCGGAGCGGCATGAGAAAAAGGGTGTTTACATGCATTTCTGTGTGGGAGTGAGTCTGGGTGCGCTTCCAACCTTATCTCGTCTCCTCACGCTCGCGATCGGTTTATTTAATCACCTGCACACCCTTTTGTGCTTCTCACACCAATCTAGGACCAGCCAACCTCATGTTTTGTGTCTTACAGGGAATTTATGATTGCGGTTTCCGCTTCAACCAAAGTGTGTTTTTCATTTAAACTCACAAAATGTGAACAAGTTATACTGGTAAATTAAGTTTGGGGTCAGTGTGACTTTTTCTAAGAAATGAATAATTTAATTCGCCAAAGATAGATTACATTGATCAAATGTGACAGTAAAGACAAAATATTAATCAACACAACTGTTTTCAACATTGCTAATAATAATATTAATAATAATATAGAATGATTTCTGAAGGATCGCGTGACACTGAAGACAGGAATAAATTACGTTTAAAAATATATCAAAATAGAAGAGTTATTTTAAATTATAATAATATAATAAATCAAATAAAAGCAGAAAGAAATTCTTACCAACCCCAAACATTTGAGTGTATATGTGTGTAGATTTAAAGGTGTGTTGTTGGTAAAAGATGTAGTTTGGTACCTATGTGAAAATATGTCAAAAGTTTTGAAAATTAACAAGTAAGTGTAGGTGGAAGTTAATATATTGGCAATCAAACTTTTGCACGTGTGATAATGTAGCTCAAACACCATGACACTCAGCTAGGAAGATGACAGGTAATTTTAAAAGCTAATTTTCAACATCAATAATTTCTTGGGGATAATGCGATTAGGATAATAGAAAACCTTTCATGTGAATAAAACGGAGAGAGGAACAGCTTTTAGGGTAATTAGTTTGATGACTCATTTTAGATTCAAAAACTTCTGAAATGTTGGGAATTAGGATATACGCCTGTAGTAACCGCGATCCCCGGAGACAATGGGTGGGAAGTGCATTTGTACGGGATGTGTCCAAACCAGTTTTTGGTTCCCACGTTACAACATGTTGAAATGGACACAATAACACCTAAACTTTCCTGTTTTTAAAGTTTAGAACATTTTCAGAACGACTGACTGCTGTTGTTGGCATTACCAGCAGTGATATATAATTGGGATATCAACAGTTGACACTGGTGACAGATCTGACATTGTACTATTGATGTTATGCCCAAATTACACTTGAGTCATTCCACAAAATAAGTCCTTCCCACTTTCCACTTTGAAAAGATGAATCTTCTCTATGATTTTTAACAGTCCAACAGACAAAGGCTTTAATGTTTAGAAATTGCATTTAGCTAACAAACACAAAATTGTCACGGTCTCGTTGTGTTGTTGTCACAGTCTCGTCATGTTCCACTTCCGGGTCCTGTCTGTGTATCCTTCCGTGCCCTTGTTTCACCTGTTTTGTTAATCACTTATCTTGTTAGTCGTGTCAGCTGTTACCTATCTCGTCGTGTATATAACCGTCTCGTGTTTCCCTTGTCTTTGTCGGATATTGTCACTGTTATGTGGATGTCGTTTCCGTGTTCTCCAGGTTTTGCACTAAGAATGTTCTTAGTTAAAGTGTTTTTGGTTTCCGTTTATTTAATAAAGTGAGATTGCTGCCAGCCTGCCTCTCTGTTTCTCTCTGCTCCGCATCGCACACCAGCACCGTAATTGAAAAACAAAAATGTGTCGGAATCGTAATGTCAGATATTTTCTTCTGTATTGTGACGTACAGTAAATCTGAGTGAAACAGATTTTTGGAAATGAAAAACAATGTTGTCCAATAGATTTTGATTATATGGAGGAAGATCTGAATGTGAGCTTGCAGTCGACAGAAAGAAACCCGGCAGGGTTTTATCTGAACTTAATGATTGTTGAATGATTGCTCAACAAAAGAGCAATTGATTAAAAAAAGAAAAGAAATAAATGTACTGATGAATCATTAACAAGATCATAATACTATTTCCTCAATACAAGCTGAGATTTCCATAAAAATCCAGGTTTCGATAATCTGTTCTTTAATGTATTTGATTATTTAAGATTTTATAGTAAACCTCACAAAATAAAACACAAGGTTCCAAAATGTTTTTGCAGCGATGCCATGGGAGAACCATTCTGGGTTCCTCAAAGAACCTTTCAGTGATCTGTTCTTAAAAGAACCATTTGAAGAACTTTTTTCCACTTGCACCTTTTGTGCAATGGAAAGATCCATGGATAACAAAGGTTATTTGTGGAACCATCAATGCAGATAAAGAACCTTTATTTTTAAGAGTGTATGATAACAGGGTTGCCACAACTTAATGCAAGTATCTATTAGAGAAAAATGATGTTTCACTGAGGATTAAAAATTATGATATTATTTGGAATTACAATGATTATAATTCAACCCCAAAAAAATATTTTTTACCGACCATCATAATGTAGAAAACAGTTATCTGATCAAATCAAAGCCCGAACATAAACATATAATCAGACAGAGGTTGCCTGTAAAACTCGTGCACTGTGAGTGTGACATTACACAATCCTCCTGCACCGTGCGCTGCTGATATGAACGTGAAGGAAGTCAAAGGTGGGTCTAGTTCGCCCTGGATGAAGAAGAGAAACTGTACGACACACCTCTTCACCATGTTCTATCCTGTCCGCTTTAATTACATCCAAAACCACAGAAATGAAACTGCCAACCATATCCATGCCAACCATATCCATTCAATAACTGGACTCAAAATATCCAGGTTTTATATCGATTCATTAGTACTCACCCGAAGAGACGGAGGAACCCGACAGACTGGAGTTACTGGACGCTGCCATCGCGTCTAAATCACCGAACGCACCCGCTCACTGGCGTCTGTTAGGGCTTGACAGCTCTTCCATCCCAGTCTCTGCTCTCCTGACCTGTCTTGAGCTCTCCGGAGTTCCTCCCGAACAGCCGATAATATCCAGACGGGAGGCGCCGGCGCTGCCGCATTTACAGGCGCGCGTGTGGCAGCGCGAGAACCATATGGTGAAACTAGTTGGTATACGAACAGAAAATATGACAACTCATTTACTCTTCATCGTAATGGAATGCAGAATTCCACAAAAAAAACTTCCAAGCCGTTCCGGGTGCTGTCAGTCCCGATAGGTGTCGCCATATTTAGAAACAGGGATATAACTGTATCCCTTCCATGTGCCACTTTAAAGCTCGCAATAAACAGTGTGTGCGGCGGCGAATCCGCCTTCTTAAAGTGGAAGAGGCGCGCGACACCAGAGCGCGCGCATTCCTCCTGTCTACCTGACCATGCTGAAACCTCACTGACATGCCTCTCCACTGTGTGCTGTGACCATATAAGAAAGAGGCATCTCTGTAAACCTTTCATGTTCAAAACCTACATGTCTCTTCTGGGCTTTGACATTAATACTCATCTAACACAGTACAGTAATAATAACGCTTTTGGTGCTCCATATTGCTTCAAAAAAAGTACTGGATGCCAAACCATGTTAGCTATGCTTGATAAACTTTACATTTATGCATTTGGCAGATGCTTTTATTCAAAGCATCTTGCATTGCATTCAATGAACACATTGACATTCTGATCAGTTCTTGCTTTCCCTGAGGATCAAACCCATGATATTGGCGTTGCAAACGCCACGCTCTACAGTTTGAGCTACAGAAAAGTTTATTTTATCTAACTTAAAATTACCTAAGTAACTCATTTTAAACACATCAAATGCCTGTAGCTTAAGTTGATAACATTTCACTGTACACTTTAAAATCCACTTGAAAATCACTTTCCATAATGCTGGTACTTGCAGGGAACGCTCCCAGAAGGTTACAAAAATAATCAATAGTGATTGTTTCTAGAATGTTCTTATTTGGTTTCCCCAAAAAATAACCAAATGGGAACTATATGGGAACGTTCTGTGTTTACTGGATACAGAGCAGGTCCTGAAAATAAATGACTCTTTCTATGTCTCAATAAAGGGTCAGTCACCTTCAGCAAATGTTGATTGCCATTCTCAAGCGGTCAAACTAAATAAAGCTCATGTTCTATAAGGTTTGTCATTAGTGCATGAATATAGTTTAAACCCCTGATTTGTTTGATTTAGCAATAAACATCAAAATTGCTGAGTTTGATGAATACACTCAACACTACTGTTTGTGTTTAAATGCATCATTTCCTCATCGTCCTCCATAAAGGGGCCCAAATCATGTTTCTTCTTAGGTATTGCAATTTTACGGATTTTATGTAATGAGGGAAATCACCAATTTGTCTCTCACTTGTGTTGTGACATTATAAAGTTTGGCGTCGGGTCTCATGCTCAATAGTTAGGATTATATGTTTCTCAGGTGAACTGTGAGTTGTTTAACAAGGGTGCTTATTTATAAATATCAGGTTAGAGCAAGTCAAGATGCATGTGTATTTTGAATGTTATGAATTTACATTTATATTTTACATTTACCTTTCTGTATTTGGCAGACGCTTTTATCCAAAGTGACTTTCATTGCATTCAAGAAACACATTGACATTCTAATAGGTTCTTGCTTTCCCTGGGAATCAAACCCATGACCTGAGTGTTGCAAGCACCACGCATACTGTTCATCTTCTTATTTTTTTGTTGACAAATATATATATATATATATATATATATATATATATATAATTTATTTTTTTTGTCAACAAAAAAATAAGAAGATGAGTCAAGACTTGTTTTTGTTTTTTGTTCAAACATGTTTTTTTTCTGTTTAATGAATTGTCTTTGGTTTGCATACAGTACTTTTTTTTAATTGGTTAGATTCTGCTCAAAAGTCCATAATAGTCAGGTCCCATTCTAACAATAACCTATAAAGTGTGACAACATGCTCCATTTTTGAGGAAAATTTGACTTTCAAATTCCTGTGAAAATGTTGTGTTCAACATTCAGCGACTTTGTGCAGTCAGAAAAAGACTTAAAAGACCTATTGGATATTTTGGGAAAGCATTATGTGGGTTGGGAACTGCTTCTCTCAATCGGCCCTCCAGGGGTCAATGTTCTCGACTGAAGTTCCTGGTTCACTGCGATCACGTGACACAGCGCCCTTACAGTCATGTGACAACAACCTGATCTTGTGCTTCAGTTCAGTTTCATGCTGCATTTCTGATTGTCATCTGGCTTCAAGGTAGCTAATATTATTATTATTGATGAGGAGAAGATGATGTATTTGCATTAGCACGCATGAGATAAGACAGCCATTCGGAACAGCCTACGGTTTCCGCACATTTTATATTTTGTTCTTAAATGCATAACGTAATGTGTCGCTTTCGTACGTTAGTAATGTGTGTTTGCAACGGGAGATCTGTCGTTGCTTCTCCCGTCTGATATGTTTAGACAGGTCTGATATGTTTAGACAGGTAGCAGGTAATACTAGCCTTTTAATAGCATGCTTGATCATTGATCCATCCCCGTGTCGTATTTCTTGAGTGTCTGCAGGTCAAGCCTTATAATGCAGAAGCACGCGCTGCGGCTGCTGTTCCTCTGGGCTGTCCTGGAGCCCGTCTGCTCCCGCGGGTGTTCCTCGTTCTTCTGCCGCAAATCACGCCGTGTGAGCGGGTCACATTCTGGCGTTGACCCGGGCAAACCGCTGATGCTCACCCCCTATCTGGAGGCAGGGAAGATAGATGAAGGTACGCTTGTTGTCTGCATAGAAATATTTCATCTTCATGTCATAACTGAGGAAAAGAAGCAAGAATGTCATTTTAAAAGTTTTTTTTCCGCACTGGATACGTTAGTGAGAAATTGATAGATTAGTTGAGCTCAAAATTAAAGTTATGAAAAGGAAGTTTAGTCTTTTCTTCCATATTGCGACATATTTGAGTGAAAAGGCTTCTCGAACAAGACAAAATGTAGGACGCGGCTTAATTTTCTCAATCAGGACTTGATTGGATGGTTGTGGTTTGCTATTGATGTGACGTCACGCGAGTGACAGCTTGTCCCGCCCTCATGCTATTAAATGCGTCATCGGAGAAGAAATGTGAGGGGAAGTTATTTTGCAAATGAATGAGAAAATGATGTGTACAGAAATCTTCTTTTTTTTGAAAGAGATGTCTATTTTGATCTCATGGTGGGTTTAAAACTACTATCATAATTTATTAATCTTCCTGACCTGTATGTTAATACTAATACATTTTTGTTTTGTGGTTATGCAGCCAAAAAACTTAGTTTGGTGGGACCCCTCCCTGGTGCCAATGTCAAGAGTTACTCAGGATATCTCACTGTGAACAAGACCTACAACAGTAACCTTTTCTTCTGGTTCTTCCCTGCTCAGGTAATGTAATATTATTCTCTTAGTTTTGTTACACTGTATATGAACAGCACTAAAGATAAGACCGATCTGCTGACTGGATTTTCTGCATCAGTTGGCATCACTCGAGTCAGGTGCTTTCAGAGGTCGTTCACAACAAACTACAAAGTCCACAGAATTTTTCTGGTTTAGAGTTACATTGTTGATGTCGACTGCATATTCATTGCTGTGTGTTTTTCTTTGTTTAGGAGACACCAGAGACGGCTCCGGTGCTGCTGTGGCTGCAGGGAGGACCTGGAGGCACCTCTATGTTTGGCTTGTTTGTGGAGCATGGCCCATATTTTGTACATAAGAACCTCACATGTGAGTACAAACATCTCTATGTTGTGTTCTAATATGTTGGAGGAGAATGGCATGTTGTTTCTGTCTTCTGCACATCAAATTATAGATGTTCTGAAAGGATCGTGTTGCTTAAAGTGCCCTTATAATGATATACAAAAGGTTCCTTTCTAATTTAGTTTTGGAGGTCTCCTACAATGTAAATCATGTTAGTTTTCTCATAATATATATTACGACATGGCCTCTTTTCTCACATTGTCTGAACCGGTTCAAGAGAAGAATTAAGCCCTCCTTTCCGAGAGCCTACTCTGATCTTATTGGTCAGATGACCCAGTTTGTTGTGATTGGTCTACCGCTTACAGTGCGTGTCAGGAACGAAACGCTCATTATCATATCTTAAAATTCAGCTCCAGGGGCTTCCTCAGCACTTACAAAGTGATATGAACAGTATTGATGTCTGTTTTACCGTACCAGATTTTCCATCTTTTCGACATGCCGACAACACGAACCAAACTGTTCCAGGCCTCGGCTACAACAACAGTGTTTGAGTGCAGGGCAAAGTAGATGTTGAAAGGCAGCCAATGAAGACCATAGGCTTGTATTATGAACATTAGTTACAAAGGAAGTAAGGTTGGAATTGCTGACAAATCGTTTCAGGCAGTTCAGAATCGGTTCCTTCTTGTCAGAGACAGTAACTCTAGTGTGCACTTTAATCTCTGAAACTTTGCAGACTGTATATTCTTTTTATGCTTTGAAATCACTTCGGCGATCAATATGTTAAATTACCTTTGATAGATTGCATGGTCTGACGCTTTACTGTCTTTGTGCAGTGGGTTATAGAGATTTCCCCTGGACGTCACGGTACTCGGTTCTCTACATCGACAACCCGGTGAGTTTGAATTATTTTAGACTCGGATAGAAATGTCTGCATATTAGGGCTGTCAAAGTTAACATGTTCATGTAGATGTATGTATATATTTGTTTTTAGAGGGTCATGAAACCCTAAACAAAATTTCCTTAGATTTCTAACATTATTTGAACATGATAGAAGACAATGTTACCAACTGATATCAGGAACTGATTAAACTAGATAAATCACATTTACTATAATAAGTTGACAGCCCTACTGCAAATATACTAATACAGTACGAGACGAGAAAAGACTTTAAAGCAGGTTTCAGTTAAATGATTTATCTTAAATGTTTATTTCTAAGGTTGGGACAGGATGGAGCTTCACTGAGGACGACCGAGGATTTGCCCAAAACCAGGATGATGTGGGCAGAGACTTGTACAGGTACAATGACAAACTTGACTGTATATCTAAGATAATGTGAGATGCATGTAATTAAAAAATATTTTTTAAATTACATTTTTTTCCTCCTTAGTGCCCTGACTCAGTTCTTCCAGATATACAGCGAGTTCCAGTCGAATCCGTTCTACGCTACAGGCGAGGTGAGGAAGGGGACCTCATTTTGCATTACTCTCTTATGCAGTCAAAACCATGTGTTAGTTTATATTTTAACTATTTAATATTCTAAACCTGTAGTCATATGCCGGAAAGTATGTTCCAGCGATTGGCTACTACATTCACAAGAACAATCCTTCTGCCAAAGTGAAGATCAACTTCAAAGGAGTGGCCATTGGAGATGGTCTATGTGACCCTGAGCTGGTAACTGATGATATCCTTTCAAATGTGCCAGATAATTATGATGTACAGAAGTGCTAGTGCACTGAACACTCAGGCAGTAGAAACCGTACAATAGCCACATACACTGTACAGTCTCAGGAGTAACAACCACATTTAAATATGGGAGTGAGAGCCCTAAATTATCATTCTGTTTATGTGAACGGAACACAACTCTTTGCCGAAAATTGTTATGATCACTATGGTAACCATATCAATGCACTGCTATCTCGCATGTTTGGCATCTACTATTTTTTCACTAAAGAAGTATTACAGCTAAAGACTGTTATGTTTATTCATTTTGTAGTTAATTTGGTAGAATGCACTTGTCACTCGTGTAATTTACTAAACTCTGTCTGTACAGAACAGGATTCAACTCTAAAACGGGTCCCCAAACTACTGCCCGCGGAGACCTTTTTGTCTACGAAAAAAATACATAAATTTACATGTATCCTGCCAAGATCAGCCGCCACTTACGTGGACGTTATGTTTTTACCGAATTAAAATAGAGGCACGCAGAAGCGCGTTTCTAGAGTAACGAGATGTTGCAATGAAATGCATTTGAGAACTCCTCCCCTTCACGTCATTTCTGAAACCTTATAGGATAACGCCTGTTGACAACTGGCCAATCGTAGCGCGATGCGGATCTGGCAGACAGACAGTATAAATAGCATAAGCATGACAATTGCATCAGAATATTTCCTTTACGCTTCTCTAAACGGAATATGAAAAAATAACCGAGGTTACGATAGTAAATGGAGATGTTTTCCAACCGATCACTACATTAGAAAACCTTATTCGCTGCATACTTCTATCGTTTTTTTGTACCCTCATAAAGCTTGCGGGTGTGATATATAAAAAGGTTATGTATAAACGTATATAGTGTGTGATATAGCCCGCAGGACTGATGATTTCCCCCCCCCCCCCCCATTTTTGCCTAAGGAAGACATTCCTAATGTCAAAACTTTTGCATCAATGTACCTTTCAATCTTTTGAACAACATACATGTGTGAACAAACATTTTCAAGAATAAAATACGTGAAGAATAATTTGAGAACAAACTTGTCCGATGATAATCTCAGGTCACTGTTGATGTTAGGGAAATCAAATCTAGAGCCAGAAATGTCTGCTATTTTGGCATCCAGGAAACAATTTCACCATTCCCACTAATACAGGTATCCATGTGTAGTGTATCATTGTGTTATTAAGTAATAACTGAATAAAATAATATTACATAAATAATTAAAAACAACATCCATGTTTTGATTCTTTTTTATTTGGACCTCGAGTGTGTAGTCGGCCCCCGAACTGCTGTTTCACAGTTAATGCGGCCCTCGGGCTGAAAAGTTTGGAGACTCCTGCTCTAAAAGTAGAACCCACAAACTAATTTAAATGCAGTGTGTATGTGGCCTATATGGGTTTCTTTAAAACTGCTATGAAACTGTGTTTTGTGAAAAGTGCAATGCAAGTAAATTAGACTTTGACTATTTTTCATGCGCAGACTTGAATCTTGTCGATCCTCTCTGTCTCAGATGCTGGGAGGCTATGCAGATTTCCTCTATCAGACGGGTCTCGTTGATGAACTGCAGAGGCAGCATGTGAAGATGCAGACGGATGCAGGAGTCAAACTCATCCAGGAGCAGAGATGGGTGGAGGCTTTTGAGGTGAGCGTGGGTTCAGGACATACTAAGGGTGCTTCTCATTTCTTATTTGTTTATCCTCGTTTCCTTTACTCGCTTCCTTTCCTCGCATCTTAATTCCGCCCTCCTTTGGATACAAGGGATGAAAATGAAGAATATCGTATTTTTACATTGGAATAGTGTTAGTCACTCAAGCATCACTTCAAAACATCATCCGCTGTGCTCGAAAGATCTGCCCTAATGTTGATTAAAGTTAGCTTATTTATGCTTTTTTTGACTAAAGGTTGTAGGCTTTGTGCACATCATACAATCCAAGTAACTCATAGGCTATTACTAATAACTCCTGGTTGCTTCTCGTGAGTCCTCTCTGTTGATGAGACGGGAGAAATCGCATCATTTAAAGTGGAAAATGTATAGAATTCCCTGGCAGTGGAAAAGCAGTTATTGTGTAGCAAACATTGCCGCCTTGTGGAATAAAAATGAGTTGTGCAGAAAACATAAACTTGCAGTGTTGCATTTTGAGTTGTTAACAACCTTTTACAGGTTTTACAAAAAATGAATAGTGAAAACAGTCATTCCTTTAAATTTGTATTTGTTATATTATTTAGAATTAATTGTTTGAGAAATACTTAGTTTAATGTCTAACTTTCAAAAAATGAATGAGGAGGAGGGTAGTGAATGACATCCCGGGTCACTAAAGACCCAAGGTATGCGTTTAAGGGTTAAATTGTAGAGGTGAAACATAAGTTACAATTTTGACAAACGTAAATGGGGGGGAGAATTTATATGTGTGACAATAAAGACCTCCTTATACGATACACTCGCTCATAGCTCTTCTGGAAGTTTCCTCACTCCTTGTTCCTCACCTCCTCATGGTGCAATTTAAGAAGTGAGATGTCCTTCAAGATGGCTAACATGAATCGGTTTCCGGTTCTCAGGCTGGAGGACAGAGAAATAAGGAAGCATCCATTTGATTATTGAGAAGCACCCTAAATCCGTGGCACTGGGGCTTCTTAATGCATCAGTTCTGAAAACATCTTGTCTGTTCTCCAGGTGTTTGACAGCTTGCTGAATGGTGATCTTGTTCCTTATCCCTCATACTTCCAAAACGTCACTGGCTGCACCAACTACTTCAACTACATGCAGTGTCAGGTACCAGCATATTTCGCTGCTAGCAAACGGTGGTCTGGATTTGAATGGCTGGTTAGTTGATGTCTCATTCTGTTTTTTTTTTTCTTCTCCTAAATAGGAACCTCCAGATCAGGAGTATTTTTCTGGATTTGTGACTCAAGCAGATGTTCGACGCTCCATCCATGTCGGGAATCTTACGTTCAATGACGGCTCAGAGGTTGAGAAGCATCTGCTTCAAGATGTCATGAAGTCCATCAAGCCCTGGTTGGGCGTTCTTATGGACAACTATAGAGTGAGGGAGTAATTCTTCTCTCTCTTTTTTTTTAGGCTTGATTAAAATGACCTTTTGCATATTTGCATACGCATTTTTTTTTCCATATTTGATACATCAGGCATGTCTGATATAGGAGAATATGAGCTCAGTGTTGTTCAATTCCCCAAAAGTAGGTGAAATATTACTAATAATATTAAAATTTAGTCTTGCTTTTACTTTATAAAAATCAGTAAAGATTTCACAGCAGAAAGACATTTATGATGACCTAAAAAACTTTTAGAATAACCGATTTTTTTGCAAAGTTTTGATGGTGTTGATCATTTTTAAGTCTTAGAAATCTGAGACAGTAGGCTTTATAGGGTAAAAAGATTTATTATATAACATTTGACATGTGCCATTTCAAAAGTTTGATTCTTAGTTTAATGTTTTATTCTTAAATTTGTTTATTTTTAATTAATTTGTTTTAGTCAAAATTATATAGAATTTTAATATTAGCTGTAACATGAGAATAATAATCATATTATTGTTATTGGCCAAATGATTTATATCATTGGATGCCTACTTGGTTTGATGAAGTAGTTTTACCAGAAGAATCATTTGTGGAAGTGGATTTAATATTTATAATTCTAAAACCGCACTATTTGATCCAACTGCCTGTGTAGAGTTAATTGAACTACTACTTTTTTTTTTTTATGTACCATCACTTGAAATCAAATTCAACAGACCCCATGTTTATAAAAAGGACAAGCTCTTTGATATGCCCTGTCGATATTATACTTGTCAAACCATGTTATGGGTTTAAATAGCATTATGGTCTTCATACGTCTTCCTTTCCCAGAGTAATTCTCATTTGCTGATTCGTTTGTGTCCTCAGGTGTTGATCTACAGTGGACAGCTTGATATCATCGTTGCAGCCCCTCTGACTGAGCGCTTCCTGCCCACCGTGAGCTGGTCCGGAGCAGACGAGTATAAAAACGCAATGCGCTTCCCCTGGAAGGTCCAGCCCAGTGACACTGAAGTGGCAGGTTACGTGCGACAAGTGAAAGAGTTCTTTCAGGTGCTGTATTACAGTATTGCTAAATCAGTTTAATAAAATATAGAATTATTTGCATTCACATTGTAAGTTTCAAAATCTCTATTAGTAGATAAACAAATATACAGTAAATTGTGTAAAATATGTGCTGTTTAATTTTGGTGTATTATTATTTTAAGAAATATTACTTGCTGTGATTTATATGACTTATTTATATATCAGCTAATGCTGTAGAAATGCAACATGAAGTACATTCATATTGTAAAAATATTATGTAAAGCTCACTGATATTGAATTCCTGTTCTCTTCTCTTCAGGTAATTGTTAGGGGAGGCGGGCACATTTTGCCTTACGACCAACCAGAGAGATCATTTGACATGATTGACAGATTCCTTTCTACAGACGGATTCTCATCACATTGATGCATTATTAGATTGAATAGAATTTAAAGCAATTACTGAATGAATTACTGAGTGTTCAGTTGCGTAATCTATATTTTAATGCAATAGTTTGTGTGCTTTAAGGGTTATATTTTTATTGTTTGGTGTGTAAAATTGATGTTTTTATTGTACATGATTGGCTTTTGATTAAAGTATGATTTGAGTATAATGCTCGTCTTTTTGAGTCCATGTGGATGTTTTTATATACCGTATTCTGCGATTATGAATACATTTAAGGATTATTTTTCAAATGCTTCGCATTTTGCCATTGTATCTACATAACTAGTAAATAAAATATCAAATGTATAACGTTATTGTGAATATCATTGTTATTTTTCTGATAATATAACTGTACAATAAAAGATGTATGTGCTTCAGTGCATGCAGAAGATGAGAGCTAAATCATAAAGAGGAAGTGATACACGTATGACCTACTTCCACAGGAAAGAGATTAATTTTGTAATGGAAGTGATATTTACAAAATCGGCTTAACATACCATAAAATGAACTCTTTATATTTAATTAACTGTGTGTAATGCATTTTCACTGCCATTTGTTTCCTCAAGTGTTTATGACAGCATTTCCTCTGTGTGTCATACAGGGGGCGACAGCTGACTGTTAATAACACATTTCTCATTGCTAGTTAATTATGAAAGTTGAATGCGTTTTCTATATTTTGTGTCCGAAAAATGTATATGGCCCTTGTATTTCTTTTTTTTTAAATTAATTCTAAATTAGCACAATAATAAAACTTTTTTTACAGTTTTTAAATATTGTATAAATTTATAAGAATTCCAATAATTATTACTGTAATAATGATGTAATAATTTTGTATATATATATATGTGTGTATATATATATATATATATACACAGACACACACACAGTTACAATGCACACAAGCTGCAAAATCATGAATTGGCTTTGTTACAGAACAAGTGCTTTATTTTCATATTGTAATATAGCTGTTGTGATCTCACATCTGTACATTTGCATAAACACAAACTGTTCAAGGCATTAATAAACATATAAAATATACAAAGTTATGCAAGCGTGTGTGAATTCATGAATTCAATATGCGTAACAAACAATACAATGTTTCAGCTCCGAAATGAACAGGCAAACATTTGAAGACGGCAAGTGCTATGCAAACATTATTTACAAACAAGTACCAAACATGGACTCCTTTCAAAAAGAAAGGTGGTTGCATTACAGGAACAAGATTACAAAAATTAATGAGAATTTATACAATATTTATAGTTTTGTTGCAATGATACATTTATAGTTTTATTAATGTGTATTCATTGTCCTCCACCTAAAAAAAAACAAAAATCTATGCAAACAAAAGCACACATATACACTCAGGCACACACACAAATCTCCCTCTGTTTTATAAGAATTACAAAAGTCATCCATCCACCCATCCTAACAAGGACCGGTGCCAAATCAACAATTTGAGATTAATGTCTGTTACTCACTAAGAGCAACTGAAATATTTCCAGTTCAATGTGTTCGTTCATGTTATGTTGCTTGGGTAAGAGATGACGTGGCCCGGCGTAGATACGCTCATGGCCAGCTTGCTTTGAAATGTTAAGACGTAGGAGATGAAATACAATGCAACTTTAGACTGTTACAGTCCTCCGAGGAGATGCAAACTGCTGTTTAGCAGGTCCCTCTCGCCATATTATTACATCATAACATTGGGCTAAACACTGCAAAACTTGTGAGTGTGAGGTCTAAGACGCCAATGGAAGTGAAAATGCATGCATACACAGATCTCAAGTTAACCATCAAACTCATAATCCAAAAACATTGAAACTCGCACCTTGTGTGGTCATCAGAATCCCATTTGAAACCAGATTATGATGTTACATGCACAAAATAAAGTTGAATGTTGGCTTGAGCTTCTTAAAGGGATAGTTCACCCAAAAACAAATCTATCATCACATTAGTGGAATTTTCAGGGCAAAAAAAGTCCATTGCTTACTGACTTCTGTATGAGTTGTGCTTCATACATCACTACACTATTGACGATCCAAGCAGCTTTGTGTCGGTCAACGTGGAAAATCAGATGCAAGTCATTGTGGGGATATTCCTGAACACATGCAAAATTCCTGCAAAAAATTCCATGCAAAAGGTTGCTTTTGAAATAACAATTTAGCCAGTAAAAATCAGTCAAACATTGGTAAATGTGACCGCACCATTACTCACGCTTGTGCTGTTTCAGACTGAATTACTCTTTTCTGTAGAAGTCAATTGAACATATTTTGGAGAATGTCCCAGTGGTTTTTGTCTATGAAAGTCAATGGGTGTTGTGATGGAATTTTATAAATGATATGTTTTCTTTTTCCTGCTTATATATGATTATATTTTGTTTCTTGACATTATTGATTATTGTGTGACATTAATTGTATTTTTGTTCTGTAGAACTAGTAAGTAAAATATGATATAATATATATATAAAATATAAGTCTGAAGAAATACGCTTGAGGTATAGAGGGGGTAATGTGGTCCTGATAAGGAATGGAAAATTACAACTGAGCCTTTAACTTTGGCTAGAGATATAAGTGCTGGAGCAGCCCTCCCTTCTTTGTCACAGTCTGCAGGGCAGCAGTTGACCTTTTCTTGCAAGAAAATAAACCTTTTAAAATTACAATTGGGATATTTGTCTCTTATTCAGAATTGATAAAAGATTTTGCCACCACAGTGTCCAAATGTTTCAAGCTCTAAAAAGAGTATAAAGGTAGTGTAAAATATCAAGTCATTGCTTAGATATAATTCACCAGTTCTTGTGTGCCGCATGATGTCATAACACAAGAACATAAGAGGTTTGATGTTACTGATATGTCATTTTTTATTTGGGTACAGTATATGAGTTGATCAATATTTTGATTTGATTTGATTTGAGAGTGAATAACTCACTTTATCACACAAAGTAATCACATCACTTTAGAAGAGTTATATTAAACTGCTGAAGTTGTTTGGATTACTTTTATTTTACATTAATGTCATTTTAGGAGCTTGAAACGTTTGGACCCCATTGACTTTCATAGTCCTGACACAATAAGCTAAAACAATCTTCAAAAATGTCTTCTGGAGAATAAAAGGTACGAGTTTTGAAATGATATGAAGGTGAGTAAATGATGAGAGAATGTTCATTTTTGGGATGAACTGTCCTTTTTAGGAGGAAACAACCAATCTACCCAAAGGACCAACAAAATCAACAATAAACGCACCATCATGTTTCCAGTTCACCTTGATATAATCCATTTCACAGTGTGAAAAACAGGGACAATTTAAAGTCTTAAAGCTACAGGAGCACCGTATTGAACGCCACCAAACCCAAGTCTTCAGGGTTCAAACCGCGTCCTTCCCATCGCAGGCTCCATTCAGGTTGGCCCACACAAGTTGCAACGCTCCCAAGATTGACAGTGGCTGGCTCTCGCTGGTGTGGGAATTGGGAATCGCTGAGTCTTCTATATGGCTATTCCATCCTCTGCTGCGCACAGAGGTCAAAGTGCATAGACAGCTACAAGATTTCCACCTCTCAGTGTGGAGGTCGTTTTGCACGCTCATGTTCCAAAAACACAGTGCTGCGAGGAAAGGCGAAGGGAATCAATATGTTCCATTTAGGAGGGACGAAAAATCCTCTACAAACTGTGAAGAACATGAAACAGAGTTCCTAGCTTAGCTGCTGGAAGAAAGGCCCTTTTTCGGCAAAGGGGAAACATTTTGGTGCATCTCTCCGGATGATGCTAAGACTTGTCCAGCTTGCCTGTGTTCTCAACACAGGCCTCCTTGGTTGAAGAAGGTAAAAGAGTCCATATACACCAAAATGAGTCCAAAACAAAACAGTGTCTGCTTTAAAACACTAGTAATTAGTCATTACAAGAAAGCAAAACAATGTCAAGGCCTTAAAGTTCAACCTGAATTGAAAATAAAGGTACTGATATCAAGGTATTACTAAGGACTGACATTCTTCGCTATGTGAGTATTTAAGACATATTCAGGCACATAGTGACATTTGGAAAGCGGTGTCTAGTTCGGTTTAGATCGGTACCTGCAAAGTAATGGTCAAATGCTACATTTTCGCAGCAGAGTAAAATAAAAGTAGAGACCAAATTAGACAAGAACACCAGGACTAAAGGCCATAACATACCAAGCCAACATGTCTGTCAGCTCGGTTTTTAGTCGGACCCCGTCGGCTGCTTTTTGGCCGATTGAGCATGTTGCATCTGTGTAGGGCAGTCAGTGAAAGAGATCACTCTGATTGGCTGTTCGGATTAGGGAACTAGTTGCCCGAGAAGTCAAGAGTGCACACACAGAAGGCTCTTCTAATTTTACATCTTCCGATATGCAAATATTTTCATAACAACATGGCCATCTGGAATATAGAAAGCAATCAACATGATTCAAATTTAAAATGGTAAGCAAGCGCTGCTTTGTATTTCCGCAGTTCTAGCTCTGGTTTCCAGACTGCCAACCGCTGGAATGGAAAGTTATTTCCTCTCACAGACGCAATGTGAAAACAACGCCGCCGCTAGTTTGGTGTCAAAGCCTTAAAGGGATTTCATGTAAGTGACATCGGCCATCTTACAGCTGATCATACACTCATGAGGTATACGGGATTTTGCACACGTATCCCTTAAAAATACACAAAGGGCACAAGTTCACACTGGAATGTTATTAGGGCCGGTTCATACAGAACAAGTTTTCACATTTCGACAACATGGCAACGTACTTGCTTTTTTAAAACGCCACCACTGTTATTAAACAAGAGCGCAACTGATTTCTTTTAAAAGTACAGTCTGAAAAATACTTTGATTGTTACATATCCCTGCCACATTTCAGCTATAAATGAATTATAAATGTTAGCTAGATTATGTTCACTACTGTCTAGTGATGTGTTGGTTTATTGAGTTGCCTATTTATGTTCGCGCTTTAGAAAATTTGACTTATTTTCCGGTGAGGAACTATTGATGCTCCCTGGCTTTTGTGTTGAATTGGGGTTTTTTTTCAGAGAGTGAATGTTCGAGTCCAATGGAAGGATTTCACGATTGAGACAGCCCTTAGAGAGGCCGACTGACTACTAAACTTGGGAGGTCTTTTTCCATTACACACTCAAATTTGAGTATTGCCGGAAGTTGTAGGAAGTTCAACATTCAAAAGCGCATCTCAAAAACCTTCATCCAGGGTTTTAAATGCAAGAACGTGTTCTTTTAAACGGCCCCTTACAGTGAGCTGCTGGCTGTACACGAACATTTCTGGTCCAACTGCACATTTCCAGAACCTTTAGGGGTTTGAAAGTTTCGTAGAGACTATATTCAAGTGCAGAATTTACCTCAGTCCATATCAAGAAGCCATGATTGCCTAGACATCAAACCCAGAACTTTGAACTGGGAGGTATCAAAATATATCCTATGACAATAAATCCTATTAAATAAAATGTATCTTCCAGTCAGAATGCCAGAGGAAGATCTAAACAATACTTTGAGCCAAAAACGAAAGCTGATTTTAAGTAGCATTTAACAATGCATTTGGCTCTCGTGGAAGTTTTCCATAGCCTCAGGTAAAGGAAAATCCTTCCAAATGTTTTCCGTGGCATTATCCTGGTGCAAGATGCACTTGAGGAGTGTTTTAGACAGGGTTGGAAGCCCCAAGTATGGGTATATAACATATGAATATAACAAAAATGTATTCAAAAATGTGCATAATACTTAGTCCTCTTGCTGATTCAAAACAGATACTGAAATGACTGCCAGTAGAAGTAGAGTGCAAACTGATGAGGACCAGGGGTAAATCTGACCAGACGTTGCACCAGCTTAAAATGAAACAGCTGATGGCATCTTCTAAAACATTCGGACGTAAACACTAAGTTAGATATCTTCCTGGTGCTACATGATTGCAGCTGTGATCTCAGCACTCTGGGAATACTCTCACACATGTTCAGCGGGGCAATAGGCTCACGGGAGCCTGTGTGAGCTTGATAAATGCATTCCATTTACATGATCTGTACCAGCTAAGAAGTCAACGCTGTTTTGTTTTAAACTTTTGAAATGCTATCTATAATGACAGGAGCTAATAGGCTGAACTTAATCTGATCTAGATTCTGGTCCGAAAGTGCAAGTGAACACAATCAGATTGCTGAGCATGTCAGAGATTCATATTGCTTGGGGTTACTTTCATTACCAATTCCCTAATGGAGACTGACCTTCCTAATTTATCCTTTTGAATTAGATAAAGAGGGGAATGTGAGAGTAGTTGTTATAACATTAAACAGAGAGGATAGCATCTTTTTGGCAATGGAAATTCAGAGCAAAAGCTATCCAGCTATCCGAATTTTGCAATTTGTAAAGGCAGTTGTCCAGTAGTAATCCAGGAACAGATGAAGCATCCCATCAGTGATGGTCTTGACAAGCGAGATGGTGCCTGGTGAATTATGCAGACTCCCCTTTTTTAAGCGGACTCGGACAGTAACATAAAACACATAGCGCTAAACAAAATGTTAATCCGTTTACATTTACAAATCACAAACAGAAGAAAAAGCTGCCACACAGGCACAGAGGTGTGTGTCTTTCCAAAGTTTGCAGTCTGGGTGTCCGGCGGGGGAGGGGGGACGAGTCTCTAGTGGATGGGGTTAATATCTGTGCGGTGATTGGGTGCCGTGCTGGAGGTGGTGATGGTATTGTGCTGGATGACTTGCTGCTGGGTTACAGGGGTGGGACTTCCTGCTGGACTGCTCTCTGGACCTGAGGGAAAAAAGGAGAGATCACATCTGTTCATCACTCAATCCATTCATCCTTGCATCCAGCTATCTGTCCGTATGCTTCTCTATCTCTTCATCCATCCATCCACTTGTCTATCCGTCCAACTGTATTTATGTCTGTCTGTCCTTCCTTCCATCCATCCATCCATCTGTAGAAGTTTCTATCTGTCCATCCATCCATAAATTCATCTGTATGTCAATCTGCCCATCACTTAATGTATCCATCCATCCTTACATCCATCAGAATGTTTGTCTATCCATCCATCCTTTCGTTCATTCATCCATCCATCTAATCATATGTCTATCTGTCCATCCATCCATCCACCAGTATGTCCATCCATCATCATAGATCATGTCTGTCTATCTGGCCATCCATCAATTAATTCGTTCATATGTCTGTCTGTCCTTCCGTCCATCCATCCATCCATCCATCCAACCATCCATCAATTCATCTGTATGTCTATCTGTCCATCACTTAATGTATCCATCCATCCTTACATCCATCAGTATGTTTGTCTATCCATCCTTTCATCCATCTAATCATATGTCTGTCTATCTGGCCATCCATCCATCCATTAATTCATCCATCTGTATGTCTGTCTGTTTGCTGTCTAGAAAAAAACAACAGATATTTAATAGATCTAATTTGTGATTTTTCTTTCCAATGAGAAGACTAAACAATAATGTAAAGATAATAAACACCCCGCTTTGGTAAAATATTTAAAGATGCACATCTAGGAATATATATGATTAATTTTGAAGTTTAGAAAAACAGGCAGCACATATGACCTGAAAGGATACAATATTTCTATTTCCTGCATTATAAACCGTATATATAAACAGGTTGTTCAGTGACTGAGAAAATGAGCGTGTTTTCTCCTCTCCCCTAGAACCAGGGAGTGTTAGCCTCCATACATTTCAAAAATGTCATAAGTATCTATATCAGTGGGTGTGTCCTACAAACAATATACATCTGTTACTTAATGTCACCCCTGGCCGTGTGAGTGTGTGATAGTACTCACTGAGGTAACCTTGAGACTCTTTCTGCATGGCGGTGATGGGACAGTCCTTATGTGTCAATAAAAGCTGCTTCAGTTGTGTCACCTCATTCTTTAGCATGGTGACCTCGTTCTGCCAACAAACACAATGACAGTATGAAACACTCACAAAAAGCCACAGACATAAAACATTTATTTTAAAGTTATTGCAAAACTAAATGTCCCTCATTACTTCACAGATTAAAAACGTATATATTTCACAGAGCACAAGTTTCCTGGATACAGTCTAGCCTGGAAATTTAAAATGAAGTTCAAGCCATGTTTGGGAAAATCACGTTTGTGAGAACTAACCCCTATGGTTCCTTCCTTAGTATGCAACGAAATCTAAACAAAGGCACACATGTTTATAATGTTTTGTTTTTGTCATAAACCATACAATTCTTAACATAATTATGACAAACATGTTGGAAAAAGGTCTCTGGTGGATGTATTGGCAGCTTCAAATCAAACCTCCCAGCAGACACACTGAATTAAAGGCCAGACAAGTCTGGGTCTCATTAGCAAACCTCATAATGAACAGGCGGTGAATTCTCTGCAATTACCGTTGTGGGAAACACGACCGTCGGATCACACAGAGTTCTTGAAATTGATTAAATGATTTAGCAGAACTGATATGAAAACATGGCAGAGTTCCAGCGAAGCTCGGTGGAGAAGAATTCCCACTTTGACAGGTACCATGTTTGTGACTGTGTGGTGAATATTTCCCAAAAGGCTCAACAAGCCTGAACAGTGGGACTATGGGAGTGCCAGGGTGCCTATGAGCATTCTGTCCCACCTCAAACTATGCAATAACAAAGAAAAACAAACACATTTAATATGTTTTGTTTTATTGTTGGTAGGAACTAGGGCTGGGTGAAATTATATCTCAATATTTTTCAGCTTTTGACTACATAAGATATAAATCTTGGTATCTAGTATGCATTCTCTTGGATAAAATGTGCTTTTTTCAATCAGAGGGACCTTCATTTCAACGAAAGCTCATTTAATTTGTAATGTTTAATGCAAGATGCCAACTACAGTAAAAATTGTGACAACAAAAGCATGTTTTTTCCATATTTGTTAACTAAATGGAAGGAAGATTATGATTTTATGTTTTCATTGTTCTGCGCCAGCTAGCAATACATCAGAACAAACCATAATATTTGCCCACATAGTTTTGAAAATATAAAAATTATCTTTGCAAAATTCACAAAGGCGTCAACAAAATATATTGTGAATATATCGTAAGTATCCTTAGATCAGCTAACCTTAGTAGGAACTTTTGATAAGAGGCTGTTGTTGACTAGTGGTTAAAATAAAACCAAAGACTGGTGGTAATTGACATGCTCAAACCACACAAAGAACAACCAGAAAACATTCACTATTGTGTCTCAGAGCAAGATGGGTTAACCTCAGTTTGCTCAGGTCGGAGAAGAACAGAGAGTGAATGACATGGCATGAGGTTGGGGAAGACCACCCAAAGATGCTCAGGCTGTTGTGGTTTCCTGATTTTAGAGGGGCTTTGGTTTTATGTAGCTAGACAGTAAGACCACCTGGCCAACCAGCTGAACCATCTGAACACCAGCTTGATCAGTCAGGAATACCAGTTTAGGCTGGTTTAAGATGTGGGCAATGCAGGATAAATTCAAAACATCCTCCAAAAATAGACTTACAGTCCATGAATATCCACACAACATTAATCTGTCAGGTAAACCTCTATGCAAATTCAAGGTCTATTGAGAGCCTAAATGGATGTGCTCAAATGGAACCTCAAAATGTGCTGTGTGATGCTCAGAGGTTTTACTGGCCTACAAACCACACATTCAGCTGCAGCTGGCTGTGCTCTGGTTACTCTGTAGACCTCAGTAACCCATTGACCCTTCTCTCCTCACAGCCTCCATCTACAGTAGCTTCAGCTGTCAAATGAAGGGTGTTTATGAGCTTCTGTGGTCTAGAGTAAGCTAATACAGGGTGAAATATGATGCTCTGCGTGAAATACATCTCAGTGTGTGTTCCAAAGTGCAGTGAGTTTTAACGCTTAAGAAGCGAGGCCTTCAGCTGAGGAGAAGTGAGCGAATGAGTGATTCTGACCTGCAACTGCATATTAGTTTGGGTGAGCTCCTCTGCTTTCTTTTCTAGCGACATCACCCACACTTTCCTTTTCTGTCTGCAGCGTGTAGCAGCTGCACGATTCCTCTCCAGGAATTTCCGTCTGCGCTCGTCGGGGTCTTCATCCACGACACGCCTGCGACGACCTCCGCTGGGCGGCGGGGACTGAAGGGTCTGTGTCGGCTGCATTTGCTGCGCTGCCGGAGATAACTGTGAAATATGGTACAAGCAAAAAGTCTGAAATTACATTCTCTCTCAAGGCATCATATTCAAATTCATAGACCTGGCTGCTGGCCAATCACCTGTCAAACATCTCCTCATTCAGACCTCTCCAGCCAGGAACTTCCTGTCTGGGAGTTTTCTTTAAAACAACATGTGCCCTGTACACGTGGGCCAATGGGTCTATGATGGACGTCTGGGTGTGAGAAACAGCAGTGTGATTTACAGGCTGCCCCACCCTCATAAAGAGGTGTCAGGGCCCAGTTTTCCACTGTACACATCCACTCGAACCAATACTCTATGACACCCTGAGAAACAGGGCCACTACCAGCGCAAAAGGACCACAAAAGCTTCTTTGACATATGCTTGGCAGTTGCCATGTTTACTGTCTTTAGATCATTACAGGTTTCTGGAGGCGATGGAAAATGCAGTGGCTTTGATGGTTTGTATGTATACAGGGCCCCTTCTTTGGCTTAATAATACATAAGGTAGAATTTCTGAATCAGAAAAAGATGGAGTGTCCAGACCTGAAGGTTCATACAAATAGGAGTATCCACTCTTTCAGAAATCTACTTAAAAACGCATGTTCCGTATTCTTATAAATTTACTCTTGATTGATGTTATTTAGATTTTTTCTTACACCTTTAAAAAAAAAAATTGGTGCAAGTAACACATACATTTTCTTACAGCTTGAATACATGTGATTGTACACACATTATTACTTTTTATTATTAGAAAAGTATTTAAAGACATTGTCCAAGGTATAAAGTACATTTTTAAAACATCATTAATAATTGATAAGTATCACAAGTTTCCTTTCAAGGATCAAAGATGCTTTGGGAATGCTTTACGTGACTATGGACCTTCTGGATAGAGTTTGCAGAGACAAGGTCCATCTCACCATGATCGCGCCGTGTTGGCCAGGCAGAGTGTGGTTTCCCCGGGTGATTCTGATTGGGAGGGACCTGCTTTCCCAGGCAGGGGGGTTGATAGCCATCCTCACCCAGAACTGTGGACACTGTGGGCATGGCCTCTGAGGGGGCCCAGCTTATAGACTCTGGTCACTCAACCAAGGTCCACTCCAGAGCTTTTTACAGGAGGAAACTGTATGCCCTGAAGTGGAAACTTTTCACTTCTTGGTGCAATAGTCATCAGCTGGACCCAGTTAACTGCCCAGTTGGTACAGTGCTGGAGTTCTTACAAGAGTGATTCGCTGCAGGGTTATCCCCATGCACATTACAGTTACATTTTTGCTTACCACATGTCATGGAATGTCTTGAGGGAGATACCCACTGGTAACACATTTCCTTAGTGGCACATTGAGGCCGAGGTACCGGCCTGGGTTTAGACCTTGGGGTTCCTTGGCTCCCTTTGAGCATACTGAGTAGGTTCCAGTCAATTTTTTCACTTTAAAAGCGTTGTTTCTCCTGGCTATCACTTCTCTCAAAAGAATAGGAGATCTGAAACCTTTGTTGGTTTCTCCCTCGTGCTTGGAATTTGCCCCAGGCATGGTGAAGGCTTTCCTTCACACTAGACCAGGCTATGTTCCCTAGTTCCCCACTAATGTGGCCCATTTTATAATGCTGCAGGCCTTCAGTCCTCCTCCAGTCAGTGATCATGACCAACAGAAAAACAACCTGCTCTGTCCAGTGCGAGCACTGGATGCTTGCGTCCAAAGAGCTGCCCTAGCATATGAGCTCCAGCAACAACGTAGAAAATAAGCGGGTGGATAGTCTCTCTTGCTTACGAGTTGGCCGGGTTGCCTTCCCCTAAGGCAATCCAAGCCTAACCAGCTAGGAGTGTGGCTGCCTCTAAGGCTATCCTGCCAGAAGTATTGCTGTCAGACGTTTGCAGGTTGGTCTTCATGGCACACATTCGTCAGGTTCTATGAGCTAGTCCTGAACTCCAACCTGGGGGCCGGTGTGTTAATGTATTGCTCTACGTTTCACCCGACAGGCACTTGCCGCTGTAGTGGTGGGGGTACTGACTTTCCCAAAGTGTATTTGATGCAGCGTGAGTTCCCTTGAAAGGGAACACCTCGGTTACGACTGTAACCTTGGTTCCCTGAAAAGTGAACAAGACACTGCATTTATTTGGCCACACCTCCTGCATGCCTATCAGCAACTTACTTCAGCCACTTATAAGCCATTCATGGCCTCATGGGATAGTAAAGTGACCAATGTACGCATACTTCAGAATATTGCCATCAGAATATAAGTCACCTGGGTACTTTTTGCCTATTTTTTCATGAGTACTGTGTACTCAGATACACTTCTTTTGTCAGATACTGTTTTTCAAGTACAATATAATAGGGAAGTATGCAATTTCAGATGTAGCAAGTAATGAATTTTATGCTAGATCACAACTTCACAACTTGGCCCACAAATAATTTATTTGACACAACTCCGCTGAAATTAGCTCATCTCAACTTAACTCAAGTACAGTCGAGTAAGACCTCACATCACTTGTATTTAAATATTACAGCATTAGAACCTCAACAAATGTATCTCAACCCAGTTCAGTACCTGTGAAGCAGCAGAGTGCATGGGTTGATGCGGAGAGGTCTGGTGTCCGTGTGCGGGGTGCATGTGGGGCGGGTGGGAGTTGTGGTGCCCATGGCTCTGTGGATGGTGATGGGCACTCTGTGCGTGGCTGGGGTGGTGGTGGTGGGCATGGTGTGGGTATCCGTGGGGTGGGCCCTGCATGTGCTGGTGAGGGTGAGAGTGCAGGTGGTGGTGACCGGCCTGATCCTGCCGCGATGGCATCATCTCCATCATATGACCCATGGAGTTCATGTTGCCATTTGCCATACCCCCTGGATGATGGGCAAGAGCAGCTTTCAGTCTCTAAGTAGAAAAATAGAGGGAAATGATATATATTAGACTTATGACTAGCATTCTTAGATTTTCCATTTAAAAAGGGCATTATAGGTGGTCCATTGATGGATGGATGGATGGATGAATGGATGGATAGATAGATAGATAGATTTATTTTCACATAAATATATTTGGCAATTAGATATGTTCTGTGAAAACAAATGGCAATTTTTCTACCCATACTTTTTGTGAACATTTACCTGCTAACAAGACCAAAATTCTGATCCATCAAAATTTAAGTTAACAAGACAAAACATGGCTGTCTATTGAGTCGATAAGTGAGCGATTACATTTTTCCAACAGATTACATGTGACCACTCGTCCACTTTGTGAAATACATGAATGTCCAAGCTAAGCCTGTCACTCCCATTTACCCTCTCACCCACACACCTACACACCCTCTTACACAACCAAACACACTATTCCACTATCTGTCGTCACTGTCTAAGCGCTTCATCTGAAGATCGAGCCCAGCGCAGTGCAGGTCTGGCAGCGAGAGGCCCCTGAGGACTCTCTCCCCTCGATTTGCCCATTTCCCCTTCAACCTACACACTGTTGCTTCAACCGTGTGGTCTACTTAAGCTTTCACCCAGGGCTGGTCTTGGAGTCTATGACTCTAGAGACGCTCAAAGCGCGTCTGTGTTTGAATATGTTTACCTGACTGCTCTCTCTCTCTCACAGAGCTGTTTTTCTGGGCAGCTCAATAAGACAACTTAGGGGTCTGAAAAAAGCCACAAGTATAAACATACCTCCCGCCAAAATATGTCCGATGGTTTGATCTGTTGACGGCACATGTAGACAAAATGAAAAAAACATGAAAAAGTACATAAGCATGTGCATATATACTTATATGTCTGTGTCCATTCAGTTTGACTTTTTTAAACTTGAGCCAAGGCAAAAAACTCAGAGCAGTATTTTTAGAGAGTGTTGAGTCTACGGTATATATTTCCACAAGAGCTGAACAGGTAGACTGACTTTATAAGAAATGGGTCTGAGGATCGAAAAAACAAGCCAAACACACACAAAAAATTATTCAAATAAATGAAAGAAAACATGAAATGAAGTCAAGCAAGGATAATCACTTCATGGAAAGTAAGAAGAAAACAAAATACACACAAAAAAAGACACAAAGGTGCACTCAGTAGTTTTTTGTTTGTCGCACAGGCCAATATGGCCTTTTAAACTTACTGACACCTAGTGGTGTGGATGGAGCATCATGCAAAAGCAAAAAAATTCCATCTCAAATGCTATTGGAGACAATGCACAATTTTTAGTCAGCCTTGAATACTGTAAAAACACAATAAAATGAGGGGTTACTAACATGCTTTATACTACGGGGCTGTTGAATATTTATTCTGATTAGTAGATGAAAGTTCTAAGCTAAGGTATTTTCCAGTAAACGCATGGCTAAAGTCGTTCCAGATAGGTCTTGCCTGCATTAAATATTACATTTTACACTTCGCCAAATTATTTCAGTTATTTCAAAGGTTCTCACAGCCAACAACAGCAATAGAACCTGTAAATAAAAATAACAAACAACAGGATAAAAATGACACACTATTTCCATGTTTTTCACACAAAATAGTTTTATTATCTATGAAAAGCACAATCTCTTTTTCCCATCTCTCTCACATACAGCACAGTCACACACAGAAACATACATGCACATCTCAACACCTCTGTATTAACTGCATTAGCCTTCTTAACATTGGCTCAAGCTTCCGTTACTGGCTCTAAAATTATGTTCTGAAATTGGCAAGGGAGGCTTGGGATGAGATGTGTGTAGCATTTTATGTTTTACAAGCATTTAACTACAAAAAAAGAAATGTCTGAACAATGTCTTGAAGCGTTGTAACTATAGTATTAGCAAAATAATTTACTAAAACAGCTGCCTCCACAAGGTAGGCTCCAGGTAAAATAAAACAAAAAAAGGCTTCAGCTCATGCGAATGTACATCATTTTAATAAATGACTTGATAGTCTAGATTTTTAATGAGGAGAAGCATGACTGAGCGCACCTTTATGTAATTTAAATCTCATAAGTTTCCACAAACAGATCCAGAAGAATGACAGAAAAGAATCAGACATGTCCCTGCCATGCTCCTGTTCTCCCAGGCGTTCCAGATGCTGTCGGTCAGAGAGGCCAGTGTCCAGAGCTGTGTGTTTGCAACAGGCAACACATTCACTCTCTGAGAGTCATAGCCAGCTGGACCGTATGTGAGTGCCAAGGCACAGGCCAGAGCACAGCATCCCTTTCTTCTCAAGCTGGTCAACCTGTGAGATGTCTTTTTATTTCAAGATGCCTTTATTCTCTGAATCATCCTAGTTGCTATTTACCACAACAAAACCCAACTTGATTTGATATGTTGCTGGCTCTTCGGCTCTCCAAGCCAAGCAGTGTCGTAGTACCGTCCCTCCCTGACTCCTGACGCTGCCAGTGCTTTCTGTCTTCACACGCTGGTTGCCAAATGCACAAGCATTAACTTACCCACCCTTAACTGGCATTAACTCTGTTTTCACCCACACGCTGCATCTTAATCCACTCTAACTCTTGCCAACACAGCAATAATAACCCATCATTGCCTTTATCAACATTTCTGCGGCAGCATGCAAAACACAAAACACACAGTGAGGTACCTGAGCTTTCTATTTTCTGTTCTCCCCAGTCGGATATCTGCGTATATGTCTAGTGCATGATTGTGTTTATGATTTATATGTCTGGATTTTTTAATGTTGCACTGAAAAAGGACCAAAAGTGGCTGGTTCTGCATTTTGTAATATAACGCTAATAACACACTATCCAAAAAAGAATTTGCACACTACATAAAATATATCAAACATTTTATTGGGAAATGAATATATATGCTTGAATATATACATACACTATCGTTCAAAAAGGTTTGAGGCCAAAGTCAATTTGAAAAAAATAATAATTTGAAAAATAAGAAATTAAGACATTTGGCTTGACTGTATCACTTGGATTGATATTTTGTTAGCTAATGGAATGAAATTGCACAATAATAGGTTTTCTATTTTATTTTATTTTTTTACCTTTATTTAACCAGGAGGTCCCATTGAGATTCAGAATCTCTTTTACAAGAGAGACCTGGCCAAGGTAGCAGCCAAATCACAACAAATGCATACATAACAAACACCAAATTACATTTTCACAATAAAAGAAATACAAAATATAAAAAAAAAAATAAAAAAAATGAGACTCCTAAGAAAAACAAGGACATGTCTCCATCACAACACTCTTTACAGTATTTTTAAAATCATTTATGGACATAAGGGTTTCTAACTTTAGCTCTTTTTGTTATTCCACCCCCAAGGTGCTAAGTAAGAAAAGGCAGTTTTTCCCAATTCGGTGGTAACCAAGTTTAAAAGGTACTGCTAAAAAATGAACAAGTTCAAATACTTTCAGTACTAAATAAAACATTTTTATATTACATACTGCATTTCACTCTCTCCATTCATCTAAAAAATGGTTGACGTCTATATTCTAATATGTGTACAAAGATGGAGTGTATCAGAATCACAGGAGCCAAGGGACCATTTTTCAACCATTAACATATTTGACATACAGGGGTCACAGTGCACAGAAACACCTCTGACTGATTGTGCCACCTGTCCATCAACACTCTCACTTTGACTGGACCCGGGCAGCTGTGCACCTATCTCTCCCTCCCGAGAGGTGGTCCGAAGCAGATTGTGCCGAGTTCCCACATGGTGGAATGCCACTGTCTGGGGCCGCGGCACACTAAGAGAGAGGACAAGAACGGGGCCTCGTTCTATAAAGCTCAGCTTGGCAGTGAGCCAGCAGATGATGGAGGGAGGAAGCGAGAAGGGGGGTATTTGGAGTATCTCTTGTTCTTTCTCTTCCACAGGAAGAGACATTCATCCATCATTTGTGGGGTGTAGGGAGAGCGTCCGCTATCAGTGCTCTAATGTAATCAGTCTGGCTCTGAGAAGGGCCCCAGAGTGCCACACGGGGTCAGAGGCCAAATGAGCCACAACAGGCTGATAGAGAGAGAGAGAGAGAGAGACGGCACAAAGCAGGAAGAGCACACTTAACAGATACCTAATAACCACTAAACACTACTGATAGAGAACACAAAACACAAGCCACGTGCTGAAAAACATGTGAGGGAAAAAAATCCTAATTGATAAATATAGGTATATCTATATAAAATAAAATAAAATTGGTGTGGAGAAATTTTAACTCACAACTGGTACATTTCACAAACAATTCCAACGAAACACATGATTTTGAAACAGGACATTTAAATAGTATTTTCTTGTAAAACATACTCAAATAAGCTTTGTTGCTTTTACATCTTGGAGAGCAGATAATCAACTCCAAAAGATCATAAAAGAACAAAAGGCACACTTATCAGACGGAATTCATTCTTTGAGTTTTTGGTAACATCAAACAAACCGCTGAAACCTGCTCTCCTGCTGGCAGAAACCCAGAATAAACATGAAGCCATTAGTCACTCGACGGGACAAAAATCTGACACATTAAAACCAGAAAGTTCAGATCACATTTGTTAAGAAAAAACTTGACAAGCATGTCTCATTCTTTACACTTCCTACAACAGACTGGTCAAAAATGCACTTAATAAAGGTTATAAAAGGGGCTTTTTGCAGGGATGCCATAGAAGAACCATTTTGCACTCCCCAAAGAACCTTTCAGTGATCCGTTCTTAAAAGAACCATTTGTTTTCTTAGCAAGAAGAAAATTTGAATCATCTAAAGAACCTTTTGAGCAATGGGAAGGCTCCATGGATGTCAAATGTTCTTCAATAGAAGCCAATAAATAACCTTTATTTTCAAGAGTGCAGCGAGAGCGAGAAAGAAATAAGAATAAAGGTACTCTCACCCAAGTACTTCAAGGAAAACTTTCTCTCCCAGTCTGGCAGGTAGAAATGAACAGTGCAGGGAGGCTTGTAATATAACCTACTGTTTTTATGTTAGGTGTCCGTAATCTCTTATGACGTTAGCTGAGAACCCAGATCAGCGCTGATGTGTGTCACTGAGTTGGTCTCATCTGCCTTTCGTAATGAGGTGTAAACAGACATTAGAGTCGAGCCCTCAGAGCTGAAACAGCAGCTGTATTAGCCTGTAATGATAGTGCTGTCTTGCACGCTGGCACTGCAAAACCTGAGGAAAACAGTCATTACTGTAACGCAAGTGTTGGCCTGTTGGGAAGCTGTACTTCACAGATAAAGTCTCTTGAACTGATTCACAACAGAGAGAAGTGTGTGCAGCACCTGTGTGTGAGGGATGTAAATATTCAAGACAGGTGGGGACTGAATGAAAGTTTAAGAATTGGTAATCGTGGAAAAGTTAAGCTGAGCACTAGATTTGCCGACCAAGTTGAATATTTTGAAAGACACTCGAAGAGTTTAGTTTGAAGCACTTCGATATCCACTTGAAGAACGGTATATTATTCCTGAGTTATTTCTGTGAAAGAATCAGATGGCCATAAAATTCGATCACAGTACATTTGTTAACTATGAGATAGAAGTCAATTTATTTTCCACAAAGCCGAGTTTTTAGACTGACTGTTTAAACTGCAAGTTATATACAGAAATGATATGAGACATTATAAAGTTAAAATTTTATAAATTTCCCAGTTTAAATCCAAACACATAGACAGACAGCAATGTAAAAAAATAGAATAGGTGGCATACAGAATGTTTTAACTCTTTGTTTTAGTATTTTTTTGTATTTTATAAGGCTGGAATGCACTACAAGTGAAAATATTAAGTATGTTTGATATCCTCCAACTGAATGGAAGCTAAAAAAAATAAGAAATGTATCATCTCAGACAACCCAAAAAAAGCAAACTATGATGCATGGAAACTAGTCCTCCAGACTGCAATTCAGAGCAAAAATCTGTGCAAAAGTAGTGTAATTTATTTCACAATAAGTGTCACCTACTAGTCAATATATGAAAAATAATATTGATCTTATAAGTTCTAGATAGTTCATCCAAAAATCATGAGGCTCATTTCTTTAGATGTAACCATTTAATTTGTCACCCAACATATTATGACAAAACAAAAAACAGATCATATCTGATCTCTACGCTCAGAATGAGACACAAAAACGAACAAAATTTGAAAGAAAAAAAATCACCTCAGGTAGTTTGTATCTGTTTGTTTTTCACTTGAGAAACATTTTAAGTTGGATGAGCCAAAAATCATATTTCTCTGCCTGTCTAAACAAGGCTTTGTGTGTGTGTGTTTTCTGTACAAATCTTTGTAGAAAACTGTTGCTATTATTTGAATGAATTTTTATTTAATATATAAATATTTTACATTCAGATAATCCCACACCTAAGAGCCACAACAAGCTGCAAATTGGGCTAAACTGTACAGTGAAAAATGTGGCAACATGAGACTAAGGGAGATGTGTTTGGACATGGATGAAAAACCCACAATCTTTCTCATCCTGTTCTTTTCCTTCTACAGATCAATCATCAGATATTTTAAGCAATATAAAATATAATATAGCTCAATAGAGCCCAGACGATGATCTCTCAGATTTCCTTCATGTGATATCCACACAGATATCCCACAACGTCCGTCCGTCAGCAGTCATAAGAACAGTGATAGTTTAAAATCCTTCTCCATTTCATCGCTGATCTTTAGCCTCTCCTTTCTGACCTCTCATTTCTCTCACTCAGTCATGTTTCACAAAGCCCGAGGCTTAGTGGGTAATTGAACATTAATGGTATTTATTAATTGCCTCTTCCTTCGTGACACTCGTGTTTGAGTGATATCATCGCGAATGCATCAAAGTGCATCTTGACAACAGCCTCAGCTTTCTGAAGACGGAGGGATGACTTCATATCAATAAAAGAGTGTAAGGAGAGAGGGAGGGCCACACCTGCTGCTGAAGGAGTAAATCAAAGGGAATGAGGTCAGAGGCAAGAGGGAGCCCCTGGGTAGAAGTGGAGCAGGACAGTGTGTGTGTGTGTGTGTGTGTGTGTGTGTGTGTGTCTGTGTGTGTGTGTGTGTGTGTGTGTGTGTGTGTGTGTGTGTGTGTGTGTGTGTGTGTGTGTGTGTGTGTGTGTGTGTGTGTGTGTGTGTGTGTGTGTGTGTGTGTGTGTCTTGCCAGAAAGAGCTTGTCTGCTGTCTGCCAGACTTAGTGCCAACTAAATTCACTCTGAACCGTATCAGTGACAGCTCGGTATACCTGTCTGATACTCCTTCTGTCAATTTTGTTCCGTGTTGTTCCTTTTCTTCTTCATATCCTTTCATCTCTCCTTTATTCCCTGCTTGTAAGGATTACACTTTATGATCCGTGAGACTGTCCTCTCTCGTTCCAACATGAACCAACTCAGAAAATCGGAGCCCTTGGTTTCATGAAAATCTATAAAAATGTATATTTTTCTAAAATTTCTATATACAAAAAGCCATGGCCAAAAGTATTGGCAGTGACATACATTTTGTGTTTGGCAAAATTTACTGCTTCAGTTTGTTTTGGTGTTGATTAACATAGTTAATGTCTGTGAAGAGTGATCAGATGCATTTTAAAAATTGGAAGAAACCTCATTGGCCAAAAATATGAACTCCCAAATTTCAAAATGACCAGCTATCATCATTTCACTAATCATATCATCAGCACATGAGAAAGTGTGAACAAGTACTAGTCAGGTGAAATCACTGTAGTATAAGAGTGTTTCCAGTCATTGTGTTCTTGTGTTAGCAATGGTCACCTTCAAAGAAAGACTTTCCGCTTTTATCACTCTGCATCAAAATGGCCTCAAAATACGATCATTCTGCAAAGAATATTGCACAAGGACTTCAAGGAGAGAGGTTTAAGTGCATTGAAGAAGCTTCAGGAGTGTACAGGAATCGGCAGGACGTCTCATCTCGAAGAGACAGCTACAGAATCGTGGTTGCTCAGTATCGTCAGCAGATAGTTCTGAGTGGATCTTCAAGCACAGTGAGGTGAAGTTTTATGGACAAGGGCCTGGTGTCAAGAAGAGCAACAATGAAGCCACTTCTCTCTAAGAAAAGGATATCAAGGACAGACTGAAATTGTGCAGGATGTATAAAGATCGTACAGCAGGAGTTATTTTCTATGATGAAGCCCCCTTCGACTGTTAGGGACATCTGGAGAAACAATTGTCTGGAGAAGAAAAGGTGAGTCCTGTGTCATGCCAACAATGAAGAATAAAAATGTGTGGTTGCTTTTCATCCAAGGAAGTGGGCCCTCTCACAATTCTGCCCAAAAACACCAACAGGATACACCATTTTCCAATATACCATTGAAACGTGAAACGTTTTTAGGCCACGGATGTATCTTAAAGATTAAAAAAAAAAAATAATAAATGCTTTTATTGCAGCAAGGTAGCATTAAATTCAAAAGTCAAGAGCAAGTGGCAATAAAGACTTTTGCAGTGTTACAAAAATGTGTATTTCAAAATAAATTACTTTTTAACTTTCTATTAGTTAAGAAATGTTTCTTGATCACCAAATTATCGTATTAGAATGATTAGAATGAAGACTGGAGTAATGGCGCTGAAGATTACGTGACGTTATATATTATTGAATGTTTTAATGAATTTAATTATGAAACAAATTAACATTTAATTGTAGTCACTTTTTATAATAAAAGTGTTCAATTGATTGCATAATATAGCAACATGCAACAACAAAATTAGATTTTATCCTTTTATGCAATTCATACTCCCCATGGCTGTGCTATTTTACAATCATTTCAAACCACAGCAGAGGCTGAAATCAGGTATAAAGTATCCTGCACCAGAGTCCCATAGATTCAATGCCTCAGCCACTAACTCTTGCGTCCTTCAGCCCTCTGGGTCTGTACTGTGCTTTATGTTCACTCTCCCTCATTGCATAAATCTGAGCTGTAATTTTCCTGGCACTGGTTCCTGCTCTCTGTGGGCTCCAAGGTATGAGACGCCCATCTATTTCTCCCAGTTCCCCCTGAACACTGATGCCAGACTCAATAAGGGTCTTGCCCTCATCTCTCTGAGTCCAGTCCCTGCTGTGCCTCGCTGCGCATGCCCAATCCCTCCACCACACCCCCCATTAGCTCATTTTTAACAACCCCCACCCCCACTCCACTCCACTCTCACCCCTAAAGCAATACCCTGCCAGTGGCTGCGAGCTGGGGACCACTTAACTAATTTCTTATGGGAGGGTTTCTGAGCTGGGAGAGGCAATGCGTTTGGTGAGAGCGGTGCCGTCAGACTGAGCTGTTTGGCACAACTGTGGGTCTGTGTCAGCTTTGCCAGGCTAATAGTTTGGAACCAATTTAATTTGGCTTTACATCGCGTTTTGTCACTGAGAAGGAATTTCATATATGATGCAGCTAATGGGAAGAATGACAGCGGGAAGGCAAAAAACCCACAAGCTGGCTCATGTGTCAGAAAAATAAGGACATTCATTCTTGTAAAAAAAAACAAAAAAAAAAAAACCTTTGTAAGTCAAAATAGTTTAAAGGGTTAAAATTAACATAAAATTGCATTTGATTTGGATTTAACTTCCATGATATGACTTATTTAACTGTGAAACATAATACTGAGTTGCAGGATGGGACTAGAATTTATGCAATTCGCTGATAAAAGATTATGTATTAGGTTTATGCCATTTATGTATTAGGTATCTTGAACTAACAATGAATAATACTTTTACAGATTTAATTCATCTATATCAATCTCACAATCTAAGGTCAATCTCTACCTACACTAATAACTTTTTTTTACATTTAAAGTTACATGAATAAACAAAAAACAATAGTATATCTTTAAATTATCATTAAACTACATTAATGTTGTCAACAAAATCGTTGTTCATTCATTGTTTCTGATACTTAATGCATTAACAAAATGATTGATAATGAAAACGGTTTATTGAGAACTGTACAACTGACAAATATGGTAACCCATACTCAGAATTTGTCCTCTGCATTTAACCCAATCCAAGTTCGTGCACACATATTAGGAGCAGTGAGTGGTACACACACACACACACACACACACACACACACACACACACACACACACACAGGGAAAGATTGGGGGTTCATGGGTATTGAAAACAATTTTAAAGTAAATCCTATTACATCAAATGTTTTTTCAATTTACTCTTTTTAAGGACGCATGCTCTTCAAAAACTAAATTCAAACAACATAATTTGGCCAGCACCAGAACAATCAAATGGGGGTCTGGCAAGAGCTAAGCAAGGAATTCACTCCCTTAAAGCCGCCCCTGAATGACAGGCTGGGTAATAGCTACAGAACCCAATCAGGATCACCTAACAAAAGCAGACACAATCAGCTCCGCAGACAAGCTAATCAACGCGAGTGCAACAGACATCCATCACTTTACCATGTAAATACAGCACAGCAGCACAGCATGAAATTAAATAGGCCCCAGCCTTCCCAATTAACCTGTATTATGTACAGGATGCATTCCACAAACACCATTTGAAACATTTCAGGGTCAAACAGTTGTAAAAACAGAGCTGATTGCACTCAGGCATGGATCTGTGAGCACCAAGGGTCTTTAACTTCTAAAAGAAAGACAGGTAGGTTAATGTCTTTAACATTGAAATGTATTAGCATGCATTGCATTTAGACAAACAAAAGTATCAGCTACAGATTTCTCAGTTTAAGTTTTGGTCCTTTGATGAGAACATCATTTTAGCAATCTTAATTTAGCATAAGCATCCTAGCATCTTAATTTGACATATTTAGTACTACAAGTGCAGAATAAAAGTGTAAATAACAAAAGGCACTCATGTCAGCTAACGGCTAACGTAGCATATTTAACCACAGAAAATGAAGTTGAGGAAATATTGTCAATATCCTTAATATGCTTCTCTCAGCTAAAGCAGGGAACTTTCTTGCATTTATAGAAATAAAGCAGGCCTTAAACATCATTTATTGGTGGTCTTCTCCGCTCAGGTTTACCCAGCTAGGCTCAACCAGCGCGTGGACCCACTGGCAGCCTCTGAAACAAAAAAAGGCTGGACGTCTCTAACAAAACACTGCCATTAGAACACAAATGAAAACATGATATTCTCCATCCCCCCATCCACTCAATGGATGAAAAAAACAATTGTGCATTGTAAATGCATTGGCTGAACGAGATAATCCTTTTGTTGCATTCACAAGGAAAGCCTGAAATGCACAATGAAGTTATAAGATCTCTATTTTGAACCTAACTTATATTAAGTAATTGTCCTTACTTGACAATTACCTAAGTAAAATCCAATTACAGTGGAGTTCACTTATCTCGACTCACGGTCAACTCGCCCATCCTATTATGTCGACGATTTTGAAGTGGAACCGCCAAACTCCCTATTTGTCTTAGTATTTTCTTGTGGGTTATGTTGATGGTCTTTTATGTTGCTGAAATCTAATATCTCGAGCACAAAAGAGGGACAAATTCGCCCCTTCACATGGCTATTTTGTGACTAATTTGCGTACCTAGTTCACTGCACATGCGCTGAGTTTGCCTTGCACGTGGATCGCGGTCCGCTCTCTCCTTGTCGTTGATCTTGTCTGAGGGATAACACGCTGTAGCATCCCTCACATTTTTTGTGATTTTGTGAGCAATCTTTGTGTTTGCATTGTTGGAGAATATAATTAAAGGTTTGTATCAAGAATCGAAGGTGTTTTTTTATTGCGGTGGTTTTACATATGCCTTTTGTTGTTAGCAAACATAAACACAGTACAGTGTATGTACTTTTTTTAGATGAATGCCGATTGCTTCATCAAACAAATCATGGCAACACTGTTGTGTAAAAAGACATCAAAAACACGAGCATGTACATTCTCATTTAATAACTCACATCATGTGCATCAATAAATGTTCTTTTTTCTTTCTTGCGAGGGTTGTTGTCTTTGGCACTTGCAATATCACTCTGACAGCTGTGCTGATAGGCTGTCTGACCTGTCAATCATGCAAGAAGACGTGATTGGCTGTGCTGCCATGAGGGCGGGCTCTTCTCATCTCATCCGATGATCAACACAACACGCTTCTTAACCCTTTCGCACGTAAGTTCTAAATATTTTCTCTGACCCCACAGCGTGAGTTTTTTTTAGACGATCGTTATTTTAGAATGTTTACCTTATTGTTCCCATGGCGACGCGTCATGCTTGTCACGTTGACACACGGCAGCCTCAGAAGCGCTTTATGACATGTGCATCGCATTTATTTAGTGTATGTCTTATTTATTCAAAATATTCACACACTTGTTGGCTATGTTATCAACTACCTGATATTTACATTCTCAAATATGTGGAAATGAATGTTTTGTCGTTTAAAAACTTTTATAATGATCATGTTAGCTGATCTATGATGCGCGATGGGCGCCGCCATGTTTGTTTGCGCTGCAGTTCGGAGAAACTGATCGGTCTGATTTATAACGCAAATTCAGTCGCTTCTCCCGAAAAACGGGACAGTAAGTGACCAGAAAAGTGAGAGAAGAATAAAGTGAACTTTATAGTTACCTATGCAATGTGTATCTGATTTATCTGATCAATTTATAAATGAACGATTGCTATTTCTGCTTTTATGGACGTCAGTGTGTATTTTTCAAACTAGAGATGTATTGTTTTGCGAGTACTTATGAGTATTTAAATGTCTGAAACCGAAAATATACCTTATGTGGTTGAAAACACTGAGTAGTTGTGATATATGACAAGCTTTAGTCGCGCCCGTCTCTGAATCGGCGCCAGATGACACGTTTGAATTTAGCAGTTGATGACGTGAAGCACGAACGTTCTAATCACACCGGTGTGATCGTACCCTCCAGGGCACAGCCAAGACTGATCACACCGGTGTGATCGTACGCGCAAAAGGGTTAAAGGGACGAGCGCAGCGGGAGAGACTGCTTTTTCTTTTTCTTCTGATTCTGACTTGTGTTTGTTTTTTTATTGTGTGAATTTCGCGCACAAGCACTGTGTACCGAGCCTGAACAGTTATGGATAATTGACGTCATGCGAGCAACATCTGAAATTCGAAATGTGATCTTACACAAAAAAGTCTATGGGTGCGGGTTATACCAACGATTTTCTACACAAAGCCCAAAACCCGTGGGCTATATGAGTGTGCGGATTATCTGCGTCTGGGGGTTATATGTGGGAAAATCGGTAATATATGTTATATGGGTTATCTCGGTCATCGGTTATCTTGATGCTTTTTTGCAAACCCAGCACTGTACAACAATTAATTACATAAAGGTTTAAGATATACAAGTAGGCCCTGTTTACACCTGGTATTAAGATGCGTTTTGGTCGATCAGATCACAAGTGGACAACACTCAATACAGGTGTAAACAGGGTCTAAAATGTTTTGAGCTTGTCCACTTGCTTTCGTAGTGTGAAGACTTTCCTGTAACTCAATCAGTAGAGCATTGGTGTTTACAACACCAAGGTCATGGGTTTGATCCCAGAGAAAGCAAGAACTGATTCAATGTGTTCCTTGAATCCAATGAGCTTGTCCACTTTTGGATAAAAGCATCTGTCAAATGCATAAATGTAAATGTAATACAAAACATTTACCAAGCACAATGTTCTCTCATTCCTGATTTCTAACACGCACTCACAGCGTTTATCGTAGTCTTACAGCTGTCAGAGCAGAAACGAAAGCTTCTTCTGTCGTCTCCAGACATGTTCATATGGAAATTGCATGAGCTTATTTTGTCCATTAGATCAAAAGATCTGAAAAAACACATACATAGACCCTCCCCACAAAGAAATCAAGACAGAAGTGGTTAAAAGTGGACAAAAGAGATGGATTAAAACACCAGGTGTAAACGAGAATGTGTCTCCCTCGTCTACTTGTAATCTGATAGACCATCTTAACGCCAGGTGTACAAGATATGCTCTCCGTAGTAAATAGTGCTGGAATGTTGATGAGCACTAATCTCATTTTAAATGGTTAAAGTTTCATAACACTTTCTCACAACCATTATGATTTTAGTCTCTCCGTCTCTTTTTCTTTGTATGTTCACATATGTTAAGGCTGAGTTATGTAGTGTTGCTTGTTTCAGCTGTGCGTTAGCTCATCACCCCTATCCTATGACATCATTCCCTGACAATACCACCATTCATACAGATGTGGATTAAGATAGTTGTTGTGCATACAGAGCTTCACACACAACCTGTGCACCAGCTGCAGGTGTCTCTTCAGTAAAAACTGAATGTGGCTGATGAATGGAGAAATGACATAATTCATTGTAGAAAATGAAGTAGAAATACTGAGTCATTGAAACAGTCTGAAGTTACATAATTATATACCCCACATTTACAGCACAAGGTATGACAATCAAACATGTTTCCATGTAGACATAATGCATACGTATATAATAATGGGGAAATTACATAGAAGAGATCTATGATAAAGAAAAGAAAAAACCTTTATAAAAAAGACTAAACATTGAATACATGTGAGTGTATACTTCCTAATAATTTTCAATTTTCTAATAATTTTCAATCAAAAGTTTCATAGATAGATAGATAGATATATCAAGGTGAAGTTTTTTTTTCAGGTATCATGAATTATTATTTCATTAATGTCATTAAGTTTTGCGGGAGAGTCAAATAAAATATCAAACATAAAATAAAATATCAAACATTCTTTCTTTTCAGGTTTTCTTTTCAAGAACTTCATTGTTTTTCCTTTTTTATCTTCTCAATCACCACACCAAGTTGCATATTTAATGTATTTTAGGATAAATTAATAGATTTTTATGAAAAATAAGCATCATATTATTGACACTAATTACAATAACAATAATACAAATTTTGTAATTATTAGTATTATAAATTAGAAATCCCCAATACGTTTTTATAATAATAGTGTAACAATTACAGAAAATCTTATATTTGGATTTTCTTAGGCATACGTTTTTTTGTTAACTTTTGCTTAAACTATGTCTGCATATGAAAACTTTTGCATTCAGTTTTTACAGTTAGAGAATTGAGGGTGCGATTACATAAGCCTGAATCTCCAGAGCTCACTTAGAAACTTTACATCACTTTGATAGCTGTATCCCTCAGTGAAATGTTTCTTTAAGAAAGGTTCCTTTTTTTCCACTGCTCAAGTAAAAAAAGAAAAAGAAAACGAGTACATTTAGAGCATGCCAAGGATTATGTCATCTGAGCGGCGTGTGCCAGCGCAAGGCCCCCGGAGAAACAGAGCAGGAACATATAGCATTGTTTATCTCATAAAAACAACACCACCACCTAGCCTGACGCTTAGTCACCAATTTATCATCTTGGTAACAACGTAAACAATTGATAATTACCCCTGATAAAACAAAGAACCACAGATTGTGATACACTGTCATTGGCATGAATACTGAGGCTCACATTCCATCCAGAAGTCGTAGATTTTTCAGTTGTTGGTCAAGAGAACTTGTGTGAAGTATAGAACAATAATTATTATCTTGTAGTTTTAAACAGCCAATAAAAATAAACTCTATTTACATTCTTAATGCATGGCCTTGTTTGTTCGTTTTGTAATCACAATTTATAAAATCTTGCTTTTCTATTTAAACAACTCTTCTTTATATTGGATCTTAAAGTGACAGGAGCCTAATTTTCCAATTCTGGCAGTGTTTTGAGTTGAGGCAGTCCTGCAGTGTGGCTTCTCTTACCACTTGAGGAAGCAATTAGTGAGACAACAACACATTTCTTCTTTTTTGTTTAGTTTTTTCATTTTTCTTTTCAAGACATGCCATGACCAAAATTAACACTAGAGATTGTGTTTGTGCAACTGCTCTTACTTTAATTATTTGTTCTTATGTTATTACTAGTAGTTTATGGTGTTACAACCTTATCAATTTATTACTGGTGCTGCTTGCATTTGGTCAAAAGTAAATTAATGTACTATATTTTAGTCTGATAAGTTTTTTTAAAAATTAAAAGTGTAGCCTTTTTAGGGGATTTTATGATAATAAATGATATTTATTCAGTAGTTATAATTCATGCATTCACTTTTGATCAACATAAACTGTAGTAAATCTTAAATGTTTTGAAAGCACAGAGTTAAGGCATATTTCTGCTGCAAAAATGTTTACATTTAATATAATGAAAAATTATGTTCATAAATAATTATTGTTATGATTTTTTTGGGGGTGCACACATTTCCAATGCTATCAATTTTGTCCACAAGGAGTGTGACTATTTTTCTCAGGACCATTCAGAGTGTGTCCAGGCCCATAAATGTGTGTGTGTGTGTGTGTGTGTGTGTGTGTGTGTGTGTGTGTGTGTGTGTGTGTGTGTGTGTGTGTGTGTGTGTGTGTGTGTGTGTGTGTGTTTAATCAAATATTAAGCACTAAAACCTTTACCAAGTTTCTTACCATATTGTTTCTTACCATTCGTACAATTTCAGTCAAAACAGACTGAGGAACATCACAGCATACAGCTTACATGGGTCAAGAAACAACCAAAATATAACTAGGCTATTTCGTTTAATTTATTTATTACTTTTTTTGTGGCCAGGGGAAATTGTGGCAGGGCAAGCAGGCCACTAGAAAAGATCCTTTCACAAAAACAAGACAAAAATACTGATTAATAGGATACGCTGATTTTCTGTTTTTCAAAGGTCTCTTTATAGTATAGTTTAAAGTTCTAAGCAAATATTTACACACTAAAGTTTCAAAGGAAGTTGTAAGATGTATACAGTATATAACTGCCAAAAACTCATAGGGACTTTTCTTTTCAAAACCCTGCACACGCCAAAACAGTGGTGGAACTGAAAGTGGATCTGCACTGAGTTTGACAGGGTTCAGCTGGCACACACACACAGGCATTTTCCTCTCTCTGATAAGAACATTTGTGCTTTTTCCAGAGACACCAGAACGTTCATGTATCAAAACAGCATGTAAAGGAAAAATAAAATAACATAGAACATGTGCTGTTAGGTTGATAAATAGTATGTTGTTGAGTATGTCTATGAAAATATATCTCTCTGATATATTAGATATATCAGAGAGAAACTACATCTGCCCAGTACATCGAACAACTGGATATCTGAAACGTATAATCCGTGACTTCATTAATAATAAATATTCTGCTTCTCAGGCCAAGAGCAAAACAGCCACAAACACAAGAGCCTGCTCATCCACATCTGGCCTAAGATAAATGACACCTTAACCACAGAGTATGAAGACAGCAAGGCTCTCTGCCATACAGCGCTGTCTGTGTGTGTGTGTGTGTGTGTGCGTGTGTGTGTGCGCGTGAGAGTGTGTGTGTGAAAGAGAGAGAGAGTGAGAGAGAGAGAGACAATCTGACAGTAGTCCCGTGGGAACAAAAGCACTTTTAGCAGTTTTTTTTTTTCACTGGAGACCCCCTGGCCCACCACAAAATCAATTTGGCTTCATCGGCCAAAGAGCACAGACACACACACATCTGCACACTGATTCACCCTCCAACATACTATCTTCTCACACACTCTAACCCTGTCTTTCTCACATACACAGTCTTTCACTTTCCTCTGTCTCTCGCTTTCTTCATGTTCTCTAGGTTGGCTCTCACTCTCTCCCTCCCTCTCCCCCTCTCTTTTGTCAAGGGTTGGGTTACAGTTGGGGAAGATATTTCCCATTTGGAATAAGTCAACATCTCTGTATAATGAGATTAGGGATGGATCTCCACTCTGGGGTTGTGCTGGGCCGGGCTGGGCCGTATGGGGGACACATGGCTCCGATCACCCCAGAACAGGTCGCCTGACAGCAACAGCTACCATTATCCCAGCTGCATAGGTGCTCAGGCCATAGTAATTATTCAAACAAAGAAGGATTTATTTTGCAGAAGATCTTGCACTGGGAAAAATATTTGTTGCTATATAATAAAATATCTAAAAATCATTAAAACTATAGAATCAGAATTGTTTGAGGTATTAAGACTTGTTTTCAGACATCATATCTAGAATCTTTTTTTTATAATTTAAATTTGTTTTATTTTATTACCGAAGAGAGAAGTGTTTCTTAAAGAAACTATTTAAAACTAATAAAAATGTAACAAAAAGCTATATATATATATATATATATATATATATATATATATAATAAAAATGCAACAAACCTCTATATATATATATATATATATATATATATATATATATATAGCTTTTTTACATTTGTATTCTTTAAGAAAAATCAAATTAAAATATATAAAATTAAATTAAATTAAAATTATTTACTAATAAATTATATTAATTAAATGTCATTTAATAGGGGTTTGCACACAGTATGTAATGTTTTTAAGTAATGATAATTATTATTTAATATATGATTGACATCATTAATAATAATAGAATTAATAAATTTTGTTATGTGATGTTATATATATATATATATATATATATATATATATATATATATATATATATATATATATATATATATATATATATATATATATATATATATATATATATATATATATATATATATATATATATATATATATATATATGTATGTATGTATGTATTTGTGTGTATATATATATATATATACACACATATTTATTTATTTATTTTTTGCTGAGTGACCAATGGGACACTAGATGTTAGAAGCTTTCTTTTCATCACTTTAAGATTTAATTTGCAGTACATTTGATCTACATTTGATTTACTTGTCATTTAACTGTCTAACATTAAAAGGCAAAATGGACCATGTTTAATTCTTCCTATACGATTGTTTTAGTGGTTCTTGAAAGCTTATAACAAATGGTTTCATGTGTCGGAGCAAAGGAGAAAAAAAAAAGAATTTATAATTCAATTACAATCAGGGCCGAGAGAGGCACGGACGGGGGGTGGGGGTGCCTGGAGTCCAGCCAGGGGACAGATAAGACTGCACATTAAAGTAATATTATGCTCCCCCTGCCCGTTACCATGGCAACAAACGAAAGGATTAAAAAATACACACGGTAATCAATCTCCAGCGGGACAGAGAGAAGGAGAGAGAGTTAAGTGCTCCTCGAACGCTCTTTCCACCATCAGAATCATCACTCATGCTTTGACATACAGACACTCTCCCTCCTTTTCTGTCTTTTATCTTGTATTGTTTTTCTCTATTCATCTCAGCCGCCTCCTTTCTCGAAATGTCTGCGCTCCCCTTTTTCTCAGAGCAAAATAATTAACTCCCTCCCGAGTCCAATTCCAAATCCACAAATACCGGATTATTACATGGTATAATTAGTGGATTTTAATCTAATTACCAAATCTGTCTTGTTGATCCTCTTGCCACCGCTATAAAACTCAAATAAAATGTGTGAGCAGCCACATACTTAAATGAGATCTATCTAACTGTACAAATCCAGGCAGACGGATGTAACCGTCCTGGAATAGTTCATAGTCATCGTTTCACTCATCCTTGTGTAGTTCCAAACCGGTATGATTTTCTTACATGTGACAAAAAATTTACTAAATGTTATTTCCAAACATTGTTATGGAAAAAGGAGCAGACAAGCTCCAAAAATTACTTGTCAAATTTAAATGTATATAAGGACAAATGAGCTTTCTGGATGATTTTCATCAATACAAATCTTTGTCTTTTATGTCGAATGCTTCTTGCATTATTTTAGTGATAGTATATGATACAGCACTCTCTATATATCAGCATTTCCCGCAGCTTGTGTAAAAGCTACTTGTGATGAACTTAATTGTGATTGTTCTTAAATGTGGTTGTCAGTATCATAGATATGTGTATGTAGATTCCACATTCGAGCGCTCCAGATTGTCATGGTTGTGTGGGTGCGAGGATGAAGGCCAGGAGGCAAGGATGAACTTAAATTGACTTTAATAACTAAATTGACTTTAAATTGACTTTAATAAATTGACTTTAACTAAAAAAAAAAACACTAAAAGAGCTAAAACTAGAAGAGCACGAATCGTGCAAAAACATATCAAAGGAAGAGTACAGGACTAGACATGGTCGGAACACGACGTACTCACAACGATAACGGACAAAGACTGAAAGAAACACAGGGAAGTTATACACAGGGATGATTGAGGGAACAAGACACAGCTGACAAGACTAACAAGATGATTGATGACGAGACAGGTGAGTGTATAAACACTGGGAGATCACGGGAGGAACCAGGAAGTAAACAGACAACATTTCAGTTAAAAATTCGCTTTTTCAAGATGACACAACACTACGCAGTCTCTGGTTGTAAAAACCGCTGAGATTTAAATACTCCAAAAAAACGGAATAGAGATGAGAGTATGTTGGCTTGCTTTTATATGTATTAACTCAAAATTATAGGTGGTTATATGTCGGATGACTTATGTACAGCGGACCATAGAAACAGCAGCTAATGAGGCATCTATGTGTGTATATATACATAAACACATATTCGTTTTCTTTCAATTCCTATAGGAAACTACTAGACCCTCCTCAGTCTATTTCTTTCTCTGCGTCTTTTTCTCGTTCTCTCTGTCTCTGTGAGCTCTGACTGGTTGCTTTGTTTCTGATGAGATCACCACCATACCGAACTAGTGCTAACAAGCAGCAAAGGCACAAGTGTGTGTTCAGGGCATCAAGATATACATCAGACAAGCTGGCATACATTGCAGTAAAAGAGTGTGTGTGTATACAGACAGCTAACATATGTTAAGGCTGAGTTATGTAGTGTTGAAATAGAAAACAATAAAATCAAGTAAATACATTTTTAAAGAGGAAAGAAAACAAAAGTGACCCCTTTTCTTGCCGAAACAACTTTGCAACACTAGATGGGGATTGTAGCCTGTTTTAAAATCCATCGAATTAGACAAAAAACAACACAGCAATATCATTATTGATCCTGAGGTATTTGGTTGTATCTCTAAAAACCTTCTCAGTCCTGAGAAAACATCTTGTAGAAAAGAGAAGGTGGAATCCGTGATGAGCTTTAACAGCTGATGAGTTTGTAAAAGTGTATGTGTCTATTGCTGTGTGCATATGTATGTTAGCAACAGAAAGAAAGAAGTTTTCTTGTGCTTATACATGCTTGTGTTGTGTATCTTATATGGTTGACTAGTTCTGTAACAATAACAGAAGATAAAAATAAACAAATCAAATCATACAGCCCAGGCAAGCAGGAAAATATGCAAGTATGTGTGTGTGTGTGTGTGTTTTGATGAGTGACTCACCAGCTTTGCCTCTGAGTGCATGGATGGGACATGAGGGGAGGAGCATGAGCTGTTGTGGGCGGGGCCTTGCATGCCCATCATGTTGGATCCCATAGACATTTGCCTCTCCATCTGTACCCACAAACACGAATATATTACTTTAGAATCAAGCACATCCATGCATTAAACAACTTGAATTTAAAAAAATTACATTTTTAAAATAATTCTGAAAATATGTTCAAAACAAAGGGAGTCACTACAATTAGTTTGATCTTAATAGTCTGTCTACTTAAATGACTAAATCTTCTCTAGGTAACATCCTCATGTAGATATGTGGTTTATAATATTTCCATACATGGTTTTAGTCTAAAAACACAAAACACACTATTTATTTTTTATTTATAATGTTATAATGCACGTATTTATTATTAAATATTATATAATATTAAATAATTTGTATTTCTATATGGTTTTGAATCATTTTGTCAATATGTAATAATAAAAAGTAAAAGTAGCTTTAACCATCTTCAATAGAAAACATGGGTTAAAATATTTTAATATAAATTCTTTATTCTAAAAACACTACAATTATAAATAAATATTTATTTATAATCTAAATATCATCTAATCTTAATATTAGTAATTGTTATTTATTTACTATTTAAAAATGTATTTGTATTATTTATTAAGTTATCTTAAGTTATCTAAGTTTACTTTAGTTTAGGGTCACACTTTAGATAGGTAAATATGTGAATGTGGTTTTATATGCGTATCTACGCATTTTCCACAAGTCTGTGGGAAAAGCAGCAGTCAAAGAGAAGCTAAGAGAGGAAGCTGAATACTGCAGAAGTGTGAAGCCTAAAATAGGTCTATTAACAAGACCACAAACTCAACCAAAGCTTGTTCTTGTGAGCATGACAGAATATCATAATTCAGAAAGTCTCAATTAAATGTAACTAAAAGGCTGAAATTGAGGTTTTAGATGTTTGCACTCATACAAAGAGTGCGCTGGTGATTTACGTTCAGTTTTAGGTTAGGGAAACTGAAAAATTGGACTTTCAATGTGTGTGTGTGTGTGTGTGTGTGTGTGTGTGTGTGTGTGTGTGTGTGTGTGTGTGTGTGTGTGTGTGTGTGTGTGTGTGTGTGTGTGTGTGTGTGTGTGTGTGTGTGTGTGTGTGTGTGTGTGTGTGTGTGTGTGTGAGAGAGAGAAAGATTGAGAGACTGGGGGTCCTGTTACTAAAACCCAAGACCTCCAAGATCTCCCTCCGACCCCCCCTTTCCAACCCACTGATGACCTATTGCAGGGTGAAAGCGCAGCAGTCTGCAGTAATTATTGGAGGAATATTTGGTTTAAAAATATCACCCCACCCTGCACCCCTTTTTTGGGATGTCAATCGACAGAAAAAACGTCCTACTTTAATTTAATCAACTCTGTGCTTTTACCTCTATAGCCAACATGGACTGGCTTATGTTACAATGAGAACATGTGTTGTGTCATTAGAACCCTGATATGGGCGGCTTGCTCAAACACACACACACACACACACACACACACACACACAAACACTCCTTCCACAGCCTGCATTCAGCCTCCTATTGACATTTCTGAAATAGAATTAAAACAGATTGAGCTTTGGTAGAAAATTACACCTCTGCTGATGGGCTTCCTGATAAAACAGCCACTGATATGGGCCACGTCACTGGAAAAGGCATTAATTTAAAGCAGACTGCTGAGAAAAGCATGACAATGGTGCATGAAAGATGAGTTTGTGTGCGTATTAATGCGTTTCGGTTGTCAGAGGCATCAGAAAAGCACGACTGGGAAGTGCAAATGCATTGTGTGTGTATTTATGATCTCACAGGCATCAGAACAGCAGACGATCCTTGCATAGTCGGGTCAGGCAGTGTGCCAGGCATGGAGGCCGGCAGTGGCTGTCGCTGTCTGTTCCTCAGGTGCAGCAATGAGGAAAGGGAACCAGGCACTGGCCTAAGAAAAAGAGAACCAAAAGAGAAAGAAAAATTAAAGAAAAATGAGATTAGCCTAATCCCACAGATGAAACTTCTTGGGAAATTGATGTCACAAACAAAGCATTTGCAATTATTAGGAATTCGTATCATACGAACAGTAAGTTCAGTTCTTGTTGCGGTTTGTTATAGTTCCTAAGAATATTCAGTGCCTCATTCTGTCTTACTTTAAAGGCATAGTTTATAGAAAAAAAGAGCTCAACCTCATGCTGTTCCATGAGGCTTTTTTTTCTTATGAGAAATTTAACAGAATCTCCAAATTGTTCACATTTCATAGGATTTGAAAAACTTTTATGACATTTTCAAGAAAGGTTTGCATCCTAAAAATAACTAAAATGGCTCTATAATTGCAATGTAGTGTTTCCCCTATACTTTTAATATGTGTGTGTACATATTCTTATTGTTACTTTTTCACAATCATTTATTTTTAATTCTTAAATATCACTGCGGCCTGCATAGGGAGTCACAACACCCTTTAACAATTTGAAATAACCTTGCCATGTCATAAAAATGACTAATATTTATTTATTTATCTGATATTTTAAAAGACGTATTGACCTTGACACACTGTCATGAGGATCTGCACGTTTCTTTTTAAATAACAGATAGGACAAAGACTTTAGCGTCATGTCATTAACCCAATAACAGAGTAAGAATTTTTGGGTGAACTATCCCTTTAAGAAGTAATCGTGCACAGTCAGGCATGCACAGAGAGGCAGAATGGCTATCCCAGCAAGAGACATTCTGCTGGAAGCTCTCAATGAAGCTTTACTGACTCTTGCCTTAAGGCTGATTAAAGTCTGTGTACTTGGATAAAAACATGGATATGGATGAATACAAAAAGATGCAGAGATGAATTTGACATATCAGCCTTTTACAAATCTCTCTAATGGATAGAGCAAACCGCAAACATGCGAGAGAGTATAATAGCATAATACAATAAAAGTCTATAAAATGTTTTCTTACACTTCACAGAAACTCAGGTGTGTCACGCAAAGTGCAATTTCAACACACCAACCACACAACTTCCTTTCCCGGGTTGTCAAAAGTTGCCAGCGTCACACTTCCGCTGACTGCACTGATATTTCGGTAGAATGTGTCAGATATAGCATATTGCACAAACTTCACCATTATACCGTCATGTAGGCTTGGACCACCACAGTGTGGAGAAATGCAGCTTGTCTGAATAACCTTTAACCTCAGATGACAAGCATTATTTCAGTCTGATTGGAGGGCTGACGGACAGCTAAAAGGGAAAGGAGGGGTTCCCCACCTGAACAAATACCTGTATTTATCCGGCCTAAATAGCAGCATTTACACTGCATGATTACTGTGTACGTACACACACACACAAGCACATACGGTCATTAACATTCTGACATATTGTCATTTGTGTCTAACACTCCAATCCATCACATGCTTAACAACCTCACATCTCTGAAACATACAAATACACACCCAGCTGAGATTTGGCTCATTTAAAAAAAGAAATTGTTAACCCCTAAATGAAATTTAAAAGAGAAGAAACTCTTTTCCATTAAATGAAGCTCCAGAATTGACAAAAACAACAATGCCAACCATAAACTTCCATAAATATACATTTCTCATGTTTGTATTACAAAGCTTCAGAAACCATCCAATAATTTTGTAAGTAATGACTGTAATTTGCTAGAAATATTCCCCTCTGCTGTCAAATCAAATTTTTGTTACCATATATTGGTAAAATTTAAGGAATAGGTAATACATGGAATAGCTCCAATACCATAGTTAGATTTTTTTTTTTACTTAAAAAAAAATAATCTTTTTTTACAGTAGCTTTCCTGTCTCTCAATCAGTAGAGTATTGGTGTTTACAACACCAAGGTCATGGGTTCGATCCCAGGGAAAGCAAGAACTGATTCAATGTGTTCCTTGAATGCAATGTAAATTGCTTTGGATAAAGTCAAATGCATACATATAAAGTATAAATATAAAGAAATATACTTTTTCTGTACAACTTGGAGCTTGACATCCCCAATCCTATTCACTTTTTAAATAAATGACATAAAGAACAGGATAAGATGAGAGGAGCTTCAATTTGCAGTGCACTATTCCTTCACTCTAGCATATTTAGCAAAAAAAGATGCTAACAACATTAGCATTCCACAAATAATAGAAAACCTGCACACATTAACTGCCACAAAACACAGCAGCAACTGCAAAATCACATACTCTATGAGGGAAAAACTCAGAGTAACTGTTAAAAAGACTGTTCTAAATAGTCTAAATGAGTGCAGTAAGAATGTGAACCGGATATAGTACATTCGCCATGTTGTCATGTGAACTATCAGCGTTAGTTGTGTCACTTCACTTCCATTCACAACTCCTCTCTCATGGCCTCATGGGATAGTAAAGTGTCCACTGGATGCACACTTTGGAATTTCGTAGTTGTGGGCAATTTGGATACTTTTTGTCTCTTCTTTTATAAATACTGTAACTTTGTACATACTATTGTTTTCACACACTGTTTTTGACTACTTTATGCATACTAGGATGCAGCCAGAGTTTGTTTCATTTTTGGTTTCGCTTGTAATAATGAAATATAAGGGAATTTAGTTGGTCAAAAAGGATTTACATTATTGTGGTGGAGAACAGCCACAGCTCAGCTCTGAGCCACCATTCAGCAAGTAGGAAACAGAGAGCGGGGAAAATCTCTACGGGCCAGTCCCACTGCACATTAAAACTCAGCGAACAGGAAACAGTCCTAATTAAGAGCTCAACCTGGCCAACGGGAAGAAAGGCGCTTTAGACGCTATACTCTTTCCCTGCCAAACTCGTTCACCTGCTTCGCATCGAGAAAGAAATAAAGAGTGTGTCAACAGAGAAAAGAATAAACCTGTTATGAAAGTAGCAAAATATCAGAACAGGCAAAAACTTTCCATACTCTGAGAAATACTGCTCATGTGGGTGTACATCAAGTGCACGGCTGTCTGTGACTGTGTGTGTCGTATATTTTGTATTAATAACAGGCTGTCACTTCAGAGGGGATAATAAGACCCCCGGAGGGTGAGGGGTGGGCATACGGACACACTCAAAAACACACACACACATACACAGTGCAATCCTCTCCTCTCACATTACACACACTGTCTCCCTGTTCCAACATGACATCACTCCTCCCTTTCTATTCCTTGCAGTCTCTTCTCTTTTTCTCTCTCTATTTCATCAGAATCCTCCACTATCGTTCTCTCTCTGAACTAATAGACACCAAACACACCATCACTGACGTTACTAGAGAACCTCAAGACTAAATACAGTGGAGTTAACTTATCTCGAGTCACTGTTAACGCGCCAATACTATTAAGTCGACGTTTTTGAAGAGGAACCACCAAACTCCCTATTTGTCTTAGTATTTTTGATTCTTTAATGTCGATTCCTTAATGTCGCCGAACACTAGTATCTCGAGCAAAAAAGAGGGACAAAGTCGTCACTTCACATGGTTATCTCGTGAGTCATGAGCGCAACTAGTTCTCAGCGCCGCGCAGAACTCTCGTGAAGTGAAAGCACATTCACGTTCTTACGAGAGCTGCCGTGGGTCCATCCTCATCCCAAAGCCTCATCCGCTTCTGTGCGCACTTCTCTGATTTGATTGGTCTTCTCAAATATTTTGACATTGGTCAGTAATGAGCGGTAACGATCAATGAGTATGAGGCTTAGATGAAAGAACACACACACACACACACACACATACACACACACACACATCCTGCTTTTGTTCTGAAGTGCGCTCTGCTCAGCGCCGCTGCGGAAACACGGTTATTGAAAGACGGGATGAAGCTGAATTTGTTGAGAAAGCACATTAGACAGGCAGAATGCAAGAAAGTATGCAATCTAGTACAGCATTATGACCTCACGAATATATTATGACTGTTTATGCTGTGAGCAAAATTGTGTTTCCAATGTTGGAGAATATAATTAAAGGTTTGTATCGAGAATTGAAGGTGTTTTTTATTGTATACTGGTAAATCTCTGTTAGTTGGTGCACATATGCCTTTTGTTGTTAGCAAACATATACATTGTATGTACATTTTTATAGCTTGCCGATCGCTTCAAACAAATCGCCATATTGGGTGTTGGTTATCTCGATAAACGGTTATCTCGACGCCTTTTTGCAACCCTAGAGGCCGTCGACATAATCGAACTCCGCTGTAATTTTAAGAAGTTCATACTTCATACTCTCCTTGCATATAATGTTATAGCATCACCGTGTAATCTAAAGTCTCATTGTGACTTCAAACATTTAAAAGAAGTACATAATGAATTCTAGAACTGAATTTACTCTTGAAACACGAGCAGAATTTACATAAACTGTCAAATACAACTCAGTGCAACCATTCATGCAAGAATAGTTTTGATAATGATTTTATCATTTAGCTTGTTTTTAATGAATGAGACCTAATTGTAAATTGTATACAATATATGCAATGTACTTTAGATTAGAATCTAAGAGAAAATTCTTGAAGAATTCTAGAAGATTTTGTCAAGACGTTTCTAAATTTTAGGAAGTGATGTTCAGAAACAGATCATTCTAAAAGTTTCTTTTTTCTGGAGTGACATTCAGTGCAACTGGTCTCGCCGGAGTGAACCGGGGAACTGGTCTCGCCGGAGTGAACCGGGCAACTGGTCTCACTGGAGCGGACTCTGGATGTTGGGACCTGATAGGGGAAGAGTTTTTCAGCGCCATCCGGATGCAAATAACAGCAGGATTTGGCACTTTCGCTCCCCGGTGCTGTTTGAAACCAACTTTCCTCCCATCTGGAGGGATGGATGAGATGGTCCCAAAATCAAGAGATGTAGAGATTTGATTGGAGACTTGGGGCGAGTTGGAGGCTTACAGGGTGAGTCTGGATGAGGGTTAGCATGGTCCTCTTTAACCTCAAAGTCAGAACCAGTTAGGCAGTGGATGAGGTTGAGGGAATCAATTAAAGGTGAATCACAACAACCAGGCAAATCCAGGAGACTGGGTCTAAATCACCTCATCATCCAGTCCCATCTGGAAGCGGGCAGTAAGGGTAGCATTGCTCCAACTCGCCAGATGGGAAAGTTCAATAAACTCCTCCACATACCGTTCCAGAAGACCACCATCTTGACGGAGGGAGAGGAGTTTGTTTCAGCCACTCTAAGTCACTCTAGTCTTGTTAGGTCCATTCTTGTGTCACGTTTGCATGTGTAGAAGCAGCACGAATAGGAAGGAACTTCAGGATAAATGTCTTTTAATTTAAAAAAACTCAGGAGACTAGGGAAATAGCAGAAACAGACAACATTATATGAATGAGAACGGACAGGAAATGAAGGAGAACACAGGGTATAATTACAGGACCAAACACAGGGAACTATAGAGGTAATTAATGAGGCACAGGTGAAGGAGATGGTTAACCAGGTGATAGACAGGACACAAGTGACTGGAAGAAAAACAAAGAAGCGCATGGGTTGAAACTGAACCAAACTCAAACTATTACAAAGTATAAGCATAACCACAGTAAGCTCTAGAACACAGTCTAGATCTTGATAATAATAATACTTATTTTTAGATTCTGGATATGGATATTCAATAGAAAGTCTAACATACATTCAACAAAGAACATAACCTAGAAAAAGATTCAACAAGACACACAGTTCTGGTTCAGCGCATTCTTTAACACAATTTAGAGGGGAATTCCAAGAATTCAAGAAAATCTAGAAAGTATTTTACATAAATATTTAATTCAACCTTTCTACTGCTGTCCTAAACATATTTTGTAATCATAGCAAGTAGGAGAAATTATAAAGTGTATTGCAGATTAAACGCCACTATAAGCACACTCATCTATCTCTACATGCCCAACTGAAGTGACTTCAGTGTAAGAGGCTTGACTACCACTTCAGCGAGGGAGAGAGACGAGAGCCAGAAAGAGAGCGAGAGAGAGCCAGGCACAGTCAGCCCACTGACTCATATCCTTCCCTTCTGACTCCATTCCAGCAATGATGTAATGCTCTTGGCTTCTAGCAGCCCCCCCCCCCCCCTCCTCAATCTATCTCTCTTTTTAAGTCTACACTCTCTCACATCTCTTTCTGAATACCATGTTCTCTTTCTCTCTCTCTCTCTCTCTCTCTCTCTCCCTCGTTGCACCACACTAACTTGATCATACACTGCAGCAGCGATGGTGCAAAAACGTTTCTCCTTTTCTTTCTTTTTTTACATTTGCTGTGTGAATGTAACCAAAACAGCCCAGGGCATGGTTCCAGCCGCTGGGAGACGGTGGTGCGGTCTCTATGGCAATGGGCCTAAACAGCGGGAGAAACAGAGAGAGGCCAAACAGCTTGCAGCTGCCTGGCGCTCCGAGTAAACACAGCACAGGACCTGCCCCTGATTTACCACTTTAATCACACTCAGATAGAAATAGTGAGAGAGAGAGAGAAAGAGGGCTTGCCATGGGCTCAAGGACTGTAGAGTGGGTAGAATCATATGAATCTGATCAAATAAATCAAGCTGAGAAGGGCTGTGAGGCCCTGAGTCTCATTAAAGACTGGTGGGGATGGGGCGTTGAAAAAGCGCCATTCGGGAAGAGGGACTTCATTGACAGGCTGTGGTAACATAAATTGAAGGCCCGCGTAAAGTCAAAGTCTGTCAATGAGAACAACGGCGAGAGACTTATCTTGGAATACCTCGGGGCAAGCAAGCATGGCACAGCTCACCACAAAGCCCCAATTATGCACGGATACATCTCTCATCGCTGCCGGCTGAGAGAGAAAGACAGACAAACACAGAGTGGTTTGGCTCAGGGCCAGCCAGTTGTTTCTTCTCATGACTGAAACTATGCTGAGAGATTTCCAGCATAACTGACTGAGAGAGATTTCAGGCTCCGCCCCCACCTGTCCGTCAAAGTCATCACACTGAGACCAGCATGATTTGAATCTGTCCCATGGCTTATTGATAACACTCTTACGGTTAGTTCACACCAAGGACGATAACCATAAAGATAAAGATAATATTCATATTACTATTTTGCAGAAGACTGAAATGGCATTGTATTGTAAAATGTACGTTTTGCAAAAAAATGCAACTTTTAAAAAATACGTACAACTTAAATGCTTTACGAACACTTCATTGAGACAGTTCACACCAAGGACTACAATTGTAATGATAACTGTGAAGTTTTAATAATCATTCTAATTTTATGCCACTAAGAATGATTTTGTTGGAATCACTTTAAGACAATTTTTTCAACTGCTAATGAATGAATTACAAACAAACTAACCTAATCAAATCTCTTTTTTTCTTTTCTTTTTCTCTGCAAATTACACTACAAATTGTCAGCATAAAGTTTGTGTAAAACCAGCTGATCATCAGAGAATCCAAAAACCATGTTGTGCTTCAATAAAAACAAGAACATATAACCTTTTGTATAAAACATTGTATACGCATTGGTCACAAAATTTGGTTACTTTAAAAAAATGAAAATGCATGCACTAGAAATAGTGTGATGTGTGCAACCAACAGACAGTATGCCATCCCATAATGCCTTAAAAAACTGAGAAGCCATCAGATTTTAAAAGTTGAAAATAAAAACGGTAATGAACTGTGACTGTGAAGAGAACTACCCAGAAATATTTTTGTATTTGTTACACAAAAAAAGTGTTTTACCTTTAAAAACTTTTTTTAATTTGATTTTGCATCCCAAATGTTCAAAGTGATCTCAGATTTAAACCCCAAAGTAAACCTGTCCCTGTTATTTATATCCATATAAAAAAACGTTATTAAAGTCTTTCAAGTCCACCTGATCACTTGATTTTCTCTTGCCTATCCAGCCTACCAGATCCCTTCCTCTTCCCCTACTCCATTCTTTCATATCCTCAATCAAGGATCCCTGTCTTCAATCCACCCCTGATCCCTCTCTTCCTGTCTTCCTGTTGTCTACTCTGAGGGTATATCTCTCACTCTCACTCTCTCTCTTTGCAGGAGTATGTGTGCGTTTCTACATGTGTCTGTGTGGCGGACGAGGATGACACAGTGGTGCTGGAATGAGAGGAGCAGGGCCTGGGCGTTCCTCTCCAAACGCACTATTAAACCCTACGCCGTACACAATGAGCTCACTTTAATTCAGCTCAGATGTACATCCTGCCCGTCTGTCTTCTCTCTCTTTCTGTTTCCTTCTGTCCTCTGAAATGCTTTATTTCTCAGACATGCACAAGACATGCACACTGACTGCATATCCAAAAGATGCCACCCTACATGGAAAGATCATCTCAGGGTGGACGAACGCAAGTTTTGGCTTACTCTGTAAGACATAATTAGCTAAAACATCAACCATAGTTTGTTTTTTTCCCATCAGAGGGGTCACAGAGTTTAAATTCTAAGGATGAGGCTTTGTGTTTTTGATCAATGTGATTGAAAGCAGTCTGTGAAGAAATCGATGACGTCTGTGTTTTGGCCCACAAGAGGAACTGGAGGGGGGTGGGGGAGGGTATGAGAGGGCCCTCCTATGCAGCCTCGTACAAAAACAACACTGCACGCTGCCTCGGCTAGGGTGAATCAGAGTCCCAAAGAGCAAGTATCAAGTTTTGACAGGTTGGAGGCATAAGTATGTGAGCATTTCAATTCGACAATGTCCTAAGAGAACGATAATCAAGGAAACAAGGAGGCTCCGTTGTCTTTCTTGTCTTTTATATGAAGAGAAAAAAAGATAGAGACAAAGTTGAAAATCAGTCATCAGGAGAAATAAATATCCCAATTACAGGAAACAAAGTCACAGCTGTGAGATATAAAGTCTTGTTGTGACATATAAAGTAAAAATTATAAGTATAATCACATGCAAAGTACAAAGGGAGATATTTATATGGTTTAATTTATATATATGTCAAATTGTAAGATATATAGTTGTTACCCAACTTTAGTGTTTTGTTCTTCGCCCGTATTTAAATATAAAAAATATATAACACATTTTTTTCCCCATAATTTGAGGATTCAATCAAACTTGTCAAGTTATCTTATAACAAGTATCCTCTCTGGGCATCACTGTTGGCTACTGTAGTCACAGTCATAAGCTAATTGTGGAATAAAGTTTAAAGTCTGGCATACAGTCATATTGTGAGACATCAATTTGCAATAGTGAGATATAAGGTTGCCATTAGGATTACATTAAATAAATCTCCCAGTTACAGGAAATTGAATTGAATCAGAATACTCATTCATATACAAGCAAACAATCACAGATGCAGAAAGTGCAGTGATTGTGACGTGTGGCATCATCCCACAGGAGCTGAAAAGATCCTTAAGGTTTAATCGTATTTGTGTTCTACCCAAGTAAATTATTTTCACAGTTAGTACATTAGCAAGAGCTGTTAGTAAGTCATAGGCCAAATAATATACAGGTCAAATGACAATGGCATGGCAGGTGAATACTAGCAACTGTATACCAACAAAATGTACTTCATCAGTGGTCGAGAAGTTCTCATCAAATTCAAAGGATTTCGGACGCAACATCTCTAACGGCTGAAATATGGCTCACTGAACCACTGCATCACATGCTGCAGAGCACAGCTTCCTTTTCAACCACCAAAATACCTCACAATCTTCCTGTTCTTTATGGGTGTGAAAACCATCTCTTCTTAAGTTTAGAGGTGTGAAAACATACATGCACTCAAACTGCACGCACTGCAATGAAGTGAGTGGTTCGGGTTTGTTTTAATGGCATCACATTCGCAGTGGAGCTACAAGAACTTCCTGCAGCCTCATGGAGGTTTGCACAACTTTTTAATAGTGCAAAATGCATTATTTGTCTTACTTATATGAGAGGAAGAGACTGTTTGAGGTGGGGAAACCGATGGAGAAAAATAAAATTAATACGCTTTTCCTTTTGTCAGCCCGGGGAAGTTTTGCCTGATTCTTTAGTAACAGAAAAGGAAGTGCTATACAAAGGACTTATTTTGGATTTGTGAAGTTAAGTATAAAGTATACTTATCCCACAAATAATATACTTCAAAGAAACACACTTAAGTGTGAATTAAATGTAATGTTTTCAAGTGCCTAAAAGCATGTAATATGTAATTGATTTCAAGTGCATCATAAATTAAGTTCATATTAAATGCTATTAGTTGAACTTTTCAATGATTTTTTTAAACCACTTAAGTGGGACTTAAATATTTGAGCTGAATGAAACACGTGGCAGAACAAACTCAAACTGTAATAAAACACAATTAAGTTGAAATCAAAATCAATTATTTTATATGCACTTAGGTATATTACATCAAAATAATAAAACTTATGTAAAACACTATTAAATAATACAGAATTATTTCAAATGTGTTTAAGAAAAACAAAGTGCATTTTTAAAAAGTGCACTTAAGTATGTTAAGAAATACTGTCATTAAAGTGTACTCTTTTTAAGCACACTTAAGAGGCCTCTAACTGTAATTGTAATATATTATCTGGAAGTGCACTTTAAAAAAAGGGTGCTTGTTATACAGTGGTTCAAGTTGAATGTTAAGAATATTTGTTTTATTTGTTGTTTCACAGGAAACGTTACACTGAGCTGTTCCTGATAATCATATTTATATGGCAGGAATGACAGTTTGCCTTGCCATCCATGTTTCAACAAAAACTGTCTGCGTGGATCACCAGAGCGCAAGAAGAAAATAACTATTGTTCTCCCACATCCGTCTCTCCTTCGGTGTGTACGGCCACTAGTTACATATAGTATTCGCCATTACCAGTAATGTTCTCCAACCCCTGGACTCTCTTATCATTCAGTCAAAGAGGTTCAGCCCCCCCTCATAGTGTTTTATCTCAAGCGACTGACTATGTCTAACATATTTAACACTGACATGACTCAGGAACAGATGTTAGTAATTCACATGCAGCAAGCATTCAAATCATTTAGATCACCTTTTCCCCTTTGAATAGCCATGACATTCAGATTCCCTGTGCTCTGTCTTTTCATTGTCCCTGTTTCTGTCAGTCCAGAAGGGTCTTTTAACTTTTTTTTTTGCCAAATTGCTTCTCTGTGGTTCTCCAACCCCCTTCCTACCTCTCTGAGGAACTGTATTCCCTCCTGAGCAGCTGGTTTATGCTGGTTGGTGCGAGTCTACCATGTGAACCGGCACACTGTAGCCATGCAAAACCTAGCTAGTCGATTTTTGATCAAGGTTAATCTAGTTAAAGAGATAGTTCACATCAATCATTTTCATCAATACAAATGAAAGTCAATGGGGTCCATTGACTTTAAAAATGTCTTATAACAAATTAAGTCGTACAAAATGTCAAAATGGTGAGTAAACTAAACTAAACTTTTTAACTATCCCTCAAAAATATACAGTATATTAGCATCTGATCTTGGGGACTAGTGTTCAAAACACAGCATATGCCGGCCTTTTTAGCAGGGCTGGTGTGAATAAAGGGAAAAAAGCAAAAGGAACACTGGGATAATCACAGGAAAAGTTGGGGGTTGAGGGTCCTTGGGTTTCACAGCTGTGGGCCCCCGCCTGAGCCCTGTTAAGCAGGCAGACTTGAGGAAAGCCAATCTTAATTGATTCCAAGCCTCCAAAGCTCTTCGGCAAACATGGCGGAGCAATGAAAATGACTTGTTATCCTAATTCAATGGACGCAGGATAACTCTGTCAATCTCCACATCCCAAAAAACCCAGAAAGCAGATGGACTCTGGATTAAGCTTAATGCAATCATTCACAATCGCTGTACAGTTAATTACATTTGTTAAATTGGGGGGGGGGGGGGGCAGAAAATGTCTTGGTTTTAACAATTTTAATACTAAGTAAATGTACAATTTAGTACAATTTGCTCAATTTTTAGTACAAAGTACAATTTATTTTATTTTAGGGTTAGTGTGAGTAAGTTCTGTTACCGGTGTGTGTGTGTGTGTGTGTGTGTGTGTGTGTGTGTGTGTGTGTGTGTGTGTGTGTGTGTGTGTGTGTGTGTGTGTGTGTGTGTGTGTGTGTGTGTGTGGGCTAATGTTATGGTGGCAAAATTTCCCCAGGAAGATGGCAATATCCAAAATCCTTGTGGAAATTAGGAAAACGGCTTTTAAATTATACTGTTATGTTTTTTTGAACATGCAAAAATGCAGAAGGTTTTCTGTGGTGGGTTTAGGGGTAGGAGATAGAATATACAGTTTGCACAGTATAAAAATAATTAAGTCTATGGAAAGTCCCCATAAAACTTGTGCGTGTGTGTGTGTGTTGCTCATTCTGATTCTGATAATTTAACTATATTTCTCTCAAAAATGGGAACCATACATTCTTGGAAAGCAGAGGAGCTGAGTAATCGAGAAATCTGCCAACAATAAAACATATATAGTAGGTGAGTGGATTGCGTACTAAATTAATAAACCTTATATGGCGTTCATACAATAGCCTCTAAATAGCGAGTCTTCTCTGATCTTCTTTTATTGATGAAACCATGTCACATATATATAGGTGACGTCAGTTCGCCATAAAAAGCTTTAACATTCCGGCTACTGTGATGTAACCCTGTCATTCGATACACCAATTTTTAAGCCAAATTTATGATTCACCCCCTTTTCTAGGAATAGTGTAATATTTAGACACTAACATTTCACAACAGCAGAGTATTTCTAAATCACGCACGTCAATACAGCATCATTCAGGAGTTTTAGCTAAAACGTGGCATGATTCTTCCGTTCAGAGCAGCAGGAAGAGAAGATTAAATGGTTTGTGGACAGAGGCACTAACTGGCCTCGATGGCTTCCTGCGGGAAGTGGAGTTTCTGTGCGGAGGGGATTGAAAGCCTTTTTTTCCCGCTGAGGTGGACATTTCCAAACACACTGATACACGCTTCCATAGGCTGACCCCTGACCTCCACAGTCCCCGTAACAAAACAATTACTCTCACATTTGTGGAGTCCTGGGGAGTTGCAGTTTTCAATGGACATCAACGAAGATGTAACAAAAAAAAATTTATTATAAGAAGATCTTCAAAAAAGGGTTAGAAAGACTATGCTTGTGATTGGATGAATCTCACATGTCCAGGTCACACAACACACATCAAAGGCAGTACAACAAAATACTACCTATTTATGAAACAAAATAGAAGTTTAATTTAATAAAATGTATATTTTTAAAAATAGCTAGCTTCAAAGGTAACATGTAGTTATGTGTATTTTGAGTTTAACTAAAATACAAAAAGCTAAGAAAAAATATAGTTTTTTTTAAACATACAAATGACAAAAGCACATGTGAAAAGTGAAAACAGAAAATATACAAATAAACTTTAAATCAGAATAATAAACAAAAAAAAGACTATTCCATATTTCAAGCTTGATTTGAGGGTGAAATGTGACCCATCGGTTCTTGACAAGTTTCATGAGATTCACTAATTACTTTAAGACTAACACAGCTTCTTCCAATAAAATATACAGTTTCCATAAAAGTCCAAGGACTTTAATATCTGAGCTGCATGAGTGTCCATCCATAATGAACACTATAAACTGTTTCTTTACAGCTTTCGCACATGCACACCCACGTTCCAACACAAAAACAGCATGGACGTTGCATATGCTCTGCATGAATTCATATTCACCTCTCATTTCTAGCCTGAAACACAGCAGAGCATTCATAGCAGCCTTCAACATTACTGCCGTTGACCCTGCAGAAACCCTTGTCACAAAGCTCTTGTGAGTACTGTGCCGATACTGTGCCAAATCAGTGCATTTTCCATCCCTCATTTACAGACTTACCACACATTGTTTTGATTGTTTTCCAATATTCGAGTGTCTACCAAGGAAAGTTAGTGCAGCAAAGAAAGGAGAACTAACTAGTTTCTCTAAGTCTATTATCCTCTCTCTCTTTCTTCGCATGTAATTCCATCCCTTTTCAAGAACAAATGGACTGTCAGACCATCAATCAACTTGACTGCCAGGCTTTCCATCCAATATTCACAAGCTGTCCAATCTGAGCACCTACCTCACCTATCCCGTCTCACATTGCCATAGAGTATGCCTAAATACACTTCAGAAAAATAGTCAAATATATGAGATATAAGCAGACATTTAGTAAAGCGAGTTATTGTGTTACAGCCTACCAATAGGATCTGAAAAACGCATCCATTTATCAACTTGCTAAGAGACAGTTTTATCATAAAACATCTTGTTTATGAAAATCTGGTGTTATGTGCAATAAATCTGTGATTTTGGAGAACTGAGCCTCTAATCTGCATCCTAAATCTCTACCACTTCTGAAAATGATAGCGTCCTCTCCCTGCGGCCCGTCGTGTGTTTGAGAGTGTGTTTCGGGTGGTGATTATACTGCAGACAGCACACATTCTGATGCAACAAAGAGACGGAGAGAGAGAAAGAGGGAATAAGACTGTTGGGGAAAAAATAAAGACAGGTCAGTAGTGGGATGTGTTTGCGTAAGAGGGGCGTCATCCCAAAAAGCTGATATCCCCACCAGAGCTGCACCACTGATGTCATCACTGTGGGACACACCCAAGCTGGTTACATGACAGAGTCACTGCAGGGACAACTGGAGAGATTCACAAACACACACGAACTGCAGAGAACATGCAAAGAGTGCTACAATCTTTCCAGGAATGTGAGAATGTGCTCTTTCAAGGACACTTTGCTGTTTGCAAACTGATCAAATGCCAGATCTTTCATTGCACTTAATGGTTTCGAGAAGCATTTCTATCATGTAGTCAGCGGTGTGCTTTTTTTAAATGGGTCAAAGTGTGTGAGAATGTTAGCGAGTGGATATGAAACAGAAACTTTACACACTGACCGTGTGAAGTGCAAAACCTCAACAATCTTCCCTTTGCCTTAATCTAGTCTCTGGGTTTAATGTTCAGGGCTTAACATTCACAGATTTTTTTTATTCTTTATTGACGTTAACACCCGCCAACCCTCCAAATGCGGGTGCGGAACGCTAGTGGGAACCATATGCAAATGGGAACCATAGTGGCGTGTAACCCAGTCTCTCAGTTGAAGTCTTTTAAAAAGGCATTTGAAATAATAAACAAAGTTCAATGTAATGTTGTCAAAAATATCGATTTTCAACACATATTGATCCTGACATAACGCTTCCGATACTTATGGTTCAAATCGACACAAACAGTGTGTCAGGTCTTAAAGTGACAGCAGCCTAATAAACCTGCTGCCAAATTATGAGATGTTAAGAAAAATGTCTATATGGCAGTTTCCCCCCATGGTATCGTAAAATTATGGCCAGTGTAAGTGTGAGTGGCTGGTGAGCCACAGCCACAGTGGCTGGTGAGCAAAAAATTGAGTCAAGCCCTGTTAATGTTGTTTTGAAAGTCACTCTGGCTAAAAGTCATAAGGCTGAGTGAATGTTAACTTTTTATTTTTGGATGAACTGTCCCATTAAGGGTGTTTAGATAGTGGGATCAATTACCATTTCACATCCATATACACATGCACAGCTTACTTAAAAAAAAATAATAATTCAAAACCTTTCAAAGCAAGCAAAGAGCTATGAAGTAACGGATACTTATAAAAACTCCATTCCAAATCCAAGAATCCAGCTGTTGTGCACTGCTGTCCACATGACAGGACACACAAATCTGACTTAGACTCAAACACAGTCTTTTGAAGAACATAATCACTACTCCTCCGCCTTGTACAAGCCAAGTGTTGTATTCTGATAGGAGGAATGCAAACAGCAGCCTGGACCTTGGACTAATATCAAACTATCAGCCTTTGTCTATTGAACTCTGTAGAGATGACAAGCAACTAATAATATTTATTCGGGTCCACAGAACTGCAGTGATGAGAGGGCGACTTACCCAATCTGTCTGTTGGTGGAAGGGGCTTGAGTGATGACAGAACTGGACTGGGGCGAGGGCAGTGCCTGCTGGATCACTATGCTGCTGTCGTGGTTGGCCATTCTTGAGTGGGTCTGCTGGTGCTGGTTAGGGCCTCCCTGCCCATGAAGAGTGATATTCTGTTGAGAAACACAAAGGGTAGGGTGGGGGTCGTGAGCACAAGGGTAAAGTATAAACTGTCAATGTATTGAAAATTAACTAAACTAGAAAAAAACAACTACAAAACAAGTCAACACCCAACTACTAAGAGCAATCAAATGTAAAGATTCATTGTCTATTGTCAATATTTTAGTGATGTATGTAGTACACCTTAAACAGAAGTAAGGTGTTTAACTGCTTTTTATACGTTGTGACCAAATCTGTGTGAGGAAATTGTGTGGATTCCTATTCAAGTGATTTGATTTTGACCATGAAAATGTGTCAAACAGCGGCATGATCACACCACAAGAATGTAGAACTATAACTAGAAAGCAAAGCATAAACTCAGCTAACAGGGAACGCTTTCAGACCTTTGGCTAATATTCTGACATGGTTCTCTCAAAGTAATGAATAAAACGTTACTAAAACGTTCATTCAAAGTTGTCTAGTCTTTAATAATGTTCTCAAAAGGTTAGCACAAAAACACTATATTTATGCATCGTTTATGGAAGCTTTTTTAAAACATTGCTAGTACTTGTTTCATAATGTTTAAATGTAACATTCTAATAATATTTGCTAAATTATAAAAATTACATTTTCATAACTTAATGTGAATGTTCAACATTTTTAGAACATTTTTGTTAGCTGGGAAGTAATGACTGAACTTCACATATAGCAGCCTCTAGAAAAGAAGATTATTGGTCAGAAATTTAAGTGTGAATTAAAATTTTCAGTGTGACACCATTGTGAACCCGAGCTTATGCATGCATTTGCTGTAGCAGATAGAGTAATTCTAAGAGATGAAGAAGGGAAATATCTGTTGAGGGCCATTCCTTGAAGGCACAATTTAAAGTTTTAAAACCCAAGTCAAGGTAGAAGTGCTGCAGTTGAATTATTTTTGCAGGCCAATTCTCTTATGAATTTTGAAGCCTAAATTCAATCGCCAGAAGTAAAAAGCTAAACATAGGCTATAAATAAACTACACTATGATCATTCATTCGGCATATGTGGCCGAACCTGAGCCCTGCACTTTTGTATTACTTCGTTGATTGTCATCATGAATTTTGACAAGTCTTTATTTGAAAAATATTGTCCCTGAAACTTTGAGTTAAAACAGTTTCCAAGAATGTGATTACAAACACAATGAGGCTGCAGCGTACTAGAGAGTAAATGACTTTTCCAAACAAAAAACCCTTTGCTTTCAGGCCGATGGAACCAGAAGTGCCAAAATGTACAAAAATACTGTATAATATCCCTGCAGCACTCTACAACTTTAATATGAATACTTACAGCACAGCAATATTTTAACACATTTAACATTTGGTTAAACTGAACTGTGTATATAGTTAGTGAATAAGTAACTATATACTTTATTTTGTGATAAATTATTATTATTAATAATTATAAGTATTATTATTAGAAGCACAGAATCTAACTTGCCTAAGAATCCTTTATGCACATGAGATTCTAAACAGGTAAACCTACATTTGCTTCTACATTTGATTTTAGTACATTTCCTTTAAGAGAAGCAAAGCAGAATTCTCTGAAAGGGCTCTGGGTGATACATCCATCTCACCTGTCTTTGCCCGAGCTCAGCAAAAGTCCTGCTACAACCTGCTGCTTGCTGACTTGGCATGGTGCACTAACCCTAAACCTCAAGTGTAAACTCCCCAGATAAGCAGACACCATTAGTTTATTTACAGCACGGCTGTCATGCAAACAGTAGAGTGGTGGTCAATGAGGCCAGACGACGTCGTGATGTTATTTCTAAAACAGTTATTAGGGTCAAAGCTGTTAACATATGTCATTGTGAGACCTCAACGAAGCATGATTAAAAACACCCACAATAGTTTGGTTATCATCTTGGCTTCACGATTACCATCCCAGTTAGCACTTTGAAATATACCTTTGAGAAAGCTTGAGAAAGTTTCTTTAAATTCCCTAGATGGTTTATGAGGTCAACACTGGTCAACTAGTGGTGCAGAAATGACAGAACTCGCGATAGTCCTCGAGCCGAGTGAGCTGCATTCCAGCCCAATAAAGAGCAACCTACCTGATAAAAGGGAATTTCACTTTGACTTTCTAGCAAGGTTCTCTCAAAGTAATGTACAAGCGTTGTTCCAGAAACATTAACAGAACGTTTGTTCAGTTATCAGGTCTTTAATATAGTTCTCAATTAAACATTTAAAAAGCTGGGCGCTTTGAACATGCAAAGAGCATAACTTTATGGGAACATTTTTAGAACATTTTGGTAACACTTTATTTTGAACTTTATGTTAATTAGCTGTCATTAGAGTATTAGTATTATGGCGTTAGTATTAAGACTACATGCTTAATATCTGCAAACACTTTAATTAGATGGTCCCCCAACAGATAGTCTACAGATTATAAGTAACTTTAAAACTACATGTCAGCTTATTCTAACTTGAACCATAACCCTAACCCAAAAGTCTACTAATACTCCAATGAGAGTTAGTTAACGTAGTTGCAAATGAATGAGTTAGTTGACATGCAGTTAGTAGATTTTATAAAGTGGACTATTGAAATAAAGTATGTTTTGTTAGGAATGTCATGGAACCTCATAAGTAAATGATTTGAGTCGCTTTCAATGGAGTTTGGAATTAAGATTGCAAAGCTAAAAAAGCAATACTCCAAGCATAAAATATAGAGCTCACACAATCATTGGTATGTTAATCAATTTTTAGATTCTGCTGAAATTCTGTTAGGTGTTGCTAGTGGTTCATGACAAATGACATGACTCACTTTTAACATGTAGCAAGAAAAACAGAAATAGCTATAAAAGTTCTGTTCCATAGCCTATGAGCTGCATCCCAGCGTACTGCTTAGTAAAGAGCAGCTAAACATAGTAACTGATCTGAGACTCTTTCAATAGAATCTGACATGCTGCTAACCTAACAGCGCAATACTATAATTAGTATAAAATATATAGCACACACAAAAATACGGTATATCAATACACTCACCAAAAGGATTAACACCTGTTCAATTTCTCATTAATGCAATTATCTAATCAACCAATCACATGACAGTTGCATCAATGCATTTAGGGGTTGGTCCAGGTCAAGACAATCTCCTGAACTCCAAACTGAATGTCAGAATGGGAAAGAAAGGTGATTTAAGCAATTCTGAGCGTGGCATGGTTGATGGTGCCAGACGGGCCGGTCTGAGTATTTCACAATCTGCTCAGTTACTGGGATTTTCACGCACAACCATTTCTAGGGATTACAAAGAATGGTGTGAAAAGGGAAAAACATCCAGTATGTGGCAGTCCTGTGGGTGAAAATGCCTTGTTGATGCTAGAGGTCAGAGGAGAATGAGCCGACTGATTCAAGCTGATAGAAGAGCAACTTTGACTGAAATAACCACTCGTTACAACCGAGGTATGCAGCAAAGCATTTGTGAAGCCACAACACGCACAACCTTGAGGCAGATGGGCTACAACAGCAGAAGACCCCACCGGGTACCACTCATCTCCACTACAAATAGGAAGAAGAGACTACAATTTGCACGAGCTCACCAAATTTGGACAGTTGAAGACTGGAAAAATGTTGCCTGGTCTGATGAGTCTCGATTTCTGTTGAGACATTCAGATGGTAGAATCAGAATTTGGCGTAAACATGGATCCATCATGCCTTGTTACCACTGTGCAGGCTGGTGGTGGTGGTGTAATGGTGTGGGGGATGTTTTCTTGGCACACTTTAGGCTCCTTAGTGCCAATTGGGCATCATTTAAATCCCACGGCCTACCTGAGCATTGTTTCTGACCATATCCATCCCTTTATGACCACCATGTACCCATTCTCTGATGGCTACTTCCAGCAGGATAATGCACCATGTCATAAAGTTTGAATCATTTCAAATTGTTTTTTTTGAACATGACAGTGAGTTCACTGTACTAAAATGGCCCCACAGTCACCAGATCTCAACCCAATAGAGCTTTGGGATGTGGTGGATTGGGAGCTTCATGCCCTAAATGTGCATCCCACAAATCTCCATCAACTGCAAGATGCTCTCCTATCAATATGGGCCAACATTTCTAAAGAATGCTTTCAGCACCTTGTTGAATCAATGCCACGTAGAATTAAGGCAGTTCTGGGTCAAACATGGTGTTCCTAAAAATCCTTTAGGTGAGTGTACATTTTTTATTACACTGACCTATTACTTAACTCTATTTATGTATTGCATTATCAGCACTATGGCAAGTGGCAGAACAATAGTTTAGAGATTTTTGCTAAGCTAAGTTAAGTTGAAAGTAGCTTAAAGTTATGTTTCTAGGTTTAGAATTTCCTTAAATCGAGATATTACAAGACATTAAGTTACCACAAAGTTTCCAAGATTTTGGAAAAGCATCACACATCAGAAGCAAAACTATGATGCTTTAAAATACTGCTTTTGTAGTCAGCTCACGTGGTATTGAAAAAGACCAAGAATGTGTGATCGTCTGGGTGAAATGTGATATCCAGAAAAACAACGCTCTTTATGAACACAACTGTCAGTGTGAAGCTCAGGTGCCAAATCTGATCTCTGGGTGTATCTTTATCTGCTTCAGCTATGGAGCTGCCGTGTATGTGTGTGATCTGTCTAAAGCTGGGAGTTTTTGGTGTGTTATTGTCATGCGGCATGGGGTATTTGTGACAGCCACTGTTAGCATTGGGAATCCTAGTGGTGAGAGCCATACTATAACCTCACCTGTTTGCTGTCCTCCTCCTCCTGAGCCTTGCAAAACTCCTGCTCGATGGAGCAGTCCAGCTCGCTGAAGAGACCCACCTCCTCACAGTTCTTCAGGAAGCGCGTTGGAGTGGGCGTCTGGTCTGGAAACATAGAGCTGATGAATATTTAGCAGGAAATATTAGTTTAACATATTAGCTTAACTCTGTAAAATATGCCCAATATGCCCAATTGGTTCAGCATCCTATTTAGTCTAGATCTATTATTACATTGACAATGCAATTCACACATGCAATGACATGGATCTTATATGATGCACATTTTTTAATTTCTGAAATGTATAAAAAGTTTTTGGGGCCATAAAACAATTAGAGTGGTAAAAATTACCTGATATACTACTGTATCTTCATTAACAATAAGTACTTTGTAATGAACAAGGTAACACTTTACAATAAGTTTTAGTTTTAACTAATTATCATTAGTTAACATGAGCTATCAATGAAAAATACTTGTAAAGTATTTATTTTCATGTTAATTTACTAATACATTATTAAAATCTAAAGTCGTATCTGTTAAATGGACCTGAGCTAGCACAAACTAACAATGTATTTCAACAAAAGTATTTCTCATTGATAGTTAATGTTAGTTAATGCATTAACTGATGGGACCGTATTGTAAAAAGATACCATGAAATAAATACTTATTTAGCAGATTGGCATAATCTTTTATTAGTATTTTATGTTAAGCAGTTTTGTTAAAATATTTGACACCAAATCAAAGACATGTGGAGCAACCAATAAGAAAACAGGAAGTTATATCAAAAAAGCTATTGTGATACATCACTCCCCGTCTAAAAAAAAAAAAGGATATTAATAATTTATTATATATGTATAAGGATATTTAAAAAGTTTTAATAATATTTTTTATCACATTTTTTTTACCCAATTTGAAAAGAAATTGTGAGAAAAAAAGACTATAAAACTGAAACTGTAAATAAATACGCTCAGTTAGTGAATTCAACTCCGCGTGAACAAAATTATGAATGTGGTTACCTTGACGACGGCTCTGCATCTCTGTACACTCAACACAAGTTTGCGGTAAATTCCCTAAGCAAGTTGAACCCAACCCAAACAGCTAAATAAAAGCTTCTGGCGGGACCATGTGGTCGTGGCACTAGGATGCATTTCTAACTGTATGCCGTGTCTCTATCCACTCAGGCTGTGATTCTGTCCTTTTCATTATTTACCCTTGTCAAAGTGGCAGATCAGATTTCTGGGATCAGCTTTGGGTTTCTCAATCGCTCCGCATTCATTTACATGCAGGGCCTTCTTTCAGTAACTCGCTTGCTAACGAGGATGCACATGCGTTCCTTCACTCACTACCTCTCGTTTGCTCTGCCTCAAGCACACTGAGAAATGACATACACCTCTTATTGAGTTTGTGGTGGGACGATAATTTCTAGCCACTACTGGAACCACACAACAACTCATTATGTTGTACTTTATCAAACCCACAATGAATACTACAGTCTAGACCAGGGGTCGCCAACCTTTTTGAAACTGAGGGCTACTTCTTGGATACCGATTAATGCAAAGGGCTACCAGTTTGATACACACTTCCGAAATATCAAATTTGCTGAATTTACCTTTAATTATATGTCATTATTAATAATTAATGATATTCATCTATGTTAAGACACTGATCATGTTAATGATTTCTCACAATGATTATACAAGGTAGGAAACCTATCAATATGCAACACTTTATTTCTCTAAATCTCTGCAAGTATTTACATTTTCAAATGATCACTTCTACAAGATTTTTACCAGCCACTAATAATTTAAATAAAAATAGAGGGTGTGCTTTGGGTACATGCAGAAGACTTAGACAAAGTGTTCATGAAATGGTATGGTTTTTATTCAGAAAAATTATTTTCTCCAGTCTTTAGTGAAAGGTGATTTGTTTTTTTCTTTTTTACTATTTCGCCAGCTTTAGAGAACATTCTCTCGCATGGAACAGATGCAGGTGTACACAAAAACAGTTTAGAAAGCTGATATAAATGAGGATATATTGCTTTGAATATACAACACTGAAATGAACTCAATCCACTCTCCTCAACAATAACGCAAATGCAAACACCGTCTACTACAACCCACGGTTTGGTTTCACTTTTATAAGAAATACAACCGCCAGGTTTGAAACCCGTCAACACTGATCGGGCTGTCAAAGCAGTCAGGTGGTTCACTGCCGGAGTGAAGCAGTGTGTTTATCTCAAACGTCATTTTCACGTGACTAGTGACGTAATGATACAAGCTCCGAAGCAGTGGTTCATTGCAAAGCCCGTTCGAGTTTGAAGCAGGCTTCGGAGCGTCGGTGTCAGACGGAACATCACAACAGACGCGCACCATTAACGCTTGCAGTCGCTCAAAATGTTTTTTTTTTTGTTGAAAAATTAGGTGAAATTGAATAATTTTCCGCGGCACACCTGACGATCTCTCACAGCACTGTGCCGCGGAACACTGGTTGAAAAACACTGCTGTATTCAGTGCAGCTCGCTTTTTTTTTAGGTTATCCTATTATGTTAAATTATGTGAAGTGGAGGAGTTAATTTGTGGGTGTGATTTAAAAAAAGGATAGCAAGAAAAATAGATGCAGCTCAGAGCTCACTGGTAAGTAGCGCTATGGTGAGCTATTTTTAGAACAGGCCTGCGGGCGACTCATGTGGTCCTTGGGGGCGACCTGGTGCCCGCGGGCACCATGTTGGCGACCCCTGGTCTAGACTGAACTGCACATCCAGGACGCGTATAATCCCATCATAAGTTTAATTTCATTGTCTGCAGTATCTTGATAGAAGAGGATGAATGAAATACATGTGTTATAAAAATATGCGTAACAAAAAAAAAAGAAAAGAACAATCAGAAAAGAAAAGCACATAAGTTCTGTCAGTTTACTGAAATAAAATGTCATGTTGTGGAAACATTAATTAAAAAGTAACATTACTTTCAAAATATAGCTATTAATAACTCAATTAACTCAAATAATTATATGAAAAAAACTGAAAAATATTGTCTTTACTTTTGACCATTACGGTGCATGAGAAAAAATAAGCAATTACTGTATTTCCTGTTTTTTCTCAATCGCTATGGCTCAGTTCTCAAATGAGATGTTTTTTTCCAAAACAATAAGTTCAAAACTCCGATCAGTTAATTTCTTGTTCACATCGGATTTTAATTTCTTGTTGATTTAAGGAAATTGCATGTGTTTTGTCTACAATCTGCACAATAACTAAATGCACATGTTATGATGTTAAAGAAAGACATAACAGAGTGTGTAAAAATGCACACAAAAAGCAGCTATGAACTTTCAGTTTACATATATATATATATATATATAGATATACAGTATACACACATGTATAGATAAAAATGTTAGCAGCAAATGTGTTTCGCAATATAATATGAACACAAAAAGTACCTTGCACTTGTTTTTTGCTGTAAGGACACAGTAGTTAAGGACACCCATTTTAAAGTGTGACCATTTTCTTTTTGTTTACTACAGACTTTTCCTAGTAAATTTTTACCTACTTCTGAAATCTCAATCTGTTTCTAAAAAGCTGAGTGTGATACACAAGAGCATTCAGATAGGCAAAACTACATTTTGAAGACATGCAATAGAGTTCTGATGTTCTAGAAAACAATTGTGACATTTTGCACTTTCAGATAAGAGAATGTAAAGACTGCGTCAAAAACTGTGGCAAAGCGGTTCAGAAAAACTGTATAAGTAACTGTATTAAAACATATTCATAAATAGTTGATTCTTTGTCTGAAACTGCTCATTAGTTCACTCATTCGTAATTCACTAGTGAATGACACATAGTTCAATATCTGGGGCAAGAGTGAGCATCTCAAATGACAAAATACATGAAATCTGATCTGGCAATGCAGACTGCAAAAATCAGATTTTAATTGGATTTCAAACCACATATGATGGACAGATGGATAGACAGACCGACAAAAAGATAGACAGACAGACAGATAGATGGATGGATGGACAGATGGATAGACAGACTGACAAAAAGATAGACAGAAGGATGGATGGATGGATGGATAGATAGATAGATAGATAGATAGATAGATAGATAGATAGATAGATAGATAGATAGATAGATAGATAGATAGATAGATAGATAGATAGATAGATAGATAGACAGACGGATGGATGGATGGATAGATAGATAGATAGATGGATAGACAGACCGACAAAAAGATAAACAGATGGATAGATGGATAGATAGATAGATGGATGGATGGACAGATGGATAGACAGACCAACAAAAAGATAGACGGATAGACGGATGGATGGATAGATGGATAGATACATAGATACATAGATAGATAGACAGATGGATAGAGAGACCGACAAAAAGATAGCCAGACGGATGGATAGATGGATAGATATGGATGGATGGATGGATAGAAAGAATGTCTTGTTTTAATCCTAAATTTCACAAATTCTTGAAAAAAGATATTGTAAAGATTTGACAGTGGGGCAAAAAAATGTATTTACATTTTATTTACATTTTTCCAATATTTATATATTTTTAAGGATGTGAGCAAGAAAAAAAAATGTTGTTTGTTGTTTTTGAGTAGAGGTGTTATTTGTTTATTTGTTTATTTAACTGTTACACATTAACAGATTTAAGTCAGGTACACAAATAAAAGCCTTCCTTTTACAACCAAGGCTGTGTACACAATTTTAGTTAGTACAATCTCTAAATATGCACCCTGGAACCCTCCACTTTTTGAGTCTTATTTTCTTTTCTTCCCTCCACTGTTCCCCTTTCCCTTGTCCCCTGAGAGAGCCAGCGGTCTAATTGATATGGAGCTCATGGTACGGGTTGATGACTGGGATTAGGGGAGTGAGGCAGAGCACAGCACAAATATTATTTTAGCCACATGGCTCTGCATTTAAAACTACACCTACACATTTGCCAAGTCATGTGTCCTGCCTAATACACCTAATCAAAGACAGACGCTAAGAGGAGACTCACACATGAGCTAAGAGTGTGCGAGTGTGTGAGTGTGTGTGTGTGTGTGTCTCACCTGACAGCATGTTGTCATTTTTGATGGAGGGGAATTTGAGGGTCATCTCATGCTTGTGCCGATGAATCATTAGATGATCCTCTGTAGGGAATCTCTGGAGAACATGGAAACAACTGGTTGTGATTTAATCACACTAAACACAATAAAAAGCAGAGGCTTGTTTTCATTCCAGTCTATGTTCTTGAAAAACAGATTCTTACAATTAGTGACTCTGACAAGCAAAGTTAGTTTGCCAATACTATCCTCACCACCTTGTACAGCAGAACAGAGCCTTAGGGATCAACTTTCTGTCTGAACCAATTACAATAACAATCGTCTGATTGAAAATACCTCCTCATTTATGGTAATTACAGTATCTTAATTGCTGTTTAAGAGCACCTGAAAGGTATATTGAGTCTGTAAATGGTCCACATGAACCAGCGTGCCTAGACAGATTGTGACAGGCCTAGTCGAACAGTGTAGGAGTTCAAAACAGGTGGATTGTGGGACAAATGTGTGTTGCAGGTGTGTTCTGACCGCAGAAAGAAGAGAAAAATGATGCTGAATAAATATATAAAAATTACTTTATAGTACAAGTACAAACACTAAGTTTTAATGGAATATGAATGCAACACAGACCAAAGACAGGACATGATGTCACAAAACCCGAGTCTAAAAAGGACAGAATGCTCAAGCGCCTGTTTTTTTTTTGTGTCATAGTAGCGATGTTGCCCATCACAGTTCGGTACAGGCATCAGAACCGCATCTCCTCGTGTGACAGATGTGTTTTGACTCATTTACACATTTAATACGCTCTTCATACACACAGCATTGTTTGGGATATTCCTTCGCGGAATATACGTAATAAAAGTCGCCCAATTCGGTTGTAAACATATCCTTACGCCTTTAGGTTGAGGGTTAAAAATGGCAATGTGAATGCTAAGCGGACCAGGACTACATTTGTTTTGATCCAGAGCAAGCAAACTACAAGTGTTCACACACCCTAAAAGAAAATGAGAAATATTGCCTTTATTTTATTTCTAGTGATTTAGTTAACTATCATAACCCCGGTGAGAACCAGTGTAATGGTGAAGCTAGAAGAATATTGGCATCGAGAGAGAGAGAGGATTCCACCTCATCCAAACAATACAAAGGCAAGAATCTTATAAAGACCCAGTGGAATTCATTTGCCTCAACAAGATACCATTTCATTGTTGTTGTCTGTGGCGCAGTTTCACATTGAGAAGGAGCTTTCTCGAGTTACAGCCGTTCGTCTTTGCCATTGTCTTATCAGACTCACCTGAGAGCAGCCCGGGGCACTGCACACGAATGGCCTTTCCTGCTCGGAGTTCATCACTGTCACTGACTCCTCATATACCTGAACACAAAGCACAGGAGAGAATTTCAAATCAGGGGCGCCTCCAGGACTCAGCAGCATAAAGACCAGCTCACATTATGTCACTAATGTATCGTGTGCCAGTGATAGACAACTTTGTGGTCCCTGAAAAGGCTTTGACGGAGTCTCAGTGAGTATTCGATGTCTTACGCCCTGGGAGAGGGCATTAGGAGTTGTAAAGGTTTCATTTAAACTTAGGGAGGGAGGTTTGAGTGCCTAAAACTGACCTCTGAGGTGTTACCCTGCTCCTTCGTCGCCATGGAGCCGTTGCTGACCACAGGGTAAGGTGTAAACTATCCTCTCTGTGTTGTGCACGCAAGTCTGTGGCTAATCCAGACACATGGCACCTAGGTCAACGTATCAGTGAACTGCCAGTCATTAGCAGCTCTTTTGACACCTAAATGGCCATTTTAATACTTCACCAGATATGACTTTAGCCCGTTGTATTAGGCGGGTCGATGACAAACAAGAACATCCAAGATGATGAAAATTCAGAAATGTATTCTTTTAAATGTATTGTTTTGAATTTTTTTATGTATTAACTTTAAAAAATCCCATGTATTGTAAGCACCAAGGTAGCAATTTCCATACATGTTACATAATGTTAAAATACATATGCATTAAAAAAAAAAAAAATATATATATATATATATATATATATATATATATATACACACACACACATTTATATATTAAACATACATACATGGTCTTTGCTGTTGCACTGAAATCTGAAAGTATATTTTTGTGTGCATAAATATGTGCATACATTTATGAAATCTACAGACTCTTTATATCATTTGGTTATTATATTTGCTTTTGGAGTCTTCAAGTTTCCTTTTTAAATCAATCGATTGTTTTACTTTGCTGGATATGGAAAGTGATGACTAAATAAATGCATTAAAAAAGATCAATCATTTATGCTTAATTTTACACAGAGTATCAAAAATGGGGCAAATAATGTGAATATATTGACAGCCCTTATTTTATATATATATATGCCGCTGAGACTTAAATTCCTGAAGAAATGGGATGACTTTTCACAGGTGCGAATGTGTTGGTTTGTGTTTTTATATGTATTAACTTATAGGTTTTTATGCTATGGTAACTTTTTAATGTTACCTGACACCTTTGTCATGTTATATTGTGTTTAGCAAATTCATCCGCTGAAGTCTATTGCAAATATAGATATTCATTCATACATGCATATATAACTACGATTGCAGACGTGGGTTCGGTCAACTTGCTCTTTAATGTTCATGGACCGACTTCGATCCATTATGGTGTGTAACGGCCCATAGAAGCAATAAAGTAATTAGGAATCTATGTCTATATATCGTTAATTAATACCTCATAAATGTTATGTTTGGGGGGGGGGGGGGTTTACCTATTTTTGATTTTTTTACCACCTGAACTAACCTGGCCATGTCAAAGGTCAAATGATCAGATATTTTAAAAGACTTGCTGACCGTGACACACGGTCATGAGGGTTTTCAGAGGTCATCTTTATGATATAATTTACTATATTATGATATACATTTCTGTATTACATTTAATATACATATATGACGTTTATTACTTATGATATTGTGTGGCAACAGAAAAATACTGACAGGGTGACAAATTACATAAAAATGTTTCATTTCAATGACAAAACTCTGAACTATTTCTAGTGTTCGCTTCACAAGTGGTGATTAAATTTCAATGAAAAATCTCTCCGCTGCCGCTCGCCATGAGCACTGGAATCCCTTGTTCAGTGCCATGATGCTGCTAAATGCCATGGATGAAAGACTGACAATGGAATGGTATGCCAGTCATTCAGTTTCACGCACACGGAGTGTAATCGGGCTGCTCCTCTGATGCTGATGGGACGTACTTTGCCATGGTTTTCCTATGTGGGCTCACGCGGAGCCCTCTACTACTGTCACCATGGGGATCAGATTGCGATTCTGTGGAATATATCAAGCACCAATTGAGCTTCAGTCTCATTCTATTCACCGAGTGATGATCTATAGGGTGTCTGGTGTGTCATTCTGACTGTACGACCCCTCTGCCCCCAACCCCCCCCCCCCGCATTCTTAAAACAAATCTAAAAGAATGTAAAAATCAGGCAGAGATGGAATCTATAGATGTTTTTGCATTGGATCATTCTGTGTAATGAATTTAAATGTGTAAATTGGAACTACATTAAAAAAAATTACCAAATTTACCAAGATATTTAAAGAAGCCATATTATGCCATTCAATTTTGATTTTGTTTGCTTAAATGTAAAAAAAAAACATACTTTTCCACACATATTTTACATTCTTCTTCCAAAAAGCACAAAATGCTCTGATTAATCAACTGTTTTGGAAATGTCACACACCTTCCCAGGCCTCAGAAGGTCTGTGGACGCAGATTCTGTGTGTAAGATGGCAACAAATGCTTATGACTATTTTATCACAACAGTGAAAACACTGTGTTGCAGAATTTGGCTGTATGTTGTGCATCACAGGTGATCATAAACTTGTCCAGGGTTTCTAACACCTGTTATGGGATTTTTACAGCCCCCTTATGTAAGTTTTGTGTGAAAGAGCAACAGTATTATGGTCTACAACAGCCTAATGAGACAGAGCTGTAATAGTCCATGACAGCCAGAGTCGAGTCCCCTTCATATACAGCAACAAAACAGACTAATGGCTGTGGCTGCGTATTGACACACCGCTTAGACAGCTAACAAACACTTTCCAAATGTGTGGAAAATAAACACGTTCGAAACTTTGAAAGACGAAAACATGAAGAGTATGAATTCAAATGCTTCAGGCTTGGATATGCATGAGCCCAGCTGTGTGAACGCTTCCATACACCATTTGTATGTGCATTTTTTTTTCCCTGTTCGATTGGTCTAGTCAACTGTTTCCTCCCATGAAGTCAAAACATGCAAATATGCCGTTATGTTAACCAGACATCTTTTTCCTAACAGTCCGGCCTTGGGGCAGAGCCCCTCCAGGCAGCCTCTGACACACCGTCCTTGGGGACACATGGTCTGGACAGGGTGTTTCTGTAAGCGAACTGACATCAAGACCACGTCTTTTAGATGGCAAGTCACTAACGCACAGTTCTCAGAAGGTTGCGTCTCCAAGTTTTTACCGCATCTTATTCCCCTCTCTCTTTTTTCTCGATCTTACTTAATTCTCCTCATTGTTAATTGCTATTTGAAATTGGTAATTTTGTCCAATGTCAACCTTGCAAGCGCCTGTCACTAGATGAGATTGAATTATTTTTGTTAAAATAAAGGGATAGTTAATCTAAAAAATTTTGCCCATGTCACTACAAATCTGTTGTATTACTTTCTTTTAAAAATATATATTTAAAACATTATATATTTATATAAAACATATATATATAAAACATTTCTTAAAACATATTCTTAAGGGTTTGGAACAACATGGGAGTGAGTAAATGATGGCAGAATATTCATTTTTAGGTGAACTATTTCTTTAAATAAGTTTATTTAACATTTTATTCAGAATAACATGAGATTAAGCATATTCAATGTATAGATTTATGTGAACCTGATTTAAAACATTTCATATAATTATCTGTAAAATGCACATATCCAATCAAATAAAAAATAAAATGTCAATATGACAATTATAAACATTCCTTCTCTCTCTCTAGTTGAATTAATCTGGCTGAGTTCCCACTTAGAATAAATATATTTTATATCAACTATAGAAACAATTTTATCAGTTCCTGCTTACACTGGAAATTAAACCCATGGCTTTTTGGTTGCTAGCACAATTCTCTCAGTTTTGTGCTACAGAAAAGCTAGAACATTTTTTCTCTGGACTAAGTCCACTGATAAAGAACATAAATGTGTTGAATAAGGTCAGTTTTAATTTCATGTTGACTTTAACAATTCACCTTTATAGTGAGGAACGTGTTCTTATCTAGCCTTAAACTTCACAAACTTCTCTCCGTATCAGTCAAGATTTGAGGATGTATTGTAATTCATGTAAATACGCTGTGTCCTCAAACGTTACAAGACCTGAGATATGCTGTCTTGAGATATCTAATTTCAAAGCAAAACCAGAGCAACACAACCAGACGCCTGCAGCAATTTCCACATTTCCACGATGTATGTTCTCCAACATGCGAAATCCGCACTAGAAAGACTGTCATCAAATCTGTTCATTTAAACACAGGATTATGCACTTCATTCATTTTTATGAAAAATATTACCGTATCATTTCCACCCTCCAGCGAGTCTTTTAACCACCTAAACTGCTCGATATCCCCATGTGACACGAGGCCAGGTGTGAGATGTTTGCTCACCGGTGGTCATACACTGCTTGGCTTTTATTTCACCGGTGTTTTCATTTAACACAGGAAATTTCGTTACACTTCAAATTTAGAACGGTCCGATGTGGCAGCCGAGGAGGATTAGGGGGACCGGAGTACAGTTTCACAGGGAACCGGTGAGGAACATTCTCCTCTGCTACACATGTGAATTCAAACAGTATGGTGCACAGACCGAGGGGAGAAGTAGAGTGGTGAAGGTTACAGCAAGCACAAACTTGCACCACAATTCAAATCCAACCTCCCCCCCCCCCCCCCCCCCCCCGTCCTCCGGAGGCCTTTGGCAGCAAAGGTTCAAGGTAGGATCAGCACAGGACCCGGGGCAAGGAATAAGAAACATACAGACAATGCAAAGGATGCCATAAACCTCTCATAATGAGCAGATGAAGGAGCCCCACAAACACAACCTTAAATCACTGTCACTCATCACATGACTTTGACACAAACATTTGAAATACGAATGATGTATCGAAACGTTGTTCAGTGAACAAAAGTTATGGCAAAATGAAACCATTTGTGACTTAAATAAAAATGAAAAACTTTCTAATTGCTGTGTTATCGTACACCACAGATTATAAAGGATTTAGAATTTTCTACAGTATAAAACATTAAAATGTTCCACTCATTGTAATTCACTCAGAAGCATTAAACCGGAGAAGGAAGGAATGTCTATAATAGTCATATCGACTTTACCAATAGCAGTCACTTGATTTTGACAGCTGACAATAAGGTATATTTCATAAATAATAGTTTTAAATGTTTCTAACCAGGTTCACATAAATCAAGCAACAAGTCGAGTGACTTGTCCAGTGATTCGCTCACTCTCATGTTATTCCAAACTTCTACGACTTTCTTTCTTCCACTAAAACACAAAAGCACACATTTATTTATTTTCCAATACAATGAAAGCGAGTTAATGATACAGGCTTTACATTTTTAGGTGAACTCTTTTAATCTCCAACCTATGCAATGTGATAGAATTAACTTCATATTTTCATTTTCCTCCTTGTATGATCTTGATCTGTAAACATTTTTTGCTACTTTTTGCAATTAATATATTGTTTCCTGCACTTTCTTACAAGCAAATATGTGTTTGTGTTGTATAGAAAATAACCCAGACAAACGTGTCAGTAGATTTCAATCTTTTTAAGCATTCGGGCTTTTAGAAGAGAGTTTGCCCCGTCAGCACAAACCCCTAAAACCTTCAATATCTGAACGGTTAATCAAAGTCGGACTGGCCTGCATTATGACGTCATGCGTCGACGCATTGCTTTCTTGTTACAGTGTTAGAAAATAAAAAACGTGTGATTCAGTGCGAAGATTCAAACATGCATGCATGCTTTAACTCAACCTTTACAAAAGAGCGGACTGGGACCCCTCTGACAGTCACGGTGGCTCTTGCCGAAACGGGGAAACACAGAGGTGCAGCAGTTTTCAGGAGACGAAAGAAGTTCCTCGGTTTCTGCGTGTTGATGAATGAAACCAAACAGATTCAACGCGAATAACTCATTCTCGTGGACGAGAACAATGCAGAACACTTGTGTCACAGCGCGAAAGGGACGCGACACACAAGTGTGGCAAGCCGGTTCAACACTTATTCCTTTAAAGTTTAAACCAACTAACTAACATATTTCTTATTAATTCCTATCTCTACTTTCAAGTAATCAAATAGCGAATATTTTTGAGTTATTCGCTAGTGAATCCATTGCATATTACCCCATTGTTACTGTAATCTAATTGCATTGTTTTCCCAATGGATTATTTTTGGATCTGGTTCAAGTATCAACTATTCCCTTCAAACTATAATGTATTCAAATTGTTGCTGGTACCAGTTCTAGCTTTACTGTAAATATGACTGTTTCCTGTAACTATATATTTTTAATATTTGTAAGAACAATCTATTACTAAACTTACTAATAACTAGACAATAGTAACTAATAACTACAGAGTATAAGTAATTACTAAGAACCTCCAGTAATCCCAGTTTTAATAGTAGCCTACTTATTTATTGGTACCAAATACATATTTATGACACACTATAGGCTACTGATCTCAATAGTTACTTGTAATATTGCTTACTGTATTTTTACTCACATTCACTAATGCATACTCTGAATAGATAATGTATGTATGTATGTATGTATAGATAGATAGATAGATAGATAGATAGATAGATAGATAGATAGATAGATAAAACACTGTTCTATAATGAATGTGAAATGGGGTTTTTTTTCACTATTTTATAATGAATGTGAGCGAGACATGAAAGGACCAGATACCATTTGAATAATTACTAATAACTAAAAGTAGCCATTAATAATGAAATTAAAAATATACCAGGCTAGACTTCAAGACTTACTAGAAATTAGTAATAAGTCCGCGTAACATGAAAATGAGTTGGAGGAATCCGTGTTAAAGCAGCTTGCCACACACATGCACATACAAACACATGCACGCACAAGTAAAAACGGTAGAAACGCGTCGTGTTTGACAGCTTCGTGCGCGCAAACCAACCACTGCAGACTCCGCGTAAAGTTTTAAACAACACCACGACTTAAGTTTGAGCTCAGAATCAAGCTTAAGCGCGCTGTTTAATGCGGCACGATCCCTTAACGCGCAATTTGGCTATTCAACGCAAAGACAGTGCGCAAAAAGCTGTTACATGCAAGCCATCCCTGGAGAGCCGAAAACAGTCGAGCGTGTTCAGCGTGTTTACTTTTCTGCATGAAGTGTGAACGACTTCACGCGCACGGACGTAGTCTGTAAAAGTATTTGAAGTCTGTTAATGTGAATCCCTAACAACTTGTCACTTCTTCAGGCTCAAGAGAATGACTATTTCAACGGCACCGACTCTCGGCAAGTGCACGCGAACGCGAAGGAATGGATGTATCGGCATGAAAAACAACTCAAAGAACTCACCGCAGAAGTCTGGAGAAGATGCAGCACACTTTCTGAAGGAACCACGTTGGACTGAGGAAAGATTACAATACGATCTATTTAGAGAAGCATTACATCACCCTTTGGTGACGTCACGTGGGATTCCTGAACTTCTAAATCATTGCGGTCCCTCGTAGAGGCGGGGCGAGATGGGCGTGGTCTGTGGAGAGGGCGGAGCCAGGGCGGTGGGCGGGGCGGCAACGCCAACATCTGTCTGACTTCAAGTTGTATTGTTGTTCGCAGCAGCGAGTTGAGAGTCATAAACTGCTGTTAATTTGTCGACTATATGATCATGATATGTAAATGCACTTTATTTACAATTTCCAACTAAAGTTTACCAGTTTAGGTAAATTGTTGTAAAGGTAACACTGTTTTGATTATTTTGAACACTTTTCAAGTTTAAGTTCAAGCTCAAGTGAACTGAACCGAACTATTTTGAACACTTTTATTGTATACAATGTTTAAAAGATCATTTGTTTATGTATTGTCAAATATTTAGCAACTTTAATTATATTTTTTCATTTTCATATTTTATGAACGACTGACCTGTTAAGCATTATATAATACTGTTGACTTCTGATTATGTTAATAAATGATTTACTTTACATGTTTTGGTTAAGAGAGATGTGTAAAGATGTGTAAAGCACAGTGTAAAGATACCAAACATCTCAGCTCAGTTATCCAGGTCTGTTAATTGTGGACATCTTCCCTGTGTCTTTGCGCTTACTAAATAATGAAAGTGTCATGGGTAAATAAATTATTGGCTGGATGATGTCTGCCTCCAAGTGTTGAATTTAGAAGATGGTGTTACAGAATCAAAGCTCTGACTCCTTTGTCTGCAGATAATTGTCAGGCAGACGTAATGCGATGCAGGCGGCATCAAAGGACAAACAAACTAATACCTTTGTTTATTTCTGTGACATTCAGAACTTTCTGTTAAGTCTATTTGTGAACAGGTGCTGTTATTAGAAAACATATGTACATGCCATTAAAAAATTCATAATGTGTGCAGTCAAAAACTTATATGATCAATCAGTTTTGACAATATAATTACATTGCTTTAACTCAGCAGTTTTCTACTTTTTATATTTGTTATACAAGATTTAACTATAAGTCAGTTTAATGCCATTTAAGATTTATGATGTAATTTACAAATTTAAGGAAGCAACTTTTTTGCAGTGTTGAAAATGTAAAAATAATCAAGTAAGATTTTAAAAGGAAACATTTTGAGACAAATCCAATTCCAACATGGCTGTTTGTAAGCGTTTCACGCTTTGGCAAACTGGTGGCAAATTCAAATGATTTGTATAATCTCATTCATTCGTTTTCATACAATTTGCTTAAGTCCCAGGGGCAGTTTTCAGGGTTAGAGTTGGGGTTAGAGGAGGTCCTTCATTCCAAAATTTATTTTACATTGCATGATTTGATACAAAATTAGCACCTCGTAAAATAGGTTAATTCCCACATGCATGACCTTCAGAAACTTACTGGCTAATGAGGCGAAATCCCATCCCAAAAACAGTAATAGAGCCATTAAAACTGTTCTAGAACTATTAATCGAATATACTGTCATTTTATGAGTATATTTTAACCTGAAAAAAAAGACACTATAGCAAAGAAAATGGTCATGAGGTTCATCATAGCTGTTAAACTGACATGTCAGCCGTAATAGGGTAAAAATAAAAAGAGTCACATGCAGCTGAGAGTAGACAGAGTCACAACCTTTCAAGCTTTAGCGAATGTGTTGCTGGCGGCAGTGTGATTTCTGATGCTGAGGGTACACTGGAGGAGTCTGGGATTGCTTCTGCGATTAATGACTGTCTGCTCCTCGGAAAAGAGCTGTTTACAACGAGCCACCCGTGCTAAGAGCTCTGTCACGGGAACAATAACGCTAGCCTCAACTGCCGTCATAACTCAGCCATTTCGTTTGCCTGTGTCTTTTAACCTGGGCCTTAATCAAAGCTTTATGACAGTTTTTGTTCCTTTATGGTCTATATATTTCTCCCAGCGATCCAGACATCATCCCGTGGGAGAGCTGTGCAGTAAGTGGCATAAGTGCACAGTCAGTGACGGGTCACTGACCCCACACTTTAAAGGATTTTATCTCTAATGCACGGCAGGTTAGTCTGTCCCCAAACATCTTGCAGGGTTGAATTTAGGAAGAGGTGAAAAAGTGTCATTTTAACGGCAAGTCTAATTGGTTTAGATTTTTTTCTCCAAAATTAAACATTTGATTTACAATACCGGTCAAAAGTTGGAATAATTAAAAAAATTATATGCTCACCAAGGCTGTATTTATTTGATTGAAAATATAGTAAAAGCATGAATATTGTTAAATATTATTACAATTTAAATGAACTGTTTTCAGTACTAAAGACTGAAGACATAATTGCTGAAAATTCAGCTTTGCCATCATAGGGCTGTATTTTAAAATATATTCATATAGAAAGTTATTTTAAATTGTAATAACATTTCACAATATGTCTGTTTTACTGCATTTTTGTTTGGCTTCTTGCAAAAATGTCTAAATTCCAAATGTTTGACCAGTATTGTACATTCAGTTGGTTTCTCATTTTCTCAGTCATTTTAAAATCTTAAAGATATATTTATATATCTAAATCTATCTTTTTAACAATTTTTTAATTATTTAATAGTTTTATTTAAATAGTTAATTATTATATTTATATATTACATTTATTTAGTAATATTTATTTTATTTTTATCTTTTAATTTTATTTTATGAATTCAACCAATAAAACACAAGGTGTATTTTTACACAACTCGTATCCTTCATGCACCATTTAATCCGTAATTTCGGTAGACTACACTCAATTTAACCGACTGATAACAAATTTGCACGTAAGATGTCCGATCCCAGGAACCGCAATTAGAGAACAAGACAAACCTGACTGCAATTTGACATCAGATTTTCAACTTCAGAAAATCTCATCCAAAGATGAACTTCATTGTCAACAAACACAACCATGAGATGCGTTCAATCAGCTGTTTGACTTAAATTGTCCTTGGACTAAACTAGATTCACCTTTGATTGTGAACATGTCCCAAAAAATTTGAATTTCATTCATAAGATTGGGATTGTTACAGGAGGTGGTTCACAGAAACTTAGATACATAGGCCTACATACTGTAAAAGTTTCTATCTATCTGTCTATTGTATTTGTTTAGCTTTTTTCTTGTAAAACTATTAATATCAGAATATAAACTAAATTTTTATAGATGCAGAACTTAAATACACAAGGGGTTTCCCCTACATTCATTCATTCATTGTAAGTGGACCCAAATATTTGTTGTAACAGGGAGACTGGAGCCGTTCCAGAATGCATGTAAAGAAGTACAATAAAACAGTCAGAACGGACAAACAGACAAAGGGATAATCCAAAGGCAGGTGTCATGAAGGCAGGGAGGAAAATCAAGGAATGAACAATTCAAGAAGTCAGTCAAGACCAAAGGGCAATCCAACAAACAGAAATCCAATGAAAGCAGGTAAATGGTCAACACACTAGGCTAAGAGACAGTGGACAGAAATAACCCTTGGTAAGGCAGTAGAACTGTCAATACTTCACAAAGCCGGTTTGGTCAAGCCATGCTTAAAAAGCAAAAAAAGACTGTAGAAAAATCAGAGGGAGTGGCACACAATCATTATTCAGACGAGGGCTCCCTCTACTGCCATGGCAGTACAGAACCCCTAGCTTCCCCTAGCGCCTCCTGGCTCGACATGGACATCCATGTGGTCGTGGCTGCTGGTCGATCGGGTCTGGCTCGATGAAAGTCCTTGATGAGAAACGGTCCAGGATGTCATGTGCAGCTACTCATGATCTCTCCTCAGGCCCATAACCTTCCCAGTCCACCAAGTATTGGATCTGACCAAGAGTGGCTCTTGGTTCTCAGTATCAGGGTTAGCAGTAGGATGGATCAGTTTGAGAAGTGAGACATGGAAGGTATGATAATTATCAGGAAGTTCAAGCTGGTATGTAATTGCATTAATCTGTTTGAGAATCTTCAATGGACCAACATACTTGGGACTGAGCTTCCTGTTTGGTAGCCGCAACTTGAGGTCCTTCATGGAGAGCCAGACCCACTGTCCAGGCTAATAGGGAGGGTGTGAACTACATCATCTGTTAGCATTGCACTCCTGTGTTCTGGTGGCTCTCTGTAGATGTACATGAGCGCTGTCCCACACCCTACGCCTGATCCAGTCATCCACAGCAGGGACTAATGAGGGTATACCAGACCACGGGAACAAGGGGGGATTGGTATCCAAGGAGGTATTGGTGTCATGCCAGTGGAAGAGTCAGGGAGTTTTGGGGCGTACTCAGCCCATGGGAGGAATTCTGTGCAAAGGTGTTGTTCACGAGTGCAGTAGCTTCTAAGAGACCTGTCAATCTCTTGGTTTAGATGTCATACCTTTCCATTAGACTGAGTGTGATACCCTGATGTGAGGCTTATATTTATATCCAGGTGTCTGAAGAAGGCTCTCCAGACTTGAGATGTGAATTGAGTTCCTCTGTCAGTGACTGTGTCATCTGGAATGCTGTAGAACTGAAAGAACAGAATAGGGCTTGAACTGTCTCTATGGCTGTAGGAAGACCTTTAAAGGAAACCAGGCGAAAGGGTATCAGAATGCCGGTTTGATCTGCCTTGTGTTTATGTTTGTGCCATAATTCATCGGGAACGCATGGCTGTCTGTGTTTGTTCATGACGTCATGTATTTGTTCACCATGTGCTTCGGCACGTGCGCTTTGTTGTGTGTCGGCATGCGTTCACCTGTCAGTTGTCGCCCTGCCCTCTTGTTCGTCTGTTAGTTCATTATTTATTCCTCGTGTTACCCTCATTAGCTTCCCCTTATATTCCCTTCGTGTTTTGTGTTCCGTGCCAGATCACTTCTAGCTTCCGTCTATATTCTTGTCTTGTTCAATGTCTAGTCGGCTCCTTGTTACTATAGTCTAGTTTTCTCAGTTCTTTTGTTCTTTTCTTTTGTCTTTTCTGTTCCTTGGATATAGTGTTCTCTCTTACTGTTTTAGTATTTTTGATCATTTCTAGTTTTGCCTACTCCTTCCTTTTTGCCCCAGTTCAGCCTTGCTTTTTGTTTTTGTTTTCCCCCTTTTGTTTTTTCCCTTCTCTCCAGCCTTCCAAATCCTTCACCTGTTGGGCCGTGTCTCTTTGCCTGCCTCACCTGCCTACTCTGCCCAGTGTTTCCACCGTCTCTCGCTCCAGTGCCATCTCTTTCATCTGTGGACTGCTGCTGTCTGTGGACTAGTGTCGGAGCGTGGCCTGTTTCTTGGACTTCTGTTGTTTTGTCTTCACAGTGTGTGTTTTTTCACTCAATAAACTGTTACCTCACCCTGCAAACTGAATCTTCTCTCTCTGAACCCTGATATTTAGAGGCGATCAATGATTACCAGACTAGCCATTAAGCCATTTGAGAGGGGCAGATCAGTGATTAAGTCTATAGACAAATGTGACCAGGAAAGTTGTAGAATTGGTAGAGGTTGGAGGAGGCCCGAGGGCAAATCCTTTGGGGTCTTAGATTAAGGGAGGGAGGGAGGAGGGAAGACATATCAAACAAACAGAATCCAAAAAAAAAGTCCACCACATCATGAGAGAAAAAATAATAATTAAAAGGCAACCAAAATAGACAGTCCTCAGAAAAAACATAAACAGAGTCCAGGGAGGGGGAACAGGAGGAATGAGCCAGGGTGGCTCCAGGAGATCAGGGATCCCAGCAGCCCACCAGGGTGGGACCCGCGGGTTGAACTAGATGGGCTCAGGCAGGGCCGGCAGGGCCGGCGGGTCCAGCGAATCAGGCGGGACTGGCGGGTTGAGCCAGGTAGGCTCCGGTAGGGCTTGCGGGTCCGGCAGATCAGATGGGACCGGCAGGGCGAACAGCGGGAGTTCAAGGTCCGGCCGCAAGAGTTCACAAGGTCCGGCCGCAAGAGCTCAGGGGCGAGCAGCACCGGCAGGGCCAGCAGGGCGTGCAGCGTCTTTGGAATTGGCAGACCGGAGGAGATCCTTCTCCTCCTCCTCCTCCTCCGCTTGCGTAGGCACTGAGCAGGCTCTGGGACGGCAGCCTCCAGGCCGGTAGCGGGCTCTGGGACGGCGGCCTCCAGGCAGGCGGCGGGCTTTGGGACAGCCTTGTTCCTTCCCCGCCTTCGTTTTTGGGTCACAGGGTAATTGGGGTTTCTCTTGACCACAGGTGGAAAAATTGGTTTGGGGACAGATTCCCGTTCTCTTAGATGGATGTGACCCACAAAGTCCCAAAAACTAAGCCTCCCCAGCCTGTCAAAGTCCCAATAAACTAGAGGCCGATCAAGGCAAAGGTTGAACGCTTCCTTGAGCTCGGCCTCGGTGTAGTCCAGATCATCCATTTTGATAAGAAATGTACAAGCCAACTCTCACACATCCGTCCCCAGCTGGCGAAAGTATTCAGAGTTAATTCTCTGAATCATTAGTTCGAGGGTGGATGGTCTGGATGGAAAAAAGGTGGTATCCATAATAAAAAAGTTATGACCCCTTGACCCGCTGAGTCCTCAAATGGTGGTCTCGTTCTGTCACGACACAATACGGGGAGGATTCAAGTTGCAGGGAAAAGGATTTAATAATAACCAAAGAACATAATACACAAAAGAAAACCCCACGAGGGGGGAATACATAACATGACATGACATAAACAAGATCAAACCTAAAATATAGCATAAACCAGGAACACGACAATTGGAAAACACAAGAGAGACAACGAGACCACAAAGGACAGCAAACACACTGGGATTAAATAGGGACACATGAGGAAAGGTAACGAGCAGAGAACAGCTGACAACACTCAAGGGAAACAAGGTAACAAGGTGGGCAGGGTTGCACAATGACAAGACACAATAAAGGGGCAGTGTCAGGGCTCTGTCAACAGACACTCGAAAAGACCAAACTAGAATGACAGAGCCGTGACAAATAGACCCACCCTTTTGAAGGCCTAATAAACAGCCATTGGCACAGATCCTCAACAAAACCTGTCTCCGTAACAGTGTTATGTGTCCGGGTGGGAACTTGATTAAATAATTTGAATGTCCTGATCTCAATCTGATAACTGACCTGAAATGCTGTCTATATCATAATCATTCACTGTTTGTTGGCCAGAGGAGAACTGCCCCCCCCCCCCCCAACTGAGCCTGGTTTCTCCCAATGTTTTTTTCTTACTTCAGTCACCTGATGGAGTTTAGGTTCCTTGCCACTTTCGCCTCTGGCTTGCTTAGTCAGGGACACTTAACACTTAGTATTAATCAATATTATTGATTGGACTGCACTTCTAGAGCCAAAACAAACTTTGTTGCACTATTTTCCAGTCATCTCTGTTTAACTGCTACTGTATGAAACAATCTGTATTGTAAAAAGCGCTATATAAATATAGGTGACTGGACTGCATGCAATGGGTTAAGCCAAATTCAGACCATTGAGTATTAAATAACCTCACCATGATGCCAGGAAATGATTTAAGGACTAGGCGAGTCAGAGATGGCCTCTTGATGGAATAATACGATATGAAGTGTAAGGGGTTGTGTCTGTTGAGTGATTTCATCTCCTAAGGGTGCATTGTTAACAGCACTGATTTTGATAGCCAGTGTGCACGGTTGAATCGGGATGTTGAATTTAGTTATAAGGTCCTTATCAATTAGGTTCAGGGCTGCTCCAGAGTCCATCAACACTGTTAAATCAATAGACATTTTCAGTAGACAGCCAAACATGAACGGTAAATGACTTGATAGGGTGGAGAGAAAATTGATCAATATTTACCCGGGTGATAGTCTTGTATATTCTTCGAGCTTTGTATGGACATTCCATGCTGTGGTGGCTTGATTCCCTGCAGTAGTAGCACAGGTTGAATTGTTGCTATCAAATTCTCTCCTCCTCAGTAAGTCTGGAGAAACTCATGTGCATTGGTTCCTGACTTGGTATAAATTCAGGTATTGAAGTGAGTTGAAGAACCTGGTGAGTTCTTCAACCTGGTGTGGTTGGAGTGCTGGGCTGTGATCACTGAGCAGATCTTCTTTTAGGAACATTTCTTATCAAATTATCAATTATGATAGCCAGTGTCACATATTCAGAAAATGAAGAACTCTCTTCCTTGCAGGCCAGTTCGGTTAACAATATTGAGACTTAGTTGAAATACAACTAAATTGAGGGAAAAAAAACTGAATGCAACTAAAATTTAAATGTATATCTCAAAGAGGTTTGAACGATTCTATGAATGACCATTAGATAGAGCAAGGAAGTGAACCTGTTTGATCCCCTTAACAAAATGTTCCAGATTCTCTCCGTTGAGACATCTCCATGTCTTGAAGTGCCTGCAGGGATGGAAATGTTGAAGTATATACAGCTTTGCATAATTACACATGCTTCCTCCCCCAACAAAGCTCATTGTTTTGCTCAAAGTGGTGGTCTGCCACAGGAGAAGATTTTTAGAAAGAAGCTTATTATTTGATATGGAAAGATGCCCCACACTTGATTCTAGCGCCACAGGAAGTGATGTCAGGATGAAATTGCACCATGGTTATATGGGAATCACAACGCAAACAGAGTTTAAGAGGACATGGATATTTAGAGGGTTTAAAAAAAAAAAAAAAAAAGATTAACCCCAAGTCATTCTGTGTTTCACACACATCAATTTTGCCCCGGCGTCAAGAATTATTCTATTCAGGTACTGAAATTTCATGCTTTACATTTGTAAAGGATGGATTAATGTTCTCATTTTCATATTTGCAATGTCGGTTTCATTTATTGGACAAACACAGCATGAGACCTGTTTAAAGTCGGTTTGAAATGAAAACTCATCATCTATTTTCTTGAAGCATATAGATCTTATTGTGAACTAATTATCCATGATGACATATGCAGATCTTATCCAATAATTTAGTCCACTTAAACCCTGTTCTTTCTTATAACTGACTGCAAGCTCGCATTCAGATCTGAATGCCTCCATCTACTAAACAATGAATGGAACCAAGTGAATGATCCTGTAATGTGTAAAGCACATGAATATTCAATGAGGTAAGTATTGTTCAGTTCATGATTGGTTATTTGTTGCTGAACAACTGTCCCTTATGTTCGAAGATAAAGAAAGAAAAAGAAAAACAAGAGGTGCTAAACTTGCTAAACAAGTAAAATAAGAGTCTGAGATGTTTTACCATGTTTTAGCAGACTTAAAAAGACAAAAACCTGGGCTTCAGAGAAGTATAGAATTAATAGAAATGTATAATAAGCCATCAGATAAAATAAAAGCCTAGGACTTGCTTGTGATCTTAAAACCTGGCAACCTTTAGATAAATACTGTTCACAGGCCCACCATTGTACCACACTCAAGTGTTTAAAAACCACACAGTGCATTATAATACTATTACCAACAAAAAGTGCACTGGGAACGTTTGAAGTGGAACAATGTGGCCATTACATAATGAACGACAGCATTTCTGAGTAGCTTATACAGTATGACTTCAGTGGTGAGGGCATGATGCCATGTGCGTCTGAGTTCTGCATTTTCCGTTGCCAACGAGGGAAGGCCAGTATTTGTAACAGTTGTGTGTCTGAACATTATGTCATTTACTTCCTTAATGAGGTCTGGGGGTTTACGTTTGGTAACATTAGGAGACCGAATTACACTTTGTGGATCTTTAAAATAATAAAATATTCAACGGCAGTGTCTTTAACATATCACTCATCACAGAATAGCTTCTATTTGTGTGGTTTTGGTTTCTTTTTTTTAATGGAACAGTTTATTGACTCTTCAGATACAATAAAAAAAGTGAAAATATGAAGCACTCGAGGAGGGGGGAAAAGGAGGAGGCCCAAACTGAGCAAAAATATGCAACTTGTTGCAGTTGCTGAAATGAATGTAGCCAAAAATATGAAATTCTGTTACACTTAATCAGTTATGGTTTTTCCATGTTTCATGGACTTTTAGTTTGTATTTAGTAGCTCCTCATTTGTTGTCATGGACATTCATTTTGTTGTCACAGGTGTAATCATTAGCTCCCTCATTTGCCCAGTATTTAAGTTTTTTCTGTCTCACTCTTCAGTTGTATTTGTGTTTGTTTGTTACACTTGTCTGCTCATTGTTTATTACACTCTGTTTCACTTTTAATCTACAAGTCTGTCTGTCTTCCTCGTCAGTTATTGTGACAATAAACTATATGAATCAGATGACATGTAGTAGATTGTGTACAACAGGTTTTACAGTAAAGTTTGGTTCAACTTGATATAGTGTTATTGTTACACTATAATTAAACATTTAAGTACTGAATAATATTAAGTAACTAAATGTACATAGAGGAATAGTATTGAGGTTTGGCTTGGTTTAGGGTTACTTGTATGTAATTAAGTTTAATTTATAGTTATTACTATAATAACGGCATGTAACAATGTAACAATCACACTAGAAGAAAGTGTTACCCAAAGTTTTGATCACTTTGATTATTTAGAGGGCTTTGAAATGAATGTATTAAATATGATACATATTTTGGGTTAAACAGCACAACACTATTTTATATATAAATATATATTGTCAGGGTTCTGTCACTTCTGTCCAGTTTACTCTTAGTTTTGTGACAGAGCCCTGCACTGCTGTATTGTCATGTCTTCGTGTGAGTGCGCGGCTTCGAATCAGCTCAGTGTTCGGATCCCGGCACTTCGAATTTATTCGGTTTTGGTTTTGTGTTCAGACATTCATGGTCTGTGTGTTTGCCTTTTGTTGTAAGCGCACAAGATGAGTTGTCGCTCGTTCTCGTGTGCTCTGTCTTTTTCTGTGAGTGTGTGGTTTCGAGTTCGCTTGAGCCGCGCACTGTCCTGTCTGTGTGTATTGTTGTGTTCTGTGTTCTGTGTTCATGTGTACAAGTCAAGTCAAGTCAGTTTCCCCCATGGGGTAGATCTGTTTTCATTTTGTGCCACATTGAGCCCTCGCTCTTCCCTTCACCCCTGAACCTGACATATGTACACAGTATATATTTGCACCATTAGCAATGTTAGGACATCTACTTCTAGTTAACATCTTAGGTACAAAGGATACATTAAATGGTTTCTAAGATTCAACTTTCTCCCAAAAAAAATTTGGCCTTGAGCAATAAAATCTGTATCTCATCAACAATTAAAAAGTCTAAGGTTGACAATTGACCATCCAATCAAATTCAACTATTTGCAGAACTGAAAGCGAAATGAAAAGCCATGAGCTCTGGAAAGCCTCAAAACAGAATGAGTCAATGATGTAATGCTTTCACAGACATGTCCCGTAGCGCGCTCCAGCACTGCTGGAAAAAGCAGGCCGATCAGGGTGCACAGCTGCCCATGCTTCGCTCTGCTGTGGTGAATAAAAGGGGCCCAACCCAACAAGGTCCCCATTACACAGTACCGGGCACAACACCAGCTCCAACAACCTCTGCCAACAAACGTGAAAAGGAAATCATGGAAAAACAGAGGTGGCGAGAGAGCGGGAGAAAGGGATGAAGCACATGGATGTGAACATGAGAAAGAGGAAAGAAAACAGTTATAATGTAGTCCACACCACTGGGGCTCTCTATTACTGATGGAGAAACGCTATAGTGATAGAGTCATCACGGGCCTTAATGCCCTTTCTGCCTCAAGAAGTTAATTTATGTGTGGCTAAATATATAAGACATTGAACATACTGTATGCAAATACGGCAAATGGGGGAATGCTTAAAAATGAAAAAATTAGTCGCAAGGGGGGTGTGAGGCCCTGTGTGAACTTGACGTGTGAGGCCCTGGTAGTTTATGTTGTGGATATTTAAGAAAAACATTTGCAATGTATATTCAGTGTAAGTGAACTATGCATATATATTTTTTATATTTAATTTATGTTCTAAATTATGAATTGGTCAAACGCGTTTGGAAAACGGTCTGAATCCACTTGTTTGGACTACTCTCTCATCGAATCACCTGAAGCGATTCCTCAGTAAATCAAACACTGTATCTAGAGGACAGCCAGAGTGTCAGGGTTTTGCCGCATTCGGTCTAGTAATTTCTTGGTTTTGTGGCAGAGCTCTGGCACTACCGTAATGTCTCGTGTTTAATGTGCGTGCGCACGGCTTCGAGGATTCGAGCCGCGCGCACACTTGTCTGTGTAACGTCTTATGTGCGGGTTATGATGTCTGATCCCAAGACTGGTCTTGTCTAGTTTTGGTTTGTGTCGGGATTCAGACATTCATGGCCCGTGTGTTAGTCCTTGTCTTAAGTGCGTGAGACCTAGTGATTGCTCATTCTCACGCACTCTACATTATGTGAGTGGGCGCGGTTTCAAGCTCTGCTTGTACCGCGTGCTCTCGTGTCCTTGTCCAGTGTTGTAAGCATGCGGTTCGTGTTTACATCGGCCGCATGCTTTCATGTTGTGTTTGATTGTCACCAGCTGCGCGTCGTCTTTGTTTAATATGAACATGCAGCGATGTGCGTCTGCATTGGCTGCGTGTTCATGTCTTGTCTGTTACCCCGCCCATCTTGTTTCATTTTGATTATTTTGATTTGTCCCAGCTGGTTCCCGATCATTTACCCTCCCTCCTGTGTGTATTTAATCTCCTCGAGTTTGCTGTCCTCTGCTGCTTCATTGTCTTCTGTCATTTGTCTAGTCAAGTCCTAGTTGTAGTCTAGTCGAGTCCTCGTTGAATCCTAGTTGCATTCTAGTGAATCCTAGTCTAGTCCTTGTCTGTTTTCCCCCCTCGGGGTGGTTTTGTTTGAGTCTTGTTTTCTGTTTTTTAATTTCTGTCAATAAATTCTTCCCCCTTGTGATTGGGTCCTCGCATCCTTCCCGAACCCTGACACAGAGCTGTTCTTCAGTTGTTTTCCTAAAGCATAGAGATACAATCAGTACCGTCGCTAGCACTGATGGACCGGAAAGAGTCTAATATTGTAGTTAGGCTATATGTGTATATGTGTGTGTGTGTGTGTGTGTGTGTGTGTGTGTATGTATATATAATGGGAAAAATATTTATAATAATAATTATATATATATATATATATATATATATATAATTAGTTATTTATTTATTTAATTCATTAATTCTTATGCATATTTACCTTTTTAGTGTTAAAAACCGCAGACAGTCAGATGAAATCCTGCAGGCGTCCGTGCAATAAATGCACATCCTTTAATGAGCGCGGATGTCTAGCGTGCTTGAACCTCTCAGGTCACATCTATGGTTTGATAAATTTCAGAGGCAGACAAAATCAGAAATTAAAATGGACTGAATAAAGCTTTCTACCAACTTGCGCTGACTGACATGCACGCGCATGAATCACTGTCACACACGCAAAGCAATATTATAAGTTACTGCGTAATACAGATTTAACAAGCAGAATAATATGGACTCACTTTAAACTATGTCTTTTAAATACTATAGTGTTTCGAAGGACAAAAACATGAACTTTAATTATTGTATTTACATCATCAATTCATCTGTCACTTTACGACGACTCTGTCAATTACAAAGAAGAGATGAAACCTTAAGAATGATAATAAAATAAATATATCATTTGAAAGAAATCTTTAACCTATATATGGACCACCTTTTATATTAAATATAAATCACAAAAATGTTTCAGAAGCAGTATTCAACTGCAATCCCTAAATGCCAAGGTTTTTACATTTATTTATTATATTTTATTTAAGAAAAAAAGCGTGCTATGGGACTACAATGTTTTTTTGTTTTTGTTTTTTTGACATGGTGCAGAGATGCTGCAATGTTTGATTATCGATTGTTTTACTCATAATATTTCTAACACGCAGTTGAGATGCATCTGAACGGTCGTGTCTGTAAAGGAATAGATCCGTTTGTAAATTCACACTGCCACCATGTGGATTTCGACTTCACTGCATTTAACTTCCTGAACTGTTATTTACAGTTACTTACCGGTAACCATTTACAGAAACGTGATTACTGCTAATGTTGCAGGATATTGCCATGTTAAACCATGTTATCATGTTAAAATACCTCGACCAGCCGCCGAGGATGTTTTTGTATTTTAAGGATTTTTTTTTTTTGTATTTTCAAAGCAAACAAAGTCAGTTTCGTGCTTAGCAAACGCCACAATATCAAATATGAAAAAACTCAATCATATAAAGATGAATGGGTAAGGAAGAAAGTACATGCATTACGAAAAATAGGAACTTTGCTATCTTCTATAGGGACTGAGCATTTCTCAAATAAACTGCTATAATAATCTGACCATAATAAAAATAACATATTTTTACAGTTTTAGTTTATAGCTTTTCTTTCATGTTTCACATTCTTGACTTTCATAAAGTTTTGAAATGTTGAATATATATTAGTTTTATTAAATTAAAAAAAAATGTTTAGAAATATATAGGCTGTGTGTGTGTGTGTGGTTCAGGTAAACCCTACATTATGAGGACAACAATGTCCCCACAAAAGATGACAATAATCACTTTATTTATTTTTTGAAGAAAACTGCTTCAAACGTGATGCTTTTTAAATGTAATAATGCAGAAAGTTGTCTGTAATGTGTGCGTTAAGGGTTAAGGCATATCATTTTTGTACAGTATAAAAATTACTATGTTTATGGAAAGTTCTAATAAAACATGGTAACCCAACGTGTGTGTGTGTGTGTGTGTGTGTGTGTTTATGATGTAGCTAGGTATGCACATTTCACACATTTCACTCACAATGTACTGTATACCTCTGGAAAGTTGACCAAAACCATGAGTATGTCTTTATTTAATACTTGTATATGTTTTGACGGTATGTTATGCAGCAGGACTAGTGCGTTGTATTTCATATCAACAGGTATGACGCGTGTCGGTGGGCCCTCCTCTCTCTCTCTCTCTCCATCTCTCTCTCTCTCTCTCTCTCTCTCTCTCTCCCACCACCCTCTCCTTTCCCCCCCCTCCCGCGTCGCGCGCTCTAGTCTTGCGCTGCTCCAGCTGCTGCCGCCGCTGTCTCACTGTCTGTCTGCCTGACGGTGCGTGCGTGCGTGCGATCTCCTTTCCGCTCGCCCCGTGCTGCAGCTCTTCAATGTAGCAAAGACCATGACAGGCATCGCCGCCGCTTCCTTCTTCTCCAACATCTGCCAGTTCGGGAGCTGCAGACTGCACTTCGAGTCGCTGGCCGAGCTCATCGTGCACATCGAGGATAATCACATCGGTAAGTGCGCTCGCGGAAGCGCGCGCAGCAATGGCCGGTTCTCGCGCACCAAAATCACACTCACTTCCTGCGTCGCAGCGGCGCTGTTGCTAGGTGTGGTGAAGCGATGGCTCCTCACTGCGTTTCGCTCGATTTCGTGGCGCTTTTAGGAATCCATAGCACAAGTTCTGAACTCATTCGGGGTTCATTAAGCACCTAAAAAGCGGTACATGTCCTGAACACGGTGGTATCGCAGTGTCAATGTTATTTTTTGCGCAAGGGCCCCAGACACGGAGCTGCTGCTGGTACGGGTCCATCTCACCCGCTCCGAGCAGCTCATAAACACCAAAGCCATGAATAATGCGGATTAAAGTTCCCCAGAAGCGATCAAATACATGCTAGTTAATGCACCATAAGAGCTTCCTTAGCTAAAGGTAACGGGGGCTTGAGGATGGTCATGATCCTTATGCGTCATAATAATGATGTGCAATAATGATCATGATAGACATACAAATGCATTAATAGGCTAAACGACCATATGCACAAAATAAAAAGCAGTGGCATATCAGCATCAGACTATGCAAGTCGGTGTAAACTTATTGAATCATGCACAGACGAGTATGTATTATGTTGTATGTATTATTGTTATCCTGTATAAAATATAGCACTACGAAGGCTTGAATTTCAGTTCTATAAGAATGTGGTTTTAAGCTTAAAATAAGTTTATAATGAACTATTATGAAAAGTCATAATAATGAGAAAAAGTCTGTTATAAAAAATATGAATTGCTGAAGTATATTTAAAAATGTTAAAACATGTTAGTTGAATGATACAATGACTTACTCTTAAAGACTTCACCTGTTTCATTACTGGACGAGTCAGCGTTTTTTTAAACAAATCTCTTAATTGATGAGTCAATGACAAATACATTTAGCAAAAGTCATGTCCACCTACTGCACTGGTGTAACAACCGTTAACTGAAGTGTCAAGTTACTTTCTCTATTTTGTTCGCATTCAGTGTTTACATTCGCACTATAAACATTGATCCCAGTACTTCTGTGATAATATGAATATTTGTAACAGAAATAACGATGCTGTGTGATTGAAAAGACTGTGAAGCTGTTTGTAAACCGCTCTCTCTGGGTCAGCGGCAGTGCGAACACAGATTTGAATTTATACGATTTTGTGGAAGGATTAATAGACATAGCCGAAGCGTTGTCATTTAGGAGTAAGATCGTGTGTGTGTGTGTATTGGGGTCTGATTTGTTGTCATTCAGAGGTCGCACTGAGGTCAGGGGGCTGCAGGGTCAAGGCCCTTTTATGACCTGTATATCCTTGCTTAATCACTATAGTGTTATGATCATCTTAATCGAAAAATAACTGTATAGATGTGTGCTTAGAAGTGTGTGGTAAATGAAATGGGAAATAAGGTTTTGCACAAAATCCACAGTGCTCACTGGTTTTCTGGGCTGTTAGATACACAGAAATAGAACTGGAAAGTAAGCATGAAATTACCGAGGGCCTCTTAAGTGAAGTCTGAAAATGTAAGCATAGCATAAGATGGAACGCTCAAATGAAAAAGGGTATTACATACCTGTCGGTCATTATAGTAATAAATGCTCTCATTTTTTGTGATCTAGTCTCTATAGATCTGATGAATGTCTCAGTCAAGGGCGCTGGATCTGGATTCTGCTGATGTAATTTAACACCGTTGAACTACCTGTCCAGTAGACTCTGGCAAGAGCCTGTATGCAGTGGATTTGTAAGGAGAAACCTGATTTCTAGAGACAAAGCGCCCCCCTCCCCTCCCCTCCCCTCCACTTCCCTGCTGACTGACGTTCACTGTTAGCTCAGCTGGGCTGTGAGAAGGAGATCAGACTGGAGAACTGGTGGAATCATCAGTCCAGTCAACCGTTTTAGCCTGAGGCGCTTTCTGCCATCCATACACACTCACACGTTCAAGCAAAATGGACCATTCGTAATTTTAAGGAATATTGCAGTATTTATTATAAAAGATTTATCTGTGCACATCGCTTTTGCCCTTTAATCAAAATAGATTCCCCTTCCTCTCCTAACAATATGTCTGATGATGTGTTTACTGATGTGAGGGCAGGACAACCTGTCAATCACATGACATCACAGCAGTAGCAAAGCACAACATTCAATCAATTTCCCATAAACAAAATCAAGTCCCGCCCCACATTTGTTCTTGTTTGAGAAGCAATTTCACTTGAATATATGTCACTATAGAGGAGAAAAGACAGTACAGTGATCCCTCAGAATGTGGACCGGAACCCCCCTTGCGAAAGGTGAAAATCCACGAAGTAGGATCAGCCAATCAGCTCACGGGATACATTCACTCGTGCTC